>OX421506.1:29246440-30677177 GCA_949126835.1 Anisus vortex
AACATCATAGACTATAATATGCATGGACCGCTTGCTTTAGTTTTTTATGCTATTATCTTCTTTTTTTGCAATTCCCGATTCTAAATAAAGTAATTATCACACAAGTTCCGTTTTATTAAATCGCATTTTTTTCGAATTTAAATGAATACTTGTAGGCCTATTAATCCTATTATCATTGACTATAATAAGATGGACCGCCTGCTCTATTTTTTAGAGCTTATGTTCTTTTTCCGTGCGCACACAACACTGATCTATAAATGTTTCCGCACTGTACAACTTTCGATTCTAATTTTTCATTGAGAAAATCATAGCGATTAAATAAAACGGAACTTGTATATCAAAAACGTTATTTCCTGTATAGCAATAACTTTATTTAGAATCGGGAATTCCGAAAATCAGTGTTTCAAGTCATCACATAGCAGAAATACTAAAGCAAGCGGTCCATGTATATTATAGTCTATGATTCTTCTTCTTCTTTACGTGCCAGGTCTGGAACAGACATCGGCGGTCACGACTCTCCATTCTTTCCTGTTGTTAGATTTTTGCAGAAAGTTATTATTACTTATGTTGTTGTTCGTGGCCCATTCGTTCAGGCTTTCTACATATGTTAGCCTTTGTCTTCCTCTGTCTCTCTTACCAGATATTTTCCCACACAAAGCCAGTCTTTTTATACCATTTTTCCTATAGATGTGTCCTAGAAATTTCATCTGTCTATTCCTAATGGTGTTAATGAGTTCTCTTGAGGTACATGCTGTTTTCAACACCTCTGCATTAGATTTCTTTTCAGTCCATGATATTCTCATCATTCTTCTTAGAAACCACATTTCTACTGCCTCCAATCTTTTCTTTGTCTCATTATCAATAGTCCAACATTCACATCCATATAGAAGATCAGACCAAACATACCCCTTCAGTATGCGTATTTTGGTACATATTCTGATATTCCTGTTTTTCATGATACTGCTTAAGCTCATGAAGCTGTTTTTAGCTATTGCGATTCTTCTTTTTATTTCTTTGTTGCATTTGCCTTCCTATGTTATTGTATAGCCTAGATACTGGAAAGAACTGATTTACTTGATGTTTTCACCTTCACTGGATAACGAGCATCTTGGAGGTTGTCTTTTCTTAGATATTACCATTACTTCGGTCTTACTGAGATTGAGTGTTAATCCTTTAAGTCGGCTCTCTTCTACCACCTTATTTAGAATAGTTTGCAGGGCACTTTCTGATTCTGCTATTAGTACTGTGTCGTCTGCATATCTCAGATTATTTATATTCTTTCCTCCAACTTTAATACCATCTAGGTCTAGGTGTTCGATATTCCGGAGTATTATTTCACTGTAGATGTTGAAGAGGTCTGGTGATAAAACACATCCTTGCCTGACTCCTCTCTTTATTGGTTTGAATGCACTTAACTCCCCTTCATATCTAATGGCAGCTTCTTGCTCCCAGTATAGATTTCTTATTATTCTGAGGTCTTTACCATCTATGTCCAGATCTTGTAATATATAAAATAGATCTTGATGTTTGACTTTGTCAAATGCCTTAGAATAATCTATAAAGCATAGATACAGGTCTTTTTGCATCTGGATGCATCTTTCAATTAACATAGATAAGGTGAAAAAAGCATTTCTTGTGCTTTATCTGCAACGAATCCAAACTGGGTTTTTGAATTTCAGGACCGATTTTACTTCTTATTCTTTCCATGATTATTCTGAGGAGTATTTTTGTGACATGATTCATTAAGCTAATTGTTCTGTGTGATTCACACTCTGTTGCTCCAGGTTTCTTGGGTATTGTGATGAAAATTGATCTGCTTAAGCTTGAGGGGATCTTACCAGTATCATATATTTTGTTAACAAGTTGAGTTATTTCATTTATGCCTATTTCTCCCAATGCGTCATATATTTCCACTGGAATGTTGTCTGGCCCTGGGGCCCTACCATGTTTCATTTTCTTGATAGCATTTTCAACCTCGTCTTTCAATATTGGTGGGCCTTTAATATTTTTGGTTAAGCTTGGTTTTTCCTTCCTGTCATCATCAAATAGTTCCTCAATATATTCTGCCCATCTGCATAGTATGTCTTCTTTGTCTAACAGAATATTTCCTTCTTTTGATTTAATGCAGCTTGATTGTGTACCTTTTCTTTTCCCAGATATTTCTCGTATTTTCTCATGTACTAACTTATTATTTTCAATCTTGCTGTTTTCCAGTTCTGCGCATTGTTCATTAAGCCAGTTTTCTTTGGCTTCATTGCATTTTTTCTTTATTTCTTTATTTAGTACTTGATATTTCTTATCGTCTTTTTTTGCCAGTCTTCTATGTTCCATGAGTTCTAGAATTTCTGTCGTGATCCATTTCTTGTGTTGTTTTCTGTTTTGTCTATGATTATATAAACCTTTTTCTTTCAAGCTTTAATATGACTCATTAAATCAAAAGTTTCGAGTGGATGGATAGATAAAACGATGTAGGAAGGATGTACGTAATTGTTTTGAACGAGAGCGGTCTGTCTTTTTTGAATACATTATCTCATTTCCTCCAATTAAAACTTCAGAAGATGTTTGAGTCACGTATAACTTTTCAAAGGATTTGTCTATCTCTTTGTTTATTAGTCATTCAATACAATCAATATAGCTATAAGTATATATTATCCAGCTATCCATTTGTGTCTATCTATGTATCTATATGTATCTATCTATCTATCTGTCTATCTATCTATCCTTATTTTGTATCTATCATTGTAGCTTTATATCCTTAAATTTATCACTCTATCACTCTATCCTTCTATCTTTCTATATCTCTCTCTATATATATACATCAATCTTTCATACATATTTATATGTATCAAACGATCTGCCGGTATATATCTATCAATCTACGGGTATCAATCAAATATATCCATATTTGTGGATCAATCTATTTATCCATCACCATCTATCTCTCTATCTATCTGTCCTTCTATCTTTCTTTATCTATATATAGATCTATATACATCAATCTATTATACATATTTACATGTATCTAACGATCTGCCGGTATATATCTATCAATCTACGGGTATCTATATATCAATATATCTATATTTATGGATCAATCTATTTATCTACGTTGATCTATCTCTCTGTCTGTCTGTCCGTCTATATATCTATAATGCTCTATCCCGTAACATTTTAATAATACTCCTTAACGGAAGTACTTCCTGTTGTTTAAATCTGAGAGATTCACCTCCCTATAGGGCCCGGATCTTTATAACGAGTAGCAGTGCTTTTAGGATTCCTTCATGCGCAAATTGCCGGAAATAACCTTATCGCCACTTAGGCGTAACGTTCGGTTCTCATTTAAAAAATAAACACCAAAGTTCACATTGAATGTTGAATGGGATTTAATGTTTGTCACTAGAAGAAAAATTGTAACATATGTTAACTAAACATAGGTCTACTCATATAGCCTACGTTTTATTGATATGGTACATGAAAATGAAATTTGGCCTGTGCAGGTAAGTAAGTAAAGTATCCCGTAGGACCAAATTGATTAAGTTTTTTTAATGATGTTAATTTGTTGGTTTTCCTGCTTTGTTTTTTTTCAGGCAACCCATTCCAGGCACAAATCTTACATCAAATAGGTTAAAAAAAACTGCTTTGATAAGGACAGAAGGGTCAATAGTAAAGTAGTAATAATACATAAGGCATTAAACTTTAATTTAGAAATAATACATAATAACACCTGTTGCATTGGTTAGATAAACATAAGGACTAAAACACTTTCCATATCCCTTATGCAAAAACAAATGCATATAAGTAATCTGTCTTTTCGAGCGGCATTTAGACATGAAATAGATTGCCCGAACGCACCAGGAAAACCAGTAGCTTAACATCATTTAAAACATTAATAAAAATGACTAGTCTCAGACCCCGGATGAGCGTAGCACGCAATAATATTCTTTATAGAAGGCGCGTCTGTTATGTATAAGATAAGATTATTCATAGCTTATAAGATTATTATTCTTATTATTTTTCTAACTTTATTCCTGGGCTGTACACGCCAACAGTCTAAAAAAACGTTAGTTTGCATTCCATTGTTTAAAATAGCACTATAGTGTTGATGCTACATCCCCCGTTGTGTCCCCGCAGGCCATTGCACAGAGCGGACCTTAGTTGGAAAACGTAATTGCCCTCTGGGCTCGACCCGCATTACAGAATTCAACACACACACACACACAAACACAAATACACACGTGTCCGCGCCAAAGAAACAACGTACTAAAACCATAATAAAGCCGTAGCGGAAATCCATTTTTTGTTTTCATCCAAAGCTTAGGCCATAGGTTCTCAACCTTTTCCGACTCACCGCCCCCTTTTACAATTTTTTTTCTGCTCACCGCCCCTCCCCCCAATTTTTGTTACCACCCACTCCCCTTACGCCTCGGAAGTTGAAGGGTTAATATATTTCCGAAATTTACAGACAATAACCAAGACTATCAGGGAAGGGAGGAGGAGGGAGAGTCTATAAGCTCCGCGAAGTAAAATTTAAAAAGGGAGTGGATCAATAAAGCAATCTTATCTTATCTTATCTTAAAAGACCTTTAGTAACTAAATGTTGTCACATAATATTATATTATATTATATCTGGAACAGATTACTTTTAACTACAACATTAATCCACTATGCGTCACACCATCGCCGCTGGGATAATTTCTTTTACACTAAAAGTTATTTTTTTATTTATTAAAGGGAGATACTTAGCCCGTTTCACTTGAACTAATATTTCTAAAATGTTTATTTTTCTTTTATAAAAAAATTAATGGATTACAAATTATAACTTTGAAATGAATAAAACTGTAAAAGTATTTGAAAATTATATAAATATTATATGACTTAAGTATTTATACGGATATTTCCTGACACCACATTAACTACCCAGTCTATATGATTACTTCGTATTTATTCCGCTTAAAATTAGTTGGATATGAAGGTTTAAGGCAATCTTTCAAAGAGCGTCACAGTATATACTGAGTTCAAAATATCACTATTATTAACAAATGTTAGGGCGACAGGGATTGGTCGTGTCGGTTGACCAGTTGACTGTCAGGTGAACAAACTACAGAACGAGTCGTCCGCACATCATACTTGTCTAATACTGACCCATATTCATTCGAAAAGTCAATGCTATTCCTGTTTATTATTAGTATAATATGTAGGTCTACTGTTGGGGGATATAATATATTTAGTAACTTTTGCGTTTACATCACATTCCATCCAAAAACTAATCGATTCAAATAGCTGAGGTGTTCAAATTATTATCAGGTTTTTGTACCACCCAGATGCCCCTTGCGCCCCCCTCCCAATCGCCCCCCACCCTAAAGCCCCCTACGCCGACGCCCCCGTTGAGAACCGATGGTTTAGGCCATTGTTTATAAAAAAAACCAATAGATGCATTGATTATTTCAAATTTACATAGTTGGCAGCTTATTACATCTGTTTTAAAAAGTTAAGAAAAGAAGCACAATATTACAGTTGGCAATATTTTCTTTAAAACAGCGACATCAACAACAAAAAAACAATGACTTCTAATTACGGCATACCAAAATGTGTACAGTTGTCGGCTTATTGAGACAATGGGTGGTTTGATTAATAACAGAGCGAGATTTACATTATTACCTCCCTTCAACACATTCTCCCTACTATCCCCTTCCCCGAAACCAGTGCTGTTTTGGAAGCAGCTGATTTGAAGATGGGATAACACGATCAATTGTAATGGGTTCGCTTGCCTGATGGATAGGATTTCGGGTGTGGCTGGGGGTCTCAAACACGCGGCCCTAGGGCCGCATGTGGCCCGCCAGTAAGCTTAAAAAAAAATTGTAGGCTATTATTCGTGACATTCAGACAGCTAGTACTGATACACATCAAATTTATTTGTAATTTTATATACGTAACATACTTAATAATAATAAGAACAATAAAAATAGTTCACTTTGGTATAGTTCTTTGTGTCTAAATTGTAAATTGGTATATTGCTAGTAAGTAAAGTACCCTTCGGACCAAAGTGATCATAGGGCTGGTGAAGCAGCGTTCACCAGTTTCTGTGGCCACGGCTTACAAGGGGATGTGGGGCCAGCACAATGCCCAGCCGCCTTTACTTTACCCCAACTAATGTCAGGTACCCATCAGAGCTGGGTAGACTCAGGGACACCCTCAAGTCCCGGCTTCACCAGGATTTGAACCCAGGACCCTCGGATCGCCAGTCGAACGCGCTGCCGCTCGGCTACCGTGCCTCATATATTGCTAGTGATAAGTAGTAAAATGAGTTAAGGATATATACAGGTTTTTGTTTGTTTAGTAGGGTCGGGTTGTTGGATTTGGGGGAGGAGGGGGGGGGCTTCGGCCCTTGACATATCTCATAAATGATAAAATGGCACATGCCTACATACGAGTTTGAGATCCCTGGGCTAGAGGGTGAGTTTTTTTAATGGGTGAGGGAGAGATAGAAATATGTACAAACCCTTCAGGTCATTGTGCATTGTTTAATAAAAAAGAATCTCCCACCCCCTGCGCGTGAGTATGTCTGTGTGAATGCGCGCGTGGGCGTATGTGTATTTATGAATTATGTGTGTGAGTGTTAAGTGTAAATGTGTGGGTCTCTTTGAGAGTCTGCCATCCTCTAGTATATATAATAGAACTACAGCCTGAACAATGGATGGTTGTAAACATAACATTAGTACCTGTTAATGTAAAAGTAAAAAAAAAAAAACTAAAATTATACCTGTCGTTATGTTTTGTTGTAAATTTATCATCATTGGAATATCATGTTTCGGTAGTTAGTTTAGTTTGCATAAAATCGAAATGTGGTTATTGTAACTATCAAAAGAAGCACATTTTGTAAAGAAAATGGAAAATATGTATCGTTATATTAATCTAGACTCTAGACTGTCGCTAGACTAATAATAATAATAATTCCCTGCAGTCGTAAACGTAAGCGACATAAAAAAAAAATTAACATATTCATGTTTGGCTTACATAACAGATTCATATTTTTATTCTTTCTATCTATATATTTATTTATCTATCTATTTATCAATAAAGAAATCGTATCTTAACTTATCTTATCAATTTATGCATCTATCTATTTATCTATCTACCTAATGATATATCTACCAATTTATATATATGTCTAGTTAAAGTTAGCTCTCTTAATATTATACGCAGTATAAGACCCAGTGCAACATAAAACTAAAGGAGAAATATTTTTATAAAATAGAATTATTAACTAAATATAAAATAGATAGAAGTTAGTGGCGTTGCGCAGCGCGTTCGGCTGGTGTATCGAAGGTCCTGGTTTCGAAGGTCCTTGGTGCATGCTAAGATTTTTTCCCGGGTCTGCATAGTGGCCCTGAGTCTACCCAACTCTGTTGGGTACCTGACCTTAGTTGTGGTAAAGTAAAGGCAGCTGTGCATATTGCTGGCCACACAATCACCTAGTATGCCGTGGCCACAGAAACTGGTGAACGCTGCTTCATCGGATCTATGGATCAATTTGGTCCGATGGGACTACTTTACAAACGTTTCATGTACGTGCCTCCTACACTCAATCATCAATCATTGACCCAATCATCAATCATTGGAAATAGTTATATTTGTCAAAGATATTATAGACGTTTCAACATTTGAAAAAAACAACACATCAATAGCTTGTACGGCTCTTAAAACAAGAAAGTAGATACGGTTAGAACATAAAGCCAATTAAAACCAACCCCACTGTAAACTTAATCTGTTGTTATGATAAAACACTCCCAGATCCATTAAAGCTTTGGCGTTAAAAAAAAAACAACAGATCCTCGAATCGTAAAGGTTTATGAGCTTGCGAAATTTGACGCTATGGAAACCGTTTATTTTGAGTTCGTAGACCTTAGTTTTTTGTTATACAGTACAAGCGGACCAACATAGAGCTTATTTAACTTCAGTACAAGCGGACCAACATAGAGCTTATTTAACTTCATTTCTCTGGACAGTATTGCTAATTCTAATTTAACACCTTAAATCTAAGTTTAGATCTAAAGACACGTATCAGATGTGTAGTTGAAAGTGATTACTTGAATAGTAATTATAATATTTATTCTTTCGTGATGAACAGCTCGGAATCTTTGTTGTTATTTCGGGATTCCCGGGTAGCTGTTGTTCGTGTCTGAGGTCAAAGGTCAAAGGTTAAGTCGATTCTTCGGTCCATGATGAGAGAATTCGCATTGCAACATAAATTAAATTGGTAATTGTTTACCTGCGTTAGCCCACGAGTTTTGGGGTGTTAAAGCAACGATTTTGAAATATCCATGCCAAATTCGCATGAATCAAGTCATGAAATGTCTTGCAAATGATTTTTAGGCTTAGAAAAAATAAAAACAATATTTTTAAACACGATTTTTAGTTTTTTTCTATTAATTGAACATAAACAACGCCATTTTGTCATTTTGTCTTGTGACTTCACAGGAGAAGAGTTACCAACCCTAACCTATAAAACTAACCGATACTAACCCATGCGCTACTAAAATGAATGAAATTTTAATAGCGCTTGGTTAGTATCGGTTAGTTTATATAGGTTAGGGAAGGAAACCCCTTTTCGACAATGGCCGAAATAACGTTGTTTTGTGCTATATTAATAGTACAAAATCGCGAATAAAAATATTTTTTTCTAAGTCTAAATATCGTTTGCGAGACATTTAATCACTTGATTTGTCCGAATTTGGCATGGATCTTTCAAAATATTTCACAGAGAACCAAAAAACTCGTGGGCTAACGCAGGTAAACAATTACCATTAAATTTTCACTTCCGGTATGTCAGAAGTTTGCATGACTGTTTGGGGATCCTTTGTTTCTATAATATAAAGGAAGGGAAGGGCAAGTATGGAGTCGGTAAGTACCTCATTTTACTTCCTATAATTGTAACAGCTACGCAGTCTTAGCTATTATTATACATTATTATACATTAGTAGCCTACTGGAAAGCTTATGTTTGCGTGTATGTTCGTTTTCTGATGCTCTCACACTGTTTCCCCAGTTGGAACAGTCGACATATCTCCGACTTCGGTGGGAGCTGCTCCCCTCGGGCTGGAAGTGTGTGACTTTACCTTAACCGCGTTGGCTATCCTATCCAGCCATCCGCTGGGGTTTGCACCCAACCTTTGGCTGGATTGCTGGGTAGTACAGGGTTCACTGGCGGGTAGGCATGGGCAGGAGAGGGCTAAGAGACAAAATGAGTCTTGTTTTCGCACCACTGTCCCGTTTGAACCACAGTAGGCTACTAAACATGTATAGTGTAAAAGGAGTTAAATTGTGAACTCGTGTTGGTCAAATTTAAAGACCCAACTATTTCTGTACGAAGTTTGTGATAATAAAAATCAAATATGTAAATAAACAAAACAACAACATTGAATGGAAGCCACCTTTTCCATCCCGCTCTATATTACCTGCAGAAATATTTTGCCACTTTTGTTTTTAAATATCGAAATGTTTATTACTTAATTTTGAAGAATTGCCTAGCTGGCCATTTTAAGCGAAAACACTATTTATAGAATTTTAACTTTCGATGAACTGGCTATTCAGGATAACCTTTATAAAAGTATTACATTGTTGTGTATATTTTTGTTATTTCATTTGTAAAACTTTGAGATTTTATTGTCGATGCTGAGAGGAAGAGTAGTGACTAATTACAGTATAAGTGCAAATTAAATAAAAAAGAATACCACTTATGTTATTAGTTTACAGATAATTCAAGGCCTTTCGAAGTCACATGTGAGGACGGTATTTATAGTGTCGCCATTATGTGATGTTTGACAGAGAAATATAAGAAAGAGAGTAGAGAGAGGCAGAGATAGAAAGGGAGAGATAGAAAGATATGAATACAGAGAGAGAGAGGGACGAAATGAGAGAGAGAGAGGGAAAGACGAAATGGGAGAGACAGGGAGATGGAGATAGAGAGAAAGATAAATAGAGACATGGAGAGAGATACAGAGAGACAGGGAGAGATAAAGATAGGGGAGAGACAGGGAGAGATAAAGATAGGGGAGAGAGGGAGAGATAAAGATAGGGGAGAGACTGGGAGAGATAAAGATAGGGGAGAGACAGGGAGAGATAAAGATAGGGGAGAGACAGGGAGAGATAAAGATAGGGGAGAGACAGGGAGAGATAAAGATAGGGGAGAGACAGGGAGAGAGTTAAGAGAGAGGCAGGGAGATACAGGGAGAGATAGACATTGGCAGGGATAGGAATAAAGAGAGGTGGCGAGATTGAGATAGAGGGAGAGACATGGAGAGAACTAGAGAGAAAGAGACACACACACACACACACACACAAGATCATTTAAACGCATAGCGTGTTGACCTTTATATTTTTACCACTTAGATTTAAAAACCTCTGCAGTTCTCACGCACAGTCAATAAAATAACATATCGTCGTCATCAATACATTTAATGTTATCAGTGAATCAGCATGTTGTTTTGTTTAATCTATTTCATCGAAAGCGGAATTTCATTGTGTTGCCAACACAACACCCTTAGTGAAAAAAAAAAAACAACTGTTTAACTGTAAATCAAAGTATTGCAGTAAATCAAAGTGTTAGCAGTAAATCAAAGTATTGGCAGTAAATCAAAGTATTGGCAGTAAATCAAAGTGTTAGCAGTAAATCAAAGTGTTAGCAGTAAATCAAAGTGTTAGCAGTAAAACAAAGTGTTAGCAGTAAATCAAAGTGTTGGCAGTAAATCAAAGTGTTAGCAGTAAATCAAAGTGTTAGCAGTAAAACAAAGTATTGGCAGTAAATCAAAGTGTTAGCAGTAAATCAAAGTGTTAGCAGTAAATCAAAGTATTGGCAGTAAATCAAAGTATTAGCAGTAAATCAAAGTGTTAGCAGTAAATCAAAGTGTTAGCAGTAAATCAAAGTGTTAGCAGTAAATCAAAGTGTTAGCAGTAAATCAAAGTGTTAGCAGTAAATCAAAGTATTAGCAGTAAATCAAAGTGTTAGCAGTAAATCAAAGTGTTAGCAGTAAAACAAAGTATTGGCAGTAAATCAAAGTGTTAGCAGTAAATCAAAGTGTTAGCAGTAAATCAAAGTATTGGCAGTAAATCAAAGTATTGGCAGTAAATCAAAGTGTTAGCAGTAAATCAAAGTATTGGCAGTAAATCAAAGTGTTAGCAGTAAATCAAAGTGTTAGCAGTAAAACAAAGTGTTGGCAGTAAATCAAAGTGTTAGCAGTAAATCAAAGTGTTAGCAGTAAATCAAAGTGTTGGCAGTAAATCAAAGTGTTAGCAGTAAAACAAAGTGTTGTCAGTAAATCAAAGTATTGGCAGTAAATCAAAGTGTTAGCAGTAAAACAAAGTGTTGGCAGTAAATCAAAGTGTTAGCAGTAAAACAAAGTGTTGGCAGTAAATCAAAGTATTGGCAGTAAATCAAAGTGTTGGCAGTAAATCAAAGTGTTGGCAGTAAATCAAAGTGTTGGCAGTAAAACAAAGTGTTAGCAGTAAAACAAAGTGTTAGCAGTAAAACAAAGTGTTAGCAGTAAAACAAAGTGTTAGCAGTAAAACAAAGTATTGGCAGTAAAACAAAGTGTTAGCAGTAAAACAAAGTGTTAGCAGTAAATCAAAGTGTTGGCAGTAAATCAAAGTATTGGCAGTAAAACAAAGTGTTAGCAGTAAAACAAAGTGTTAGCAGTAAAACAAAGTGTTGGCAGTAAAACAAAGTGTTGGCAGTAAATCAAAGTGTTGGCAGTAAAACAAAGTGTTAGCAGTAAATCAAAGTGTTGGCAGTAAAACAAAGTGTTAGCAGTAAATCAAAGTGTTGGCAGTAAATTAAAGTGTTGGCAGTAAAACAAAGTGTTAGCAGTAAATCAAAGTGTTGGCAGTAAAACAAAGTGTTGGCAGTAAATCAAAGTGTTGGCAGTAAAACAAAGTGTTGGCAGTAAAACAAAGTGTTGGCAGTAAAACAAAGTGTTGGCAGTAAAACAAAGTGTTAGCAGTAAATCAAAGTGTTAGCAGTAAATCAAAGTGTTAGCAGTAAAACATATTTGATCCAGCTGGGTTATAGCAACATTGAGGGTATTTCGTTCTAATATATTAATTTAGTATTTTTCCCTCTTAGATAAATGTTTGACGTCATAATAATTACTATTATTATATTTGTATAGCGCTATCAACAAACATAATGTAAGCACAGAGCGCATTTAACAACTAAGCAACATGCATAATGTTAGCACAGAGCGCATTTAACAATTAAGCAACAAGCATAATGTAAGCACAGAGCGCATTTAACAATTAAGCAACAAGCATAATGTAAGCACAGAGCGTATTTAACAATTAAGCAACATGCATAATGTAAGCACAGAGCGCATTTAACAATTAAGCAACATGCATAATGTAAGCACAGAGCGCATTTAACAATTAAGCAACATGCATAATGTAAGCACAGAGCGCATTTAACAATTAAGCAACATGCACAATGTAAGCACAGAGCGCATTTAACAATTAAGCAACATGCACAATGTAATCACAGAGCGCATTTAACAATTAAACAACATGCATAATGTTATTACAGAGCACATTTAACAATTAAGCAACATGCATAATGTAAGCACAGAGCGCATTTAACAATTAAGCAACATGCATAATGTAAGCACAGAGCGCATTTAACAATTAAGCAACATGCACAATGTAAGCACAGAGCGCATTTAACAATTAAACAACATGCATAATGTAATTACAGAGCACATTTAACAATTAAGCAACATGCATAATGTAAGCACAGAGCGCATTTAACAATTAAGCAACATGCATAATGTAAGCACAGAGCGCATTTAACAATTAAGCAACATGCATAATGTAAGCACAAAGCGCATTTAGCAATTAAGCAACATGCATAATGTAAGCACAAAGCGCATTTAACAATTAAGCAACAAGTATAATGTAAGCACAGAGCGCATTTAACAATTAAGCAACATGCATAATGTAAGCACAGAGCGCATTTAACAATTAAGCAACATGCATAATGTAAGCACAGAGCGCATTTAACAATTAAGCAACATGCATAATTTAAGCACAGAGCGCATTTAACAGTTAAGCAACAAGCATAATGTAAGCACAGAGCGCATTTAACAATTAAGCAACAAGCATAATGTAAGCACAGAGCGCATTTAACAATTAAGCAACAAGTATAATGTAAGCACAGAGCGCATTTAACAGTTAAGCAACAAACAAGCAAAAACACGAATATAATTCTCTAGGCTAAAAAGGATATGGAGCTAATTAAAGTAATAATCTCAAAACTTAACAAACATAATAAATATGATAAAACAATCTATTCGCCTGGAGATATGTTATCTAAAGTAATAATTAATTCCTAATAAACATTTTATCCTACTTAAAGTTGAGAACGAAAACGTATAAATGTTATATACATACATAAACCTAGAAACACTAGAGGGCAGAAGGGCAAAGAGTAAAGTAGTAATAATACATAAGGCATTAAACTCTAATTTGGAAATACAACCCAATAGCAACCTGTTGCAAAGCTCAGATAAACATAAAGACAAAAACACTTTCCTTGTCCTTATGCGAGAACAAATGTATATAAGTACTCTTTCTTCCCGAGTGGCATTCAGGCATGGAATGGCCTGAACAGACCAGGAAAACCAGTAACTTAACATCATTTAAAACATTAATTAAATACAAGACTAGACTCGGACCACGGATGAACGTAGGACGCAATAATCTTCATTATAGAAGGAGCGTCTGTAATGTATAAGATAATAATTTGTTTTTCTCTTCTCTTTAATATAAATGTTACACCGTACAACGGTAAGAAATCAGGTATGAAAAAAAAAAATTTTATAAGGGAAAAGAAGTTTGAAATTATATTTAAGAAATAAAAAAGGAAGGCTGATCCTGCGGTTAGTTCACCAGACAGTCAACCGACACGTCGCGGGTTCTATTCCTGCCACCAACCTTTCCCTGCCTCTCTGCATGAGTTTTGGGGCCTAGTGGACGTACTAAGTTATGACATGCTTGACTGGTTTCCTGTGTGTTAGACAGATGAGAGTGTGTTTACAGCTTGTGTCGAGAGTAGTTGTGTGTTTCATCGTTTGACTTGTTTTGTCAATGACTATAATAAGATGGACCACTGGCATTTGATATTTATTCTTCTATTTGAATTCCAGATTATCATTGGCACTGTAGGCCTACACTTCCGTTTTATTTAATTGCTATAATTTTCTCATTGGAATATTAAGATTAGGACAGCTATTTGGCTGCGCACGGAATAAAAGAAAACATGAACTCTAAAAATAGATCCAGCGGTGCATCTTATTATAGTCTTTGCTAAAACAAAAGGTTAAAGTTTGGAATTACAAAGAGTAACATTTATTGAAGTTTGAAATTTGTTAAAGCATACAGTATATAAACAATATAGACCTACCTTATTTTTAGGTTTCGAGTGTGTAGTTTCAAGTAGGAATACTTGAGTGCAAAGCATCGACCGCGCATGCGCAAACTTACTATTCAGCTCTAAAAATATCGCAAGCGGTCCACCTTTGGGAAAATTAAGATTAACATCGAAAGTTGTATACAGCATACAGCGCAAAACTTTAGGTACGTTTAGGAGTCATTTTGGACAGCGAAATTGGCTGCGGACATGAAAACAAAAACGTAATATCTAAAAATAGAGCAAGCGGACCATCTTATTATAGTCTTTGGTTTTGTGTAAATATATTTTTATTAAAAGATCGTTCTCCTTGAAACTCAATCTTATTATTTGATTTCAAATTCATAAGAACAACCCTAGACAAACGAACATAACAATCTAATAATGATTTAAAAAAAAACATTCCGAAAAACTAAAACACGCAAAACATACTTTCACCTAAAATAAAACAATAACTATACCAAAACTGTAACAACCACAAAATACTTTCACATAAAAGAAAATAACTATACAAAAAAAGAAAAACTATTAAAAAAAACTATAATAATAAAAAAAAAAATAAATAAACAAAACAAACAAACAACAACAAAACAGTAACACCAATAACAATAAATAAAAAACTATAACAACACAAAAATTAACAGAAAAAAAATAAAATAGTGTCATGTATATTGTTTTTCCAAGAATTGGAACACGCAATGTTTATTCCTCTCTCTCTCTCTTTTCTTACTACACACAATATTAGGACGTTTAGTAGGAAAACAAAAGGTTCTAGGTAATGTTGGGATTCTGTGTTGATCTCAAATTCTCAGAGTCTGGGAACGACTCATTATTTAATAGGGGAAGTTCCTATCGTTTTTGTTATGAGTTTTGTAATGATACCATGATTTTCACCCCTACTGGTAATGGGTCTATCCCTTGCACCACTCGGATAGTATTTAATGATTTGTTTTGTCTGAAAGACAGAGAGTTTCAAAATATGTTCCTTTGAGAACGTTTGTGTTTGCACTATTTTATTCTAACTGTACATAATAGATATATTGTACATATTGAACATACCACCTGAAATAAACTATCAACAACAGTTACACTGAAGCTTCCTTGTCAAATTACTATTCAATTGTGTTGTATACATTACAATAAGATTTATCTACTACTCTAATGTACAAGAAAGGAAATGTTGGAATACAAATACTGAATTTGTGCCCAGGACTATAAGAAGAGTTCGTGTAATACTGAAACATAAATACTAATAATTAAAGTCTCCCCTAGGACTAACGAGAATTATCAGCAAGATCTACACAGCTCTGGCCACGAGGGGATTGTGGACGTAACAATAGAATTCATAATTAACAAAGGGATATGAAAAGTAATTTTAAATTCGCTAACATTTTTCTAGACGCATGTTCTGTTTGTTTCCTCTGGTTGTCATTCAATGTAGTTCATTGTTTAGTTCACATCATGTCAAACTATTTCAGAAATTCAAATGTCTGAACCACAAGTTCTGTTTTTTATGTCCTATGTGTTTTCTTTCCACGTCTGCGTGTCATCATACATCATCTAATTTCATTCTTTAATGTTTTTTTAAAGCGAACATATCGAAGTGAGTCGCTCACATAATACGTGGTCCGTGTCTAGTCTTGCGTCTTAAATAATGTTTTAAATGATGTTAAGTTACTGGTTTTCTTGGTTTGTTCAGGCAACCCATTCCATGCACGGATGCCACTCGGAAAGAAAGATTACTCATATGCATTTGTTCTCGCATAAGGGATAAGGAAAGTGTTTTTGTCCTTAAGTTTATCCGAGCAATGCAAAATTGGGAAAAATTTGTTTATAAAGAAAGAAAAAAAGGTGATAAAGGGGGGTGGGGAACTAATGATGTTAAATGAGGTTGTTCAATATCTGAAATCAAGTTTTAAAATACATGTATGCCCCTTCTTATCTTCTATAATGGACCTGGGTTCAAATCCTGATGAAGGCTAGTTTTTTTTATCCCCCGAAGTCGTTCAATGCGGATTCAAAAATAATCACCATACGGTTTAATAACCAAAAATATACAATCTGAAATTTGGACCGAATGCCTGGTGCAAAAAGGGTCAATTAGCCTTCCAACGGTAGGGTTGATCGCCCGGCACAGATATAGAAAGTTTTGTCAATTTAATAAAAAAAATGTAGACCGTCACGTCTGACGTGGACGACCCCTTAACAAAATTTGGTGGTCTCGCCCGGTATATTTGAGTTCTACTTTTCCTGACCTAGGATTGACAAAATTTGGTGGTCTGGTTCGGTAGATTTGAGTCCTACTTTTCTTGATCTAGGATTGGAAAAAATTTGTTGATATCTTCTGGAAAATTTGAGTTATAGTTTTCCTGACCTATAAATATTTTGTGACATTAGTAGTACTGAGAGCGGCATATTTGTGTTTCGTTTTCTAGGACTGTGAAACTATTCTTTTTAAAAAGAGGAGAGAACTGGTTTGTGTATTTATTCCTTGGGAAGTGTGAAGATTCCACGAAGTGTGTAATATTATATTGTGCAAATTTCTGGACAAATCGTAAGTTGGAACTTTATATTTTATTATACAATATATACTACTCTACTATCACAAATATTTCGAACGCTATACTATGGCTTCGAATATATCAAGTGAGGAACTTAATGCCATGTCATTTGCTGAACTAAAAGAATTAGCTGAGTCCTTTGGGATTGAGGCAGGACAGGCAAGACCTAATCGTAATCGTTTGATCAAAGAAATTATGACATGTTTGAACGGGCAGAATGCCATGAACACTGGTAATGTAGTTGAAGTGGGACAGAACGATATCAATGAAGGTTATGTAGCTCCCAGTGGGGGCGAGGTAATTGCCCACGGAGACGAGGTAAGAAATATGTCATCTAGATCATCAAACAATGATGAAGATGAAGGGTTGAGTGAAAACCTAAAATTCCAATTAGCTATGAAGAGAATGGAATTAGAAAGTATGGAAAGGAGAGAAAATGAAAGAATTAGGATTGAAAGCAGAGAAAGGATAGAGATGGCACGCATGAACAGACCTGACCATCGTAGGGACAGCAATGGTATGGATATTAGCGCAATGAAGCAACACTTGCCTATATTCAGAGAAGAAGATGTTCAAGATTTCTTTTTGCTTTTTGAGAGGATAGCTGTAGATTATCAGTTCCCTGATGATAAGATGGCTTTATTGTTAAGGTCAACTCTCAACAAAGGAAAAGCATTGGACGTAGTGTTGAGTTTAACATCCGAGGAAATAAATGACTATGAAGTAATCAAAGATAGGGTGCTAAAAAGTTATTCCCTGACACCAGAAAAATATAGAAAGCTATTTAGAGACAGAAAGAAGGCATATGATCAAACTCATGTAGACTTTTTGAGACAAAAGGAGAAAATGTTAGAACAGTGGCTAAGGTCACAGAATGTAAGTGAGTTTGATAAACTCAAGAACCTAATATTGTTTGAGGAATTCAATGATTGTATTCGAGTGGATATTAAAACCCACATCTCAGACCGAGGGGTTGAAGATGTGCATGAAGCTGCTAGATTGGCAGATAACTATGCCATAATTCACGCCAGCATAAAGCCATATTATGCTGACAAACCCAAAGTGCACAAACCAGAGTCCAAGGAGGCTAGTAAACCAAAAGAGACAAGTGAAAACAATAATAAGAACAGTGGTGTAAATAATAATAGTAACTTAGTTCATTTCAGGAAGCAGACAGATGTAAATAAAGCAAAGGTGGTATGTTTCAATTGCAAGAAAGAGGGCCACATGAAGAAAGATTGTTGGATCCTTACCAAGAAGCAAGGTGCTATTCTACACTGTGCCAGAGTGCAGAAAGATAGCAAGCAGACAGAAGAAGTGTGCAACACAGGGTCAAGAAACTCAAAAGAAATCGCCCATAGTTGTGGAGTCGATGGTTTTTGAGAACAGTCTATCTAAGGTAAAAATGAATAGCTGTACTCAATCTATTATGCTTTCAGAAGGCCGTGAGGAACAGATGGTTCCTGAAGTCCCGGAAGAGGACGACCTATCCGATTTTCGACCCTTTGTCTACGAGGGGACAGTGTCGAGAGAAGTCGATGTACTCAGCAAGAAGAAAATACAGATATTACGTGACACGGGTTCTGCTGTCAGCGTGATCCTGGAGGGCAGTGTGCCGTTAACGGATGCCACCAGTACCGGTGAGTCTGTTGTGCTGAGAGGTGCTAGTATGGAGGCTGTGGAAGCTCCACTGCACAGAATAAAACTCGAGTCGGATATTTTTACAGGTAACATCGTAGTGGGAGTGTGGCGCGCACTACCCGTCAAAGGCGTTTCCATGATATTAGGAAATGACATTATGGGCGGCAGAGTCACTGTCGAGCCTATGGTTAAAGTGTTGGAGACAAAGATGGCGGAGGACAAAAACCTACGTCCTGCCAATGAACGCCCAACATGTGCACTGACAAGAGCAATGCAGAAATAGAAGTCGGTAAAGCCTCCTGCTACGCCGTGTAGTGCAACGAAAGATGTGTTAGTCTGTTCTGAAGACACACATGCGAATGAAACAGTGATAACAGAAACACCTGACATCGATTTAAGTGCTACGTTCTTTGCTGAACTAACAACTGGTGATGCAACAGAGAACGATAACATTTTGTCACCAAAGCAGAAATTGGTGAAAGAACAATTTAATGACGAAGTAATAATGCAACTCAGAATGAAAGCTGTTGATGAAAAGACTGCAGATGCGATGGCGGAATGTTTCTACATGAAAGATGAAGTGTTGATGAGAAAGTCGAAACCGCTCAACTCGGGTACAAACGAGTGGGACAGTATTCACCAGATTGTAATACCTAAGTGCTATCGTCAAGATATACTGCGTATGGCGCATGATCTTCCTTTCGCTGGTCACATGGGAGTCCGAAAAACGCACCACCGTATCCTCCCTTACTTCTACTGGCCAGGACTGAGAAGAGATGTCGAACAATACTGCAAGACTTGCCACGTATGCCAAATGGTAGGACGTCCTAACCAACGAATTCCTGTCGCTCCACTCCAGCCGATACCAGCGTTCGACGAACCATTCAGTCATATACTCATTGATTGCGTGGGCCCGTTGCCGAAAACAAAAGCCGGTTTTCAATACCTGCTCACAGTCATGTGTTCATCCACTCGCTTCCCGGAAGCCATTCCGTTGCGGAACATAAGAACAGTGAAGGTGGTAGACGCCCTGACAAATTTCTTCACACGTTATGGCCTACCGAAGACAGTACAGTCCGACCAGGGGACTAACTTTACTTCGAACATTTTCAAACAAGTCATGGAACAATTAGGGATAAGCCATAGGCTATCAAGTGCCTATCATCCCGAGAGACAGGGAGCTCTGGAAAGGTTTCATCAGACATTGAAATCGATGCTTAAAAAGTACTGTTATGAAAACGAGAAAGACTGGGATAAGGGTGTGCCTTATGTACTGTTCGCTGCAAGGGAGGCCACTCAGGAATCCCTGGGGTTTAGCCCATTCGAACTTGTGTATGGACACTCAGTCAGAGGTCCGTTGAAACTTCTACATGAAACTTGGCTAACGGACAGTGAACCGATTGGACTTTTGTCATATGTAGATAAATTTAAAAATAGGCTTTATCATGCTTTTAACCATGTGAAGATTCATTTTCCACAGATGCAGGAGCGTATGAGACAGAACTATGACCGTAAAGCTACAGCTAGAACTTTTGCACCAGGTGACAAAGTTCTTGTGTTTCTACCTTTGCAAAATCAGCCTTTAAGTGCAAAGTTTAGTGGACCCTATGAGATAGAGTCAAAGCTTGGCGAGGTCAATTATTTGATAAAGACTCCTGACCGGAGACAAAAACAGAGGGTATGCCATATTAATTTACTTAAGCCCTATGTTTCCAGGGAGAAGAGTAAACCACGGGAGGTCCCCATGATTTCATTAGCTAGAGTCCCGACGGATTTATCTAGGATAGAATATAAGTTTGCAGAAAGTAAACTTAATAATACAGATGCCCTTAAGAGTTTAGATACAAGGCTAGAACATCTTCCGGTAGAAGATAAGGAGGAGATTATTGAGCTGGTACATGAATATAAGTCACTGTTTACAGATGTTCCCAGGAGGACACATCTAATAGAACACGATGTAGTATTAACTGAGGGTGCCAGGCCAATTAAACAGCATCCATATAGAGTTAACCCCATCAGACTTGAACATATTAGAGCAGAGGTGAAGTATATGTTAGAAAATGACATAGTGGAAGAATGTGATAGCGAATGGTCTTCACCCTGTGTGTTGGTACCAAAAGCCGACAACACATTGCGGTTTTGTACAGACTTTAGGAAATTAAATACTTTGACAAAGACTGACTCGTATCCCATTCCTCGTATTGATGACCTCATTGATAAGATAGGTGACCCGACGTATGTGACAAAAATTGATCTTCTCTCCGCGTACTTTCAGATTCCTTTGACGCCACGGGCACAGGAAGTATCCGCCTTTGTGACACCTGACGGACTTTACAGGTATAAGGTCATGCCATTCGGACTCCGTAATGCCCCTGCGACGTTTCAAAGGCTTATAAACACCCTCACTCGCGGTATCTTCCAGTGTAATGCCTACCTCGACGACATAGTGGTGTATAGTACAGATTTCAAGACACATGTCAGTCAACTACGACACTTGTTTGAACGACTGAATGACGCCAATTTGACAATAAACCTGGCTAAGAGTCAGTTTGGACATGCCACTATCGAGTATCTTGGACATATAGTGGGTGGTGGAAAGGTTAAACCAGTAAATGCTAAAATAGAAGCTATTCAGAATGTCCCAGTGCCACAGACAAGGAAACAACTCCGTAGTTACCTTGGAATGGCCGGGTATTATCGTAAGTTTTGCCAGGACTTTTCTACGGTAGCTTGCCCCTTAACTGACCTACTAAAGAAGAACAATCGCTTTGTTTGGTCTGACAAGTGCCAAAAGGCGTTTGATGAGTTGAAGTTAAGATTATCCAGGGCACCTATTTTGGTGACCCCACGTTTTGATAGACCCTTTAAAATTGCAGTAGACGCGTGCGATACTGGGATGGGAGCGGTGCTGACTCAGCAGGATGACCCCGGAGAGGAGCACCCGGTGTGCTACCACTCACAGAAATTCAATATCCATGAACGTAATTATAATACAAGTGAGAAGGAACTTTTAGGGTTGATACTAGCGTTAAAACAGTTTGATTTCTATGTAAACAGCTCTGGGTACCAGATAGAAATACTGACCGACCACAACCCTCTAACTTTTCTCTCCAGGGTCAAGCAAAACCAGAGGCTTGTTAGATGGAGCTTATTCCTCCAAGCCTATGATTTAAACATAAAACACCTGAGGGGTAGGGACAACGTCACAGCTGATACTCTATCTCGGGTGCTACATGATTGACTGAATAACCCAATACTTCTTTTTCAGATCATCTCATTTATTCATTAAGAATGTGTCATGATAACCTATCATTCGTTTGAATTTTGATTATGGAATACCTATAGAATACTTGTATCATACAGAAGTCAAGTCTTTTGAAAGTATTAATAATTTTTATAATCATGTATAATATTGATGTTCTGATATATTTTAAATTCATTTGATTATGGAAAAGAAATTCCATTTAAATGTTGATGCATGATGCAATAAATATATAATATGCACGTATTTACTTGATATGGATGGATAAAAGTAATTGTCATCACATGCAATTAAGTGGGAAAACTTTGAGCTAGTTGATTTATTATCTTGTTTTTATTTTAGTTAATGAATGGAACTAAATAATAATATGTACAATTTTTATCTTAGAAAGAGATGTAATATCAATTGGTATAAATTAATAGATAATATTGGAAATCTATTGCTAAATTGTTATATCATGGTAATAGAATGGGAAAAACTAGTGGATATTCACTATGTTGTATAGGTTATATATTCCATATATCCAGGAACGGAGGGAAACAAAGGTACCTAAAGGTGTACACTCATTCAACCCTGAACAAACTTTTATATTAAACTTTCAAATATGCCAAAAACGCATAATAGTGGATTACATTTTAACATTGAGATTACTGTAGTAATCGTAACTGGAGCGTATTTTCTCCTCATATTTGAGAAAAGGGGAAGTATCATCATCTTAGGTATGAACCCTGTTAATGTCAAGTTGACACTGTAATTTAAAGGGGAAGTAACCTATAGTTTGATTCGAGCTACGTATTACTTATCTTTTGGTTTGTATATTAGAAGTAAACTGTTGAAAATTGACAGAGTTTGAGCAATGTTATATTTGTTTAAATAGATTAAGACTTTTTACAAATTTTTGGTGGAAATCCACACAACTGTAAATAGTTAAAATAAGAATGACTAGAATATTTTTGAATTATTTGTACTTGTTGAGACATTAGTTAATATTAATATTAACGGGGAAATATTTGTCCATCACGTTATAATCACAATTACCATTGGGTAGTGACACTTTTTATAATTTAGTTGTGCCAGTGAGCCATGTTTGTTTAAATCGTCTTATAATCTTCCATTGATTGATGGTTGTTAAAACGATCGTGTTAAGTACGAAAAATGTACCATGTTGAGTATTACTTGGGTAATTATGGTACATTATTTCTTTCATTGGGTGGGGGCGTGTCATGTATATTGTTTTTCCAAGAATTGAAACACGCAATGTTTATTCCTCTCTCTCTCTCTTTTCTTACTACACACAATATTAGGACGTTTAGTAGGAAAACAAAAGGTTCTAGGTAATGTTGGGATTCTGTGTTGATCTCAAATTCTCAGAGTCTGGGAACGACTCATTATTTAATAGGGGAAGTTCCTATCGTTTTTGTTATGAGTTTTGTAATGATACCATGATTTTCACCCCTACTGGTAATGGGTCTATCCCTTGCACCACTCGGATAGTATTTAATGATTTGTTTTGTCTGAAAGACAGAGAGTTTCAAAATATGTTCCTTTGAGAACGTTTGTGTTTGCACTATTTTATTCTAACTGTACATAATAGATATATTGTACATATTGAACATACCACCTGAAATAAACTATCAACAACAGTTACACTGAAGCTTCCTTGTCAAGTTACTATTCAATTGTGTTGTATACATTACAATAAGATTTATCTACTACTCTAATGTACAAGAAAGGAAATGTTGGAATACAAATACTGAATTTGTGCCCAGGACTATAAGAAGAGTTCGTGTAATACTGAAACATAAATACTAATAATTAAAGTCTCCCCTAGGACTAACGAGAATTATCAGCAAGATCTACACAGCTCTGGCCACGAGGGGATTGTGGACGTAACAATAGAATTCATAATTAACAAAGGGATATGAAAAGTAATTTTAAATTCGCTAACATTTTTCTAGACGCATGTTCTGTTTGTTTCCTCTGGTTGTCATTCAATGTAGTTCATTGTTTAGTTCACATCATGTCAAACTATTTCAGAAATTCAAATGTCTGAACCACAAGTTCTGTTTTTTATGTCCTATGTGTTTTCTTTCCACGTCTGCGTGTCATCATACATCATCTAATTTCATTCTTTAATGTTTTTTTAAAAGCGAACATATCGAAGTGAGTCGCTCACATAATACGTGGTCCGTGTCTAGTCTTGCGTCTTAAATAATGTTTTAAATGATATTAAGTTACTGGTTTTCTTGGTTTGTTCAGGCAACCCATTCCATGCACGGATGCCACTTGGGAAGAAAGATTACTCATATGCATTTGTTCTCGCATAAGGGATAAGGAAAGTGTTTTTGTCCTTAAGTTTATCCGAGCAATGCAAAATTGGGAAAAATTTGTTTATAAAGAAAGAAAAAAAGGTGATAAAGGGGGGTGGGGAACTAATGATGTTAAATGAGGTTGTTCAATATCTGAAATCAAGTTTTAAAATACATGTATGCCCCTTCTTATCTTCTATAATGGACCTGGGTTCAAATCCTGATGAAGGCTAGTTTTTTTTATCCCCCGAAGTCGTTCAATGCGGATTCAAAAATGTTCACCATACGGTTTAATAACCAAAAATATACAATCTGAAATTTGGACCGAATGTCTGGTGCAAAAAGGGTCAATTAGCCTTCCAACGGTAGGGTTGATCGCCCGGCACAGATATAGAAAGTTTTGTCAATTTAATAAAAAAATTTAGACCGTCACGTCTGACGTGGACGACCCCTTAACATAGAACATAAGCTGATGACACATAATATATATAGGCAATAAAAACAGCCATTAATTAAAATCCTGGTAGGAGGGAGGGGAGATTAGATAAGATGACTTATGACAAAGTCATTTTTCAACAAAACATCGTTAAGAATAAATGTTCTTTTGTGGGCATCGAATGTCGGTAGTTAAATGTAGAACGAATTTTGTTTTCTGTAGCGTAATATTGAACTTTAATATTCTTGTTCATATTTCCTTGTATGTGTCAATATAACCTTGTTGTGCCTATATTTACATTGAATATAGCATATATAATACTTTGGTTTATGCCCTATATATCATTCTATTTTTTTTCTATGTATATTTTTCTTCTGTATGTCATTTCATATCCTTGTATATGCCTATAGATCTTTGCATACATCTATATATTATTGTATATTATGTCTAAGATCGTTGCATATGTCTATATATAATACCATCACTTCCTGATCTAAATATATATACATTTCTTATTTTCTTTAATACCCTTTTAACAAACGTAAAAACAGACATAAAGCATGAACCCAGTTGAACAGAATCATCCCAGACAAGCCAGACCTCACAGACTACTAACATTATTTATACTTAAAACCATTGTTGACATTGACTAAGTTCTAAGTGAATTAGGAAGGAATGGTTCCTTTTATTGCCCCTCGGTTCTGGCTTTCTCGTAATGCAGTTCTCTCCCGTGAACTGACTGGAGTCAGTGTCTGTTTTGAGGCTGTGATAGAATCATTTAGAACTTTTGTTCTTTTTAACTGAAACACAAAGCATCTATTTTTTAAATGGCTCATCTAAATGTCTAAGTTCAACAATTTGCATTATCTCAATCACTCTCTGGGGGAAGTTATTTAGGACAGGGATTGGCAACCTACGGCACGCGTGCCAGACTTGGTTCGCAGAGCGATTTTCAATGGCACGCGGAACACCCCAAAAACAATAATTCATGTCACGTCTTCAAAAACATGGATTGCTAGAACATGACATTTAGGCTGCTGGAACGCTGAACAAATTAGAAATCCTACTTTGGCACTCTATGATCAAAAGGTTGCCGACCCCTGATTTAGGACACATTTTATCGCTGTTACCAATTTCCATCGACATCAAGGGTCGGTAAACTTTTGATAATATTAAAGTATCAATTCTAATTCATTCAGCTGCAAACAGTCTCAACGTCATCCTTCTCCACCGACCAAATTCTTGTATAATAGACTTAAATTGCTTTGTTTTAGGGGTGGGGGGATCTTCCGCGTGAAATTGAAAATCGCTCTGCGTGCCAGGTACGGAACGCGGGAAATTGGTTGCAGAACCTTGCTCTAAATCATATAATACAATATTTAAAAAAAAAATGTTCATTAGGTAACAGCGTTAAATATCGTATGATTTTTTCTTATTGGTAAATTCTTTGTAATCTACTTCTTTTGAAAGACTTTGCTGGTGGTAATAACAATATTAATAATACTAATACTTGTATTATCCCGTTGTCAACAGTTACAGACAAAGTACAGACGACGATGGTTATGACATAAAGAAAACTTTTCTAATATGATGTATAGATTCCCAGTGCATTAAAAACTCGTTTTTTCGTTAACTACGGTTTTCATCGGTTTCGGGTTTCGAAGATTTTTTGCCGAAAATAAAAGTTTTCTCGGTTCCGGTTGATTGCCTCAGTTCTCGTCGTTTCTGAAGCTGGTGCTACTTCCAAACTGCCAATGAAGACATTATCCCCCAGATATCTAAGGTCCTTTTCGTGGGGGATTCTCCTTTGAAACAATTACATCTGCAATTAACTCTCCTCTAATCGCCGTCTACCATACGCCAAAAAAGCTTATGTTTTGTTTTTTTTTACCGTATGCAGTTTTTTAACAATTGATAGTAGCAAGTGGAAACGTGTTGATTTTATTGTGTAATTACTCAGAGTAGAGCTTTATGTTTCATTTATTAATGAGGAGCCCGAAGGGTGTCCTTAAGTCATCCCAGCTTTCATCAATTAGTTGAGGATAGAAATGGCCACTTGTTACTTTGTTGGTTATAAAAATAAATGCCTTGGCCGTAATAGAACTATGTGAACGTTGCCCCCCCCCCCCCACCCCCGAGTAATGCAATGGTCAGAAACTGTTTCTTGAGTGGCTAGCTTCCTTACAATTAGTTTACAATTAGCCATTAGTTTTGACCTTTTCTAAGTAATGTTTAGTAACTATCAGAACTACTTTGACTGAGGTTCGACCTCTTTTACCATAATTTTATAAAAGTCGTAAGGTACCTTCTTATAACCAATGGGATTCTTATTTACAATACAGTGACCTGCCAAGAATAACACAACCTTTACAAGTTTCTGCATCGACCTCTACAACTAGCAAATCAGAAATTATACATGAGGAAGCTAGAACGTTCTATTATAAGCATTCTTAGACTAGGGAGAAATCTTAGATAAGTCAGTTGTCCATAAGCTATAGACCAGGGGTCGGCCACCTTTTACTAACAGTGTGCCAAACTAGGATTTCTAAATCATTCAGCTGGCCGACAGTCTAAAAGTCAGCCTGCTCTATTATAGGCCTACTTTTAACAATAATTTTTATGGGATAATTAATTTAACTCCATAGCAAGACCAAGGCCAAAAGCAAAGGAGAGTTATAAAGAAAACCATTAAAGCGTTTTATATTTAATACAAAATAAACGTTTTTGTCATTATCATCCTTTTTATTTGCATTTAGATCTATATCAAACACACACATTTATTACTATACTTTCACATATTGTATGGTAATTATTGTCTAAACATTATCATTTATTAGCCAAGTAGAGGATATTACACCTGCTAATATTTATCATTTAATCTCAGTTTAACTGAGATATTCTTTAATGTGTATTAGTTTTGGTTTTTTACAGGATGAAACGATCATTAATGAGTGGCATAGATACTTTGTAATCATTCAAACTGGGTAGTTAATGTTATGTTTTAAAAATATACATAATATACTATCTTTAGTCATATAATATTTATATAATTTTCAAATGCTTTTTTTTTACAGTTTGACCACTTTAATGTTATTTATTGTATTGTTTGTATACAAGAAACAACATTAAAAAACAAAAACAAAAAAACATATTACAAATATAAGGGAGAAAAAACGGGTTAATTACCTCCCTTTAATTACAAAAAATTGTTCACATTGATATTTTAATTCAATGGTGATGTCCAACAAGTTATGTTTTGTTATATATGAAATTTTACCGATTAATTATTATTTCTATATATAAATCCAACATTATGGTATTCATTATAATATTTAATTATTAGAAGATTTTAATAATCTACGTTAAACAGTTGTTAATAAACTTTTCCTGCATTAATTGTATGTCCATTTAAGGAGTTTATATGCCTTAATTTAGGGATGTACATATGGTTAAATGTTTTGAATTGATTTCATGCCAAGATATGTCCAGTTTCAATGCAAATCCATTCCAGTGGTCCTTCCTTGTAAATGTAAATTCAACTCACTGTAATGTGTCGCTATGCCATTCAGAAACATCGGCTTAAACAGTCAGTTTTCCTCATTTAGAACCGGAAAATGTTTGTGTTTTTTTTAATCAATAAAAAACATCTCTTGGAGGTCTCTCACGTGCCATTGAAAATCGCTCTGCGTGCCAAGTTTGGAATGTGTACCTTAAGTTGCCGACCCCTGCTGAAGACAACAGCAAAGCAAACAGCATGCTCTGCCTCGATGCCCCTCATTTATTGGTTTAAGATTTGATATAGTGTTATGATTCTAACCATTAAGGCTTTAAGTCTTAATTATTATGTTTTATTTTCTCCTTCAGGTGTCCATGAAATATCTTCAGAAACGATAACCTTTTATCTTCTTTTAATCAACGATACGATATAGAAGTTAAACTGACCCAGATCGGTGTTCGGACTTTGCTGCAGTTCCTAGACAGCTGACTTGTACTTATCATTCTCACGGCCAAAATCATCGCACCTTGACCATCCAACGTCATCGACACAGGTAACCACACCCACCAGAAGCACCCACACCCACCAGAAGAAGCCACACCCACCAGTAGGAGCCACACCCACCAGAAGTAGCCACATTCACCATAAGTAGCCACCCCCCAGAAGTAGCCACGCCCACCAGAAGTAGCCAC
This sequence comes from Anisus vortex, assembly GCA_949126835.1. Lineage (NCBI taxonomy): Eukaryota > Metazoa > Mollusca > Gastropoda > Planorbidae > Anisus > Anisus vortex. Next base: position 29,275,289 of record OX421506.1, read on the forward strand.
ACCCACTAGAAGTAGCCACACCTACCAGAAGTAGCCAAACCCACCAGAAGTAGCCACACCCACCAGCTCTCAGACAGTTTACCCCGATTATTCTCTCAGCCAATTCTCGCATCTCGACCACCGGAAGTCATAACAAAAACACACAGCCACACCAGCCATGTCCGGTGACTGGCAACACGGCCTCTTCGGCTGCTTCGACAACTTCGGTCTGTGCGTCATCTCCTACTTCCTGCCCTGCTACACCTTCGGCAAGAACTCGGAGGCCGTCGGGGAGTCGTGCTGCACCTGCGGCCTGGCCTACGTCGTCCCCATCGTCAACCTGGTTGCGGCCATCAAGGTCAGGGGCAAGATACGGGAGCAGAGGGGCATCGCCGGCTCCACCTTCAACGACCTCCTGCTCATCTGCTGCTGCCCGCTGTGTGCCTTGGTCCAGGAGGCACAGGAAGTGCAGGTTCCAGGGGGACAGGCAATGGCTAGGGAATAGTCGCTTCTCTCCCTTGATCTTGCAGAGTCCTAGTTGCAACCTTCTTGGACTATCTCAATATGTCTCAATGTTTATAGAAATGATAACCATAGAGGTCTTACATTTAAATAGTTTTTTTCTAATATATTCCTGAAAGATGTAGAGCAGAACTCAATAATCGTCCTTTTAAAAATTAGTCATTCCTTTGGTAACGAATAGTGACGAATATTGGAGTTCCACTTAATTCAATTACTTGTTAACCCCATTACGAAGTTTTAAACTTGCATTTGTTTTAGGGGTGGGTGGGCGGATTACTATATCTATGAAATCTTGATCAGTAATTACTGTTGTTGTACAATTTCTGAATACAGCAATCATACTGTAAGAATACAGAATATGGGGAAGACAATGTTGGATACGAAGTAGAGCTGGAAAACATTTTTAGCATGTTTATTCTATCTTATCATATATATTACAGACGCTCCTTCTAAAGAAGATTATTGTGTCTTAAGTGTATTCGTGGTCCAAGTTTAGTCACGCATTTTCAGACCTATTAATGTTTTAAAAGATAATAAGTTACTGGTATTCCTGGTTTGTTTAGGCGACCCATTCCAGGCCCGAATGCCAATTGAGAAGAAAGAGTACTTATATGCTTTGTTCTCGCATAAGGGATAAGGAAAGTGATTTTGTCCTTATGTTTATCTGACCTATATCGATACTCTATATATATATTACGAACTAGCAAGGCAGCAAGCCACTTGTATAATCACGATTATTGTACATCTGATATTTATAGATCCATGTATCTGTATCCATCTATCTACCAAACTTTTTATATATCAATCAATTGATCACTATAAATCTATAAATTAGTCCATCAATCTATCATTCCATCTATTCACCCCTTTCTCTCTCTCTATTTCTCTCTATCATATAAAGTATGATACATTAGCCCAAAGACTATAATAAGATGGACCGCTTTAATATTTTTGCTATTTGATGACTCGAATGAATTCTTTTCGGAATTCCCGATTCCCTTTTGTATTATACACTTCCGTTTTATTTAATCGCTATGGCTTTTTCAATGGAAAATTAAAATCCAAAGTTGTATACAGCGGAAACCTTTAGGCAGTCGGAGGAGTAATTTAAGACAGCGATATTGGCTGCGCACGGACAAAAATAACATAATAATATGAGCTCTAAAAATAGACCAAGCGTTCCATCTTATTAAATAGTCTTTGATTAACTTTTCTGCCACCAAAGGTAAAAAGCATCAAAGTCCATTGAAACATTATCTGCACTGTTTTTAATGTTTGTAACGATGATATTGTAATAAACTAAAGCCTTTGCTTTCTCAATAATGTTCATCTATATGCTTACTATGTATAACAACTTGGAATAACATTTAAAAATTTTAACTTCTTATATTTTGTATTCAATGATATATATAAATATTTTTTTTCAAAGAACTATTTTGCTTAAAAACTATGTTATTTTTATTGCTTTTCTTTTTTTCTTTAGTTTTTATTACCATATTATAATTTTAGGGCCATATTGTGATTAGCCTATACGCGTGCATTGTTTTAGATGTATCGAGAGCCATTTTCTATATTAAAAACTTTGTTTTGGAGTCGGACTCAATATATTTGTAAAGCTAATTATAATATTGTAATATTGTAACACATTTCTCCTAAGAGAGAGAGAGAGAGAGAGTTTTCTGCTAACCAGTTTTTAATACACCAAGATCATGCAAAAAACTTGATCTATAAGTTTTACAGACTTTCCATCTAGATAGATTTTTACGTCCACTAGGCCCAAAACTCATGCAGAGCGGCAGGGATTGGTCGGCGGCAGGGTTAGAACCCGGGCCGTTTTGTTGATAATCCGTTGAACTAACAGTACAAATAACAAACAAAAATACTTCTATCGTACAAATTTAACCCTCAGAGGCCCAAATTATTTTCTGGCTCTGGGTGGGGGGCCCTATACAATAAGGACAGTAAATTAGTTAATTTTAAAAACTAGAAATCACAATTTATAAAAAACAATCAAAACACGTATTTAATTAATGTTTGTAAGTTTTTGAACAAGGGGGGGGGGGGGGTTCCAATAAACATGGTGGGTCACCGGTGACCCGGTGGGCCTCTGAGGGTTAATAGGGGTAAAAATTGAAAAATAATGAAAAAAATTACATATGTAAATAGAAAATCGATTTTTTTTTATTAAAGCTTAAGTTATACAATATTTATGTCAAATAATCATATATGTCATAAACATATATATAAATAATAATAAACTTGATGCTGCGTTGTGGCTTTGTTGTAAATGTATTTTTTTAATTGTTTGTTTTTTCTTATCTATGTTTTAAATTGCATGCTCATATAGCTATTCACAAAAAAGTTTCTGTTGGAATCAATTGTAACCGTTATAGTAGTACACAACTGTATTATGGTCTTAGAAGTTATAATTTTACTACAGCGCCATAGCTTATCACTATTTTAGTTTATTCGTTTGTCCATATTTGTTAGTTATGGAAAGTTCGTTTTTTTCCTAGTTTTGGTTGACCCATTTTATGTACGAATTTTTGTATTGCTTTTTTTTTTCTAATGAAATATATATCCATGTTTGTTGGGGGGGGGGGATATAAGGGGATTAAGTGTCTAGGGATTAAGTAATTTGGGGATTAAGTGTCGAGGAATAAGTGACTGTGAACCAAGGCTGGATTATATGCTAAGTACATTTTGGAGGGATTATTAATTTCCTCAATATTTTTTTCCAATACATACAGGAATGTCTTAAAGCCATTAGTACGGAAAGAAGTTGAAGGGCCAGCAGACGACAATAAAAGGGGGATGAGGTGCGTTTACAGTGATGGTGATGTTAAGGATGATGTTGTCGATGGTGATAAAGATGTTGATGATGTTTATGATGATATGTCGATGATGATCTTGATGATGGTGTTGATGGTGATGTCAAAAATGAATTTATCAATGATGATTTTGTCGATGGTGATGTTCATGATGTGTTAATGATCATGATGTTGATGATGATAATGACAATTTTTTTTAAAGGCAATATTGTACTTTTTAACTTAAGATCTGGGATCCACAAAAAACGTCTAGAAGAAGCTCACAATTAGCATAGTCTATGGGAATTTATTTTTTTTACAAAAAGCATAGTGTTTTACATTTTTTAAATTGTATGTTTTATTTTAACGAATATACCATGGTATAGAGTTTATAAAAAACTCCAATATTTGATTTTTTAGCTTTTTATGTGATTGTATGCAATTTTTAATTCCAAGACTAATTCTTTCTTCTGTTGGACGTTCTGTCGAAGGCATCAATATATTGGTGGATTTCATATGTTGTCATGGTGAATACATTTGTGTGTTTTATCATCTTTTTCATACTTAACTCTTAATTTTCCATTAAGCTGCAAATAATATATTCTTAGTTTTCTTTTATTATTTTATCAAATAATTTGTTTTTTGCCTGCATTTATTTCTGAAATTATCGCCTTAAAAAGTTGAGCATCACCTTTCGTTAACAATTTTATATAACCGTGGATTCTTCTAAATCATTCAACATTTATTGTGCAACTTTACTATTAGCATATTTAGTGTCTTCATTTCAATGAACAATCTGCTTTTAAATCTATACAGCTTTTATTATAAGCTCATTGTGATTTAAAATTTAAAAAAAAACAACAAAAAAAAAACAAACAACAACACAGAAATTTATGAAAGTTTTTCTTTTATGACCCATAATGACCTGCCCTAGACCTACATAATGACCTGCCCTAGACCTACAGCTAACTTAGGTCCACCATTAATAGTTTTCTTTTTCATTCTCTAGAATGGTCATAATTAATAGGAGTTGGGGAAATGTCACGCCATCTCGAGAAAGCACTTACGTAGAACCAGACACAAAATTGACACCCGCATCGTTATGCTTTTCCCAGTTTGGGCAAGGGCAGGAAAAACATATTAGTCACTTATAAAAAAAAATGAAAATCCAAAAGTAAAATACAAATTTATACTTTTTTTTTCCAAACATATTTTTTTGTCATATATTTTTTTTCAAACATATATTTTTTTGTCGAACATATATTTTTTTTCAAACATATATTTTTTTTCAAACATATATTTTTTTTCAAACATATATTTTTTTTTCAAACATATTTTTTTCAAACATATATTTTTTTTCCAAACATTTAATTTTTTTTCAAACATATTTTTTTTTCAGGCATATTTTTTTTTTCAAACATAATTTTTCTTTTTCAAACATATATTTTTATTTCAATCTTTTTTTTTGAATTGTAACCACATTTTGTGATTTTAAAGCAAAACACCGCGCTTTAAGAATTATGCTGCCTTGTGTCCCCTTCTATGCTTTTGAGAATTGTGAGCAAATTCATTTCAATATTCAATACATAAATCTGACCTTATTTTCTAAATAAAATATTTCTAATGTACACATATTATTATGTTTTTGGTTTTGTAATTCGAATTACTATTCGTAAACATTTTTGTTTCTAAAGTGTTCTTCTAAGTTTCCAGAGTTCAAATAACCCAAAAAAAAAAAAAAAAAAAAAAAAAAAAAAATTTAGCAAACAAACACATGGTAAGCTCATAAAATATATTTACATTAATTCAAATTATCATTTGCTTGATGTTTGCATTGAAATATCATAATGAGAAAATCATAACGATTAAATAAAACGGAAGTGTACTGTGCAAACGATACTCGGAAATTCCGAAAAGAAGTCATTCGAGTCATCAAATAGCAGAAATATTAAAGCAAGCGGTCCATCTTATTATAGTCTTTGGTCAAAGCATGTAATAACCTAAAATTTCATTATAATAGCTTCTTAATAATACTTTTTTTATATATACAAGAACAAATGCATTTAAGTTCTCTTTTGTACTGAAAGGCGTTTGGGCATTGATTGGGTTGCCAGGAAAAACAACAACCTAACATCTATTAAAGCATTAAATAAATGGAAGACTAGACACAGACAAGCGTAAGACGCAATAATCTTATTTTTTAAATAGGGCGAATTTACTTTATAGGTTTCCATAGAAAGTTGAATATTCTTTTATCTGACCATAATGTAAGTATTTAACCTCAAGGCCTATCACATAATTGTCTGTTCTAATTTTAAACTTTAGAGTACACACGTCGAGAATAGCTTCTTTGACTCAGCTTTCATCTTCAATCGCCTTTTGTTTCAGATTTAGAATTCTTCTCCCGTAGTCAGTTGTAACCCGATTCGAAAGATTGTTGGGAAAAAAAAAATAAACAAACCAAACGTTGCCATGGCAACCGTCCCATTAGTTATTGACCAACGCGTGCGTGCGAACGTGCGTGCGTGCCCAACCCTCCACGGGGATTTATTTTATTTTAGCCGTAAAAGACTTTGCGACAGCTTCTAAATCACCACGGCCTTGGGGCTTGGGGGGGAGGGGGGGATGGGGAGAAAAGGGAGGGTAGGGATGTGTTGCCTGACTTATGTAAATAAAACTATAAATAGGTAGCGACCAGTTCGCTGGGCTAATCACGTGATATTTATTGGTTTCCACTTGGTATGGAGTCTCAGACTGTTGTAGTGCAAGCCACACTATCCCTTTATTATAAATCATTCACTAATCTATGCAAATAATATGTAGACTGTGTGTATGTTCAACCAATCATATTAGTTAATTTAAAGACACGTGACCTCATTGTCTCATATTATACTTTTGCGATTTCAATTCGACATGTGTCTTCAATAGCTAATTCATTAACGTATAGACCCCGGTTCGATTCTCCAGTTAGTCCATCCATTTTTTTTAAATTAAATACTTTCCTAAAAGTCTTCAGTAACAATAATATTTCTCTTAATTATTAGATTTAGAGCTTTCTGTTTATTGTAGTTAACATTTTTTTTATTTGTTGCTTATTCAGGCCTGTTATATTTTCACCCGGGCAACGCCGGGCAATGTAATCTTATGCTTTTTGTTTTCATTTAATAAGTAAATGAAGTTTGCATTAAAAGAGATTGAAGGATTACATGAATTTATTGGGCTGCTAAAAAAGGGTATTGCAATAATATTCGCTGCCAACAGCGGTAACGGTTGTGGAGCCAGCACGATTCCAGTATTACTTACTTTTCAAAACAAAAGGCCAGCGATTCATTTGAACTGAGTAGAATTTGCTATACCTACGAGTGCTAAAGAAAAAATTTCTTTATGGGGTTTAAAAAATGTAGTCTAGCGCTTCGTCTTTACATGACCGCTCCCATATTCATTTCAGTAATTAAAAAATAATTATAGCCGTGGGTAAGCCCACTGTAACGGTTCTTGTACTTCCAGGAATTTTCAAGGGCTTATTTTGCAGATAAGATGTGATGAGATGCAGAGAAAAGGTTTTAAACATCCTTATCTTATACTAAATTATATTGAGATATAAGAGAAGTAAGAAGTAAAGTATCCCCTTTGAACCTAATTCATCCATGGGGTCTTTTAAGCACAGTAGCGTTCAGAAGTTTAGGCAGTCATACCGAAGGTCCTTTGTTGGAATCTTGGTAACGGCTAGTGGTTTGTTTCCTGGGGGTCTGGAGGGTGTCCCTGAGTCTACCAAGCTATGATGGGTGCCTATTATTAGTTGGCGAAAAGTAAAGGCGGCTGGGCATTGTGATATCAACCTAATCACTTAGCATGCCGTGGCCACAGATATAAGAGAGCATATAACATCTATTATCTTAAGTCTCTTTAGTCCGTGCGGGGATGAACATGAACATGAATAATATTTAGACAGAAAATATAACTAGACAATCAAATTCATATTAAAATTCCACTTTATTAATTATTTTCAATGGATCAAATATATCGTTAATTTTTCAAAATGTAGACCTATACCCATTATTCTGTTTTTGTAATATCTTAACAAATATATAGGAACCGTGGTTCCTATTTAAAAAGATCGTGCACCGAAAACCCGGTTGCTGCAAACTTGTACGGTTCAACAAGCTTTTATTTTTTCTAGTGTCATTAACCAATTAATACACTTTGTCTATTTGTCTTTAAAGGATTTGTACTTTTGTACTATTTATTATTTCGCCTTCAACTTCACTTCTTCACCTATCCCATAACCCGAGTGATGGTCGTTGGGGCACCATTTTTTGACTGTCGGATGATTTGTGTGTCATGTATTAATAGCGCCCATAGCTCTATCTCAACGTAAGTTTATATAAAGACTCATTTTCCACAGGTGCAGGAGCGTATGAAACAAAATTATGGCCGGAAAGCCACAGCTAGAACGTTCGCACCAGGTGACAAAGTTCTTGTGTTTCTGCCTCTGCAGAATCAGCCTTTAAGTGCAAAATTTAGTGGGCCCTACGAGATAGAGTCAAAGCTTGGCGAGGTCAATTATTTGATAAAGACTCCTGACCGGAGACAAAAGCAGAGGGTATGTCATATTAATTTGCTTAAGCCCTACGTTTCCAGGGAAAAGAGTAAACCACGAGAGGCCCCCGTGATTTCATTCGCTAGAGTCCCGACGGACTTACCTAAGATAGAGCACAAGTTTGCAGAGAGCAAACTTAATAATACAGAAGCCCTTAAGAGCTTAGACACAAGTCTAGAACATCTTCCGGTAAAAGATAAAAAGAGGATTATTAGTCTGGTACATGAATATAAGTCACTGTTTACAGATGTCCCCAGGAGGACACATCTAATAGAGCACGATGTAGTGTTAACCGAGGGTGCCAGGCCTATCAAACAGCATCCCTATAGAGTTAACCCCATCAGACTTGAGCATATTAGGGCAGAGGTAAAACATATGTTAGAATTGTAATGATACCATTATTTTCACCCCTCCTAGTAATAGGTCTGTTCCCCGCTCTCCTCCGCGAGTATTTAAGGCTAGGCACCCGGCTAGGCAGACGGTTTCATATAGAGTTTTTTTACAGAGTGTTAATGTAGATAGTTTCTTTTGAGTCTGTTGGATGGACGCTTGTGTTGGCACTATTTTATTATTGCTGTAAATACTACAATTATTGTACATACTTGCAAATAACAGAGTTATCACCTGAATTAAATTATCAACAACATTTACACTGAAACTTCCTCGTCAAGTTACTATTTTATTTTATTGTTTACAATAGTATAATATCTATATTTATTTACAACTACAACGTCAAGGAAAGGAACTGTTAGATCCCAAATCCTGAGTTTGTGCCTAGGACCATAAGGAGAGTTCGTGTAATACTGAAATATAAATAATAATAACCAAAGTCTACCCTAGGACGAACGAGAATTATCAACAACATTTGCACGGCTCTGACCACAGAAGGATGGTCGTCGTAACATGTGCCATTCGTCTATAATCAGCTTACATTTAAACCTTTGTCTGATATTTCTAAATGTGTTTGGAAGTAACTTTATTGACAGCATAAATAATTATAACTAATAGCCATAGGTCTAGACCAGGGGTCGGCAACCTTTTGCTTATAGTGTGCCAAACTAGGATTTCTAAATCATTTAGCACGCCAACAGCGTGAAAGTCAAACTACTCAAGTAGTCTATATTATTTGTATAAAACATTATTTTTAGTGGCGTAGCAAGACCAAGACAAAAAATACAACAAAGGAGCGTACAGAGAAAATCATTAAATCGTTTTATATTTCATAAAAATTAATGTGTTTATTATTATCATCTTTTCAAATCCATTCATAGCTTAAACACACTTTCATTTCCCAACGTATAAATTAATGGTTATTGTATCAACATGTAAATTTAGTTGTTAAGATTTAATTTAAGTAATAGCTATAAATTCTTAATAGTTTTATCTCAGAATAACTGAGATTTTTGTTTAAATATTCCTTAACCCTGCGAAAAACGTAAGAACTGATTACAGTTAAGAGAAAGAGATGCGAAGTTAATCATATAAACTGGGTAGTAAATGTAATGTTTAAAAATGTACATATAAATTCTTCAGTCATATACTATTTATCTAATTTCCAACTATCTTATAGTTTCATTATTTTTAAGTTATTAACTGTAAGCTATTTAACTTAAAGGAAACAAAAAAGAAACATATTATAAATATTAACGCAAAGATAACGGGTTAATTATCTCCCCTCAAATTCTCCAAATTGTTTGCTGGAGATGCCAAACGAGTTAATTGTTTTAATATAACTAGTGTTACGTATAAATTATTATTTCTTTATACAAATTCAGCATTATGCTCTTTTGTCAACATGTAATTAGATTTATAAAATATAATTACGTTGTAAATAAACATTTTCTGCGTTAATAAAGTAAATTTAATGTGTTTATTAGAGCGAATGCCTTGCAATTGACAACAGATGACTTTTCTAAGCAGCTATTCCTTTCAGATTTTCCCGCCAATTGTGGTATTTCGAGGCCCATTTTTCGGATGTTTAAATGAAACAATTGTCAATATCCTCCCTTTTAAAAAAGATCCAGATCTAAGTAGTTTGTAGTAAGAACAAGCCAGTCAGGCTTGGTGTGGTATGGAAACATGAGTCCATGAATTTGAAAGTCCTGCCATTGTTTAGAAAACTCCGCATTGTGTACTTCAATGTACTTCTGAAAACGCTCATATATATTAATTTGCCATAAATTAAGGAAAAGAGTTAAATGTTTTGAAATTGATTTCACGGTGAGATATGTCCAGTTTCAATGCAAATCCATTCCAGTGGGCTAACACTTCGACCCCGTCCTTGTAAATGCAAGTTCAACTCACTGAAACGTGTCGCCATGTCATTCAGAAACATCGGCTTCAACAGTAAGTCCCAGATCTAAGTAGTTTGTAGTAAGAACAAGCCAGTCAGGCTTGGTGTGGTATGGAAACATGAGTCCTTGAATTTGAAAGTCCTGCCATTGTTTAGAAAACTCCGCATTGTGTACTTCAATGTACTTCTGAAAACGCTCATATATATTAATTTGCCATAAATTAAGGAAAAGAGTTAAATGTTTTGAAATTGATTTCACGGTGAGATATGTCCAGTTTCAATGCAAATCCATTCCAGTGGGGTAACACTTCGACCCCGTCCTTGTAAATGCAAGTTCAACTCACTGAAACGTGTCGCCATGTCATTCAGAAACATCGGCTTCAACAGTAAGTCCCAGATCTAAGTAGTTTGTAGTAAGAACAAGCCAGTCAGGCTTGGTGTGGTATGGAAACATGAGTCCTTGAATTTGAAAGTCCTGCCATTGTTTAGAAAACTCCGCATTGTGTACTTCAATGTACTTCTGAAAACGCTCATATATATTAATTTGCCATAAATTAAGGAAAAGAGTTAAATGTTTTGAAATTGATTTCACGGTGAGATATGTCCAGTTTCAATGCAAATCCATTCCAGTGGGGTAACACTTCGACCCCGTCCTTGTAAATGCAAGTTCAACTCACTGAAACGTGTCGCCAGGTCATTCAGAAACATCGTCTTCAACAGTAAGTCCCCCTCATCCAATACCAGCAATGTTGTTTTTTTCATCAAGATACACCTTAATTAAGGCTTAATTGCTTCCAGACCAAAAACGAATGTGTCCAAGAATTTACCTATAGGCTACTCCGTATCACTTTCTTCTAGAAGAGTCATGAGAAACTATAAAATTGACTTAACAATAGATTCAATCACAGATCGCAAGTCCAATGATGAGAGCTTTACATACTAACATTCCTCAACGTAGACAGTCGTCGTCAAGTGTGATTCCCATGTAGTTCGCCACATAGCACCTATTAATTATGATGAGGTACGTTGTTTTTTACTTGCATAAAAAAAACTTCTTGGTCTTTCGCGTGCCACTAAAAATCGTTCTGCGTGCCAAGTTTGGCACGCGTTAATTAGGTTGCCGATCCATGGTCTAGATCAGTGGTTCCCAAACTTTTTTAGGCCGCGACCCCTTTATACAGTTTCTCATACTTTGGCGACCCCCCCCCCTCCCCCCAAACAAAAATATATTTCGTCCCAACTTTATTACTGCATTTATTACCAACTGTTATGAATTGTAATGTAAATATCTGATGAGCAGGATGTATTTTATCGTTACAAATTGAACCTAATTAAAGCATAGCAGTTAATCATGTAAAGAAAAAAAAGACATAAAAGCAAATGTAATTAAATATTGCAAGGTAACGGTATAGGCTTAGGCCTATATTTCTAATTACAACACGAACGTCAGCTATTGTGATGGTTGTTGACATTGCGTATTTCTCATCGGTTCAGAAATTCTCGGGACAGTCTTTGCAAGAGCACAACTAAGAAGTTCATCTCCAACAATAATTCTATTGTGTTTAGACTTGATAACCAACAAGGAGGACAAGCAGTTTACTAAGATATTTTGTTGGAAATGGATGAAAATGGCGCAGCACAATCTCAGTCAAAATTGTTTATGACTGCAAACATTTAATCCAGAATTTTGTACATGGCATTATAGAGAAATCAGTTCTCTCTACATCGTTGTTAATACGCTCACTGAACTCTTTTGTGCTTTCTCAGGAAAATCTTCAACTTTGAATGTGAAAGGGCTTCTGGCAAGTACATAGATATGTGGTGTCAGGTAGATTTGAAGAGTACCATGAAATTTCGGTTGTAAGCATATGAAAGTGTTATTTCACATAATTTATCATCGTTTTGTCAGCTTCAATGTCATGCTTTTTAAAGAAAGCAGATAAAGTAGACCAGGAGCCGCATGAGAAAAAAAAAGTCCTGGTTCGATCCTTCTTTCAAACATTAGTCATATCTAGATTATTTATTTGCATTACATACGTTTATAGAAATCAGGAATGTTTTAAAGGGTCTGTAGACCATTTTATCCAACTGTCATAAGATTTACCATCAGAATGTAATCATATCATTCACAGCCTTACAGGCCTATTAACAAACTTTAATCAAATACAATTTTAAATTTAAATTAATGTAACTTTTCCTAAACTCCAGCATTGATCTTACAAATAATATTACAAAGATAAACTATTATGGGCCCCGGCGCAGCGCAATAACTGCACACACACACACCCTCTTCGTGGGGCTTGAAGAAGACAGCATAGGCCTATACATTTCATTTTCATCCAATTGTTTTATGCAAAGGCTAAAGTTTAATTTGGAATGATCGGATCCTTTTTAGATACATTAAGTCATTTTACATTTTCCTCCTTGCAGTGATATATTTAACTCATTCAAGACGACAATGATGTCAACCAAGTAAGTTATTGTCTGCAGTTCACTTTTATCACTGAAAAGTTCTTCAAAGAGCAGTCTTGCTTTCTGGTATAATTTATATAAAAACAACTAGTTCACCATGGAGCTAAAAAAACAAGTTTTAATTTCTCTTGACAATCATCTCACAAGTGTGAAATAGCTAGCATTGTTCGGAGCATCATACTCATTGCACAATTGCGAAAACAGTCGAATGTTTAAAGAGCTTGTCTTTACAAACGGGCACAACTTATGACGCTTTTTATTACTTCTTTTAACTGTTGTGGCAATATCTTCGTTGTTAATATTTGCCCATATATCATACAGTGAGCTCCGATTACTTTTCGTCACTAATTCTATTGAAATCCAGACCGAACAGAATCTACACTATATTCCAAAATGTTCATGAAGTGTCGGGTGATTTTAACACAACTCTGTTCACACGTGTTACTGGTCCGCATACGTGCATTATGGTGCCGAAATTGTCACATACATCTGTATTGATGTCATTATGTCAATGTAACGTTTATAAATGTATTATTATAAATAATATATATATGTATGTTTGACAGATAGTTTGATTATTCCTAATGTTTTAATTTGTATTCATTCAATATTTTATAAAGAAAAAAAATTACATATTAGAAATATTAATGCTAAGAAAATGGGTTAATTATCTCCCTTTAATGAAATTGTAGTTTCCATATTTGTTTTGTGTGATACCAAACAAGATATGTTTTGTAATATAGGTAATATTATTAATTGATCATTTTTTCATTCAACAAATCCAATATTATGATATACATTTCAAGCTATATTTAGAGGAATACAAGTATTTTGCTTTAAACAGTTTTAAATTAATTTATCATGCTTTGTTTGAGTAAATTAAAAAAAAATTTTTTTTTAAAACATTAATAATTTCAACAATTACATAGTATTATACTATTATATACGTATCTTATATTAATTAAAAATAAAACAACAACTACAAATTAATAAATGTATTCTACAATTAATTATATTTACACCTAATTAAAAAAAAGTTGAGCATAAGAACCCGCTTGAATGTAATTAGTCTATATCGATTAGTGTGTGTACTTGAAGGCTCTGAGCTAATAGTACAATGTCATGAACATACTTAGTCACTTCTGAGTAGCTTCAAGTGTTAGCCACATCTTTGAAAGCCTTCAGCAGCTTTCGTCTGAGATAGAATCTGATCACAATTATATTGCAGATATATTTATGTTAAAGGGAATTAATCTTATTCAATAGTATATAAAAAATAGTTCTGATTACTTCCCTTTAATGTTTATACTTTAATCCCTGTAATAAAGTAAATTATTATTTTTTCTTTTTTAGAAAAGTTTTAATGATGTAAAGTTGTTAGTTTTCCTGACTAGTTGTTCATGTAGCCCATTCCATGCCCGAATGCCAGCCTAAGAAGACAGTAAGCGTCACGTGTACTTTCTATGCCCAAAGTTTAAAATCAGCCAACATCTCGATACATTTACCGTATAGTACATATAATTTTATCTATCCATTTATTCATCCATCTTTTTATCTATCTATCTATCTACTTATAAATATTTTTCTACCAATCTAAATGTATAAACTTTGTTATGTTAACATAAAGCAACCATATTTCATTTTTCATTAAATTTCCTGTCCAAAGAGTGCGCTGAGATATGAACTCTATCCCTAAACTATCATCGATGACAGAAAATTGAGGGTGTGGCGGGCTAATAAGAATATATTATATTGCGAAAATACATTATTAAAAACCAACTTGGGTGGGGCAGTCCTTCTTCTTCTTCTGCGTTCCATTTAGCTTTCTTTTGCTGTGTCAGACTGGCAGTCCTGTTTCTCTGACAAACCGGGCTGTTGTCTGTAGGAATGGCTTTGGGCCCCAGAGCTTTTCCTCCATGGTGGCTCCCTGAGGCCAGGCCTGGTTACGGGCCTCTCTGTGGAGTGGGCACCATTGCAGGATGTGCTCTGCATTCTGGAGTCCAGTTCCACAGGGGCACTCAGGGGTGTGACTTAAGCCGATTCGGTGCTGGTGGTCTAATAGTCTGTTGTGTCCTGTCCTTAGTCGGAGTATGGTGGTCTGCTCATATCTGGTAAGGTGAGGCCAGTCGTCTCCTGTTGGGGGATTGTGTTGTTCAGTCCATTTTCTCTTGTACGTGTCTTTGATTATGTCCTTTGCCTCGCAGTAGGAGATGCGGGGCAGTCCTAATTTAACATAATGAGAGAACGATCATACCTGAGATTTCTTTTCTCCTCAAGTTCACTAAGTTCTCAAGTTAACCAAATTCTCAAATTCCTAAATCATCAAGTTCACTAAGTTTTGAAATTTGCAAAGTTCTGAAGTTCACTTAGTTCTGAATTCATTAAGTACTAAAATTCATCTGAAATTCACTAAGTTTCTCAGGTTCACCAAGTTACCTTTCGCCAGTCTCACTAATAAAATGAGCTCTCCTGTTTTACTTTTTCTAATTAAATCCGAATAAGTCAGCAGTTTGTCACTTTAACTGTCAAATCTGTCAATACCAAGCACCCACCCCCCTTTTTCTCGTGACTCGTGTGACATATTTTGTAAATACGGATATTGGCACGGATCGAAATCACCAATTCAAAACATTCAAGTATACATATTGATCTTTTGTAAATAGCAATTGATCTGTGGTAAATAGCAATTGATCTGATTTCTTCAGCAATATGTTATTCACAAAGCGTTCCTCTCTCCTTTTCATATAATTTTCTTTGACTTGTTTTGTTGATTCTACAAGTCCCTTATTTAAACGAGGACGCCGTCGAGTTCTGAAGCCCGAATAGAAAGACACTTGACACTAGCTGAACTGACACTATTTTAAACGTTTTAAACGATTGATTGCAATTTTATTTTTCATTCTCACGCTGTTTGCTGATGACACCCTCACGTGGAATTCAGCCACTGTTTAAATAATTAAAAAAGGAAAGTGAGAAGGAGAGATGAAAGTAGTTTGTGTCATTCTACTTGCGGGTACTAATTCTCTTTCTCTAAAAGTGGCATTCTGGTAAGGAAAGGGTTTGTTTTAAAACTAACTCAGAATAGCCTTTTAAATTCATATGAACATGCAGGAGTAGATTTAAAATAAGAATAGGAGGAGATGGGAAACGCTCATTTTTAGACAACAATTATCTGCAGCTTTTGGAAACAAACTTTTTTTATAGTAATTTATATATATTATCAATTTAACTACTGCATTTTATAAGAATGAGTGTAAAATGTAAGAGAATGCTTAACTTATTTCACGACATATGCAAGGGTAGGTCCATTACATTTTTAGAATCACTGGATATTGTAATTGCCTGTCATTTTGTTGTGTGTGTGTGTACAATCAAAGAAACAGTCACATTTCCGTTTGATATTAACTTCTGTTTTAGAAATATATAATTAATATCTTTGAACTGACAGTTAGCAAAATTCTTAGGAATTAAATTGAAATAAAACCTGTCAGTTTCCTTACTGTGTTTAAATAACAATTAACCCTTACATTCCCGGGCGCGTATATAGCGGAACTGAAGGCAGCATAGATAGAAGTAGGTCGGTACCGGAAGGGTTAATAATATTTACAGATTTTGTTTGTAGGTTATGTCAACAGAACTCTAGGAATACGGTTTCATTAAATCATTATGTTTATGTTTAACAAGTGAAAGTTGAGAGTGTTATATTTATATATATATTTAAAAATTATGAATAAAATATTGTGTATATACATTTGAATCATTGCGAATATTTATATTCTGAGTACATTCTACATCCGGTGTGTTTGCATAACAGGTAAGACTTTGTTTACTTTTTTAAAAAGTCTCATCAATTTAATTTTTGCAGCAGACTATAACTAATATTTGCGTGCTTCCCGTTGTGTTGACATAATAATAACGGTGCTTTTATAGCGCATATACCGTTGGTGACAGTTCTATGCGCAGACGACAGTTACATACTCATTGCAGCTCGGACATTTTTCGTAATGGAAGTAATAGCCAGCCGAAAACACCATCAACAAACCTATTTAACTATAAAGTTAATTTAAAGAAAATAAAGTCAATAACATTGTGTATTGTCAGCTTAACTTATATGTTACAGACAGTCATTTTATA
The DNA here is from genome assembly GCA_949126835.1 of Anisus vortex. Classification (NCBI taxonomy): domain Eukaryota; kingdom Metazoa; phylum Mollusca; class Gastropoda; family Planorbidae; genus Anisus; species Anisus vortex. Next base: position 29,292,099 of record OX421506.1, read on the forward strand.
TAGAAGGCTGTTTCAATCTTCGCTTATCGGTGGTTTAGTCCCGCAGTTTTATTAGAGTTTTTAATGTTGTCACATAATTAGTTTTTCCTTGTTTTGTTCAGGCAACCCATTTCATGCCTGGATACCACTTGGGCAGAAAGAACATGTATACATATTTAGCTCTTGCCTATTATATGGAATAATAAATTATCCCAACTAGTCCAATTTGATCTGTAGAAGCTTGTAAAGCGACGTTCACAATTTTTCTAGGCCACGGCATAGGCCTACTAGGGAATTGTGTGGCCAGCCCAGTGCCCAGCTGTCATTACTTTTCCTGAACTAATGTACTAAGGTACCTATCAAAGCTGGGTAGACTCAGAGACATTCTTAGGTATGCACGACAATATACGCATAAACTTCCTGTTACAGTTATATTTTAGGAGGTCAACTGGTTTGTGTTCTTTACGACCAATTACCTCCCCTTCTCACTGTGGTGACCGCTATGGTCACAGAAAACAAATTGTAAAGAAAAAACAACAACAGGTTTTGTGAACACGGACACAGCTGACCCGATATAAAGGTGTGTGTGTGTGTGTTGTAGTGTATTAGTTTGTGTTTGTTACGTCATAGTGTGTGTGTGTGCTTTTTTATAAAGAGAGTTTGATTTGTGGCTTGTGGCGAGACAGTGGAGAATGTCAATGGATTTTCAAAGTTGACGTAAGAATTGAGGTTGAAACTTTTATTTTATAGATATTAAAACGTTTATGTTGCAAACTCTTGTTTGTTGTATCGAAAAGGGTAATACTTTAGTGTAGTTGGTTCTAGAATAGTAGGGTTCTAAAAAATTCCAACTGAAAATTTTTTCCGCGTGGAGCCATTGATAAGTGTCTTAGGAAGAGCGGCAGACTATTGGAAATGAAAAAAAATATTTTTCAGCGCAAAAAAAATTCATTTCCATTGTGTATACATAAGGCTTGTGACGTCACACAGCCATGAAACACGATATTCTGCAGCGATTCCTAAGACACTTATCAAAAACTCCTCGGACGAAAATTTTCAGTTGGAATTTCTCAGACCCGATACCAAAAAGGGGCCAAATAGCACGAAATGAATAAAAAAAATAAAATTATTGAAAAGGTAATACTTTGGTTCAGCTGCCTCACGAAAAGTAGGGTTCTAAAAAATTCCAACTGAAAATTTTTTCGCGTGGATCTATTGATAAGTGTCTTAGGAAGTGCGGCAGACTATTGAAAATGGAAAAAAAAAATTTTTTCATCGAAAAAAAAATTCATTTCCATTGTGTTTACCAAAGGCTTGTGACGTCACGTGACATAGCCATGAAAAACACGATGTCTGACGGCTTCCTAAGACAATTATCAATAGCTCCGCTACTCAAATTTTCAGTGGGAATTTCTTAGAACCGATACCAAAAAGGGAAAAGGGGCGAAATAGCACGAAATGAATACAAAAATAAAATTATTCTTACCGTATATCATATGAAATAACACAAAACGACACAAAATCCTATTGTTACTTGTGGAGACCACATCGTGTCCTCGAATCTTTTTGCGCATGCGTGCCATGTGGTATTCTAGATTACTACTTCCTGTCCCAAGATATGGCCAGGTTGGCCGATACTACTCATTAACAAATACTTAGAAAGCTTAGAAACTAACCGATAGTAATCATTAACAAATACTTAGAAAGCTTAGAAACTAACCGATAATAATGATTAACAAATACTTAGAAAGCTTAGAAACTAACAGATAGTAATCATTAACAAATACTTAGAAAGCTTAGAAACTAACCGATAGTGGGGAAAAATCTGGTCCGAGAAGCGCGTGGTACATGGAGTGTGTGCGTTTGATATTATAGTATAGGGATAAAAGAAAAAATAAATAAAAATAAAAAAATCAAAGGGACGTAACAAAATTTAACACAAAAAGCTCAAGGGAAGTAACAATTTTTAATAAAACATGCAAAATTACCAAATTTTCAACATTAAATAAAAATCACACAAATGGAACCGCTCAATGAAACCTAGATTGTTGTATTCAGGACAAAAAGATCTTTAAATTGATATATGGCACTTAGAAAAACTCCGTGAGGCAGTTAAACCAAAGTATAGCCCAAAATCCTATTGTTCTCTCTTCCTACTGTTGAGACCACCTGTCTATTGAGCATGCGTGTCATGAGCTTTTCTAGAATACTACTTCCTGTCCCAAGATATGGCCAGGTTGGCTATGTATAGCTATCCCTATGCTGTAACCTAACCGATACTATCGATTAACAAATACTTAGAAAGCTTAGAAACTAACCGATAATAATGATTAACAAATACTTCGAAAGCTTAGAAACTAACCGATAATGGCTAAAAAATCTGGCCCGAGAAGCGTGCAGTACATGTAGTGTGAAAAAAATAAACAAACCAAAGGGACGTAACACAATAAAACACAAAGTGCTCAAGGGAAGTAAAATTATTTCATAAAACATGCAAAATTAACAAATATTCAACATTAAATAAAAAATCACAGAAAAGGAGCCGCTCAATGAAACCTCGATTTTCGTATTCAGGACAAAAAGATCTTTAAAATGATATATGAAACTTAAAAAAAAAAATAGAACCAATTACACCAAAGTATAGCCTACTAATCTTATAATGTTATAACGTAACACACACATACATAAGAATAATTATGCTAATCGTTCTGTTAAGGTTAACATATTTATTCATTTTGAAAAAAAAAAAATTCAATTTAACTTATATAAAATTACCTTACAATCTAAGTTTTATTTCCTGTATTATATTTCCTGCATTCGCCAAAAGACTATAATAAGATTGACCGATTGCTATATTTTTAGAGCGTATAATATGTGTTTTTTTCCTTGCTCATCCAATAGCGCTGTCTTAAATTTACGCTCCTACGTTTGCCAAAATGTTTCCGATGTATACAACTTTCGATCAAAATTTAAATTTTTGATTGAATTGAATTGAATTGTTGAATTTCCGGCCCACCAACATCGAAAGTTAGATAAGGCATTTTTGATAACATTGTTGTCATGTTTTTCTTGTATCCATTTTATTGCTCTTATATCATTAAATTATGTCGTACAGTTGTATGTCTTTATTATGGTTTATTATATATATATATATATATATATATATATATATATATATATATATATATATATATATATATATATATATATCATTGAGAAAATCATAGCGCATAAATCAATCGGAAGTGTACAGTGCAAAAGGGAATCAGGAATTCCGAAAAGAAGTCATTCGAGTCATCAAATAGCAGAAATATTAAATCATGCGGTCCATCTTATTGTAGTCTTTGATTCACCATACCTATGTGTTCCTGGGAATGTAACAGCATGGCAGAAATCAATGCCGATGTTTAACTTGGTGGATGCACACTTAGGTGTTTCTATAATTTTATTAGTCTTTGAAATTATTATTTATTAGTTGTTTCTGTTTATTATGTGTTACAGCTGTTATTGCTTGCAATGTGGACTCTTTAGCTGCTAATGCCCGATGATGAACAAGACGATGATGAATAAGAACTTTGCTTCTAGAAACATCGCCGTCAGCGGAGTAAGCCTGACCGTACTGCCGGAGCCCCTGGGCAGCGGATGCAAGGACAGGCCCTGGACCTCACTGCCCAACAGGTTCCCGTCATCAGGGCATCTAAAGTACAGGACACGCAGGTGAGTCACACGCAATGCAATTGAGCAAAATGTTCTTCTTTTGCACACGCCCTTTCAAGTTTCCGTAGCGAGGTCATGTGATTTGATTGTTCATCATCATCAATCCCTTGACCGTTGTGGTCGTTGGGGGGAGCGAATGGACACTTCAGCAGTCAACTTTCTCCACTTTTGCCTATCTCGAGCGGTTGTTAACAGTTGAGTTAACTGCATCCCTGTCCAATATTTCATTGTTCGTACCATGCAAAACATTTAAAAAAATAAAGTTCCGGTTCTTTACTGACAATAATTATACACTACTTTTATTCAATTTATTACCTTCTATTTTTCTTTTACGCCCCCCTCCCCCGGCTATCTATTATACTGTCCTTGCGGAAACATAACAGATCTTATCTGACAATTGCAAGTGTTAATCTGTGTAAGCTGGGAGGACTGGTGTGCCATGGTCCGACGGGTACTTTATACCATAGTGGTACGTGCCAAAGTAAACACTGTGTGAACGACCCATGATTGTTTTGGGTAGGTGTTGATTTAGCGATTCATGCGCATGGTTAGGAGTGGACTTTTTCTAATTTTGCAGTTAGTTGCTAGAGAGAGTCCTGACCGTCAAGAATTCTAAAGGCAGTTTTTCTCCATAACGGAAACCGATTTTCTTCGACTCCAGTAGCTCATTCCGTTCATCTAAAGCATAGGTTCTCAACGGGGGCGCTATCGCCCCCCGGGGGGCGGTGAGAATCTTTAGGGGGGCGCTGACATTCCCGGGGGCGATTGGGGGGCGGTGAAGGGCAAGTGGGCGGTACAAGCGTACCTGGTATAATTTGAACACCTCAGTTATTTTAATTGATTAGTTTTTGGATTAAATTTGATGTAAATGCAAGTAATGCTAAATATCTGATTTTCCCAAAAATAGGCCTACATATTATTATACCATAGACTATAATATACATGGACCGCTTGCTTTAGTTTTTCTGCTATATGATGACTCGAAAGACTGCTTATTTCGGAATTCCCGATTCTAAATGAAGTAATTGTAATACAAATTCCGTTTTATTGAATCGCACCATTTTTTTAGAAATTTTGTGCGTCAATCTATGACTAAGATATGGACGCTATAAATGAGGAAGTTTTTGTTGATGAATTGAAAGGCATACTGGAGGTAAATGTTCAAATTAAATAATTACTTATTGAAGAAGTATGGAGTTTATCTGTTAGACTCATGTTCGGTGTATATTATAGTCTATGGTATTTCTGCTATATGATGACTTGAAACACTGATGATCGAAATTCCCGATTCTAAATAACGTAATTGCTATACCGGAAATAAAGTTATTGATATACAAGTTCCATGATTTTCTCAATGAAAAATTAAAATCGAAAGTAGTACAGAGCGGAAACATTTATAGATCAGTGTGGTGTGCGCACGGAAAAAAGAAAATATAATAAGCTCTAAAAATAGAGCAGGCAGTCCATCTTATTATAGTCAATGATATATTAATAGGCCTACAAGTATTCATTTAAAGTCGAAAAAAATGCGATTTAATAAAACGGAACTTGTATTACAATTACTTCATTTAGAATCGGGAATTGCAGAAAAAAGAAGATAATAGCATAAAAAACTAAAGCAAGCGGTCCATGTATATTATAGTCTATGATTATACTGATAATAGAGATGAATCGCATGGACTTTTCCAACAAGTAGGGGTCAGTATTAGACAAGCATGGTGTGCGGCCGGCTCGTCTTATGGTTAGTTCACCGCACTGTAAAACGACACGACACGGGATCTATCCCTGCCGCCGAACGATCTCTGTCGCCCAAACATTTGCTAATATTAATGATATTTTGCTCTCAGTTTTACAGTGATGTCCTTTAATGCGTTAGAGATATATTAATAACATAGTCTAACAGCAGAATGGATACGTAGTAATCGTACAAACTGGGTAGTTAATAAAATGTTTGAAAATATACGTATAAATTCTTTAGTCCTATAATATTTATGTAATTTTTAAATACTTTTTACAGTTTGATCATTTTAAAGTTATAAATTGTAAGCTATTTATTCTTTTATAAAAGAAAAAAAAAGAAACATTAGAAATAATAGCTCAAATAAAACGGGTTAATTATCTCCCTTTTATTAAAAAATCGTTCCACATTTCATTCAATAGTGATACCAAATAAGTTATGTTTTGTAATATAACAAAAAATTACTAATTATAACCAACAAGCCTAATTGTTTAGATAATTTGTTGATCTATTAAGTCTTACAATATGTTTCCTTTTCAGTTCTTTTCTTCTTCTTCTTCTTCCATCCCATAACCCGAGCGAGGGTCGTTGGGGCACCATTTTTTGACAGTTGGATAATTTTACGCCATTTGTCTCGGTCCTGCGCCGCCCTCTGGGAGTCTGCAAGAGACAAGCCGGTCCACTCCTTAATGTCATCATCCCATCGTCTCTTCTGCCTGCCTCTCTTTCTTCCACCTCGCACTGTGCCCTGCAGGATGGTTTTCGCCAGGCCTTCGGATCTTGTCACATGCCCATACCATCGGAGTTTTCTGGATATAATGGCACTGAGTAGATCCTCATGAGGGCCGATGACGTAGGTGATTTGCTCGCGGACAGCCTCATTTGTAACTCGATCTTTGTAGGAGATGTTTAAAATTTTACGTAGTCATCTCATTTCCATGGCTCTGATTCTTTTCTGGAGATCTGCTGTAAGTGTCCATGTTTCACAGCCGTACATAAAAACTGCCATCGCCAGGGAGCGCATCAGTCGAATCTTTGAGTAAGGTGAGATTGTCTTGCTTCGTCAGATGTTTTTTAGCTTGCAAAGTGAAGTAGTTGTTTGGGCTATTCTTGCAAGAATTTCCGGCTTGGATCCTACATCAGATATTATGGATCTTATATATTTGAAGGAGGAGACTTTCTCGAGTCTTTGACCGCCCACTTGTATTTCGGATTCAAACTCCATGTTTACCATAACTTTGGTCTTTTCAGCGTTTATTTTCATGCCATACGCTAATGATGATATTTTGCTCTCAGTTGTACAGTGATGTCCTTTTAAATTTAATGCGTTAGAGAATTAGAATAGAAGCGAGCATTATCGTTAAGCGGAATGGATACGTAGTAATCGTACAAACTGGGTAGTTAATGTAATGTTTGAAAATATACGTATAAATTCTTTAGTCCTATAATATTTATGTAATTTTTAAATACTCTTTACAGTTTGATCATTTCAAAGTTATAAATTGTAAGCTATTTATTCTTTTATTAAAAAAGAAAAAAAAAAAGAAACATTAGAAATAATTGCTCAAATGAAACGGGTTAATTACCTCCCTTTAATTAACAAATCGTTCCACATTTCATTCAATAGTGATACCAAATAAGTTCTGTTTTGTAATAATATAACAAAAAATTACTGACTAATTATATGGAACAAGCCTAAATGTTTAGATAATTTGTTGGTCTATTAATTCTTACAATATGTTTCCTTTTCAGTTCTTTTAAAGATAATAAATAAGCACACAAATCTAGTCGGCCTAAAAAAAATTGCGGAAAATATATTGTCCCTTTAACTTCCAGAGAGGTGGGGGGAGTGGGCGCTAAAAAAAGTTGGGAAGGGGGGCGATGAGCGGAAAAAAAAATTAAAAGGGGGCGGTGAGCCGAAAAAGGTTGAGAACCTATGATCTAAAGCAAAGGTTCTCAACCTTTTTCGGCTCACCGCACCCTTTTACAATTTTTTCCGCTCACCCTCCTCCTTTATTTTAGCGTCCATTCCCCCCTCCCCCCAACCCTCTGGCAGGGCCTGTCTTAACAATTGCGGGGCTCTATGCGAAACGAATTTCGCGGGGCCCAGTCTAGGTAGGGATAAGGATAATAAGTGAAAATTTAGATTTTGTAATTGAAAATACATTCGTCTTTGCATTTTATTAATTATTTACTAAGTACAATATCACGATCAAATTAAGTTTACTTTACGAGCTTTGCGTGTAGCGAAGTCATACAATATATATTCAAAATTCTGTTTTCTATATAAATTACGCCCAATAACAAGAATTGCCAAGCTATTCAATCTTTTTCGTGAAATGTTGACCTCAAGTAATTCTTGATTAGTTTGAGGCGCGAGAAGATGCTACCGTTTATGGGTATTGTTAAAAATATTATCAGTGCAAAAAAGTAGTTTGGGAAAGCAGTGTATCTTTCATTAGTGGACAGATAAGTCAAAATTTCTAGCGGGGTTTCGTCGGTATTTGGTAGAATATGCCTTAATGTTCCATTTCATCAGCTTTTTCTCGCCCACATATATCTGTCGACTGGTCTGTTGATGACGTCAATGCTTACTCGAGGCTATCTCTAAACTTTCGTATGTCATCACGCTGAAGGCTCTTGAAGATGACAAGAAAACCCAAATAGATTGTGGTTTGATTTCAGCTAATCAAATCTCGGCTGCAAGGACTGAATTGCAATGTCCACAATTCTTCCTTTTCCTTTGACTCTTGGCTGGAAAGATTGCAACAACTTCCGTGTTTTTCAGCCAATTCCTTTGCTGTACCAAGAATCTGAACACACCCATCAACTCTCAGATTCCTTAGCTAAATCATCAAGTTGTTGTACGAATCCATTGCAGTGCTCAAATCTACTGAATAATGACCACCTCTTTGTAGATGTTGAATAGATGGTATACACGCGTTGTACAGTTGCAAAAAAGGTTAACGCATCAGGGCATGTTTTGACTATGTCTGCTACAACCAGATTGTAATTATAACACGCACATGGAGTAAAAATTGCTCTGCTGTTAATATTTAAAAGCCGTTTTTGAACTCCAGAATGTGGATGCCTCTCATGTTAGCACCATTATCATTACCTTGTCAACGAATAGTATGAACATTTAATTCAAGCTTTTCCAGCTCATTTACTAGTACATCGCATAAGTCCTGTCCAGTAGTACTTTCCTCAGGAAGAAACTTGATAAAACGTTAATATACAACCACAGGCTCTTCAACATTAACCCCATGTGATACATATTGGATAGTTAATGACATCTGCTATTTGTGACTTATGTCTGGAGTATAATCCAATATTACTGAAAAATACTTGCATTCACAAAAGCATCAGCTACTACAGTAATGAGCTCGTTTTGGATCTTCTTCTCCAGGTAATGATTATGTATTTCTGCATTGGGTAACACGTCAAAGATGTTCCCCCATTACTGGATCAAACTTTGCAAATAATTCTACTAGACCCAGGAAATTCCCATTACTTGGCTCTCCAAATCTTTCGATGTTCCCTCTGAAAGCTAAATTGCGCTCCTCTGGAAATTGTACAATCGCAACTAGTCTGTGAAAAACTTGATTCCAACGTTTAGTCTCAGAATAAAGCATCTCATGTTGAATCTTGTCAATGCCTGTTTTTTTTTACTTAGTCTTCACAGCAACCAGTCATGGCGTCTAAATGCCCATGCGATTTTTCATGTTCTGCTAACCTTGTGGTACAGCTTTGCCAATGGTCAAAACCTTAATTTACAAAGGATGGTTTAATTTAATTATTTACACCTAGAATTATCGCGGGGCCTATGAAAGATTTGTGTGCTTATTTATTATCTTAAAAAAACAAACTGAAAAGTATTGAAAATATTGTAAGAATTAATTAATAAAAAATAATCTAAACAAGAGGCTTAAAAAAATCAATATTAATGTGAATCGTTTGCTGGTGTGTTGCTAGTAGTTTGTCTACAGCCTTAGGTCTCCACGTTTCACTATTTGCAGTTTGTTTTCCTTTTTTTGACAACCAAATGGTATTAGCATAAAGTCCACTTTCCACAAAAGAGGGTGATAATAATGCTATACTAAAATTGTTGCCAAAAACTCTTAGACCTAGAGAAACTGATTGATTTTCTCCCAAAGAATCGCATTTGCTTTTCAAAAACTCGAGGACCGAATCCAAGTCTCATACATTATATTTACACGGTCATCTTCTGCTAACCAACCTCTGTGTCTCTGTGTGAGGTAGTCTTCGTCAATGAACAATGAAAAATATTTGTTTCGCAACATAGTACATAGGTACAATAAAGGCAAAGATCTAGTCAAACTAGGGATGTTAAACGAAAACTGGAATACCGGATTCCGGTTTTAAAACCGAAAACCGGTTTTGATTTTCAAAACTTATTATTCAAAGCTTTATTATTAACGATACTATTAAATACACATTCTTTTGATTGGTGCTACGCGAGCCCTTTCAATACATTATTTTACAAGTCTAAGTCCACGTTGTACAAATTATCTCTATTGAAAACTATTTTCGGTTTTAATCAATTAGCCCAGATTTTTTTTAGTTCTAAAGAATGTTATGGTTAAGTGTACAAAATCATAATGTATGCAGACAAATCAACCCTTTGAATGCCCTGCAAACTCTAATTAAGTTTGAACTTTTTTCAAATACACTTAGAATATATTTACAATATTGGCTTTTCCGGCCTGTCACTTGTGACATTGCGCGAGGGGGGGGAGAGCCAAATTTCGGTTTTTAACCGGTTTTATAGAACCGAAAACCGGTTTTGAACAAAATACCGGTTTTAACATCCTTAAGCCAAAGACATAACAAAAAAAAATATAAAATTGGCAAAAAAATAAAAAATTATATCGAGACAATAATAGTACTATAGCCTATATTAATAATAATAATGTAATCTAAATCAAAGGTTGGCAACCAAAGACACGCGTGTCAAATTTGGCATGTAGGGCGATTTTCAATGACACGCAAAAGACCTCCAAAATGTGTTTTTTTATTGATAAAAACAACAACAACAGCATTTTCCGGTTCTGAATGAGGAAAACTGACAGTTGAAGCCGATGTTTCTGAATGAGGAAAACTGACTGTTGAAGCCGATGTTTCTGAATGAGGAAAACTGACTCTTGAAGCCGATGTTTCTGAATGAGGAAAACTGACTGTTGAACGCGATGTTTCTGACACAAACTGCATTGAGTTTAACTTGCATTTTCATTTGCACTGGAATGGATTTGCATTGAAATTGGACATACCTTGCCCTAAAAACAATTTCAAAACACTTAACTACATGTACATCCCTATGTTAAAGGCTATATTAAGATAGATAGTTGGGCTTTTTCAGAAGTACATCGATTACTCAAAGCGGAGTTTTCTAATCAAAGGCAAAACTTTCAAATTGATGGTCTCATTTTTTTATACCACACCGATCCTAACTGGTTTGATATCACTACAACCTTCTTAGCTACAACCTTCTTAGATGTATATTTTTTTTTTTAAGTGACGGAATATTGGCGATTTTAAAACGGAGCAAGTTGAATTTTAAACATTTAAAAACTGGGCATCCAAATGTGCCCATTTGTGGAAAAAATAGGGGAGGAAACTGCTTAGAAAAAGTCATCTGCTATTCTCAACTGATTGTGATTGGCATTCGCTCCTTTACTTTCTGCTTTTGATTCAAGTTACACATGTGAACAGATTTTATCGCACATCAAAGCTGTTTTAAGCATACAAAGAGGTCACTTACACTTGAGCGCTCATTAATTGATATAGACTAATTACATTTATACAAGTGTTTATGTTCATCTTGTTTAATTAAACATAAATATAACTAGGCCTAACTCTAAGCACAAATTATTTGTATAATTAATTTAGAAATAGAAGTGACTTATTTAATAGCACTATAGTTTATAATTTCTGTAATTATTAATGTTAAAAAATATAAACTCCTTAAATGGACAAACAATTAATGTAGGAAATGTTTATTTACACCTGTTTAACGTAAATTATTTTAATCCTTTAATAATTAAATCTTGTTATGAATACCATAATGTTAAATTTATATAACAAAATAATCGCTAGTCAATAATATTTGTTATACTACAAAAAGGAACTTGTTTGACATCACTATTATTGAATCAAATGTGGAAAAAAAATTGAATTAAAATGAGAAAATTAATCCGTTTCATTTGGGCTAATATTTCTAATGTTTTTTTCTTGTATAAAAAATAAATGGCTTACAATTTATAACTTTAAAATGATCAAACTGTAAAACGTATTGGAAAATTATATAAATATTATCTGACTAAAGAATTTATATGTATATTTTCAAACATTACATTAACTACTCAGATTGTATGATTACTACGTATCTGTTTCGCTTAACGATAATGCTGTATTACACCTTTTAATGTAATCTCTATAAAGAACATCTCAGTAAAACTGAGATCAAAATATATAATTAATTAAAGCACTTAAAGACATCACAATTTTCTTTATAACTGGATGAATCCATGCTACCAGACAATCACGCTTTACTTTTAGCTTACGATTATTTGAGTACAGGGATCGGCCGTCGGCTGGATAGAACCCGCTACGTGTCCCTTGACAGTCCGATGAACTAACCACAGGATCATACTTGTCTTATACTGACCCCTACGTATAGTATTCGAAAAGTCCATGCGATTCCTATTTCTTAGCCAATTAGTATAATTATATGTAAGTCTACTGTTGGGGGATATCACATATTTAGCAGCACTAGCGTTTACATCACATTTCATCCAAAAATTAATCAATTCAAATAGCTGAGGTGTTCAAATTATATCAGGTATGTGTGTACCGCCCACGTGCCCTTTTTTATTTCTTCAATCAACAGTAGGAAGGGGAGGGGGGGTAGAATTCTACAGGGATTATAAATTATATTGTAATTAGAGCTAATATTGATTATAACGTTAGAACTCTGGGTATTGATTGTTATTTTTTATCTTTGAACGGTTTAAGTCCTTGTATCAATACATGGAAAGTGGGTTTAATCCATAGGTTCTCAACCTTTTTCGGCTCATTGCCCCCTTTTACAATTTTTTTCCGCTCACCGCCCCCCCCCCCAACTTTTTTTTAAAGTTAAAGCCTGTTTTATTTGAGCTAATATTTCTGTATTTTTTCTTTTATGAAAAAAAAAGGCTTACAATTTATAATCTTGGTATGATCAAACTGTAAAAAGTATTTGAAAATTATATAAATATAAATATTATATGACTAAATAATTTATATGTATATTTTCAAGCATTACAATAACTACCCAGTTTGTATGATTACTACTTATCTATACCACTAAACAATAGTTTCATGATTGTTATTAAAATATAAACACATTAAGGACATCTCGGTTAAACTGAGATCAAAATATCAATAATATTAGCAGATGATAGGCGACAGTGATCGGTCAACAGGGTTGACAGTCTGGTGAACGAATTACTAGACCAACCGGTCGCACACCATACTTTCCAAATACTATCCCCTACTTCATCGAAAAGTCATTGTGATTCCTATTTCTTATTAATATAATAATATGTAGGCATACTGTTGGGGGATATCAGATATTTAGCAGCACTAGCGCTTACATCACATTTCATCCAAAAACTAATCGATTCAAATAGCTGAGGTGTTTAAATATATCAGGTACGTTTGTACCGCCCACTTGACCTTCACCGCCCCCCAATCGCCCCCGGTAATGTCAGCGCCCCCCTAAAGCGTCTCACCGCCCCCCGGGGAGCGATATCGCCCCCGTTGAGAACCTATGGTTTAATCGATATGCTCAGTCAAATAAACTGAACACAAAGTATATGCTCAACCGTCTAATCTTTCTCACCATAATGGCTAGCATCTGGAATGAAAACCTTGCCCTGAACATAGCCAAGTAAGCATTCTACACGTACATCAATCTGTGTTCCTTAACATCCTTTACATACAATCACAAGCAACCAAGGCTCTGCGCTCGTTGGGTTTCCTTTGCGAGGGCGCCCCCCCCCCCCTCAACCTTCAGTAAGATCTCGTGACTTTGAATAGAATTAAAAGATTAAACCGCCTGTCGTAGACCCGGTCTAGATGCAGCAATTGATACGATTACTAAAAAAAAACGTGGATTGTATTGGAAATCGTAATGGATTGTACAGAATAAAGGAATGGGTAAAAGTAGTTTCGTTAAAGTACAATCTACCATTAATTACCACATATGAACAACTGTGTACAACATTTCATACTTTCTTTATACACGTCAACATTACTACGTTAAAGAACAACAACAAAGAAAGAGAGCAAATAGAACTTGATTGTTTAGCCTATCTGAATACAAGAGTTGGAGAAAGACCGTTTCCTGCTGTGCATTGTCTCTCATTCGGCTTATCGGCTCTATGGAACTGTCTCAATTTGTCTCAATCAACCTTCGTATCACTGATTTCCTATATATATATAAAGTCGTACTTGATTCTGAGATTAACTGATATGCATATAGAATCTACCGTTTCTTACTAACGTGAACTGTGTTTGTTTAATTCCTAGACACACAAAGACGTTAGTCGAGTTGGATAAGTTCAAAAGCCAGAGCTTTGAGAATTGAGTTGTACAGCTATTTTTGTTTTATGTGGCACATTAAGCATGTAACGCATTCAAACTTCAAAATAGTTTTTGGTGGTTTCAAGGATGTATTCAAAGTGTATGCGTAATGTGGCTAAAGTCTTTGTCATATAGCTGTAGTGTAGTCTAAATATGAAAAGCCTAGAAACAGGGGGAACTTTTAAAAGTCATGTAAGTACAACCTCTTTATCTTTTTTCTTTCTACGCTGGCAATCAATCCATCAAACTATTTATCCATCTTTCTATTTATCTCTCTATTTAAATATCTAATTATCTTCCTATCTATTAAATTGTATTTATCTTACATTTTTTTTTAAGTTTTGTGTTTACAAAGTTGATAATACACAATATTAGGTATAGTAGTAGTAAAGTACTCCTCGGTCCAAATTGATCATAGGGCTAGTGAAGCAGCGTCCCCCATTTTTTGTGTCCTCGGCATACTAGGGGATTGTGGGTCCAGCACAATGATGCCTTTACATTACCCCAACTAATGTCAGGTATGTTGATGCACTTTTAGCCTGGTATATATCTAGTGAAAGTGTGTTAGCCATGGCCACAGAAACTGGTGAACGATGATTCACCGGCCCAATAGATCCATTTGGTCTGACAGTGTACTTTATTTAGTTATAGTGTCATAGGAAGGATCCGTTCTACACACAATAACTCTCAAAGTGAGCTAAGCTCTTTCAGTTTATTTTGTTGTTACCTATTTGAAGTAACCGCTTCTCTTCAGTGTTTCATTATTATGTTTATGTCTGCGTTTGTCTGTATGTACCCAAAGTCTTTGTTTTGTTATCATTAATACTGCATTCGAAAAAGTTATACTGTTATTTCTAACTAACTTTGTTTACTTTAAGTTTCTGTTGTTGGAGTCTTTTAAAAATTATTGAATTTCGACTGTTTACGTACAATTTAAGAACTTTTTTTATTGGAAGGTATAAACTGCATACTGCATAGTCTTTCTCACCTGTCAGGTATGTGACTGATATTTTGCGCACACCTGTAATTGTTAACGACTGTACTGGTCTTTAAGAATCAGGGACCCTAATACCTGCCCGAAATGCCAGTTTAATCCTTTCAAATCCGTCTGCACAGTTTTTTCCCATTCAAACAAAATTGGCTTCAAGCCTGTCAGCTTGTAAATAATAGCTTTCTCTTTAACATTGCGATCGCTGCATTCTCTCTTTACATATATAATTGCCCTATAAATATATATAATATATATAACGTCATGCTTGTTTACTGCGACTAGGACGTATCGTATCTCTAAGTCTTAGTTACCGAAACAAATAACCCTGTTTTACTATTACTTTATAACACTCATTAGAATAAACTTATGTTTGCTCTGTGGTCTAGTAGTCATCTGTTTATTACAGAGTTATTCTTACAGACTTTATTGATAGTAAAATTTATGTTTTAGTTTTATAGATAACGACTTAACGTTAAGAGTTGTGGTTATAGTGTAAGAACCATTATATTCTATGAAGGAATATCGTAGAAAGCTGAAATTACTTTTATTACGAAGTGTAAAATACGGTGAATAGGGAACCAATGGACCTGATATATAGTACATGCTTCATTCGTATTACTATAATATAATAAAGTGTTGTTTTTTCTAATAAAAGAGTTTTTCTTATTAAATGGTACTTTAATTTTAGCCAAAGCCGTATAGTATTTAGAGTAAATTTGATTAATTGTGGATAAGATACACGTTTCAATTATTGATAGATCTGTGAAATAGGTGTGGCTATAATTGATATCTATGTAACTGTGTATCGCCATCGGGACATGTACGTTTCAAAGTGCTCTTGTATGCAAAGCTGTGTATTTGAGTTCTGAAAACACAGCCATGGACAAATCGCACAGCTACCTTGTCTGCAACGGCGCAGGGTGAGTACATACTGTCAGCCACAGTGTGCTTCATGTCACATTATCTTATCACATTTCTAGAATACAGTGTCACAAAAGCGCGTAAGAAACTATATTTCCACTTCTTTCACGTAACTGACAGATTTTCAAGTACATATAATTATAATGTTTTCTAAAGAAATAAAACATGTTTCTAAAGGAAAAAAAAAACAAGTTTACAATTTTTGGAACAAATTTGTCACCAATTTACAAATATACTGTTACGCCTTCACTGGTCCTCTGTTGTCTGTCTTAAGTCTTGGTTCTTGTTCACAATAATGGAATATAATATGTACAAAAAGTGCTTAACGAAATGGGTTGATAGAATTCCCCGTGTGTCTTCAAAATGCCTGCATTCCATTTTTAGGGAGTTAATTCTATACTCGATAATCACAACAACAAAAAAAAAAACAGTGCATAACAATGCTGTAATAGGTAACTGTATGGAATTATACAAAGACTATCTTGGAATATTTTTTTTTTCAATCTTGAAAGCTGCATATGTTGATGCACTTTTAGCTTGGTATATATCTAGTGATAGTGTGTATGTCCTGGCCACAGAAACTGGTTAACCCCTGCCACACCGGTCCGATGGATCCCTTTCAATGTATTGATATATGTATACATTAATATTGATCTATATACTATATTAATGTGACCTGGTAGGGTTGTAAGTTTAAAAAATGTTAGATAAAATAACCGGACATAAAATTTAATTGTCATGTTGTGAACAACTTTATGAATGTTGAGCCTTGTGACCTAGTGAAATATCTTCCCATCTTCCGTGACTATGCGAATGGTTTATTTAATTAGTATTTCCAAGAATAACTTTAAGTTACGCATATTAAAAAAACATCATTCAAATTTATTTCGAGGATAAATGTCTTGATTATATTTTGATATATTGTAATAACCTGAGTAAGCGTTAACTAGATCTGCCTAGACTTCACCACAAACTTTTGTTATATAAATATAAGTGGCTGTTTTTTCTCCCCCCCCCCCCCAAAAAAAAAAAAAAAAAGAAGAAAAGAACATGTGGCCAACACAACGACTGTTCAAATTCAACTCTGCAAAAGAGATTCCGTTTATATTTTAACAAAATAGACTGAATCTCAATGAACATATTACAAACCAAAACAACGTATACGTTTATTTTATAGATTTGAACCCACACCAATCCGTTTAGCAACAACAGAACCAATAAAATATAAACATCATGTTGAAGTCCCAGAAAAAGAAGGGACACAATCTGAATATCAAAACAAAAAATTGTGTTTCTTTCCAACTTAATGTAACATTCCAACACTTATTACATAAGCCCACCTCTATTATATTATCATGGAATTAGTGTGTGATTTAATATTACGAGGTATAACTGTATTATTGTTGTGCATGGCTAAAGAGACAGACTGAGTTTTAGCGATACTATTTGGATCGAAGACATGTGATTCAATTGATGTTACCCTATACAGTGTGTGTGTTTAGGTGGTAGAGGTAGTGGTGTGGGAAGGGGGAGGGGGAGGTGCGCTTAAACGGTAATTCAATTAGTATCATAAACAGCAAAGGCTGATTACTCTTTCCACTCCTGCCATATCAACTCTACCTTTTATAAGCGTTTACCACAGCCCATCTCTCTCTCACTACCTCTCGTTTTTATCCCCCCCTCTCTCTCTGCGCCTCTCTCTTTCCCTTTCTTCTTCTCTCTCCCTCTCCCTCTCTCTCTCTCCCTCCCTTTCTCTCGCTCTCTCGCTCTCTCGCTCTCTCCTTCCTTCTCTCTTCCTCTGTCTCCCTCTCTCTCCTTCTCTCACACTCTCTACTTCTCTATCTCGCTCTCTCCTACTATCTCCCCCGCTTTCCTTCTCACTTCCTCTCTCTCTCTCTCTCTCTCTCATTCTCTCTGCTGTATGTGTGTGTGTGTGTGTGTGTGTGTGTGTGAAAGTCAACAGTTCAAAGCTTGTTTTGTTGACTCAAGTGAAGCGTGTCCAGATATTTATTTCTCTTATTTCTCAAGTGTCTTCGCGACTTTCTCAAAAGGCATTCACGGATATTTTTGTGGTAATTGATCTTTTCATTGATCTATTAAAAGGTGCAATGGGCCTGTAGCGCTTTCCCCAATATGTAGGCACCCACTCCCCTCTCCACTCCCTTAACCTTAACCATATTCGATCCGGTTCGAATCGCATGCTTATCTATTTGGCGATTTTAATCAAGGCCTGGCCTTATCTATACTCCGATAGGTTTCCTCGTCCGACCCCATTTCCTTTATAATTCTTCTTCAGAAATCACCAAACGAAGGGCTATAACCTACTGCGCAGTAAAAATAACAAAAAAACCAGACAAGCTAATATAGATAACGTTGTAGATAACTCAAGAGGTAATTAGCTTTAAACGGTTGAGTTGTGTACCTTTTGTTTATTTTTAGAGTAACAGTGTCGAGAAGCGAAAATGATTGAGAGAGGTAATAAATTTAAATAATGCGAAGATTCAAGGATAGTAGCCTAAGCCAACGAGAAAAGGCTTGAGAAGGGAAATAACTTGATAAAATAGTGTTAACGAAAGGAAGAGTTACTTTGTTTAGTTTATTGGGAAAACATAGTAGCATAACAATTATTATTCATATGGCCTTACGCATGAATCAACAAAATACTTAAATTACCAAAATCTGGCGGATTCCCCCATTTATTAATTAATATTATTCCTCAGATTTCCGTGTTACATTGAGACCTCGCTTCCTCGCGGTTTGACATTCACGGATTCACGACTTCGAAGACTTCTTTCATTATATTATATGAGAAAATATATTGCGGACTTCCCGAAAATTTTGAAAATAGTATTTTTTATGTACACCTAGATCTACTGTTTTATTGCGAAACAAAAAATAAAAGAACATATACGCTCAAAAAATAGAGCAAGCAGTCCACCTTGTTCTAGTCTTTGGTATTAATCAAAGTCTAGTATCTCAAAATTCTTGGCGCCTAAGATTTCAATCATGAAAAAAAAAATATGGTGGTATTATAAGTAACGGAATCGACCTCTCTCCACTAAAAACGATACAACGAAATCTCTGCTCGAAACCTTTCGCGTGATTTTAATTTACATTAAACCATATAGTGCATGTCTGCGACATCGTCGTACGAACGCGATACCATTATGTATCGATACACTCGTGATTGACCGGCGCACTGGGTATCGGATTACTGTTCTTGTTTTACGTTCCGCATCACCAGAGCAGTCGATAATCAATGATGTTCTCCATCACATGAAACTGTGTGTCGATATTTCCTATAGATCACAGAGGGCGGCTCACTGTCGGCCTGTTTTAACAATCCAGTCGTTGGTCATTCTCTACAATGTGAGTTCGAGTACTTGTTTCTCCTGATCATACTAGATGTACAGCTGTTCTACTGACGTTTTGTTTTGTATGTACTGATTTTGATTATTTAATATTATTAGTTACTTATCGTTGCACGATTTTGTCTGATATGTGTAAATATATTCCTCTCTATATTTCTCTCTTCAGCTTTATTTCTCCTTTTCATTTTATCTTTATCTATTCCTTCTCTATCCCTTTCTCTCTATCTCTAAATCGGTCTATCGTTGCATTTATTTATTTGTTTATCTCTCTGTATGCCTATATGGCTGCCAATGTATCTGTCTGTCTGTCTGCCTGTCTGTCTGTCTTTCTGTCTGTCTGTCTGTCTGTCTGTCTGTCTGTCTGTCTGTCTGTCTGTTTGCCTGCCTGTCTGTCTGTCTGTCGGTCTGTCTGTCTGTCTATCACGCTTTTATCAATTTATCGTTCATGTATCTATGTATCTATCTGCCCATCTATCTATATTTATGCGTAGATAAATATGTGAATGTTAGCATGTATAGAAATGTAGAAACATTTTGTTGTCATAAACAGTAATGTATAATCCGTCGAAATTGAAGTTTTCCGAAATTTACATTTTTGTCCCTATAATTTTATGTTTGAAAAAGCTATATTTTATTGGAAATGACTATTGACGAGTCATTAATCTTATGCTTGCATAAATTTTTGATGACACATCACTTCCAATCATATACGACAAATTGGATTAAAATAATGTCTGCCTTCTGCTATAAATTCTGGCATACTCACTTTTAATATTGAAGATATAATCCTCACAATAATACTTATAGACTTTGTTTATTTGTAGTCGGCCTGAACTTGCAGTTGAAAGTGCAATGAATTTCTCAACATCCGTAAATGTTAAGTCAGCAACAAGGCGTAAATCTCTGTTTTCAATCGTAATGGTTCCCATTGTAAGTAAAACAAAATGAAACCTAAAGTTCAACAATGCATTTGAAACATGCCGAAAAGATAATTATACGATTGTTTACGGGAATATAGCAAAAATGCATTTTCATCCAAATTGCCTATTTAAGACTCGTCAATTGCTTTCAAAGTCTCTCACCAATTTTTGCCAGAATTTCGTTAAGTTATTTCTATAATATGTTTTTGTCTATCTATCTAAATATCTATCTATATATATATCTAATAATAATAATTACAATAATAAGACTTATTCCCGTTGGGAACAGTTCTATGCGCTGTCAACAGTCACAGAGTACAGACAACGAATAAAAGACAAAAACGTATACATGAAAATTAATAAACTGCTTCTTGAATAGGTGGGTATTCAGCCGGCTCCTGAAGGTGTCAAAGCTAGGTCTCTGTCGACGCTGCAGTGGGAGGGCATTCAAGGCGGACGGGCCCACATATGAGAATACTCGTTCGCCAGATGACACCAGTTTCACACGAGGGATCTGAAGAGTGTATCAGAAACCGAGCGGAGTGGACGGGATTGAGGGTAGAGCACGAGACAGGAGCGAAGGTAGTCGGAGGCAGAGTCATTCAGGCACTAGTAACAAAGAGAAGTCAGCTTGTAGGAGATCCGGTGGTTAATGGGTAGCCAGTGCGGAGATCGAGGCAGAGGTGTAGTATGAGTCGACTTCTTCTTCTGAAGGACCAGTCGGGCAGCTAGCTATTCGCAGAAATGTTTGTTTTAGTTATTACAAATATAGTCTATTGCGATATCAGCAATTGCAAGAGCTTCGTTTAGCTACGTTAATTATGAAAGCTGTTGTTTTCATTTTATAAAACTTCTTTATAACTACAAGTTCATCAGTTATTTGGCCACGGCGTAATAGGAAATTGTGTGGCCTAGCCGCCTTTACTTTTCTATCATCACTGTCAGGTACCCGTCATAAAAGTGTAGACTTACGGACAACCACCAGATCCTAGGATTCAAACTCATGACCTTAATAACGCCTGATGAACGCAGCGTCTACCGTGGCCCGACCCTTCCTATATGGCTATACATATTTAAAGTCTAGTGTCTTGTAATTCGATAAAAGGTGTTAGGTCCGTATTGTGTTATAACACACAGAGAAGGTTCGGCACCAGGTGGCAACGTGACGGAGCGTTATAAGCCGCACAATCTATAATATAAAAAGTATTGTAGGTACGGCGTTTGGAAGACTTGTAATATACTTGAGAAAACCTACAGCAAGGGCCCTGGGTGTCAGTATGTACTGTTCTGTATGCCCAATACTAAGTACTATGCAACATTTTCACTAGAATTCATATGTAAAGTACCCTTTGGACCAAAATGATGATAGGGCCGCTGAAGCAGCGTTCGCCCTATTCTGTGATCACGGTATACTAGGGGGAATGTGTGGCCAGCACAATGTACAGCCGCCTTTACATCACCCCAACTAGTCAGGTATTCTAAGGATTCGAACCCAGAACCTTCGGACAGCCAGAAGGAGCTGCCGCTCGACCAACGTGCCCCATTTGAAGACTTATAACATACTGAGAAAACCTACACTAGGGCCCTGGGTGTCGGCCCTGGGTGTCAGCATATACTGTCCCCTAAGCCCAATACTATGCACTATGCAACATTTTCACTAGCATTAATATGTAATTTTTTTTTAATTCTCTTTTTTCTTTCTTTTTAGTCAACATAATGCGTGGCATGAAGCGAAAGCTTTGAAAATCAATATTGATTACGAGTTTAACATTCTGAATAAATCGTTAATTCATTATTATGCCAGTCAGTCCTTTCAAGTAATTGTTGTTGTTTTTTTCTGATACAATGGGCAAAAATAAAGAAAAAAAGAAAATGTGTTCTAAGTCAGAAGCTAAGTCAAAAGCACATACAATCGGCTTCTTAAAATAAGCAGTTAACTTAATATCTTTTAAAACTAATTTCAAAATGCGATATTAGGGCTTAAACCAAAGATAAGAATAGAAAGTAAGTATTTTAGTAGGCCTTTAAACTATAAGTAAGCTATAGGTGCAAATAAATGACAATGCATACTAAATAAACCTTTTTGATAGTAGGCCATTTCTTTTTTTCAAAAAGAATTAACAAAATATTTCTTACTTAAAAGCGAAAGAGTTTAAAAAGAACACTGTGCCATATTGATTCCTTGCGTAGAATCAATTGACATTATAGGGAGTTTTTATATGTCGTCTGTTTGTATAGGTGTCACAGTCTGTCTGTATAGCGAACAATGTGAAAATCTGTTCACAATACTGTAATGGTGAACGGTTCGACACATTGGAAACGTGAACAAAATATATCGATAGTTTTTCAATCGCGGGGGTTAAGCCAGGGCTACAGACGGGTTAGAACTTTGAAATGGAAATGTCATTGTAATGATTGATTTTATTACAATACGTTATGGAAATAGCAGGAATTTATTTATGCTTGAAATGTGAATTGTGCAAAATAGAAATGACATTTATCTTTTGCATCTGTATCTAAGGATGTATATGTTAATGTTTTTCTATGTGGTTATCTATGTTTGTATGAACTATAATATTTATATACTTACGTAAAAGATTTGTTTTATATCAGGGATCTCAAACTCGAATAAAGGGCATGTGCCTATTTATTACTTAAGAGATATGCCAAGGGTCCCCCTCCTTACGACAACCAAAATCTAGTAAACAAAAAAACACTTCAAACATAAATTAGCTCATTTTACTTCTTATCACTAATAATATGCCAATTTACAATTTAGACACAAAGAATTATACCAAATTGAAAAATAATATGTTATTGTGAATAGCCATGTATGTATAGTTAGCTATGCGTCTAGTATCTCTGTCAGTTTAAGCTCTTAATAAATGTTTGAAATTATCACATTAATTTTACAATGTTGTTTTCATATCTAAATATTATCTCTTCAGATTGATGGAAAGAACTGAATTGGACTCCAGGAAACCCAAGCTCGCTTCTTATTGGGGTGTAACACGTGACGACGGGATGGACATTGGTCACTCTGAGTACATCACTCGACTGACAGCTCTAAGAGATTCGTTAATGGACCAGGAACAGGTGAGATAATCTGACCTTTAAGTCTCATGGATGCATCACTTATTTTCAGTTGGCCATGAAGCTTAAAATGTGTCATACAACGTTTGTTGTTTACACTTAACCCTTACAGTCCCGGGTGCGTATATAGCGGAACTGAAGGCAGCATAGATAGAAGTAGGTCGGTACGGGAAGTGTTAAAAGCAAAAGAACATTAAAATAATAGAGGGGTAGATCTAATGGTATTCACCTCTGAAAGGCGATTTTCAAATATTTAATCAATTCAATAGCACTTTATAAAGACATTGTGAATTTCGCCACCATTTCTACAAGTTGACAGATGTATATCTAATCTTATCTTATATATTACAGACGCTCCTTTTATAAAAAAGATTATTGCACTAAACGCTCATCCGTGGTCCGAGTCTCGTCTTGCATCTTTATTAATTAATGTTTTAAATGATCTAAGTTACTGGTTTTCCTGGTTTGTTCAGGCAACCCATTCCATGCCCGAAGAAAGAGTACTTATATGCATTTGTTTTCAAATAAAAGATAAGGAAAGTGGTTTTGTCT
This sequence comes from Anisus vortex, assembly GCA_949126835.1. Classification (NCBI taxonomy): domain Eukaryota; kingdom Metazoa; phylum Mollusca; class Gastropoda; family Planorbidae; genus Anisus; species Anisus vortex. Next base: position 29,316,027 of record OX421506.1, read on the forward strand.
TTATGTTTATCTGAGTTTTGCAACATGTTGTATTTCTAAATTAGAGTTAAATGCCTTATTATTAGTACTTTACTCTTTGCCCATCTGTCCTCTAGTGTTTCTAGGTTTAGTGATTTGACTAATGGTGTTACAACTAGATCTATGATCTAACTCATAGGTTCTCAACGGGGGTGTTGTCGCCCCTCGAGGGGGCGGTGGGAGGCTTCAGGGGAGCACTGACGTTCCATGATGGCGATTGGGGGGGGGAGGAGGCGGTGAATGGCAAGTGGGTGGTACAAACGTACCTGATATACTTTGAACACCTCAGTTATTTGAATCGATTTGTTATTGGATGAAAATGTGATGTTAACTATCTGCTGATATTCCCCAACAGTAGGCCTCCATATTATTATACTAATAGGAAATAGGAATCGCAATGACTTTTCCAAGAAGCAGGGGTCAGTATTAGACAAGTATGGTGTGCGGCCGGATGGTGCTTTGGTTAGTTCACCGGACTGTCAACCGACACGTCGCGGGTTCTATCCCTGCCACCGACCGATCCCTGTACTCAAATAAACGTAAGCTAAAAGTAAAGCTTCATTGTCTAGTAGCGTGGTTATAAAAAAAAATTGTGATGTCATAAGGTGCTATTATTAATGATATTTTAATATCAGTTTTACTGAGATGTCCTTTAATGCGTTTAAGTTCATTAGAATTGAAATGGATTGTCCGTTAAGAGGAAAAGATACGTAGTAATCATACAAACTGGGTAGTTAATGTAATGTTTGAAATTATACATATAACTTGTTTAGTCATATACTATTTATATAGTTTTCCAATACTTTTTACAGTTTGATCATTTCAAAGTTATAAATTGTAAGCCTTTTTTTTATATAAGAAAAAAAACATTGGAAATAATTTATTAGTTCAAATGAAACGGGTTGGTTAATTATCGCCCTTTAATTCAAAAAAAATGTTTCCATATTTTATTCTATAGTGATGCCAAACAAGTTCTGTTTTGTAATATAAGAAATATTACAAACTGATTTTTATTTCTTTATATAAATTTAACATTATGGTATTCATAACAAGATTTAATTATTAGAGAATTAGAGGATTGCAAGACACGATAGGCACATAGGCAACACAAAAAAGATTGACTCAATTGCGGAATGGATTTCAAATACTGAATTTTTAGGCAAAAGTTGATGAACAGCAGAGGTAATCCACAATACAAATTTTAGTATATCAGTATAATTGGACTAGCCGAAAACACGACTATTTAGTTATGTGTATAATTTACGTTAAACAGTAAGTTGTAAATAAACAATTCCTGCATTAATTGTTTGTCAATTTATGGAGTTTGTATTTTAAACATGAATAATTACAGAAATTACATTAGATAAGTCGCTTATACTTCTAAATAAATAATACAAATGTATAAGAGTTATTATATTTATGTTTAAAAAAAATTTCCGCTCACCGCCCCCCCCCCCCAACTATTTTGCGCACCCTCCCCCCATCCCCATCTGGAAGTTAAAAGGTCAATATAGTTTACGCAATTTTTTTTAGACCGACTAGATTTGTGCAATTTTTTTATTATCTTTAAAAAAACTGAAAAAGAAACTTATTGTAAGAATTAGGCCTAATAGATCCAAAAATTACCCCAACAAGAGGCTTCAAAAAATATTATTAAATCGTTGGCATGGTGTGTTGTTAGTAGTTTGTCTATATTTGTTTCAATTTTGGTTGCAAAAGCCGAAAAAAGGTTGAGAACCTATGTAAAAGTTAAGTTTTTTTTTATCTATCTGAACGTTTTCCCTACGTGGGCGAAACAGACCGAAGCTAAGTAGATCTAAATCCGGGAGCGTTGGGCCCGACAAAGATATTCAGGTCGAATTCTTTTGGCCTCTGTCTTATCCATTTCCATATAGCACTACACCTTTTACACAGATAGTCACTCGGGATGACTCGGGTTCGAATCCAGGTAGTTTGTATTCGAGTATGGAAAAATTCCCACGAGTCTTCGTAGCTTTGACGGATACATGTCTTTTTTTTTTTTTTGGGGGGGGGGGGGGGGTCATATAAAGACACCCTAGATTTGAGTTTGCCAGACGATCGCCCCGATGCATGCCGATGTTATGGAAAATGATGAACGATGTTTCAATTGCCCCAGAGAAAGAACATGTTCTGAAGGAACACTTTACTCTTTAGCTCCACGAAAATAAACGAACATATAATTTAAGTTATACATACTGTTTCTGTTGTATCAATGAACATCTCTTATAGTAGAAAACTATTGAGATACTTGTCGTTTGTATACTCTCTACATTATCTTCTTGGGGACGCGGTGGTCGAGCGTCAGCGCGTTCGGATGGCGTACCGAGGGTCCTGGGTTCGAATCATGGTGCAGGCTAGGACTTTATTTTGGTTTCCCTGGACTCGAGGGTGTCCCTGAGTCTACCCAACTCAATGGGTGCCTGACCTTAGTTCGGGTAAAGTAAAGGCGACTGTGCATAGTGATGGCCACACAATCACCTAGTATGTCGTTGTCACAGAAACTGGTGAACGCTGCTTTATCGGACCTATGGATCAATTGGCTCCGACGGGTACTTTACTTTTTTTGTTACATTTTCTTCTCGCAGATTTATTTACCGCAAGTAGTAGTGTAACCAGGGGGGAACAGGGGGAGCAGTCGCTCCCCCTACCCCTACGACCAGTTTCGAAAAAAAGGGCCTTTTCGGGAAAAAAACAGCGTGAAAGTCAAACTGATCAACTATATTATTTTTATAAGACAATTTATTTAGTGCCGTAGCCAGACTAAGACCACAAGAAAAGGAGCGTAATAGAGAAAATCATTAAATCGTTTTATATTTAATAAAAAATTAACCTGTTTGTTATTATCAGCTTTTTTAAAAAAAAATCCATTCGTAGCTAATACACAATTTTCATTACTCAACTTACACATGAATAGTTATCAACATTTGAATTTCATTGTCAAGAAATTTTTTGACCAATAGATATAAAGCCTTTAATGTATGATCTCAGAATAATTGAGATTTATGCTAACATATTATTTTAACTTTAACTTTCCGCTAAATAATTACAATAAGTAGGAAGAGATTTGTGATAAGTGTACAAACTGAGTAGTTATTTTTATGTTTAAAAATGCACATGTACATTTGTTAGTCATAAAATATTTATAAAATTTCCAAATATCTAGTATAATTTGATCATTTAAGAGTTATAACTTGTAAGCCATTAATTTTTTAAAATGGAAACAAAAAAGAAAAATATTAGAAATATTAATGTAAAGTAAACGGGTTGATTATCTCCCTTCAAGTAAATTCTCAAAATTTGATGCTATTGATACCAAGCGAGTTAATTGTTTTAATATAAGTAGTGTAGTTCTGAAAATGCTCATCTATCTTAATTTTGTCTAAAATTAGGGAAAGAGTTAAATGTTTTGAAATTGATTTCACGGAAAGATATGCCCAGTTTAAATGCAAATTCATTCCAGTTGCCCAACACTTCAAGTGCTTTTCGACCCAGTCTTGTAAATGGAAGTTTAACTCAATAAAACGTGTCACCAGTCCTACAGAAACATAGGCTTCAACAGTCAGTTCTCCTCATTCAAAAACGGAATTTTTTGTCTCCATTAAGATACATTTTAATTGCTATCAGACAAGAAAAGAATCTATCCAAGCCTAACCCTAACCCTTACCAAAAACTATACAATTGACTATCTTAACAATAGATTCAATCACAGATTGCAAGTCCAATGATGGGAGCTTATCATACAAACATTCCTGTACTAAAACAGTCGAAGTCCAATGTGATTCCCATGTAGTTCGCCATCCAGCATTCACTAGTTATGCTGACATACGTTGTTTTCAATTGTATTAAACAATATCCCTGGAGGTCTTTTTCGTGCCAGTGAAAATCGTTCTGCGTGCAAAGTCTAGCACGTGTGCCCCTGCTATAGAGCATTCGCGTTGATTCTATAAATAATTTTCGATACTAGGTGTTCATCCCGAAAATGAGCAGCAATGCAATCAATTTTGCAGAAATCCCCTTCACTATTAGCTGCTAGAAAAAGAATCGTGAATGGTTAAATAAAAACTGCACTATTAGACTGTTTGTATCCTGAGGCACTTGATACGTATGCATTCTTAGTTATTCTATTAATCTGAAAAAGTTGCTAAAAGTGGGGCTTTTTTCCTCAAATTTCGCTCCCCATAGCGTCAAAACCTGGCTACGCCACTGAGCGTAAGCGTTGAACCGTTTGAAAATCCATTGAGATACTTGCCATTTATGTACTGTCTACATTATCTTCTTGTAGGTTTATCTAGCGCAGGCGTTGGACCGATTAAGGATCCATTCACTGACCAACAAAAGCAGCACGTACCGTCTGCGGATGATCAACGATGAAATCGAGGGCAGAATCCCACTCGCCGCCCCCAGAAAAAGCATGCAAACGACGGTGGAGAAATTCCGCCAAATGAGAATCAAGCCCCACCATCCGAGCATATTTCCCATCCAGGGAACTCAGCTTCTGGAGCAGAAATCTCCGAGAAAGGGCAACAGTAAGGAATCTAAAAGGGATGCCCCACTAGTGGAAAATGTACACAAGCCGTCAAAAGCGAAGGTATAAATTGAGTATAAAAAAAATTTGGTATCAATGAACATATTTTATTTACGCTGGAATGTAATTTCTGTGTGATCTTTATTGCATTTTGAAACCTGAAATTGTTCTCTCCAAAATGCTACATCATTAAATCATGTTACAAACTCAATCTTAATTTGCCAACATATTTTACCTTTATATAAACATTACCAATCATTGTGTATAGATTAAAGGGGGATGTGACTATTGTATAGACCAGGGGTCGGCAACCTTTTCATAATAGCGGGCCAAACTAGATTTTCTAATGCATTCAGCTTACCAAAGGCCCTAAAGTTATCATGCCCTTTTATTGTGGACTTGAATGGCTTCTTTGGAGGTCTTTCACAATGCCATTGACAAAAGCTCTGCGTGCCAGTGCCAAGTCAGGCACGCGGACCGTAGGCTGCTGACCCTTGGTATAGATGACAACTTTGTGAACATATTTTAGAGATTAAACCTATTATCAAGGTAAATTTAAAACGGAATTTTTGTCATCTTTACAGATTGATGAGTCAATCCAGGCCAATCTGCAACGACTTCTACAGCCGAGAAGCAGCATCCCAAACATTGGACGCAAGGCCATCAAGCAGCAGGAAAACCTGGAGGTGAAACCAAAACCTTTCTCCAACATACGCTCCCGTGTGTACAGGAACACCGGGAAACACCCGTCGACGCAAGTGGTCAAGTTCTATCTGTCGCCCACAGACATATCATCCCGTGACCTGCAGCTCTACGGGGCGTCCCCGGGCCTGGATCCTGGTTACGTCTTTCTGAAAGAGGAGACCCTGGATGTGGATACCGTCCGCGACTGCAACTACGACACCTACCTCGTACCCCCGAGCTCCAGAGAGCCCAGCAACAGTGATTCGCTCGAGAAAGACAATTTTGATCTCAGCGAAAACTGTTCGAACCACGAGGGAACGAACGTTGCTGTGAATGCAAACACCGCCGAAGGCAAAGGTATCGAGACATCAGCCGATGATTTGGAGAAACAGAATAAAGACAGCAGCGTACCGACATCATCCAGAAACGTCATAAGCGTGTTTATACCGAACAACTCCGTTGAAGACATCAACGGTTACTCTTTCTACAGCTCCGACGAAGAACCTCCTGAACTTGCTCAGCGACCCAGCCTCCCTAAAAAGCAGGCGCTTGGGAAAGAAACATTGAAAGTCGCAGACAGATCTAACGGCACGCGTCGCTACTCGTCCCCGATTGCACTTTCCGAACAGAACGGAGGCAGCAGAAAAAAAGCTGGTAGTTACAGAAGCGGTAGGTCACCTGGGTTGCCTGACACCCGCACTGCCGCCCACGGAAAGAGACATTCGGATGATTCCCCGGCAATTATTCTAAATCCTGGTACCCCGGACGTTGGTCTGGCTCAACGGAATAAAATCGCCATTGGTCAGAAAACGACGACGCTGGAGAGGGCAGTGAAGCAGAAGGAGATCAGGCAGAGAGAGTTGGAAAATTTATTCGATGACGTCCGAGAATTAAACATGAATATTGACCAATACACTTCTAGGTCACTGGATACTACTGTATAAATATTGACCAAAACACTCCTTGATCCCAAGATACTAGATTTAGTAGGCTCACAGGAATTAGACCAATACACTTTTAGGTCACTGGATACTACTGTATAAGCAATGACTATAACAATTCTTGATCCGTGAATACTAGTTTTTAAGTATTACACCAATACCTGTGTTGATTCCTGGATATTATAGTACAAGTATATAGACCCACAACATTTCTCAATTTCTGGATACTAGTATGCTAAAGACAAATTCGACCAATACACTCGTCGGTATCTGGATACTATTGTATAAGAAGTGATACCTGAATATTATTGCATACACATTGACCAAATTCAGTAGTTAACCCGTTTTAAGACATAACAATGGAAAATCAAAGTGTGTCTGAATACTTAAGCAAAAATTAAAAGTGGCTCCGCCAAAAAGCTCGCCAGTACGTTTAAACCTCAACATAACAATTGTGTGGCACAGTCAAAAGGGCCACTTGATATTATATGAACGTATCACTGAACTCAACTAATCTAATGAATAATATATACAATTCACTATGAAGAACTGAAATAAATGAAATAGTATTAAGTTTATATTTATTAATGAAATAAAATGTTTGTTATACGTTTATTTAAAGTTTTGTTGAGATTATTTAACATGATTATGAAGGTAACAAATACTATTGGAGCGTACATTATTCATACACGAATACACGTTGCCTCTGTATTTTCTTCTGTCCCACAACTGACGTTCCTGGGGTCGAAATCTGATAAAGGCTAGGATTATTATCTGGAGGGTGCCCTGAGTCTATCCTCGTTAAGTTAAGGTTGATGAGCGTTGTGCTGGCCACACAACGCCCTAATATATTAACGCTGCTTCACCGGCCCTATGGATCAATTGGGACCAACGAGATACAATTTTTTTGGTACTTTACAACCACTATTGTTTGGCCAAGTGTTGAAAAAAAAACCACTACACAACAATTTGACTGTCACTCCAGAAACTTTGTCTGATTTGACTTTGAAAGCTATAAGGCGAAATGTTTTGACAAAATCTCTTAGAAGCATATAATGTTTTTAAACATTTTCCAGAAGGCAACGTTGCTGTTTGAAAGATTTTGTTGTCAAAACATTTTTAATTTTCAGAGATTTTATAAAATTATGTTTTGACGAAATCTCTCAGAAATTATACTGTTTTGACAATCAAACTTAGTCTATGTAGCTATGGAAAATTATATAATGTCTAACAAAACTTGTGCTGTTGTTTTGACATTGACATATACTGATTTCTCAATGTCTGTCACAACTTAACAAATTTTTTTACGAGCTACCCGCGAACTATTATTGTAAGTCTCATGACGCATAATGCTTTTGGTAATAAGTCACATACATACTGTGAATAGTTTAGCCGATTCTTTGATTTGAAATTGTAATATGCTTTAGAACAGGGGTCTGCAACCTTTTCTAGAATAGCGTTCCAAATTAGAATTTCTAACGCATTCAGTGTACCAAATGCCTTAAAGTAATCCTAGTCTTTTCTTTGGAAGTGGCTTGAATTCCCTTTTCAGGGATTCTTCGACGTGCCATTGAAAAAGTCTCTGCGTTCCAAAGTCTGGCACGCGTGCCATAGGTTGCCGACCCCTGCTTTAGAAAATAAACACAAATACCTCAGTCTATACAAATAATTTACATAACGGCGATTAAAGTGGCACCTATAACAGTCAGCTGCCATTAAAAAATTTTAGTCATGGAAATATTCCCAGGTAAGCAATTTTAATATGCATCTCATTATCCCCCTCCCACGCACACACACACACACACTCATCCCCCTTTCCTTATAAGGTACAGCCACAGTACCTATTTCCAGTTCGTTATATAACTTCATGATGTTATAAATTAAATTAGACTCGCCAGAGATTCGTGTTGGAGATAATCAAACACAACAAAGTCAATAATCCACTGGTCCCATGAACAAAAGAATGATTGCCCCCCCCCCCACACCACTTCTCCCCACCCCCAGGAGTCTTTGTTATGTCTATTCAGTGTATCGTTGAACATTTATTATTACGCCCCACGACCCGATCCCGGTCAATGCTTACTTCGATTATCGTTTAATCAATATACTACATGAAAGTCGAGCGGGATATTAAATCCTTTAGATGCTGAAGAATCCATTATAGTGTACGTAGGCCTCGTAGAATGAATTGAGTTACAAATTGTAACAAGGGATAGAAAAGTTAAAATTCTAACTAATATTAGTTAGACCTATATTAGAATATGCAACTTCTGTATAAGACCCATCAACAATAGGAAATATAAAAAAAAGTAGACGAAATATATATAGAAAAAGAGCTGCAATGTTCATTACTAGTGAATATTCACAACTTACAAGACTAAAACCAATAGTTAAATCCCTAAACCTAAAAACACTAGAGGACAGAAACAAAGAAATAAGTCGTAATAATACTAAGTAAGTAATAAAAATCAACAGTAATCTTATACAACACTCCGGTAAACATGTTCACAAAAACAGTTCACTTATCCCAAAAGCAAGAACAAACGTATAAAAGTTCTTTATTTTTTTTTTGCCAAGTAGCACGTAATGGGTTGCCCGAACTACCAAGAAAACCATCTCTAATGTATTGGCCTATTCGTTTTTTTTTTTTTTTTACAGTTGATTGACATTCCATTTATTTAAACAAAACATCCGAAACATGTTTGTTGATAACTTACACACAATACTGCATGATTATTGACACCCTGTCGGCATGCGAGGGATGTAAAAAAAAAGGTTTAAATGTAGGCTTAAACTAGGCTTGAATTAGCAAGAACTCTTTGAATAGCCTATACCTTTACAACTCATGTTCATAACAGCGATAGTCCAGATGTAGCTATTATACCCAAGACTATAATAGGATGAACCGCTAGCTTTCTCAATGAAAAATTACAATTAAAATCGAAAGTTGTACACGGCGGAAACATGTAGGCAAACGCAGGAGCGTAGAAGTCATTTAAGACAGAGTTATTGGATGCGCATGGAAAAATAACCTATAAGCTCTAAAAATAGAGCAAGCGGTCCATCTTATTATAGTCTTTGGTTATACAAAACATTATTGAGTCCCGTTTCTTTTATAGTTAGACTAGATGTGTAAAATAAATTGTTTATAAAGTAAACATAAAGAAATGACAAAATTAACAAAAATGTCAGGTTTCTTTTTATAAGACTATTATTTCAAAATAAAAATTTACAAGTAAAAACGTTCCACAGGTATTGATAATAAAACATTCAGTTTTTACGATAACTTTATCAATATTGTAATAAGAAACATAAATAAATCAGGAATGTAAAGAATTTATATACAATAAAGAAGCGATGATAATGATACAAGATTGGACGAAACGAATCGCTTAAATGCAGGCTTGACATTATTATCACTGTATACTTAATGCAAAAATGTAAAAATTAAAAGTAAAGTATCTTGTCGAACCAAAATGATCCATACAAGGTGATTGTGTGGCTAGCACTATGCACAGACGCCTTTACTGTACCCCAACTAAGGTCAGGTACCATCAGAGCTGGGTAGACTCAGGGACAACAAAGTTCAGAAGTGGGGTAGATTCAGGGATGCCCTCCAGGCCCCTGAAATAAAATCCTAGCCTGCAACAGGAATCGAACCCAGGATATTCGGTATGCCACCCGAACGAGCTGCCGGCACGGCCACCGTGCCTCCAAAATGAAGAATGGTGGTGTTTAAACCGGAAATGCAGGAATTTTCAGAATCAATGCCAAAGAAAAGTGCATCGGTTAGTAATGAGACTCCAGGGTGAAGCCAGGTTCCATGGCCATAGCTGACAAAGGGATCGTGTGATCCAGCAAAATTCCTAGCTTTCTTGACTATTCCACAACCAATGATAAGTACCCATTAAAACTGGGTAGATTCGGGGTCACATCCAAGACCAGGGGAAATATATTCCTAGCTTTAAACTGGATTGGCATCTGGAACTTTCTAAATGGCTATGCCATTGTATCTCCATGACCCATTGCAATACAAATTTTGTTAAAAAAAGTAAACTGATCCAGAAACGATATTTACATAAATATATACAGCATATATTATATTCAACTAAACAAATAAACATAAGGAGATAATATATTATTTATAACTCTTTTGATGAAATGTGACCCACCACCACGAATCGAGTCGCTATTTTGAGCTACAGCCAAAAATATGTCGTAAGAAATGGATTGTCCAATTTATTTTTGCACATCTCTATGATAAGTTTTTGTTTTAAAGTAATTATAAAATATTACAAAAATATTGAAAAATTAACCCCCCAGTATTGTTTGAATTGTAAAAACAAAATAGCAAAATTGAATTTAAAAAAAAATTAGATTTTAGACAGTGCGTAAAGTAAAACCCTTATAGCTAAGAACCTATTTCTCAGATTTCGAAACAGTTTTCACCGTTAAATTTAGCATTCAAATTATTATATGGATCATTAAATAACACAAAATGAGCCTATGGCACAATGCGAATCAATTCGTGGTCGAGGGTCTCATCAATGTTTATATGAGTATAATGGTAACACTAAATAGAAGACTATTTACAAATACCGCTATATATACGGTCTATACAATTCTGAATAATCATGTATTAATGTCCAATCTATAATAAATGTTAATTAATCGTTGCTTTCATCCGCCATCGCTATTCTTGGTAAACGAAGTGGCCTCTGAAACAAAATAAAGGAAAAGAAGATGTGCATATTTATCCACTATATATAATTAAACAGATCGCTATTACTGAAATAAAGAGCCGCAAATTTATATTTTCTAAAGTAATCAACCAAATAAAATAGCATTTGGTGAAATCTAAGACACAACCCTCCAGGGCACGGTAGAAGGTGGACTTCGAAGAGGCCGTCAGCGGAGATGCTGGTTCGACAACGTAAAGTATTGGACAAGGGTGCAGTTGACTTAACTATTGCCAACTGCTCAAGATAGGCAAAAGTGGAGAAAGTTGATGGCTGAGATGTCCATTCGCTTCCCCCAACGACCACAACGGTCAAGGGATTGATGATGATGATGAGGAGGACACAATGTAATATATTTATAAAAGTATCTAAGAAGTATGTAGATATGTAAAGCTTAATTAAATAGTAAACATAGCAAAAGTTATTGAAACAATGAAAATAAAAGGTAGGTTAACAAGCTGCAAAGTATTCTTCTTTTTTTTAGAGAGAGATTGAGCTATGTAAAAGATATGTGGTTCATTGTTCACTTTCATCCATATTCAAGCCCTGGACGCTTTGTGCACTATTCCAACGTGCTCCTTGTTCATTTAGGGCTACATGAACAATTCCTATATAAACGGGAATTCAACGCTTACCGTATTGAAAGCAACATCTCTCCAATCAAATCGAAAATTATCGCACTCTATGTCTTCCTCGTCATTTGATTGGCCAGGAATCACGTGACAGAAATCCGCCTCATCCATTGGGTAGTTCATCTCGTGAGAAGGCTCGGCGTGTTGGTGCACCTCGTCCTGGGTTGGTTCGATGTCCAGATCAAGGTTCTGTCTGAATTCTGTCGTCTGAAATTCTCCTTCCAATTCGTGATCTGGAAAAAATACATGACATTCATTCTAGCTTTAGACTCATGGAGACTTTCACTTATACTTCGTGCCTTCCTTAAAAATACATTTTAATATTAACTTTGCAAAACGTATGTATTTTTCGGGATGGCTGACGAGTGACCGACCCGGTGTTTTGGAAAAAGCTAAGTAACCTCCTTACCTTTACAAAATCAATCTGAAACTTGGCTACAAAGACATCAATTTAGACAACTTATTCTCTAACATTTTAGACACATCTCTCTCTCCCAACTTAAAAGAAAAATATGTTTTTTTAATCTGCTTTTTCTTCATGTGCCATTTTTGTCAAATTGCAATCCCCTCCAATCCCCCTCCCCCACCACCTCCATTTTCACAATCACAATAATAACAGAAAATATGCTCTCTCCTTTTTTAATATGAAGTCACAAAAACTCTGCACCTCGACCCCTAAACAAACGTCTTATTAAAAAAATAAGTATGTTTCAATTTTTTTTTTATTTGTTCTATAATAAATACTACAAATACTGTAGTATATGGGGCAAAATGGCCCAGCGGCAGCGCGTTTGACTGGCGATCCGAACGTTCTGGGTTCGATTCCTGGCTAGGATTGTTTTCCCGGGACTTGAGGTTGTCCCTAAGTCTACCCAGCTCTAAATGGGTACCTGACATTATTTGGGGTAAAGTAAAGGCGGCTGGGCATTGTGCTGGCCACACATGCCCTCGTATGCGATGGTCACAGAAACTGGTGAAAACTGCTTCACCGACCCTAGGATCAGTTTGGTCCGATGGGTACTTTTTTTTATACTCTAGTTAATTCCCTGAATCATGTTTAAGATGCACATTTTTAAATGTGACGTCAGGTTGTTCTAAACTTAACCCTAGTCATCCTCGGCATATATCGCCCTAAAATTCTTGACCCCCTCCTCCTTCCTCCTTCCTCATTTATGGACGACCTCTATTAACTTGTTTTAAACTAAAATATATACTAATATCTTACCAATCTGAACAGTATCTAGGCTCTCCTTTATTTCAATTCGCATTTGACCTTTGTCTGGTGTGAGAGTTAATTCTCGTTCCACTTTCTTATATCTAAATTAGACAATGAATGAACATTTTATATACACAACTGAACACAAACTCATTTACACATTTATTGTGCTAATACTCGTCTCACAATTAATTGTTTCTTTGTCCTGTTGCACTGTGACAGAGATTTATATTGAAAAAAAATTATTCTATATTTTCTAATTGATTTTAAATCTCTTTGATAGTTAAATGTTCACAAACAAGTTTTATGTTTATTTCTATATGATGCATGGTGCATGATGGCCGAGCTGTAGCGCGTTCAACTGGTGTACCGAAGCGGACCTGGGTTCTACTCCTAGTGAAGGCTAGAACTTTTCTTGTTTTTCTCCTGGATTCTTATAAGTTTATAGATGCTCCTTTTAGATAGAAGATTATTACGTCAACTAGGCCCAAAACTCCTGCAGGGCGAGAGGGATCAGTCAGTGGCAGGGATAAAACCAGCAACCTGTCAGTTGGTTTTTGGTTGACAGTCCGGTGAACTAACCGCTGGACCAGCCGGCTTCACTATTCGAGGGTGTACATGAGTCTAACCAGCTCTGATGGGTACCTGACATTTGGTGGGGTAAAGGCGGCTGGGCATTGTGCTGGCCACACTACCCTAGTATGCCGTGGCCTAATGAAACTGGTGAAGGCTGTTTCACCGGCCCTTATGATCAATTTGGTTCGACAGATACTTTACTCTATATGATGTAATTAATTAATTAATTTCATTTTGATAATGTTTTAAGAGTTTATATTATTTGGGGGGCACTTTTGACACATGCATTAAAATGTCTATAGTCTAAAATATATACACGGTCCTTCTACTTCTACACTTGTTTAAAATGCATGTTTTTTATTAACTAAATTAGATACTTCTCTATTTTAGTACAAATAATGTAAATTTTCGGTCCTTTTTTAAACGTCCAAAGGATTTATATGAGAAAGTTATATTAAAAATGTACTCTTATAAACTCATTAACATTTAACACTTATTTAATTGATTTAGCATTTTACTTTTAACCTTAAACATCTAACGTTTAAAGTTTAACATTTAATGTTTAACTGTTAACATTTCTATTTGACAAATATAACATTTAACGTTCAACATTTGCCATTAATAAAATTGATTGCAGAATATAGAAAATATTTAGGTTTTTATATATATTATGCTTCTATATATATACATATATATTATGTTTACATACATATTATTATATATAGGACAGTTTTGTTATGTGCATTATTTGTGCATTACTTTATTCATCATTATCTACATGCTACACTACACATACCTGTTCTGACCAACCTGAAGGACACATGCAGTGAATATGGACATTAGGATGATAACTGCCAGTATTAGACTGACGGACAGTGCGATAACCTCAGTGCTCCTCATCTTGCCATGGCCGTTGTGGGCCCCATCCCAGCATTCCATTTCGCTGGAGACTATATCTCCTGATTTGCTTCCGTGTAAGCATCTAAGGGTCAAGGTCATAATTTTTTTTTACTCCATAATATAATGTTCTCAAATGCACACTTAACACCTAACACAATGTCAATTTTTATTTTATTTACAATGTTCTTAATCTATAATTTAAATAATATATACTTTACAGAGTAATAACAGCGAATGACACTAAAAAGATAAGACAATCAGTCTAGCCTTCAACGAATTAACATTTTAATGGTTGCGTCCCTTTGATCACACCCGGCGATTGTTTTCTGCGAACACAGCGGTAATGAATCATTCATTCTTTCGAGGAAAAATTTCGATTGTATTAAAGTCAAAAGTTTTTTCTTCCATTCGTAATCAGAATTAGGACTTGTTTATTCGTAATAATTCGTATGTCGTAAGCCTTGAGATTTGTGCTGCTCTCTAAACCACTTTGTTTTAAAAACCGTACGCTGGCTATCTGCCAATGAAAAAAAGAAATTGTAAAATGCAAGATCTCCAACAGAATAATTTTGGGTATAGTTGTGTATTGCAATGTTTGTTATTACGATCTTTACACCAGGTTCCCCCGTTTTTGTTTCCTAAACTTTAGAGATGAACAGGTAACAACTGGGAAACTAATATCCAAGTATATGCATTGTGGTGTTTGCTAAATCTTTCTAGTGAACTTCAATTGTTCTTTGAGCTGCACTTTTTGTCTAAATGAGATTTGACTCTAATCAAACTGTGTTACTCATAAGAGCCTACCTTACTACTTACTATGATACTTACTTACACACTCCGTCAATAGGATCACCATGACTGTGTTGTCTGCATTTCAGTACGCACTCCCCAAGGTCCGCAACACACGCGTACTGAGCGTCATCGCAGACATGTTGAAACAAGCACCCATTTCGTGTTGCCGACTCGGCAAGCCTGACTCCTGGCGTCCCAGACATAAATAAATAAAGCTAATCACCAGGTTATGATAATAAGCTAGTCAACTTGTCTATGTTCAACAAAGAAACTACCGTATATTATACTCGCGGATAAGTCGCACCGCTACGTTTTTCTCTCCCAATTTTTGGTTAAAAAAGTGCGACTTATACGCGAGTATATACGTAGTTATTAAATCTATGACCAAGCGGTAGAGAAAAGATAAGAAACGGAAAAAAAGCTATTCAAACGATGCTGCCATAAGGTGCACCACTTATATATATACCATTGTCGTGGCAAGGAGAGGTGGGGGCGGGACCTAATTGCGCAAGTGCCTCCCTCCCAAACACTTCTCTCAAAAACCTCCATTTCTCTCCAAATAATTTTTTTTTATATATATATTAAAATATATCTAAAGTATTACATAGAGTTACATTATGAAGTATTACATAGAGTTGACATATTTGTCAATATTCTTAGCATTCATTTTATTGTACTATTTAAAAACACTCTCAGTTCATTGTTATAATTGATAAGGTATCTGGCTGAAATTTACGAAATTTACATGTCGCTAAGAAAGTGATTGCAAAATGGCTACTTTAAAAGGCACACTTCAGGATCTGTCTCATATTTAGTGTTGTTATCTACGAAATTTTCCACTAAAGCACACAAAATGAAATAGATAATACCTTTCTCTACATAGTCATCGTATCTACCATTCAGATAATCTAAGTCGATGTCTTGTTGACGTTGAAGTTTAGTTTTCACATTCTTCAGATCTTCTATCAGCCTACTTGGGTTAATGATATTCTTGTCTTCACCGAAAGCTCGCAGCGCCAAATTGAAGTCTACAATTATGCTTCCGTTTCTTTAAACAAAATAAGGAACATGAATAAGTATATCGAAAGTGTGATTTACTAAACCGTGCACATTCTTATATTATTGTTTCTTAAACCTCGTTTGTTAACTTTTCTTCTAAAACTCGCATGCATTAAAAAAAATTTAAACTCTTCTTCTTGAGCTTCAGTACTCGAGAAGGGAAATTTATGACGTCAAAAGTTGTGAAGAATTTCCTTTGAGTTGCATTTCAGCTTTCAATGTATATCTGCGGCTTATACACAGGTGCAGCCTATGACTTGAGCTTTTAGGGTACTAATAATGTTATGAATAAATGTTTTAATCTTGAAATATTATGGATGTTTTAAGGGCCAATGGTTTTGAATGCAATCATGTCTTTCCTTTTTTTTTTTAAATACTATCTTAATTTTAAAGCTGCTCCTTTTATAAAGAAGATTGTTGCGGCCTACGCTTATACGTAGTCTGATACTTATTGATATTTATTCAGATTTTTTTTGTTCTCTGCGGTTAGGCTGTTTCCGTAGCAAGCGGGTAAAACTCTAAATTCATTGGCGGGTCGTGGTAAATCGTAATCCATCTTCATTATAGAAGTCGGACTGGCAGTTTAAAGCTGACAAAGATAATATCGAACGCAGAAGAAGAAAATGGCTTCTGAAAAAAACAAACTGAATGCACTATTATAAAAGGTGATAAAGAAACTCGATAACCAACCTGAAGCCCTGTATATCGATACGCTTAAAGTGAGTTACACTCTTGTATAATTCTGTTAACTGTTGATTAAATAACAAAAATATATTTATGTTTCAATGTATATTTCATGTTAGTTTTGTTAAACCAAAATGATATTATCGATCTTTTTTTCTGCATGTGACCAATTACTTTAATAAGCTGGACCGCTTGCTTTAATAATTCTGCTATTTGATGACTCGAATGACTTCTTTTTGGAATTCCCGATTCCCTTTTGTACTCTACATTTCCGTTTTATTTAATTGGTATGATTTTCTCAAGGAAAAATTAACATTATAATCGAAAGTTGTATACAGCGGAAACATTTAGGCAGACGTAGGAACGTAGAAGTCATTTAAGACAGAGTTATTGGATGAGTAAGGAAGAAAAATAACATATAAGTTATAATAATAGCGCAATGTCATGTCGTCCGGGGCACAGTTGGCAGAATATAACAGAATCTCCAGGGCCGAACAAAAAAGCGATCAGAAAGAAAAGCCAAGCAGACCTGCAAGGCGCTGCCAGACCCCACGACTGCATCTTTTGTCTGCAGTACATGCAACAGATCCTTCAGGACCCGCATAGGACTGATAGGACACCAAAGAAGCCACAAAGCGACTGGTATACGTGGTCATCCTCGGAAATGAGGGATGAACAACTAAAACTAACTATATAATGGTGTCTTAATGGTGTCTTCATGGTGTCTTCATGGTTTCTTCATATTAAATTCATGTTGTCTTAATGGTGTCTTCATGGTGTCTTAATGGTGTTTTCATGGTGTCTTCATGGTTTCTTATAGTGTCTTCATGGTTTCGTGTCTTCATGGTGTCTTTATGGTGAATTCATTGGTAATTCATGGTGTCTTTGTGGTGTCTTCATGGTGTCTCTAAGTTCTATAGGCTCTAACATTATTTTGAAGAAGTAAATGCTGCTGGATATTGTGTTGTCCACACAATCTCTTGTATGCCGAATCTCTTTCCATTTTTGTTTAACAGGGTTACCTATGATACAATGCAAATGGCTTAATGATTAAAAACTAAACCGGCGTGCGCTTCTACTTTAATCGGGTCAACCAGACCCGCTGGTCCAGTTGCTAGTAATCTGGCATGTCAACGAGAACAACCCAGGGTTCTAACCTTGCCTCGAACCAATTCCTGTCACTCTGCAGGAGAATTGGGTAACCGTCTTTTTATTAGGAACTTCTGTAACTGAAAACACAAGCACTATGTTCCCGATTCATATAATAATATAGGAAATACATTAAAAAAAATTTAATAATTCTTAGTCCCTTAACCAAGACGGTTGTTGGGGGGTGCTAATGGACACTGGGTGTCCATTAGTCCTCTCTTGGGCTTGGTAGACTTGGCGGCGCCCATCTCCTCTCCAAATCACACACAAAAAGCATTAAAAATTGAGAATTATAAACAATAAAAAGTAATGAATTGTTAATGCATTTCAGACAATAGTATACATAGCTATAATGAATATCCTAAATCTGAGTATAAAACGATTTTCTCTCCGTGGCCACGGCATACTAGGTGATTGTGTGGCCAGCACTCTATTCACCATCTTTACTTTACCCAAAATAAGGTCAGGTAACCATCAGAGCTGGGAAGACTCAAGGACACTCTCCAGACCCTGGAAAAATCCTAGCCCGCACTAGTATTCGAACCCAGGACCTTCAGTACGCCAGCCGAACGCGCCAACATAAGCTTCCCTTAATAAAAGAAAATTAACTTTAAACAAATAAACAATAGCAATAGAGCACAGTTCGCGACATAAACAATGGCAATAGTACACAGTTTGTGACATAAACAATGGCAGTATAAACCCACTTTGCGACATTTGGCAAATATTATATTTTAGTAACTGACCTATACATGAATACATACTTGCTGGGTAAAGTTTTCTTTTATGTTAATGTAGTCCAGTGATGTGCTGTCCAAGTAGTCTTGTAAAAAGATCAGTTTGTATTTGATGTTGAAATCCACATTGAGGGTTGCAGAATCTGAAAATAATAAGTTATAATTTGGCATGCGTTTGTCAATAGATCAATGTATCTGTCAATCAATAAACCAAAAAAATATCTTTATGTCAATCAATAACGAAGTCAATCTATTAAGATATCGATATATCTATGTAGCCTATATATATCCTTCAACTATACATCTCTTATCTGTCCATCATTTTATCTATCTATATGTTTATATCTTTCTATTTCTCTCTATCTATTCATCCCTCTTTCTTCTCTCATCTATCTGTCTACCTATTTCTCTATCTAATCTATTGGCATATTAGCTCTAGGAATTTAATTCATTATGTTTTCTAAACGATCACTAATCACATAGGTAGTCATACAATGAGCTATGAGAAACATTTCATCTGGTATGATTTAATTTGGGAACTTTGCAATATTAAAATAATGTTAACATTTTTTTAAAAGAAAGTATTGGGATATATCTCTGTGTTGAAAAAAATTATAAGAGCAGACCTGGTAAAAGTGGAATCAAAATGAACAGACATTGTCCTTATTGCAAAGAAGTACATTTAATGCCCATATTATCCAGGCCACAAAATGCTGGGGAGGGGCTAAGACTATTTGATATCTTATTATCTATAGTTAATTTTACATAAATGACACATAATTGCTTTGGTAAAGCTAGACTAGAAAGCAAATAGTTTAACATTTTTCAGCCCTTATCATAAATCGTGGATAAACGTGAGGTAAACAAATCTGCAGTATAGATGGAGCGCCTTTAACTTTAACAATACGGTAATGAAAAATTAACTGACTTACGAGTATCAAACGCTTTCATGTTTCTCTCTCCCGAGACTTGAGTCGGTTGAATCATTGTTGATGTAGTCATCTCTGTTAGTGGTGGGCTTGTTGGTGTGACAGCATACACAGTAGAATGCAGAGATGCGCCAACGTAATATGAAGACTGCAAATATGCGCCAACAGACTCAGAAGAATGCAGAGATGCGCCAACATACTCAGAAGAATGCAGAGATGCGCCAACATACTCAGAAGAATGCAGAGATGCGCCAACATACTCAGAAGAATGCAGAGATGCGCCAAAATAATATGTAGACTGCAAAGATTCGCCAACAGACTCAGAAGAACTCAACAATGTACCAACAGACTCAGAAGAACTCACAAATGCGCCATCAGACTTAGAAGAACTCACAAATGTGCCAACAGACTTAGAAGAAATCACAAATGCGCCAACCGATTCAGAAGAACTCATAGATGCGCCATTAGACTCAGAAGTACTCACAAATGCGCCAACAGACTCAGAAGAACTCAACAATGCACCAACAGACTCAGAAGAACTCACCAATGCGCCATCAGACTTAGAAGAACTCACAAATGCGCCAAAAGACTCAGAAGAACTCATAGATGCGCCAACAGGATCAGAAGAAATCACAAATGTGCCAACAGATTGAGAAGAGCTCACAATTGCGCCAACAGTCTGAGAAATGTACATAGAATCACCAACATTTTCAGACAAATACAAAGATGGGCCAACAGCTATATTGGTGAACATCGAGGAAGTCCTCAAATCCAAGCTAGATCTTTCAATATCTTTATCGCCTTTTGTGCTAGCATCTGTAATAATATAGATTGCTGCCTCTTGTAGCGATGTAGCCATGATAACTGCGGGAGTGCTCAATCTGCCAGTTGACAATTCAGCCATTTCTTGGGACATTGTCGTAGTCTTTGTATGAGTTTGAGTGAATGTTTCGAAACCCGTTGCTGATGTCGGCTTCTGTATTGAAGTATCAAGTTCGGGAAATCCCGTTGTAGCCAAGACGTCTTTATGGGGAAAATAAAGAGCCGGGTTAGAGATTACATCTTGCGGTGAAGTCAATTTCGAGGACCAGATCTGCTGGGACTGTTGCGTCCTGCTGTCGATTAGAAAGTCTGTTATGGCTTTACTGCTATTTAAAGTTGGTGTTGGCTTTAACTCCTGTATCACAGGTGTGTGTCCGTAGGTAATTTCAAACGAAGACTCGGTAATTTCTGTGTATTGAGAAATAGTTATAAATAATACTAATTCATTATAAACAAAAAAAAAATCTATATCACTTTCAACTATTTCAATATTTTTACTAATCTTGATTTATATTATATGACTTTACTTTGAATGGTGCACGAGCGGCAGCGCTTTTGGCTGGCGTACCAAAGGTCCTGGTTTTGAATCTTGGTGCAGGCTATGATTTTTTCCCGGGGTGTCCCTGAGTCTACCCAGCTCTGATAAGTACCTGACGTTAGTAAGGGTAAAGTAAAGGCGTCTGGGCATAGTGCGGGCCACACAATCACATAGTATGCCGCTGGCCACAGATACAGGTGAACGCTTCTTCACCGGCCCTATGAATCAATTCGGTCAGTCGGGATGCGTTACTTTTTACTTTGGTAAAGTCAAAATATTTAATAAGATAAATACTCTCAGAATATCTGGAAGTAAAGTTTATTTTGTAGTTGATTAACTGGGACTACAAGTCGTATGACTATTTGCAACTATTATATTGTTCAAGTAAATGAGCTCAATGTAATACAAAGAAAACTGATTATACCTTTGAATGTACTTGATTCGTTGTGTTCTCTTGTTTCTGGCAGAGAGGTCGTCATTAATATTGATTCCCCATTAAGAGAAAACATTATTTGACCATCACTGGAGTTCACTTGAAAGGCTGCGTCGGACATTGTTGTAGAATCTCGGAATGCTGGCGAGGAACGGCTAGATTGTGGTACCAGATAATGTGTATGAGATGGTCGTAAAATTGGCTCAATCGCCTGGGATGCGTCGATGCTGAAGAAACTACTGGATGCATTACTTGAAGGAGAATTGTTTTTTGCCGAGGTCAAATTCAATGCTAAAATGCCCAGCGAGGACTCTAAGTCTGGAGCCAATGATGTATTGCCAATAGAATGCGTTGGAGTAATGAGTAAATCCCCATTAAGCGCAGCGGCAGAACTTAGTATCAAAAGCGTAAATATAAGTTGAGAAGAATGCATGTTTAAAATAAAATGTTACAAGTTATTCTATTAGTCTTGGTACTGAAATGCATCTAATAAGAATTTCTGACTTGATCGATCTCTTTCATAAAATATGTTAACAGTCAAATTCAAAATAATCATTTACTATAAACTTTTGTAACTGACAAAAACTGAACAAGACATTATGACTCGTCATAATTACTTTGTGTTTTGCACTCTAGAATTGGAAAAAAAAATGCATTATGTAATGTACAGTGTTTGATATTTTAAAATATTATACTTTTTCCTTTTTAAGGCTTTTAATACTAAAGGCCTTTTTTGAATAGTAGAGTTTATGATAAATTATGTCATTTAGCGAAAATGTTTATACACAACGAGGCAAAACTATTTAGTATACCTTTAAAATATAGTACACGAAACTAGCGTTTAGATTAAATCGCTCTACCATATTTAGTTAGAAAAAAACGTCGGCGAAAGCATAAAATATAACGATTGAATTCCGTCCAAAGCGTGAATTCTAATTAAATTGTCCAACATGAATGATAATTTAGAGTAAAGCTATCCTCCTTCTTTAGAACAAAATAAAAAATGTTATTTCCAAAGTATGAATTCCTGGTGAAACTCCCAGTGTCCTGTGGGAATGATTAATTAGTTAAAAACTATCAATCCTCGAAAACAAAGAAAATATAAAACACGTGAGTCACTATACATTGACTAATATGAAGGTTCCATCTTTACATAGTAAAACTTGCCGTTAACAAGTAACAGTGACTACACTACTACTCCATGCCGATGTGAAACTTTATCGTTGCTTATTGTATGAAACTCTATTATATATAATGGGAAGTTTGTTGACTGATGAACTGTCAACACTAAATATAAACAGTTAATTAACTCTGAGTGGGTCACAAGTTCTGATGTTGTTTCAACCTCATATGACTAACGGCGTCTTGTGTACTAGAACAATTGTTCGATAAGATCGTCAATGTTATGTTCTCTGAACACGTACAAAGGTCTCCAGCAATAGTAATAGGTGGCGGGGGATTAGATGCGTGGTGGGTCGGTGTGTGATCTTGTACTGCGTTTTAACTAACACAGTTTAAGAACCGTTGCATGTGTATTCTTGGTGCATTGACATTACGCCCAGTGTATCCAGTGAAACCTTTTATACATTATCTATATGATTATATCGCCATTTCAGATATGTTTCGGATCAAATCAAAAGTCGCATAAATGGTTCTCGTGGCATCGCCCCTGCTGCTGATAACCCGTGTTTACTAACAGAGCTGATCTTAAATCCATTGGTCCGATTAGAAGGTGCGCTTGACCTTCCACTGTGTTTCATGCCAGAAAATTTTTTCCATTTTGTAAGTGACGGTAAGTGTGCATGCCTGCATGTTAGATAAGTGAGTGCGTGTGTATGTGTCAATAGCCTTCATGTTTAAAATGAACAGATCCGCAATAGTTATGATCATGTGTCAATAGCCTTCATGTTTAAAATGAACAGATCCGCAATAGTTATGATCATGTGTCAATAGCCTTCATGTTTAAAATGTACAGATCCGCAATAGTTATGATCATGTGTCAATAGCCTTCATGTTTAAAATGAACAGATCCGCAATAGTTATGATCATGTGTCAATAGCCTTCATGTTTAAAATGTACAGATCCGCAATAGTTATGATCATGTGTCAATAGCCTTCATGTTTAAAATGAACAGATCCGCAATAGTTATGATCATGTGTCAATAGCCTTCATGTTTAAAATGAACAGATCCGCAATAGTTATGATCATGTGTCAATAGCCTTCATGTTTAAAATGAACAGATCCGCAATAGTTATGATCAGTTAAAGGTCCGTCCATGGGTGACGCGAAGCAATTGTGGACAATCTTCAATCTCTATACCATCGGTACAAATCGTCAAGAAAAGTGAATCCCTATCCAATATCACATCACATAGCACATACTTTACGTAGCACATGTGTCACATAACACATACGTCACATGAAACATACTTCACGTAAAACAAGCGTCACATAACACATGCGTCACATAACACATGCGTCACATAACACATGCGTCACATAACACATGCGTCACATAACACATGCGTCACATAACACATGCGTCACATAACACATGCGTCACATAACACATGCGTCACATAACACATGCGTCACATAACACATGCGTCACATAACACATGCGTCACACAAAACATACGTCACATAACATGTGTGTTACATAACACATGCGTCACATAACAAGTGCGTCACAAAACGCATACGTCACATAACACATGCGTCACATATAAATCACGTCTTATCCTATATATTACAGACGCACCTTTTATATAACTATATAGACGATATTTTGATAGTATGTATTAATGTCGTGTTGAAAGAAAAATCCAATTACCAAATTTCAAATTAGCCGCAATCGAAGAGTGTTTTCTAGCTTCGTGGCTCAGCATGAGAGGAGATAGTTTAGCGAGTAAGAACATTACCTTAGATACCATATGACCCTGTCATATGACAGGTGAAAATTCTAACTTATGAATACAACAAAAAAAACAAACTCTTTTATTATAAAATATGCAAGAACAAATGCATTATATAAGTACTCTTTCTTCCCGAGTGGCATCCGGGCATGGAATGTGTGTTGCCTGAACAAACAAGGAAACCCAGTAAAGGTAACTTTAACATCGTTTAAAACTCGAATAAAAATGAAAGACTATTCTCAAACCACTGATAAGCATAGGTCGCCATAATCTTCTGTAGAGAGGGGGCGTCTCTAACATATACGATTGCATTGTGCATTTTACGTTAGGTTTTTTTCACTTTCACCCCTGACATTTGACCTTTAACCTTCTCTTGTCAAGTCAGATAAATATATTTGATAGCGTCCAGTGTCCTGAACAGTATGACATCATGCTTGTATAAACTAATCTGATATCTATATCTGCTCCTACTATTCTAGTACAGGGTCGTTTGTCTATCTAACAATTGACATTGGTCTACCGAGATATTGTCACAAATCAGATTAGGTCAATAAGGCATGGTAATCTACAGGGATTAGCATTTTTCAATTCTCTTAGCAACACTAGAGGAATGAAGGGCAAAGATCAAAGTAGTTTTCCTATGAAATGCATTCAATTCTATCTTAGAAATACAGCACAATATCAATCTATTACAACGCTCAGAAAAGCATCAAAATATAAACATTTGTTAAAATGTTATTTGCAAGAACAAATGAATGATAAAACTTCGCGTTCTTCCCGAGAGGCATTATGATAAGTAATGGGTTATTTGAACCAAAGACTTTAGTAAGACGGACCGCTTGCTCAATTTTTAGAGCTTATGTGTTTTTTTTAATCCGTGCGCATCCAATAACGCTGTCTTAAATGACTTCTACTCTCCTACGTTTGCATTAAAGGTTTCCGGTATATAGAACTTTCGATTTTAATTTTTTTTTTTTATTGAAAACATAAAAAAATCATAGCGATTAAAGAAAACGAAAGTGTGCAATACCAAAGGGAATCGGGAATTCCAAAAAGAAGTCATCCGAGGCATCACAAAGCAAAAATATTAAAGCAAGCGGTTTATCTTAGTATAGTCTTTGTTTGAACACACCAGGAAAACGAATAACTTAACACCATTTTAAAACACTAAACAAAATGCAAGAATATACTCAAAACCACAGAAAAGCGAAAGACGCATTAATCTTTGGTATAGAAGGAGTGTCTGCAACATTTTTTAAATCCCGTCGGACCAAATTGATCCATAGGTCCGGTGAAGCAGCGTTCACCAGTTTCCGTAGCCACGGCCTACTAGGTGATTGTGTGGCCAGCACTATTGATACCGATTCGAACCCAGGACCCTTGGATCGCCAGTGGAACGCGCTACCGCTTTACTACTAGTTCCTATTCGGACTCGGCATACAGTGTTCGGTACTTATGAAAATCTACTATCTGTCAGCTCCTAGAAATAATTGTTTTCTTTCTGGAAGGAAAGTCACTAATCTGATAGACACAATATTAGTAAACAGAAAAGGTAATTAATGAAAACAATAATTTTCTCCATATCAATAAATGTATAATGGATCAATACATTCCAGAGTTATCTAAAACAGCGGTTCTCAATCGTTTCGATGTCGCGATCCTCACATTGTTTATAATACTTTTTATTTGTTTGATCCACTAACATCTCTAGCACCTTTACTTAGTCTATGGGCAACGGTGGGGCAGCGCGTTCAACTGGTGTTCCGAAGGTCCTGGGTTCGGATCCCGGTGAAGGCTAGGTTTCGTTCCTGGGACTGAAGGGTGTCAATGAGTCTACCCGAATAAAGGCGGCTGTGCATAGTGCTGTTCACACATCCACTAGCATGCCGTGGCCACAGAAACTGGTGAAGGGGATGTGGCTGGGGATTCGATGAAAATATGTTTTCATATGAAACACGTCTATGTGTCACGTTTTAGCTAGATAGCATTGCGGAAAGTGGGTCAATTAGCCTTGCGGTGATCTTTCATCGTTGGAAAGATTGTCATACAACTTCTTAAAGTAAATATAAAGAATTTAAAATCTCTGCTTTTTTTGTTTAAATGAATTAAATAAGTACAGTTTCGGATACCCTAGTTTAGTTAAGACTATTAACACCTTTTTATACTTATGTGTATTTGACTATGACATAATGATAGTACAGAAAGATATGAAATATTTAGACGTGAAACAAGGTTAACCTATGATATAATCATTTTCACACTTGATAATTATTATTTATTTATAAATCAAACCACTTTATCGGTTATCGACCTTGAGAAAAAACAACAGATAAAGCCATTGTTTATGAAAAAAAACAAAGTGTAAATTAAACGACCGTAGACAGAAGGCCATGATTATCACTAGGCCAACATTGTGGAGTCTGTTTGATATTAGAATATTACTACTGGTTTCAGGGAGCCAGGTGCCAAGTGCCAATGGTATTATTTTAGTCATCGCCTTACAAAAACATTACGTCATCGCTTATGTTACAAAAGGGGGCAGCACGTTCGGCTTGCAAACCAAAGGTCTTGTGTTCGAATCCTGTTGGAGGCTAGGATTTTTTTTCTCAGGTCTGGAGGGTATCCCCTGAGTCTACCCAGCTCTGACATGTACCTGAACTTAGCTGGGGTAAAGTAAAGGCGGCTGTGCATAGTGATGGTCAAAAAATCACCTCGTATTCCGTGGCCACAAAAGCACTGTTGAACGCTGCTCCTCTGGCACTATGGATCAATCTGGTGAGACGGGATACTTTACCTTTTTTGCGTTATAAAATTGAATTATCTGATTCGTATTTACTCACGCGATATATAGTTTACTTCTCCATACGAAACACCATCTCAAAATGTCAGAATTTTCGGTAATAGACAGTAGTTAAAATGATTTTCCTTATATATAAGGCTATATATAAATATTTTTTGTAATCACAAAGATTATAATAATAATTATATTTATATAGCATTGCCAAAAATCATAATGCACTTCTTGTTATTTCTTGTGATCTTAGGTCAAGAGAAATGTAGGCTACATGGTCTAATGTTCTTTTCTTTAAGAACTTACTACATCTTGTGATCTTATATCAAGTAAAATTGTATATTGTTGAATCGCTTAAAAATATCATTACAACAAATCTACAAGGAAACGACAGTACTCAGAAGATTGTGATTGTAAAATATGTAGAACGTAAACTTTGATACTTGGAAACACAACCTTCACCCATCTAGGGATTCGGGGCGACTGCTGTAGATCATCTACCTTCTAGGTCTCACCCTCATATATATATATATATATATATATATATATATATATATATATATATATATATATATATACAGGGCCCCCACAAGCTTATGTAGCGCCCCAGGGCAAAAGTTCCAGCGTACTGTAATTTCTTTGTTTAATGCCTGCGCTTAGTCAATTATTATGATGAAAGAAATTTTAAAATGCAAGCTTTTTTTATTAGGAATATTCTAGATCTGGGTCGGCAACCTAAGGCACGCGTGCCAAAGTTGGCACGCAGAGCAATTTTCACTTGCACCTCCAGATGTGTTTTTTATTGATGAAAAAAATAATAATTCGGGCCTGAATTAGGAAAACTGACTATTGAAGCCGATGTTTCTGTATTACGAAGCGCACAAATCAGTAAGTTGAACTCATTTACAAGGACCACTTGAGTGGAATTGAACTGAAACCAGACATATTTTGCCGTGAAATCAATTATAAAACATTTAACTACATGTACATGCCTATATTAAGGCATATATTAAGATATAAAATTGGGCTTTTTCGGAAGTACATTGAAGCACTCAAAGCAGAGTTTTTTAATCAAAGGCAAGACTTTTAAATTGATGGACTAATTGTTTCATACCACATCAAGTCTAACTGGTTTGATCTTACTACAACTTTCTTAGATTTAGATAGTTCTTTTTTTTTTAAGTGAAGGGATATTGGCGATTTTAAAATGCAGCAAGTTGAATTTTAAACATTTAAAAAATGGGCATTCCAATGTGCCCATTTGCGGAGAAGTCTGAAAGGAAGCTGCTTACGAAAGTCGTCTGCTATTCTCAACTGCTAGGCATTCACTCTTTTACTTTTGGTTTTTGGTTCAACTTACACTTGCGAACAGATTTTATCGCACATGAAAACTGTAATAAGCATACAAAGAGGTCACCTACATTTCACCGCTCATTAATTGATACAGACTAATTTTATTTAAAAGAGTTTTTATGTTCATCTTGTTTAATTAAACATAAACATAAGTAATTCTGAAACACAAAACACATTTATTTGTATTATTAATTGAATAAATATAAGAGACTCATAGTCTGCACTGCATTATGTAATTTCTGTAATTATTAATGTTTAAAATATAAACTTCTTAAATTGACAAAAAAATTACTGCATAAAATGTTTATTTTCAACGGTTTAACGTAAATTAAATCTTGCAATGAATATCAAAATGCTGGATTTATATACAGAAATAATAATTACTCAGTAATATTTGTCATTATACAAAACAAAACTTGTTTGGCATCACTTTTGAATCAAATGTGGACACCTTTTTTAATTAAAGGGAGATACTTCACCCGTTTTATTTGCGTTAATATTTCTCATATGTTTTTCTTAAATCTTTTATAAAACAATAAATGATTCACAATTTATAGCCTTGGGAATGATCAAATGGTAAAATAGTATTTGAAAATTATAAAAATATTATATAACTAAAGAGTTTATATGTATAATTTCAAACATTACATTAACTACCCAGTTTGTATGATTATTAGGTATTAATTCCGCTTAACGATAATCATTGGCTTACGCATATAAGATTCTGAAACACATAATGGAGTTCTCAGTTAAACTGAGATAAAAATCTGTATCCCAAAAGGGACAGAACAAAGTAAAACGAAATGTACTTAATTTCTGCCAAGTCTATCTATAGTCCCCCGACCACCTATATATTATATGTTGTTATGTTGCTTAAATACTTTACAAATTAATAATGTATGTATAATGTCTAATAATTCCTAAATTATGTAAACTATGTATGGAAGTTGCGAATGAAAAATAGCCTTGATGTTAAATAAACAGAACGAATGAATTAAAAGTTAGATTAGTTAGATAAGCCTTCGTTTCAAATACTCTTTTTGTCTTCTCTCACGTTAGATGTTTCTAATTAAGATTTTTGTCTTCTATCACTTTAGATGTGTAAAATTGAGAATTTTGTCTTCTATCACTTTAGATGTTTAAAATTGAGATTTTTGTCTTCTCTCACTTTAGATGTGTAAAATTGAGATTTTTGTCTTCTATCACTTGAGATGTGTAAAATTTAGATTTTTGTTTTCTATCACTTTAGATGTGTAAAATTTAGATTTTTGTCTTCTATCACTTTAGATGTGTAAAATTGAGATTTTTGTCTTCTATCACTTCAGATGTGTAAAATTGAGATTTGTGTCTTCTATAACTTTAGATGTGTAAAATTGAGATTTTTGTCTTCTATCACTTTAGATGTGTAAACTTTTGATTTTTGTCTTCTATTCCCTTTCTCTATGTTAAACTCAATACTGCTATTGTACACATACTTATGGCGAAATAAATTTCATTTAAAAAAAAAAGACATCAAAATGTAATTAACATCTTATGCAGGTGTTAGATCCTCGTCTTGACTAACAAATGATAATGTTATAACAATATTTACCTTAAATGCGAAAGTTTAGTAATATAATATTGTATTTGATGTAAATGCAAATAAAAAGGATGATAATCACAATCACGTTAATTGTGTATTAAATATAGTATCTAGAACGCTTTAACGATTTTCTCTATAAATAATCTCTTTTGCTTTTAGCCTTGGTCTTGCTAAGGAGTTTGATTACGGTAATCGTCCTATAAAGATAATTTTTAAACAAAAGTATAATAGAGCAGGTTGACTTTTAGGCTATTGGCACGCTGAATGATTTAGAAATCCTAGTTTGGCAAATTATTAGCAAAAGGTTGCCTACCCCTGTTCTAGATGAGCCAATCTTTTATGAAACCTTTGTGAGCCTATTAAAAAGTGAAACATTTGTATTAAACAGTTTTAGTGTAAATAAATAAGATGTTAACTTCTACCATCTTTATTCATTATTCCTTTTCTTCACAATTTGTGTTTCAAATTATATTTCCCCTTCAACTCTCCTAAAATGTATGGTATGATTTTAGGTTTTATTTGCCGCCCCCTAGAAATGTCGCCCCCGGGCATACACCCCTCCGAATTCCCTATGTGAGGGCACGGTATATATATATATACATGTAGTTCTTTGACTCTGTTTCTTACAGTTGGAGAAGGTGGAAATGATGCTAAATTGTTGGTTTTGTTGAAATTGTCCATGTTCTAAGGCAAGTTGGAAGAAAATGAAATTTTTTAATGTATTTATTTTTACACATTATGGAAAAATATAAGTGTTTTTATTTATTCCTATGACTAAGCTTTTTATCAGTGTATTGAATTTCTAAGCTAGAAAGTAATGATTTGTTCTTTGCCCTCTCCCCAATCAGTAGTAAATGGTCACTAGTAAAGAAAATTATGTCTCTATTCTGAATTCGGTCAAGATTTATAATGCTCTCTTTGTTTGGTAGGTTCCAGGCAGAAGATGCATATTCTAGTATAGCTTTAACTTATGCCATATTGCATGCTTGAATTATGTCTTTCATGTTGTTTTCTTCACTTCGTTTCTAAAATAATAATATGGCATCCTTCCATCCTCAGGAGACGATTGCACAGTCTCCTTTTTCTCTGCCTATCGCATTTCTCCTGGCTCGCTTCTCTTCACTCCATTTTGTGAGGGTGTCTTCTGCAGCTTGAGTGCCCTCGCGCACCTTGCACCGCCACGAGGTGCGTTTATCAGCAAGGCCCTCCCACGTTTTGGGTTCAATGCGTACCAGTAACAAGTCTTTTTTGCAGACGTCTTTCTAAGATATTCCTCAATGAAATTGTCAAGGCATATAATATGTCATTTTTAGAATTTTCTCTTTTTGATATGTGTCTTATGCCATTTTGGCATAATATCTGTACTATTTGTATATTTTTTTCTCACTACCGCTTTAAATATTTTTTTGTTATAGTCAATCCTTCTCTGGCCTCCTTTATAATATGAATATGAACGTCCGTGTTTATGTATTCGAGTAGGCATTAATTGGTTGGTCATCAGCTCCCAGACGGTAAAATGAACAACCCCTCATTAACCTGAGGCGCCTAATTGAATAAGTGGACTCGTTTCCTGTTAACCTCGCCGTAAGCAAAACGATGTTTACTGTATAATAATTGTAACGCTAAATAATATTTAACTTTGAATATTTACAGGATTGAATGTCTCTTAAACTCGTCTCTGTCCCTTGCTGTGCAGCCATTACGGGCAATCCTCAGTTTTTTTAAGCAGTTTACGATAAAACAGAGTGTTAAAATTTGCCAAGACCAAAAAATAAAATACACAACAACAACAAACAAACAACAACAAAAAATAACAAATAACTAACAAAATCGAAGAAAAGCATACCCTAATAATTGTATAAATATCATCGTTTAATTTATCATCCCCAGGCGCTAAGACAACAAGGGAATGTAAAGCTGTAAAGAAAAAATAATTTATAACAATTTCATATGTGTTTGTGCTAAAAAAATCAGCTAAGGTTTTATAATATATGGTGGGGGGAGGGGGCATGGTTGATTGAGCAGCAGCGCGTTCGAATGGCTTATCGAAGGTCCTGGGTTCGGATCGGGTGAATGATTGGATTTTTTTTCCGGGTGTCCATGAGCCTATTCAGCTCTGATGAGTACCTGGCCTTAGTTGGGGTAAAGTTAAGGCGGCTGTTCATGGTGCTGACCACACTATCATCTTGTATGCCGTGGCCATAGAAACTGGTAACGCTGCTTCACCTGCTCTATGGTCACTTTGGTTCGAAGGGTACTTTACTTAGTACTATATAGGATATATTTAAAATCGTCAAATTCACTAGCTTACGTTGAAATACAAAATATTTTCTCGAGCATGCGTTTTTAGTTAAGGGTTGGGGAGCCAGTAGAAACCTATTTTTTTTATTTGTACACGCATCATGATCATTTTTGGTATAATGTTATAATGTTACTAAAATTTTCAAACTAAATGTTTTAGATCCAGGAATAGTTAAAGTACACAACCTAGTCAAAAGCTGAAAAATGTAATATTCTGACATTTAGATAAATTTCACTGCCGCCCCTACCCTTAATTAATATGTAGGCCTACATTTTTCAACGTTCGGTCAAACGACCTAGTGGTAAAAGTAAAGGCTAATGGGCACAGTGGGCTCGTTCCTCTTGTAAGTATTAGCTACATACAAATTGTGAGATCTGCTTGAATTGAACAATAGATCAATATGGTATGAGGGTCATACAGTTTTATTTCTACTAAGTGCCTGTAAGATATTCAAGCAAGAGGCAAATGGTGATCTATAGACTTTTATTGTTATAGTATAGAGCAGGCGTCGGTAACATACCGAACGCATTCCAGGGCGACTTTTAATTGCACATGGATGACTCATAAAAAGGAAATTATTATTCATGTCTTCTTTACAAGAAAATTTAGTAGTACAGCAGGGTACATTTCCGACTCTTGGCCCACTAAATAAATTGGAAATCTTACTTTGGCTATCTATTATCTAAAGCAGAAGTGTGCAACAGGTTTCTTCTTTGGTCCGCTTATGAAATTTTATACAATTAGACGGGCCACATAGTCTGAAAATTTATTTGCATTATCAATGCAACGAATTAAAAACAAATCCGTTAGAAGCTCTTCGGGTGCCACACTTAAAGGCTTGGCGGGCCGTTTCGTGGCCCGCGGGCCGCCTGTTGCACACCCTTGATCTAAAGGTTGCCTAACCCTTATTACATCACATATTTACTAAATTTTGTCATACTATAATATATTATATTTCCAGTGATGAAATATGTATAAAATATATTTCAAAAAAGATTCTATTGAATTGTCTTTATAATTCACGTTGTTGTATTTCAACAGAAGTAGCCTAGCAGCTAAAGGTGGGGTGGGGGAGGGCAGCTCAGAGGTTAGGCTACATATGTCCGTGGCGCCAAGGTGGTATAAGAGCGCTAAAATAAGGCTTACAACGTTACATTCAGAAATATTTGATTACACGAAATGTGGGCGGGGGGAGTTAATGGTTAAAGTTCGTCCCCATCAGGTTGCAAAATATCCGAGCTACGACTCTGATCTTAAACTCGGGATTTTTAGATGAAAGAAAAATTAAAGTTATATCATTAGATTAGGCTTCATATGAGGTAATAAAATCGTTTCTTACACACATTTGCTGGCGCTGTTTACACAGGTGTGTCCTGAACAGCACTCACCTTTACCCATTGTGCAGTGCAGTAACGCTGTTTTACACCTATATATGTGGAGAAAAATACAAGAATATTTCATTTAGGATGTTACTATGAAGTAATGACATAAGTAAATCGCTCTGAAAATCCATTATTTAAAATTAACTTCACGAAACTTTTCTGACGTTGAAGGCTATACGAACAGACTTTAAATAAGGTTGTTTGTCCAACTTCCCGTCATCCTATTAAACCAAAACTTGGCACAAGGACGTTACTAATGACATCCTATTATCAACCCAATTTACAACCGTAAACATAAGAAATCAATTAAACCTTTTTTTTTTAAATTTCATTGCACGTTTTATGTGAACCTTAAAAGTACTTATTGAACACATCTGATCTATATACTTGTCTATGTCTTCAATCCTTTCAACTAACTGTTCTATAGAACAGTTTAAATGAGGCCTGAACTTTTCAATAGGTCAGGGGTTATCGTGTTGGTGAACTTCCGGTTTACTTCCGGCAACACACTTTAAATGATGTTTTCGGCTCATTGCTGGTGTTTGACAATTATTTATTTCAACCTCGTCGTCCAGTCCTGGCTTTTATAAATATAAAAATGCTACAACATCATTTACGAGCTATGAGGAATCAGTTTCTTACATCAAAAGCAAGTGTGCGATAATTAAAAGTCGACGTGTTAGTCGCGTTAAGTTTAGCTTGCTTCATAAAATAAAGTAGTCAAGTATAGCAGTTCTTGGCTATCAAAAAACATGATCTATAGACACATAAAGACACAAAATAAAAATTATTTTACAACAAGCTATACGTTTGGGAATAAAAAAATAAGTGATTCTTCACGGCTGACGTTAACAGTCCATCGTTTTCTTTTGGCGCTTCATCCCCAGTCAATTCATCCCCGTCACTTCATCCTCGAGTCACCTTATCCCCAGTCACTTCATCCTCGAGTCACCTTATCCCCAGTCACTTCATCTCCGGTCACTTCATCCCCAGACACTTAATCCTGAAGCAATATGTAGTGCATGGCTGACAACTTGAGCAGTTGTATTATGATAGACTTAAGGGCCTCCTCCTGTGACGATCTATTATACTAATTAACAGAACATTAATTAGTCTGTAATATTCCAGTTGATGATTTCTACATTTGAAGATAAAAGAAAATAAAACGGTCAAGGGGATAAAGTTTCGTCGTCGTTTATCTCAGTATTGCCCCCTGGCTTGATTGCTCGACAATGGTTATTTAACTTGGCCACCGGTGGTATTGGTAACTCGCGGTCGGCTCTACCTTTGTTTGATACGGCCGTGCGCCGGGTTCGCTTTGATGATAAACAGCACGACGGATAAATAGGACGGTGGATAGAAATAGGACAGCACTCTTACTCAGACTCAAGATGTCCAATGAATCTATGTCTTTGAAGCGGCAATGTTGTCGATTAAATTAGACAGACAATACGGATCGACTATTTGTGACAAACGATTAAATCCCTCCTAAATTATGTGATTCTGATTTATATTTCGATCTGATTTAATAATTCTATACCTAAAATTGCATTTTTAGGATTAATTACTTGCCTGGGGATGAAGTGACTCGAGGATGAAGTGACGGGGATGAATTAATTGACTGGGGATGAAGTGACCTGTCACCTCTTTTGGCAACATCTTTTGACAAAGAAATAAAAATATAATCCCCTTTTGCTCGCAGTACAACCAGTAACGCTGCAAAGTGACTTTTTTTTTGTTAGTAAATGAACGAATAGGACCGGAAATATTGGTACACTGTGAATTTTTAGGTTCACCAAGCATGTTTGATCATTAAGACTTGTCAATTCTATAATGCATTTTATCACGATGTGTTTCAACAAAGGAAAATACATACATGATAAATAGCATAGATTGCTTATGTGAAAACTAAAATGTATAAAATGGAATTAAAAGAAAAAATAATGGGTAAGGGAAGGAGTTAGATATTATACCCAAAGAGTGCTCCTACCAAAGTGTAATAAATTCAAATAAAGCGACTGCAAACAAATAATTAATTTAACTAAACTGAACTTTTTTTTTATTGAATGGGTTACCTGCACAACCCAGTAAAACAAATAACTTGACATAATTTAAATCACTAAGTAAAATGCATGACTAGACACAAAAACTATAATACGATGAAATTTTTAGAGCTTATATGTTCTTTTTTTCCGTG
The DNA here is from genome assembly GCA_949126835.1 of Anisus vortex. NCBI lineage: Eukaryota > Metazoa > Mollusca > Gastropoda > Planorbidae > Anisus > Anisus vortex. The sequence goes on from OX421506.1 coordinate 29,351,943, forward strand.
CGCAACCAATAACACTGTCTTAAATGACTCCTATGGCTGCATACAGGTCTCCGCTGTATACAACTTTAGACTTTACATTTAATTTGTATTGAGGAAATCATAGCGATTAAATAAAACGGAAGTGTACAATGCACAAGGGAATCGGGAATTCCGAAAATAGCAGACATATCAAAGCAAGAAGTTCTTTGCTAGCTCAAGCCAAGAAAAAGGTTTGATGCAAAACCCCTATGTATAGCATGGGTACATGTCATTAGTTTGGGCAAAGTAAAGGGGCTGGATATTGTGCTGGTCACACATTACACTGGCTTGGCATGGCCACGCAAGCATAAAAAAACATTGCTTTACAAGCCCTATAAACCAAATTTGTCTGACGGCGATATTTTACTCTATTTTACGTCCATCTTGTCACAACAAAATTTAACAGGCACAATTCTTTACGGTATTTCATTTTAATGATCAAATTTAAATGTCTTCAAATATTGTAATCATAGTATTTTGAAAAAAATTATGGCCATGATTATATAATTTTAATCAACTTAGTAAGATATATTTTTAAAATGAATTTAGTTATTTCATTGTGTGTGATATCATAAGAACTAATTATCTTTTACTATTATATATTCACTTACGCATCGTCACGATCTCTGGATACAAAAACACATTAAAGATGAACGCCAATATGAAAAATACATTAAAAAGATGATGTATACTAAACTCTATACTAGTTAATATTACTTCTTTGAAAGTTTGAGGTCTCTTAGAAATAGTCATAAAACACAATAACAATATGGTACAATGGTCTGATAAAAAATTGGGACGAAAACAATTGTCTTATCCCTTATAATAAATTAAATATATATAACAACTCATTCTTCTGAGTAGCATAAGGGCATGGAATGCGTTGCCTGAACACACCACAGGTGTCTTATCTTATATATTACAGACGCTCACTCTATAAAGAAGATTATTGCGTCCTACGTAATGATATGAAATTTATTAAGGCATTTTAGTTTAGTGCAATGTACGGACAATTTGAATTAATTTGCGTGTCAGGGAGAAACTCTTCCCCCTGCCCACCCCCTTTTTCTTGCCCCACCCCCTATCTGGCTGGACCATTCCCCCCACAGGTGGTGGGAAGAACGCAGTCTACCTTTGTTCTCAGTGCACCTCTGCAAGGGGCCCCCGTGGGTGGTCAATCGGAGTTATCTATCTTTTTGGGTTTTCACAGTCTCGCATAGAGTCCCATTAAAGACACTTTGTATAGAGTTTGACGTAGTCCCATTAAAGACATTTTGTATAGAGTTTGATGTAGGGTCAGAATCGATTACTTTGAAGATAAACAATTTGGTTTGTGTTTGTTGACGAGAAACTCGTATATCGGAGCACGTGTTTATACAAAGACCCTGAAAGGCGCGCCCAAGGTAGACCTTGGCGATAAAAGTTGCCACCCCTGGTAGGAAAAAAGACGAAGGGAGATAAACGAAAAGGGATCATCATGAAACACCCCTGACACACGCCTTGTCAGTCAGAACGCAATATTCTTGTTTATAGACGAGACTAAGAAAAACGGAAAGAAAAAACAGCTTTACATAGAATAAGTGACCTAACTATTCATATAATACAGTGATTGAAACAAAAAAATACTTACAAAAAACAAACAACAACTTTAATTTACTTAAATGTATATTTGGTTATCTCGATACTTACACTCTATGAAGAGTCGATTTCCTCTTTAGAGTTCCTATCGCACCTTTTAAACAAAAAATGGAGACTTTAAAACTAATTCATAAATGTATTTATAAAAATCAAGTCATGGCAGCGGTAGCTTTTGATAGTAGCAGTAGTAATAGATATGGGGAATGGATTGATAGTGTGAAATGTAAGAAGTAAATTAACCCTGTCAGAACATGCTGATTAAATCTACATGGCAAGTGAAGCGGGAACTAACAAGTTTTCCCTTGTCACGGCAAACATAATGGTTGTGTTACCTAAATTTCGCCCCCTTGCGGGGAAGGATCAGCTACAGCCTCAATACCGTAAAACTAGTCTCATACCAGCATTATTTATAGTTTAAAGTCATGTCACCTTCGGTATATCCGCTATTGCAGGCCCTCAAGAAAACATCATGGGTAACAATCAAACGGCGCAAACTAGCATGTGTTCTTTCAAGTGTTGCGGCATAATAAACCTGCCCAAAAACTATCCCACAGGGCACGGAGAACAGGTTTTTGACCTACTAAAATCTAAGCGATTCACTGACAACAACCAAATCGCCGTATATCACTTGCTACGACCACAATCCCCTTGTGGTCAGTGCCGTGTAAATGTTGTTGATAATTCTCGTTCGTCCTAGGGTAGACTTTGGTTATTATTACTTATATTTCAGTATTACACGAACTCTCCTTATTGTCCTGGGCACAAATTCAGGATTTGCGTTCTAACAGTTCCTTGCCTTGACGTTGTAGTTGTAAATAAATATATATATTATAATATGGTAAACAATGAAACAAAAATAGTTACTTGACGAGGAAGCTTCAGTGTAAATGTTGTTGATAATTTAATTCAGGTGATAATTTGCAAATATATACAATTAATGTAGTATTTACAGCAATAATAGAATAGTGCCAACACAAGCGTCCACTCTGCACAAAACTGACTGCCTAACCTTAAATATTAGCGGAGGAGAGCGGGGAACATACCTATTACTAGAAAGGGTGAAAATAATGGTATCATTACAAAAATTAATAATAAAAATGATAGTTTTAACATAAAACTCCCCTATACGAGAAATAATAGACTATTCCTAGCCATTCCGAGAATCTGAAGTCGGCACGAGAGTGGATTCTTAGAACAGTCTAGGCTTAGTACCGCCCACAAAAACTCGCGTTGGAGAGAGAGAGGAAATAAGTAATGTGTGTTCCACCATGTGGAACCACCAATATGTGACACACTTAAACTAACTTAGCCAAACTTTTTAAAATCAAGTTTTCCTAAATTTTCCCGAGCCGTCTGGACATTTTCATAATAATTTCCCTCATATCGATCTAGCTCAAACCCAGCGAATACACCACGCCGTATCGACGGGGAAACAACGATGAAACCACGTGGTTTCCACTTTGTTTCCTTGTCTATATGACGTGGTGTGCCCGCTGGGAAGTTGGTTGTGGTTAAAAGAACCATACTTACCATCGTAGCAACTCCCTGCTTGAAAACACAACAAATAGCAGACAATTGACACTTTCATTATTTGCATGTTCTTGTTTCGGCTTGTATTTAGACTGAAAAGTTTGGAAGTATCAGCTAAAAACAAAAACAAAGAATCACTAGCCGAAATTAAAGGCAACATTGTATAAATAGGGGACGGGGGAGGGCACAGTGGACGTGCGGCAGCGCGCTCAGATGGCGTACCGAATGTCCTGGGTTCGAATCCTGGTGCAGGCTAGAATTTTTTCCACGGTCTGGAGGGTGTCCCTGAGTCTACCCAGTCCGATCTTAGTTGGGGGGGAAAGTAAAGGCGGCTGTGCACAGTGTTGGCCACACAATCACCTAGTATAAAGTGGTTACTGAAACTGGTGAAAGCTGCTTCACCGGCCCTATGGATCATTTCGATCTGACGGGATAAAATACAAATAGCCCTACCTATAATTAGGATGACTTTTAAACAAATTATGAAAAATATATGACAAGATTTGCGTATAATTTAAACATTATTATATATATTTTTTTTTTAACAAGGTCAGTGTAAGTCTTAATGGTGTAAGGTGGTGGCGTAAGTTACTTCTTTACCCATATTCCTCAAAGCAGTGAAGTGTGGAACAAATTTTAAAAAAAAGTCTAAGTACCAAAAAAATAAATTGCAGCCCTCATATTTAGCATAGCTATTTAACAAAATAATTCTTAAAAGTAATGAAATAAGCAAAAGTATACTTACCTACACGAGAGACAAATGCTAATGAGTTAATAGCTCAGATCATACAGGCTACAGAAAATTATTTAAATAAACTTTATAACATTATCTACGGCACATATTTTCAATTTAAAAAAAATAAATTTGTAAAGCTTTAGTCAGGCTAATGCTTTTTAAAAAAACATTGCTAATAAAAATAACAAGCATGTCAACATGTCTAACTCCTCTTTTTGGGAAGTTAGTCATAAATTAAGACAAAAATCACCAGATTAAGACAAACTATCCTTATGTCCAATTTAAATGGTGCAAACTAAGCATTTCGGACAATAAGACAACAAACACTTTGAGTAACAACTTATATTTAATGACTCATAAACATAGGGACTCATAAACACAACTAGTTTATATATATATATATGGTATTACCAGTGGCGTAGATAAGTTATTAACATCAGTTAATACAAATTCAAGAATAGACTCTGACCATGGACAGTGAAGGACGCAATAATCTTCTTCTTAGAAGAGCGTTTGTAATACATAAGATAAGAAAAGTAGCCAAGATTATGTAGTGCTAACCAATAGTGCAACGTAGCTGTAGGCAGATTAATGCAAGCACAAGATGTTTACGGAGAAGTCTAAATGAGGCCTGACTTTTCAATAGGTGAGGGTAAGCCATATCATGTTCGTGAACCTCCGGTTCATTTCCGTCAACACAAAATATGTTTTTGTTGGTGTTTAAAAATTATTTCAACCTCGACTGTCAATTCTGGTCTTTTAGAAATATACAAAGGCTACAAGAATAGCTTTGAGGAAACCGTTTATAACATAAAAAATTAGTTTGCGATAATTAATACTCGAAGAGTGTTAGTCGTATTAAGTTAAATTTAGCTCGATTAAAAAAATAAAGTAGTCAAAAGTAGCGTTACTTGTCTACTAGAAAATAACGATCCTTCATATACATATAAATAACACAAGCACAACACAAATAATACAAGCACAAAATCGAAAATTATTTTATATCAAGCAATACGTTTGGGATTAGCCTAGAGTAATGTCCGTGTTCTTAGTTGTATGTTAAAAGCGCTCTGAGGTTGCATTATGTTTGTTGGCAGCGCTATACAAATATTATTATTATTATAAATTGGTATTTCTTCCCGTCTAAGGTTCGTTTTATTTCGGTAAAAATCTTTTCGAAACAAAATAAAATTTAATCCCCTACATATTTTCTTACTCGCTGTACAACCAGTAACGCAGCACTTAGACATTTTTTGTTAGTAAATGAACGAATGGGACCGGAAATGTTGTTATACGATAAACCTTAAGGTTCGTCATGAAAGCATACTATTTAAGAATGCCGTAACGAAGGCAAAGTCTTCATCCCTTATATCCTTTTATACAAGTAATTCTTGTTTTCATGCAGGTGTTTCTAAAAATGTGTTAGCAATTCCTTAGCTGAGTGGGGAGGAGGAGGGGGTGTCCGTGGGAACCTCTTTCAGCGAGGCCTTGCTCATTCGAGAGTACCCGAAGAAATATCCGTGAGTGGTAGACACGAATCTGATATGGGCCGAGGTGTGTCGCAGCATGTACAACGGCCTAATCGAGCTAACCATTTTCTTTATTTTATTAACCATTTACTTAACTGTTTTAGACTTAGGCCCCATATTGATTCGCATTGTCGAAACTGCAGGGATGTAAAAAAGAGAAGGTAGAACAGATGTTATTTGACTGCCCGACCGTACATAAATTTAGACTTCATAAGAACTGCCAACCGTTTTGAGCAAAACCTTTAAGGCGATGTGATGATCAAGCCTTAGTGCTCCAGACTGTCAGCTAGAACTCGCAGTTCCAAAACGGACACCGACCTATCCCGACGAAATATTATAATCTTATAATCGGCTTACTATGTGATTGTGAGGCCAGCACAATGCCCAGCCGCCTTTACTTTTCCCCAACTAAAGTCAGGTAATCATCAGAGCTGGGTAGGCTCAGGGACACCCACCAGACCCCACCCTCCTAGCCTACACCAGGATTCGAACCCAGAACCTTCAGTACTACGACCGAACACGTTGCCACACGGCCACAGTAGCCCCATTTGTAACTTATAATATAGTATATAATATCAAATGTAATGTATAAATAATATGTATGTATAATATAGTGTATAATATGTAAGTATAATATGTAGGTATAATATGTAAGCATATTACTGTTGTTAATGTGGTTTTTATTCTTCTTACCCATTAAACATTATTTCACTTCTGATTTGTCTTTAATTTGTCTTTGTATTTAAGAATTTCATGAGTATTACTTTTTCTAACTGTCTTTAATTATGCAGGACAGTTAACAGTTCCTATTTATGAAAAATTAAGTAACACTTGATTGCAGCACATAGATTTAATCACATATATATCCACGACATTGAAATGATACATAGTTCCATTTTATAAAAAGCATATTCATAACTTCTAAAGTCTAAGTCCATTTATACAATCTCATTCTTATACACGTCATTCTTACTCAGAACTCAGGACTAGACTGTCCAAAACTATCCTTTCTCAATCTATCCTTTGGGGCTCAAAGCCATTCCTACAGACAACAGCCCGGTTTGTTAGAGAAACAAGACTGTCAGTCTGACACAGCACAAGAAAGCAAAATGGATCGCAGAAGAAGAAGAAGCATAATATGTAAGTATAATGTAGTGTATAATATATAAGTATAATAAAGTGTATAATGTGTAAGTATAATATAGTGTATACTATGTAAGTGTAATATAAACCTTCAGTTTAAGTTGTGTCCATTTAGCATATTAAGTTTAACTATTAAATTATAGCGTTTGTTGACTTGTAGTCGTTTGTGTAATATTTATACTCATTTTTTTAAAAACTATAATAACAACGTGCTTAAATCTAGATGTTTTTTCATGAAAATATTGATTTTCCTATTAAACAAGCTATTATGGATGTTGATCTTTTAGAAAGGTGCATATAAAACAATAAACAGGTGACAATGTTAGAGCTTAACACACAAACAACAACAGCAGGCAATGTGAGGTGATAAGGAGGTAAAGATGTCAAAATAATTGTGGAGTAGCCTAGTTGATATACAACGGTCATAAATAATTTTACCAAATGTTGATATGTAGGATTCATAAAAAAATGCACAGGGAACTTGTGAACGGTGATCGGCGTTTAAAAATGTTAAAATAAAAATGTACACTTCATAAACTAAATGACGAAAGTACAACAGAGGTGGCACGCAGTAAATAAGCAACGTGCCACGTAATTTGTCCATTCCAAAAATCATCGCTTAGTTGGTTCTAGTACTCAAGTCTTCATGAAGCCTGACCTTTTCAAAAGGTCGTGAACAAAAGAGATCATGAGCTTTCGGTGTATTTCTGGAAAAAAAAAAAACACATGCTTTTGCTGTAGTTTCACGATTGATTTCAACCTCGACGGCCAGTTCTGGTCTTTTAGAAATATACAAAGTTTACAGTATAGTTAATAATAATAATAATAATAATAAAAAAAGTGCTTGTTTAGTTATGATGATTCCATTTTTCAAAGTGAGTGTGAGATAATTAATACTCAAAATGTTAGTCGCCTTAAGTTAAATTTAACTTTGTTTATAAAATAAATTAATCAAGAGTTGCGCTTCTTGGTTATTAAAAAACCCACTGAGATATATATATAATATATGGAGTTCTCTAGCTATTAAATTGTAGGAGAAAATGCGGACTTTTAAATATAGATAAGTGCACTGTATGGCACTGAGCTATACATACATGTCTAAAAGATAAATATTCATTAAAATTACTTACTCAGTTAACATATATATGTGGTATTCAAAGCATTATCCATTAAAATCATCAACCATTTCATCTCTTGACTTCGCCATTAAATCTGAATCACTACTGAATCTTTGTCCTCCCAGCCCGTCACCGTCCGCTATGGTGTACCACAGGGGTCCGTCCTCGGCCCAGTCCTCTTCACTTTGTACACCCAACCCCTTTCCATCGTCATCGAGCGACACAACCTTAATTATCACTTTTTCGCTGATGACACCCAGCTCCTAAACAGCGCCAAGCCTGAGGACATCGACGAGCTCCTTGCTTCTATCTCCTGTTGTTTCCTGGACATCAAGAACTGGATGACAGAAAACAAGTTGAAGCTCAACAGCGAGAAGACCGAAGCCCTATTCGTAGGAACGAGACAGAAGCTTGCTTCCCTCAGCGTGACTGACCTCCAGTTGGGTGACGCTACTGTGCCCTTCTCCTCAACGGTAAAGAGCCTCGGCATGTTTCTGGACTCCACTCTGTCCATGCAACCCCACATCTCCTTCCTGATCAAAACCTGATTTTTTCACCTGCGACGTATTGCTACTATCCGTCGCTACCTCACTCCGGAAGCTTGTACCAAGCTCGTCATCACTCTCCTCTTCTCTCGTTTGGACTACTGTAACTCTCTTCTGGCCGGCCTCCCTGCCGCTTCCATTCAAGGACTCCAACGCGTCCAAAACTGCGCTGCCAGACTAGTACTAAAGAAGAAGAAGTCCGACCACATTTCACCTCTGCTCTACTCTCTGCACTGGCTCCCTATTCAAAATAGGATTTTATATAAACTCGCATCTCTATGCTATAAATGCCTCAATGACTCTGCCCCGGATTATCTAATTTCCTGTCTGGAAATATATACAAAACCACGCCCACTTCGATCGGCTGCTCACAAAATCAATTTGACGATCCCGCGGACAAAACTCGTGACAGCTGGTCAGAGGGCCTTCACCTACTCCGGCCCGTCCGCATGGAACATCCTGCCACTCCAGCTGCGACAAATCTCGAACTTTAACATTTTCAAGACCGGACTCAAGACTCACCTGTTTATTATTGACTCCTAGCCCACTTACATTTTTAAACATTTGTCTGTTATTGTTATCATCGTTAATTGTAATTGTAATTGTAAATGTTATTGTTAAGCGCATAGAACTGATTGCGGGATATGCGCTATATAAGCTTCATTATTATTATTATTATTATTATTAAATTAATGAAGCCGGCACACATTAAAATTTAGATAAGATAAAATATTTTTATTGGTCCAAATAAATGGAAATTTTACTTGATTATATAAGTTCCGTCTTTCAGCACACCTGTACTTAGAACAATAATAAATAACCATTTGTACTCAAGCACAATAGACATTCGCGCACACTATCATACCATTTGTCATACAAGAAAAAGTATCATTTAGGAATCAGCTATTGAGCCATTGTATTTCCTGTCTGACTAGCGATTCTTTTGACATATTCTCATTGATAGTGGAACAAAAGAGCTATCTGTTCTTGCTCTTATTGAAAGAAGCCGACCACTTCGACTAAATATTATGTAACTACCATGAAGCGGGTGTGCATGATCTTGTAGGATTTTATCAATCAAAGACAGGCACCTTGAATTCAATAGATCTACAAGAGATGTTAATTCTGTCTGTGTAGTACGAGAGGCTTTGTTTATTAGGCGGGCTATCCGGTGTTTGTTCAATGTGGTGGCATTACCATACCAGCAGGTGATTGCAAAGGTTATGATGCTACAAACAGTCGCCGAGTAAAAGAGATTCATATTGGTTTTCTCTATATGATATGATTTTAGTTTACTAAAACAGAAAAGTATTTGGTGGATTTTCTTACAGAGGCTTTGACAGTGGTCAGACCAAGTCAGTTTGTCAGTGATTGTGACGCCAAGATATTTATATTGCAGGACTTGATCTATTATGTGGTTGCTTTTTTGTAGTTCAGTCAGCTTTTGTTTTTACTTCCGGAAGTCTACAATCATTTCTTTTGTATTTGTAATATTCAATATCAGGTAGTTCTCTCCGCACCATTTGTAGAAATCCGAAGTCGTCCTCTGATAGAGACTGTCGTCACTGGAAACAAGGCTGACACTGGCTGTTTCATCGGCGTATTTGATTAACGATAATGTAACGATTGCCGAACTTCGAATGTCATTGGTGTAAATTGTGTATAGAACTGGAAAGAGGACACACCTTTGAGGCGCTCCAGTGCTTATTTCTCTTTTTTGTGAGGTACATCTCTCTACTCTGACACATTGAGGGCGGTTTATCAAAAATTGCATGATCCAGGCTTGGTTGCGTTGATTGACATTTAAAGCAGATAGTTTCTGTATCATAAGGTGTGGTTGGATGGTATTAAAGGCAGATGAAAAGTCAACGAAGAGTATTCGAGCGCAATTCTTCGGCGTATCCACATGGCGGTACAGTCTATCTAACATTAATAATATAGCATCATCAGCGCTTCTGTCTTTTTTGTAGGCAAATTTGTGAGGATCAATTGACAAGTCTTAATTAGACGTGACCTTTTGAAACGGAAGAAGTCACGTGCTTCCGGTTCTATTTTAAAATTGATAAACAAAAAAAACATGCTTTTGCTGGTGTTTGACAATTGATTTCAACCTCGACGGCCCGTTCTAGTCTTTTAGAATTATACAAAGGATACAAGATTAGTTATGAGGAATCCGTTTTTAACATCAAAAGTGAGTAGGCGATAATTAATACTGAAGTGCTAGTCGTGTAAGGTTAAATATATCTTTGTTTACAAAATAAATTAGTCAAGAATTGCATTTCCTGTTTATTAAAAAACACAATGCGTATATTCATAAAAACAAATAACGAAAATTCTTTTCCATTAAGCAATAAGTTTGATATTATAAAATGGTGAAATTTCATTTCTGACTTTCACAATCCATCGTTTTCTTTTGGCCACATGTTTTGGAAATGAAATAAAATTTAATCGCCTTTATCTTTAAGTACAATCAGTAAAAAATGTTTTTAATTAAATGATCGAATAAGACCTGAAATGTCTTTCGTTGCGACCTTTTATGCATGCATATTTGTTAAGACTTGTCAATGCCTGTGTGCACCTCTTTCAGTATACGTCTGAGTATAATGTTCTCAAAATATTTCATTTACACGAGAGTATATATAAATATATATATATATATAATGTATGTTCAGTTTAAAAGAGTTCATCTTTATCAAATTTCAATGACGCAATTACGAAAAGTGTTAAAAATTTGGGTACTTCCATGTATATATATATATAAGCTTATATATAGCTCAGTGTCATACAGTGCACTTATCTATATTTAAAAGTCCGTATTTTCTCCTCTTTTTTATTCTCCATTTTAATTGCTTGAGGACTCCATATCTATATATATATATAGCTCCGTGAAAAAAAAACACAATCCCTAGATACATAAGGGCTACTTTTTACGTTAACTAAATTTACTGCATACTATAGATATATAGGCCTATTTATACACTCTTACGTTTGCGTAACTACTATTATTCTTCCACTCTAGTTATAACTTTTATCTGCACAAAGAGCTTCAGAATCAAGTTAAGAATGTTGAAAGTTTTAATTGTTTCTTACCTGCTTTATGTTTACTTGTTATCCACTGGCTATTGTTATGAAGGTAATAATGTCTATTCTAATAAAAAAAGAAAGATTCTATCTTATAACATAAATTTAAATAGGAAATATATATATATATATATATATTTCCGTTTATGATTGAAAATATGACGTACATGTTATAACTTAAATGAAAAGAAACGAAAAAGCAACGGTTAGCAAGATCTACGTCAATTTAATTTGTTGCTTACAAAATATCAATCTATCTATCTATCCATATATTTATATATATATATAACGAGAGGCTTCTCTCTCTCTCTCTCTCTCTCTATATATATATATATATATATATATTGTTATGGACCTCTTTATATGATGACTATTATTACGACTCGTTAAATCGGATTCAATGAATATATCTTTATTAGAAGTCTCTAGATTCTGCTAATCTGTAGCCCAAGCTAGGGGTTCCTTGACTGACAGGTCTATGCAGTAATGTAGTTATATTCGTGATAATTATCTTCAACACATTTCTCAACAATGATTGATCAAACAACTCCAGTTGTTGAATAAACAATTTTATTTAAATTGTAGACTCAATATAAACGATCAATAAACTTTATCAACTGATGGCAACATAAGTATCAATAAAATGGCATTATATGTACATGTATGAATATAGCGACTTCACTCTACAAACGTTTAAACTGAACTAACTTTAAGGAGGTCGGGACTTTACAAAGAAAACGATCATCGAAGATTCTACAGGGTCTTAATACGCATTTTAACCTCTTTCTCTATAATTACTACGATCCAGAATTATCCCCCAATTTCCACGGGATTTGAACGAATTATTTTATTTAAACTGCCCTCAGGGCATAAAGGTCAAACCTTGGTCGCTTTGGACTCTGATACGCACTTGTTAAGAGGTCAATGCCTTACTACGTCATTCATTTATGACCGATATTCGTAACATCCCCCCCCCTTCTAAAGCTTTATAATTATTTCTTTTACATTTGAAAAAATGTTAATTTTAAGGAATAATTATAAAAGAAAATATTCCGGGGAAAACAATACAGTTCAATTGGCGATCCCAATAATTCAATCGAACTGATAACAATAACATATAATATATGCAATATAAGTTCATCTTATCAAATGGCTTAACTACAGTCATTCAATCATTCAATTTTTAATTCAAAACAATGGACAATTAAATTGTTTATCTAAATCTTGTATACAAGAAAAATACATAATCATTCTTAATAGATATAATATAATACAAGTTAATAATTTCTATTACATTGAACATTCCACTGTAATAAAAACTCTCTCGTCCATTTAATTTATAAACTAATATCTTTTACATTTGTAATCAAACAACAAAAGAAAAAATCACTTAATGTCTATGCAGACACGACTTATTTTTTCATAAGGAGAAAAAAAAACCAACGCTCTTGATGAAAAAAATACTACTAGGCTTGACCTAATTACACAACAACACGATCATTTTCTCGACAGTATTTTTTTTTTTCAGCCTGTAGGCTTGGACAACATTAGACAACTGTCGGTGACGCGACCCAAAATGTAGGTCAATTCCGCCTTTCTCTCTCTCTCTCTCTCTCTTTTTTTTTTTTCTCTCTCATTCCCAATTGATTCTAACAATATTGACATCGCTATGCAAATTTCTACCTCATCACAGCCGAGGTCAAATAAAATTGCTACGCGATTAAATAGTTATCGTATTAAATGAGCATTCTTTAACATCTATCATCTCAAAATCAAATTCATTTATTTTATTTTGAGAACATTAAACATAGTCTGTTCACGAATTAAAATAGTTTATAGCAAAAATCATTAAAAATATCTCAATCTTTCATTTTACCATGACCTTTCGACGTCATTATTTTCTTTTTTAAAAGAGTTCACATCGTAGCAGGTTAAATTGAAACATTCAGACAATCATGGATTTACTTAAACAAATTTGGTTAATTTACTTAATTAACTATCAATTAAAACAAGTTATATTATCTTCATACAATCTTAGTACTACACAGTAAGTACTTATTTTCTTTAGATTACATTAAATACAATATTATTGAAGTAGAAAAGTTAAGCATAGGCTACTATTAATTTTTTTTTTCATAGCGAAATCAATGTAACAATTTATGTACAAAACAAACTGCTGGTTTGACTGGTGTGGTAAAACATTTCATTTCCAATCTTTTCAGTGGTGTACATTGCTCTTTTCCATTTTCCATAAAGGTTTTATTCATAGGTTCTAGGTTCCTGTTACTTCCACAGTGTTCAGGTCTACCCAGTCTTTTGCTTGTCAATACCATTCATTCAATCTATTTTAACTAATACAAAAAAAAATAGATTAGTTTTACAATCTTGACATGAAATCCTTAATTAATAATACATTTGTTGAACATTGGTATGTCAACATTATAAATTCTCAACCATGAAATTCTCAATCATTCTGGTTTACAGTGTCAAGTCAGTGGCACATATCCTAAATTTATACAAAACAAGGATAAGTTTTATTTTACATTAGTTTCACTTCTGGTCTGCTTTTCATGTAACAGTATCCTAAAAGTGAAAAATCATATATAATACATTTCTTGGAATTCTTGTTAGTCATAGTTCTGCCTTGCTGCAACTATTTTTACCCTTCATTATCATACATTCAATGATAATATTACAAATGAATAAATTCACATAGAAGAAATTTGCATACTGACTCAGTGCAATTATTTCAACAACAGTACATGATAAAATAAATTTCCATAGTACAATCATAAACATTTCTCAATACTTTAGTGATAGAAAATTCTCTTTTCTTAAAATCATTTACATCTTTATCAATCAGATTATCCTCTCTGCCAAATGTTTCAATTATCATTTCCAGAGATTCTCAAACATATCTTATAATCAGTCCACATTTATAATGTCCTCTGATTTAGAAACCAATTCTGCGGATAAAACTGATCTTTTTCTCTTATAGCAATTATTTTAAATGCTCAACCTAACCAGTTTGTTTAGAAATATCACACTATAATGATATTTACTCTAACAATACTTTTACTCATTCCTTTTTCTTCACAAGTAAGGGATTTAGTTTTAAAATAGTAAGTTTGGTAACTAACTATCAGTGAATCTGTCATTTTATTCATCCTGTACTCCAGGCATGCATTTTACAAATAAGAGTAACAATGTTAACAACATCAAGCTTATTCCAATTGTTTTCAGAAGGTAAGGCTTTATCATTTTCAAATGATATAATATATTTGCCTTTCTTTAATCACACAACAATGGCATCTGCATGTGAGCAGTGTACAATTTTTTCCTAACAAAAACAGTTAAGTCAGACAAAAAATTTATGTACTTATCTAGGTACTTGATCAGCCCAAGGAGATCCAATTCGGTCTGCCATGCTTCTTGAAGTAGTTTGAGTGGTCCTCGGACAGTGGGTCCAAAGATTGGTCCATAGGCTCCTCGACTTTCCGGATAGGATTCAGTTGTCACCTCATGATCCAGGCATAAGTTCTTTAGTACTGGATTGAAGAGTTCCGAGGCGAAGTTGGTCCTTCGATCTGTCGGTATGGATTGTGGTAACCCATAGCTTTTGGTAGTTTCGGTCCAGCTCTCCGCACTCGTTTCTTCAGTGATGCTCCTCAAATCTTCATCTGTACCGGCAACTGCAGGTTTGCATTGTTGTTTGAACATGCTGTGGTCTATATGTTCATAGACATCAGTAGTAGGATTTTCTTTCTCGTCGACAGCTTTCTCATGCAACTGTAGCAACTCTGGATCTACTTTCTGCTCAGCAATCAATTCATTTTGTGATGACTTCTTTGATTGTTCATTTCCTTTCGGACAATCATCAATCATGGAGAAAATAGTAGTATCACGTTCCACTTCTTCTTCCTCTTTCTTCTCTCGTGGGAGAATTTCTTCTTTCTTTTTCTTTTCTTGTGAGAGAATTTCTTCTTTCTTTTTCTGTGGTGTCATACCATTTATGACATCACCTACAGGATAAAGTTCTTTTTCTTTTCCTGTCTCCACCATAGGACTAGGGTCTGGATTTTCCTTCACAATCAGTTCAGGTCTCACCCTCCCTTTCGCCAAATCATTTGCTAGGATAACAGATATGCCCTCAACAGGAAGTTTTGATATTACTCCAACTGTCACATATCCTGTCACCAAGTCAGATGTGAGGTATATCCTATGTAGAGGTATTTCTTCTTTCCATTCAAAACCTCTCAATAGGACGGTCTGTCCTGTCGATGTATTATCATTCAATGGTAATACATCTTTAAGCAGCAGTGTTAATGATGCTCCTGTGTCTCGTAATATTTTTACGGACTTCAGTGGTCCTTCCTTTTGTAAGGCCACACAACCTTCACTAATGAACGGTTGAAAACTGCACAGGGTCTCTGTGTCAATTTTATTCTTCCCTTGACCATGACTTTCGGGTGTTGTTTCATCTTTCGATGACTTCAGACTCTTGTTCGAGTCAAAAATACTTTGGTCTACTTTTTCGTCTCTGTGGACTTGGACAATTAATCCAATAGTAGCCATTCTGTATTTATAATCAGGATATTTATCCTCATTATCTTCAGTTGTAGATTTCTCTACCTTCTGACTTTTGCTCTCAGGCAAATCCACCCTCAGTGTTTCTGGTTTAGAAGAATCTTTCTTCGAATTCAGTTCGTTTGTATCTTCGCTTTCTTGTACATTCTGTATTTGTGCATGGCTGGCACACATGACCACTTTGTTAGGTCTTTTGTTGCTTCGTATACTCCAACAGTCTTCTATGCTATGTCCTGTCCTTTTACAAAAAGTACATTGGACGTTTTTGTTGATAGGTTTTTTATTAACATCATTTTGTTTCACAAAATGCTCTTTTTCACGATGTTGTTGTTGTGTGTTTTCTGCTGGCCGTTGTGGCCTATTAACATTCTTTCCATCAGCTGTCCTATGACACAATGTGTACTGTTCAGCTAAATCAGCAGCCTTATGTGGGTCAGTGATATCACGCTCGGATAAATACATTCTTATATCCGGCCTCACTTTGTTAATAAAATCCTCTAAGAGAATGATATCTTTCATTTCTTTTAATGTGGAGATATTTCTGGATTTTATCCACTGATCCATTAGCTTTTCTTCTGCTCGAAGGAAGTCTAAGTGTGTTTGGTAAGGGGACATTGTGTACTGACGGAACCTTTTCCGATAACTTTCCGGTATTTGGTTATAGGCTTTAAGTACAGTATCTTTAATGATTTCATAATCATTTAAATTCTCCTCTTTTAACAATAGAACACAATCTCTTGCCCTTCCCTGAGTAAAAGCTGTTCTGACTAATATTCCCCATTTATCTTCTGGGAACTTAAAATCTCTGCAAGAAATTTCAAAGGTCTGGAAGAAATTAGCTATTTCACTTTCTTTATCAATGTAGGTAGGGACTAGCTTTTTCCATCTGGCCATCTCTACATCACTATGAGATTCTTTTTTAGTAGCTCCTATCTTCGCCAGTTCTATTCTTTCCTGACTTTCTGTTTCTCTTTGACTTTTCTTATCTCTTTCCTGACTTTCTATTTCTCTTTGACTTTTCTTATCTTCCATCTCAAGACGTCTTTGTTCCATCTCCATTTCCATCCGTTTCATTTCTAGTTGAAATCGGAACTGTTCGGACATAGTCTGGCCTTCAACTTGATATCCCTCCGCGCTTGATTCTACTTTCAACTTGCCACTCGCAATCAACACATCTTTTATCTGCTGTGTCAACACAGTCCTCGATGGTGTAGTTTCAGTAACTTCTATCTTTAAGATCTCAGCGATCTCTTTTAACTTCTTTATTGATAAAGTTTTCAGAACTTCTTCTTCTGGATTTTCAATAAATTCCATTCTTTAGTTAAGAGATTTATAAAGTGGTAAATTTTTCCAACTTACGTTTTTCCAATCGGAAGAATAATTTCAGCGTTCTTAGGCTTGCTCAGTAGGTCACTGCTCCAACACACAACACAACACAACTTGAATATATGCTTCACTATACAACTATATCGGACGAAGACCCCAAACTGTTATGGACCTCTTTATATGATGACTATTATTACGACTCGTTAAATCGGATTCAATGAATATAGTTGTATCTTTATTAGAAGTCTCTAGATTCTGCTAATCTGTAGCCCAAGCTAGGGGTTCCTTGACTGACAGGTCTATGCAGTAATGTAGTTATATTCGTGATAATTATCTTCAACACATTTCTCAACAATGATTGATCAAACAACTCCAGTTGTTGAATAAACAATTTTATTTAAATTGTAGACTCAATATAAACGATCAATAAACTTTATCAACTGATGGCAACATAAGTATCAATAAAATGGCATTATATGTACATGTATGAATATAGCGACTTCACTCTACAAACGTTTAAACTGAACTAACTTTAAGGAGGTCGGGACTTTACAAAGAAAACGATCATCGAAGATTCTACAGGGTCTTAATACGCATTTTAACCTCTTTCTCTATAATTACTACGATCCAGAATTATCCCCCAATTTCCACGGGATTTGAACGAATTATTTTATTTAAACTGCCCTCAGGGCATAAAGGTCAAACCTTGGTCGCTTTGGACTCTGATACGCACTTGTTAAGAGGTCAATGCCTTACTACGTCATTCATTTATGACCGATATTCGTAACAATATATATATATATATATATATATATATATATATATATATATATATATATATATACATATATATGCAGTCTCAAATCTGTCTGATGTAAAACTAGCTTAACTGTAAATATTTTGTTTAAAAAAGCAAACAGTGTTGTAATATGGAATAAACATTGTCTGGTTAGTGATGCATAATTTCTACTATCAAGACAAGAGAGACCCAGATTTGAAACCAGTTCTTTATTCAACCAACAACAAAAAATAAAAATAAATAAACCTCAATTAAAAATGCTAGCGTATTTTTAAATTTCTATACCTTTTTATTTTCTGTATGTTTTTGTCTAAATAATGTATACGTGTCTCATTGTCTATAATCTTTCCAAGATGCTTAACTGTAAGTGTGTCAAACTAAGATAGAAAGTCCACAACTTTGAGAAAGTTACTGTACTTAGAAGTGTTCAGTTTTTTTTAAAGCGAGATTTCTGGAACAGGCAGTTTCCATTATTTTTTTTAAATACAATATTGTTTAGTTTTAATGTAACCATCTTTTGTTTGTTTAAAAAAGTTCATTATATTGAGCATTATTTACTTTAAATGTTATCAATTTTATTTAGAATAATTTCTCATAAAAATATAAATAGTGTTGTTTAGTTTAAATTTATTTTTTATTCTGTTAGGTTCAATGAGCAGCCTTCTAACTAAGGATCTGGCTCGAGAAAAAAGGTAATAAATATTACATCAAAAAAAGTGCCGGTTAAATCTCAGCATCACATATTATCCCAATTAATACTTATTATAATTGTGCAACGAGGCACACTGTTTGCTGATTTAAAACAGTAACGTATTCCGTTGGACCGTTATTATCCATAGGGCCGGTGAAGCAGCGTTCATCAGTTGATGTGGCCACGGCATACTAGGGGATATGTGGCTGGCGCAACGCCCAGCCCGCCTCATGTCCCGGAAAAAATTCCTAGCCAGCACCAGGATTCGAACGCAGAACCTTCGGATCGGCAGTCGAACGCGCTGCCGCTCTGCTCCATTGTTTGCTATCCTTTAAATTTTTTAAGAACTTTTCCACGTGATCATAGAAAACATGCGTATTAAGTTTGTTTTGTTGTATTTTGTATTTAGATATATATAGCTGTATTTCTTCAATAGTTAAATAAGGTAGTTTATCCCAACAAGCTATATATATATATGCACGGAGTGCTCAAACACTTAAAATAAAGCATAAAAATGCTGGAAAAATGCAGACTCTTATATATAGATAATGAACTGGGGTAAGATGGCCGATTTAACCCAGAAAAAAACATACATTTTAAACTCTTTCCGGAAATGCGTCAGTGAAATTTGATGAGAATGAACTCGTTTACACTGAGCATACATTTTATGAACATACTCTCGTATCGCTTTTACTTTTACTGAAATTATTAAATATGGATAGCTAAGTAGCATTAACTTAAAAGTAATACATTTTATATTACGATATTTATTAAAATTTAAAGTTTGTAAAACAAGATAATAAAGTAAATATTTTATTTTACGTATTTCCGGGCCAAAATCGGCCATCTTACATCGGTTCACATATCTATATATAAAAGTCCACATTTTCTCCGACAATTTTACTGATTGAGCACACCGTGTATATAGGCCTATAGAAAGCTCAGTGGTTTACCCAAAGACTATAATAACATGTACCGCTTGCTTTAATTTTATAGCCTAGGGGTCGTGATTTCCGTGCGCAGCCTATAATTACGCTTTACAAACGACTTCTTCTGTATACAACTTTCGATTTTAATCTGAATTTGAGTTCTAATCTTAAAGCATAATACAGACGCTCCTTTAGATTCTCAGACAACAGGCAACTGGGGTGGCTATAACCTATAGTATTGTTTTCTATAAATAAAATCTTAGCGTATTAGTATTACCAAACCGGAAGTCTATAATTTAGTTTGTGATCTGAAATTTCCTTTCAGAGGAGCTTTCTAGTTATGAATAAGCAGAACTATCAAGGCAAGCGGTCAATATTGTTATAGTCTTTTGGTTTACCAATGTAATTTTTTGTTTAAATTTCGATCGTAACAATGTTAATATCTTTTTTGTATTGTAGAGTATGTAAGACACTGTGGCTAAGCTGCAACGATGACTGTTGCGCGGGACACAAATGTACTACCATTCATAAATGCGTGGCTGCGTAAGTATCATTAGTGACACAAAGCCTCAAATAGCATTAGTGACACAAAGCATCATGCAGCATTAGTGACACATGGTATCATATAGCATTAGTGACACATGGCATCATATAGCATTAGTTACACATAGCATCATATATGCATTAGTGACATATAGCATTATAGCATTAGCGACATAAAGCATTATAATAAAGCGTTAGTGACTAATAGCATCATATAGCATTAGTGACAAAATAGCTTCATATAGCATTAGTGACACTTGATATTTATATACATTAGTAACACATAGCATATAGCATTTCAGATATTGTAGAGCAGGGTATTGACAACGTTTTCATAATAGTGTAACCAACGTAGGATTTCTAATTTATTCCGTGTGCTCCACCAATTAATTTATTGTAGAAGAGACTTGAATTGCTGTTTTTTTATGTGCTCTTGCCGCGTCTCATGTGAAATCAACCTGCATGCCAAGTCCTCACTGATGCACTGTCGGTGCGCCAGGATATTTTAGAAACTCAATAATATGATCAACTGCCCCCCCCCCCCCCCCACACACACACACAAATTGAGAGACTGATTCCGGCTTCAGATGAGCTAAGCCCAGCGCTTTGGAGACCGCGTGCTTCTGCGGTGGGTCCCAGGGCATACAGGCCTTCTTGGAAACGTTTAGAGCAGATCACCTTGCGAAAAGTGCTGGGCTGAGTACACTCACCTCGAGGAGCCAGGCACCACGTACACTGATCCGCAGGTGGGAGACTGATAATTGAAATGAGAGTTGGCACGTCTGTCATTATGGTGGCGACTAAAGAGTTCGGAACAATCTCTACGTGTCAATAGCTTTATTTAGTAGACTAGATCAGAGGTCAGCAACCTTTTGACCAGGGGTCAGCAACCTTTGGATAATAGTCTGCAAAAGTAGAATTTCTAATTTATTCAGCGTGCCAACAGCCTAAAAAGTCATCCTGCTGTTGCACTAAATTTCTTGTAGATTGTTTCGAATAGACTTTTCGGGCCTCTTCCGCGTGCCATTGAAAATGCATCGGCGTGGCAAGTAGTTTGTCGACCCTCTGCTGTAGACAGTAGTGTGCCAAAGTAGCATTTCTAAATCATTTTGCGTGCCAACAGCCTTAATGGCATCCTTCTCTTTTCATGCAGAAGATACTTAAACTTACTTTTTAGTGGTCTTTCACGTGCCATTTAAACCCGCCCTGGATAGACTATTAAATTCCACGAGTAAATTCCGTATGTTGCCGATCTCTGGACGAGTGTAGTTCGACCAATACCTTCAATACAAAATATGGATACTTTTCCACTACTCCGGCCTTTCTAAGGGCCCAAGACCCTATGTATGTGTATTTATAGTTTATCCATTATGTATCTGCGCTATTCCTGTAGTTGTATGATATACGTATAGATAGATATGGAAAGTTAGAGAGAGAGAGAGAGAGAGAGATGTGTATTGTTTACATAAATATCGAAACAATAGTATATGCAAAGGATTTTGTGTCATTATACTTCAGAATGCTATATTACGCTGTATTTATTGATTTACATAATCGATGAGTGTGATGTTTAGTGTAAACTAGCTATCAACTTCAAGGTCTGCATCGGTTAAGCGAAGCAAGAAACTCTACAAATAAACAGATATTGTCTGGCATTGCCTAGAATCACGTCGCAAACGGGACCAAATACCCTGCAGACACTTGACGACTATCTCATCGTTCCATAATCCTGCATGCCACGTCGAATTCATCCACTAAGCCTGCATTGCTAGCCTGTAATAATTGAGGTCTCAGTGTGCATAAGCTTAAACGACACGTGTCAATAAATAAAATTAAAACATTTTGGTATTTCTTTTTTATTTATAGTAATCCTTGCTGTTTGCTAAATTGGTAATGTGTTGACCCTTTTTCTAAATGGTTAGTTAAAATATAAATATAATTTTATCTTTAAATCTTTTTTTTTCTCTTTATATATACATTGAAATTAATTTACGTAGGCCTATTATTTTGTGGATCCTAAGAAATATCTATTTATACTTGCACCGTTTTGCGCCATCGTGTTCGGCTGGCGTACCGAAGGTCCTGGGCTGGAATCCTTTTGGAATGTTTATCCAGGACTTGAGGGTGTCCCTAAGTCTACCCACCTCTGATGGGTACCTGACATTAGGATAAAGAAAAGGCGGCTGGGCAATGTGCTGAGCCTTTACAAGCTTATGGTAGCGCCCCAGGGCAAGTTTCAGCGCCGCCCCCTTGCATACTGTAACTGCTTGTTTAGTGCTTTATTTGCTATATTTAGACTACATTTGCCGACCCCCTGGAAGTGTCGCCCCCGGGATATGCCCCCCTCTGCCCCCCTCTATGTGAGGGCACTGTCCTCTAGTATGCCATGGCCACAAATAGTGGTGCACGCTGCTTGACCAGCCCTGTGATCAGTTTGCTCCAAAGGGTACTTTACCTTTTCCTTTTTCACTGTGTGGATCCTAATAAATATCAATTTATACTTGCACCTTATTACGCCAGTTCATATTTTGTTATCTCATTATCTCGTTTAGTTTATTGATTAAACAATCGAAATGTTATTAGGGCCTAGTACTAGTATTGGAAGGTGCACAAGTAGTCAAAGAACCCGGCGCAAAAAAAAACAAAAAAAAACACGATGATAAAATACATTGAAATATTAATAAATAGAGGACGAAAACACACATTGTTAATACTGTTATAGTAACAGTTATAAGCTGGGCTGTCCCATAGAAGTCTCACTAGAAGCAGTCAATAAAGTGATCCATTTGTACTTTAAGTTGTCTCGGATAACTATGATATTAAACTATACAGCACTTTCGCCCTTTGACTGTTTGATTGTTTTTGTTTTTTTCAGGTGATCTGTTTAAAATATTGTATTTTTGTTAAACTGTCATATAATGCGTTTTTTTTTCTGTGTCTTTCAGAAACATCACTGGGAATAATGGATATAAATATTTTTTTTTCAAAATTAACCTGATTTTTGGAAAGCTTATTGAACTGGAACTTGATACATAGACCTGTTTCATTTGACTACACACATCTTCACCCGATTTCCTCCACACCAACACACACAAATTTATTTTTAAATGTTTTTGTTTCATTACGCACTTTTGTGCGTATTTTTAAATCATTTTTCAAAGCAATTTTAAAATCCTTTTTGAACGCTGATGATCGACGTACATACTTTTGTATTGCCTTTATTCGTCTATCTTACTATATATATATATATATAAGCTAAATTACCCGGGGCAAAATTAAATAGGCCTGTATAAGCTACAGATTAAATTTGTATAAGCTACAATTTAATGAAAAGAAAGCTGTAAATCAAATAATAATAATAAGAAATTTATTGAAGACATTTAGGAAATGAATTTAAAATAAATATTGTATTCGGGTTAAAAATAGATTTTTTTTTTCTTTAACAAAAAGCTAAATTGCCAGGTGTTTCCCGTGGATATGCAATCTTTTTTTAAAAAAGTAATATTAATTGAAATATAACAATTTTAGACATCAAAACGGTATAGACTTGAAAATGGAACCCGGGTCGACCGCATGGTACTCCGATATGTTACCCACTCAGCTAGCCAGGACACTTATGCTAAGTCAAATTGCAATGAAAAATATGTGGCAATAAGGTCACGTGTCTTTAAATAAACAAATTTGATTGGTTAAACACACACACAAAGCTTTGTATATATAAAGATTTATAAAGCTGAATGATTTCCTCTTATTATAGAATTATTTATGGATGTATTAAAAAAAGTATTATCTTGAACTTTGTTTCTTCTTTTGTGTGGAGTGAAAAGAACATTTTACGGAATGTTTACCCATAACAATAAAGGAAATAAATAATTTTTACAAAAACATTATTTTACGTTTCTGTTAAAAGTAAATATACAGTCAAGGGGAGATAACTGGGGTAATACTAAGTCCGCTAACAACAGTACAAAGTTATGCCCCTAACTTAAGATAATGAATTAACTTGTTTGTTCACTTTGTGAGATGTACTTAGTATGGGTATTTGAAAGTATTTTGTATTAAACATGAAAGAAGTGAATAATGAAGGGGTCACATGATTGTGAGAAGAGAAGTTAACTTGTGGACGTTTAATAGGAAGGACATGTATTTTATCTGGTTGTGTTTCTCATTTAGTTGACTTATATAGGCTATATATTGTAGTATCTTTCAATAGATTTATGTGTGATTATTCCTGATGTGGAGTATATGAAGTTAATAAAGTAATATTGCTGCAACAGTCGTTTTATGATTATGTGTTTATTTGATTATGTGTTTAATGATGTACAATAATAAGAAACACTAAGAAACGTCCAAATCATCCAGAACTAAAGTTCAACTCATGCATGGTTTTATAGCTACATGTAATTCAGTAACATAGAGCCATTAGCAATTTCTATTTTTTTTCAATATAGGTATTCGGGGCGACTGCTCACTACCACGCATTTATACCAGTCTAAAATTTAATAGAACTTTGATCATTTACTGTTCATCTCTCTCTCTCTCTCTCTTCAAAACATGTTTGTGTTGGAGCAGGTGGACATTTTCTGAAGTTTTCGGTTTTGATCTTTAAGCATGTTCTTAATTGCCCGAATTGTACTTCGCCGAACAGCCCGAGCAAGCGTTCGCTTCGTAAATTGCTCGCCTTTCGTCGTTTTCGCGCTTAACCGGGCGATCTATTGCTCGACAAGCGACATCTCGGGGGGTATCGGCGAGCCAAATTCGGGCGAACGATTGCTTCGTCGACATGTTGACGGAGCCGCGTATTGATTGGCTGAATTGATCACGTTCATTATGCGAAAAGGCACCAAAATTTCCTAGTCTTAATGAAAAAAAATGGCGTCTTACAAGACAGTCAGCTGCCAGAGATGTCAGAGGACAGTCTAGTAATATTCATAGATGCATGGGAAAATGTTCCATGCCTGTGGAACTCACTCCATCGGGACTATAAAATTAAGGGTGAAAAAAACCAAGGCCTTGAACAATATTGCCCAAAATCTTTGTGCAATGTAATCGCAACACCCAAAGCTTCTTCGTCTGTGAGCGCAGCCATTTTGCAGCAATACTAACATCCGGCAGTTCGCCTCAGCGCTAAAAATAGACCAGTTAAAAACAAGAGCACCATTTCGCTGAGCTTCCTAGCTCGCCCTAATGTCGGCGAAAGTGCACGAGCCCATTTAAGAGCAAACAGTAGCTCTTGCGAATTGAACGATACCTGATTCGACCGAAACTAGTTCGGGCAATTAAGAACATGCTTAAGGCGCACCCTTCCATATACTGAAGCCCATTGAAAAGAAAATAAACTTTTTTTGTAATTTGTTTTTGCATATAGAATATAAAAAGGGTTGTTATAAAGTTATATCTATGTCTGAGATTTTTAATAAAGTTTTAAATTTCTAAGATAGATAATAATGCTTTTTTTTTGGCACAATTACTGCTATTTGCTCTTTTACCTTTTTTCCTCAAATGCTACATTTATCAGTTGTGAATGTTCACTAGTAAAGAAACGTGCAGATTTTTACCAATTCGGTCTCGGTTTAGAATGTTGTTTATTTAATCTGACATAGGCTTTTCCATAAAAAAATGCACATTCTAGTATAATATAATTATAGTTAATGTAAGGTAGCATTTCATCCGTATGCCCCTTTCTTTTATGTTTATTTTTCATATTTGTAATAATATGGTTAAGAACAAAGCCAAAGCAATGGTGCTTTGCATGGAGGTTTCCAGGTCTGTCTTTCTTTCATAACATGCTTTAGATCATTACTATCTTTCTTATATGTTAAGTCGGTTATTGCTTCATTTATTTGATTTGTCCTATGTTTGTAAAGTTTTAAATCATCAATTCGTTTTATAATTCTTAGTCTAGAGATTATATCCGTGTTCTTAGTTGTATGATAAATGCACTCTGAGCTTACATTATGTCTGTTGGCAGCAGTTGTATTATTATTATTATTATGTCTATTAATAGATAAAACAAATCACTCAAATATTTTTAAGACCATAACAAAGAAATGCTAGATTTGTAAACTCGTCGTTAATAGTTTCTTTTAATGCATTATTTAAAATTAAAATGTTATAGCCATAAACTGTAGTAATATGTTATTAAAGAAAAGGATTTAAACAAAAACAAAACGAAAAACAGTGCCCACTTTACTTAAATTAATTGTTGTTGTTATTCTTTTAAAACTATAATAAAGTTTTGTACTTGCATTTGATTGTATGTTTTTAAAATGTTATATTGAGTAAAATACTTAATAAATAAATAAATAAATAAGTAATAACGGTGCTTATATAGCGCATATCCCGTTGGTGACAGTTCTATGCGCAGACGACAGTTGCAGAATACAGACAGACAACGAAATATGTAGTAATACGCTAATTCTGCTGACGAAATAGGTGAGTCTTCAGCCGGCTCCTGAAGGTGTCATAGCTAGGGCTCTGGCGAAGCTGTAATGGGAGGTGATTCCAAGCAGACGGTCCTGCGTAGGAAAATGAACGTTCACCAGCGGACACTAGCCTCACACGAGGGATCCGCAGAGTGAGCGCGTCAGAAGCCGAACGAAGTGGGCGGGACTGGGTGTAGAGCTCCATACAAGAGCGAAGATAATCGGGGCACAGTTATTCAGGCACTTATAACAGAGAGAAGCCAGCTTATATGAGATCCGGTTGTTGATGGGTAACCAGTGCAGAGATCGGAGCAGAGGATTGATATTATTTGACTTCTTCTTGAGAACTAGTCGGGCTGCGCAGTTCTGGATACGTTGGAGTCCTTGAAGGGAGGAGGCCGAGAGACCAGCCAAAAGCGAATTGCAATAGTCCAAACGGGAAAAGAGGAGAGAGATGATGAGCTTAACACAAGCTTCCTTGGTGAGATAACGACGGATGGCAGCAATACGACGCAGATGGAAGAAGCAGATTTTGGTGAGGAAGGAGATGTGGGACTGCATGGACAGCGTGGAGTCCAGATAGACCTAATAAACCTAATAATAAAACATACATAAACTATAATCATTTTTTTGTTTTATTCCAGTTAATTTACAAAAACAATGAATACCTACATTAAAATATAACTTGATAATAAACTAGTTTATACAAAAATACATGTATTTATTCTATAACATAAAGTTTTAGAAAAAAAATTAGAGTTTGCTTTGCTAATGTAGCCTTGTGGCGTTATGGGGTCTCTAACAAGATTAACGTTACATGAAATTAAGGAATAATTCGTTTATATTCCAATCTCATAAAGATTAATATACTTTTAGCCATCACCTGTACAAATTTGTTTACAATTATAGCCCTTACTAAGTGAATGATTGAATGCACATTATCTACCTTTCATTTTCCCTACTTAATCACTTAGTCATTTACTTTTCATTTAGCTCTTGCGCATGTAACATATTTTATGTATTTTTACATAGCTTATTCGTTGTCAGTATTCATTTTATGCTTACATTTATATCAATATTCTCATATGATATTGCTATTATCGTTTCTAATGTTATCATTTATTCCTATAATCTTACGGGCTGGCGTGTAGTCTACACCCACCCCCTTTTCCCTCCCCCTCGTGGTCATACCACGCACATGTGCGGAACACACCAAGGTCAAACATGACGTAATCATGCTTGGATTTTGCCACTCCTGAACTTCCCCCTCTCCCCCGCCCTTTCTCCCGCCGCCCATCGTCCAACTCAAACAATGTCACACGTATACGAAATTATACCTCTGTGTCCAGTTTCCCTGGTCGAAACCCCTTTGACTTCCAACTGCCGGCCGAGAAAGAAGAACCTTCGACTTCGAGGGCCGGCCGGCTGCCCCCTCGCCTCATCACCCCCCGCACCCATTATCCCCTCCGCCTCGCATGTTATATCAAAATCAAACGATGCAATAACAGGCTGACCAATCGAATGCACAATATAGATGAGTCAGAATGACCATTCCCTTTCCACGTGACAACCCAAGCTTGAGATGTAAATTTCCTCAGAAATGTAATTTGAGTTATTTAAGTCAGTTCGGCGGTAGACGGCCTACGAGGAGTATCGCGACCCTGACGGGCGGCCTCCGGCCCTACTGAGGTCTAAGTCTAAGCCTACTGCTATCAACTGTATTGGATTATATTTGTTCAGCTAATTATTTGTTTGCCCATGACATTAATAATTGAATACCGATCTTCATGTGAATAAAATATTCGTTGTCACAATACGTCTTGCTTATCGATTGATAGAATACCTGTTTGTGTGACAGTGTGAATTAGTCAACAGTTTAACTCAACCTACGTATTAACGAGCCAAACGAAACCTGGATATAAATTCGTCTTTGCATCACACATAGATCATTAGCACTTAGGACCACCATACCTCTAGATAACCTGCCAAAAATACCCCTCCCCATCACCCTGTATGCCGTGTTGAATTATCCGCTAAGTCTGCACCGATAGCCTAGGCTAATTAAGGCTCTGTGACGCTGCAACTTAGACCAGAACGCTACAAGCCTATATAGCTAAAACTTAACATTGGCGTGAATCTTAGTTTGCTTTTGTATTTTATAAAGTGTGACCAACTTGTCTTAAGACATAAACTTTACAGACTTTTCTTCTCTTTTGTTGAAGATTATTACGTTCCAAGCCCAAAACTCTGCGGTCGGCGGCAGGGCAAGAACCCGGGCTATTTTGTTTATACTAAAAATAAATGTTACAAAAGGCACTAATAATTAATGCGTGTCACACTTTAAAAAAGTAATAATTGTAACAATAATATTTCTAGGTTATAAAAGCTCAACAGTCTTTCTTGGTTTATATATAACATAGGTTTTAGCTCATTGCCCCATTTTCACAATTTATCCCTATCCGTCCCCCTTGCCCCCTCCCCCAAAGTTAACAAGTCAAATTTGTTGCATCAAAATATATAAGGTGACTAGATTTGGGTGCGTTTTTATGCTCCTAAAAATGAACAGAATTTTTTTATAACTGTTTTTGATTATAGTATCATAAATGTTGAATTGAATCTTATGCCTGGTGCGTTGCAAGCAGTTTGTCTAATATTTGGTTCAATTTGTGTTAGCAAAAAACTAGTCTCATTTACTTGCAATTTTTTGTTTCTTTTTGGACACCTGACCGGTGACAACACTAAATCTTTTCTCTCTGCTAACCAGTGTGTTGGAAATACAATTTAAACAAAAAAGTTGTCAAAGCCCCTAGTCCTGAAAATATCGTCGTTATGTCTTTTTGAAACTAAAATGCTTGATCATAGCTTATTTCTTACTAATTTCAATTTTTCATTGATTGTTAATTCAATCAATTCCTATTGTAAAAATAAGCCTCATTATAATTCTTCACCGATAAAAAAGAAGGTCTACAAACCAATTAGGAATATAGTATTGATAGTAATATTAGTAGGCCTAATATACACAGGGCCGGATTTAGATGAAAGGAGGCCCTAGGCTATTCCACTTATAAGGCCCTTTCCCTCCCATTTTCAAGTTTGTAAATTACATGAGAGATAATAAAATACATCATTACTATGATATATAGCCTATCAATCTCGAGCCACAGGTCGGCCCCTTCTTCGATACAAAGATGTGTGCAGGCGGGACCTCAAAGAAATGGACATAGTCGAGGACTCATGGGAGGAGGTTGCAGCTGACCGAGGAGCTTGGCGACAGGCCGTCTACAATGGGATGGCCTCCCAGGAAGCAAAAAGAGCCAGGGCTGACATTGACAGAAGGCAGAAAAGGAAGGCAAAGGCATCCTCCATAAAGCCACCCTCAATGTTCAAATGCGAGGGATGCTTAAAGGACTGCCACTCGAGGATCGGCCTGTTCAGCCACAGCAAGCGCTGCCCCTCATTGAAATCCCAAAACCCCAAGGGCGCAACCATTGTCTTGCGAGACAGATAGGAGCCATACATAGGCCTACATACAAATAAAACATGTTGTAATAGGTACTAATCTTTATAAAATAGCCTATGTCGCACGGATAACAAATAAAAAAAAATCGAGCACACTTATTTAGACATTTATTCTCAGCAACATATATAGTACTTGTAACAATAACTAATAAAACATAACACACACCATTTACAAAGAAAAATAAATAAAATAATGAAAATCTTTGACTACGAAAATAAAATACGCAATAAAACGTATCATATTTTCTATCAAATTAAATATATTATTCAACACATTGCCTAGAAGATTTAAACCAAATTCAATTCAGATAAATTTATTTCATAATAATTCGCTTTTAAAGTTTAAGCATGAATTATTATGAATTTTAAGTCTTAAACTAAACCAAAAATGGAACTTTATTCAAACAAATATCACAAAAAAAGAAAATATCAAATTGTAGCCTATATCATATTAAATTTTATGTTAGGCCCAATAGTTATTTTATTTAAGAACTGATTCAATCCAAGTAGGCCTATAGGGTACAATTAAAACGAAATAGTAAACCTAGATTAGAAGAATTTCTTTCTAAACTTTTTCACACATAATTCTTCTATAAGTTCATCAAAATCTATTTCTCTGTATTTTCGATACACAAAATACTCAATGCAGACAACCTCGTCTGGGTCATTGTGCTTCTGAATTAATTTTCGATATTTTAAAGTCTCGAAAATGACCTTTCTTTAGTACAATTAGTGGTAATTAAACTGAAAAACAGCCGTAAGGTTTATTACACATTGGGGAAAGGCCACTTGAATTTTTTCTTTGAATATGGCCTATTATTTGATACAATTCTGTAGGCGACAATGTGGATTTTGAAGACTTAATGCTTTTGTCTCACATATATGTGGAAATGAAATAGTTCTTCCGTAAGATTTTGGTTGACATCTTCTGGGTATTCTTGCATTAACAGCTCAACATTTCTTTGAAGTTCTACATTTGATAATGTAAGATCGGCAAGAAAAGAAAATATTTTCTCTATATCATCATAAACAGAAGCTCTTCTACCTTAATTTGATTCGAGTGCTTCTAATATAGTAATAAATTATTTAATCCTAAATTTATCCTTTGAAGAGAGTTCGTCTAAAGCATAGGTTCTCAACGGGGGCGATATCGCCCCCCAGGGGGCGATGAGAAGCTTTAGGGGGGCGATAACATTCCCGGGGGCGATTGGGGGGCGATGAAGGGCAAGTGGGCGGTACAAACGTACCTGCGATAATTTCAACACCTCAGCTATTTGAATCGATTAGCTTTTGGATAAAATATGATGTAAACGCAAGTGCTACTAAATATCTGATATCCCCCAACAGTAGGCATACATATTATTGAACAAATAAGAATCGCAATAACTTTTCGATGAAGTAGGGGTTAGTATATGGCAAATATGGTATGCGGCCTTCTCGTCTTATGGTTGGTTCACCGGACTGTCGCCTCAACCACTGATTGGCCTTAACATCTGCAAATATTACTCTTTTGCCCTGTTAGTTTTACCGAGATGTCCTTAAATGCGTTTGAAGCCTTCGTAAAGAGGTAACCACAATAGCTCAGAATAGCTATGCGGTATAGATACCTAGTAATTATACAAACTGGGTAGTTATTGTAATGATTAAAAATATTCATATAAATTCTTTAGTCATACAATACTTATATAATTTTCAAATAATTTGTTTACAGTTCTATCATATCATTTCAAAGTTATAAATGCAAGCCCATTAGTTTTTTATAAAAGAAAAAAAAATTGAAATATTACCTCAAATGAAAAGTGTTAATTATCTCCCTTTAATCAACATGCTATTTAATTTAAATAGCATAGGTGTTCAAATTATTTAAAGTTCGGTCGTACCGCCCACTTGAAATTTACAACGATGACACATTATGGAAACAAAGAAATAATCATTAAATTGTATCAAAACAAGTCTGTTTTAACAGAGTAGATGATTTCAACAGAGTTCCGAATCGGAGTGTTTGGACATAGGCTATAACTATTCGTAAAATCCAGGTTCGAACCAAATAGTAGCGGCAACTTCAGAGTTTTGCTATTTTATGCAAAGCTTATTCGTCTAATAATATCCCTATTACACCCCCAACATGTCTGGTTATGCACCTAATGGTAATAAAAACGGTAGTTAGGGCTTTGATCAAGTCTAGATTTTATGAAGTATAATGTTTGGCATTTGTTGAACTAGACTATAAAAATTATAATGTTTTCTTTGTGTAAATATTTGTGTAGGCTTACGCATTCTTTGCCGAGGCCCACAGTTCTTTAAAAAAAAAACGGAATATTCGATCGAGGCGAATGTTCGAAGTGATTTCTGGTTAACTACTATACAAAATAGTCTATAGGCTGTGTCAACTTATCTATATTTGTTGGTAATCGATAATGTCATTTTTAAATTGATAGTTATTGTTTTCAAGTTTTATCTTCAATAACCAAAATTATTGCCTTAAAGGAAAACGTCCACCTCTTTTCCAAATGTGTTACGATTTCTTTATCTATAAGGTGTGTTCTTTTATTTTCAATACAAACGAGGCCGATGTGCATAAGAATATTGTTTCAATTTGAGGCACGTTGCGGGCATCCAGTGGTAAACAAAAGGCATGGATTAGGACAAAGGGGCATAATTATAATTGAACTAATGCAGAGATGCTTACATGGTGCTGTTAAATCTAATTCTGGTCCAAACATATTTTATTACTTGTTCTTTGGTAAATTAAAATTTAAAAAAAAAAAATTCCTGACCAAAAATCGTGCACTGTTTGCACCCAACCACTTCGCCCTCCTAAATAAATATCTAACAAAAATATTTGTTAAGCGCACTGAGCATGATACATGCAATAGTATAGAAAAATGCGCTATATAAACAATGAATATTATTATTGTGTAGTAAGAGCATCCCAACCAAATTTTAACTTAGTAGATAAGATAAGGTACATTTATTGATCCAAACCAATGGAAATTTGTCTTGATTGCATATGTTTTGTCTTTAAGCATATTTTAAACAATATAAAAGTATTATTTTTACTCAAGCACAAAAATATAAGCTTACTTATAAAAATAGACATGCACGCAAATCCATCTGTCTTAGAGGATTAAGTAGGAGCATTCCAACCAAATGTAAACCCAGTAGATCCATCTGTCGTAATGGATGATGTCGGATCAGCAGAACCAAATGTAAACCCAGTAGATCCATCTGTCTTAGATGATGATGTCGGAGCAGCAGAACCAAATGTAAACCCAGTAGATCCATCTGTCTTAGATGATGATGTCAGAGCAGCAGAACCAAATGTAAACCCAGTAGATCCATCTGTCTTAGATGATGATGTCAGAGCAGCAGAACCAAATGTAAACCCAGTAGATCCATCTGTCTTAGATGATGATGTCAGAGCAGCAGAACCAAATGTAAACCCAGTAGATCCATCTGTCTTAGATGATGATGTCAGAGCAGCAGAACCAAATGTAAACCCAGTAGATCCATCTGTCTTAGAGGATGATGTCAGAGCAGCAGAACCAAATGTAAACCCAGTAGATCCATATGTCTTAGATGATGATGTCAGAGCAGCAGAACCAAATGTAAACCCAGTAGATCCATCTGTCTTAGATGATGATGTCAGAGCAGCAGAACCAAATGTAAACCCAGTAGATCCATCTGTCTTAGATGATGATGTCAGAGCAGCAGAACCAAATGTAAACCCAGTAGATCCATCTGTCTTAGATGATGATGTCAGAGCAGCAGAACCAAATGTAAACCCAGTAGATCCATCTGTCTTAGATGATGATGTCAGAGCAGCAGAACCAAATGTAAACCCAGTAGATCCATCTGTCTTAGATGATGATGTCAGAGCAGCAGAACCAAATGTAAACCCAGTAGATCCATCTGTCTTAGATGATGATGTCAGAGCAGCAGAACCAAATGTAAACCCAGTAGATCCATCTGTCTTAGATGATGATGTCAGAGCAGCAGAACCAAATGTAAACCCAGTAGATCCATCTGTCTTAGATGATGATGTCAGAGCAGCAGAACCAAATGTAAACCCAGTAGATCCATCTGTCTTAGATGATGATGTCAGAGCAGCAGAACCAAATGTAAACCCAGTAGATCCATCTGTCTTAGATGATGATGTCAGAGCAGCAGAACCAAATGTAAACCCAGTAGATCCATCTGTCTTAGAGGATGATGTCAGAGCAGCAGAACCAAATGTAAACCCAGTAGATCCATCTGTCGTAGATGATGGTGTAAAAGCAGCAGATTTAAATTTGAACCCAGATGATCTATTTTTCGTATATGGTGAAGTAAGAGCTGCAAAAAAAAATGTTAGCCCCTTTAATACCAACTGTTGTATAGGATGAATAGTTGCATATTGAATGAGGCACCTTACACACCGGTATAAATGCGGCAGAGGGTAAACTTCGCCTTATGGCGGAGGCTAAACAAGCAGCGAAGAAAAGTAGGCTGCCCCTAACAATCTCCAACGGTCCATCTTTCAAGTGCCAGAGATGTGACAGAGCCTGTCTCTCAATGATAGGTCTCCACAGACACAGTCAATTTTGCAGGGCTGGCCGAATCACAGGAGCGCAAATCTAATCGTCTTTTGAGACTATGGAGCCAATGATGATGATATATATATATATATATAAATATATATATATGTGTGTATATATATATATGTACAGCACATGTTTAATATATCTTTATGTATATCGCATTAAACATAATTCTAAAGATTGTCATATATGATAAATTGAAATGGAATTTCAAAATTAAGTGTATAAAGTTTTTACTGTAAATCTATTTCTTTATCTTTTTTTTTATAAGACACAACTTACATAGTTCTTTTGTTAGTCGTTTTATCTCATCTTGCTGTTTGAAAGTAAGCTGGTGTTCTTTTTCTAACAGAAAACAACGTTAGATATTAATAATTAATTATTTCAATTATACCTGTTGTCCATAAATAAAATGAATTAGTATCATAAGCCAAAATTCTATTATTGACTACAATATAAATGAACTTAAGCTAACAGCGTCATAAAACATTTTGCATCATCATTTTTAACGCCAAGTGACAAAGAAATCAAAATAAATTTATATTAAATAAAAGAGATAAATAAAGTAAAGGTAGAAAACCAATTTAAAAGCAAACAACGCATCTATCCAGATGAAATACCAGCAAGACTTTCTTATAGAACTAAATAATGAACAATCCATTCCTTAAAATACTTTTTCAGGCCTCTCTGAACCAGGGCAAAGTGACCACAGATTGAAAACTAGTCAATGTAACCCGCTTTAAAAAAGGAGATACATCTGACCCTGGAAATGATGACCTTACAAGCATTACATGCAACATACTAGAACATGTATTAATATATAATAGTATAGTAATCACCTAGACAAACATAATGCATTGTACCCACATCAACACGACAACATGGTTTTTGGAAAAAACATTATCTGGATATGTGCTATGAAACATGTTCAAAATCTGAACCATAGGTAGAAAAAGCTTGGAAAATTCTCTAGGAATGAAACGAATGCATTATGTGGGTCCCTGGGTATCATACTTGGTCTTTACTGCACCCTAGCTTTCCCTAAGTGCCAGTATAGAACCAATACACTGCCAATGTATAGCCAATGTAAAGCCATAATGCAAACAAAGTACACCCATAATGATACCGTTTCGCAGCCAATGTAATCTAATGTACAAGTAATGTCTAGCCAATGTACGAGTAATGTATAGCCCATGTACAATTTATGTACAACCAATGTACAACTTATGTACAGCCAATGTACAGATACGGTTTTAACCTCTTTAGCTAGTGAGTTACGAGTGACACAACATTATCTTATCTTATATATTACAGACACTCCTTCTATAAAGAAGATTATCGCGTCCTACGCTCATCCGTGGTCCGAGTCTAGTCTTGCATATTTATTAATGTTTTTAAGGATGTTAATTGCTGGTTATCCTGGTTGTTCAGGTAGACCATTCTATGCCCGAATATTAAATGATTTTTTTCTATACCGGCAAATTGTGTGTATTGGTTTAGGGTGATTTTTTAGGGTGTGTTGTCAATATCTTTAATGATGTGATGGTTAATTCTTCTCAGACTGATTGACGTGGAAATGCCATCTCAGACAGACTTTTGTTTAGCTAAGCAGCCATCATTAGAGAATTTAATATGTGATTCTTATCCCGTAACTTTTAAAAATATGTAGTTGCATTAATTGTATGCGCGGGTCGGATATACGTATACAAATACAATGAGTCTGATGTGGCATACGGGCAATGAGATTGAGACCTATGATGTAACGTGCAAGGTTAATAATTGGAAAATGAAACATCAGTAACAAACATCTACTGTTTTTTTTAAAGTAAGCATATCTATGAATTTGGTGGTTATTGCTTGTTATATTAATAGGCCTGTACATGTATATAAAACAAACAAAAATCTAAATGTAACCTACTTAATGCATCAGTCAGTTGAATTACTTCTTTCTTCAGAGCCTCAGCACTGTCTTTATCTTAAAATAAAAACATTAACTTTAAGCCAAGTATTAATCATCCTAGCAATTATATTTTATTTGTGCTTTAAAATGTTCTAAGATATTCTTCACTATCTTTCTTTTTCTGTTTAATTTAAACCTATTAGTATTTCGTTACTCTGCACAGTTGAATATATATATCTAATGAAGAGAATAGAAAACTAATGTCACCTACCTATCAAATTTGATTGCTCTAA
This sequence comes from Anisus vortex, assembly GCA_949126835.1. NCBI lineage: Eukaryota > Metazoa > Mollusca > Gastropoda > Planorbidae > Anisus > Anisus vortex. The sequence continues at coordinate 29,388,873 of OX421506.1, forward strand.
ATCAATGTAAACCTTTCTAGCGATATTCTGTATCTGTAGAGAAGTTAAAACAACCTAAATCTTTTAAAAATTTTATTACAGAAGATTATATTATATTTATTAAAAGTTAAACAAAGTATTATGACCTATTCCTACTAGAAATACAGTGAAAAAAAAAGAATTCCTCCAACTCCAAGTCTATGTTGGCCCAATGGACTAGTTAAGCAACCATTTTTTGAGGACATATCATTCATGGGGATAATGTGGCCGAATCAATGCCCAGCTCCATTAGATTTTCCACACTTTTGACAGCTACCAATGAGATTTGGCTAGACCTACAGGTCATGACAGTAAATCCCGATGTATTACATGGATTCGAACTACTAGAGAGCCATAGGAGTGTACTGACACTTTATACCACCTAGCTGAACTAGCCTTTATTTTCCAGTATAAGTGTATTGATACCTAATCTATTACAATTACCTTTCAAACTTCATGTACCTGTTTCTCGTTCAGTTGCCTTATAAATTCAGATATTTCTTCTTCCAAAATTTGTTTAAACTCAATGTAGGTTGGATTTTCTGTTGGATTATTAACCCATGATGTTCCTTTCTGTAACAACTAAAGAAAAGATAATGCAAGCACTATAATAGAAGACTGTTTTACTTTTTATTTAAGCTTACCTGTGATATATAAGCTTTTAAAATCTAGGCCATTTGCTTACCTTTCTAAGCCAACTTCTTTAGCTAAGCCTATTTCTCTATGCAAATGCAAGACTATTTTTGTTATCTGAGTCAAAGTTTTCTATCCAAAAGCCATTTAATCCTATCTAAGCCAGATTTAGCTCTTTCCCTACACTGCATTAGACTAGAGCTTATGCTTATAAATTTAATATTCAACTTCAAATTCAATTTAAATTTCATTAAACAGAAGATATCCTCTTTATTTATATCATTTGAATAGCAGGATAATATTTTAAAATATTTTGTTTATTTTACGTTTTGTGTTATTGTTATTCTGGGGTTTCCTTTGTGGCTTTTTTCAAACTCTGTAGTTAGGTTGTACTCCGGGATTGGGCTGCATAGAGCCAGGGCTGAGTTGTGCTGAGCTGGGGCTGGCCTATGGTCCAATCTCCGCCATCCACAGAGCTCTCCAAATGGTTATGAAACTCAGTTGTGCCATTTAGTTTTTAGATTCTGGGAATACTCAGTGGAATTGTCACATCCTGGATCCACGCCCCTTCACGGCTTTACACCTATATGCATTTATGTAAGTCAACTAATTACACCTTTGTATTACTTTTTTTTTTCATACATAAAAAACATATACAGTTATTACTTACAGTATCCACTTTAACCACAAGAGTTTCTAAAGACTCCTTCATATCTTGTAAAGCTTTGAGTTTCATGGAGATGTCAATAACCTCATTCAATGTTCTCATCTAATAAAAAAAAAAGTTTATAATTATTATTTTTGGTCAAAATAAATATTTTTTTGTATTTCTTGATTAATAATTGTATACCTATATATATATTACGCCATTTTAGGTTTTTATAGAGAAAAATTGTAAATATATATATATTATATATATATATATATATTACGCCATTTTAGGTCTTTATAGAAAAAAAAATCTGATAGTATATAATATCTGTATTGGAGATAAATAGCAATAATTTGAAAATAAAAATCTATTTCTTTAAATAAAATTATGATTTTGATGCTATGTTGCCATATGGCAACAATGCGTCTAATGGTAAATCTGGTAAATCAGACTACAAGTAAAATAAAGACAAAAACAATAAAAATTATAAATGAATGATTTTTAAATAATTATTGACATAAATAAATACAATTTAATAGAGATATCTTAAAAAATAAGCATAAACACAATGACTTACAAATGATGCTTATAAATTATAAAAGAAAAAAAATATGGGTTAGAAGGATTATTTTAAAAAAAAAGGATGAATGTTAGAAATAATTTTTTTTTTTTTTAGATAAATCCCTCAAATACATAACCTAAACACTACAATGCTGGTGGAACTATTTAAAACAGTTTGACTTTTGATAGCTGAGATGCATAGTGTGTTTCCCAAAAGATATTTTTGAAAATTATTTTGTAATGACAATGTTTGAGAATGAGTCATGGGTGGACGCTAATATTGCAATCTTCAGTGATGCACTCTTAGTCTTAAAGGCCATCAAAAGTTTGGATACTTGGACAATTTAACACACTTGTATGCTACTGATCATTTCAAACATTATCCTACGATACAGGGTGGCAGTGACTCTCAAGTGGATACTCGGGATACAAACAATGCTCATTGGAGAGTTCCTGTTGGTCAAATCATCTTTGACTGAACAGTACTATAAGTAGTATAAGAGCAGCAACAAATTTGAGTTGTATAAAATTATATAAAATGACCGGATCGAGCGTATCCATGGTAGAACCTCAGCAGAAGGGAACATACTACAAATGTCCAGTTTCAAAGTGGACACTGCCCAATGGGGTTATTTTGTTAGTAGGTTTAGGTCCCACCTGTAACAATTGTGGAAACTGCAGGGAAGCAGATGAAAGGGTTCAGCACATGCTTTTTTAGAGCCCTGTCTTGCAGGAGTGGATGGACTGTACAACGGTTCATACCTTCACGGTTTTGTTTCTCCCTTGTGATATACAATGGTGTTTGCTCTCCGAGACCTAAGATTAATCTCAACTAATTTTCTCAAATTAGAGAAGTAAAAGCCAATTTCTTGACGATGCAGATATTTTTGTTTGTAGCGGAATTTCAGCATCCGAGTTTCATCTATAGCACAATCTTCTGAAGAATACTGCAGCTATTTTAAGAATCCTCAGGAATAATAAGAATGTGTAGGTCTACATCTGTATTTTTTCTTCATACAAACTTGCTTGTGTCCATGACTGTTGTTATACAAACTGTAGAGAAAAGAATACAAAAATGAGATTAATCTACAATTTAATATAAGACTTGTATACTATCTTAACTAACTATGGTGAACCACTATATATAAACATATATTGAGTTTGAGTATTTATATTAGATAACATTGTAAATTTAAACGTTAATATAATTTTAATTTGATGCAAATATAAAATTTTTAATACTTTTATAAGTTATAATTAATAATAATATGACACCAATGTAAAAAAAAAACATTCAGCAAATAGGTCATGTAAAGCAGATATAATGTAATTTTTTTTTTGTATGTTGCCATATGGCAAAAAAATATGAAACACAAATAATTTGAAATAATTTACTAGATCTATAGGCCTATAAATTCCTATAACTATAGTGAACAAACCAGGAAAACCAGTAACTTAACATCATTTAAAACATTAATAAAAATGCAAGACAAGACTCAGACCATGGATGAGCATAGGACGCAATAATCTTCTTTATAGGAGAAGCGTCTGTAATGTATAAGATAAGATATAGTATAGTGGCTATATTGACTATAGTCCTATGCCTAGGGGCCTACCTATAGATCATGTAAAGGAAATATATTAGGCCTATAAATTATTTTGTTGTATGTTGCCATATGGAAAAAAAAATAATTTACTACATACTTTTCATAGCCATAGACGCACTGTTGCCATATTATGATCATATTTATATGGTCCTCATATCATGTCATGAATATGTCTATGATAGATATGATAGACAGTAGGCCTACATATAGAATGTATGCCGATATCCCGATATGATGATATGTCATAAGTCATATGGTATTATGCCTTATTAATGTTATTATGGATAGCAACATTCAACATACGGTCATACCGTCATAAGTCATACGGCATACGGCATACGGTAGTTGTAGTCATACAAGAACATTTTCATTTTGTATATTTTTTTATCGAACTAAGACAAGATGATAAAAACACAATAAAAGCATATATTCTATGAGTTTAAACAATAATTACAACATTCATATTTTTTAATACTAGAAATAATCAGTATTTGATATAAAAAATACACTTGTACTTACTAGATGTTGCAGAAGGTTTTGTTGTCAACAATGACTAACAAATGCAAGTGCTGACCTAAATAAACAGTAGGCCTACTCGCAAAGGAAAATGTATCTAAGCTAGCAGTTAAAAATAGCAGAAAGGACAAGGGGAATCACTCTTATAATTCACTTGTAAGCGTATAATCATAATAAATAATGAAATAAAGACCAAGTGAAGAGCTTTTTATCAAAATTGAGTTAACATTTGATTTTGATAGTAAATAGTGTATTCAGTATCTGAATGTTAAAAAAAACATTTATACAAAATATCAAAGATACATTTTAAGTAATTAGTTCAATATTTGCACTTAAATGTGTGTGTTTTTCGGAAGATTACTCCAAATCTCGTAGCCATTTGAGGTGTTTTTATTTCCGGCAATATAGGAAAGTGACGTAACATAAAGGATTCCGACTAGGAAAAATGAATATTGTCACGTGTTTTGAATCTATTGTCACATGTTTTGAATCTTTTCTCGGTTCTTATTTTTAACAAAATGGTTAAATATAGATTTATATCGTCTATTTTTATTTATTTATTTCCCTTGTGATACGTCACTGCCGTATGAGGCTATTCCAAATCTCGTTCCTTTGAGACAAACCTCTTCACTTGGTCTTAAATGCTTTAGTTGACATATGGAAACAGTGATTTATAGTACTTAAAGAGGGATATACAGTATAGGCCATAGGCCTACCCTCACATATTCCCGGTTCTCCATTCGTCGCCCCCCATATTCGCGGGTTTGGCTCTTAACCATCTTTTAACCATCGTATGCCTGGTGTACCGGGCTAGCGTCATAACGTGATAAAAACGAATGCCCGGGCCCGGTAAACCGGGTTTTTGTAGATCATAGAGACTAAAAGCGCATTTCGAGTTACTACATTAGTGAAATACATTATAACAGCATGCAATATTACTACATTATTACTGTATTAATGAGTAAGAGTGTTTAGAAAGTGTTTGGGGAGCTCTAACATCTATCAGGATTGTTTTCTTTTTTTTTTGTTGAAAGTATTCAAGAACTGTTTCTATAAAAATAAACTCCTCTGTTTGATCCAATAGGGATAGAGCGTGCCAACAAATAATACACTCAAGCTATTCGGTGAAATTTAATATAGTTTAATAACTGAACTTTAATGTACAAGTTTGTTTTTTTTTTAAATTTCAATCCGGCTTTATATGCAGTGGAACTAAAAATATAGCACAAATCAAATAATAAAAATAGGCACAAAGGGAGTTAGCCAGTCTGCTATTGTAAATTTTAATAAATTCATATTTATGTCCCTTAGACTACAAAGTTCATGTTTTACCATAGAGTGCTCCTTTCTAAGTATTAGTATTAGTGTTTGCGATGTTTTTTTATTTTATGTGTAGTTAGATTGTGGAATCTTTTTTCGGCCCTAACGGGGTCTCCACACTAATATGAAGAAGAAGTTGTGTTTCAAATGTCTAATACTGAACTAAAATGTGTACCGGTAGTTGATAAACACGTAATGCTAAAAATATTGTTGCAAATTTGTCGAGTTTATGAAAGAGTTTTGTCCTATAAGAGTAGAATGTAACGTCAAAATATTGCAAAGAGAAGAGTCTGTCTCATGATTGTGAAAATGACTTTCACATTTACAAAAGTTACTGTTGTCAAATCCTATTTATTTAAAAAAAAATATATATATATAGGCCTACAATCAAAAGAAAATTCGGTTTCTCGTTATACAAATAAAAACAATTCCAAATTAGTTCAAGGGAAAAAAACTCAGATGTCTTAATTTGTGAAATGTTTTACTTGTTATCTCCATAAAGCTACAAAAAAAAGAAAAAAAAAGAAAAAAAAAAGAATCCGTACAGTTTTACAACATAACTCTGCTTTTTTCTGATATTTATATTGTGATCTTGTGTCTGTGTAATCACAAAAATATAATATCTAGGATTGATCTAGATTTCCTGCTTAGCAATGTTATCAAATACTTGGTCGTGAGAGCTACTGAGGTCAACACAGATAACATTTTACCAAAAGGTCAACACCTGGCGAACTGGGATGATACGACAGTGCTCTAATCGTAGGACTGATTACTTTTGCATAAGACCTTGTGAAACATAAGAATGACGAACCTTATTTGTTGGGCTGAACAACTATAAACATAAATAACTCACACAAAATAAATTGTAATTAAAAAGCTGCACACCAAATGGCAGTACAGAGTAACAAACGTACACTGAGCATAAACTGAATGGGCCTACTGAGTTAGAAGCGCCTGGGGTGATATACGTCAAAACAGCAGAATGGGCTCTGAACGTATCCCAAGACTCTTGCTGGGCTGGCACTTCACTTTTCCCAACCTGCGGAATTCCCCTTGGATTATCGGTGGCATTACTCGTATACTTGCAATGTCGGCAGACGGCACACAGACCTGGTTATCCATGCACCAGGCTTGGCGAGACAGGCTTTTGCGCAGATTCTTTCCTCCCCATCGATTCTTCACTCAGACGGTTTCTGCAAGTTGCCTATTACAAATCACTTATTTGCAATGGTTATTAAAAAAAAACAACATGTTTACCGTGTTGAGAGTTTTGCTATTTTTACCGTTGCTATATTTACCGAGTCCTGACCCTTCGCTGACCCTTTCCACGTTGACTTAACTCAAAGCACTCGAACAATTAACACACTACTGTCACATATTGGTAGTTCCCAATACTGGAACACATAAGCTTATTAGGCTACTTATTAATGTACACTCTCTTCAACGCAAGTTTTGTAGGCGGGTCTAAGTTTTCAATTTCCTTTTACGGCTGTCATTTTGACTTTTTAGTAACGTGTGTAAAAGATTCATGATGTAGAAATCCATTTTTTTTTAACGTCTGCAAATTCTGGAATGATTTATTATTACGTACATGGGAGATCATGTTAAAACTACCGTTTTTATTATGGGCTAAAGTAAATGGTACCAATATTTTCTACCTCTCTATTATAGGTCTCTCCCAAGGGTATTTAAGAGAAGTAGTTTCCCGCACAGTTTGCGACAGAGCGTAGAACTAATTTCATTTGAGCCTGTGATGACGCTTCTGTTGGCACTATTTTATTATTACTGTATATTATAATCTTCATATTGTAAATACATGTACTTGCACATATCGGAGTTATCACCTGAAATAAAATATTTTCTTGATTGAAGCATTTACAATGAAGCTTCTTTGTCAAGTTATTATTCTACTTTATTGTTTACAATACCATAATATATATTTATTTACAACTAACACGTCAAGGAAAGGAACTGTTAGAACGCAAATCCTGAGTTTGTTCCCAGGACGATAAAGAGTTCGTGTAATACTGAAATATAAATAATATTAACCAAAGTCTACCCTAGGACGAACGAGAATTATCAACAGCATCTAGACGGCTCTGACCACAAGGGGATTGAGGTCGTAACACTACACACACTTTGAAAAAAAACCACCCCATTACAGTGTGTAGTGACGTGTTGAGTCGCACATGGAATTAACAAAAAGCGCCTGTGTAGATATTGTTATAGATAGATAGGTAAACAGATAGACAGGTAGATTGACAAACACACACAAAGACGGAGCGATACCAGGTAAGTAAGTAAATATATAGGATCGTGTCTCACTTTATGCATACATTTATAACGTACACGTTTGCACAATCATATAATCTAACCCAGGGTTGGCAACCTATGGCACGCGTGCCAAACTCGGCACGCGGAGCAATTTTGAATGGCACGCGGAGGACCCACAAAAAGACACTATACGTCTTTTTACAAGAAATTGTGTGCCAAAACAGGATAACCTTTATTCTGTTGGCCTACTGAATGAATTAGAAGTTCTACTTTGGCACACTTATTAATTAAAGGTTTCCGACCCATGGTCTAGAGTAGTCTAGACTAAACAATAAACACAAAAATGATGTAATTTCGCTATTGTATGTATTTCTTTGACAAAGTCAGATATACCGATAAGTTAGATGCAACCAGTTACATTTTATCTTATCTTATAGGCTACATTACAGACGCTCCTTCTATAAAGAAGATTTTTGCGTCCTACGCTCATCCGTGGTCCGAGTCTAGTCTTGCATTTTTATTAATGTTTTAAATGATGTTAGGTTATTGGTTTTCCTGGTTTGTTCAGGCAGCCCATTCCATGCCCGAATGCCACTCGGGAAGAAAGAGTACTTATATGCATTTGTTCTCGCATAAGGGACAAGGAAGGTGTTTTTGTCTTTATGTTTATCTGAGCTTTGCAACAGATTGTTATTGTGTTGTATTTCTAAATTAGAGTTTAATGCCTTATGTATTTTTACTACTTTAATCTTTGCCCTTCTGTCCTCTAGTGTTTCTAGGTTTAGTGATTTTACTAATGGTGTTACTCTTGTTAATTGGGAATATTCACTAGTTATGAACCTTGCAGCTCTTTTTTGAATTTGTTCTAATTTTTTAATGTTTTCCTTAGTTGATGGGTCCCATAAAGATGCTGCATATTCTAGTATAGGTCTAACAAATGTGAGATAGCATTTTAGTGTTATATTCTTATTACATTTGTAAAAGTTCCTTTTTATGAATCCTAATGTTTTGTTTGATTTTTTAATTACTTCATCAATATGAGAGTTCCAAGATAACTTATCATTTATTATTACTCCCAGATACTTAGCATTGTTAGTTTGAGTTAGTTCTTTACCATGAATGAAGTATTTTGCTATTACTTATTTCTTTTTCTTGGATACCCTTATTAGTTACCATTTTTCTGGGTGAAAAGACATACTCCAGTTTGATTCCCATTTTTGTAGTTCATCTAGGTATTTTTGTAAAAGTTCACTATCTTTTCCTGTCTTTATTATTCTATAAATTTTGCAATCATCGGCAAATAATCTTACTTTTGTTCCTGTTTTGATGCAATTTGGCAGATCATTAATGTAAATTAGAAATAGTAGGAGACCTAGAACAGTTCCTTGTGGAACTCCTGAGCTTACTGTTATTGGTGATGACTTAGAGCCATTTATTATCACTGTTTGTTCTCTGCCTATAAGAAAACTTCTGAATCCACTGATGTAAGGGACAAGAGATGCCAAAGTATTTAAGTTTTTTAAGAAGACTAGAATGATGAACTTTATCAAATGCTTTTGAAAAGTCTAGTAATATAGCATCAATTTGGTTGTTATTATCTAAACCCTTAGACAACTCATCTATTAAGCCTATCAATTGAGTCTCACATGATCTACTTTTCGTGAAGCCATGTTGTTGTGGGCACAGTGCATTAAGTTTGTCTAGATGATTTACTATACTACTATACTATTATATGTTCAAGTAATTTACATGTTATGCTTGTTAGGGAAACAGGTCTATAATTTCCGGGGTCAGATTTATCTCCTTTTTGAAAAGGGGGGTTACATTGGCTAATTTCCAATCTTTGGGCACTTTGCCCTGGTTGCCTAAAAAAGTATTTTAAAAATTGGAGATATTTCATTAGTTTGTTCTTTAAGCAGTCTTGCTGGTATTTCATCTGGACCACAAGCTTTGTTTACTTTTAAGTTGGTTAGGAGTTGTTTAATGCCTTTTTCATCTACATTTATATTTCCTATCTCTTCTAGTTTGTTTAAATAATTTATGAATATTTCTTTGTCACCTGGATTTGAAAAAGATGTTGCAAAGTGTGTGTTTAGGATATTAGCTTTAGTTTCATTATCATTATAAGTTTCATTGTTTTGGCCTTTTAATGGACCTATGCCTGTAGTGTCCATTTTTCTTGATTTAATATAGGACCATACGTTTTTATTATTATCTTTAGAAATTACATTGTTTACATATTCATTCTGCAGCTGTCTGCTTAGTTTCTGAGTTAAATGTTTTATTTTTAGGGTTCACAGTCATTTCATCCTCAGTCAATTCATCCCAGTCACCTCATCCCGGTCACTTCATCCTCGAGTCACTTCATCCCCAGACAATTAATCCTAAATCACTTTATATAAAAATAATGTCCAATAAATTAGTCCACATAACGCGAAAATGGAAAATCCAAAAGTGTATACATGCAGAGGTAAAAAGTCCCGTGTATAGGCCTATATTCAGCGGGTAAAACCTGGACTTGTCTGTCTGTCTGCCGTCCGAACCAATCACATAATTTAGGAGGGATTTAATCGTTAGTCACAAATTGTCAATCCATATTGTCTGTCTAATTTAATCGACAACATGGCCGCTTCAAAGACATAGATCCATTGGACATCTTGAATCTGAGTAAGAGTGGTGTCCTATTTCTATCCACCGTCCTATTTATCCGTCGTGCTTTTTATCATCAAAGTGAACCCGGCGCACGGCTGTATCAAACAAAGGTAGAGACGACCGCGAGTTACCGGTAGCACCGGTGGCCAAGTTAAATTAACATTATTGTCGAGCAATCAAGCCAGGGGCAATACTGAGATAAACGACGACGAAACTTTATCCCCTTGACCTCTTAAAAACAAAATAAAAAAATTGAATGTCGAACTATTAGCTTTTTTTGTGTTTGTTATGATTTATATTTCGATCTGATTTAATAATTCTATACCTAAAATTGCATTTTTAGGATTAATGGTCTGGGGATGAAGTGACTGAGGATGAGGTGACTGGGATGAGGTGACTGGGATGAGGTGACTGGGATGAATTGACTGAGGATGAAATGACCTGTCATCAATTTTTATGTATTTTTTAATGTAGTCTGATTGAATTAGTTGCCTTAAACTTTTTGAATAGATTTTCTTTTTGTTTACACAGTTTCTTTAGTTTAGTGTTAAACCAACATTTGTTAATTTTATTTGATGTTTGTTTTGTTGGCACAGAATCAGCCATTAAGCTTATTGCTTTTAAGTTGGTTTTTATGAATTGCCAAATATCTTCAACTGGACTATTTATATTGTATTTAGTAAGAAAATCGGTTTGGAATTTTATTGCTGCTTGATGTAGTTCTGTTGTGTTACATTTATTCCAGAGATAAATTATTCTTTTAGGTTTCTTGCTTATTTGGGTTTTTATTTTGTTATTAACTGTGACAATATCATGATCTTAAAGTCCAGGGAGTATTTCATATTCTATTACTTTTATTTGACTATTGTAAAAAAAAATCTTTGTTATGATTTATCGATCACATTTATTTTATAACATTTAAAAACATACATACTGTTACAAATTACAAGTAGTAACGCGATACTGAAATACAATAATTTCACCTTCCGATGTAACGAAACCTTTTTTTTAAAATACATAGTAAAATATAGAATTTTTGTTATTAAAGTTAATAACATTTTATATTTGAAGTAACAGGCAATATGCGTAAAAAAAACGTGCATATAATATAAATATATATTATTCAAAAACTGACCCAAAAACAATGGAAAGAAACTATTACATCATTTACTGTTGCTTGCAGAGATTTTTCCGCTTTTTATCTTTCAAAGTATCATATTTCACTTGGAGTTCTTCATACTTTGTATTCATTTCTTTAATCATTTCCTCATATTTCTGCTGCGATTCACCAAGATTACTTTTGTGTGTTTCTATCTGCTCATTTAGTTTGTCTTCTAATTCCTGAATTTTTGTTTCAAGTATCTTAATTTGTTCTTTGTCTTGATTCAATTCTGCTGCCATTTGCCCATTTTCTAGTGAGTGTCTCACGGTAGATTCTTCTAACGTCCTTCGCCTTGAAATATCTTCCTCAAACCGTTTTAGCCTCTCTTCGTAGGTTTTGGTAATTATTTCCTTATCGTTCTCAAATTTGTTCTTCTCTCTCTTAATATTTAGAATATTCTGCTGTGAATCAATTGTAGTATACAAATGAGAAGTCAGATCAATAGCTGTGGTCAATACGCCAGTTGCTTGTGTCACGTGCGAAATCAGCTACTGACGTTAGATGATATTTTTAGTAATGTATTATTATATATTATTTTGATTCATATCCATCTTGGATCTCACAAGGTTGTATAAGAATTTATATTGATGTTATTCAATTAGATCTGATGTTTATTTGACTCGTCACGATATGAATCTTTTGTGTAAAAAGTGATTTAGATAAACTGTACCTTAATATATAGGAAATCCACAATCCTGTTTGAAATTGAACACAAATTTATTCCAACAAGTTGAGATGATAAAATATAACAATACCACAGAATACATGTACCAGTATTATAATGAAACTTAATCAGTTGAGATTCTTCTATAATGAGTAAAGCCGTAATCCTATCTTTAAGAAAGTGGTCAAAAACAGTCCTTCCACATTAGCGCCCAAACTAGAACTAAACTAAACGGTATTCCACCCTCGTGCATATGACGTATTTTATAGCTATGACGTAGTGTCTAGACATATGCATGTTTTATTCCTAACACGGAAACATTTCGGGTTTAAGATTATTTCATTTTAACTTTAGTTAATAATAACAGAACCAATATAATATGGAAATAAATCTACTCGTAACAATCGCCCCCCCTTAAGACACAAAGGAATTACAGACAGCGTTAAGTATGGAATTCTTTGTAGAGTACCCATAAAATGAACCGAATTCCCAAACTTTTCGTAAGATTTAATTGACTATTGGACAATCTTTTAAAGATTAAAATGAACCATATATTACATATCCCTTAATAACAAAGTCGCTATTATGGAATCCCTTATCACATTATTCTATCAATGATTATTAATTAAACATTTATTTATCAATTAATATTTACAATTATGATTATTGTGTGTACAACGTTGACCATAAAACTATTACCACCAATAACCAATTCCCACAGAATTGATATGAATTACCCAAATAAGTGGAACCGATTAATAATTGATAGATAATTCTTTAGAAAATTTAATTTATTTATAACCGATCACTGTATCATTAACTAATGATTTTCAGTTATTATATGATTATTATGATGTCTCAATTATGACATCAAGAATATTAAAAAAAAATGTTATAATCTCAGCTGATTTAGCTTTTACATAGCATAAAATAAGACATCCAAATTATAACATGACGACATAGAAACAAACAATTTTCAAAACACATCAATAATCAATTGAACAAACACAAGTGTGAATGTATTCAAGTTAAATACCGGTGTGTGTGCAATTGCTGTATGCAATAGTTACCTTTTACCTTACAACGTATGATTGTTTCTAGTAGAATTTGAAGTTTTGTTCTGTAATGTCTCATATTGCAATATTTCAAAACATAGTTTATTTATTGTCATATTTACAATAATATAAATGTTAATCAATACAATGAATGACATAAAAGAAAACATTTAATGAGAAACTGACTTTCATCTTCTGGTTTACCAGTTACATGCGCGACAACGTGTCAGCGACCACATTTTGTTTACCTGGTAAATATAACACATTTAAATTATATGCTTGGAGGAATAAGCTCCAGCGAATAATTCTTTGCTTCTGTTTAACCCTGGAAAGGAAAACTAAAGGGTTATGATCAGTTAAAATATCAATTGGATATGGAGAACCATTGACATAAAAATCAAAATGTTTCAATGCCAGGATTAATCCTAAAAGTTCCTTTTCTATCACACTATAGTTTCTTTGATGCTTATCAAATTTTTGAGAGTAAAAACTAATCGGGTGTTCCAGTGAATCATCACCCTTTTGGGAAATGACCGCTCCCATCCCTGTATCACACGCGTCAACGGTAATTTTAAAGGGTTTACTGTAATTGGGTGTTACTAATACAGGTGCCTCAGAAAGAACATCTTTTAATTTCTCAAAGGCCTGGTGGCATTCATTAGACCATTTGAAAGTGCAATTCTTCTTTAATAGATTTGTTAATGGACATGCAATGGTTGAGAAATTTTGACAGAACCGACGGTAGTACCCCGCCATCCCGAGAAAACTACGGAGTTGTTTACAGGTTTCAGGAACAGGGAACTCACGAATAGCCTTAACCTTTGCATTTAATGGTTTTACCAAACCATTTCCCACTATGTGACCTAGATACTCGATGGTTGCATGGCAGAACTGACTCTTAGTCAAGTTTATGGTGAGATTAGCATGAGTCAATTTCGTAAATAACAAATGTAGTTGATCCAAATGAGATTTAAAATCGTCACTAAAAACAACAATATCATCGAGGTATGCGTGACATTTAGGAATGTCCTGAGTAATGGTATTTATTAACCGTTGAAAAGTAGAGGGTGCATTAACCATACCAAAGGGCATGACCTTAAATTTGTACAGTCCGTCAGGGGTTACAAACGATGATATCTCCTGAGCCCTCTCCGTCAGGGGAATCTGAAAATACGCCGTCAATAGGTCAATTTTCGTCACAAACTTAGCATTACTCACTTGATCTATTAGATCGTCGATTCTTGGTATTGGATAGGAATCAGTTTTTGTCACTTTGTTTACCTTACGGTAGTCCACACAAAACCTCATGGATCCATCGGCTTTAGGTACCAATACACAAGGGGAAGACCAGTCACTACTACTAGGTGTAATAATGTCATTGTCAAGCATGTAGTGAACCTCTTTACGGATGCATTCTAACTGGATAGGATTTGACCTGTATGGATGTTGTTTAATAGCTTTAGTATTTTCATTTAAAATAACATCATGCTTAACTACACCAGTTCTACTAGGTACATCTCCAAATAAATGGATATTTTCATTAATTAGACCTTTGATATCGGATTGTTCGCAATCAGGTAAATGTGCCAATTTTTCATTTAGGTTTTTCAGAGCCTTTGTATTTTGCAGTTTGCTTTCTGCCACTTCACGCTCAATTTCGGGTGAATTATTCCCGACTTTAATAACAGTGTTTACCGAGGCAACAACTTTTTGTTCTTCTCTGGTAATGTATGGTTTCAACATATTGATATGGCACACTCGTTGCGATTTCCGTCTATCAGGGGTCTTTACAAGATAGTTAACCTCACTAAGCTTAGCCATAACCTCGTAGGGTCCTGTAAACTTGGCACTCAGGGGTTGACCAGACAGTGGCGTCAGCATGAGAACTTTATCACCAGGTTGGAAGATACGGGTTCTTGCGTTGACGTCATAATAGACCTTCATCTTGTCTTGTGCCTGCAAAAGATTAGATCTGACAACTTTTAATGCATTATACAGTCTATTTTTAAAATTTTCCACGTATGTCAGTAGACCAGTGTCTTCAGTGGATGACAACCATGTCTCTTGTAACAGCTTTAGTGGTCCACGAACTGTGTGTCCGAAAACCAGTTCAAAGGGACTGAAACCAAGAGATTCTTGTACAGCCTCTCTGGTTGCGAAGAGTGCGAAGGGAATACCACGATCCCAGTCGTCGTTATGCTCGAAACAGAAAGTACGGAGCATATTCTTCAATGTTTGGTGGTATCGTTCCAGTGCGCCTTGACTCTGTGGATGATATGCACTCGATACTGCATGACGAATACCCAGCCGTTCTAAGACTTGGCGAAATAACTTCGATGTGAAATTTGAACCTTGATCTGACTGCACGGTTTTCGGAAGACCATATCGGGTGAAGAATCCGATAAGTGCATCAGATATTTTGTCGGCATTGATGCTACGTAGAGGAATAGCCTCTGGAAATCTCGTTGCCGAACACATTATAGTGAACAGATACTGGTGGCCAGCCTTAGTTTTAGGCAACGGACCGACGCAGTCTATAATGATGTGACTGAAGGGTTCTGAGAATGCTGGTATGGGTCGTAGAGGAGCTACCGGAATGGTCTGATTCGGTTTGCCGACCATCTGGCAGACATGACATGATCTGCAAAACGATGTGACGTCACGACGTAGGCCAGGCCAGAAGAAATATGGAAGAATCCTATCGAAGGTTTTCTGAATCCCTAGGTGACCAGCATACGGTGAATCATGGGCCATATGTAGTATGTCCTTGCGGTATACATTGGGTACCACGATTTGATGTACTTCGCTGCATGTTTCATCGTCGTTTTCTTTCCCTCTCCATTTCCTCATCAACAACTCGTCCCTCAGGTAATAACCTGCGGCCATTGTTTCTAACTCTCCTTCATTCTTTGCTTCCTCTTTTAGCTTCCCAATCTCTGGATCTTTGCATTGAGCAAGAATGAGTAGTTGTCTAGGCGACAAATTATTTTGATCAGTATGACTTGAGTGACAACCTAGAACATCCGCCATGAAGGTTGCTTGCAAGTCAATCTCTGGTGTTGGTTCTGGTTTCTTTGACGATTCATCAGTCATCTGTTGTTTCTCCATAGCTCTGGTGATAACACATACTGAATTTTCAGTATTCTTACACTGAACAGAGTCTCTGGTTTCTTTAAGTACAGGATGTACCTGATTCTTGGCAATGTCACTTCCTAAAAGTAATGAAATGCCTCTGTAGGGAAATTTCTTCACTATCCCAACAATAACAGATCCAGTGAAGTAATTACTCTTCAACTGTATACGATGTAACGGTGCCGTAAGTGTTCCAGCCATAGTACTGATCAAGGCATACTGGCCTGTATGAGTCAATTTCGACGTTGGTACAGTATTCTTCAACAGTAGAGATATATCAGCACCGGAGTCACGTAGAATTTTAATCTTCCGTTCTCTAGCTTGATTATCTATAGGTGACACATAGCCCTCGCTAACATCCGATAGCATGCACTCGGGTAGTTCTCTGCCTACTGAGTTTCTTGCTACACTACTGCCTCCATAAGTAAACGTTTTATTTACTGATTGCTCATCTGTCACACTCCCTTTTGAGTTGAAACTATAATGTTCAATAGCCTCGGTCTTCATTTCAAAGACTTTTTCCGACTTTGAGCAACTTGGACATGCGTGTTTCGCCATCTCCTCATGACTAACATCAGATGTCTTTCTTTCAGCTTTAATTCTTTTGTGGGCAGTTTTATTTATGTGAGTTTCAGTTTGTACGGCGATGTGTGATAAAACCACGTTGTTCTTGTTTTTAATGGGTCTTTTCTCTTTATGTAGACTCCAACAATTCTCTTTTATATGTCCATCTTTCTTACAGAATGTACAGGTAATTCTCTTTTGTACAAAACTTGAATTCTCTTGTTTATCGGCTTTTTGTTTACTTTTATCCTCTGTCGATCTTAACTTTCTCTCTGTATTACTGTTTTGAGTCCTCAAACTTGTTCTGTCATTTTGAAAATAATGGCTATGCGGGTGAATAATGACGTATTCATCGGCTTTAACTGCTGCTTGTTCTGCTATTTCAATACCACGATCAGCCAAATGAACTTTTATATCAGTGCGAATCTTCTCAGTAAAATCCTCCATCAGTATGAGATTATATAGTTTTTCATAATCTTTATTCACATTCTTAGAACGTAACCATCGATCAAGATACTTTTTCTCTAATCTCAGGAAATCAACATGTGAAACTTCTGGTTCCTTCTTGTACTCACGATATAACTTTCGATACTTTTCTGGAGTTAGAACATAACTCAATAGTACTCTGCTCTTTATTAGTTCATAATCATTGCATTCCTATACTTTTCTGGAGTTAGAACATAACTCAATAGTACTCTGCTCTTTATTAGTTCATAATCATTGCATTCCTCTGGAGTCAAATTCAATACAACATCTAGAGCCTTGCCTTTTGTTAGAGCTGAACGTAAAAGTACGGCTTTCTTATCTTCAGGAAATTTATAATCGATCGAGTTTCTTTCGAAGACCATAAAGAACTCATCAATCTCTATGTTCTCCATGCTTGGGACATGCTTTTTAAAGTTATATAGTTCTACATTATTTGTTTCCTGAATCGTATGAGTTGACGAACGAGACTTTGCCAATTCAATCCTTTCATTACTAGCGATTCTTTCTTTTTCCAATTCCCCCAATCTTTTCTCTTTCTCTGCTTCTATTCTTTTACCTTCTAATTGTACTTCTATTCTTTTACCTTCCAATTGTACTTCTATTCTTTTACCTTCCAATTGTACTTGAATTTCTAACTTCCTCATTTCTAACTGGAATTTCATGTCTGCACTTAGTTCATTTCCATTCATTTTAAATTCATGGTTATCTATGTCTGTTTTCAGGGTTTCTGATACATTGAGAACCACTGATTCTTCACTATTCATAGTATTTTCTTCAAGCATTCTACCATGTCTTTTCAAACAGTCCTTAATATCTTGAATCAATTTACTCCTAACTGGTGTAACTTCAGTAATGTCTATTCCCAGAGAATTTGCCATCTCTTTTAACTGGGTTAGTGACATGCTAGTTAACTGTTCTGACGTGATAGCAAAAATATTCAATTGCTCCAACGTAAGATTAGCTTCCGCCATGTTTTATATTAATGACGTAAATAGAAGATAAAAAATTTCAACTTTACCTTTCATAAAGTCCTTTGAAATATTTTTACACCACTTAATATTTGTAGAAGATAAATTTTAAGATGATTGTGTACAAAGCTGAAAACAGTATGTCCGAACACAGACAGTGCCTCCCACGTAGACAGAATTTGAATAAATATTTGTTGTAAATCGTTTTCAATAAAACATTTGTATATTCTCAATTCTTATACATACAAACTTTAGATCCCGGACGAGCCCCCAATCTTTTGTCACGTGCGAAATCAGCTACTGACGTTAGATGATATTTTTAGTAATGTATTATTATATATTATTTTGATTCATATCCATCTTGGATCTCACAAGGTTGTATAAGAATTTATATTGATGTTATTCAATTAGATCTGATGTTTATTTGACTCGTCACGATATGAATCTTTTGTGTAAAAAGTGATTTAGATAAACTGTACCTTAATATATAGGAAATCCACAATCCTGTTTGAAATTGAACACAAATTTATTCCAACAAGTTGAGATGATAAAATATAACAATACCACAGAATACATGTACCAGTATTATAATGAAACTTAATCAGTTGAGATTCTTCTATAATGAGTAAAGCCGTAATCCTATCTTTAAGAAAGTGGTCAAAAACAGTCCTTCCACATTAGCGCCCAAACTAGAACTAAACTAAACGGTATTCCACCCTCGTGCATATGACGTATTTTATAGCTATGACGTAGTGTCTAGACATATGCATGTTTTATTCCTAACACGGAAACATTTCGGGTTTAAGATTATTTCATTTTAACTTTAGTTAATAATAACAGAACCAATATAATATGGAAATAAATCTACTCGTAACACTTGATCCTTCTGCAAAACTTCCAGTTTCAGCTTCTCAGCTGTCCCTAGTAGCTTTCGAAGCTCAGCGGCTTGTTCTTCAACGTCATACTGGTAAATGGCTTTGCATTTTTCCAGAAGAAGGCTGCATTCTTTTCGAATGCGTTCTGTGATTCTTGGCTCTTTACATTCCACTAGTAGACATTGTCTCCTTTCTTCGGCAGCCTTGAAGTGATTTCCACAGTAACGGCGGCCATTGTACTGTAGCTTATCAATAGTTCTGATCAGTTTTTCTATCTGTTTCTCCCTTATTTCAGTGTCATCGCTGTGGTTATCAAAAAGGACTACTCTATTGCCGCATTCTTCTAAAAGTTCCTTGAAAATACCTTTTTGCTCTGAGCACCATTTCTTATAGTTTTTGCTCTTGTTTTTTGCTCTAAACATGTCTCCATGAGTCACTAACAAAATACAGTAATCTTTGACTATGTGTTGGCCGAATATAGACTTGAGCATCTCCACGACTCGTTTATCCTCCTTTGTATATCTTCCACCATATTTGACCACCAGAAGAAAAGCATGATACCCTTTCGGATGTTCTGTTACTGCGTCTTGCATTTTGTCTATCATGATCTCTATAGTTTTTTCTATGTCGTCCATATTATCTGTGTCCTCGAAGCCAGGACCGTCCACGACTTTGATTGTGCGGCCTTTGAAGTAGGCGTACTCGTGCTGTACGTTGCTGGTCACAGATTCGGTACTGTCAAGGCTCTCAAATATCTTTTTGTCTAAGATGGTATTCCCAGTGGCACTTTTGCCATTGCCTGTTTTGCCTACTAAAAGAATGTCAATATTCTGGAGAAGAAAAAAACAGCACTATTTTATATATTTAAGCTATTATTAAACTTGGTAAAAGGAAAGAAATTCTAGTCTTGTATTTTGAGAAATATTAACGTTGTATGTTATGTTACTACACTAGTTTCTCATAAATGCAAGACTAAATTAAAAAAGGAAAGGCTGTTTCATCATCAGAAATTATGTTAAATTTAAGGTTTTGGTAATTGAAAATAAGTTAATCCAAACTATTTGTATAAATATTACCTTCTCATTCTCTTTTGGATAAATCTGTAGAAAAAAAAGAAATATGGAAATATGAACACACTTAAAAGAATCTTTTTACTAATATGTTTCTTTAAAATTGAGTTTAACATTGTTAGAAAACAAGACTTGAAAATAACAAGTAAAATCCTTAAACTCTTTTTAAACATGCTTCAGTAATAATGTTGCATTTTTTTTATTGTTTTAACGTATTATACTAAAATAAATAAACATTTATGTGTATGTATAGTATTAATAAAACTGTAGCCTACATTTATTTCGGTTTTATCTTTGCTGTCACTGACTGTAGGTTCAGCACCGTACGTCAAACGTGGTTCCCCTTAGATAAATAAAAGGTGTTGATGAAATCATTAAGTGCTATGTTTCGTGTTGTTCTCTGGACTTTATACAAAATCAATTAATATCTAGCGAAAATGTGCCAGCGTTATTTTTTTTCCATTACATGGTGCATAAAAATGAAAGAAAACGAAATTTAATGCAGAGAATAGTAGTGAAAAAATTGCACAAATGACTCACGCGTGGAGCTTTGTTTTGACATTGAGTCCATCTTTGCACGAATGTTGCCGTAGATATTTTTAATCCTCGGATCCTCTTGTGTCACATCGTCTTGCATTTCGAGGATTTTCTCCCTTATCTAAAATAGATCTATCTTATAATTATAGAGTTTAAAATATCATTTTCTGAAGAAATATATATATATATATATATATATATATGAGACAAAATGTATAATTAGCAATGGTGTAGCCAAGATTGCAAGGTGGAGGGAAGGCAAATAGTGCAATGTAGGGATTGCAAGAATGGCAACTAATATATATATATATATATATATATATATATATATATATATATATATATATATATATATATCGTTTATAGATTTTAGAATATATATATATATATATATATATATATATATATATATATATATATATATATATATCGTTTATAGATTTTAGAATATATCGGCTCTCGGTCGATATATCCGAACACTTTCACAGAACTGCTGTTTGCCTGACATTCGATTGTAAGCCGCCAAAAATAAACCATAAAGAGTCTAATATGAGTCGTGCTTCAGAGAAAAATCAAAACATTTCAGATACTGGTTTATTAGACTCATACAGCCAAATTATATAATATAAGATTTTTTTTTTACAGCGCAGCACAAGGATGGTGACTTACTTGACTTAATAATGTATATCCCAATAGGAGCATAGGGCCGCAACTACACTTTTCCATCGGTCTCGGTCTTGGGAGGCTCCCTTTATTTGTGTCCATGTGAGGCCAACAGCCTTTGCCTCACCTACGACCGATCTCCTCCAAGTTGGCCTGGGTCTGCCTACTTTCTTTTTGCCCTGGGGATTCGTCAAGTGCTTTTCTTGCTACATTGTCTTCTGTTCTTCTTAAAGTGTGACCAATCCACCTCCATCTACGGCTTTTGATGCTGTTGTCGATGGGTTTTTGTCCGGTCTTTTCCCATAGGTTGACGCATGAAATGGTTTCTGGCCATCGAATTTTCAGCATGCTCCTCAGGCATCTGTTAACAAAAGTCTGGAGTCTGCTTGTATTTGCCTCGGTAACTCTCCAGGTCTCTGATCCATATAAGAGGACTGCCTTAACATTTGTATTAGATAGTCTTACCTTGTTCTTTAAGGACAGCGCGCTTGATCTCGACATGGGGCGCAGGGCATTGAAAGCAAGCCTGGCCTTGTTGATCCTGCTCTTTATGTCTTCATCTGTTCCTCCATCTCTACTCATCACACTTCCCAGGTAAACAAATTTGTCCGTGTCTATTATTCCCTCATCATCTAGCGGTATTGACCTGTCCTGTTCATTATTTATCTTGATGACTTCTGTTTTCCTTTTATTTATTTTTAGGCCAACCTTTCTCGCCTCTTCGGACAGTCGGTTTAGTTAAGATTGTGTGTCTTGCTGTCTGTGTGAGAGGAATGCGACATCGTCTGCGAAGTCCAAGTCTTCTAGCTTCTTTGTGAAAGGCCATTGAATGCCTGTGCTGTTTCCCGAGGTTGTCTTATTCACGATCCAGTCTATTACAATTAAAAAGATCAGCGGTGACAGCATGCAGCCTTGACGCACGCCTGTCTTCACAGCAAATGGACTGGTTAGCTTTCCTTTATGGATGACTTGGCAGCAACAGTCTTCATATAGTTTCTTGGTGATGTTGATGAATTTTGATTGGATGCCGTAGTAGCTCATTAGCTTCCAAATGGTTTCTCTATCCACACTGTCGAAAGCCGTTTCTACAAACGTCATGTACAATGGAGATTGCCATTCTAAAGATTGTTCAATGATTATTCGCAAAGTGGCAGTGTGGTCAGTATATGATCGACCTTGTCGAAAACCTGCTTGTTCTGGCCTAAGTTTCACATCTAGGGCTTCCTTCAGTCTCTCTAAGATAATCGTGGTCAGGACTTTGCCTGGAACTGAGAGAAGCATTATTCCTCTCCAGTTGCTGCATACAGAGAGAATACCTTTCTTCGGTAGCTTGAACATGTAGCCTAGTTTCCATTCGTATGGCACTTGTTCCTCTTCACAAATTTTTTGTAGTAGTGGCTGGAGCATCTCTGCTGATACTGCTGGGTCTGCTTTTAGAGCCTCTGGTGGGATGCCATCTGGTCCAGCCGCCTTACCGTTTTTGATAGAATGGATGGCTTTGATGATTTCTGCCTTCGAAGGCGGACCTGGTGTTGACATTGAGAGGCTCATTTTCTGGTGGGATGTCTGGGGGAGATAGTGATGGGGGTCAGAAAAGTACCTCCTTAAAGTGTTGGACCCACCTATCTCTCTGTCCTACATCGCTTGTTATGACCTTGCCATTACTGTCATTGACTAGTTTGTTCTAGCCATGCCGCCGACCAATCCCTGCCGCCCTGCCGCCGACCAATCCCTGCCCCCCTGCTGCCGACCAATCCCTGCCCCCCTGCTGCCGACCAATCCCTGCCGCCCTGCAGGAGTTTTGGGCCTAGGAAATACGAATTGTATATCTGGAAAGAACGTCTGTAAACGTATAATTCAAATGGAACGCTGCAGGTAACCCATTTTGTGTGTGTGTAAAGCTGAGTTTTAAGTTATTTTAGTAATTTAGAATTGTATATCTTCATACTTTTATATTCATATTATAAATGGATAATACATCTGCCACTGCAATTCACACCAAGAGCGCCCTGAGCATGCTAATTTAATAGCATGGATAGAAGTGCTATAAAGGAATGCCCATTCTTATTAAACAGCATGCATTTTATACTTTATACTCGGACGCTGCTTTACGGAAATTTCATGAAACTATTGAGGGAAAGATCGCCACACTAGAAGGAAGCAACCGTGTTTATAGTTTAATGATTGTTAGTTTAATTAAGTGTCTTACTTTTGTTAGGTTGTTTGCATTGTCTACAATTTTCTGGAGAGATTCCATCAAGTTCTTGGCGTAGAAACCTCGTCCGAACTTTTTGTTGGGCGTTTTAAGAGACACCGACAGCCAGGACATCAATTTTTCAAGTACATCATCTGCACGCAAAAAAATTACTATTCAATACATTGTTTCTATGTAATACCTTAGCTTCAATGTTTTAATATCAAATAGGTCTTAAGTAGTTTACGTGTGATGAAAATAAAATCATATTGAGTTAAACATTAAAATAATTGTGTTTTGGGATTTTAGAAATTAGTTTTAAAAAAGTACAGTAGCCGTCTGACCAAATTGATCCATAGGACCGGTGAAGCAGCGTTCACCAGTTTCTGTGGCCACGGCATAATAGGTAAGGCCAGCACAATGCACAGCCGCCTTTACTTTACCCCTACTAAGGTCAGGTACCCATCAGACCTGGGTAGACTCAAGGACACCGTCCAGACCCGAGAAATAAATCCTAGCCAAGGATTCAAACCCAGACCCCTTCGGTACGCCAGTCGAACGCGCTGCCGCTCGGCCACTGTAGCCCCTTTTAGAAATGTAGCAGTGTATAACTTATTCATTTAAGTATGCTTGCAGAATTTGTTACTTACCGTTAAGCTCTTTCATGTCCGTTTCATTGTTAAGGCAAATGAGACTCATCGTCACAGCGGCCGTCACCTTAAGGATATCATCTTTACACTCAGTAAACCAATCCAGGATGTTATATGTATACTCCGAGCAGGCTGGATAGTTTATCTGAGTCACAGCGGTATATAGAATGACCATAACTGATGAGCAGATACTTGCAGATATCTGGAGTAATAGAGTGGACCATTTGTTTGTGAATTGTAATTTATAAACACAAAAGAAAGTCTTTTGGAGTATAGAGGCCGACCGAAACCAAATTTTTGTTTCTGCCGAAATCGAAAGCACACTGAAAGTCATAAATTGACTTTGGGCCGAAACCGAAGCGGAATCCCACAATTTCGCTACACTTTCGGCCGAAACCGAAAGATAAACCCAAATTGCCAAACAAAAGATTTAAAAAGACTGCACATTTTTTTGAAATATTAATTATTTTATGGGTAGGCCTATTATTTAAGTAAACCATAGAACATGTAATATACAGTTGTTTATACATGTATTATTATATAGGGTAGGCCAATAAAATGTGACCACTTTTTAATCATACACACATTTTCAAAACTCAAAGGGCGAATGACATAATGATGAGGTTTGGTTTGGGATCAGAATCTTATGTTCTGCCTATTAACGTGTCCATTGAGATGGAAATGTGATTCATCGTTGAAAAAAATCAGGTCCAACAGAACGGGATCATCTTTAATGAGTTGACTGATGTTTCTACAAAAGGTTAGTCTCTCTTCTCTATTTGATGCTGTCTGAGCTTGCAAAATCTGAATTCTTTAGGGAAAATAATGATGGTCTGTGTTCAGTAAGCATCTAAAGGTGTTCACACGTCCTGTTTCCCTGAACTTCTGCAGAAGACGTCTGATTTCTTCCCGGAAAGTCAATTGTGAATCGTCGCTGAGTGTGGGTTACCGATTTTAATTCCAAATATGCTTCCACGATCTTCACTCTCTCCTCCACAGTATATTGCTTTTGATCCATTGGTGTGAGAATTCAGTGTTTCGTTGTTAATATTCTTGAAAATGAAAAAAATCTTTGTAATTTTGAAAATTGTAAGAATTTAAAAAGAAAAGTGGTAACATTTTATTGGCCCACCCTGTAAATGAATTTCGGTTGGCCTCTATTGGATTGACCTCTTTTTAAATATGTATCGCTTAATTTATGGAGCAGTTTGCTTAAGAAATAAATCGAGTATGAACAAGAAAAGAGTCGCATAAGAGGCGCTTTTAATGGCCTCTTCCTTCCTCTAGTGTCTTTGTACAAAAAGTGTACAACTCCATGATTGAGTAGTCGAACCAGAGCGTTAACTACAGATCATGTAAGAATGTGATTAAATTGCCAAAGCAATACTCCACCCATGTACACCCCTCACAAGAGTGAAAAGAGACTGGACAAATAAGAGGTCAAGTTTTGAGCACAGACAGAAGACAGACCATGCACTTCTTGTGACTTTCTATCTTAGCATATGATCTCTTCAGCTGGTGTTAATCTTCGTGTAGTAGAGTTATTTCACGATCAAACGGTGTAAATGATATTTAATTAATTTAGATGTGTATACACCTTTGCTGGACTTTTTGTTATCTGAGGCAGGAGTCGGCAACCTACGGCACGAGTGCCAGACTTGGCACGCAGAACTATTTCAATGGCACGCGAAAGACTGCTAGAAAAACTATTCAAGTATCTTCTATTAGAAATAGAGTGCTACAGCAGGGTGAATTTCAGACTGTTGGCACGCTGAATGAAATTAGAAATCCCACTTTGGCACACTGTTATCAAAAGGTTGCCGCCCTCTGCTTTAAGCCATCAATCATCATTAAATAAATACCCAAAAATGAAACGTACCGCTTGGTCAAGGAATTGACCGTGTTTCTGTAAAAGTTTTATTAGCATG
Organism: Anisus vortex; assembly: GCA_949126835.1. NCBI lineage: Eukaryota > Metazoa > Mollusca > Gastropoda > Planorbidae > Anisus > Anisus vortex. Next base: position 29,415,054 of record OX421506.1, read on the forward strand.
TCCACAAATTCATCTGCGCTGATTACCTTTTGTTGGTATGAAAAGTAATGAAGCAATAAATACTCTTTATAGTAAGTTTATAGCAAACAATATAAAACAAAGACTTCTAATGGTAATAGACTCTATTTGAAGGCTTAAAAATCTTTCAACTACCTTACCTTCATTAAATCATGATCTTTAAAACAGAATGTTTCCAAGACGGATAACAAAAGCACTGCATCAAGCCCATTATCCGCTTTCAGACTTTTTCTAGTACTTGCTTCTTTTAGCCATTGGACTGTTAGTTTGATGTCTTCCTCTGTAACACATCAATAATGCCAAGTATAAAATGCATGCTGTTTAATAAGAATGGGCATTCCTTTATAGCGCTTCTATCCACGCTATTAAATTAGCATGCTCAGTGCGCTCTTGGTGGGAATTGCAGTGGCAGATGTATTATCCAAAGAGAAAGGTCTTTAAGTTATTTTTAAAAGATTCTCTTGTCCCAGATTCTCTCAGTGTCTGAGAGAAACTATAGTCATCCATAAAGCTTTATAACATGAATATAAAGGTATGAAGATATACAATTCTCAATTACTAAAATAACTTAAAACTCAGCTTTACACACACACAAAATGGGTTACCTGCAGATTCAACATGACCTTCTTGTATGATTTGATGTAAACAGTGGGATAACACTCTTATTACTTTGTTGGTGTGATTCACGTTGTCTTGAAATATCTACATTATTGGTATAACAAATGTTAGGCAGTTATGAAATAGCTCAAGCTCAATAAAGAAATAAACTTTGCTAATGGATAGCCGGGGAAATAAATGCGCATAAATAGTGATGAACTGGTGAAGTAAAATACCCCTCGGACCAAACTGATCGTAGGGCCGGTGAAGCAGCGTTTACCAGTTTCTGTGGCCACGGCATACTATGTGATTGTGTGGCCAGCACTATGCACAGCCGCCGTTAATTTACCTTAACTAAGGTCTCAGGTACCCATTCGAGCTGGGTAGACTCAGGGACACCCTCCAGATCCTGGAAAAAAATCCTAGCCTTCACCAAGATTCGAACCCAGTACCCTCGGACAGGTAACATATTTCAAACTTGAAACTGTCCACTGAAAACTTAACTACTCAAATCTGTTGATTATCGAACTGACTTTTGGTCAAGGTTTAACGTAAATGTGGCGTCTTCAGTAATACAACATATTTCACTGATCTACGTATTCTTACACATGTGTCCCATACATTGCATAAGTATTGATCACATACATTTTTTTTTAGAAATTTACATTTTTAAACCCAAAGTAAGTTTATCGTTTATTTGTAATCCTTATCAACGATTGTTACAAAATATCTGAGCCCGCTCACCTCTTAGGAACGCAGGTAGAAAAAATAGCATATTCAACCAACCTCCGCTAGAACAGTATCATTTAAAAAGTTAATGCCGGTTGAAACGTTTTCCAAAACAAGTCATTGGATGATACTGGAAGACCCTGACACTTAATTTAGGATTGTACATAATTATTATTTTTAAACTTTTTTGGAAACAAAAATATGTGAAAGAGTAAACTATTGGCCTATCTTTGCTCTAAACCTAACCTGTTGAACCTCCTTAAGATCTCGTTTCCTCTCCCACATTCGTTTGTCTTTGACTAAGTTGAACACGAGAATGAAAAATGCCTTTTGTAAATCGGTCATTTCCTGTATACATTAGAAACTATATGATTACAGAGTTTAGTGCAATTAATTTTTTCAAAACTAAATAACATATAGGTGATATAATAGTACAACGTACATGGATAAGATTACTTCCCTAAAATTTCGAGAAGGATATATTTATTATAGGCCTATTCATTATGTTAAATGCAGAGTTAAAATATTCTCCTGATGTTGCCTTTATAAAAGTAATAGGGGGAAGGAGGAATTTTCAATACATCGTTTATGAGACTATAATATGGCTATATGGTGATTTGTCTACAGCAATGGTGTACAACAGACGGTCCGCAGGCCTCAACACGTCCCTCCGACGATTCATTTTGAATAAGGTAAATAAACGTTCAGAATGTGTCAAATATTTTGAACAGCAGCGCAGCTACGAAAAATGTTGCACACCCATAGTCCAGAGTATGCATATAAGTACTCTTGCTTCCCGAGTTGCATTCGGGCATGGAATGGGTTGCCTGAACAAAACAGGAAAACCAGTAACTTACCATCATTTAAAACATTAATAAAGATGCAAGACTAGACTCGGACAACGGATGAGCGTAGGAAGCAATAATCTTCTTTAAAGAAGGAGCGTCTGTAATATATAAGATAAGAAATACAATAAACTTATAAGTAAATGTTTACCTCTTTTGAGATTGTAGGATGAATATTGTCCGACATCAGAGTTGCAAACAATTCAAGTACCATGTTTTCAAACTAAGTAAAAATATGTATCTTACTTCAATTATTCTTTTAAGAAGTACTCAGTTGGATGATTGTTGAATAAGACGAAGAAAATATGTTATAACAAGTTTAAGTAATTGGTATAAACTATAAACTACCCCTACGGTCAACCAAAGTTTTCAATATTTACAATAATACAAAAGTTGTCAATATTTCCGATAAATGAAAAGTCGTCAATATTTACAATAATAGAAAAGTCGTCAAAATTTCCGATAATAGAAAAGTCGACAATATTTACAATAATAGAAAAGTCGTCAATATTTCCGATAATAGAAAAGTCGACAATATTTACAATAATAGAAACGTCGTCAAAATTTCAGATAATAGAAAAGTCGACAATATTTACAATAATAGAAAAGTCGTCAATATTTCCGATAATAGAAAAGTCGTCAATATTTCCGATAAATGAAAAGTCGTCAATATTTACTATAATAGAAAAGTCGTCAATAATATACAATAATAGAAAAGTCGTCAATATTTCCGATAATAGAAAAGTCGTCAATATTTACGATAATAGAAAAGTCGTCAAAATTTACAATAATAGAAAAGTCGTCAATATTTACGATAATAGAAAAGTCGTCAATATTTACAATAATTGAAAGTTGTCAATATTTACAATAATAGAAAAGTCGTCAATATTTCCGATAAATGAAAAGTCGTCAATGTTTACAATGATAGAAAAGTCGTCAGTATTTCCGATAATAGAAAAGGCGTCAATATTTACAATAATAGAAAAGTCGTCAATATTTCCGATAAATGAAAAGTCGTCAATTTTACGATAATAGAAAAGTCGTCAATATTTACAATAATAGAAAAGTCGTCAATATTTACAATAATAGAAAAGTCGTCAAAATTTCCGATAATAGACAAGTCGACAATATTTACAATAATAGAAAAGTCGTCAAAATTTCCGATAATAGAAAAGTCGACAATATTTACAATAATAGAAAAGTCGTCAATATTTCCGATAATAGAAAAGTCGTCAATATTTCCGATAAATGAAAAGTCGTCAATATTTACTATAATAGAAAAGTCGTCAATATTTACAATAATAGAAAAGTCGTCAATATTTACGATAATAGAAAAGTCGTCAATATTTCCGATAATAGAAAAGTCGTCAATATTTACGATAATAGAAATATCGTCAATATTTCCGATAATAGAAAAGTCGTCAATATTTACAATAATAGAAAAGTCGTCAAAATAAACAATAATAGAAAAGTCGTCAAGTTTACAATAATAGAAAAGTCGTCAATATTTACAATAATAGAAAAGTCGTCAATATTTACAATAATAGAAAAGTCGTCAATATTTCCGATAATAGAAAAGTCGTCAATATTTAAGATAATAGAAAAGTCGTCAATATTTACAATAATAGAAAAGTCGTCAATATTTACAATGATAGAAAAAACGTCAAAATTTACGATAATAGAAAAGTCGAACATATTTACAATAATAGAAAAGTCGTCAATATTTGCGATAATAGAAAAGTCGTCAATATTTCCGATAAATGAAAAGTCGTCAATATTTACTATAATAGAAAAGTCGTCAATATTTACAATAATAGAAAAGTCGTCAATATTTCCGATAATAGAAAAGTCGTCAATATTTACGATAATAGAAAAGTCGTCAAAATTTACAATAATAGAAAGGTCGTCAATATTTACGATAATAGAAAAGTCGTCAATATTTACAATAATAGAAAAGTCGTCAAAATTTACAATAATAGAAAAGTCGTCAATATTTACGATAATAGAAAAGTCGTCAATATTTCCGATAATAGAAAAGTCGTCAATATTTACGATAATAGAAAAGTCGTCAATATTTACGATAATAGAAAAGTCGTCAATATTTACTATAATAGAAAAGTCGTCAATATTTACAATAATAGAAAAGTCGTCAATATTTCTGATAATAGAAAAGTCGTCAATATTTCCGATAATAGAAAAGTCGTCAATATTTACGATAATAGAAAAGTCGTCAATATTTACGATAATAGAAAAGTCGTCAATATTTACTATAATAGAAAAGTCGTCAATATTTACAATAATAGAAAAGTCGTCAATATTTCTAATAATAGAAAAGTCGTCAATATTTACGATGATGGAAAAGTCGTCAATATTTACGATAATAGAAAAGTCGTCAATATTAACAATAATAGAAAAGTCGTCAAAATTTACAATAATAGAAAAGTCGTCAATATTTCCGATAATAGAAAAGTCGTCAATATTTCCGATAAATGAAAAGTCGTCAATATTTACTATAATAGAAAAGTCGTCAATATTTACAATAATAGAAAAGTCGTCAATATTTCCGATAATAGAAAAGTCGTCAATATTTCCGATAATAGAAAAGTCGTCAAAATTTACAATAATAGAAAAGTCGTCAATATTTACGATAATAGAAAAGTCGTCAATATTTACAATAATAGAAAAGTCGTCAAAATTTACAATAATAGAAAAGTCGTCAATATTTACGATAATAGAAAAGTCGTCAATATTTACAATAATTGAAAGTTGTCAATATTTACAATAATAGTAAAGTCGTCAATATTTCCGATAAATGAAAAGTCGTCAATGTTTACAATGATAGAAAATTCGTCAGTATTTCCGATAATAGAAAAGGCGTCAATATTTACAATAATATAAAAGTCGTCAATATTTCCGATAAATGAAAAGTCGTCAATATTTACGATAATAGAAAAGTCGTCAATATTTACAATAATAGAAAAGTCGTCAATATTTACAATGATAGAAAAAACGTCAAAATTTAGGATAATAGAAAAGTCGACAATATTTACAATAATAGAAAAGTCGTCAATATTTGCGATAATAGAAAAGTCGTCAATATTTCCGATAAATGAAAAGTCGTCAATATTTACTATAATAGAAAAGTCGTCAATATTTACAATAATAGAAAAGTCGTCAATATTTCCGATAATAGAAAAGTCGTCAATATTTACGATAATAGAAAAGTCGTCAAAATTTACAATAATAGAAAAGTCGTCAATATTTACGATAATAGAAAAGTCGTCAATATTTACAATAATAGAAAAGTCGTCAAAATTTACAATAATAGAAAAGTCGTCAATATTTACGATAATAGAAAAGTCGTCAATATTTCCGATAATAGAAAAGTCGTCAATATTTACGATAATAGAAAAGTCGTCAATATTTACGATAATAGAAAAGTCGTCAATATTTACTATAATAGAAAAGTCGTCAATATTTACAATAATAGAAAAGTCGTCAATATTTCTGATAATAGAAAAGTCGTCAATATTTCCGATAATAGAAAAGTCGTCAATATTTACGATAATAGAAAAGTCGTCAATATTTACGATAATAGAAAAGTCGTCAATATTTACTATAATAGAAAAGTCGTCAATATTTACAATAATAGAAAAGTCGTCAATATTTCTAATAATAGAAAAGTCGTCAATATTAACGATGATGGAAAAGTCGTCAATATTTACGATAATAGAAAAGTCGTCAATATTAACAATAATAGATAAGTCGTCAAAATTTACTATAATAGAAAAGTCGTCAATATTTCCGATAATAGAAAAGTCGTCAATATTTCCGATAAATGAAAAGTCGTCAATATTTCCGATAATAGAAAAGTCGTCAAAATTTACAATAATAGAAAAGTCGTCAATATTTACGATAATAGAAAAGTCGTCAATATTTCCGATAATAGAAAAGTCGTCAAAATTTACAATAATAGAAAAGTCGTCAATATTTACGATAATAGAAAAGTCGTCAATATTTACAATAATAGAAAAGTCGTCAAAATTTACAATAATAGAAAAGTCGTCAATATTTACGATAATAGAAAAGTCGTCAATATTTACAATAATTGAAAGTTGTCAATATTTACAATAATAGAAAAGTCGTCAATATTTCCGATAAATGAAAAGTCGTCAATGTTTACAATGATAGAAAAGTCGTCAGTATTTCCGATAATAGAAAAGGCGTCAATATTTACAATAATAGAAAAGTCGTCAATATTTCTAATAATAGAAAAGTCGTCAATATTAACGATGATGGAAAAGTCGTCAATATTTACGATAATAGAAAAGTCGTCAATATTAACAATAATAGATAAGTCGTCAAAATTTACTATAATAGAAAAGTCGTCAATATTTCCGATAATAGAAAAGTCGTCAATATTTCCGATAAATGAAAAGTCGTCAATATTTCCGATAATAGAAAAGTCGTCAAAATTTACAATAATAGAAAAGTCGTCAATATTTACGATAATAGAAAAGTCGTCAATATTTCCGATAATAGAAAAGTCGTCAAAATTTACAATAATAGAAAAGTCGTCAATATTTACGATAATAGAAAAGTCGTCAATATTTACAATAATAGAAAAGTCGTCAAAATTTACAATAATAGAAAAGTCGTCAATATTTACGATAATAGAAAAGTCGTCAATATTTACAATAATTGAAAGTTGTCAATATTTACAATAATAGAAAAGTCGTCAATATTTCCGATAAATGAAAAGTCGTCAATGTTTACAATGATAGAAAAGTCGTCAGTATTTCCGATAATAGAAAAGGCGTCAATATTTACAATAATAGAAAAGTCGTCAATATTTCCGATAAATGAAAAGTCGTCAATATTTACGATAATAGAAAAGTCGTCAATATTTACAATAATAGAAAAGTCGTCAATATTTACAATAATAGAAAAGTCGTCAAAATTTCCGATAATAGACAAGTCGACAATATTTACAATAATAGAAAAGTCGTCAAAATTTCCGATAATAGAAAAGTCGACAATATTTACAATAATAGAAAAGTCGTCATTATTTACAATAATAGAAAAGTCGTCAATATTTCCGATAAATGAAAAGTCGTCAATATTTACTATAATAGAAAAGTCGTCAATATTTACAATAATAGAAAAGTCGTCAATATTTACGATAATAGAAAAGTCGTCAATATTTCCGATAATATAAAAGTCGTCAATATTTACGATAATAGAAAAGTCGTCAAAATTTACAATAATAGAAAAGTCGTCAATATTTACAATAATAGAAAAGTCGTCAATATTTACAATAATAGAAAAGTCGTCAAAATTTACAATAATAGAAAAGTCGTCAATATTTACGATAATAGAAAAGTCGTCAATATTTACAATAATTGAAAAGTCGTCAATATTTACAATAAAAGAAAAGTCGTCAATATTTCCGATAAATGAAAAGTCGTCAATATTTACAATAATAGAAAAGTCGTCAGTATTTCCGATAATAGAAAAGGCGTCAATATTTACAATAATAGAAAAGTCGTCAATATTTCCGATAAATGAAAAGTCGTCAATATTTACGATAATAGAAAAGTCGTCAATATTTACAATAATAGAAAAGTCGTCAATATTTACAATAATAGAAAAGTCGTCAAAATTTACAATAATAGAAAAGTCGTCAATATTTCCGATAAATGAAAAGTCGTCAATATTTACAATAATAGAAAAGTCGTCAATATTTACAATAATAGAAAAGTCGTCAATATTTACAATAATAGAAAAGTCGTCAATATTTACAATAATAGAAAAGTCGTCAATATTTACAATAATAGAAAAGTCGTCAATATTTACGATAATAGAAAAGTCGTCAATATTTACAATAATTGAAAAGTCGTCAATATTTACAATAATAGAAAAGTTGTCAATATTTACCTTACTTTTCTTTTTCGATGCTCTTGCTGCGCCGTCGCTACAGTCGTGCTTACTGCAAATGTTGTAGATGATTCTCTCCAGTGATGACACCAACAAGGGCAATGGAATTTGAAGGGTTTTCCGGTAACTTACTTTTAATGCGAGTTTTATCAAATCAATGATGTGCTTGGCTAGGTTTTCTGTATTTAGTTTTAAACAATTATTACTGCTATTATTAAACCATTACTTAGGTTTCAAATCTAACATAGAAAAAAACAATATTAAACAACTCTTAGAGCTTTATTTGAATACAAAAATGTCATGAAAAGCTCATAGAAATTCTGTTGTTGTGGTAGTTTTTCGTGTGGCATTCACATAAGAAATGGGATACCGGAACCAGTAAATAAAACCAACAACATTGCATCATTTAAAGCCCTTCTCAAAATGAAAGTAAAATGAAAATCTCTGATAAGATCATGGAGCAAATCTGATTCCCAAGTACCTTTAGATGTAACTAAGTAAATACCTAATTTATGAAGCAGTGTTTTAATATATAAAAAAAAGCCACTTTATTCATAGGCATTGATAAATTAAACACTTCAACTAGGCTTTGAAAACTTTAGATCTTAGTTATGAAACTGAATATTTCTTTCTTTATTTGGATTTTACAGTGGCTGATGTCATTAGCAATGGTCGACAATTACCAATCGATAAACGATGTACCTTTTTGCAAAATTTCAAAACCTGTATTTCATTAAAATTATTTCAGAAAAGAACCAAATAAATGGTAAAAGAAAAGCTAAGGAATGATATGCATGGAAGTTCTCTTTCTTCCCGAGTGGCATTCGGGCATAGAATGGGTTGCCTGAACAAACCAGGAAACCTAGTAACAACATCATTTGAAACATTCATAAAGATGCAAGGCAAAACTCGAACCACGTATGAGCGTAGGGCGCAATAATCTTCTTGATATAAGGAGCGTCTGCAATATATAAGATAAGATAAAGCAAATTAAAGTTGTAAAGATCTATGTTACATTTAAACTTACCTATAAGGTTGGGTTGATTCTTTTGTGAGTCTAATATCGGAATTGTATTTGTATTAAAGCATATCATTCTTAAAATCTGAAGTATATCCTCTGAGCTCAATGCTTCTGCCTCTGTATTTAGAGATTCTATAGTTGAAGAAAAGTTCTTCAGCAAAATCGCTACTTGTTGTTTCGATATGTGTTGCAAGTCTTCGTCTGTTGTTCTCCATATGTTCGGCATTTCACCAACCTTTGCGAAGACGTGTATTTAAATGTATTTGTTTTATAATGACATAAATAGTTCATATCTTGTCATTTAAGCACTTAGACCATAGGTTCTCAACCTTTTTCGGCTCACCGCCCCCTTTTACAATTTTTTTCAGCTCACCGCCCCCCCCCCCCAACTTTTTTTTAGCGCCCACTCCCCCCCCCCCACCCGTTCCGCCCACCTGGACCATAGTTTCCGCAATTTTTTTAGGGGAGCTAGGCTTTTTGTGTGATTAATTATCTTTAAAAAAAAAATGAAAATGAAACATATTGTAGGAATTAATAGATAACAAAATGCCTTAACAAAAGGTTTAAATAAATCAATATTTATGTGAATCGTATGCTTGGTGTGTTGCTAGCAATTTGTCTATTTTTGTTTCAATTTTGGTTGCAAAAGCCTTAGGTCTAATAATCAGTAATATTTGTTATATTACAAAACAGAACTTAATCGGCATCACTATTGAATCAAATGTGGAAACCTTTTTTTAGTTAAAGGGAGATAATTAGCCCGTTTTATTTGAGCTAATATTTCTGTTTTTTTTTTCTTTTATAAAATATCAATGGCTTACAATTTATAACTTTGAAATGATCAAACTGTAAAAAGTATTATACAATTATATAAATATTATATGACTAAAGAATTTATATGTATATTTTTAAGCATCATAATAACTACCCAGTTTGTATGATTACTACTTATCTATACCGCTTAACATTAGTGAAGAGATAATTAAAGGGTAAGTCCTGCCTGAAAATCAAATACGTAAAGTATATATTTTCTGACAGCTTATTTAAAAATAAGATTTATCAAATATTTTATTTATTTTTATTCTTTTGAAAAATGTGTTTAATTAATTAATAAATCGTGTAATTATTGATTGACCTAAAAAACGACCATGCAGTGACTTCCCTTCTTTGTGACGTCACAAGTGTCAGACAGGGTGAAGTCTTATATAGCCTAATATATGCCGTAAACATTTTGTGCGAGAGGATTTTGTAAACATTCTTGCAGTCGAGAAGGGCTTTCAAAAGAAGAAATCTTGAATGCCTAAAGCATTCCGTCCATTCACAAGGATATATGTTCCTTAAAAAGCAAAGTTAGGTGGCAAAACAATTACAATGCAGGCCTAAATCTAAGATTAAGACTGATTCGGAAGCACCCTCAAACAAGACAGACGATCGGAGAAAAAAAAAGCATAGGCCTACTCATAAGAGATTTGAAAAAAGAATTATTATCAAAGGTAAATTTTTTAAAAATTCATAAGACTCTTATTACTCTACTCTTTGGCTAAGCAACTACATTTTAAAAAAAGTTAATAGACTTTTGACTTAGGCCTATACCTGCCTATGACCTATGTAAATGTTATGGCCTAGTCTATAACTATAGACTATAGACTCACTATATTATAGTGTCTATAGTCTATAGAGTAGGCTATAGTAGGCCTATAGTATAATTATAGGCTTATAGGTATAGACTACTATAGATCTAACTACTACTATAAGTCTTTATAGTCTAAGTACTTTAAGTGGCTTTAGGCCTAGCCTATATTATAGATTATAGCCTATTAAGTTATTAACCTATTATATAGTCATGCAGTAGCCTATATTAGACTAGTCACAGACAATAAATGTATAGGGCTTTATTATAGGACCTATTAGTTTACAAAATCTATAGGCCTAAAGTTTACTTGTAATAAACTGTATCATAACTAAAAACCCATGCCCATGTTGTAGGCATAGTAGGCTCATATAAATAATGCAAAGGCCTATTTAATCTATAGGCTAAAAGCCTAATGCCTAATGGTAAATACTTAAATTCTGAGTAGAGCCTATGCTTTCTTTAAATGTCTACTATATATCCATTACATGCCATATATTGTTAGCTATACTTTGCTATAATTTGCTTAAGATGTTATATTATTGTAATTGTTGTAAATAACAATATATAAAAAAATTATGTGGTTGTAAAAATGTAAAATTTACTAGGTGATAGTAAAATGTGTAATCATTTTATAATCAGGAAATATAATCCACGAATAGAGAATCTCTTTCAATGGACCCAATGCCACCGCCACCACTGAGTGAAGCTTTGACTTGTAAGAACCAACAATTGCGAAGCCATAATTTATGTCTGTAGATCTTCAGATCTTATGTGGATCACAGTTCCAAAGAGGACAAGATGATACAGACAAATCTCATATTCAGAATGAATCAGAAGCAAGGGTAAGCATTCAAAAATACATTAATGATAATTTATACTAAACCTTATATAGCTATATAAGGACTATAATATATAAATACTTTTTTTTTATTTCGCTTTTACTCATGCCATTTACTTTGTAGGCCTACATATATTACATTACAACCTATCTAACAATACTTTTTAAGAAGTACAAACTGGGATTAAAACATGCAAGTCAGTAGAAGTTCAGACCTGTGAGCCATAGCCGAGGCAAGTCTTCAGTGACCTACACCAATGTAACCCGTAGGGTTAAAATCCTCAGTGCAACAGCTGGACATTTGGTAGCACGAGTGGGGTATAATAAGCTTATACAAAATGTGCATTGTTCGCGACCCCTAGAGGCCCAGAGGGGGAGCTCACAAGTGAAAGTGTTGGAGCCAGCTATGAATGCCAAAGCCAAGATGGATGGCAGAATTGAATGGGTAGCTCCATTCTGGCTTCTTTTTTTATGTAGTGTCATTTCTTTAGGTTACAAATTAATCTGTCATTTCATTATAGATTGTTTTTTTGCATTGTTTAATGCAGTAGTTGGTGTATGTATTAGACTGCATCATGTTGGAGAGACAGGTCTGTCCCCAGCTAAGTTTTTTTCTGTGTTGTATGCAGAGTCTGCATACTTAAAAGCGGGGGTGAATGTAACCCGTAGGGTTAAAATTCTCAGTGCAACAGCTGGATATGTTTTTTTATATTATTTTTATATTTATTTGTAGGTTGGCAGCAGGTTGGGTTGTTTCTAAGCTTAGATTCTAGTTGTTTTCGCCTCGTTTTTGACTATTGGTACCTTTTTTATAAATAGGGAGGGATTTTGTTTTTGATTAGAGAGAGAGAGACTGCTGTCTAATTCATTGAGGGTTGCAGCCCTAATGATTTGTTGTCGTGTGAAAGACAAAGTAAGGTATCTTGCTTGTTGGAAGACGGTAATGAACTTTTTATTTTATATTTTTACGCTGTGCCATTTATCTCTTTTTTTAACACAATAGGTCAATATCCTATGGCCTATCATGCGTGAATGTGTAACCTTATACATGCTGTTTTTAAATATATCTTGGAGTGCCTTTAGGCGCCAGGTTTCTTTAGCTTGTACTATTTGTAGCCCACCACGTTGTATTTTATTATACTAGTAGGCTTATCTATATTTATTACTCAAGACATCTTGAATTTGAATATTATTCAAAATTACTATTATAATTGTATTCACCCTTGTTTGTGATTTGATACTTAATTGGTAAGAAGTGGTATTTTTTTGCTGATCAGGAGGTCAGCAGTCATTGTCACAGGTTCTTGTTGCCGTCTCACCTGTAATGCTTTTATTTTATTAATATTATTTGAATGAGTGGTACATAGTCATGTAAATCAATTTTAGGTAAACTAAAATTTCATCGTTAAAACTTGTTTTGAGAGTTATTTATTCATGTATTTTAAACTTTGTGACTGTTATTATTATTAGTTCATATTATAATGATTTTATTTATCTTTCTTTACCAGTACAGTGTTGTTCTGGTTGAGATTTGTTTTAGGTATATTTTTTTTGAATAAAATTTATATAGATCTAGTATTTTCTGTAAATCTCCTTTTTTGTTCTTTCTTCTTGTGGTTAGATAGTTACTTTTTATTATTCTGTCTAGTTATAAGTAGTTACAGTTAGACCTTTTTAGTTACCTTTTCGGCATTAGACTTAAGTCGCCTTGGGTAGAGCCGAGGCTGCGCAAACCAGAGACCCGCCCCTCCTCTCTAAGGAACCGGTCCCAACACCAATAACTAAGTTCCAGAAAAAGGTGAATATGAAGACGATGAATCTGATATTAGCGAAAGGTATCTTATAAGATAGACATTTTAAATTAGTTTACTAATTAGTCTTATTAAATATCTGCAATATTTGTCATATTTAATTAATATTGCTAAACTTTGCTTTAATTTTAATCCTATTTAAGAACAAATATTTCATACACTGGTATTAGAAGTCTTGAAACATTTTGTTCAACATTGATATAATAATTCCTTTAAATAACTTTTTTTATCAGTGAAAACTAGGGCTGTGGAGTCGAAGAGTCGGAGGAAATTTAAAGTACCTGGAGTCGGAGTTGGAAGTACAAAAAGTTGAAATTTTTCTTGGGGGAGCTACCATCTCCTACTAAGGGCGTCCCCAGGTGGCGAATAAGGAAATGGTCTTTATATATAGAGGTCAGTTGTGAATACTGAATAAGCTGCCGTGGACCAACTGGTTTGCTGCCATGGAGGGTAGGTGGGATATCCTGTGTTAAGAATACTCTTTTAAAAGTGCCTAATGCTCATAAATCCAAGGAAATGACTGCAAAAAAGTGAACAGAGGATGATCGACTGTTTTCCAAATGCACTACCTATTAATTATCAATCATGTTATTTTGTTTATACTGTGTTCAAAAATGTATATAATACATGGGCATATTTGTTTAAATTAGCAACTATATTGAAAGCAGTAAAGACATTTCATTTAAATTTAATCCTTTTATTTTATAACTGTTCAAAGAAATATACTAATACTTTAGAACTAAGCCTGTACAGCTTATTCTTTATCAATTAGTCTGCCTTCTGGATAGGCCAACATTATTTTATTTAAAGCACAAGCAGGCAGCGGTGTGTGAATTTCATGACCAAGTATGCCAAAACACCAATAAACTGAGTTCCTGTAACTGTAAGCTGTGTATCACATTGTCCTGAAAAAAAAAGAATAATTAGGTTTTAGTCAATACTTTTCATAATTCAGCTGTTTTTTTAACATATCACTATTTGATGTATTTTTATATAAATCACATATAGGCCTACAACTATATTTTTTAAAACCCTTCTTCGGTATATCAAATATTTTTATAGTATAGAGCAATTGATTCAATTAAAGGTTGAAATGCAAAAAGTGTTTTTTTTGTTTTGTTTCAAGCTTGAGCTTATATAGCCTAACTATAAATTGGGCTAATTTTCATTATTTTATCTAAAAACTGTTGCCAATGTAATCTTTAATCAAGATCAAATAAAATTAATCCTAAGTAGCTTTAAACATTGAACAGATTAGATAGGTAATAATCACTGGTGGTAAAGATAAGAGGATTGATCACACCCTAAGAAGAGGACCAGGAAACAGCTAGCCCCTATTATGCCTGTTACGGCCGGTATTCCTATGTCAATGTCAATAGTCTACCTTTACCGATATGTAGCTTTTTTTACAAGTATAATTAATTATTAGTCCGTCACAATTCATAATAACTACTTACTAGCGTATTCATTCTAAACTAAATCGCACAAGTAAGCCTCCTATAGTCTATAGCCTATAGTATACCGGGTAGTCATACAGTCACAGTCGTAGTAATTAATATAGTAGGCAATAGCTAGCATATACTATTCATATAGCTTAAAAGTTCCGGTAGTAAAAGTGAATTTAAAAGTCGTTTTATGTAGACTAGTGTGAAGATTACCTACATAGGCCTATCTTTAACGTAAGTCGGAAACTAAAAAATTGATAAAGTCAAACCTTAAGGCTATGATGCTAAGGCTAAGCCTACTAAAGTGTCGAGAAACTGCATAGCCATAGTATAGTCTATGGCATAGACCTAACCTAGGACTGTAGGAGGCTAATCAAGTAGGCCAACTTACCATTTGATATTTCCGATGCGTGATCCATTTTTCTCGATTGATTGATATATGCTGAATTCAGCGTTAAAATTCCTTTCGTCCTCGTTGTCTGATAGATTTTTTTAAATTGTTCAAACATGAAATACATGTATGGTTCTACGTCGCGTGAAGCCATGTCGATTATAGCATAGTCGATTGATTGTAAACAAAAATCTTGGAAACTTGTGACGTCACTACCTGTTCGTGAGTTTCCGGCCCGTGGTCGACAGTTTCCGTAATTGGCAATGTAATTTAATTAAATTAACACATTTATCGTCCACTCTCAAAAGAAAGACTTGTATATTTGAAAATGATATTTCAAAGGCTTTAATATGGAATTAAGTTACTATTTAGGCAGGACTTACCCTTTAAACTACATAAAACACGTTAAGGACATCTCGGCAAAACTGAGATAAAAATATCATTAATATTAGCAGATGCTAGGGCGACAGTGATCGGTCAGCAGGGCTGGCAGTCCGCTAAACCAACCACAGGACCAGCCGGCTGCACACCATATTTGCCAAATACTGACCCTACTTCATCGAAAAGTCATTGCGATTCCTATTCATTATTAGTTTAATAACATGTATGCCTACTATTGGGGGATATCAGATATTTAGCAGCACTTCCGTTTACATCACATTTCATCCAAAAACTAATCGATTCAAAATTCAAGCTGAGGTGTTAAAATATATCAGGTACGTTTGTACCGCCCACTTGCCCTTCACCGCTCCCCAATCGC
Source organism: Anisus vortex (assembly GCA_949126835.1). Classification (NCBI taxonomy): domain Eukaryota; kingdom Metazoa; phylum Mollusca; class Gastropoda; family Planorbidae; genus Anisus; species Anisus vortex. The sequence goes on from OX421506.1 coordinate 29,431,079, forward strand.
CCCCGGCAATGTCAGCGCCCCCCTAAAGTTTCTCACCGCCCCCCCCCCCCGGGGGGCGATATCGCCCCCGTTGAGAACCTGTGACTTAGACCAACAAGGTGCAAGCTTCCAGGGCTAGGCAACCAGGGAACAGAACGCTTTCAGACGAGACACAGTGTGTATCAGAAGAATTATTGTGATGTCAGGGGTCGGGATGAAAGAGGTGCTATTTGCCAGGTCGAGTGTGACGACAGCCTAACCAGCTTTGGAATATTTCAAGACGAAAGTACCAGCCATCCACGTTTGTTTCCCAAGCGTGAATGTGACCTTTTTCATTGATGCAATATAGGACACTCTAAGGACACCAAAGACTATACAAAGAGAGACTGCTTGCTTTAATATTTCTGCTATTTGTTGACTCGAATTACTTCTTTTCGGAATTCACAATTCCCTTTTGTACTGTACACTTCCATTTTATTTAATCGCTATGATTTTCTCAATGGAAAATTAAAATTAAAAAGTGAAATTTGTATACAGTTCAAACCTTTAGGCAGAAGTAGGAGTCATTTAAGATACAGTTAGAGTTATTTGCTGCGCACGGAAAAAAGAACATATATGCTTTAAAAATAGAGCAAGTCTTTGAAGATACCAATCATATAATGTTGGGTTCCATCAAATGTAAAAAGTACAGTTAAAACTCGCACAAGAAAAGCCTTAAAAAAAATTATGCAAACATTTTATCGTCTAGCTCTAAGCTTTATAAACGCTATAATTTGTATAAAAATGTCTTTAAATCAAAGATAACATACGTTGGTGTCAGGGGCTGTATCTCCGTCGTATTCTATGTCCTGAAAACTGAAATTTGAAAGGTACCTAGTTATGTCTTCCTCGTCTGTTAAAAAGCTAGAACAAATTCTAAAATATGAATACAGTTTACTTTGAACAGATAAAGAAAATGAAATGTTAAATGTGGTGAACAATTTCATTTATTGACATTTATAAATCATTTTTTTTTCTATATTAGAGCTACTTAAAACTTCACAAAAGAATAGACCTACTAAATTGATACAAATGATCATTTAAAAAGAAAAAAAGACAAGGCCCAAAAAGCAATAGAGAGAAGAGTTCTATAGATAAGTCCAATTTCTAAACTTAGTTCTGGGCACAATAAACTAAAACATCACATGTACAAAAGCTTAGGGCATTCAAATCAGTGAATATTGCCATGTAGAATGCCTCCTGAGAGCATGGAACCTGTTCTCTAGACTTACCCCTTCATGAAACAGTTCACAAGAGGTTTCAATCACAAAACCGAAACCAAACTATATGAAATAGTGAGATAGACCTGGAAACCACAATTGTAACTTGTTACGTCTCGCTGGGCGGTTTATCACAATTATTTTTTGGTAGCCTTGAAGAATCCTTAAGTCTCACCCAAACTTTCATCCAAGCAATTTAGAAACGACGTCAGGAATAATAATAATTACTAGCAATTTTTAATTCAACATAACATCGAAGCTCAAAACAGGTCAATAATAATTACACGATTGAAAAAAGAACGCAAGAAGCATTAAAACACAGCCTAACTCTCTCTACTCTCTAACTACACAACACATATCCCGATACTCCTCCCGTGCTCGCTCATGCCAAACGGGCAAGGGCCACCCAGGGTCACCAAAAAGAATGTGACCACCAGTTACAAAGGAAGGTAATCACAGCTAAACAAAACAAGGAAGTTAATTAATTCTAATCTCATACCGGTTCATCACAAACTCAAGATAGCTTTAATATGCCTTCTTGTTATACGTTTTCCATTTGACCAATTTTGAGTTCGAAGAAAAAAGACTTTATTTTCTTATTCCATCTTGTGTTAGGACACAATTTGTTATGTTTTGTGAGTCAATTATTTCACCCAACATCTCTTAGACCCTTAGACCTACAATCTTTGTTGTGCAATTGATCATGATATTCTAATATTTTACAAAAACAACAACTGTGTCACAACAATCAATTAGTAGGCCTATATTGTATATCAGATATAAATTAAATAGGGCATATAAAACTGCAAAGTAAAGAGTAAAGTAAATATCAGTTACAAAATCGTGATTATATACAGTAAATATTTACCTGTTGTTATTGTCTTCTCTGTAATCTTGAGTCTTCTTTGGTTTATTATCTACGTAGTTAATATTTTTAAATCATTGTTATGTGATTGTTAATTGATTTCTTATAAACGATATTAAAATTTATATATAGGGATAGAGACAGGGATAGAGACAAGGAAAAAAGTACTAAAGTGCAACATTGAACAAATTTTATTATATGGCTGTGAGGCATGGACATTGAACAAAAAAATGACTGCATATTTAGAAAGTGCCGAGTTGTGGCTCTATAGAAGAATGCAACGAGTGATATGGACAGATAAAATATCTAATGTGGAGGTGCTCAAAAGGTCAAACGCTAACAGAGAAATAATTGTAAAGATCATGAAAAGAAAATTGACATTAGTAGGACACATAACTAGAAAAGAAAACATAGAAAACATCATAACAACTGGAAAGCTAGAGGGAAAGAAACGCAGAGAAAGACAGAGAAGGGAGATACTAGATGATCTAACGGAATGGCATGGCAGGAACAACAGAAATGCTGGAGATGGCCAGAATAAAAGATACATGGAAAGACAAGATTGCCTACGTCATCCGGCATATCACCTTTTGATGATGATGATGATGATGATGAAAAATATATATATATATTTATACAGAGAGAGAGAGAGAGAGAGAGAGAGAGAGAGAGAGAGAGAGAGATTATGAATTTAGATAATAAGAATTGAGGATGAAAGCAAGAGAGATAACAGACGAGAAAAACATATAGATATAGATGGGCTTATTTAGATAGATACACCTAGATATAGATATAGATATAGATATAGATATAGATGGGCTTATTTAGATAGATAGACCTAGATATTGTTCCAACATTAATTACAATATTTTTCTTTTTACAGTGACATAAAAAAGTATATTAGCTAATAGGCCTACTCACCCGAGTTCGTATTCAAATAATCCTGTAATTCTTTGTAAAGGCCATAATGATATTCCCTTAGTGAATCAAAGAATATAGTTAATGTGTAGCCTAGCGACGCCGAAGACATCTTATGTAATAAACACTCATTTTTGTCTCTTCTAGACTTGCCCGCGTTAATTATTTCTTCCTTCTCGTTATGGTCTATGACTTTATGTTGATATAAATAATCCACTAGCTTGGTTGCATCGATATTGTCTTTAATGTGTATGTATTTTGTACGGAGGCATTCTTTGAGTTGTTGGTGTAACGCTTCTCTCTCCATGCTGTGAAAACAAACATTAAGAACATAATAGATTTCTATGCTTGGAGCATCTCATAATAATATCTATCAGCTTCTATCTTTGCCAGCAGTTGTTTATTTTTTTGAATTCGTGCATCTTTGAATGTTCTATTATTTTCCTTTAAGGGATACAGTGGCCGAGCGGCATCGTACCGAAGATCATGAGTTCGTGGGTTCGAATCCCGATGAAGGCTAGGATTTTATTTCCGGGCCTGGAGGGTGTCCTTGAGCAGATGGGGTTTTAATGAACGGAGATTGGGCAATGTACTGGCCACACAATCCCCTAGTATTCCATGGCCACCGAAACTGGTGAACTCTGCCTCATCCTTATGGATCACTTTAGTACAACGGGATACTTATCATGCTTTGACACGTTTATGTTCGTTACCATAGATCATATTTTGCTTATAAAGTATACTCTGAATATTTAAGTTTGTATATAGAAATATTTATTTAGGTGAATTGTTGCCAGTAATAGCTTGTCCGATGTCTGGGAGATAAAAAATATTGTCTAAGTATTGAACAATTGAAATGTTTACTGGATGAGGTCAAATCACACAAATGTAAATGATAATAGGAACTTAATAATATCAGCTAAATGGTGCTTTCAATGGTAGATTCTTTGAATTTGTGCGAAAACAAAATAGGTCTTAGACAGATTTGAAAGTAACTTCGAATACAATTGACGAGTCTTAAAGACCAAGTGAAGAGCTTTTTATCCAAATTGAGTTAACATTTGATTTTGATAGTAAATAGTGTATTCAGTATCTGAATGTTAAAAAAAACATTTATACAAAATATCAAAGATACATTTTAAGTAATTAGTTCAATATTTGCACTTAAATGTGTGTGTTTTTCGGAAGATTACTCCAAATCTCGTAGCCATTTGAGATGTTTTTATTTCCGGCAATATAGGAAAGTGACGTAACATAAAGGATTCCGACTAGGAAAAATGAATATTGCCACGTGTTTTGAATCTATTGCCACATGTTTTGAATCTTTTCCCGGTTCTTATTTTTAACAAAATGGTTAAATATAGATTTATAGCGTCTATTTTTATTTATTTATTTACCTTGTGATACGTCACTGCCGTATGAGGCTATTCCAAATCTCGTTCCTTTGAGAAAAACCTCTTCACTTGGTCTTTAAATCTTCTGCATGCATGTATTTTGGATGACACATCACTTCCGATCCTATTCGCTAAATTGTATTTTACAAAATGGCTTGCTTCTGCTATAAATTCTGGCATACCTAAGTTTTAATATTGACGACATAATCCTCACCATCCGAATTGCCTATTTAAGACTCGTCGATAGCAAATACAGAATATAATATGCATCAAGCTTTATTATTCACGCTGGGTCAAAGTTTATCGAAGAAAACAAAACTCTTTTAACATTTTAGGCAAGGTACAGTAACATTTTTTTTAAAACAAAGAATTAACTGTTGAAGTATTTGAATATTAGTCATTATAATGTGTACCTAATTGAATATTACAAAAGCCATTATGTTACATAAATTTAATTTAAAGGCCTATAATATGAAAATCGTTATCTTTACAATCAATAAAACCATTTACCAAAGACTTTCTTAGTTGTGTTTTAAATAATGCACCATTTTATGAATTAAATGTATATATAACCTATATATTATTGTCTCCATAATTTAGCAGAAAATAGAAACTTTTTTTAGGTTGTTTTTTTTAAACTACTTTCCTGTAAATTATAAAACAATTAGCCTAATAAAATAACACTTCTAATTTAGTAAAAGTAAATTGAGTTTAGTATTAAGGAATTAGGCATATATACCATTTGTTTACTGACATTAGGCTAGATACAAGTCCTCTATTTCTTGCTATCGCGTACACAAGTTTATTTGTTATTGTATATAATCGCTGCCTAATAATTTAACTACTTATGTGTAGAACTATTTACTAAGTAATATATATATATATATATATATATATATATATATATATATATATATATATATATATATGTCTCTCAAGCAAACGCTTTAAGAAAATATTGTAAATTTCGAATGTTGTATTATTATTTCAAATTTCGTTTAGATTTCAATTCATGTTGATTCATTGTTATAACCCCGAATAGAAACTGTTTCCTTAAAGGCAACTAAAAACTTTACCCTGCCAAATGAACATAAGGCTACAATCTCCATACCGGATTATATGATAAGCCAAAGTTATTCCACAAGCAAACTAACAATGATTGATTACACATCTTAAACTTATCAACTTTAGAACGAACAAAACCACTAATCTATAGTAGTTTATAGTGCTATATTGTTCACTGCTTACGTAATAAGATCTGGTAAGACCCCCTTGACGTGCTGAGCATACATTTAAGCATATTGATCTCTGTAATAGTAGGCTATAAAATGTCAATTTTCAAGAAAAAATGCAATCATTCGAAATATTGATAAATTAATGTTAAAGTTGTGTTTAACTAAAACAATGAATTACAAATAAACATTGTCATAAATACATTTATTTATATATAGTTTTCTCTTTAAACAGGAACGACAGAGCCTATGTAATACTATTATGTTACCTACTGTAATTGTTTGTTGACATACTTGGTCACTGAATCATGGCTTGCTTTTAGAGTTAGATGCTTTAGTTATGAATATCTGTCTCTTCCGACACAGTGTGTAGTTTCAAGATAAACTTTGGTCCACTATAAATGTTTACAATAAACAGCACAGTAGATTATACATCAGCATATAAACACAAAGGTGTAAAACTCAAGGTCCGTGGGCTGATTCCGGCCCGGCATTATATTTGATCCGGCCCGCCGTGGAATTTTAGTCGAAATATTTTTTCAATTGCCCGGCATTGTCAATTGTCAATCACATTTTCTCTGAATGCATGACGACATTCCCGAGTCATTAATCTAATGTAAGTATTGTTGTACCCGGAGAATTTCCCCCCTCCTTTTAGGTTTCGTTTTATTAATGAAGCCTTTGTCGGTAAATGCATAATCTTAAGTCTGACATTAAAGCTAGTCTAGCTGAAAAAATAGCCAAGAAAAAACAATGATTCTAAGAAACAGTGCATTTAAAAGTCGATTAAATAAACTTTAGATGCCTATACATGTTATATTATAGGTAAACCTCTATGTCTAATTTTTGGATATACAATGACTGAGATCAAAGAATAAAAATCTAATAAGACTAAAAAATCCAAAGAAGTTAAAGAACTGAACCCGAAATCATAGCAGAAGCTAGAGACGGAATATAAGTAATATCACTGCAGCCGTTTTACACTTATTTTAGCGAAATGACAAAGTAAAACTGTTCTGAAATCTAGATTTTGTTTCGTGAAAAAGAGGCGATTGCTAAGTTTTAATTTATATATTACAGACGCTCCTTCTATAAAGAAGATAATAGCGACCTAAGTCAGTCTGATATTTTGAAGAAGTAGAAATTCTGAAAGTCTGCAATTTCAAATTGTGTGAAGAAAAAAAACACTGTAAGTTTAAATAGGCCTAAGGTTGCTGGGTCGAATTTATATAGTGACCACTAATTTAAAAGATTGGCTGATCGAAAAAGGAAAAAAAAATTTGTTACCTATTCTCTGGGTTTACATGAAAGGCCTACGTATGACAATGCACTTAGTGGTCTCAAGTTTAAATGTTACATGAAATCATGAAATCCAAGTGCATAGAAAAGAAATCTTCGACATTGTATTTCGAAAGTAAATAGACCTAGCATAAACCTCAAATAAAGACAAACTTATTGGACTGTAAAACTGATGTTGAATTGAATAAAAGTTTTCAAAGCCTTACGCTGAAATGAATCATTTTATCCCACATGCATATATCATATTTGCTGTGTGTTTAGTCTAGCGTAGCATATATTTCAACTACCCAAACTAAATGACATAATTGTAAAAACCTGTCTTACGTGAAAGATTTCTACGTAAAAGTTCAAGCCTTGCCTGGAAACCAGTTTCACACACATTTATAATTAGCAGAGCTGTATAGGCTTTCGCCGCCTAAATATAGGTTGCATTTATGCTTCATAAACGTGTTAGACTTGCAACACCACAACAGAGAATAGTAACCCAATATGATATCTGTTTTCAGTATCATGATTAGAATAAAATAATGCATAATGCTAAATAATACATAACCTTAAAGTCATTCCTTAGATATTAGAACTTGTATTTGTTTTGGTTAATGAACTTAAATTACCAGTATTATAACCAGTCGTTGTTGTGTAAAAATAATAAAATATATTAAACCGTTACGTCATACTGTGCAGATAAGATCAGCTTATCTGTTTGTTCTGAATCGGAACCAGGCCCAATTTCACAAAACGATAGCATAAGTGTTTCCTGCATTAAAAACTGAGACTTGTTCCTGTAAGTTTTATTAGAGCCCTTAATTCTCTTCTAGGAAAGATTATTATCATTAATAATTCTTATTTATTTATTTATTATGGGCAATAATTGGCTATTTCTGAGTTCGTGAATTTAGTAAGACAAAATAATGAACAAAAAAAACAACAACATAAAAATATTTTATTTAACTAACGACTATCAATGAGTATCAAAAATTAAAATGCTTTTACTTTTAAAATTAGATCTAGATCTATATACTTCTGAAATAAATAATCAACCCCCAAAATTAATGATTGTTCGGGAGAATTAAGTTTCCAAAATAACACTGCACTGACGCAGTAGACGGCTTTAGTCTTAGCAATGACATAAACATGTTTTAGAATAGAAGTCTTCCCATGGAATGCCAAAGTTATGCGAGAACAAATGAATATAAGTGCTCTTTCTTCCCGAGTGGCATTCGGGCATAGAATGGGTTACTTTAACAAACCACAAAAACCAGTAACTTATCATCATTTAAAACATTAATAAAGATGCAAGACTAGACTCGGACCACGGATGAGCGTAGGACGCAATAATCTTCTTTATAGATGGACCGTCTGTAATATATAAGATAAGAAGAAGTTATAACAATAAAGAACAGTCATAAATTCATTGATTTTTAGTATAGTAATACATGGGAAAATGTAATAGAGAATATTTAAATAATTGTCATACCAGTGCTATTGATTATAATAATGCTAATACTAGTGTCATTGAAACATCTGTTATTTACATTACATTACATAACTGGCCTTGACGCTATTTAGTTGTTATTGTAAGGTTTTTTTGCCCACCTTAATAAAAAAAAAACCATCCATGTTTACTTACAAGTTTATGGTTAGAGAGAGCAAGATACCAAAAGTTTTGTCAGTTAACATCCGATTTGTTATCTACGCCGACACAATCGCAAATAGTCATCTATAAAATAAGAATATAACTCTAAACTGTCTGTTGTTATATTATAGGTCTATCGCCTACCGTTGTTAACTTATCTTCGTTTGGGCTAAATAGTTATAAATAGATAATATCAAATGAAACGCAAAAAAAAAACTTTGTTTTTAAAATAATGCATTTTATTTTTTTCCCAGCCTACCACATTAGACTATACAATTATAAAAGCTAACAACAAAATGAATCCAAAGCTCTTACTATGACATCGGCATATACTAGTTTGAAAATAAATAATTGAAAAGTGTATTTTCAAAGTAGATCTAAGTTGGACTATGCTTAGGGTGGTGGGATTGTGATCAGTGACATAACACTGCTACTAGTACAATCAAAGCCATCCAGTGATAACAGCTGGAGTTAATGTCCACTTCTGTACCCTCAAAGTCTGGCGAAGTGTGCAAACCGCCGATACGTTCACATTTATAATACACCGGTGGGCGAACCAACCACCCGGTGCCTGAATGCCTGTACCTTACTGTACCATACCGGATGATGCAACAATGCTAGGATGCAACATTGAACTAATTGCACTAGAACAAAAAGGATACAATCAAAAGACTATAGATCAGCGGTTCCCAACCCGTTGGTCGCGACCCCTTCGAAGGTCAAACACCATTTCACGGGGGTCGTTAAAGACCACAGGAAGACACTTATAAAATGTTTCGCTGGTCTTAGGAACCGAGACACCCACTTAATCTGCTTTCTTTGAGGAAGATGACATTGAGCAATACAAAAGGATTACAATGATAATTTCTGTGAACAATCATTTGAACAGCGTCGAAAATAATCTTTTGGTTGGGGGTCGCCACAACATGAGGGGCTGTTTTGAGGAATCGAGGCATTAGAAAGGTTGGGAACCACTGCTATAGATGGAAAATGAAGAATGCTTATATTAATAATGATAATATTAAAACACTTATGGTATCGAATAGATATGAACAACAAAAGAACACTTTATTAGAAATGATATTGCTCGAATATGATTGTTTGGGCGGAAAACGTAATGAGCCCCTAAAGATAGCTTAAACATATATATATATATTTATTCACTAGATAAAAAAGGTTACATAAAACTTAGAACAAGTTAAGTCAAAAAACACAATGAGACATGGATGGATTTAATTAAAGTTAACATATTCAGTTTTATATAACCCTGTTATCAAGTGGATTTTTGCTTAGACACAGCCTAAAGGAAAGAAAGAAAACGAATGCCAAATCTTTTGAGCCAAAACATAGGAACATAAGGCTATATAATATCAATTACATTGTCAACAATTTAACTATACCGGTATGGAAAACAATAAGGATTTGTTGAGGTTCCTCCCCGCATAGTACAGTCGCAATGTCCTAGAATTAGGAATCACGTGTCCTCGTGGGAGATTTCATATTATAATCTCAGATTTTTTCGGTATCAGGCTATGAGAGATTTTTCCCTCTTTGTGACCAGGTGTAGGTGGCGGATGAGGGGGTGGCGATGGTAAGGGTTAAAGGTGGCGATTACTTAGTCCTTTAAAAGATTGATCTAATCCAAATAGATAGATAACATTTAATGCGATGAAACACAGAACGCCAGCCTAATTGAACGTAGACAGAATCCTTTTTTTGTTAGCTTTACACATTTAATACATATACAAATTAAATTAGTTTTTGAAGTTTGAATGAATAGATAAAATAACAAATCATATTTAAAGAGGAAAAAGTACACTTCTAGATTTTAGATCAACATTAATGAATACAAAATGAAATAATAACAAGTCTGTTAATGGATCCTTGTTCTGTTATTGTGGTATGTTATTCAATAAGCCCCTCTTCCAGCACATTATACCTGAAACACAGTAATCTTGTTAATGTTAAAGTTACAGTGAATTGCATAGGCCCAAGAGTTTAAGGTGTATTCACAGAGGGGCCTTGTCGTATTCGTTTTTGTCTGCTAGTAGTGCTGACACTAAAAGCAAGGTTTCATCATGCACCAAGTAGATTTTGAGTCATTTACTAAGATGATGTTTTAATTCATGCACCAAGAAGATGTGTTAGTCGTGTACAAGATGTTTTGAGTCACATTACAAGAAGATAGTTTGATTTTGAGTCATAATTCAGTCTGATAGTTTCAGTCATGTAATAAGAAAAATATAAGTCTGATTGAAAGTAAATCGTCCGACACTTTTTGCCTGGGCTGCTAAAATCTTAGCTGTTCATAACATGTCACAAGTTCTATTTAATCAAAGACTATAATAAGATGGACCGCTTGCTTCAATTATTCTATTTGATAACTTGAAACACTTAGTTTAGTCATCTAGACTTCCATAATTCGCTGATTATCTCAATGGAAAATTAAGATTAAAATCGAAAGTTGTATACAGCGGTAACCTTTAATGCAATCGTAGAAGCGTAGAAGTAATTCAAGACATTCTTATTGGTCGCGCTCGGAAAAAAAGACCATATATGCTCTAAAATATGAGCAAGCGGTCCATCTTATTATTCTTATTGTAGTCTTTGATTTATGGTGAGTCTAGAGTTTTTGTGTGTTTGGTTGTTTCTTATAGCCTTTTTGGTGATTTTTTGAACGGCGCTTAGAGGTTGAGGGAATTCTAGAATCATGATAACATTCAATCAGAATTTTTGATAAATAAGGTGGAACACACCTACGGTCTACTGTCTGCCAACCAATGAGCTTCTCTAATTCCTGCAACACCATGAGTGTCCTTTTAACTATAAGTAAGCTTAATCCTCTCAAAATGTTTGCCACTGATTTAACGTTTTAACTTCCTAAAGAAACTTTAGAATAATTAAGGCCTAATTATGGTTTATATTGTGGTCGATACTTTCAAAGGGCCCTTGGAAGGAAAGTAGAGACTTGATATTAAAGCCAAGACATTAATAATATCAATTGATTTGCTAAACAAGCATACTTTTTTAATAGACACATTAATAAATATCAAATTCTATGATGATAAAATCGATTTATTTTGTGCTACAAATTTATTTTGATAAGCAAAAAGTTACAAACATTGAAATTTAAAATGTCAACTTCATTCAACATTGCCGTAGTGTTGGCCTCTTATTTTTGTATACTAATTAACTCACTCTCATTAATATATATAAAAAAAATACTTACACATTGGTGGTCCATCTTGAAACTGAGTGTAAGCTGAAATATAGTTATGGTTTATAATATTAATTATAGAAGCATGCATTATAAATTCTTTATTCCTTAATTGACACATAGTGTTTACATTGTAACAGCAAACACTCACGCCCTCGGTGCAAGAGACTTATCTAGACTCGGATTGGTCTCATCAGACATCTCCCAACTCACCCTCAGAGAACTAATAAGACATTTGTTGGTCCTCGTCGACTCAAGTGATAAGCAATATAGATTTGCATACCATGCCTAGTTAATTACATTAAGATATAAATATTATCATTATATATATGGGAATTAGTGCTATGAAAATATTTTATATTTTACAACATTATCGAGAGAGGCCTAAAAGTTTCCAATTAGAAATGTTCTGCCTAGCAATTATACCAATCGGGATTTGAACATCTCCCTTTGCATGTGTTTGTAAATAAGAGCAATTTCAAAAAGAAACTCTATTGGACACTGATGATATCTTATACATTTACATCTTATACTTTTCAGTATATAGATCTCAATATCACAGATTATTTAAACATCGTTTGACTAGATTATTAAATTATTACAAATAATCGCTCTTTAAGATATTGCAATTATAAATTTAAATCAGTATATATGTTAAAAATTAAAATTCATAAATAATTTACTAGTCATACTTAAACAAGTTCATGTAATAAATAAAACAAGTTGTGTACTATTAAAACAAATCATGAAATCGTTATTTAGGCTGAGGCTGTTAATATTCTATACGTCTTTATGGGAAATGCAATAGATGTTATCACTGTTACATAATGTCCTTAATGACAAACGACAAAAGATTGCTTTCCATACTTGAAGTGTAATCCATTTTTTAAGGGAAACAATCATGTCTATCCACGGACACTTCCCGTATCCTATAACACATTACTGTCAGTGATTGAAACAGAGCATAATAAATAGTCTATGGTCAAAGGGAGATAATCAATGAAAAGAAGAGTAGACCTTGACCTTGGACATACTTTGTTTGTTGTATGACAAGTGGAGACTAGGGTTACTGCGCAGTTGAGTGAATTGTTGTTAATTCACGTGTTAGGTTAGAGAAAGATCGGAGGGAAGGTTACGAGACTCGACCTTAGTCAGTAGTGTGTGCAACGAGCTCTTGTGAGATAAGGGCTGTATTTTTATGTGGAGATTTTGTAATGGAGATAATATTAGAGATCTCTGTGAATCTATTCTGTAAATTCTATTAAGTAAATTGCAATGCTATTGAGTGAATATACATCTATATCATTGTGCATGGATATTAACATGAATTGTGAGGAGATAAAAATAATTGTGTGTGAATAAACTTATCATTTACTGTTCTGGAGTGTTTAGTACTTTTATGAACGCCTCGAAGATATGTGTGAGTGAATGAAGTACAGAAACATACAACTTACAACTGGTGGCACGCGGAAACTACCATAAAGAAAAAACGTTGGCAAGTACTAAAAATCTATGGAGTGGAGGCCCAGGGCATAAAGAATTTGCCGACCCTCAAAATTTTAATATCAAGTATATACTTGAATTGCGTGTAAACACTAGTAATACATAACAAAGTACTACTAAAGCAAAGACCAATAATACTATGAACTCAACATCTCAAATATAAAGTTTTGTCAACGGAAAACATTTTATACATTTTTAGATAATTTTGACTCGATTTAATTTCCTAATGGATTCAAAATGGCGGCGCACTTTGGTTCTTCAACCTTGAACTTTGAATAATTATTGTTGATTCAAAATGGCGGCACACTGTTGTCAATCACCTTCGTTCTTCAAATATTATACAGTATCAGTGAACTTTAAATAATTATTGTTGAACTTTATCAACCTTAACAACTTTGACTAATTATTTTATTGCGCATATACATCCCAACGTGACATTGAATGTCAGTAAACAGATTAGCCGGAAGTCAGATGTAAAGATCTTGTGATACATAGTACCTATTTTATATATCCAGTTCCCCATCGGAGATGGCAGATTTCACGTGAAGTGAAGACAGATCACACACTTGTCATAGTGTGCCTACCATATGCTAGTCATACATGGATATGTAAAATTTTCAGATTCGTCATAGTCGGAATATCGTGTTAACATTACATCAAGGCATTGAAGAAACTGACACTGATCGTTACTATCGTTACATCAAGTCATTGAAGAAACTGACACTGATCGTTACTATATCCTCTTTCTTATATGTAATAACTGCCTTTCTATATTAGTAATTACTTTATTAAATAGGATAATTTCATGTTATATGTATACACTATACATGTGTGGTAGGTTGGAGGTAGTCTATGTTAAGACCTCAATACTTTTACTTCTGTCTATACTCTAATTCTGTTTCTTTTCGAGGTTTTAATGTAGATGATTCTAATAGGGATATTTGTTTTATTTACAAATATAGTCATTAGCTGTGTAAGTCTTGTTTGTGATCGTAAATAATTGTTGTATTGTTATTAAAACATCATATTGTTTGGTCAATGTTTATATATTGTAATTCTATTGTTGAATTCCTCTTGGTATTGTCTATTTAAAGCAGCAATTATTTTGTTTTTTGTGTTCATATGCATTTTATATGTTAAATTTGTAAACTTGTTAGAGCAAATCCATTATTTGTAAAGTAGCATGATAGGGTATTTACAAATAATTTATTATGCAAATAACTTTGGAGTACTGTAAATAATATAATTAATTTTTGAATTCTTTTAAAAGATGCAATAACATAGTTGTGAGGTAACATAATATTGCGCACATACAGATTCAGTACATTGTATAAATAGTCACAAAATAAGCTTTGTAACACATAGTAAATTTTGGGGTGGTCCAGAAGTTGAACTTTCATTTGACTCAAGTAATTCATGGTGAGTAAATAAATTATTTTATCATTGCACATTTATTGTCCTACCGCAGGAACTTAGTGTGATTAGGTCAAGAAAGAGACTAGTCATATAAGTCATCAAGCTTTGACGAACTCTATAAAAATATAAATGTGAACAAATAATCATGTAAGTCATCAAGCTTTGATTATCATTGGGTCACATTTTAGTATAACTAATATATAGAATATGTGTTATTGATCATATCAGTATATGATTAAGTTGTTATATTAAATGATTAAATGGTCACAGTACAAATAAATTGAATTTGTGTAATAAATAAAACATACTTTAAAAATTGTGTAATAACAAATACATAATAACACTGGACAAATAAGCAAATAAAAAAAAATGGCTTCGTTTGAAACTAATGCACAAATGTATGCCAGAGCTAAAGATTTAGCTATGGAATATGAAATAGAGAAAAAAGACATGATGAAATTTATCGAAGAAAAAGTTCAGGCTTGCACTTTAGAACAAAAACAAGAAAAAAAAAGAAATTGAAAATAAGGAAAGAGATAGAAGAACTGAAGATAGAGAATTTGAAAAACTAAAAATAGCTCAACAAACAGAAATTGAAAATAAGGAAAGAGATAGAAGAGCTGAAGGTAGAGAATTTGAAAAACTAAAAATAGCCCAACAAACAGAAATTGAAAAAAAGGAAAGAGGTAGAAGAGCTGAAGATAGAGAATTTGAAAAACTAAAAATAGCTCAACAAACAGAAATTGAAAAATTGAAAATAACTCAGCACACAGAATTAGAACATAAAAGGTATGAAACTGAATTAAAGTTAGGAAAAATTAAGGTCACAGAATCTTACAATCATCATAAAGTTAATGACAAATTTAACGTACAGCCCTTTGATGGAAATGAAAATAATTTAGATAGTTTCTTATCTATTTTTGAGGAAAATTGTATAGGTAATAACTTACGAAAAGATAAATGGGCTGCGAAATTATTAAGAGCAGTTAACGAAAAGGGGTTAAAAGCAGTAGGTGAAGGAATTGGTAGAACATATGACCAAATAAAAACAGCAATGTTCAATTTTTATAATTTTACACCTGATCATTATAGAAAACAATTTCATAAGTTTAGACTGGAAGCTAGTGACAACACTGATAAGTTCATTAATGACATAAGCCAATACCTAGAAAAATGGTTAACACTAAGTAAAGTGGACATAAATAATCCCAGACATATATTAGACATGATAATTATTGATAAAGTTCTCACATTGGCCACTCCAGAACTATTTACATATCTTAAAGAAAGAAACATTAGAAATGTAGAAAAATTGAAAACAGCCTTAAATAATTACAAGGACAGTCATCCCGGTGTGGCATTTAGTAAAAATGAAGATACAAATAATTTGAATGCTTTTGAAAACCACTTGAATGTGTTCAATGCATATCAAAATCAGGACAACAGACCAAGAAACCAAAATAGGAGTAATGCTAGGAACACTAACTATCCTTTCAGAAGACATAGTTTGTCACCCACAAGAAACACTAATTCCAATAATCAAAATAATGGTAGATTTTTCAATAGAGGTAACAACAATAATAGAGGTTACTATAATAATAATAGAGGTTACTTTAAACAAACTAGAGGTAACAACAACAGAGGCTATCACAGTGGCAATAATAGTAGAGGTTCTTACAATCAGTCTAGAGGCAATAGCAATAGGGTCAATGATAATCCTACATCAATAAAATGTTATAATTGTCAGGGTTATGGGCACATATCTTTTGATTGTTCATCACCGTTTCAGGGCCAACAAACTGAACCTAAACAATTGTATGACAGTAACTTTTCTCAAAGTAACAATTTTTCAACTGTAGCACCATAGGCTAATACTGGAAAATACTTTACTAACATGCATGAAGCAGGTGGACAGTTATACTTGTTCCCTTCTTATGTTAATCACATTCAGACCATGACATTGAGAGACACTGGATGCTCGTGCTTAATAGTACAAGCTAATCTAGTTGAGTCTGATCAATATATTGATGACATAGAAGTAATTACACTAGGTGATGGGAGTTCCATTACATGCAAATGTGCAAATATTTTAATTGACACTCCTTGGATCGCAGGGAAAGTAAAGACTGTCGTAATGCCCAAATGCACTGCTCCACTTATCATAGATAATGCAACCAATGTTAAACCAGGCAATTCAGTACACATTTTTGAAGAATGGATTAGAAATAGACTAGATATAAAAGAAATTCAGAATCCTATGACTTTGAATTAATTCAATAATGATCCTATCAGTACACTATCTCAAAATCTATGTATTTTAAAGTCAAATAATGTTCAATCACATGAATGGATAAATATGTTGGAACCTGTAAAGCTAATAAGTAAAGAAAATAACTTCCATAATTGGAATGGTACTCAACAAATTGGCCAATACATAGATGATTTTGAAAATAAGTGTAATGAGTTGAGTGTTCCTGCTGAATTGAAATCTATAATTTTGACTCAGCATGTTAGAAATCATGATAAAGCTTTAAAGATAGCAAATGATCATTTGGATAACTATGAAAACCAAAAAGATGTCTTAAAGAAACATTTAACTGTAGCTATTAGGAAGAAAGAGACATATAAACCAGAAATAAGTAATCAGGAAAAGAATCAGGTAAAGAAGCAAACATTTTCTGAAATAAACACTGTAAAGCATAATGAAAAAACAGTGCTAGAAATGGGTGAAATAACTCATCAATTGTTACAAGCTGAACAGAAAAAAGATGACTACATAAATAAATTGTTAGAAAATAAAACAAATACTAAAGAAGGTGAATTCAAACAGAATAAAGGTATAGAAATAAAGAATGGAATAGTTATTCGATTCAATATAGATGCACAAATGCATAACAGAGAAGAGCAGATAATAGTTCCCAAGACATTAGTAAATACAATAATTGTAGCTGGACATAGTAAACTACTAAGTGGACATTTAGGTACAGATAAGACGTACCATACAGTAAAAAGAAATTTTTGGTGGAAGGGAATAAAAAGAGACATTCAACATTACATAAAAGAATGTTGTAATAGTTGTTTAAGAAAAAATAAGAACACATCTACTCACATAGCTCCCATTCAAGAATTTAATGTGATAGGAATACCATTTCATAAGGTTGCAATAGACATAATAGGTCCCATGACAATGACTAAAACTAATAAAAACAGATTTGCTTTAGTTATCATTGACTTAGCCACAAAATGGGTAGAGGTTATTCCACTGAAAGACATAACATCTGAACGCATTTGTACGGCTTTGTTGTCGGTATTTACAAAGTATGGTTTTCCTAGGGACATATTAAGTGACAATGGAACACAGTTTGTTTCCAATTTAACTAAAGCATTCCATGAATTGCTAGAAATAACCCAGATATTTTCCACTTGATATCATCCACAGTCCAATGGATGTGTGGAGAGATTTAACCAGACAATTAAACTAATGATACAAAAATGCTGTATAGATAAGCCTAAGGAATGGGATGTTTATTTACCTATTCTTTTGTTCGCATATCGTAATGCTATACACCAGACAACTAATTATTCACCATTTGAATTAATGTTTGGAAGAAAAGCCAATAGTCCTTTGGACAATTTCAAAAATACAATACTTGATAATGATGACATTGAGTATAATACAGAATAGTATATCGAAGATTTAAAATTTCAACTTGGTTATGTAAATAAAATAGCTAATGAAAATTTAGAAATGTCACAAAAACAAAGAGAAAAAAACAACATACATAGGTATTTGAGAACCTTAAAACCTAATGATCTAGTATTGTTTTTTTTACCAACGCTAACAAATAGTAATAAAGAATGGCATGGTCCATATACTGTTAAGAAAAGAATTAATACAGTTTCATATGAAATCTCTGTAAAAGACTCTATAAGAAAATTTCATATCAATGATCTTAGAAAATATTCAGTGACAGCTGAAAACATTAACAAAATGGAACATAATGTGACGTCTGAAAATAGTAGTGAAGATTATGTAGTGATAAAACTGAATGATGACACAAATGTTTCACAAGTGCAAAATTGTAATGTACTACAAAATAGCAATACTAAACAAAGCTATAAAGACATTTCTTTAGCTCATTTAAAAGAATTACAAATCACAGAAGTGAAGGAAATATTAAAGAAATTTGACAAAGTAATTTCAGACAAACCTGGTCATACAGAGACAATAGAACACTGTAAATAATTAAATGATGAAACACATTTTAGAGCCAAAGTATATCAGGTACCCCAAATGCAGAAAGCAAATGTTGAGAAAGAGTTAGATACATTGTTAAAAGAAGGGCTGATACGTAAATCAATATCACAAATTTCGTCACCTATGGTGATAGTAAAGAAGAAAGATAATAGCATTAGATTATGCTGTGATTATCGAAAACTGAATGCAGTTACAAAAATAGATCAGGAAGGTTTAGCTAATATAGAAGACATTGTTAATGAGATAGGGAAAGGAAAAATATTCTCTACCTTAGATTTAACTAGAGGATTTTGGCAAATTCCTATGCAGGAACAATCTAAACAATACACGGCATTTACAACAGATCAAGGATTATATGAATAAAATGTAATGCCTTTCGGATTGATTAATAGTACTGCGACATTTACTAAAATGATGCGCAAAATAATACCTAGACATCCCAATATTGTTCATTATGTAGATGATATTTGCATATTCACTGAGACTTGGGAACAACATTTGAAAGTTTTAGAAGAATTGTTAGCAATACTAGCTGAACATAATCTAACTATTTCACCACAAAAGATGAAATTAGCTCAGAATGAAAGTGAATTTTTAGGACATAAATTTAAAGATCAGGTAATACAACCAATTGATAGGATGCAAGAAAAAATGTTGCACATAAAGAAGCCTGAAAAAAAAAAACAAGTCAGAGCTTTGTTAGGACTATTTGGTTACTATAGAGATTTCATTGAAAATTACAGTCAAATAGTAAAACCACTTGTAAATTTAACAAGAAAAGGTCAATCTTATAAAAAAATAAATTGGACTTCAAAATGTGAAAAAGCAATGCAAAATTTAAAAATACTATTTTCTAATGAACCAATTTTAACTACCATTTCAGCTAAAGATACAATCATTTTAGCTACTGATGCCTCTAGGCAAGGTCTAGGTGCATGTTTAATGAAACATTGTCTGGAGGAAAATAGTAATATTACAAATAAAAAAGAAAAGAGAATTATTGGTTTTTTCAAACCAGCATTGTATATAAGTAGATCACTGACAAAAGCAGAGGAAAAGTACTCTGTAATTGAGTTGGAAGGTTTGGCTATTGTATGGGCAGTAACTAAACTAAGAAGATATTTGTTAGGTCGTAAATTTACAATATTTACAGATCACAAACCTTTAATTAATTTCAATGTGAGCAACGTGAACAATAATAGGATCAATAAATTTGCAATGAAACTTAGTGATTACCAGTTTAACATACAAAGTATTAAAGGGACAGACAATCACATACCTGACATATTGTCAAGATTAGCCATGTAAACAGTTACACAATCATTGTACATAATTACACTTACTAACATTGTCTACTAACAATAACTAACAAACTATACTAACAAATATTATTACATGTATGATTTATTTATATAAGACATAACCTATGTATTGATTTATATGACTTATATGGATGTATTAATTATGTTTTGGATCTAAAAATGCCATGAATGTCATTTTTATTTATGGGCAAGGGGGGTGTGTCAGTGATTGAAACAGAGCATAAAAAATAGTCTATGGTCAAAGGGAGATAACCAATGAAAAGAAGAGTAGACCTTGACCTTGGACAGACTTTGTTTGTTGTATGACAAGTGGATACTAGGGTTACTGCGCAGTTGAGTGAATTGTTGTTAATTCACGTGTTAGGTTAGAGAAAGATCGGAGGGAAGGTTACGAGACTCGACCTTAGTCAGTAGTGTGTGCAACGAGCTCTTGTGAGATAAGGGCTGTATTTTTATGTAAAGATTTTGTAATGGAGATAATATTAGAGATCTCTGTGAATCTATTCTGTAAATTCTATTAAGTAAATTGCAATGCTATTGAGTGAATATACATCTATATCATTGTGCATGTATATTTACATGAATTGTGAGGAGATAAAAATAATTGTGTGTGAATAAACTTATCATTTACTGTTCTGGAGTGTTTAGTACTTTTATGAACGCCTCGAAGATATGTGTGAGTGAATGATACAAGTACAGAAACATACAACTTACAATTACACACCTCTCTTCTTCATCCCCCGTTCTCCCCTTCCCATTCACATACAACTCAGTTAAATCACTCATACACTACTTTTTACAATAACAATGCTATCTCTTTCTCCCCCCCATCCCTCTCATACGTCTGTGGACATTTTATCTGCTTTGCTCAGACAGAGCCGTCAACAGTGGCAAGTAAAGTTGGATGGCTGGCTATATAAACAAACAATATCGCAATACCAACTACATTACAACAAAAGAGGAATATGCACACCAGACGAAGAGTTATTGAGCGTCAGCCTCCGGCCAAACTATCTACCATACGCAACAAGAAATATAGGCCTATCGTCAGGATTTCAGTCAACAATAGCTGACTACTAATGAACTTTTTCTTGTATAATTGTGTGATTGTGTTTGCGATTGTCTATTTTTATAAGTATATTTCTGTGCCTGTGTATAAATTACAAATAATTATTTTATTTTGTTTAAAATCTGCTGAAGGACAAAAAATCTGTAATTAAGACAAATTACCATTTGTTTGGATCAATAAAGAAATCTTATCTTATCTTATCTTATCTTATACACACTCAAAATAGCTCACAACAATAGACACGTTAGTTTTTTTAAAAATTGATATCTTTGGTTACTTACGTTTGTCTATCTTTATGGCATGACCACCTAAATTAAAATAAAGTTAAATATACACATAGAAACGTATATATATAGAATATGAATATACATATATATATATATATATATATATATATATATATATATATATATATATATATATATATATAAACATACATACATATATATAGGCCTACACACAGTTGCCGGGGACTTCAGAAAAAATTTTTATCTCCACACCCAACTAATTATGTTTTACATGATTTAAATATTTTTATAGTCAATATATTATTGTCATTACCTTGAACATTAGTTAAGAACATTTAATAAAAGGATATATGAGTTATGAGCAATGGAAGTTCGCCTCCGGGTGGATTACACCCAGTTGCCGTGGAAAGGGTTAAGGAAATAGGAACAGTTTGTCTGGTTTAATTCCATTCGTCTTAATATAATTGTGTTTACACAATGGATTGACTTTCCACTGCTCAACAAATGATTACCGAGTTTTGTCCTTAAGGGTGCTTTCTTAAGAGTTAGTGCTTTCTTATAAGTTTGCAGACGTTCCTTCTAGGTAAAAGATTATTACGTCCACTAGGCCCAAAACTCCTGCAGGGCGACAGGGATCCGTCGGTGGCAGGGATAGAACCCGCGACCTGTCCGTTGGTTTTAGGCTAACAATCCGGTGAACTAACCACTGGACCAGCCGGGTGGTGTGTGAGTTATACATTCTGACTTCGACCATAATTTGTCTCAAGTCTTTTGTTCCTGTTTTTTTTTTTTTTTTTTTTTTTTTTTTTTTTTTTTTTTTTTTTTTTTTTTTTTTCAATAACAGTCACAAACGTTTAAACATTAACTGTCAATCAAATCAATGTCGTTAGTAGGATCCGTTTGTCTTAATTGGTGTGGGGGTGTAATCTGAATAAAAACTTTACATTGGACTTTAAATAAATAAAAGTAATATGACTACATGTAAAGACATATCATAATTTTCAAATTGAAACTGTGAAAAACTTACAGTTTGATTGGATGTATTCATTAGGATCAGGAACGTTAAACCAAGTGTTTGCTTAAAAAAAATATATAGAAATGATATAACGACACTTACAATAATTTTTTTTAAAGCACGTACCAATAATTACACTTTAGGAATATAAATTTAAACCCAAAAATACTTTTCTAAACACAATATTTTCAATCGCTAGCATGGGTCAATACCAAATGACTAAAAAGCAATTATATGTGTATTGCTTCATAAATATCAAGAAATGTTACAATTCAATTTTAATTAATGTAACTAATATGTCTTAAAAAAACAACTATCGTAATTTTTATTTTTAAAACCAAAAGTGTTGTCATGGGCTTATTTGTCAAGTTTAAGTTCGATAGCTTGACAAAAAATGGGTAAATAAGCCTTCCAAATTTCAAATAAAATAAAAAGAAAGAGAACACTACACAAAGAAAAACAATGTCACAAAAACAAATTGGCAAACTACAGCAATAATGATACCTATATAATGTTTTATGTTCTGGAAACTGACACCATTTGATTGAAGCCATTTTTCTCTTGAGCCTGCATAAGACAAGAAGAACAGAGCCGAAAATTCTAAGTGCATATGAAAAATTAAATCTAACATTTAAAACCTAAAATAAATGATTATCTACAAGTACCGCAAAAACATTTAAACATAATGTTCAACTGGACAAATTCGTGTTTGAATTAATTACAAAATTGCCTAACAAATAATATACTAGTTAACAATGATAAAATTTTAACATGTCTTAAAACATTGCACTGACTACCTATAAAACTTAGGATAAAATTCTAAGTTCTGACTATGCCTTCATGGTCAATCTCCACATTACAACAGATCCATGGTCGTGCTGAACACATCAGGACTGCGTTCAAACAAAACTCATCAACAACTCAAGGTACCAAAAGTAAAAAAAAGACATTTTGCAGCTCGACCCAACAGCGCCATAGCACCTCTGTGGCGAAACGAACTCCCAACACAATTAAACATGCGAATAATATTGACATTTTAAAAACAAAATTTAAAAATACTTCTGCCAGTACTTCCTCAGACAAAGGTTTATATCTATTGTGGATAACTTTTAGCATTAGTTTGAATGGCTAATTAGACGGATTGCTCTGAAGTTCTGGCATTGTTTTATATTGACTTTCTTGG
The DNA here is from genome assembly GCA_949126835.1 of Anisus vortex. Classification (NCBI taxonomy): domain Eukaryota; kingdom Metazoa; phylum Mollusca; class Gastropoda; family Planorbidae; genus Anisus; species Anisus vortex. The sequence continues at coordinate 29,454,892 of OX421506.1, forward strand.
GCAGTGGTATTATGCGTGACTAGGTCCATTCATTGGGCCATTTTTTATTTTCAGGACTGATTGACCTGTAGGCTAATTCTGGCATTTGTTTTATATTGCCAGATTATATTAGAAACAATATAAAGAATCACATTAAAAGACAAAATTAAACTTAAACAAATACTATTCACATTAACAAAATTATCAACAGGTAATCTATTGTATTTCTGGCAGAAACGCAGTTATGTTGGAAACCTATTCAAGGGGAGTTGCTTACTTCATCGATACATAATTATAGTGTGGTGCAATGGGCGTTACTTGATCTGTAGGATTTTACTTAGCGTAGATACAAGGCCTTTGCTCAAGAGAGAGTAGTTGGATCTGTGTGGTTTTGGCCACGCCATCCCCTGTCACAACATTACAACGTGGAATATGTGTTTTTCGATGTAGTGACATTTGATGCTCAATTATTCGATGCTTTATTGATAAAATAATCAGTTATTCTTTTCAAATTAATATTAATGTATTTTCGAATATCATCCACAGGTTAATGAACATGAAAGTAGATTACATTTAGTAAGAAAGTTGTTTGGGAAGTTTCAAATATAACATGCTCTATTAGTGGTTTCCCGTGTGGAGTGGTTGTCCTCCCATCGGGCGCCTCCCCAGGTGGCGGATAGGGGAATGCCCGCCATACTTGTATGGAGGGTACCGGGGAAATAAAATACCTGGGGCGGACCAAAGACAACAGCCGTGACCTCTTAGGCTGAAAACAAGAGGGTTGGGCATGAGGCTAGCACCCTCATCCTATAGAAAACAATACGCTACAGAAACTAATAAAACATTAGAAAAATCTAGCACTCGCTCGATTCGGGGAGATGCCTCCATAGAGAGACAGATGACGCAGGCTGGTGAAAGCCTAACGGAAACCAGCCTGCCGCCGAATCTCCTGACGATGACAGCCAAAACAAAAGTAGGGACCTGGAATGTCCGAACGATGTATGAAAGTGGTAAAGCAACCCAAGTAGCAAACGAGATGAGGAGATACGACATCCAGGTTCTGGGCATATGCGAGAACCGCTGGAACGGGTGTGGTATGAAAACACTCAACAGTGGTGAGAAAATTGTATATTCAGGGCACGTAGAAGAAAACCATGGGCACTCAGAAGGTGTTGCCATCATGATGTCTCCACTAGCAGCAAAAGCACTTATAGAATGGCAACCAGTCTCATCCAGAATCATGACAGCCAGATTCAACTCCAAAGGGAGGAAAGTCACCTTTGTCCAATGTTACTCGCCTACCAACGACGCGGATGAAGAGACAAAACGGAATTTCTACGATTCCCTACAGACCACAGTAAATAATCTCCCTAAAAGAGATATTATGCTAGTGATGGGAGACTTCAACGCAAAAATAGGAAAAGACAACATAGGTAAAGAAACGATCATGGTAACCCACGCCCTGGGTATAATGAACGAAAACGGAGAACTTTTTACAGACTTCTGTGCCTTTAACGACATGGTCATTGGTGGCAGCATATTCCAGCATAAAAACATACACAAAGAAACCTGGATCTCTCCGGATAGCCGCACCAAAAACCAGATCGACTTTATTAATATCTCTAGAAAATGGAGACGATCCCTACAAGACACAAGATCCAAAAGAGGGGCAGACGTAGCCTCAGACCACCACTTAGTGATGGGAACCCTCAAAGTCAAGCTTCGAGCCTATAGAGACACAGAAAATCGACCCCACATAAAGTTTAATACCCAGCGGTTGAAAGAGAAAAACTGCAGAGACACTTTCTCAACTTCCCTAAACAACAGATTTGAAGCTCTTAGCCTAGTGACAGAAGAAACACCCCTAGAGGAACACTGGAGCGGTTTAAGAGACACACTGACGGACACATGCCAAGAAGTGCTGGGCAAAAGAGATTGGAAATCGAAGGAATGGCTCTCTGGTAAAACATGGCAGGTGATTAGAAGCAGAAGAGAAATAAAACAACAAATAAACAGCCGCGAGAATGAAGAGGCAAAGAAAGCCCTCCGGGATCAGTTTGCACAAACCAACAAAGAAATTAAGAAAAGTGCCAGGAAAGACAAACGGCTTTTCCACGAAGAGCTTGCAACAGAGGCCGAACTAGCAGCAGAAAAAAGGGACCTCAGCACTCTATACAAGATTACCAGGACACTTTCAAACAAGAAGACAAACACAGGCAAACTGGTTAAAGACAAAGACGGAAACCCCATTAACAAAGAGAAGGACCAGCGCCAAAGATGGGCTGAACACTTTAAGGAACTACTTAACCGCACCCCGCCTTTGGAAAAGCCTGATACCCCACCTGCAGACGCACTGCTTAAAGTCAACACTAATCCTCCAACGAAGGCAGAAGTCCTAAAAGCCCTGAAGAGTATGAAAAATGGGAAAGCAGCTGGCCCAGATGGAATCCCCGCAGAGGCACTTAAAGCAGACCCCTTTACAACAGCCAATATGTTGCTGCGTTTACTTCAGAAAATTTGGAAGGAAGGCAAAGTACCAGTAGACTGGAAAAAGGGCCACATGGTAAAACTCCCCAAGAAAGGAGACCTAGGATCCTGCAAAAACTGGCGCGGAATTATGCTGCTATCAGTACCTAGCAAAATACTGACCCGCATTATTCTCGACCGACTAAAGGATGCAGTGGAAGAAAAACTTAGACCCGAACAAGCTGGCTTCAGGAAAGATAAATCGTGCACAGATCAAATAGCAACTCTCCGAATAATTATCGAGCAATCCCTAGAGTGGCAGTCAACCCTATATTTAAATTTCATCGACTTTCGCCAAGCCTTTGACAGTGTTGATAGAGATACTATCTGGCAGCTTCTCCACCACTATGGAATCCCTCATACACTGATCACCCTAATACAATAGCTTTACGAAGGGGCGACCTGTCAAGTTATCCATAGCGCAAATTGACAGAGGAATTTGAGGTTAAAACAGGAGTCAGGCAAGGATGCATGCTTTTCCCAATGATCTTTCTTTTAGTGGTTGACTGGGTGATGCGCCAAACAACAAAAACTGGAAAAACTGGGATCCAGTGGACACTAAACCAGTTCCTGAAGACCTGGACTTTGCGGATGACCTGTGCCTAATGTCCCAGAAGAACCAGCACATGCAACAAAAAACAGATAACCTGGCCCAAGAAGCATCCAAGACCGGACTGCAGATCAACTTGGAGAAGACAGAAACGATGACCCTCCTTAAGAAACAAGAGAAACCAATTAAGGTTGGAGACACTGAGTTGAAAGAAGTCACCTCTTTTACATACCTGGGCAGTATAGTCTCAGCAACAGGTGGCTCGGACGAAGACATCAAAGCCAGAATAGGGAAAGCGAGACATGCCTTCATCCCTGAGACCATTCTTGAGGTCAACAGCCCTGTCTATCCGAAACAAACTGCGAATTTTCAACACCAATGTAAAGGCAGTGCTTCTCTATGGATCAGAGACCTGGAGAGTCACCAACACTCTGAGCAATAAGCTTCAAACCTTTCATAATGGCTGCCTCCGCAACATATTAAAGATTCGGTGGCAGAAAAAGTAAAGAACACCGACTTGTGGCGAAGAACAAATCAGGATCCCCTCGAACAGCAGATCGCCAGGAGAAAGTGGCGGTGGATTGGGCACACCTTACGGAAGCCCCCACAGGACATCACGCGACAGGCTCTGCAGTGGAACCCCCAAGAAAAAAGACGGGTTGGTCGCCCGAAGACCACCTGGAGACGCTCCTGTGAGGAGGAAATGGCAAGCTGCAACCTGTCATGAGGTAAACTAAAAAAGGCTGCCCAGAATCGAGTGCGCTGGAGAGCTGTTGCGGAGGCCCTATGTTCCACAAGGAACCAAAGGAATTAAGCAAGTAAGCATTAGTGGTTTTTCTTTTTATCTTTATCATACACTTTGGGTTGAACTTGTTAATTATATTCCAACAGCATAAGTAGTTTCTCAAAATCCAAATTACTTCATTTACTTTTAGGTCTTTTCTCTAATGTTTATCATTTGATTACGCAATTCGGTCACGTTTGTATTATAATATCACTATAAATACCCCACAATTAAAAAAAAAAAGGGGGAATTAGCTTTTACTAATATAATTTAGAAAAAAAATATACACTGACAGAGAGACAGGTAAAAAGAATTCAAATAAACGTATTTATAAATGTTTGTATAAAGTAAACGTAAATTACCTAACTCATTCTTTAAGCTCATAATCTCATCGTTAAGCTCCTCAGTATGTTCTTGTCCACATTCTGTTTGTTATTGTTTCATTATAAATGAATTAAATAAATTAAATACAATTAAGACATGATACATTCATACAGTTGCGTAAGTAGGAAAAAGGGAGGCTGGTGCTTGGGTAAAAAATGGCTCTTATTAAGAAACTTGTTTTTATTTATTAGTGCAAGTTAACGAGCATAGAAGTTAATTCATGTTAGTGTCTAGCCATCATGGACATCCGGGCAGGATAGCGACTGGGCAGGATAGCGACTGTCAAAACAGCGACTGTCAGTTGAGCGACTGCACAAGAGCGACTGGGCAGGATAGCGAATGTCAAAACGGCGACTGTCAGTTGAGCGACTACACAAGGGTGACGTAATCTGTTTGGCATTTCGACTACCAAGACCCTCCTTTTTCGTACTGTTAATAAACCAAACTAGGAAATAATAATTTTATAACGTTTTAATTGAATTAACGAAATACATTATTGTGAGACCTTATAAATCGCGACTATTTTCGAAATTTCCGTTAAATCTGCATTATATTTTCTCATATAATATAATGTGATGCTAGTGTGATGCCAGACTAAATAGCAAGCACTAAAATTAACTTTCTCCTTAATTTCTTCCTACATAGTGATTCGCCGTCAGCGCGCAATTAGTTGGTACTATAATTGTGTATTAGCCTTCTTCCAATTGGCTTGAAATTTATATCAGCAGTCGCCGTTTTGAAACAATCGCTATTGTGTAGTAGGTCAACTGACAGTCGCTGTTTTGACAGTCGCTAGTATGAACCCGAGTCTCAGGGACATGAATTTTTTTATTTTTGTATTAGATGCAACCATTTAAAGATGTTCAAAAATATTATTTTCAAAGAGGGATAATTATTTTATTATTCTCACTCTAGTAGTCAATTTTTGTAAGTCCATGTATAACTAGTGCCTTTTCAGAAATGGAACGGAGAATAGCTTAAAGCACACTTATACTATTGATACATCAATGACAAAATTATTTCTGAAGACCGTAATAGAAACTTGGAATGTGAAAAAAGGTGGAGATGGGTAAGATTGTTCAATGGTGGTTCTTGACTTAGTGTATGTCAACTTGATAGAAATAATTACTATCATCCTACAATAAGATTGAAGTGAACAAGCCAAGAGCCCTAAGGAGACAAAGATACAATGATCACAATGAGATAGAAAGTTATAGTGAAAAAATGTATATTCTATTTAATTAAAAGTATTAAAAAAATTAATTACCCAGATCATTTTGTAAATTAGAAATCTCCTCGTTGAGCATCTCATTCTGCATTGTTTTTAAACCTATTTTTTTAAATATAAAATAACATTATTAGGTATACAATAAAATTAATCCATCTTTTATTTAAAAAAAAACATTAACATAGTATTCGTTGTGGTCTTTACTCATTTAAAACTCTAGTTCATAAGATGAATATATCTATTAATAATTTTAACTAGAATAATCTTTTGGAATTTAGTCTATTTTATTGCTCTTGAAAAGACAGAAATTGCTTCCCCCCCCCCCACACAAACACACAATTTCATCATTGTTTTTCTAAGATAACCTAATGTTTTTTATGTTTTTTATTTAGACCTATTCAGTATTAAAAAACAAAAACAGAAATGAACACCAGAGGATACTTGCCCTAATTTATATTTAGATCGCTCTCACTGTGTCTCTCTCTGTGTCTTAGCTTCTCGCCTTATATAACAAAGCAGCCATTATATTTGAAACACTGCGCACTGACTCGCAAACATTCGGGCCTATCCTAGGCTCTCCGCCATGCCCGCACATCAAGCTTTTGCAGAACTGCTTCTACAGCTTAGGGACATATTTGTCTTGGTTGGCCCTTAACCATCTTCCCTCATAGCCTTCTTTTTAGCTAGGTCTCAGATGCACGTTCACAATTCGTTTCAATCTCCTTCTTTCTCAAATGTTATGATAGGGAGGATTCAGACAAGTCCGATAGTTGTAATGAACTGCGCCGTGGCCGTCAGTTGCTCTGGTCCACGGAACAGTTTCTCGTTGAAGGTAGTCTCCTTCGTTTCAATCAGGAATGTTGTTGAATTAGTTTTTATAATTTAACAAGAAATTTGGCTCAACATTTTGGCTCAACATTATTGACAACATCTACATAGACGACAGTAAGCCAACGGACATGTCGCGGGTTCTATCCCTGCGGATGCCTGTCACCCTGCAGGAGTTTAGAGCCTGTAAACGTATTTGCGCTAGCAGGCAGTACTATGTTTACAGCAGCGCATAGAACTGTTCCCAACGGGAACGGGATATGCGCTATATAAGTCTCATATTTATTTATTTATTTATTTATTTACAATTATAAACAGAAAGCACATGATGAATAAAAAATAGGCAGATGGATAGATGGATAGATGGATAGATAGTTAGATATATAGATAATAGATAGATATATAGATAGAGAGATAGAGGATCCATATCAAATTAATAGGCCTACTGAATGCAAATTACCTATCGAATTTTGTAATCGTATATTCTCATTTTTCAGGCTCACAGCCAGTTGTTGTTCACTTTCTACAATTTTTGTTTCAGAAAAATAAATTAGAATCTATTACAATATAATGCAAAACATCTTGAATATTAATACATTTATGTATGCTTAATTTTATTGTAGCCTTTATAAATAGAATTGAATATCACCTTTTTGTTTATGTTAGCTAATATTTAGGCAGATTAATCTTTTGTAATACTTTTTTTTGACGCTGAATTGTATTTATATTTTCCTAATTTTGTTTTTCCTTAAAGTCTATGTTAGAGGCCGACCGAAATTCGCTTTTGTTTACGGTTTGGGTGACGAAAGTAGGCAAATGGCCTCTTTCGGCCTTGTTTTGGTTTCGCCGAATTCAAAAAGTTAGCTTTCGGTTTGTTTTCAGTTTCGGTCGAAACCGATAGTGACTTTGGGTCATCACCCGATCTTTTATTTCAACTTTCAAAATTCAAACTGCAACGCCATTGCTGCATCTATTTCTCTGCTTATTGATAATTTCATTTAGTTAAACTGTTGCGAGTTAATCTGTGTGAAAAATATTCATGTTCCATGGTTTACTTAAATTGGGGACACATAAACTAGTTAATATTTCACAAAAATGTGCAGTCTTTTAAAATATTTTTTTGGCAATTTCGGATTATCGTTCGGTTTCGACAGAAGGGGTAGTGAAACTTTCGGTTTACGCTTCGGTTAAGCCTGAAAGTCAATTTTCGTTCAAAAATTTGGTTTCAGTCGGTCTCTAGTCTATATATATTAGATGGAACACGGTTAGGCTTTTCGTATTCCAATCAGGATAGCCTAACCCTTGTTAACAAATCCATTTGCTTACTAAAAAAGACCAATAGATTTGTCAGTAAATGTAATAGTTTAATTGAAAAAAAAAAGTATTTCAATTAAGAAACCGTAATAAAATAATCAGGTATCAACACTGGCAAATTTTTTAAGGTTGCAAAAAGGTTTTACCAAGATCAGGTTACAAATAAATGTTACCAATATAAGGTTGCCAAAAATGTTTACCAATATATGGTTGCCAAAAACATTTACAAATCTTATAAGGTTGCAAATAAATTGTACCTATATAAGATTGCAAATAAATTTTTACTAACATAAGGTTGTAAATAACTTTGACCAATATTAACTCTGAAATAGCATACTTGTAATATTGTAATCACATTAAATGTCTATAATCTGAGAAAATACTAAGACTAAAATACTTTTTTATATTTTTGAGCTACGCCTTACCTTTTTCTTTTTTAAGCTTTATTATTTCCGCTTCCTTCAGGTTTAATTGTAGTTTTAAGTTATCTTTAGTATACAAAATATAAGAATAAATGTAATAGTTATATAGTATAATATGGTAAAGATCTATAGCCTAATGTTAGTAAATGCTACAAATCCAAGGCATCTAGGAAAAGACGCTGGGCAAAAGTTGATGTATAAATTTATATGAAAAGGAAGATAAATCTGTTTTCAATAGAATGGGTCGATATTTGGAGATAGAGATTCTTCCATACATAAACTATTAAAAACTGTAAGGTTAATTATTTAGAATTAAATATTTAAAAATCAAAGAATATATGATTCCTATTTCCTCTTTTGCTTAAATATTTCAAAAAAAATATCCCTAGGTTCCTCTGGAAATCTCTGGATTCAGCAAATAAACCACCACATTGACTTTTTACACAGTTACAGATTATGATGTAAAAAAAGTGAGTACAGAAATAACAAACCATTTTCCATCTTCATGCTAACTATAGAACCATTCAATGTCTCCAAACGCTCATTAAGTGCACCTGAAAAAAATGTGTGCATGAGTTAACATTAAGAGAAATTCTGAAAATTCTATAGAAAGAACCATATAGTCATCCAAGAAATAAGATAGATTGTAAAGGTGTCTCAACATATTTTAAATCATTAAAATATTTTTTTTAGTTTTAAAAGAACAGTAGGATGTTATCGTTCATAAGTGACCAATATATATATAATTTTAGAGTGTTTTTTTAAATTTTGATTTCATTTTTGTTTAAAGCTAAAACAAATTGATATACATTTTTACTCTTCCCAGTTAACATTCGGACATGAAATACAATATATTTACCTTCCATTGTTTTCAATCGATTGATTTCACAATCTTGGGTGGCCCGTCTATCATTATAAGAAGCTGTAAGATTTATTTACATTTATTGAAGATGCTTTTTTTAATTACAATTTCTTTGATCAATAATAATTATATTACCGAAAAATATAATATTGTTAAAGTTATTATTAAAGGTATTTGTAGTTACTTCTCTGCATTTCAAGTTAAACAAAAGGTGAAAAATTTAGTTTTTATTTTGCAATAATCTATATGGGCAAACCATTAGTAAACATCATGTTACAATCTTCTTCTTCGTAATCAAATTTAATTCAGTGAGGGTTTAAAGTGCTAAGGCCGGTAGCTGTTATGAGTTATTGCTGTTTGGTTTCCAGGTTACAGTTTTTTTGTAAATGTTGGTCTTTTGTAGCTAGAGCCTATTGTGTGATGTTTGAAAAAGAAGAAGCTACCAACTTCTACCAATGGCGCCCGCGGGAAATGCATAGACAAGAAAAGTAAAGATAATAGGTTTTGCTGTTCATGACAAATAAACAGTTTTTATTAATTTACATAATTAATGCCTTTATATTTAAAAGCAAATAGTTTTACCTTTTTCTTCATTAAGTTTTAGAATTTCCTGTTCTTTTAGGTTTATTTCTCGTTTTAAGTTATCTTTAAAAGGAATATTAAATTAAATGTTATATTTAAGTAAAAGTTAAAACAATAATGCAATAAATATCATATAGGCTGTAAAAATAATGAATGTTAGAAATCACAGTCAGCTAGGAAAACCAGACACTTACAATAGAAGGTAATAAAATGGTGACAGATCACTTAATCCCCTGACTCTTAATCCCTGACACTTAACTCCGTAGTCACTTAATCCCTAAGGAAAATAATCCCCATACACTTAATCCTAAAAATGCAATGTTAAGCATAAAATTATGAAATCAGCGAAGAATTAAATTCAAATAATTGATTTCATATAAACATGATAATCATATCAAACACACAAAAAAAGCTAATACTCCGCTATTCACGAATGTATTATGCAAAACTGAATAAAATTCCAAGTATAGATACTTATGATTATCGCCCTTTGACAATAAGACACTTAAATATTTAGAAAAAAAAAGTATAAGCTCAGTAAATTCCCAACTTGATTTAATAAATACACAATTAACATACACTATTTACACAGTGACAGTTTATTACGTAAACAATTAAGTAAAGAAATAACATACCATTTTCCATCTTCATGTTAGCCATAGAATCATTCAATGTCTCCAAACGCTCAATAAGTGCACCTGAAAAAATGTTGTTTCATTATGAAATTATGATAAGGTTAACAATTAAGATAAATTATAACAATCTGTAGAGAGCATTGCATGACATAGAGTGACAATCAGGGTCGAAGCCAGAATTTGTTTCCAGTGGGGGTGGTGGCTCAAATTTCGCGTGACAAATATTTAACAATTTCGAACATGTACATATTTTAAAACAAAATTGAAACAGTTATTTTTGAAAAATTCCAGGGTGGGGGGGGGGGGGGCTTTGCCGGTAGACGTCGAAGAGGCCATCAGCGGAGATGCTGGTTCGACAATGTATAAGTATTGTACAGAGCTGCAGTTGACTCAACTATTGGCAACCGCTCAAGATATGCAAAAGTAGAGGAAGTTGACTACTGAGATGTCCATTAGCTCCCCCCAACGACCATAACGGTCATGAGATTGATGATGATGAATAGTATTTCTTGTTAATTTTCTGCCTTTTTGTAAGTGATCTATTTTTATGTATAAGTGTTGGGTGGAGAGTTTGAACAAAAGATAGACAAATATTTCTTTCTGCAGTGAACGATAAGGACTACTAATAATTAAACTTCATTTCTTACCATATTCTTTGTACAAAAAATGTATTTTACAGTAAAAAGGATTTAAATAGGAAGCCCTATGGATGATATGCATTACATTATTGTTTCAATGACTGTCTCATTTCAATGCAGTTTTGTGTAAATAGTGGTCTTCTGTGACAAGCTGTTTGGACACAGGAGAAGAAATATAATCGGTTTATCAATTGGAGATACATTAATACGAATTAGAGTTATTTGTTGAATAAAATGTCTGATGTAATTGATATTTCAATAACGATGTATAATAATCAAAAGTGCAGATTAAATGTCCAAATTAACTGATTTGAAGTCGCAAAATGATTTTTTTTTGTTTGTAAATATAAAAGAAATAAAGAGGAATTAGTGCATACAAACACACCTTACTATTTCAAACCAACTAACTTTACCTTTTTCTTTATTTAGCTTGAGAATTTCCTCTTCTATTAGATTTAACTCTTGTTTTAAATTATTTTTAATAGAATAAAATTATAGATTTAATATACAGAGAATAACTCGTTCATTAATCCTGTTTATAAATATCATACAGGCCTTACATACATCATACAGTAGGCTAGTGACAAAACACATGTCTAGCAATATGGTCCTGAGCTGGAATACTGTTGAAGGCTAGAATTTTTAACTGAATTTAGATGGTGTCTCATTAATTTACCCAGCTCTGGTAGGTAACTGACCTAAGTTTGGGCAAAGTAAAGGCAGCTGGGCTTTGTGCTGGTGACACTTTCCTTCATTTTTCTGAAGCCACGGGACCTTTAGGATGCTGCTTTAGATCAGATTGTTCTGATTGGGTTACATTACTTTATCTAATAAAAATGGATGTTACAAATCACAGTCAGTTGTGAATAGTTGACACAGAAAACTATTGGAATAAAAGCTATAAAGAAAATGAAATGAAAAGCAATTTTAATAACAGATGTCTAATCTTCTTTATATTGGGCAGTATTATTTATATACCTTTCTTTAATCATGTTATCAGGATGGAAAATATCCATAAATAAAACATTTTAGAGCTTGGCGGAACGACTGTAGCGCTATTATATCAAGAACGTAATAAAAATCAAATATAGGTGCGTAAGGATTGCCTCCCTTTCGCAATCAGACACTAAAGTAGAAAATTAGAAAGAGGAACCCTCAGCTCTATAAATTCAAAGTTTTATCACAACATAAACAATAATTTTTAACGTATTTACGCAATTACAAAATATTATGAAAACTACTGGGATTTTAAATAAATCACAAACCATTTTCCATCTTCATCTTGGCCAAAGATTCATTTAATATCTCCAAACTCTCACTCAGTGTACCTGAAAACAACGTGAATTCATTATTGTGTGTTTAAAAAATGTAACACATCCTCTACATCTTATTCAAACTTTAAGACATATTAGGAAATAGTAGCCAATTAAAAATAATAAAATCTGTGTAATATTTACTTTCTGAAATGAAAAATATTACCTTTCCTCTGTAACCTAATGATATTCTTTTACAGTATTATTGTGTTCTAGTTGTTTGCTGTTGTTGTTTGTTTTTGTCATTGTGGTTTTGTTTTTATTTTATAATAAAGAGGAAATAATATATTTACCTTCGTCTGTTTTTTGTTGATTGATTCCAATATCTTGAGGTGTCCAGCTTTCACCAGAAGAAGCTGTAAGAAAATTGTAGGATGAATTGAAAACTCTGACGTATTTCTGGGTATTATTTCTTTGATCAATACGTTTATCATTGAGACATATATTTCATTACTAGTACACTTAGTGCTAAAAATATTGACCATTTAAATATTTTCTCTATTTTGTGTTTATAACATCACAAACAAGAAACAAATGCTCGCCTGATAGAAATTGTGCTTATCAAAACTTACTTTAATTAGTGTCCGAAATGACGAATGGATAATAACCCTAAAATATCACATTCCAAAGCGGTATAGTTGTTGTTCAATAAGATTTTTTAGTTGAACTCGAGCCCTTATTTTGTTATTTTAAACTGTACAGTAGAATTGCTAAACTAATAAGAGCATACAACGGTTGTCTTAGACATGAAAAAATAACAACAATATGTCAAAAGTAAGGCCAACAAGAGGGAAATCGCTGACCTTGTTGTTAATAAGACATCCCGGATTGCATCGACATTGCTTTCAATTTATTTTGGCACACATATACATTACCTGTATTTTTATATTTAGTACTATAATATTTGTATATCATTTTTAAAAAAGTATTTTAATCTCTTTAAGAGTCTCTAAATGTTTTGTTCCTTCCTCTAAAAGAGAGTGAAAGAATGCTAATGAACTGTGTTTGCAATAGATAAATCTATATAACAAATATATCATTTTCAATCAAACATTTTGATCAATGTATTTAATCTTCTTAGAGAAATCCTAATAAATATATTCCTCAAAAGAACTTACCCTGTATAGTTTTTTGTTCCAATATCTCTTCCATCTGTTTAGACATCTTTTGTATCTAAAATTTAATATAATATTTAATCTTACAAAATTATGTCAAGTTATAAAAGCGTAAACATAAACTAATAAAATAGTTACTTTAAAAAGTCATAGTCTAATATTTTACTAAAAAACGTACATACTTTTATGTTTATTTGTAACCTTAAGGATATGATTGTTGAAATGGATTGTTGTTTTTATAAGATTGTTTTGTCTTTTCAGTGTCCAGTAAGTATACGAGACGTTCCTTGGTGACATACTGATTAATTCCCAACCAATCGATTGTGTCATAAACTCTCGGAATATGCAACAATTAGTATTCGGAAACAGATTCATCGTTTGAAAATCACTTCAAAATCCTTTTTTTTTAGTGCATTGGAAATATAACTAAGGAAAGTGGTTCAGTAATAACAAATATTGTATTTTATACACAATATTCTCACATTAAACGGAATTGTAAATTCCAAAATAAGTTCTAACATTACCTTTTTATTGTGAACTTTGTGGCTTTCTTTTGTCTGGTTAAGTTCTTCTGACAGGTTTGACACAAATTCGCTGGCTGAATGAAGCTCTTTCATTTTTTCTTCAAATTGTGTATTGTTGTTCTTTGTCTCCTGATCCAACTGTTTCTCGTTATCTTTAAGTTGTTTTTGGAATATCTTCAACAGCTTAGACTGAGATGTGTATTTGGCAGTAAGTTCATTCACTGTTTCCATGATTTGTTGGAAGTCATTGTTATCTATTGCAATCAATAGAAAAAAATGTATGTAGCTTTAGATAATAATAAATTAATGTTTTTAATGCTAAAGCAATGAATGTTTTAAAGTTATAGTCTGCAATATTTAAATACTACAGCTAAGAAATTGGCTATGATAAAGAAAGTCATTGATATATTTTTTTAAGGTAATAAAGACACGAAATATATATTTTTACACACCTTTGCTACTGTGGGTAGCTACCTGTACTGATGTGGGGGCTGATTCTGAAATTTTTTCTTGTCCATTACCTACAAAATATATAGACGTTTTTACTTCTCTCTTTCTCGCCCTCTCTCTCTCTCTCTCTCTCTCTCTCTCTCTCTCCAGGGAGAGAAAATGGTTCATGAAATTGAGAAAAAAAGATAACACTAATTGACTAGACAGCTTTCTTCATGATGACATTTCGATAGCTAGATAATTTAATATTCCAAATACATTCATGTCTTTCGTAGATCTCAATAAAAATAATTGTTTTTCTCTGTAAGTTGCTCAGAACGCCTGTCGATTTAGTAGCAGCCATTTTTGTTGTCTTTTTTTTAACTAGGTTAATTATCACATGATATTTTAGCGCTTCCCATTGGCTGACACAGCTGCAATCAAGAATCGTGACTCAAAATTTTAGAACATGTTCTAAATCTGTGAATCATCGCCAATCACTACTGAAACTGACTTGATTCGCGCTATGCCACATTAGAAACGGGGAGAATCATCGTGATTTTTGAATTGAATCGCAGCGAATCACTGATTTTGCTTCTAGTGTGGCTTAGCCTTTAGTCAAAGGCAAAGGGACAAATAGGATAGACATCAAGAATGTTGGAATTCTAAACAAAATCATGTAATTTTATCTTATATATTACAGACTTCTATTAAGAAGATTATTGCATCCTACGCTCATCCTTGGTCCGAGTCTAGTCTTGCCTTTTTATTAATGTTTTAAATGATGTTAAGTTAATGGTTTTCCTGGTTTGTTCAGGCAGCTCATTCCACGCCCGAATGCCACTCGGGAAGAAAGAGTACTTATATGCATTTATTCTCGCAAAAGGGATAAGGTAAGTTTTTTTGTCTTTATGTTTATCTGAGCTTTGCAAAAGGTTGTTATTGGGTTGTATTTCTAAATTAAGAGCTTAATACCTTATGTATTATTACTACTTTTCTCGTTGCCCTTCTGTCCTCAAGTGTTTCTAGGTTTAGTGAATTGACTAATGGTGTTACTCTTGTTAATTGGGAATATTCACTATTTATTAACCTTGCAGCTCTTTTTTGAATTTGTTCTAATTTTTGAAAGTTTTTTTTTAGTTGATGGGTCTCATACAGGTGCTGCATATTTTAGTATAGGCCTAACTAATGTGAGATAGCATTTTAGTTTCATATTCTTATTACATTTGTAAAAGTTCCTTTTTATGAATCCTAATGTTTTGTTTGATGTTTTAATTACTTCATCAATATGAGGGTTCTAAGATAACCTATCATTTATTATTACTCCTTGATACTTAGCATTGTTAGTTTGAGTTAGTTCTTTACCATAAATGAATAATAACTGTACTGCTAGTGAAAACTAATTGTACAACTTTTAAAGTTCAATCATGGGTCAACAGTAAAAGAGAAAAAGGAAAGCAGAATAATGAATGATAAGTATCTTACTGGCAATAACAAGGCACCGCCTATACAATTCAGCAATTGCATCATCCAGTAACTGTCTTATCTCCAAATAGGGCTGGGTTTTTTCGGTTTCGATCCACGAAACGCCTCTTTGAAGCCACTGAAAATTATAACAATACTCCGTGTAATTGATTCTTTTTTTAATTAATATTGTCCTTCAGAGGCTAATAGAATCTTGAGTTAAGCTCAACTTTGATTCTTAAATGTTATTTTGCACATCACGTATAATAACTTGATACGGCAAAATCTTTGCAGCAATACATATATATTTTATTATTATTCACAATTGAAAGAACAGATATAAAATGTCCAGTACATATATAAACACAAGCTCATGTTATTATAGAAGTATTTGTAAAATATATAGTCTCAGTTATTACACAACCTCTTCCTTCTACACTTTAGCTTTAACTGGTTTATCCTCTCAAATCACCTGACCAAGTAAAAGGTTATTTGTCACTTAAAGCATGAAGACCTAACAACAGCTTACAATTTCTGTTTTTTTTTTATCCAAACAAAAAACACACACATTATCAATACACACAAACTTGGTCAAAGGGAATTAAATGTACATTAAATTTTTTATCTCAATAGTTCCCCTCATCAATGTTTGATAATTAAAACGCTAAAACTCTGTTTAAAATATCTTATTAAAATTCACTATTTAATTGTAAATAATAATAGTCCAAATAATTTTTTTCGAATAGAAAAACTATGAAGATTGTTTCATCCAAAAGCAATTTGTCCAAAAATTTAAAGGGTCATTAGATTGAAAAAAAAGATATCAAGCAGCGTTCATCCGTTTCTGTGGCCAAGGCATGCTAGGGAATTGTGGGGCTGGTACAATGCCAAGCCGCCTTTTACTTTACCCATACTAAAGTCATGTAAATGTCAGAACTGCGTAGACTCAGGGACACCCTCCAGGCCCGGAATCTAATCCTAGTCTTCACCAGAATTCGAACCCAGGACCTACGGTACGCCAGCCGAATCATTGCTGATTTCAGTACTTTTTAACACCTTTTCCTGAACCAAAAGGAAAGTGCACTAAACTTTAATGATTTGACTAATGAACTAATGGAGTTACTCCAGTTAGCATTAGATAAGCCAGGATTGCAAGGAGCGCTTTATATAATAGTTCTATTCTAGTTACAAGTATGACAATCATTAAAATATTATTAATCAAGGAAATCATGAGCTTTATATTTAAATCGACCTACTTACTGTGCTAATGTCAGCTTCAAGACTTTGGATTGACTCTTGAGCATTTTCTAAAATTTTAACTTTTGATCCAATATCCAATAATTCTGTATAAGTCATCCTCTACATAGACAAGGCTAAAAAAACACAAAAAAAAAAAGACATTTGCATAAATTGGAATTCTAACATTTACAAAAAATCAGTAGGTCGCTAACATATAGTTTGTTATAGTTATAGACACAGAGAGCATAAGTCCACTTGTCTCATAAAATGTTAAATTTAGATCCAAAAACAGACCAATACTTGCAGGGTAGCTCGGACTATATTATAATATAGGCTATATCTATATAATAAAAAAAAAAACACTAATATCTAATAGTTCCCTTTGCCAGTTTGAAAAAGAACTGTGCTGAAAAGGTAGACTTATAGCTCGAGACCCCCAATAGAATGTCATTTGCATGGTACTTTATTCATTAGGCTACTAAAATGCTTTGTACGCATCAAGGCTCTTGATTCAGATATTTTAAAATTTGTTATCTACAGATCAAATCAGATAATATAAGCTTAGAAGAGAGATTTTGACGATATCAACAAAGTCCAGTTATAACATAAAGGGTTATATAGATATATAGACCATGAAAATATCATATATTATACTATACTCAGATAGGCTTATATAGAGTGCACAAAGTAACGTGAAAGGCTTACTAAGTTTAAGAAGCTTTATCGTAAAAAAAAAAAAAAATTGACTATGCTAGTAATAAGACCTATAATTATAAGCTATATTCCATTTATTCACTAAAGTCTGAGTTAAAAAGCAAGAATCAATTAAGACCTACACATGTTTAAACAATACATTTTTATTTTACTAAGAACACCACTTTCAATCTCGTAAAAAAAGAACTATAGGCCTATTATTAGGACATAATATACAGTCTTTAGCCATAGCCACTATAGCTATTACTTGAGCTTAAATGCGAGTCATCTAGACCTAGTTAAAGTTAGGGCCACACATTCTTAAAGAAATAGATTATTAGAAAAATGTGGGCTATAAACATGTATAAAACACCTAGTTATCAAAACCAATAAACAGAGTTATGCAAGTCATTTGTATCCTACCTTCACACACATTTTAAACCAAAACTATTGACTGTTGTCTCTGATATTGCAATAATGGTGTTTTCGGATTTTCCCTTTATTATTTTTTTTTCATAGAAATGGTATGGCCTATGTAGGTCTAGACTCTAGATGCCAAATAATTTTATTATTTTGAAACATTTTTGTTTATTATTTATTAATACATTATGAATATAAGAAAATAAGAAAATAAGAAAATAAATTATGGGAAAATGACAAGTTATGGAAGGAGTTTGTCGATTTAAAATAGGTGGTGCCCGCCACCCTACCGATATTTTAGAATGTGCTCTAGAGTAAAAAAAAGTTTGGGAACCCCTGGTCTAGAGCAAAAGGTTATGAGAACTGATCTATATAATATATTATATATATATATATATATTATAGATATAGATCTATAGGCCTATTTACCTTTTCTATCCTGTTGTGATCTAATTTATCTGAAACATTGTTCTATTATTTATGATTTTATTGTGTTGTATTCATTTTTAATAATAATAATCTCTAAGCGATACGTCTGATGTATGACGTGGTTGTTAGTTACAGAAGTGACGTCAGAGTCTTGTGTTTTGTGTAGGAATGAATTGCGAATTGTTTTCTTTGTAATCACATAGATAGGACTAGTGGTCTCCTGTTTTATTCAATATTAAAATAATAATAAAGATTGTCGTGTTTTCTGGTGTCTTGATTTATCGGAACAATTATACTCCAACAATTGGCGCCCAAAGTAAATTCAACCCAGAAAAGTCGAAATTCATGATGAGGTCAAACTTGTGTATCTCAATAAACTATAACATCATCTCAGAATCATCTGGAAAACCTACCCAACTGTGGCCACGTTCACGCCCGCTCGCCTTTAATTGACCTTTAACCTGTTTTCAACCCTCTAAACAATGAGTTTCGAGGACAAGCTCAGTTTAGCTCACTATATAGACCTGGGGGCTAAATGTAATTTAGAAGGAGACGCGTTAATTGTGTGGGACCAGAAAAAAATAGCGGAGGCACAGCAGTAAGAGGAAAAGAATTATTAAGAGAGGCCCAATCGAGAGAAGAAATGAAAGAAGAAAGGGAGTTAAAGGGAGTTAAAGAGATTAGAATTAATATGAGAAAACGCGAAGGTGTTTTGCGTGTTAAGATTCAAAATGCGTGGCAATATGAATTTTTTCAACAGGAGTATCCAATAAATAACGCCACATCTCTTTGTTGCCGAAATTTATACATAAGATAATATTAAGATACGATTGCTTTATTGATCCAAATCAATGGAAATTTAACTTGATTACTTAAACTCCATCTCTTTAGCATATTTTAAACAATATAATGGAGTTTTTTGTACTCAGGCAGAACTAAAAGCCTACGTAAATATTATTTCCCCAATTAAGACACAGATTTTATTGCTAACATTCAACACCTCAAAAAATCAACTTGCAATATAAAGATAATTCTCTCTCACCTGCTAGCAAAATCATCCACTACCACCCCCCCCCCCCTAAAAAACACATTTTTATTATGGTATTTATTTTTTAAAAATACCTTTAACAATGATTTCAACGCTGACCTGTGCAAATGGCATGTTTATGGCTAACAGAATTATGATTCATCTGGCACCCATATGTTACTTAGCAATAAGAAGATTGAGAGGATTTAGGAGATTATGCGTACGTTTGCTTATGGGAGTGTGGGGGAGGGGTAATAAGAGTTTATACTTTTTTTATTTATAGGGCAATATTTAGTATTTGATTCAGACTATTTTTTTTTATAATTCCATTTCTTAAATTTAATATAAGTTTATATGATACTTATATATTTCTAAAATGGAACTATGTATTAATCCATTGTTGATATGAAGGATATAATTGGAATTAAACTTTTGTGCTGCTAAGAAGTGTTATTGAATATATTATAGATATAATTTCTAATCTGTCCAAGTAAGACAGAAAGAAAGAAAGAAGTTACACTCATGAGTTAGAGCTACAAGTAACTGACGTAGCATAAAGCAACTAAAATATTGTTTTAAAATATTGTTCAATGGTCAAACAAAAGAACCATTAACAGTTCCAGAGTTCGTATTTTAAAATAATTTAATTAAAAACAACTCGATAGTAAAAAACATTACCTGTGACTATCTAAAAATTAATTTTTCAAACAGGATGTAGGGATGGTGTGGGAGAGGGTTGTGTGGTGGGGGGTGGCATCAAGTATTACGGGATGCTACAGATGTGGAAAGGGGCTTTTTCTTTTAGGGGGATGTAATATATCTCGTTCTCTATGTGATGTGTTACCTAACAAGTGATGTGTTCTTTCAATATATCTTTCTCTCTTTGTTTCTCTCTCTCTTTCTTGTTTTACGTTATCTTTCATTTGGAACATTTTTTAATAGCGCCCCATTCCCGTCCCTAAGTCCATTGCACCCAAAAGCAACCTGTCTGTGTTGCTTGCACATTGAACCAGCATTGGCTGTAATCGTTTTTTTTATTTGACAAGTCTGAAGACAAATCCTTTAGTCTGTATGTGGTCTGTTTAATGTAAACACAAAAAAAAAAAAAAAAAAAAAAAAAAAAAAAAAAAAAAAAAAAAAAAAAAAAAAAAAAAAAAAAATAACCGTCAAAGGTCAATGGGGTCAACAATCATTTTTACCTGTTTCCTAATAAACACAAGGAAATCAATTTTGGTTTCTAGTTTTCATAATTAATTTAGTTATATTACTTATAAGCATTATTGCATAGCAATAACAAGAAGTATTTTGGAACAAACTTCTTCGGCGCTTCTAATTATATATCGGCATCTTAACTTTATTTTCTTACAACTTCATGGAAACAAAAAGCATCGAAAAATGTGTTTTTGTAAGTTAAATTGAAATTAAAGGACAATAAAACGTTTCCAAATATCCAAACTTACTCTTCTTGAATAACTATTTTAAAACTACTTTAAAATCATTAAAATGTACAAATGTATTTATTTCGTGTTTTTTTGTATTAAGTAACTATTAATGAGGGAAAATCTACAGTCAACAAAATGTGGGGTGTTGAAAGATTTTGACAATTGTTGACACGGGAGGAGGGTCTCAAGATAAGTTGACGTCAACGATGTTACTTTGTATGATAAATCTAATAAATAAAAAACAATGGAAGTTAATCCTGCGTTTGTATGACACACTCTGTCGTCCTTATCAGCATGCACACAACCGCAAAAATCACATTGACTACGCAAACTCATGCCAAATGCATACAGTTAACTGTAATAACTGTAATTGTGTAATTGTAGGCCTATTAGGCCCTATATTAATAATATTTTCATTGACTACAGTTCATGTTTTTTTTAAATAAAAGACTATTGGTTTCATTCAAATATTTGTTAATTTGTTATTCTTTTTGGACAAAAGATGTTAATTTGTTCGGACAACTTTATGAGCTGTTTTTGTTTTCTAAAGTAAAAAAGTATTTTGTTGTAATTGTTGTGTTGGCATGTTGAAAGAAATAAGTTTGTGGTTTGTCTCGTAGTGCACTTTGGGAACGCGGCCTCAAATAGGTTCGCCATCACTGCTATAGGCCTGTGTATTTTTCTCCACAGGCAACGCTAAGCAATTTATCTTATATATATATATATATATATAAATATATATATATAAAAGCTCTGTGTGTGTGTTTAACCAATCAAATTGGTTTATTTAAAGACACGTGATCTTATTGCCTCATATTTCATCTTTGCAATTTGACTTTGCACCGTTGTCCTCGCTAGCTGTGTGGATTACGTATCGGACTGCCATCGGGTCGACGTCACACATTTATTTATTTGTAATTATTTTTTTAGTAGAATTTAATAGCTTTTAAAAATAATTTTCAAAAATTTTGTGAACCATTTGAATTACTTGATCGAATTTGCAAAGTATGTCACTTATACTTTGCCTCACAAACAATGTTGAAGAAATATGCAGGACGACAAAGAGCTCTGGCTCAGGAGAATGTGCCAACCCCAAACAGCTCCAGGATCAACTCAGATAAAACGCATCAGTCCTTTGAGAATCGCTGCTAGGTCAAAGAGAACTCATGGCAGTTATTGACAAAAGAGAAAATGCACATTCAGAGGATATTGAGTGGCTAGATGAGGATGAAGTTGATCTGTCTGCAATTATCCTTTCAGGAAACGATGATGATGAAAAATTCGTAACTATGGATAAATACTTCACTTCGACATGGATGGTTCCAGTATTATTTTTGAACTAAACATAAATCACAGACCCATAATAAACAGATTCAATAGAGCACAAGAGTTTGTCAAATAATTTGTCAATCCTGTCTTTTTTTAGTCGATTTTTTGTTTCCTTTTTATTATTTAATCACTGGGTGTTGTCCAGTTTCGCTAATCTACTTCTTAGCCTGTGTTCGAAAAAAAGATTGCATAATCGGAAGATTATCTAAAACTTGATCTCACCTATTGTATATGAAAAAGCAGCAGATAAATGAGGTGTGTTATATAATTATCTAGTCTAATTTTTGCAATTTTTGTTGTCAAATTCAATATAGATTGAGTTACTGCTTCAATGAATAACTGTAGTAAGGTGTGTATTAGATTAAATTTTAAATAGGTAGGGCGTGCTAATTTTAAAAAATTGTTCGAAATTGTGACGTACTTTAGAGGGGGGGGGGGGGCGAGATTTGTAACAGTTTGTGACAGGGAGGGGTGAGGGGGTTAAAACTGGTCAAAAATAGCGTGACGTACTTTATGGACAGTGCCATACTAACAATGCAATACAGTAGATCTGAACTTTTACAACTACGATCCCACGCGTACCATAATAAAATCATGATACATGAGATCCATGGTAGAGCTGCAAACATCAGAGAAAAGAGGACTGCGTTCAAACAAAATCTATCTACAGCTCAAGGTACCAAGCGTAAAAAAGAGAAACATTAGCACCTCTGTGGTGGAATGAACTTCCGAACACAATAGGCCGTATTGCGGCTGAGAGTTAACACCCTTGCCCCTTTTACAAGTCAGGCTTAAATTTGACTGACTTGTAAAAGGGTGTAAAAGGGTGTTAACTATCAGCAGCAATACGGCCCATTGAACAAGCTGACAATATATACATTTTAAAAAATAATTGAAATCACACTTTTTCGATTTATTTTATTAACATAGGGTAAATGTAAAGCACATTCGAAGACTTTGTTATGAATAGTGCTAGACTATATAAATATGTCATTTGTCATTTGTATTGTACTTTATAAAATTTATATATTTTTTTTTGTACATTTCATCAGAAGGTGTGTGACGTAATGTGGAGATATATTTGGAAACAGGCTTCGGTTTTCTTGAACCTCAAAGTGTGTGACCGTTGTGTGTACTCTCCAATGGACTATAAACTCCGCATGTCGCGGTGACCATTGTTTGATCATTAAGATGGACTTCAATAAATTATATCGCATTGAGCTTTGTTTCTTATGTTTCTCTACTTAAAAAAATATATGATATATATAAAAAAATTGAAGTAAAAGTAGAAAAAAATTACTTTCATAATATTTTTGTTTGCTTTATGTCATTTTGAACATGGCTTTAATTTAATTTTATCAACGTTAGTTCAGGCTTTTCGCAAGCATAATAAAAGCTTTTGTAACATAGATCGTCATCCAGTAGTTGGCGCCATTTCCACATAGCGGCACAGAGATTTGGCAACGTCTGACCTGCGGGTTGATCTGTGTAATTTGAAATAAGGAAAAGGTTATAGCTGGGAAATCTTGTTATATTATTTAAAGTGTCAGTAAACAAAATAGTTTATTCACAGTTGTTGTTTTTTTATATATATCATATCATATATATATATAAATCTCAAAAGGAATATGTATGTGGCTGGCTGGCTGGCTGGCTGGCTGGGTATGTACATACCGCATAATCTTTTTAAATACTGGACATAAAAACGTGAAATTTGCTACAAATATTCTTTGCGTTACGGCGGTGAACACTGTCAAGGTTTAAAAAAAATTAAAATGACCGCAGTGGTCAGTTTGGTCAAAAAACGCGAATAAAACGACATATTTTGGGTTCATGTTGAATTTGCCGTTCCAACTTTTTATAGTTTTTCGATCAATCGCGCTAAAAAATTAAGACAAAAGGACGCGTAGAGATTATTTTTATATGACGTCATCAAAGTTTGCGCAGGGATAGCTGGTTGTCTTTTTTTTATGGCGTCATCGAATTTTGCGTATTCATTTTAATTAACTTCGCTTCAACCTTTGCTAATGTACTTTATGAATGAATAGAACAAAATATATTCACGTTTTAATTTGCGTCGTAATTTATAGCGGGATATTTTTAAATTGTTATAATGGGTAATGATTAATGGTTTTAATGGGTATCTTACGTTGTATCTGGCAAATAAAAAATTCCTTCACGTTTTTATTCGTGTTGTATATGTCCACAGAATAGGTATAAAACAGAATGCGCAATTTCGAACACCCAAAGCTAATATTTCAGGCAAAATGTGCATAAACGGTTGTGTAATAAACTACAACAATGATGCGAAAACGACTGATTATCGTAAAAAAGAGCATGTCAAACTGCATGGCTTTCCTGACTCCATAAAGGATAAACAACAGCATAAACAACCTCATATTAACTCATTATGAATTATATGCCTATTTCCCTTCATAATTTTAAAAGTTTATTTTGGTTTAAAAAGTATATATATTTATGTACCGGTAGCCGCAGCAATTTAGTTACCGGTACCGAGCTACGTCTTAGCCATTTTTTTTTCAAATCAGTACCGGGTAATAAATATTTTTACATCATATTGGCCTAATCATATAATGTTCAAAACAAAATGGGTAATTAAGTCAAATTTATATAAAAGTAAGCCTATAATGAAAGATAATGTAGGCCCTATATATATTGTATATATTTATGGCAGAAGTAGATATCCTTTCACATTTTACTATAGTAGCGTCTCTAGCGACCGCTGCATTGCGGAAAATGGTAACTTTTAGTGACTGCGTATATAGGGATTGTGCATTCTGTTCTATACCTATTCTGTGTATACGTCTTATAAACTTTGTAGCGGGAAATTTTTCAATTGCCAGGCAATGTTTAAATTGCCGAGCTCAACGTTTTAAAGTTTTAATTTGTATCGTATACGTCTTATAAACTATGTAGCGGGAAATTTTTATATTGCCGGGCAATGTTTAAATTTGAAGGACCAACTTTTACAAGTTTTAATTCATGTCGTATACGTTGTATAAACTATGATTCATATCGGTTTCAGTTGTTATTGTTTTTCCTGTTGAATTTAAAATTTAATTCTAAGTTTGCTACCAAAGCAACAATAAATAAATAGCAAATAACACCAACAAAAACAAAAAAAAAGCAAAAATAAATAAATATTGATCTACGACTAATGTTGTAGCAAAAAAATATATCAAACAATCATTTTCGAATTAACAGTACTTTTTAAAAGACATGTGAGTTCTGTTTTATAGAAAGAGTTTAATTACCCAATTATCTCACAAAATTCAATCATAGTGGTCATACTTTGAGCAAGAAATAAAAAAAAAATATTTGTTTTTCCTTTTTAGTTGTATATTGAATTGGTGTATAATAAAGTGTGCAAAACAAAAATAAATTTAAAAAATACCGACCACAAAAAATACTACTTTATTTATGTTGCAAAAACAAAACTAAAAAACTATAATGTGTCAAGCATATTCTAAAAAAAAGCCCGTTCGAAGAATCGGGCACATATCGGCTTGTATATATATAAATCTCAAAAGGAATATGTATGTATGTGGCTGGCTGGCTGGCTGGCTGGCTGGCTGGGTATGTACATACCGCATAATCTTTTTAAATACTGTACATAAAAACGTGAAATTTGCTACAAATATTCTTTGCGTTACGGCGGTGAACACTGTCAAGGTTTAAAAAAAATTAAAATGACCGCAGTGGTCAGTTTGGTCAAAAAACGCGAAAAAAACACAACTTTTGATTCACATTGTCTTTGCCAGTACAACTTTTTATAGTTTTTCGTCACAAAGTTAGAAAAAAAAGGATGCGCTGAGATTATTTTTATGACGTCATCAATCTTTGCGCATGGATTTTATAGCAATGAAGGGACATTTTTCATTCATGTTTAAATTGACGTCATCAAACTATGTGCATGGATTTTATTATCTCAACTCAATGACGGGAACAAATTTTCTTCATGTTTAAATTGTCTACGTGCCGTAAACAACATAAATTCTTTACACTACCAATACTGTAGTTGATTTTCTTAATCTATCACTACTTTAATACTTTACACTGTGAATACATGACTTAAAGCTAATTAATAATTTAAAACTTTACAAACATAGGACAAAGCAAATAGATTTAGCATTTTTTTTTCTGTTTCGGGAAGTAATACCGACGCCTTACTAAGCTTATTTAAACGCAGTGGTCCTGGTTACACTCTATATTTAAGCTTATAATTATATGGCGTCATCAAATTTTGCGTATTTATGCGTTTAAGAAGGGAACAAAATTTTGTTTTAATTTGCGTCGTAATTTGTAGAATGCAATATTTAAATGGTTTAAGTAAAAAAATTAAGTTACCGGAAAATACTTTATCCCCGCTTAAGACAATTGCTTATAACTCCATGGGTTATTTTATACAGTTCCGAGAACTGAGCACCTTTAGACTTATCGTTTTGGTAACGGCCATTGTTTTAATTACCGGGCAATGTTTAAATTACCGGGCAATGTTTATAATACCAGGCAATGTTTAAATTACCGGGCAATGTTTAAATTACCGGGCAATGTTTATAATACCGGACAATGTTTAAATTACCGGGCAATGTTTAAATTACCGGGCAATGTTTATAATACTGGGCAATGTTTATAATACCGGGCAATGTTTAAATTACCGGGCAATGTTTAAATTACCGGGCAATGTTTATAATACCGGGCAATGTTTATAATACCGGGCAATGTTTAAATTACCGGGCAATGTTTAAATTACCGGTCAATGTTTATAATACCGGGCAATGTTTATAATACCGGGCAATGTTTAAATTACCGGGCAATGTTTATAATACCGGGCAATGTTTATAATACCGGGCAATGTTTATAATACCGGGCAATGTTTAAATTACCAGGCAATGTTTAAATTACCGGGCAATGTTTAATTTGCCGGGCAATGTTCAAATTGCCGGAACTAAATTTTTAAAGTTTTAATTCGTGTCGTATACGTTTTATAAACATTATTTCATAAGGGTTTCATTTGTTATTGTTTTACATGTTGAATAGAAAAATTAATTCTAAGTTTGCTTCCAAAGCAACAATAAATAAATAAATAGCAAAAAAACAAAAACAACACAACATAGGTCTGCGACTTAATGTTTGTCGTAAAAAAAATATATCAAACAATCATAAAAAAAAAAAAAGTAGTGTCGAATGTTCTTAATCAATGAATAGAACAAAATATATTCATGTTTTAATTTGCGTCGTAATTTATAGCGGGCAATTTTGTAATTGTTATAATTGGTGATGAGTAATGATTTTAACGGGTAATTAATGTTGTTGCGGGCAAATAAAAAATTACCTCACGTTTAAATTCGTGTCGTAGGTCATGCGGGCAATCTCATTATAACTGCCTGAGTAGTTAGAGTGTATGTAAACATAACTTTTAGCCGGTTCGGAGGACCGGGCACATAACGGCTTGTATATACATAAGCATATTATTTAAAAATGTTAAACATGAATCTTGTTCATGAAAGGAGGATGCAGCTGACAGTGGAGTCTGGCGACAGGCCGTCTGCAATGGGATAACCTCCCTGGAACCAGAAAGGTCCAGGGCTCACATTGACAGAAGGCAAAAAAGGAAGGCAAAATCATCCTCCACACAGCCGCCTTCAATGTTCGAATGCGAGGGATGCTCAAGATACAGTCATTCGAGGATCGGGTTGTTCAGCCACACAGCAAGTGCTGTCCCTCATTAAAATCCTAAAATCATAATGGGCGCATCCATTGTCGTGCGAGACGGATAGGAGCCATATATATAAACACGAATGCTTAACAACGACCATCTTAAGGCCTCGTCCATTAATTATGTCTACGAACAAGTAGGGCGATAACGGGAGAGGGAGGCGCAAAAAAGTTTGACCGTTTTTTGACATGGGTTTTAGGGGGTCAACAAAAGTGGACGTCAACAATGTTACTGATTATAAAAGAATTAATAAATAATGAAATGGAAATGATGCGTTCTCTTATTTGACACACACTCATTTACCCGTCATCAGTCTATCATGAAAAGTATAAACTATACAAGGTCTCAAATTACAGGCCTACACACTCTATTACATATTGGCCAAAAGAAAAGCAAAAGGATACGATTAGAGAATGGGTGGGGATGTGGGACACATAAAATTTGTTTCTTCCATCTGCGTCGTATTGCTGCCATCCGTCGTTATCTCACCAAGGAAGCTTGTGTGAAGCTTGTCATCTCTCTCCTAATCTCCCGCTTGGATTACTGTAATTCGCTCTAGGCTGGTCTCTCGGCCTCCTCCCTTCAGGGACGCCAACTTATCCAGAACTGCGCAGCCCGACTAGTCCTCAAGAAGAAGTCAAATAATATCACTCCTCTGCTCCGATCTCTGCATTGGCTACCCATCAACAACCGGTCTCATATAAGTTGGCCTCTCTCTGCTATAAGTCCCTAAACAACTCTGCCCCGGATTACCTTCGCCCCTGTCCTGAGCTCTACACCCAATGCCGTCCACTTCGTTCTGCTTCTTACGCGCTTACTCTGCGGATTCCTCGTGTGGGGCTAGTGTCCGCTGGCCAAAGATCATCCTCCTATGCGGGACCGTCCGTTCGGAATCACCTCCCACTACAACTTCGCCAGAGAACTAGCTTCGACACCTTCAGGAGCCGGCTGAAGACTCACCTATTTCGTTAGCAGTATTTGTGTATACATTTTTACATTTTCGTCTGTTGTTCGTTGTCTGTATTCTGTAACTGTCGTCAGCGCATAGAACTGTCTCCACGGGATATGCGCTATACAAGCACCATTATTATTATTAGTAGTGCAAGTGTGAGAGGGAAATTTTTCCATGTATGTGTGGGTGGGTGGGTTGGGGGGAGGGAAATAGTGCAAGGTAAGAGGACCATAGGAGGTTTATTCTCATAAATAAATGAATCTAATTTTGATAACTACTAATTGGAAACAGATTAATATGCCGTTGATAAAATAGATCTTTTTCATACATTTATAGTTTTAATTTATAAAAAAAGGTAAAGTACCCGTCGGGCCAAAGTGATCCATAGGTCCGATGAAGCAGCGTTCACCAGTTTCTGTGGCCACGGCATACCAGGTGATTTTGTGGCCAGCACTATGCACAGCCGCCTTTACTTTACCCCAACTAAGGTCAGGTACCCACCCATCAGAGCTGGGTATTGCAAAATTTATAAGGTAAAAAAGTATACCATTCATTACGAGTGGATTATTCAAGTAGGGGTATGAAATAGTTCAGAGTAGGAGTAATAGCTGGACAGTGACTGCAACTAATATAAAGTGCATGGAAGAAGAGGGCAATAATGCAAGAGGGAATAGTGAATAAATGGTGGAAATAAAAAGCTGATTCTCAATTGGGTGCACAATTTTCGCATAAACTATTGAACATTATATCAAAATATCAATAGTGAAATTCACAATACGATTCATTATAAAGCTCTGTGTAAATAATAATAGCAAACATTTCCCTCTTCCCCGTTTCCCAGTATATAAATATTTAACACCACCAAAAGGGTTGATGACTGAGAGCATTAACTTTTAACCTCATGCATTTACAAAAATAGAAATTCTCGATAAAACTATTTCGGATTGTACAACTAATCATAATCATAAGGTGTCATGCCGGATGGCGTAGGCGATCATGTCTTTCTACGTATTTTTTTTCTGGCAAACTCTAGCATTTGTGTGTTTTTTGCCATGCCATGCCATTCCGTTAGATCATCAAGTATCTTCATTCTCTGTCTTTCTCATTGTTTCTTTCCCTCCATCTTTCCAGTTATTATGATGTTTTCTATGTTTTTTTTTCTAATTATGTGACCTACTAACGTTGATTTTCTTTTTATTATCTTAAACAATTATTTCTCTGTTAGCGTTTGACATTTTGAGCACCTCCACATTAGATATTTTCTCTGTCCATGCCACTCGTTGCATTCTTCTATAGAGCCACATCTCTGCACTTTCCAAATAAAACTAATACATTTCAAACAAAACAAATTTCTCAGTATTACAGTTACTTTACCTTTGTAAAAAAAATTAGGATAATCCTTCTTTTCTAGCACTGTGCCATCATGCCAGACAAAGACGTGCTTAGTTTTTAATTCATCGATACCAATCCAAACATCTCTGAATTGTATTTTATTCAACACCTTCAGGTTCTCATATAATGCAACAGTTTTCGCAACAGCCAGTCTTCCGCCTCTTGCTGTGTTAACAACAAAATTTAGACGATAGAAAAGTAATGTTTTTTTCTCGATCAGTCTTCAGAGTATTTCGAAAGCAAAAATATATTATATTTACATAATATATATATATTAACTCATGTTAATGATATTTTATGTCGATAACTAAAGTTATTTTTAAAGGATAACTGAAGAGTTTTTTTTTTTCAGAATTGAGTTAAAGGTTGATTTTGATAGTAAATAATATGAAAAATAAGTGTTCCGATTTCAAATCTACAAAAAAAAAGCTTAGTCTAATGTATTTTTTTTTTAAAAGTAATTTAGAGCACTTAGAAGTGACGAGATTTGAAATTACTGAAGTAGACAGTCCCATGAGCCCCATACCGAATTGACGTTTTGCAAGAGAACAAAAAATAAAAATATTACCCACTAAATTCATATTTAACATTGTGTTAAAAATATGTACCGTGTTTAGATTCAAAATGCGTGGCAATAATAGTTTTCCAACAGAAGTTTCCAATAAATAACGCCACATCTCTTTGTTATCGAAATTTATACACATAAGATAAGATTAAGATACGATTGCTTTATTGATCTACACAAATGGGAAAGTTAACTTGATTACATATTTCCATCTTTTTTAGCGTATTTTAAACAATATAAAGGAGCTTTTTGTACTCAGGCCCAGAAATATACATCTTAAAGGGCTACAGAATTTGGATTTTCACCCAATTAAGACGCAGATTTGAGTGCTAATATTGAACTAATTACTTAAAAGCTACGTTAAATATATATTTTGTAAAAATGATTTTATGAACATTCTAATGCTGAGAACAAATTGCGTGTTTTACATAAAAACATATTCAGTTGGTTATTAACATTTTACTTACGTACCTTCGCAATCTTTTTTGGCATTTGAAAAATTTAGCTTTGTTTCCGACCAAAAGATGCACATTCCTGCTGTACTTTGCCAAACCCATACAAACTCTGGAATCTTCCGACACTTAAGTTCTTGAACCGTTATGGGTCTGATTTTTGATAAGGCTGATTTCTGTGATTCTACATCCTGTACTAAATAGAGAAAAAATTAAATTACTACACCATTAGAGTAATGCAAAAGTCAAAATTACACCTTAAAAATTAACTTGCTATAGTATATAAAGATAATTCTCTCTCACCAGCTTACAAAATATATTTAAAAATGCACTCACACACAAATAAATAACAGCGTATTAACACTGTAATGCGAAAACCATAAAAAAAATTCCCTAGGATGTCTAAAAATAATAATATCTTGCAGTATCGTCCAATGGATATTCGAAAATTTAATTGCAAGAAAAAAAAGCTATATCGATTATTTCTTTGCACGACAAAAAGATTTTTTTTACTTTTAAAAAATGTTACTTGTCTTGTACTTGGTCGTTTTGCGCCTGATAGTATCGATGTAAAAAGAAAAAATATAATTTGTTGACTCTCTAGATGAATAACTCCAAATGAGCTCTATCATTTTCTTGATTTATAACTACATAAGGCATTCAACTATGATACAACACATACATGATGTGCTAAAATGCTCAGATAGACATAAATACAAAAACACTTTCCTTATCCCTTATGCGAGAAAAAAATGCTTATAAGTCCACTTGCCTGAACAAACCGGGAAAACCCGTAATTTAACATCATTTAAAACATTTATAATATTTTAAGACTAGACTCAGACCACGGTTCAGCGTAGGACTCAATAACCTTCATTATAGAAGCAGCACCTTTAATAAATTTGAAAAAAGTTTTTTCATACAAATAACCCCCGCAACTAAATAGTGTAGGCTAGAGAGTGTATAACAGCAAATTTGCTAAGCAACAAAAAAAAGTCGAAATTCGTATAAGCATGTAAAACTAATGGAAGAGTTGATGCTATAAAGGACGAAAGAAATACTCACTTATAACCGCAAAGATCAACAGAGCTGCAAGTTTCATTGTCTTTTGCTTTGGAAGGTCGAAACGGAAAAGAATATGACAGTCTTGGCTCGCGAAGCCAAGTTGATGTTCTCTAGATCAAAACATAGTGTCTTGTTCAGCCACCAAGTCAGAGTGAGTGGTTATGTGACTGGTGAGAGAGTTGACGAGATCACAGAATTTATTTTGTCAGAGGGAAGTCATGATATATTGGAGGGGGTGACCGAATAGTGCAAGCCATGATATCAAGCTGGTGAATGGGTTATTTATATTGCGTGATGGGTGGGGGGGAGGGGTAGATGGGGTAAATATTTTTATCTGAGAATAATTGCATAATGCAAATTTGTCTGGATATAGAAATATTAACTATCAATAGTAACGCAGCACAGACACATACAGGCTGATAGTAAACAAAATGAAGCTATATAGTCAAGAGCATTTCTATGGATTGTCACATTTAAAACCAATTAGAGCATTAAAAAATGATTTTAACATAATAAAATAAAAAACTATAAAAGAGTATTAAATGAAAATGCAAATGTATAAGAATGTGAATGCTAAGAAAATTAACAATTTTGTCACCCCATAAAAAATGTTTGTGGTTTTTTTTAAATATTTGGTGTTAGAAAATAAGGGGAGGGGTAGGCCTATCAGAAAAAATGTGGACCGCCTCCCACTTCAACCTGTAGCCACACCTGTGACCTAAGCACCAAGAAAATATATCAACGCTAGTTAAAAGACGATTCAATTTTACTGTACCGTCTCAATTAATTCATGACACTACATGCTATAAAACAACTTTAATTAGGCATCCACCTAGTTCACCTTCTTGCTGTCTTCCACTGTAAGCCACAGCAATCAGTATAATCTGTAATGCATAAGATAAAGCGCCATATTTATTTTCTAATAAGCTGACAAAATTTAAGTTTATGGTATTTATACAAATCTCAAATTTAATTTATTACAAATCAACTACAACACATTAACAAAGGCTCCTTCGTTAACCAGTGTCATCGGCACCAGCTATACTGCTCATGGTTAAGATTAGTTTTTATCAGATGCCGTCCATATGTTACATACGCAATATGGGGTGAAATCGAGATGGGTTATATTTAGGACATAATGCGTACGTATGCTTATGTCAGTGGACTGGGGAGGGGGCAATGGCACTTTATACTTTTTTTTTTATTTTATATATTTTTAAACCTTTTAAGCCCAGTGTTTATCCTAAGGAGGTTTTAATTTTGATTTCTATTTTTAGAATGTATTTATTTCAATTCCTTATATGTCTTATTGCATATGGCTCTACTTATAGACAGAAAATGATTTTGCTTCGCCGTTTATTGGGCAATTCTAACTATATACCGGCCTTTTAACTTACAATTCCACGAAAACAAAATGTACAAAAAATGTTTTTTTTATTTTATTTTTGTGTGAAATAAAATGACAATTAAAAAGTTCCTTTAAATCCAACCTTACTCTTCATAAATAACTATATCAAAACAACATGTAAATTAAAAAAAATGTAATAACGTTTTTTTTATTTATTTCGTATTTTAATCTATGTATTGAGTAACTATTAGGTATAAAAAAAATCTATAGTTTTAATAACTAGAACATCCATTGCTACCACTATCCTCTCTGTCACTTTGTCTTTTGCCCGTTTCGGACGCAGAGTTTAAAAGAACACTATTCTCTCTCGTCATTTCGGTATTGTGAACTTCTTAAAGCATCACCTCCTATGAGTAATTAAGAACTTTACTTGTTCAAGTCGTTCCCATGATGTTTTTTCCCCAAATCGTTCAATGTCTTCCTTTTATTCTCATTTCTCTAATTTTGCACTCCATACTGTAATTGTCTAAAAGTGACCATTGATGATGAGGATCAAAGCAACTCTCCATGACAGCACAAGAAGCATTCTCGTTGAGCTTGTCCCTACCAATTACGGACTTTTATTCTTAAGTTCATGGAAATCTGTATGCCCACTGTGTTAGTGTCACTTATGTGAGTGACCATCTTGCCTCCGTTTTGTCTGAACAAAATGTAATGAAGAGTGGCAATTCAAAACATTTCCACCTTAAAATCTTGGGTCTAAATACACGAAATTAAACAGTAAATTATGAAGTCTCTAATATGTAAATGTTAGCTGAAAATATACTCTTCCTAATAAGGCATAAATGTTAAACAATTAAAAGCAAGAATAAAACAATATTATGATCAATCAGTTGATTTATTTTTATGCACCAAAATTTCCAAGATAAAACAGAGAACTATAAAAGTTTGAAAATACATAAAATAAAATGGCTATAAATGACAAACAAGAGATTCTAGCATTAGTTGAGATAATATAATAATATTAAGATAAAATCTTGTATGGACAAGAATAAGAAATATAAACAAATGTAAAAAATATGAGTATTGGTAATAAAATTGAATAAACATTTAAAGAGGGCTAAGACCAAAACATCTTTCCCGCCCAAAACATAAAGTTATATATATACTACTCAATGGACAAGTCTTAACTGAGGAACGACTTTGTCAATAAGTCATGTTTTATTGTGTTCACGAATTTCCGGCTCGTTTCCGGCAACGCTAAAAACATGCTTTTGCTGGTGTTTGACAATTTTATTTATTTCCACCTCAACGGCCAGATCCGGTCTTTAAAATAAAAAGTGAGCATGCGATCATTAAAGACCAAGTGAAGAGCTTTTTATCAAAATTGTATTTTGATAGTAAATAGTGTATTCAGTATCTGAATGTTAATAAAAAACATTTATACAAAATATCAAAGATAAATTTTAAGTAATTAGTTCAATATTTGCAATTAAATGTGTGTGTTTTTCGGAAGAATACTCCAAATCTCGTAGCCATTTGAGATGTTTTTATTTCCGGCAAAATAGGAAAGTGACGTAACATAAAGGATTCCGACTAGGAAAAATGAATATTGTCACGTGTTTTGAATCTATTGCCACATGTTTTGAATCTTTTCCCGGTTCTTATTTTTAACAAAATGGTTAAATATAGATTTATAGCGTCTATTTTTATTTATTTATTTCCCTTGTGATACGTCACTTCTGTATGAGGCTATTCCAAATCTCGTTCCTTTGAGAAAAACCTCTTCACTTGGTCTTTAATACTCGAAGTTGTAGTCGCGTTAGGTTAAATTTAGTTTATTTAACAAATAAAGTATTCAAGAGTAGCGTTTCTTCATTATGAAAAAAATACAATCCCTGTATACATATAAACATAAAACGAAGCAATAAGTTTGTGATTATAAATAGGTGATTTCTCAAGTTCAACGTTCACAATATATCGTTTTCTATCGGCAAGATGGTTTTGGAAATGAAATAAAAATTTAATCTGCTACTTCTTTTCTTACTAGCAGTATAACCAGTAACGCATCACGCAGATGTAAATTGTTAGCGAATGAATAAATGGGACCGGAAATGTTGGTACACGATCAAAAGTAAGGTTCACTTAACATCATCATTATCATGATTAATCCCTTGACTGTTGTGGTCGTTGGTCAGCTGTCAACTTTCTCCACTTTTACCTGTTAAGAGCGGTTTTCACTAAGCATGCATAATATTTAAGACTTGTCCTTAAAGCTTATTAAAAAAAAATGCATGGGAAAAGTTGATTTAATTTAACATAATGTACTTCAATTTATATATAATTTATATAAAGTCAATTTGTTTGCGTTTATAAGGGGGTGGGGATACAAAAAAGGAGATTAAAACATTTCGATTAAAAAAAAAAGAAAACAAATAGCATTTTCCCTTTTCATATCTACTAAAACGTCAATATTCAGGATGTGGAGATAAGTACGCCATGTTTTGACCCCCCCCCCCTCTCAAACCCTTTCTATTGCACTATCAATGTTCGACAATTAATTATTTTACATTGAATGAGTCATCAATTCTCTTAGAAAGTTGTTATGATATTTGATTATTGCTGGGGTTATGATGAAACTATTCATATGCATTGGCCTTCTTTATCGTAAAGTTAAGTAATTTTGTGTGCGGTAAAGGCTGAATTATATTTTAAATGGTTATAATAGCCACAAATTGATAGTTATGTTTCCGTTACAGTGAACACAAAAGGGAATTTTATTCAATAAAGGCATGTCGTGGACTAGAGGGAGAAAAATTGTGTGACTGTGGAAATGCAAAAAGCTGCTTCAGCTTGCCAGAGTTTTTAAATGCAAAATTTAATTATTATTTTTTTTTCGGAATGATTCAATAAATTAGTACAAAGAAACAATGAAAAAAAAGAAGAAAAGAAAGAAAAATTAACATTTGCTAAAGTTATATAAAGTTATATAAAGTTATATAAAGTTATATAAAGTTATATAAAGTTATATACAGATTGAGATTGACAATAGAAATAAGATTTAAAACATTCAAACATAAAAAAAATCATTTTGAGGATCCTTGTTCTGTTATTTAGGTATGTGACTCAACAGCTCATTCTTCCAACACGATACACCTGAAATACAATATAAGCTCTTATAGTAGGGTTAGAATGGGTTAAACCGGTCTAGTAGTTTAAGGGACATTAACACTTTTAACACTGAAGGCTTTCTTCAAATGATGTATGCCTGGCAACCAGTGCTTGGCACAAATAGCAAGTTTTAGTCATGTGGTATGCCAACATGATGGTAAGGAAATAGTTGTGTATCAGTATGGTGATACTTTGACTCGTGTACCGGTACCAAATTATGTTTACAGTCATGTAACGAGTTGAAGTTTTTTGAGTCATAAGCGCTAACATTTTAAAAAAATGAACAAAAAATGAACAAGACAAAGCAAAGTGAGCATATCCATTAAAAAATAAAACCTCTGGGAAAAAGTGCATCTAATATTGAAAGGTAAGGTATTATTAATTAATTTTTTAAAACGATATTTGGGATGAAAAGAAAAGCATTTTTGACATAAACAAACCGAAGGAGATTTTAATTCTTTTGCAGTAATATTAATCTTGCGATTTGTGTTAAGAGTTTATTTATATTAACTACATGTACAAATTAAAACTATATTATAATTATAGTAGTTAAGTCTCTAGGATTGGTTAATATATACAATTTTCCGGTGCTTTCTTTTTTTTAAAAACTACTTACATAACTTTACTCCGTTTTGATCCTGAGCAAAAGCTGAAATATAAGCATATTTTATTAGTTACTTTAAGTATAGGTTTTAGATGTATAATAATCCCCTGATCCCCTTTTCCCACGTCTCTCTCTTTCTCTTTCTCTCTCTCTCTCTCTCTCTCTCTCTCACCTCTCATTCTCTCTCTCCCTCTTTCTGACTCGCTCACTGCAAGATTAAATTGAAATCAAAGATAAAATTCATCATCAACATTTGACCTTGTGGAACATAGGGCCTCCGCCGAATTACTCCACTCTCCACTGGCTCTTGCTATTCGTTTTAGGTCTTCCCATGTCTTTCCTGTTTGTCGAGTCTCATCCAAAATGCTTCGACTC
This sequence comes from Anisus vortex, assembly GCA_949126835.1. NCBI lineage: Eukaryota > Metazoa > Mollusca > Gastropoda > Planorbidae > Anisus > Anisus vortex. The sequence continues at coordinate 29,492,712 of OX421506.1, forward strand.
TATATTAGGGATGTTAAACGAAAACCGGAATACCGGATTCCGGTTTTGAATCTGAAAACCGGTTTTGATTTTTAAAACCGGATTTCGGTTTGTTGATTGGAAGGTAGTCATTACTTCAAGTAGCACATCCTTTATTATTTTTCTTTTTATTGGTTCTGATAGAAATATTTTTTTTTTAATGTTGGATTCACGCAAAACTATTATTGAAATGCCTTGCTAACACTATTTAGTCTTAGATATTGTGTTTCTTTTTTTTTCTCCAAATACCAACTATGGCTTGCGATACAAACAACATCAAACAAAATGTCGGCTCATCTTCTAGATGTAATGTTCGCTACTCTTTGATGTGCCTCAAGTGCGGCAGGGATTGCCCCTCCCGCGTTGGCCTACACAGCCATTCTCGGCGGTGCAGTTGGATACCTCACACATGAAGCTACACCATCGTCTCTCGAGACGGACGGATGCCGACGACGACTCTTTGATTTACGCAATCGAGAGACGCAAACTAGTTTTGTCCTGTGACCCTGAACAATTCGGCTAGACACCGCGTCTGTGCTTTATTATTAACGGCAGCATTAAATACACATACTTTTTGATTGGTGCTACGTGATCCTATACAATACATTATTTTACAAGTCTAAGTCCAGGGTGCACAAATTATCACTATTGAAAGCTATTATCGGTTTTAATCATTTTTTTTTAGTTCTAAAGAATGTTATGGTAAAGTGTACAAAATCATAATGTATTCACACAAATCAACCTCTTGAATGCTCTGCAAACACGTATTAAGTTTGAAGTATTTGTCAAATATACCTACAAAACTACGCACATTTGCCTTTTCCGGCCTGTGACTTGCGACAATGCGGGGGGGGGGGGAAATCGAAATCCGGTTTTAAACCGGTTTTATAGAACCGAAAACCGGTTTTGAAAACAAACCGGTTTTAACATCCCTACTCTATATACCCATGGGTCTTTCCCATTGTCGTTTGCCCTGGGGGTTCTATTCTAAAGTCTGTCTAGCTCTGTTGTTGCTATCTTTCCAGACCATCGCTAGGTTCTTTCCAGGATTTTTTAGTTCTATTTTTCTTTGTCCACACTTAATTAATGCATTTTATAACACTAATATAACACTTACGCGTATATGCATTTATCCAGTGATTACCTAAAAACAAAAAGCAAAAACGTAGTCATTTGAAAAAAAATCTACAATTAGAAACGATATCTATAAATACATTTTTAGGTAAACAAAACAAATCTATTTCAAAACATCGTTGGGGGAGGCGGTAGGGGAGGGAAATAAAATAAAGTTCACTCCCCTAGAACATTCAAAAATTAATAGAAGTATGCCAAAAAATATGACTTATTTACAATGATTAGATAAAGGACGAATGTATATGCGCTGGTTGATGATAAATAGCTTCTTTAACACAACACCAGCAAAAGCCGAGGAGGTCATTTACAAAGTGTTTCCGAAAATAAACCGGAAGTTCCCAAACACGATAAGCCTGGCCTATTGAAAAGGTCAGGCCTCAATAAGACTTGTCAATGGCAATCACATATATTTGAAAAATATTCTGTTTTGCGCAGACATTTAAAACAATAATTTAAAGATTTTGATGTTTGGCTTTATCAATATGAAATGAATTTCATGTTCCAATTTCAATGTTTGTTGCAGTAAAGCAACACAAAATCTTAAAATAAGATTCTTAATTCAAGGAATGTCATCCGACACTAATGAACGTTACCCATGGAAAATTAATTAAAGTTTTTGATGTGAGACATCCAAGATAAATTGAAGCTTTGGATTTAACACATCATAGGACATGTATTTGAATGATTCCATGATTCCAATAATATATAGAATAAACGTTTATTCACATTTCATCGTAACTCTCAATTCACCCTTTCAAAACACGCAGCAGTCAAATAATTATCATCATTATTTGTCCTCTATGTCTAATTTGCCCATCATTTCACTTTTTCTATTCGGTAGTCAAAGTATTTAAAAATTATATTAACATCAACCGTCAAAATTATGCCGTATCCTTATGTAGTTTTCTTGAGTAGTAGTTTAATATAAATGAAGTGGTACATTTGATTTATTGAAAAAAGTAATCTATTTTTAACGACTTTTAAAAATTTTAACACACATAAAATTACAACACACAAAACTTACAATTTAATAGGATCCCTGCAGTTACTTCCCATGAAGTAGTTTCTTGAAAATAAAGAGGCATCAAATTAATTTAATCTTCAAAAAAAACATATTTTATGTTAACATAATCCAAGAATATACCTTTAATTAACTAACATATAGATATTTCAGTCATTATTTTTAACTGATAACCATAAAAAATAGTCAAATGAAATGAACATTAGATTGCTTCAAACCAAACAATAAGCTATCTCAAATCATTAAAGTATCTATTAAACTTTTTAAAATAAAGCTCATCAGTGACACTTTTCTCTATAGAAAGCAATGAAGTTACCAATGAAATGTTGTATGCTCTGGAAAGTTTCTCTATTTGAATCTATCCATCGGTTACTATTGTCTGCAAAAAAACGATTCCAAAAACAATTAAATTTAAAGAGAAATAAATATAAAGTATTATTGTTTACATATTTAAAAATCTAAATTGAATAATCATGTTTTAAGCTTCATACTGACTGACTATAATAACATGGTCTCATGTGCACAGGGCATGTATAATACTGAACTACCATGTCGAGCATATAAAGCCAGATAAAACTGCAACCCTCCCACTCTACAAACACACAAATGAGACTGTAGCAGATCTCTTTCTTCACTGCTCAGCATTTCAACGCCAACGTAGGTTTAATATGTTTATCTCCCGAAAACACCCAATCTTCGAAACACTCTTTAAACCAGTTGTGAAAAGTCTGCAGTTTCTTCACCATAACCTCAGGCCGCAAGGCAAATGCCCAGACGGATTGTAGTGGATATAGTGGATTGGCGAGATTGGGTGGCGGCTAGTGTGTTTTTTTTAGTTCAATGTATACTGTAGTGGACTTTATGGCTAAGGAGTATCACCAATTGGATGAGATATTCAAGCGATAAAAATGTTATATAATGACAACATATGCGTTTTCTACTATGAGTTCTTTGTTACAAGACACGTACAATTAAAATTTGGGATCCATACAAACTCAGAAACTTTATTATAGCTATTAAGTGGCTCAGCATTATTGTTATGGTTTTATCTTTTTTTTTTATCTACCGCAACTTTAAACCTTATAATCTCATTTTAAAGTCTCTGTCATTTTTTTAGATTTTACAAAAAATTCCTTAAAACATTAAACATCCACATTTAGTATTTACATTACAAAAATTAAATGTCAGTATTTTCTTACTTGTTATGGCTTCTATTTATAAATATGAAAGACAGTAATACAAACAAATAGGAAGAGAGAGAGTACAAGTACTTATAAATAAATAAATTGTAAATTACCTTGCTCTTTCTTTAATCTCATAATCTCATTGTCTAGGATCTCAGTCTGTACTCGTGTAGATTCTATTTTAAAAAAATGAAAAATGTCATTAAAACATTAAACATCCACATTTAATATTTTTCTGTACATATATATTTAAGTTTCTGTACTTGCTTTGGCTGCTATTTACGACGATGAGAGAAAGTAATGAAAGCAAATAGGGTGAGAGTTCAAGTAATTATAAATAAATAAATTGTAAATTACCTAGCTCTTTCTTTAATCTCATAATCTCATTGTCGAGGCTCTCAAACTGTACTTGTTTAAATTCTATTTTTTAAATGAAAAATGTCATGAAAACATTAAACATTCACATTTAGTAGCCTATACTTACTTTACATAAATGTCAGTATTTTTCTACATGTTGTGGCTTTTATTTATAAATGTGAGAGACAGAAATAAAAACAAGGTGAAAACAATAAAACCTAAAATGACAATGAAACTCAAGCTAACATCCTCAACACACATTTTGCATCACCATTTTCAGCTCCAGATGACAAAGCAATCCCCATAAATTTAAACAACATAGAAGAGTTAGGGAATATAAAATTTAGAAGAAAGAAGTCATTAACAAACTATTAACAAACTTACAAGTAAACAAACCTTCTGGTCCAGATGAAATACCTGCAAGACTTCTTAAAGAAATAATGAATTATCTCCAATCTTTAAAATACTTTTTTCAGGCCTCTCTAAGCCAGCGCAATGTGGCAAAGATTGGAAATCAGCCAATCTAACCCCTCTTTAAAAAAAAAGATGATATTGACCCCGGAAATTACAAATATGTTTCCCTAACAAGACAACATGTAAAATACTTGTGCATATAATATATTGTAGTATAGTAAATCATGTAAACAAACTTAATGCACTGCGCCCACACCAACATGGCTTCAGGAAAAACAGATCATGCGAAACTCAATTAATAGGTTTAATAGATGACTTGTCTAAGGGATTAGATAATAACAACCAAAAATACTATATATTACTAGATTTTTTCGAAAGCATTCGATAAAGTTCACCATTATAGGTTACACAAAAATTTTTGGGCCATCTATGATACCTTACATCAGTGGATTTAAAACTTCCTTATAGGTAGATAAACAGTGGCTCAAAATCATCACCAATATCTTTAAACTCAGGAATTCCACAACAAACTGTTCTAGGACCATTACTATTTCTAATAGTAATGACTTACCCAATTCCATCAACACAGGAGCAAAAGTAAAATTATTTGCCGATGAATGTATAATTTATAGTATAATAAAGACAGAAAAAGATAGTGAACTTCTTACAGAAAGGCCGAGATGAACAATAGAAATGGGAATCTAACTGGAGTATGTCTCTTCACAGAGAAAAATGCCAACTGCTATAACTATCCAAGAAAAACAAAAAAAAAATAATTACAAACTACTTCATTCATGGCAAAGAGCTAACCCAAACTAACAATGCAAAGTATTTAGGTGAATAATAATAATTATCTTGAAATCCTCATATTAATGAAGTAATTAAAAAATCGAATTAAACATTAGGCGTCATTAAAAAGAAACTTTTACAAATTTAATAAGAATATAAAACTAAAATGCTATCTCACATTAGTTTGGCCTAAATTAGAATATGCATCATCTATATGGGACCCATCAACTAAAGAAAACATTAAGATATAAGAAGAAATTCTGAAAAGAGCTGCAAGTTGCATTACTAATGAATATTCACTGATAAGAGTAACACATAAATTTCAATCATTAAACAATGAAAGAGTAGTGGACAGAAGGACAAAGAGTAAAGTGTCAAGTAGTGTAGTAATAACACTTAATGCATTTAACTATAATTTAGAAAATAGAACCCAATAGCAACCTGTTGCCATGCTCAAATAAACATATGAAATAAAAACTTTCCTAGTCCCTTAAGCGAGAACAAATGTATATAAGTAGGACCTTCTATTTCCGATTGGCATTAAGGCATGGAATGGGTTGCCTGGACATACCAGGAAAACCTGAAATTTACAATGTTTTAAAACATAAATAAAAAAAAGAATAGACTCGGACCACGGATGAGCGTAGGGAGCAATAATCTTTTTATGGAAGTAGCGACTGTAAAATATAAGATAAGATAACAAATAGGAAGAAAAAGTACAAGCACTTATAAATAAATAAATTGTAAATTACCTAGCTCTTGGTTAAATCGCATAATCTCACTGTCTAGAATCTCAGTCTGTCCTTGTTTAGATTCTATTTTTTTTAATGAAAAATGTCATTAAAAAATGAAACATCCAAATTTGTATTTGCTGTACATAAATGTCTGTATTTCAATATTTTTTGTGGCTTCTATTTATAAATACGAAAGAAAGTTATAAAAACAAATTGGAAGAGAGAGTTCAAGTAATTATAAATAAATAAATTGTAAATTACCAAGCTCTTGCTTTAATCTCTTAATCTCATTCTCCAGGCTCTCAGTCTGTAATTGTTTAAATTCTTTTTTGAAAATGAAAAATGTCATTAAAACATTAAAATTCCAAATTTATAATGTACTGTTCATATATGTCAGTATTTTGTGCATGTTGTGGCTTTTATTTATCAATATGAGAGACAGTAATAAATAGGAAAAGAGACTTCAAGCACTTATAAATAACAAAACAATTTAATTACCAAGATCTGGCTTTAATCTCTTAATCTTATTCTGTAGTCCCTCAGTCTGTGCTTTTTTAGACTATTTTTTTATTTTAAAAAAACATCATTAAAACATAAAAAATCCACATTTAGTATTTACTGAACATAATTATCTGTATTTCTGTACTCTGTGTGGCTTCTATTTATAAATATGAGAGACAGTAATAAAAACAAATACCAAGAGAGACTTCAATTACTTATAAATAAATAAATTATAAATTACCTAGTTCTTGCTTTAATCTCTTAATCTCTTTATTAAGGCTTTCAGTCTGTTCTTGTTTAGATTCTATTTTATTAAATACAAAAATGTCATTACAACATGAAACAGCCACATTTAGTATTTACTATACATACATGTCTGTTTTTTTGTAATTGCTTTTGTTGCCATTTATAAACATGAGGAACAGTACTAAAAGCAAATAAGAAGAGAGACTTTAAGCACTAATCATATCATATCATATCATATATCATATATATATATAAATCTCAAAAGGAATATGTATGTATGTGGCTGGCTGGCTGGCTGGCTGGCTGGCTGGGTATGTACATACCGCATAATCTTTTTAAATACTGGACATAAAAACGTGAAATTTGCTACAAATATTCTTTGCGTTACGGCGGTGAACACTGTCAAGGTTTTAAAAAAATTAAAATGACCGCAGTGGTCAGTTTGGTCAAAAAACGCGAAAAAAACACAACTTTTGATTCACATTGTCTTTGCCAGTACAACTTTTTATAGTTTTTCGTCACAAAGTTAGAAAAAAAAGGATGCGCTGAGATTATTTTTATGACGTCATCAATCTTTGCGCATGGATTTTATAGCAATGAAGGGACATTTTTCATTCATGTTTAAATTGACGTCATCAAACTATGTGCATGGATTTTTTATCTCAACTCAATGACGGAAACAAATTTTCTTCATGTTTAAATTGTCTACGTGCCGTAAACAACATAAATTCTTTACACTACCAATACTGTAGTTGATTTTCTTAATCTATCACTACTTTGATACTTTACACTATGAATACATGACTTAAAGCTAATTAATAATTTAAAACTTTACAAACATAGGACAAAGCAAATAGATTTAGCATTTTTTTTCTGTTTTCGGAAGTAATACCGACGCATTACTAAGCTTATTTAAACGCAGTGGTCCTGGTTACACTCTATATTTAAGCTTATAATTATATGGCGTCATCAAATTTTGCGTATTTATGCGTTTAAGAAGGGAACAAAATTTTGTTTTAATTTGCGTCGTAATTTGTAGAATGCAATATTTAAATGGTTTAAGTAAAAAAATTAAGTTACCGGAAAATACTTTATCCCCGCTTAAGACAATTGCTTATAACTCCATGGGTTATTTTATCCAGTTCCGAGAACTGGGCACCTTTAGGCTTATCGCCTTGGTAACGGCCATTGTTTTAATTACCGGGCAATGTTTAAATTACCGGGCAATGTTTATAATACCAGGCAATGTTTAAATTACCGGGCAATGTTTAAATTACCGGGCAATGTTTATAATACCGGACAATGTTTAAATTACCGGGCAATGTTTAAATTACCGGGCAATGTTTATAATACCGGGCAATGTTTATAATACCGGGCAATGTTTAAATTACCGGGCAATGTTTAAATTACCGGGCAATGTTTATAATACCGGGCAATGTTTATAATACCGGGCAATGTTTAAATTACCGGGCAATGTTTAAATTACCGGGCAATGTTTATAATACCGGGCAATGTTTATAATACCGGGCAATGTTTAAATTACCGGGCAATGTTTATAATACCGGGCAATGTTTATAATACCGGGCAATGTTAAAATTGCCGGAACTAAATTTTTAAAGTTTTTATTCGTGTCGTATACGTTTTATAAACATTATTTCATAAGGGTTTCATTTGTTATTGTTTTACATGTTGAATAGAAAAATTAATTCTAAGTTTGCTTCCAAAGCAACAATAAATAAATAAATAGCAAAAAAACAAAAACAACACAACATAGGTCTGCGACTTAATGTTTGTCGTAAAAAAAATATATCAAACAATCATTAAAAAAAAAAAAGTAGTGTCGAATGTTCTTAATCAATGAATAGAACAAAATATATTCATGTTTTAATTTGCGTCGTAATTTATAGCGGGCAATTTTGTAATTGTTATAATGGGTGATGAGTAATGATTTTAACGGGTAATTCATGTTGTAGCGGGCAAATAAAAAATTACCTCACGTTTAAATTCGTGTCGTAGGTCATGCGGGCAATCTCATTATAACTGCCTGAGTAGTTAGAGTGTATGTAAACATAACTTTTAGCCGGTTCGGAGGATCGGGCACATAACGGCTTGTATATATATAAATCTCAAAAGGAATATGTATGTATGTATGTGGCTGGCTGGCTGGCTGGCTGGCTGGGTATGTACATACCGCATAATCTTTTTAAATACTGGACATAAAAACGTGAAATTTGCTACAAAAATTCTTTGCGTTACGGCGGTGAACACTGTCAAGGTTTTAAAAAAAATAAAATGACCGCAGTGGTCAGTTTGGTCAAAAAACGCGAATAAAACGACATATTTTGGGTTCATGTTAAAATTGCCGTTCCAACTTTTTATAGTTTTTCGATCGATCGCGCTAAAAAAATTAAAAAAAGGATGGCGTTGAGATTTTTTCAGGATGACGTCATCAAAGTTTGCGCAGAGATAGCTAGCCGGCTTTTCGTTATGACGTCATCAAATTTTGCGTATTCATTTAAAATTAACTTTGCTTCAATGTTTGCTGATGTATTTTATGAATGAATAGAACAAAATATATTCACGTTTTAATTCGTGTCGTATACGAAATATAAACTTTTGTAGTTGTTGCGTGCATTCTCATTATAACTGCTTGAGTAGTAAGAGTGTATGTAAACATAACTTTTAGCTTTTTCAATTCGTTTGAAGCGGGCGTATACGCATTAAAATCTTTCTAGCGGGAAATATTTCACGTTTCAATTCTTTTCTAGAGGGCAATATTTCACGTTTCAATTCGTTTCTAGCGGGCAATATTTCACGTTGCAGTTCGTTTCGGTTGTAGCGGGCGTACAAAATGTCATTCACATTTTAATTTGTGACGTATACATCGATAAACTTTTTAACGGGTGGGGTTTTATTAATTGCCGTATATATTAACTGTGAAGCGGGAAATCTCATTATAACTTTAGGCTTATCGCCTTGGTAACAACCATTGTTTAAATTACCGGGCAAGGTTTAAATTACCGGGTAATGTTTATAATACCGGGCAATGTTTAAATTACCGGGCAATGTTTAAATTACCGGACAATGTCTAAATTACCGGGCAATGTTTATATTACCGGGCAATGTTTAATTTGCCGGGCAATGTTCAAATTGCCGGAACTAACTTTTTAAAGTTTTAATTCGTGTCGTATACGTTTTATAAACATTATTTCATATGGGTTTCATTTGTTATTGTTTTACATGTTCAATAGAAAATTTAATTCTAAGTTTGCTTCCAAAGCAACAATAATAAATAAATAGCAAATAACAAAAACAAAACAACATAGGTCTGCGACTTAATGTTTGTCGTGTCGTAAAAAAACATATCAAACAATCATTTTCTTTTTTAATAAAAATACTGTCGAATGTTCTTTATCAATGAATAGAACAAAATATATTTACGTTTTAATTTGCGTCGTAATTTATAACGGGCAATTTTTTAATTGTTATAATGGGTAATGGGTAATGATTTTAACGGGTAATTTTATGTTGTAGCGGGCAAATTAGACATTACCTCACGTTTAAATTCATGTCGTAGGTCATGCGGGCAGTCTCATTATAACTGCTTGAGTAGTTAGAGTGTATGTAAACATAGCTTTTAGCCGGTTCGGAGGACCGGGCACATAACGGCTTGTAAATAAATAAATTATAAATTACCTAGCTCTTGCTTTAATCTCATAATCTCATTCTCCAGGCTCTCAGTCTGTACTTGTTTAAATTCTTTTTTGAAAATAAAAAAGCTCATTAAAACATTGAAATTCCACATTTTGAATGTACTGTACATATATGTCAGTATTTTGTACATGTTGTGGCTTTTATTTATAAATATGAGATACAGTAATAAAAATAAATGGGAAGAGAGACATATAAATTTTAAAAAAATGTAAATTACCTTGCTCTTGGTTTAATCTCATAATCTCATGGTCTAGGATATCAGTTTTTGCTTGATTAGATTCTATTTTATTAAATAAAAAATGTCATTAAAACATGAAACATCCAAATTTTGTATTAGTGTACATATACATGTCTTTATTTCCAAACTTATTGTGGCTTCTTTTATAAATATGAGAGATGGGAAGAAAACAAAAGGAAGAGAAAGAGAGAGAGAGAGAGAGTTCAAGCACATATAAATATATAAAATTACCGTTAGTTACAGTGGCGTAGCTTGGGATTTGGGGGCCCGGGGGGCTTGGCCTCTTTGGGGGCCCCTGCATTTTGACATTCAATATTATGACATGAGATAATGTACTTAATAAAAATATTAGTATGAATTCAAATTTCTACATTATATCAGTAAAATTGACAAAAAATAATCATTAAGACTCTTTTAATTAACAATACCGTTGTTTATTTGCGAGATAATGCACAAGTGACAAATCTCAATTCATATCGACTCACGTTGTGCTTTCTATGCAGCAAAGATATATATAACATCATCTAGATTCTAGATCATAGGTTCTCAACCTTTTTCGGCTCACCGCCCCCTTTTTAAACAAAAATTCCGCTCACCGCTCCCCCCCCCCCACCCCCGAACTTTCTTTTATCGCCCAGTTGGGCTTTTTCAGAAGTACATCGAAGCACTCAAAGTGGAGTTTTCTAATCAATGGCAAGTCTTTCAAATTGATGGACACATTTTTTCATACCACATCAAACCTAACTGGTTTGATCTTACTACAACCTTCTTAGATGTAGATCTTTTTTTTTTTAAGTGGAGGAATATTGGCAATTTTAAAATGGAGCAAGTTGAATTTTAAATATTTAAAAAAGGCATCCATATTTGCCCATATGCGGAAAAAAATCTGTAAGGAGTAAGGAAGCTGCTTAGGAAAGTCATCTGCTATTCTCAACTGCTTGGCATTTGCTCATTTACTTTCAGCTTTTGGTTCAAATTACACATGTAAACAGATTTTATCGCACATCAAAGCTGTTTTAAGCATACAAAGAGGTCACCTACAATTGACCAATCATTAATTGATACAGACTAATTATATTTAAACGAGTTTTAATGCTCATCTTCTTTAATTAAACATAAATAAAATTAACTCTAAAACAAATTTATTTGTATAATTAATTTAGAAATATAAGAGACTTATTTAATGGTTCTATATTAAGTAATTTGTGTAATTATTAATGTTTAAAATATAAACTCCTTAAATCGACAAACAATTAAAGCAGTTAATGTTTATTTACAGCTGTTTATTTTAAATCTTTTAAATATTCTAATAATTAAATCTTGTTATGAATACCATAATGTTAAATGTATATAAAGAAATAATAATAATCAGTAATATTTGTTACATTACAAAACAAAACTTGTTCGGCATCACTATTGAATCAAATGTGGAAACATTTTTTTAATATAAAGGGAGATAATTAGCCCGTTTCATTTGAGCTAATATTTCTAATGTTTTTTCTTTTATAAAAAAATTAATGGCTTACAATTTATAACGTTGAAATGATCAAACTGTAAAAAATATTAGAAAATTATATAAATATTATAGGACTAAATAATTTATATGTATATTTTTAAGCATTACAATAGCTACCCAGTTTTTATGATAACTATGTATTTATACCGATTAACGATAGCATAATTATGTTATTGCCCCAGACAATCTCCAACGGTCCAGCTTTCAAGTGCCAAAGATGCGACAGAGCCTGTCTCTCAAGGATAGGTCTCCACAGACACAGTCAATTTTGCAGGGCTGGCCAAATCACAGTAGCGCAAATCTAATTGTCTTTCGAGACTATGGAGCCAATGATGATGATGAATCATGTTATATAATTTTAGGTTTAAAACATATTAAGGACGGTAAAACTGATATCAAAATATCATTAACATTAGCAGATGTTAGGGCGACAGTGATCGGTCAGCAAGGTTGACAGTCCAGTGAACCAACCACAGGACCAGCCGGCTGCACACCACAAGCTTATTTACCAAATACTGACCCCTACTTCATCGAAAAGTCATTGCGATTCCTATAAAATTTTTCATTGGAAAATCGATTGCAAGGATGGGAAAATTGATTGCAAGGATGGGAAAATTGATTGCAAGGGTGGGAAAATTGACTGCAAGGATGGGAAAATTGATTGCAAGGGTGGGAAAATTGATCGAAAAACCCAATATACGAACTATTAGCCTTCTATTTATGTCTATGGACAGATGGATTATAGCATGGACATAAAATAGAAGATACCCAGGGCCGTGTTAATGATTGTGGGGGCCCTGTTCCCAAATGTATGTGGGGCCCCTCCTGGCCTCGTCTCTGCTTTCCACATACCTTAGAAGAGAAGTGCCGTTAATTCATGCTACATTGTGTAAAATCATAAATAAATTGTATGTCTCGCTCAGCTTGGTTGGACTGGAGTGCTTAAAATTGTGGGGGAATAAATGCATTTTATTTGAAATTTTCAACGAAAGAATGGGGATGTCACTAAAAAAAATATTTATGGGATGTGTGGGGGACCCTTTTATGTGGGGGCCCCTGTTCCAATGGAACATGTGGAACATGACTAAATACGTCACTGAAGATACCGATAAAATGCCGTCAAGATAACGTGTTTTACAAAAACCGGAGTTATATATGTATTGACAGTTTTTAGTAAACTTTTTACCAGTTTTTACATGCGTGTTGGTATACGTAATTTTGAAATCCTTAATATGTGTGGAATACATGCAACAGGGTCACTAACTTATATAACAACGTGAATAGCAATATTACATGGCAGCGGCGTAATATTTAATATTTAATGTAAAAAAATAAATAATTCGGACACTCCTTTGGGGGCCCCCCTCAAAGTGGGGGCCCGGGGGGGATTTTCAAATTCGCCCCCCCTCCCCCCACCCTAGCTACGCCACTGGTTAGTTAATTTATAAATATGTTTATATACGTGTGTGTGTGTGTGTTTATATATTTCTTCTCTATAGCCTCCTAGGTCGTTTAACGCATCAGGACAAAAGTTAAATACATAAATTGGAAACGTTTTGGTGCTTATGAAAGAAAACATGTAATAATGATAAACTATGCCCAAAATGCTAACATATTTCATTTATATATAAAAAAAAGAATCCTGTTTCGCAGAAATTCACCTTCGGTGGTAAAAACTAGAACTAATCAAGCTAGGTAAGCGAGTGACGATACCGAGTAAATTGTAATCCTATAGTTTGATTATCAATTTTACACTATTATCACCAGCACTTCAAGGGTCACCAAATAAAATTACTGACATTTCTACAGTCATGATCTTCGTTATTTCGAGTATTTAATATACTGGTAATAAAACTTTTTACAAAAAAAAGCTTATAGTAGGGATACTAAATATACAATAAGATGGAATATATTTTAAAAAATAAAAAAATAAAACAAGTTGCAGTTGTAGTCATTCTCCGTTATTTTGAAGGGCTTTAAGACTAGTAAATATATAAATTGTAAATTACCAAGCTCTTGCTTTAATCTCACGATCTCTCTCTTTACACTCTTAATATGTCTTTGTTTAGATTCTATTTGTAACAAGAAATTGTTATTAAAACATGAAACATTCACATTTAGAATTTACTGAACATAAATTATGTATGTATTTCTGTACTTGTTGTGGCTTCTCTCTTTGAACTCTATTTATAAATATGAGAGACATACTGCATGTGTCCCCCCTAGCTGAGTGGTTAGCTTATGTGACTGTCAAGCGGACAACCTGGGTTCCATTCCCCACTTATATTTTTATTTAAGCTCTTTTAAATTTCCATTAATATTTTTTTTTTTTAGATTTCAAAGAATTTTAGGACTTAAAAACAATTTCTGTATTTGCTGTGTCTGCTATTTATAAACTTAAGAGACAGTACAAAAAGCAAATAAGAGAAAGAGTTCAAGTATTTATAAATAAATTGTAAATTACCAAGCTCTTGCTTTAATCTCTTAATCTCATTATCCATGCTCTCAGTCTGTACTTGTTTAAATTCTTTTTTGAAAATGAAAAATGTCATTAAAACATTAAAATTCCACATTTAGAATGTCATATACATAATATATTTCAGTATTTTGTACATGTTGTGGCTTTTATTTATAAATATGAGATACAGTAATAAAAATAAATGGGAAGTGAGACTTCAAGCACTTATAAATATAAAAAAAATGTAAATTACCTTGCTCTTGGGGTTTTCTTTGATAAGATTCTAATTTTTTAAATGAAAAATGTAATTAAAACCTTGAAACAACCAAATTTAGTATTTAATTTACATATAAATAACTGTAGGCTTTTTTTCGAACAAAAAGGAAGAGAGAGTGTAAGCACTTATCAATATATATAATTACCGTTAGTTCATTTATAAATATATATTATATAGATGGTAAACTTCGTTTACAAAGAAAGGGAGTATAATAAAAACTTGGTTTTTATGGGATAGTTTTTTTTTACAATATTTATTTTATATAACTTTTTAAAATCTTTTCCGTAAAAAAAATATTATATTTTTAAAATTAACATAACTTTCTGTTCATTAAAGATTACACATTTATAATCAATAGCTATAGCCTATATAATCGTACCAGGGTGATGCCGGCCAATTGAGCTTGTTAAAAAAATTGTACATTACCTAGCCCTAATTTTAATCTTTTAATCTCATTCTGTAGTCCCTCAGTCTGTACTTTTTTAGACTCTATTTTTTTTTATTAAAAAAAAAATCATTAAAACATGAAACATACACATTTAGTATTTACTGTACATAGTTATATTATGTATTTCTTTACTTGTTATGGCTTCTATTTATAAATATGAGAGTTTGTAGTAAAACAAAATAGGAAGAGATTTCAATCACTTATAAATAAATAAATTAAAAATTACCTAGTTCTTGCTTTAATCTCATAATCTCATTATTTAGGCTCTCAGTCTGTCCTTGTTTAGATTCTATTTGTTTTAAATATATAAAAAAAATTCATTTAAACATGAAACATCTACATTTAGTATTTACTGTACATATCTTCCTTTATTTATGTACCTGTTGTAGCTTCTGTTTATAAATATGAGAGACAGTAATACAAACTAATAGTGAGATAGTTCAAGTACTTTTCTATATATATATATATATTAAGTACAATGTATGTGGGGATTCCAATCCCGATTGGTTAATTTAAAGACACGTGACAATATTTTTATATTTTACTTGACACGTTATAAATTGCAGAACGGTGCTTCACCTTATTCTGTGGTGCTTCACTGGCGATTCACGTAAACGTGAAACGTGTAAATGTCAGCTCCCTGACAAAAATCCTGTCTTTGCCCCTGGTCCTATGTAATTATACCAGGGTATTGCCGGGCAATTTAGCTTTTAAATAAATAAATTGTACATTACCTAGCCCTAATTTTAATCTCTTAATCTCATTCTGTAGTCCCTCAGTCCGTACTTTTGTATACTCTATATTTTTTTTAATTAACAAAAATCATTAAAACATGAAACATACACATTTAGTATTTACTGTACATAATTATATTATGTATTTCTATACTTGTTATGGCTTCTATTTATAACTATGAGGGACAGTAATAGAAACAAAATAGGGAGAGATTTCAATTACTTATAAATAAATAAATTATAAATTACCTAGTTCTTGCTTTAATATCATAATATCTTTATTTAGGCTTTCAGTCTGTACTTGTTTAGATTCTATTTGTTTTAAATAAAAATAATAATTTAAACATGAAATATCCACATTTAGTATTTACTGTACATAAAAAAAAGTAAAGTACCCGTCGGATCGAATTGATCCATAGGTCCGATGAAGCAGCGTTCACCAGTTTCTGTGACCACGGCATACCTGGTGATTGTGTGGCCAGCACTACGCACAGCCGCCTTTACTTTACCCCAACTGAGGTCAGGTACCCATCAGAGCTGGGTAGACTCAGGAGCACCCTCCAGACCCGGGAAAAAATCCTAGCCTGTACATATCTTTCTTTATTTATGTACCTGTCTCCCTAACAGGGAGATAATTCAAGCACTTTTCTCAATATATATAAACTATCATGTATGTGAGGATTCCAATACCCATTGGTTACTTTAAAGACACGTGACATTATTTTCATATTTTACTTGACACATTATAAATCGCAGAACATTGCTTCTCTGGCAATTCACAGAAACGTTTTAATTGAAAATTTCAGCCCCCTGAACAAAAATCCTGTCTTTGCCCCTGGTCCTATGTAATTATACTAGGGTATTGCCGGGCAATTTAGCTTGTAAATAAAAAAAATTTTACATTACCTAGCCCTATTTTTAATCTCTTATTCTCATTCTGTAGTCCATCGGTCTGTACTTTTTCAGATTCTATTTTGGTAAATTTAAACAAAAATTCATTAAAACATAATGAGACACTCATTAAGTAGTTACTGTGCATAAATGTTTGTATTCCCGAAGTGGTTTCTATTTATAAATATGAGAGACTGTAATAAAAACAAATACCAAGAGAGACTTCAAGCATTTATAAATAAATAAATTATAAATTACCTAGTTCTTGCTTTAATCTCATAATCTCAATCTTAAGGCTTTCAGTCTGTTCCTGGTTAGATTCTATTTTTTTATTATAAAAAAATTCATTAAAACATAAAACATCCACATTTAGTATTTACTGAACATTAATGTCTGTATTTCTATACTTGTGGAAGCTTCTATTTATGAATATGATAGACAGTAATACAAACTTATAAATAAAATAAATTATAAATTACCTATTAACCTCATAATCTCATTCTTTAGGCTCTTGGTCTGTTCTTGATTAGATTCTATTATTTTTAAATAAAAAATTTCATTATAACATGAAACATCCACGTTTAGTATTTACTGAACATAAATATATGTATTTATTTACCTTTCAAGCTCTATTTATGAATATGATAGACAGTAATATAAAATAATAAGGAGAGAGTTCAAGCACTTATATATATATATAAGTATATATATATATGTATATGTATATATGCCAATAATCTAAACCTTGTCATTGTTGCAGTTGAATAATAGTATTATACTCTGCAGGTTCTTTCTGGATTTCCAAAACATCTACAAAAATGCAAGTGCATCTAGCAAGAGTAAATACATGCTTCCTGATCTTGTTTGAGATGCTTGAAACTGGACGTGGAATGATACATGAATGGATCTCCAAACACTGTCGAAATAATATAGTACAAGCTAGGATTTGTTCACAGATCTGGAGGTGTCCTTGGTATGCAATTGGCTAACGCATTTGAGACCCTTGGCAGACAGCCCCTGTTGCGCAAAAATCATTGCACTGCCGAGTGGTTCCGAGACTCGGTGAGGAGTGGGGAGGAAAAAATTAACACAACAATCCGTCTCTACCCCGCCCTGGTGCCTGGATGTCCTGGCCTATAGTCTGGAATTATGTTTTTTACCGGGCGATAGTGCAGATATACCAGTGAGCAACCACGCTAATGTTTTAGGAAAATTCCGCAGGTGGGGAGAAGAAAGTTAGTGCGTGTTCTGCTGAGACCGTACCCTTTACTTCGCAGTACGCACTATCGGCGTGCTAGGGGTGGCTAGTCTGAGAAAGGATTTTGGTGTGCCCCCTCAATCACACCTTTATCACGTTAAAGGCTGGAAGTAAGAGCCATTATAAATCGATGAACTATAATTCTATGGCGATTCACGAAAATATTTTAAATTGAAAATGTCAGCCCAGTTGGAAAAAATTCCTGGCGTAGCCTTTGGTCCTATGTAATTTTACCAGGGTAATGCCGGGCAATTTAGCTTGTACATAAATAAAGTGTACATTACCTAGTCCGGTTTTTAATCTCTTTATCTCATTCTGTAGTCCTTGTGTCTGTACTTTTTCAGATTCTATTTTTGTAAATAAAAAATGTCATTAAAACATGAAACATACACATTTAGTATTTATTGTACATATATGTCTGTATTTCTATACTTGAGGCGCTGCTATTAATAGAAATGTGAGACAGTAATAAAAACAAATCGGAAGCGAGGGTTCAAGCACTTATAAATAAATAAATGTTAAATTACCGAGCTCTTGGTTTAATCTCATAATCTCATTCTCGAGGCTCTGAGTCTGGTGTTGTTTAGATTCTAATTTAAAAGAAAATATCATTTAAATATTTAGATTTAGTATTTATTGTACATAAATGTCTGTATTTATATACTTGTTATGGCTTCTATTTATAAATATGAGAGACAATAATAAAACAAATAGGAAAGAGAGACTTCAGCACTTATAAATAAATAAATTGTAGGCCTAAATTACCTAACTCTTGCTTTAATCCCATAATATCATTCTTTTGGCTTTCTGTCTGTTCTTGGTTAGATTCTGTTTTTGTAAATTACAAAAATCATTATATTGTAGTTTACAAAGTTATAATATGTAGCTATAGGACTATGTAATCTTACGCGGGAAATGGCGGGCAATTTAGCTTGTAAATAAATAAATTGTACATTACCTAGTTCAATTTTTAATGTCTTATTCTCATTCTGTAGTCCCTCGGTCTGTACTTTTTTAGACTCTATTTTTTAAATTATAAAAAAACACGTCACTAAAACATGAAACATCCATTGTGTATTTAACGTACATAAATGTCAGTATTTCTGTACATGTGGTGGCTTCTAGCAATAAATATGAAAGAATGTAATAAAAACTAAAAGGTAAATAGAGATATAAGTACTTTTTAATAAAACAAATTGTAAATTACCTAGCTCTTGCTTTAATCTCACAATCTCTTCCTTTAGGCTTTCAGTTTGTACTTGTTTAGATTCTATTTAATTTGTTTTAAAGAAAAAAACGTCATTTAAAACATGAAACATCCACATTTAATATTTACTATACATGTGTGTCTGTATTTGTGTACTTGTTGTGGCTTCTATATATAAATATGAGAGACAGTAATACAAACAATTAGGGAGAGAGTCCAAGCACTTTTCTATATATATAGTACGACTTGTGTGTGGATTCCGAGCACCATTGGTTCATTTAAGATACGTGACCCTAATTTCATATTTTACAATTGCGATCTCGCTTACTGAATGTGCCCTCCCTTGCTGAGTGGTTAGCTCATACAACCGTCACGCGCACGAACAGGGTTCGATTCCCCACTAAAAAAAATATTTTATTTCTACTTTTTTTTACATCTCCATTAATATTGCCTTTTTTAAGATTATAAAGAATGTCAGGAGTTAAAGCTTTCCTAAAATGTTTTCATTAAAAAAAATAAAAAATATTACATTTTAGACACATGTGGGAGACGGATGTTCGATTCTCAGCCAGGGATAGTCCAAACTTTTTGTTAACTAAAAAAAGACATGCCGTTTTTTTTTCTTTTGTTTTTTTTTTACAATATTTGTTTTATATTACTTTCTTAAATGTTTTCTTTAAGTTATTATAGCTTTCGGTTCATTGTAGTTTATAAAGTTATAATCTGTAGCTATAGGCCTATGTAATTTTACCAAGACAAGGCCGGGCAATTTAGCTTGTACATAAATAAATTGTACATTACCTAGAGCAAGTTTTAGTATATTACTATTATTCTGTATTCTCTCGGTCTGTACTTTTTCACATTCTATTTTTGTAAATAAAAAAGTCGTTCAAACATGACACATATTATTTAGTAAATACAGTACATAAATGTCTGTATTTCTATACTTGTTGCGGCTTCTACTTAAAATATGAGAAACAAATAGAAAGAGAGAGTTACAGCACTTATAAATAAATAAAGTATAAATTACCTAGCTCTTGGTTTAATCTCATAAACTCATTCTTTAGGATATCAGCCTTTCCACGTTTAGATTCTATTTTTTTAATACAAAAAAATGTCATTAAAACATACACATTTAGTGGTTAGGCCTACTGTTTTTTAAATAACTGTATTTCTGTACTTGTTGTGGCTTATATTTATAAATATATGATACAGTAAAAAAAATAGAAAGAGAGAGTTATAGCACTTATAAATAAATAAATTTTTAATTACCTAGCTCTTGGTTTAATCTCACAATCTCTTTCTCAAAGTTCTCCGTCTTTTCTTTTTTAGATTCTATTTTTTTTAAATAAAAAAATGTCATAAAAACAGGAAAAATCCATATTTAGTGTACATATATATATATATATATTATATATATATCAATGTTTTTATACTTGTTATTGCTTCTATTTATAAATATGAGAGACAGTAATTTCAGTAATACCAACGAATATGAAGAGCGAGTTCAAGCACTTATAAATAAATACATTGTAAATTACCTAGATCTTGCTTTAATCTCATAATCTCGTTCTTTAAGCTCTCATTCTTGCGTTGTTTAGATTCTATTTTGTTAAATAAAAAATGTCTTTAAAACATGAAACATCCACATTTGTTATTTACTGAACATTAATCTTGATATTTATTTTTTCTTCTTGCTTTTCTTTAAAAATATGCTAATCTTCTTTCTTATATTATTTTATTTTTTACAATTCAAATTAGAATTCTGCATACCCTCGACCACTGCACTTGTAAGATTGTTTGTGCTTATTTAAATTGACACACGTAGTATTGTCAAACAAAAGGGGAAAAAACATCAGAATACAATCATTTTAATTTGTATCTTATTTTAATAATTGTCCTTTTCTTCTTTTTAGTAAATATGATATATTATTATTATGTACAGTAATAAATATAATCATACACAAACAACTTTGTATTGAAATATAACAGACTTACCTTTCTTTTTATTAAGATTTTCAATTTCTTTTGTCTTCAGGTTTAACTGATATCTTAAATTATCTTTAGTATAAAAAAAAATGTATATAAGTATGTGTAATATTTCTGTAATACACAATATATGTTCTAATATTAATGAGTATCAGAGTTCATGGTCAACTAGGAAAACTACTATTTATGAATTTTACTATCGACGGTCATCTATGAAAACATAACACTGTAGCCAATATCTAAAGAGAGATATATTATTATTCATTATACAAAACTAAAAGAAAAGTAAAATTTAGAATGCACTCTAAATATCCTAAATTAATAAATTAGTATTAGAATGAGGCGCTTAAAAATTTACGTAGGGAAACCCTAATGATCTACATTCAATCTATACATAGATTTAACAATATAGAATCTATTTTAATGTAGGCCTATTTATTTATGAAATTACAAACCATTTTCAGCATTCGTCTTAGCTAAAGAATCATTCAATGTAACCAAACGCCCATTAAGTGTACCTGAACAAAAATGTTATTATATTTAACAAAAATATTATTATTTGTGTATGCTTTTTTAACTTTCCATTGAGTGGAATCATACAAATCTATGTTCTACTAATAATGAACAATGAAAAATGCAAATTTCATTCAGCTCTGAAAACAAATAAAAAGTAATTAAAAGAAAGGAAATTTTTGTAAATGAAAATTTGTTTAGCTAAAAGAGTTTTAAAAGTTGTTAGGTGATTTAACTAAACTTTATAAAGTTTAACGAATAGTTGTTTCAGATTGCCTCCCTTTGGTGATGAGGCGATACGAAAAATTTGAAAGGAAAACCCTAAATTCAATATATAAATTCATTCAACAAGTAAACAATCAATTCTAAGTTATTTACAATATAACAAACCATTTTCCGCCTTCATATTTACTAAAGAATTATTCAATGTCCCCAAGCAATCGTTAAGTGTACCTGAACAAAAATGTTATTTTAAACATTATTTATAAACTTTACATTGTGTTGAATTATTCAAATCTGTACAAAGCATCATATCTTTTTATCGTTGTATAATAAATTGTTAAAACTAAGCAAATTTTATACTTTGTATTTCTAATATTGTTGTTGTTGTTGTTTGTTATTGTTTAATTCTTAAGGGGAGACAAGACAACATTTACCTTCAACTGTTTTCAGTTCATTGATTTCATCATCTTGAGTGGCCAATCTATCATCAGAAGAAGCTGTAATACACCGGTAATTGCATGCATTTAAAACTCTGGTGTATTTCTAACTACAAAAACTTTGGTTGATAAATTTCAATCCCATTTGATACATAAGAGCAAGTGAAGTAAAATTCATAATTTTCTGTTGCCACGTCGTACATTGTGATTGTGTGGTTAGCACAATGCCCGACCACCTTAATTATCCACAACTACTGTCAGACCACCCAACAGAGCTAGTTAGACTAAGGGACAACTTCCATACCCTGGAACAAATTCTAGCATTCACCACGATTCAAGTCCATTACCATAGGTACGACAGTAAGCGTGCTTCTACTCTAGCGCCATGCCACACTAGTAATGAATAAATTGTGAACATGCTAAATACTAAAACTATAGCTCCTTGTTTATTATTCATTCTTTATATTTAAATAACAAACTACATAACTACAAACATAAAATAAACGCATTTTTATTAAAAGAGTGTACTAACATAACCTTCTTCAATAGATAGATAGATAGATAGATAGATAGATAGATAATATAAGATGATAAGATAAGATGATAAGATAAGATGATAAGATAAGATGATAAGATAAGATGATAAGATAAGATGATAAGATAAGATAAGATTAGATTAGATTAGTTAGATAGATGATAGATTGATAGATAGATAGATAAGATGATAAGATAAGATGATAAGATAAGATGATAAGATAAGATGATAAGATAAGATGATAAGATAAGATGATAAGATAAGATGATAAGATAAGATTAGATAAGATTAGTTAGATAGATGATAGATAGATAGATAGATAGATAGATAGACAGATAGACAGATAGAAAGATAGATAGATAGATCGATAGATAGATAGATAGATGGATAGAAAGATAGATAGATAGATAGATAGTTTTGATCTAGCTTGGCTTTCATTTTTTTAGCCGAAGCCCAGAGGGGTGATTGGGGAGTAACAGTTTCTTGTCAGAAATTAGTTTTTACAAAGGTAGGTAAAGTAGAAAGATTGTTTGAAATTCTTCATAATGGATAACAGATTGTTAAGAATCTATGTTATCTTCTTCTTTAAATGGTCTTGTTATGACTCATTATTTCTGGGTTTAATTATTTCTTGCATGTTTATGAAGCCTTTTTAATCTGCTTGCTGGCATCGGGGCTAGGGGCTTCACTTGATGTCAGTTTCCACAGCTCCTTCTATGGTGCTATTAGTCTAATATACTTGCTTTCAAAACCTCTCATTCAACAGTGGTAGTAATTCCACAAATACAGGTGTTGAACAAAAGTAACTTTTTTTTTCAGAATGAAAGGTATATACAGGAAAATATAGTCTATGTACAAAACACTGGGCGAGAACTTAATTTTACAAGTTTTAAACTACTCTCTGCAAACGTTCCAATAGGGGGGCATGGTGGCCGTGTGGCAGTGCTTTCAGCTGGTGCACCGAAGGCCCTGGGTTTGAATCCTGGTGCAGGATATTTTCCCTTGTCTGGAGGGCCTCCCTGAGTCTACCCAGCTCTGATGGGTACCTGACCTTAGTTGGGGTAGAGTAAAGCGGCTGGGCATTGTGCTGGCCACACAATCACCTAGTATGCCGTGGCCACAGAAACTGGTGAACGCTGCTTCACCTGACGTATGGATCAATTTGGTCCGACTGATACTTTATTACTTACTACAAACGTTCAAACCAAACGGACTAAACTAAAACGGGACCCCAGGAGGTAAGGAAAATCTCTAATTGGATGAAAAATCATGATTTTTTACAGGGCTCAGATAGTCAATCTACGAATTATAATTCAAAATCCTCGACTTTCACGGGATGGATACTGAAGTATTTAATTTAATTTAAAATAATATCCTAAAGGTCTTAATTCCCCCTTCTCGTTGGACTCTTATATGGACAATGAAGTGTCCATGCAAAGTACTATTATATATTTGTAACTCAAGTTTGTAACAGTCTGAATAAAGTGATAAGAAACAATAAGACCTAAACCTATACAATTAATTGCGATGTGTTTTCCAAGTCTGTCTCACTCCCGTATGGTTTATGTAAATAGATGTTTTTTGTAGCGAAAAACTACATCAAGCTGTTTCATAAAATGGGAAATTACCTTTTTCTGTATTAAGCTTTATAACTTCCCTTGCCTTCAAGTTAAGTTCTTGATTTAATTCATCTTTAATAGAAATATACGAATTAGTGTTATATTTCTTTTATATGTATTCCATTAATATAAGAAATATAGCACAGACCCTACTAATTATGAGATTTACTATCTACGGTCAATTATGAAAACATAACACAGTAGCCAATATCTAAAGAGCTATATAAAAAATTAAAAGAAAAGTTAAATTCATAATACATATTACATATATACATTGTAATGAGTATTTTGAGGTAGCCTGGTGTTTGTCGAATACAAGATCTAATACAAGTTTTATTCCGATAGAAATTATATTCATTAAATTACTGATAACAACTCACACTATTTAAATTGAAGTAACATCATGGATTTTTTTGTTGCAAATTGGTAATTAATTAATGTCTACTCAGAGCTGTATATTTCGAAACAAATAGACTTACCTTGTACTTTATTTAGCTTTACAATTTCCTCGTCTTTCAGATTTAATTCTTGATTTAAATCATCTTTTACAGAAATATAAGAATGTATCTAATATTTATAGAATAAGTTACATAAAAATAGAATAAATATAAGATAGGTTAGATTCTACTAATAACGAACAATGAATGCTACAAATCACAGTCAGCTCGGAAACCATGAGACTGAATTCTTAAGATAAAATGTATATACACAATTAAAAGAAAAGTAATATTAGATATGGATTCTTGTAGTTCTTCTTAAGGGATAATAATATTTGAGTGAAATATATCTATATACCTATCATAATCCATGATATCAAAAAGGAAATTTTGTGTAAATGACATTTCGTTTAGCTAAAAGACTTAATAACCCTCAATGAAATGATGCTGCAGATTACCTCCATTTTTAGACTAGGCACATAAAATACTCTGTGAGAGGCACGCGCAACATCAACAACACTTGTACCATGTATTTGTTGATTTTAAAAAGGCATTCGACAGGGTCTGGCACGCTGCCCTATGGGCAACCATGAAACATTTCAACATTAATGACAACCTGACAATGCTGATACGTAGCCTCTATGACAGGGCCACCAGTGCAGTCTTCTTCAGCAACAACATTGGAGATTGGTTTAGGACTACCGTTGGAGTAGGACAAGGATGCTTGCTTTCGCCAACACTGTTCAATATCTTTTTGTAGAGAATCATGTCGGATGCACTAGAGGATCATGAAGGGACAATCAGCATAAATGGCAGAAGAATCACCAACCTTCGATTCGCAGATGATATAGATGGACTCGCCGGGAGCGAGGAAGAATTAGCCAATCTTGTGGAGCGACTGGACAAAACTTCCGCATCCTATGGCATGCAAATCAGTGCCGAAAAAAACTAAATTAATGACTAGTAACACCAGCGGCATCGCCACGCAGATCAAGATTGGTGGGCAGAGTTTGGAAACAGTAGGCAGCTTCAAATACCTAGGAGCTATTGTATCCGAAGAGGGCTCCAAACCAGAAGTAATGTCCAGGATTGCCCCGACAACAGCGTCATTAAAGAGGCCCAAGACAATATGGAAAGACAAGGACTTAGCCCTCAGCACCAAAATCAGGCTGATACGCTCACTGGTCCTCTCCATTTTTTTATATGGTTGTGAGTCATGGACATTAACCGCTGAGCTGGAAAAAAAGATAAATGCCATGGAAATGAGATGTTTCAGGACCCTGCTCGGTATCTGTTACAAAGACCATATTTCCAACGAACAGATACGAGAGAGAATACAACAGGAAATTGGAAAATATAAAGACCTGCTGGCCACAGCCAAGAAAAGAAAACTGGAATGGTATGGCCACGTCACCAGAACCAACGGGCTTACAAAGACAATCCTGCAGGGTACCACCAGAGGAGGCAGAAACAGAGGAAGACAAAAGAAGCGTTGGGAAGATAATATCAGAGAATGGACAGGTACAAAACTGTGCGAGGCAATGAGAACGGCTGAGAGACGGGAGGAATGGAGGAGGCTGGTTTACATGTCATCTGTGGCGCCCCAACGGTCCAACAGACTACGGGATATGTAGGACATACAAATTTACGAAGGAAAACCCAAAATGATCTACATTCAATCTATACATAGATTCAACAAATAAAGAATCAATTTTAACGTAGGCCTATTTATTTTTGAAATTACAAACCATTTTCCGCCTTCATCTTAGATAAAGTATCATTCAATGTCTCCAAACGCCCATTATGTTCACCTGAAAGAAAAATGTTATTATTAATTGTTGTATGATTTTGTAACTTTCCATTGAGTGGAATCGTTCAAATGTATAGATATATTCACATGCATAAGTCATTGTTGTATACTAAATTGATACAATTTATCATAATATTTACTTCGTATTTACATTCTTATTTTCTGTTGTTTTTTTCTTTATTTTTATTGTTTAATTTTTTAAGGGGAGATCAGCCTACATTTACCTTCAAGTGTTTTCAGTCGATTGATTTCATCATCTTGAGCAGCCAATTTATTATCAGAAGAAGCTGTAAGATAATTACATCCATTGAAAACTCAGGTGTATTTCTAAATACAATAGATTTAATTGATAAATTTCAATCCCATGTGAACCATAGGGGCAAGTGAAGCAACACTTCCAATTTTTATCCGGCCACATCAAACAATGTTATGCTCCTGTGACTAAGATATTACAAACAAAACTATGGGGGCACAGTGGCCGAGGGGCAGCGCGTTCGACTGGCAATCCGAAGTTTCTGGGTTCGAATCCTGGTGGAGACTAGGATTTTTTCCAGGGATATGAGGGTGTCGGGTCTACCCAGCTCTGATGGGTACCTGACATTAGTTGGGGTAAAGTAAAGGCAGCTGGGCATTGTGCTGGCCATACATCCCCTAGTATGTCATGGCCAAAGAAACTGGTGAACGCTGCTTCACCAGCCCTACGATCAGTTTGGTCCGAAGGGTACTTTACTTCTTTTTTAGTGCAAGTGAAACAACACTTACAATTTTTCTCTGGCCACAGCATACAATGGTATGTCCTATGACAAAGATATTTCAAACAAAACCTCACAATAAACGAAAAAAAATATACGTATCTGGAGTGCTTTTAAATCAGAACCAAGCCTGTGCATATGAGCTTTCATAGTCTACAATTTACAATATAATATAGGATAGAAAAATCCAAAACAAACAGCTGATGCCTTGCCGAAAGTTTTGGTTGATGAAATATTTAAAGATAAATATCATTTATACGTCATGATATCAGTAATGAAAGTATCCGTAAATCAAAATTGTAAATTTGAGCTAACAGACCTTATTCTTATCTGATTATTTAGAGTAACACAATAAAAATCAAAGAATAGATAGTTCAGTTAACCTTCCTTCTGAGCTCTAAAGTTTTAAAATTTAGAAATAAAAAACCCAAATGCTCTAAATTTAACTCAAATCTTGATTAAACGAATAAACAATTTAATATCAAGTTATTTATGAAATGGCAAACCTTTTTCTACATTTGTCTTAGCCAAAGGCTTATTTAATGATTCCAAACGTTCATTAAGCATACATTGAGCATACATTTTATTCTATTCCTGATTTATAAAACGTAAATTGATTTTCATCGTACAAATCTATAGACAGAATTGCTTGCATTGTTCTACAATAAGACAATATTGTTTTTGTTTTTTAGACTACAACAAAACAACTATCATACTAAGTTAATTAGCAAGAAGAAATTACACTAAATTTACAGTCAACTGTTTGAAGAAGTAAAATAAAAGTAACATTTAGTAATTGATTCTTATACTTCTTCTTAAAGTCTGATAATAATTAGAGAAAGTTATTTATAAATCGATCATAAGTCATGATACCAGGAAGCAAATTAATATATTTTAATGAATTATTTTTAGGAAACATAGATGTTGGAATATCTAGACCTAATAAAAGTCAATTACCTCTATTTTAATGTTAGGCACTTCAAAAAATTAGAAAGGAAAACCCTAAATGATCTAAATTCAATCTATAAATAGATTCAACAAAAAACTGTGTAACTTTTTCACTAAATAACTAACCATTTTCTGATGTCATCTTAGCCAAAGAATCATTCAATGTCTCCAATTGCTCATTAAGTGTACCTGAACAAAAATGCAATTTCAAACACGATTTATAAAATTTACATTGAGTTAAATCGTACAAGTCTATAATAAGCGTTACATGTACTAGTAATGGCTGTATACTTAATTGTTAACTTTGTATTTACATTGCTTTTTTGTTGATGTTTAGTTCTTAATGGGAGACTAGACGACTTTTACCTTTAACTTTTTTCAGTCGATTGATATCATCCTCTTGAGTGGCCAATCTATCATCAGAAGAAGCTGTAATATAATTACATGAATTTAAAACTCTGATATATTTCTAAATACAAGATCTTTGATTAATAAATTTTAGTCCAATTCAATCTATAGGACACGAGAAGCAGCAATTATACAATCATAAAACCATTTGAAATACATGAGTGTTTGACGTATTTATTGAAGAAATGATCTGATAAGACTAAAAGAGAGACTCCAGAAGGTGCAGAACAATGCTGCACGCATAGTATCTCTGGTCGAGAGGTCCGCTCACATCACCCCTATACTTAGGGATCTCCACTGGCTCCCCGTGCAAAAGCGAATTGAATTTAAGCTTCTTTCCCTGGCATTCAGCTGCTTGGATGGCACTGCACCTAGCTATCTTCAAAACATTCTTACAACATATGTTCCAGCAAGAGATCTCCGTTCAAGTGAAAAGTCATTACTTAGGACTCCCAGTCTTATTGGACATAGAAAGAAAACCTTTGGAGTTCGCGCCTTTGAGGCGGTGGCGCCCGTATTATGGAACAATTTGCCTATTTCACTAAGGCAAACTGAAGCAAAGTCTTTTAAAAAGAACCTGAAGTCTTATATGTTTAAGTAATCATTGTCTAATTTGTGCTCTTGTATCTATGTCATGACAGCGCACTGAGCATGCTATTATAGCATGGATAGTTGCGCTATAAAAGTGCTCATTATTATTATTATTATTATTAAAAGTTTTGCGAAAAGAATATAAAGTTGTTAAATTTACTAATTCTACACAACTGTTTTAATGCAACAACATTATCTATTTATTGTAAATTGAATAGAAATATTGATTAACTAATGATTACAAACACCTTTAGCCTATATTTATATTATCTTATACATTACAGACGCTCCTTCTATAAAGAAGATTATTGCGTCCTACGCTCATCCGTGGTCCGAGTCTAGTCTTGCATTTTTATTAATGTTTTAAATGATGTTCAGTTACTGGTTTTTCTGGTTTGTTCAGGCAACCCATTACATGCCCGAATGCCACTCGGAAAGAAAGAGTACTTATATGCATTTGTTCTGGCATAAGGGACAAGGAAAGTGTTTTTGTCTTTATGTTTATCTGAGCTTTGCAACAGGTTGATATTGGGTTGTATTTCTAAATTAGAGTTTAATTCCTTATGTAGTATTACTACTTTACTCTTTGCCCTTCTGTCCTCTAGTGTTTCTAGGTTTAGTGATTTGACTAATGGTGTTATTCTTTTTAACTGGGACTATTCAATGGTTATGAACCTTGCAGCTCTTTTTTTTTTGGATTTGTTCTAATTTTTAAATGTTTTCTTTAGTTGATGGATCCCAAACAGGTGCTGCATATTCTAGTATAGGTCTAACTAATGTGAGATAGCATTTTAGTTTTATATTCTTATTACATTTGTAAAAGTTCCTTTTTATGAATCCTAATGTTTTGTTTGATTTTTTAATTACTTCATCAATATGAGGGTTCCAAGATAACTTATCATTTATTATTACTCCTAGATACTTAGTATTGTTAGTTTGAGTTAGTTCTTTACCATGAATGAAGTAGTTTGCTATTATTTGTTTCTTTTTCTTGGATATCCTTATGGAGGAGTCTTAATTAGGTGTGACCTTTTGAACTGTAATGTTCGTGAACTTCCTGTTCTATTGTTAAAATAATAAACAAAAAAAAACATGCTTTTGCTGGTGTTTGACAGTTGATTTCAACCTCGACGGCCAGTTCTAGTCTTTTAGAATTATACAAAGGATACAATATTAGTTATGAGGAATCCGTTTTTAACATCAAAAGTGAGTAGGCGATAATTAATACTCAAGTGTCAGTCGCGTGAGGTAAAATGTTTATTTGTTTACAAAATAAATGAGTCAAGAGTTGCGTTTTCTTGGTTATTGAAAAACAAAATGCGTAAATTCATAAATACGAATAACAAAAATTCTTTTCAAATCTTTTGCATTAAGCAATAAGTTTTATATTTTAAAAAGGTGATTTTTCACTTCTGACTTCCACAATACATTTTTTTATTTTGTAAACATCTTTTGGAAATGAAATAAATTTTAATCCCCAACAAATTTGAGTACAACCAGTAAAGTAGCACACAGACATTGTTTCGAAGAAAATGATCGAATAAGAACGGAAATGTTTTTGCATGTGACCTTTTATGCATGCATACACGTTAATACTTGTCCATTAGTTGGCATTTTTCTGGGTGAAAAGACATACTCCAGTTTGATTCTCATTTTTGTAGTTCATCTAGTCTAGATCTAGGTCTTTTTGTAAAAGTTCACTATCTTTTCCTGACTTTATTATTCTATATATTATGCAATCATCTGCAAATAGTCTTACTTTTGTTCCTGTGTTGATGCAATTTGGCAGATCATTAATATAAATTAGAAATAGTAGGGGTCCTAGAACAGTTCCTTGTGGAACTCCTGAGTTTACAGTTATTGGTAATGACTTAGAGCCATTTATTACCACAGTTTGTTCTCTGCCTATAAGAAAGTCCTGAATCCACTGATGTAAGGGACCAGAGATACCAAAATATTTTATTTTTTTTAGTTGTTTTTTTTTTCAAAAGAAAATAGGATTACCTTTTTCTTCCATAAGCTTTAGAATTTCCTCTTTCTTCAGGTTTAATTCTTGTTCCAAATTATCTTTTATAGACATATAAGAATATATGTAATATGTATAGAAAAATTACATACCCTGTAAATAATATAATAAATACAAGATAAGCCCTATTAATAATAAATAATGAATGCAACGGTCAGCTAAAAAAAAATGACAATGAATTCTACATGTAAAAAGTTACATAAATAATTGTTTTTAAAGGAGATATTAATAAAAAATAAATCTAGATTTGTGTCTTTCATTTTAAGGGGATATATTTAGAGATAAATATCGATATACCAATCATAAGTCATGATATCAGTAAGTAAAATAAACTTAGATGAAAATTGTACATTTGAGTAAACAGACTTTGCATTATCTTTACTCCAAAACAAATATCGCATAGCTTATCCAATAGACAATTAGTTTTAGTCTGGCTAATAAGCCTACGCCAATCACTGATAAGCACTATGAAATAGCTAACTTTCCTTTTATTTAAATAACTCAAATATCAGGCTTGTTTTCGCCTTGAGAATAAGTTGAGTACAGTTAGACGTGCACAATTAGGGAGACGACTGGTTAAATAAAGCCTTTAGTATTTCATTATATAGATTCATTTCGATGTATTCAAACTTATACTGTATTATATTTCCTGTGGATTGCATTCTTTGCCTCGACTTTAAATGAAATGTGTCTATTGTTAATTTTCTACCTTATTGAATAATAAATGTCTAGTGATGGTATGTGTCAAGTTAGGCTATATGTTATTATATGAATTACATTAAAGAGCCACGAACTCATGATATAAATGTGTTTGACGTATCAACTTAGGAATCGAATGCACTTCAGCGGCCATTACCTCTGGACAACAAGCGAAGACACAGTCTAGCCCAGATAGTGTCTCATCTTCCATTCTACTTATAACATTTACTTTGAAATAATTAGTATATGAGCTCTGCATACAGTTTTATTAGTAATTATCAGATACGCTGCTACACAATTGACCTCCCAAGGTTAAGCTCCGGCACTTTAAAATTTAGAACGGATAACCCAAAATATTCTAAATTCAACTCAAAACAATAATGAACAAATAAATAATTAATCGTAACTTATTAGTGAAATTACGAACCTTTTTTCACATTCGTCTTAGCCAATAAATTCTTCAACGTCTCCAAACGCTCGTTAAGTGTACCTGAGCAAAAAACGTTTGTATTCATAATTTATGAATTTACATTGAGTTAAATCATTTAAATCTATTTTTAAAAAAACATCACATTTATTAATCGTTGTTGTATAATTATATTTGTATAACTGAGCATAACTATTGTTTTGATGTTGTTTAATTTTAAATGAGAAAGTAGGCCTACACTGAATTTACCTTCAACCTAACATTAATAATTGATGCTTGTACTTCTTGTGAAGGTCTGATCAGAATTAGACACCGTAATAACAAGAAGGGAAATATTGTTAAATGACACTTTTATTTTGTTCAATATTTCAGACGCTCATTGTATACAGAAGATTATTGCGTCCTACACTCATCCATATTCTGAGTCTAGTTAAGCATTTTTATTAGTGTTTTAATTAAAAGATGTTAAGGTATTATTTTTCCTGGTCTGTTCAGCCAACCCATTCCATGCCCGTTCGGCAATTTGGAAGAAAGTGTACTTATTTAATATATGCATTTGTTCTCGCATAAGTGATAAGGATAGTGTTTTTGTCATTATTTTTATCTGAGCACTTTAACAGTTTGTTATTGTGTTGTATTTGTAAATAAGAAATTATCGGTAAAACATTATGTATTATTACTCATTTACTCTTTACCCTTCTGTTATCTAGTGTTTGTAGGTTTAGCGATTTTACTATTGGTGTTACTCTTTTCAGTTGTGAATATTCGCTTGTAATGAACTTTCAATTCTTATTTTATATAGTTCAGAGGCTCCTTCTATACAGAAGATATATTATTGCGTCCTACGCTCATCCATGGTCCGAGTCTAGTCATACATCTTTATGAATGTTTTAAATGATGTTATAAGTTACTGGTTTTCCTGGGTGTCCTAGACTTAATAAAATTCAACAAATATATGCTACAGATTACCTCCATTTTAAGATTAGTCAATTAAAATTAAGAAAGGTAAACCAAATGATGCAAATTTAATGTGTAAATTGATTCAATAAATAAACAAGCAATATTAACTGATTTAAGAAGTAACAAACCATTTTTAGCTTTCATCCTAACAAACGAATCATTCAATGTCTCCAAACGTTCATTAAGTGTACCTGAAAGAAAATGTTATCTTATTTATAATGTATAACCTTTTCATTGAGTTGAATAATACAAATCTATATCACATGTTTTCACTGTTGTATACTAAATTTTTAAAACATAGCATGATTTTTGCTTTTTATTTACTTTGTTTGTTGTTGTTTTGTGTATGTTATTTTGTTTAATTCATAAGGCTAAGGGTAGATCAGACAACATTTACCTTCAACTGCTTTTAGTCGATTGATTTCGTCGTCTTGAGTGGCCAATATATCTTCATAAGAAGCTGTAATAAAATTGCATGCATTTAAAACTCTGGTGTACAGTATCTTTGATTGATAAATAAATATGTTTTTAAATTTTATTTTTCAGACCTATTTGATTCATATTGCAATTTACAAGATTCTGAGCCTACTGCATACAAACGGATATGTGGCCAGCACAATGCGCAATCATCTTACGTATCCCCAATTACTATAAGGCACTCGCCAAAGCTAGATAAGCTACCCTCCATAACAGGCGAAATAGCCTAGCATTTAACAAGTTTTGAACCCAGAACCTTCCGTACTCTAGCCCAGCGCGCTGCCACTGAACCACCGTGTTCACATTAGTAATGAACAAATTGTTGACACAATAATTACTCAAATTATTACTAATACTAATTACCATTGCTTATTCTTTATATTTAAATAACATCACAAACATAGTTTAAAAGCATATTCAATGAATAGGGTGTCGGAGGGCCTAACACAGACCTGCCTACCCGTACGCTTTGGGCGTATTTTCGTACGCTTTAGGATACAAAATACGGCTGTTACACCGAGCGTCTTAAAAATACGACTTCTTGAATAAAAAAATACGATTTCGCAATTTTTCGTTTTATTTCTTTTCTTTTTGGTAATTAGACGATCACTAAACCGCAGTTACATAAAACCGATGTTTTGATTGGTCGAAAATGGATATCGTCTGTTTCAATAACTAATTTGTTAAACGGCGCGGCGACCTTGACCTGATATCCTTTTTTTCCTCTCGCAAATATCCAAATTCGGCGATAAAAAGTATGGCTGACACTGACAGAAAACTTACACCGCGTGCAGGAAATCA
Organism: Anisus vortex; assembly: GCA_949126835.1. Classification (NCBI taxonomy): domain Eukaryota; kingdom Metazoa; phylum Mollusca; class Gastropoda; family Planorbidae; genus Anisus; species Anisus vortex. The sequence continues at coordinate 29,527,502 of OX421506.1, forward strand.
TGAAACAGATGACGAAGAAGCTTCCGAGTTTGCTCCGAGTAAAAAAAGCGAAGGTGTAGGCTATTCTGCTTGGGTGCAAGAGTTTAGAGTGCCGGCTATGGCCGGCATACCGGCCAATTTAAGTTTTGGGAAACTATAAATGATCAACTTTTTTCTTTCATGAAAACTTAAAAGGCGAAATAATACGCATGCGTGTTTCTTTATTTATTTTTAGGTCAGGGTTACCCTATTTTTTGCCTTCGTGGCCTGGTCATTTTTATAGGCCTACTTGTGCCTCCTAAGTTTTTAAAACTTTTTTTTAACGCAATCCCGTAATGTAGCATTTTTGGAACCGGTAGTTTCATGGGGTACATCTCTAAGAAGTCTACGTTTTTATAGTCTGACACGGCAATCGGTAATAAGCCTACTTCACGCGAATTTGTTTTTAGGTCAATCTGTAAGTCACGCACGCTTTACTCGCGGCTTTCTTTTAAATTCTCGACGTTTTATTGTACTAACGGAGAGATTAAAACTCGTTGTTTTCATTACTATAAAACTTTTGTTTATCAGCCTACTAAAACGAAAGCAACTATTTATTAATAGACTTGATCTCGGCTCAACGTCGGGGTTTCAATTATTGCTATTGTAATGAAATGGTTTATGATTGTTTATGAACACAATAGACCAAAATGCTGTACAGGATTATTTATTTAATAATTACTTGAACCATACGATTAGCCTTCAATCGTGAGGGACAGGAAGACAACGTGCATAATAATAATTTAAAAACAGGAAGTGGACACAAATCTTAACTCTAATTAACGAAACATTCAGTGTCCAAATACCGATACACAAGTTATCACTACATCTCCCCCTTTTACGTTTAGTCATTCCGATATCTGGCAGGTGGATTAATGATACGTCCAGACCGAGTTGTCAAAACCGTAGAGCCAACAGGTGGGCCATGCGCCTGCTCTTGGGGTTCAAGGTGGGTTTCAGTAGTGTTATTATCCGGTTCTTGAGGGTTGGTAAAACCTGGATCTCCTTGAGGTTGAGGCATGCCATTCTGTTGTTCAGTAACAATGGCATCGTCCTTGTCAGGTAGGGAACCGATAGAGGTAGGAACAAATGTTGATGTTGGACGTAAGTGTTTTCTGTTCCTACGGAAAGTCCCAAAAGAAGTCTTGATTAGATATGATCTGGGAGCCACGCTTCTGATTACAGTGGCTGGATTTGTCCATTGTCGCTCATGGTCTAGTTTCTGTAAGACCTTGGTACCTGGCTCTAAAGGTGGAAGCTTTCTAGTACCATGACGTCTGTTATAGTAGATCTGATTTGCCCTTTTCCTCCCTTCGTCCTTTCCAAGAATAGACTTTCTTTCTATGATTTTTGGAGAGAGATTGACTGGCAATGTTGGTAGGATAGTTCTGATTTTACGACCCATCACTAACTCAGCGGGACTATACCCTGTGGCTGTAGTTGGTGATGATCTGTAGTTCATTAAAGCTAGAAAAAAGTCCGCTTGACTTAATATTTTCTTCGCTTCCTGCACTGCTCGTTCTGCCTCACCGTTGCTTTGGGCATAGTATGGCGAACTAGTAACGTGCAGGAAATTCCACTCTTCTGAAAACGTTTGGAATTCTCTGGAAGTAAATTGGCGACCGTTATCAGTGACTAGTGATTCCGGGATTCCATGATGTGCAAAAATGGATTTAAATTTAGTAATGACGACCCCTGAGGTCATGCTAGAAAGTGGCAAGATCTCCAGATATCTCGAGTAGTAATCAACCACTACGAGATAATTCTGACCTTTGAAGTCACAAATGTCAGCACCGATCATCTGAAATGGTCTGCTGGGAAGTGGTGTTGACATGATGGGCTCTCTTCGGAAAGTTGGCATCTTCTGTTCACAATGTTGGCAAGAAGAAACGAGCTGCTGGATTTCGCCGCTAATTCCAGGCCACCATACAGACTGTTTCGCTCTCTCCCGACATTTTGTAATGCCCAAATGACCATCATGGATTCTGCTCAGAATTTCTGCTCTAAGTGACCTTGGTACTACTATTTGGGAACCTCTGATAAGCATGCCTTGATGAACGCTCAGTTCAAAGCGCACATTGTAGAAATCCTTGAGATATTGTTCAATATTTTTCACATATTTAGGCCAGCCATTTTCAGTGTACTTGATGGCAGTATTAATGATAGGGTCTTTCTCTGATTCACTTGCAAACTGTAAAAGTTTCACATCGGACGCCGGCCAAGACATTCGAACTGAGTCTATATGAGAGTCAATATCCTGAATGAGGCGATCCACTTCTTTGTCCAACCCAACGTTTACTTGTTGTGGGCTGCGCGACAGTGTATCAGCAATGATAAGTTGTACGCCTGGTATGTAAGTAGCATGAACATTAAAGCGCATGAGCCTTATAAGCATTCTCTGGCAACGTATTGGTGTGTCTTGCAGGTCTCGAACATTGATCAAAGATATCAGTGGCTTGTGATCAGTCTGTAATGTGAATGATGGTAGTCCCATGAGGTACTTTTGAAGCTTTTCACAAGTCCATACTGCTGCCAAAAGTTCTTTTTCTATCTGCGCGTAATTCTTTTCTGCTGGAGTCAGGGTACGTGAGCAGAAAACTACAGGTTTGAGTTTACCATCACATTCTTGAAGAAGCACTCCACCAATTCCATAGGAACTTGCATCAACGCTTACAACACATGGCCTTAAAATGTCAAAGAATGCAAGTGTTGGTGTAGATGTGAGCATTTTCTTTACCTGTGTAAGTGCATTTATTTGAGATGATCCCCATGTCCAATGGTTTTTCTTCTCCAACAATTGTGTCAGAGGACGAAGAATTGTGGATATGTTTGGAATGTATCTGCCCATGAAGTTTACCATGCCAAGTAGGCGACGTAACTCCTCAACATCTTGTGGCTCTGGCATGTCAATAATAGCAGAAACCTTGATAGGATCTGGACTTATACCATCCTTACTGATGCGATGGCCCAGGAAATCAATTTCCTTCTTTCTGTACTCACACTTTTCTTGGTTTAGTTGAAGATTCACTTCATTCAGCCTTTTTAGAACTGCTGACAAGTGTTTTTCATGTTCTTTCTCTGTTTTACTAAAGACAAGAACATCATCAAAATAGCAAATTACGTTTTGCTCTTTTTCCAGAATGTTTTCCATCACCCTCTGGAAAATCTCAGGTGCACTTGTGATGCCAAATGGTAGCCTTTTATAATAGTATCGACCAAAAGGTGTTATAAAGGTAGTCAGCTTTGCAGTGGAACTGTCTAAAGGAATTTGCCAAAATCCCGATGCTGCATCCAATTTTGAGAATACTGTTGCACCTTGAAGTTTGTGTAGTATATCATCTAATACAGGAAGCACATAGCGTTCCCGCTTCACTGCAGAATGGACAAGTATTAACGTGTATGCATGCATAAAAGGTCACATGCAATAACATTTCCGTTCTTATTAGATCATTTTCTTCGAAACAATGTCTGTGTGCTACTTTACTGGTTGTACTCAAATTTGTTGGGGATTAAAATTTATTTCATTTCCAAAAGATGTTTACAAAATAAAAAAATGTATTGTGGAAGTCAGAAGTGAAAAATCACCTTTTTAAAATATCAAACGTATTGCTTAATGCAAAAGATTTGAAAAGAATTTTTGTTATTCGTTTTTATGAATTTGCGCATTTTGTTTTTCATTAACCAAGAAAACGCAACTCTTGACTCATTTATTTTGTAAACAAATAAACATTTTACCTCACGCGACTAACACTTGAGTATTAATGATCACCTGTTCACTTTTGATGTTAAAAACGGATTCCTCATAACTAATATTGTATCCTTTGTATAATTCTAAAAGACTAGAACTGGCCGTCGAGGTTGAAATCAATTGTCAAACACCAGCAAAAGCATGCGTTTTTTGTTTATTAGTTTAACAATAGAACAGGAAGTTCACGAACATTACAGTTCAAAAGGTCACACCTAATTAAGACTCCTCAATTGAGCTTCTTAAAGTCTGTACAAATACGAATTGATCCATTCTTCTTTAAGACTGGTACCATTGGAGCACACCAATCTGTTGCTTCGGTAATAGGTTCTATTACGCCTGCTTTTTCCATCCGTTGTAGTTCAACCATGACCTTGTCAATAAGAGGTATTGGCACTCTCCTTGCTGTAGGTAAGCTATATGGCTCAGCATCTTTGCGAATTTTAATGGTAACCGGAGTGCACTTTATGTGTGTAGATAAGTCGAGAGGAACTGCTGCTCCGATTTCATTGATATTTTTCTGCACAAGACCCAGGGCATTAACTACGCCTCTACCCAAAAGACTGTCAGTCTCCTCATTAATAACAAAAAGACGAATTTGAAACTTTTTGTTTTGGAATGTAGCTGGAGCAGTAAATTCTCCCAAGTTCTGTAAGAAACCACCAGGACTTCGCAGAGTTGCAGTAGAATGAGTTAGTTTAGGACTAGGGCTTATCTTGTTATAAGTAGCTCTGGAAATAACACTAACATCAGCACCTGTGTCAATTTTAAAGTTAATTGGTAGATTGTGAATGTTAACTGTCACTCTCCATGGTGGCTCTGCAACTGTTGACAATATTGAGTCAAATGAGTATGACTGGGTAACTGTGTCATGATGCATAATACTGTGAACGTCACGATGTTGCTTTCGCTGACGACACACTGAGATGAAATGACCTAATTTACCACAGTGGCGACACGACTTGCCCTTTGCTGGACAGGCTGTCTTGTAATGGGATTGTCCACAATTTCCACATTTCTTAACAAAGTTGGCTGATTCTCCTTTATGTGAGACGAAAGTATTTCCTGTACTTTCCCTCCTTGCACTTCCTTCTCCCTTCCCACAGATCGATTGTGAATGAGTCTGGCGACGCGGAGCACCAAATCTGACTGAGTCCGTTGACAAACCTCGCTGGTCCAACAATTGTCCCTTCACCATCTCATAGTGCCTAGCTATTTCAACAGCAGCATCCAAAGTCAGGTCTCTCTGCAGCTGCAGTTTTTGTGAGATCTCCCTATCTGTGAGTCCCAGTACGAGTCGATCTCTGATACTGTCGTTTTTATCTGAGAACTCACAATAGGCTGCTAATTCATACAGTGTTCGTATATATTGTTCTACACTTTCGCCTTCCTTTTGGCTACAGGTGTAAAATTTGGCTCTCTCATGTATGATATTTCGTTTGGGCGTAAAGTAACTATTGAATTTGCTTAGTATTAATTCAAAGTTTTCTTCAGGCCTGGATTGACCAGCCTCGAAAGTAAACGTAGAATAAATTTTTTCAGCATCTGCCCCCATTGCATAGATAAGGCTGCTTACTTGTACTGAGCCTTCTTCCTTGCCTAGCTTAGTGGCCATTCTGAATCTTAAGAACCGTTCTCTCCACTCGGGCCACTTCGTAGGCGAACTGAAGTCGAATTGCTCTGGCGGGTGGAATTTAGCCATAATACTTCTGACACCATGTAATGAAATGGTTTATGATTGTTTATGAACACAATAGACCAAAATGCTGTACAGGATTATTTATTTAATAATTACTTGAACCATACGATTAGCCTTCAATCGTGAGGGACAGGAAGACAACGTGCATAATAATAATTTAAAAACAGGAAGTGGACACAAATCTTAACTCTAATTAACGAAACATTCAGTGTCCAAATACCGATACACAAGTTATCACTACAGCTATCAATGATTCAATGATGTAAAATCGTCACTATAAACTTGTTTTTGTAGAACACGGAGCTCGCTGTAGGCCCTACATTGTTAGTAGTACCTAACTTGTTACACGGCGCGGCGACCTTGACCTGATATCCTTTTTTCCTCTCTCGCGAATGTCCAAATTTGGCGATCAAAACAAAAGTATGTCTGACAGCAAACGTACACAGCGTGCACGAAATCATGAAATAGATGACGAAGAAGCTTCCGAGTCTGCTCCGAGTAAAAAAGCGAAGGTGTATTCTGATCGGAAGCAAAAGTTTATTATAAATAAATATTCTATGAAATATAAGTACTTGCATGTGTCATCCAAAAGTGACACATCGGCACACTGCACTATTTGTCCTATCGACTACTCGGTGGGACACGGAGGGCTCTATGACTGCAAGAGACATGACGAATCGGAGTCGCACAAGAAACTGGCTGTTGAAAGAAAAGTCTAGGCCTACACAAAATATTCTTTGCTTGTTTTAAACATTAAATGAAACAACTGTTTTAATTTTAATGACTATTATTTTGAATAATTTGTGCGATAGATGACAATTATTATTGCATAGTACACTTGACATCGGAAAAGTACACTTTGGCCTTCTCAAGAATACTCCAAGCGTTTTTCCAGGGTAGACAGGTCTGCTAGTAACATATCTTATTAAATTACCCAGGTAAATAAGTGTCTGCAATGCTGAATGTAAATAAGTGTCTGCAATGCTGAATGTAAATAAGTGTCTGCAATGCTGAATGTAAATAAGTGTCTGCAATGCTGAATGTAAATAAGTGTCTGCAATGCTGTGTTACGACCACAATCCCCTTGTGGTCAGAGCCGTGTAGATATCGTTGATAATTCTCGTTGGTCCTAGGGTAGACTTTAGTTATTATTATTTATGTTTCAGTATTACACGAACTCTCCTTTTAGTCCTGGGCACAAACTCAGGATTTGCGTTCTAACCGTTCCTTTCCTTTGTTAGGGTAGTAAATAAATATTATAGTATTGTAAACAACACAATAGAATAGTAACTTGACGAGGAAGCTTCAGTGTAAATGTTGTTAATAATTTAATTCAGGTGATATGTTTCAATATATACAATATGAAGATTATGTACAGTTAGAATCAAAATAGTGCAAACACAAGCGTTATCAAAAGAAATTATCTCGAAAAACTGTCTCCTTTCAGACAAACAACACATTAAATACTATTAAAGGACAATACCACTATTCATAGGAGGGGTGAAAATAATGGTATCATTACAAAACTCATAACAAAAATGATATGAACTCCCCCATGCAGAATAATTAAACATTCCTAGACTCCGAGAATTTGAGGTCAACACAGTATACCAACATTACGAAGAATTTTTCCGTTTCGTACTAAAAGTCAAGCGATCGGAAAAACTAAGCCCCGCCCACAAAATCGTGTGTAATTAGAAAAAAAGAGGGGGTGAGAATAAACATTGCGTGTTTCAATTCTTGGAAACTAATATACATGACATGCCCCCACCCAATGAAAGAAATAATCTATATCTATCTATATAATAATTACCCAAATAAATGTATCTGTGTGTGTAGCGGAACGCTTAGCGATTTGGTTTTGAGAGTACAGACAGATGACGGAATATCAAAGACTATAATAAGAGGACCGCTTGCACTATTTTTATAGCTCAATGAATCGTGTTTTTTGGTGCGCAGCAAAAAAAGCGTGATGCAAAAGACTTCTGCTTTATGCAACTTTATAACTAAAGAATGGTGTTTTTGGTGCGCATCAAATAACGCGTACTCTAAAAGACTTCCGCTGTGTGCAACTTTCTATTTTATCTTAAAGAGTTCTAATCTTATATAGATAACAGACGATCATTCTATAAAGTATTATTCTACAATTTCTACATGAGAAGTAGGCCTAATGAAACGAAGAATTTGAAAAACTAAAACATTTACTTTTACAAATACATTATTTAATAGTTTTAATTTGCATCTATTCATCGGCATTTTACGTCTAAAATATTCCTTTAAATTATCCGACAATAACTGACAAAGTATAGTTTATAGTTTTCCATTCATAAAATGAAAGCGAATTACTAAACGCTAGGTCTATAATTCCGTTTGTGATCGTAAATTCCGAAACAGAAGTTTACGAGTCATCAAATAGCAGAAATATTTAAAGCAAGTGGTCCATCTTATTACAGTCTTTGGAAATATCTAAACAATATTAATATGTCCCGAGGGCCTACATGTGTATGTCTACACTTTTTTTGTATAAGGCCCCTAAATTTGGCTATTTCGGCTTAATTTTTTTTTTAATTGCAAAGCAATTAGGTTTTAAGAGTATGCAAATCTTTCTTTGAAAAATGAAGATGACGTTAAACCTTAGCATTTTAATAGGTCTCTGCTAAATAAATAAGCTTACTCTTCCTTTCTGTCTGTCTGCCTCACTTACACAGACATAGGCCTACACACAAACACACGTAAACACACAAACATATATGCAAGATTAGAACAAAACATACTTTTTAGAAAATTTAAAACGTCTATTAATAAAATCTCTAAATTTCGATCCCTAACTCTATACTTTATTATCTCTTTTATCTATCAATTTATCGAATATAAAACTAAGCCTTTATTACTAATACATGTAGGTCTTTATATAGTCAATTTCTAATTTTTTCTTTCACCCAATCTTTTCTCCATAAACTTTTACCATTCTTTTAAATTTTTGTTCCGAAATTAAAACCTTAAAACATTTAGGTTTTCTACTTTTGTAAAACAAAGTATTTAGAAAGAGTAATATAATAGCTTTAAAACTGTCTTTAGAATTATCAACTTATTATACCCTAATCACTAATCCCCACTTTCCCAACATAGAACAAAAATTGATATTGAAAAAAAAAGGGGTTATTGAATGAATAGTACAGATATTTAAAACATTTAAAAAGGAAACACAACAATTTAAGAAAAATAATAACTTGGTATAAAAAAGACTATTGTAGTTCATGTACAAATTTTAGCCTATATATTATTCTTGCTCCCCTCCCCCCCCCCCCCCGACACACACACCCATTTCCCTATGGTTTTAATGAATTGCAGGACCCAATTTATAATAGTGAGGTACTGACGCGCGCCAGCGCCCGCCCAAAGAATGTTCACAGTCCTTAGTGAAAGACGCCTAAGATGGCTAGGACATGTAAAAAGAATGAGTCCAGGTAGAATCCCTAAGGACCTCCTATATGGAGAATAGGCATATGGAAAGAGAAAAACAGGTCGCCCACACCTCCGTTACCAAGATGTCTGCCAGAGGGACATGAGAGCAGGCAGCATAAACGCAAATGACTGGGAGTGGAAAGCAGAGGATCGATCCACCTAGCGCACTGTTGTCAGGGAGGGGTAAAAATAGCAGAGGAAAGAAGGATGGAGGAGATTATAGATAAAAGAGCTTGAAGAAAGGCGAAGAAGATGGAAAGCACAAAACACGTGTGTAAAAGCTGTGATAAAGACTACCATTCAAGGATAGGCCTGCACAGCCACACGGGGAAATGCAACCTCAATCCACGTTGATGCACCATCGTCTCGCGAGACGGAAGGATGCCAAAGAATAATGACTGGCCTCACGCGAGTAGTAGTAAAGTATCCACGTTAGACCCCGTTACGATAGGGACCGTAAAGCTATGTTCAAAAGTTGCTGTGGCCACGGCATACTAGGAGATTGTATGACCAGCACAAAGCCCACAACGCCCAGTCTCCTTTACTTTTCCCTAACGAATATCAGGTATCCATCAGAGCTCGGTAGGCTTAGAGACACCCTTCAGAGCCGGGAACAAACCCTGGCCTTTTTTCAGGATTCATACTCAGAACTTTCGGTACGTCAGCCGAACGCTCGAGCTCACAAAATGTTTGGATAATGTCTGGTATCAAACTAATTGTGATAAATATGACACCAATGGTAATAATGTCTTACACCAAAGGAGACAGCAATAATGATTATGTAATCATTATGATTTTGTAAAAATCTCAATCCACAGATTGTCTTTGCAACGGTTATTGATTCATTGCAAAGGAAATATATCGCAATTTAGACTTTTCAGACATTTTCTCAGAATGCAGCAAAGCTGAAAGCTTTTTAATCCAAATTTATCAACTTTTTTCCTCAACACTAAACACTACCCTACTATCTGTGACGTCAACAATTTCCAATAATTCTGCTTTTGCGATAGCAATTAACAAATTTTAATTAAAGACATTCGATCATGTCAAAGTTTTCATCTATGGTCAACTTTTGTCGCATTTTAAGGTCGAAAAGTCACAAACATGTAGAAAATAACACTCAACAGACAACTAGGCCCTACACATGGAGACCAAGAAAATACACTTAATATTGTTTTTAAGGAAAAGTTTCATCTGAATTTATTACATTGAAAAAAAACCAGTTAAATCAAACCATGTTTATGTTTTATTATGTTAGTAATTCGATTAAAATGTAAAATCACCAATTAGAATCGTCATTTCTTAAATTTAAAACCATGACTTAGGACCAGTTTACTTACAGCTCCTGTTTCTCGAGTTTTGAAAAAGCAAAATAAATATATAAACATAATTCTAAAAATAATAGAAACACATAAAACAAAACTCTTTATCCCCGTGGTTTCCCACGGGCTATTTCTAGTGTAATATCCAACATGGTACATTTTTCGTCTCTAACACTATCGTTTTAACAACCATTAATCAATGGAAGATCATAAGACAATTTAAGCAAACATGGCTCATTGGCACAATCAAATTACAAAAAGTGTCATTACTTAATGGTAATTGTGATTATAATGTGATGGACAAATATTTCCCCGTTAACATTAAAATTAACTAATGTCTCAACAAGTACAAATAATTCCAAAATATTCCAGTCATTCTTATTTTAACTATGTACAGTTGTGTGGATTTCCACCAAAAATTTGCAAAAAGTTATAATCTATTTAAACAAACATAACATTGCTCAAACTCTGGCAATTTTCAAAAGTTTACCTCTAATATACAAACTAAAAGATAAGTAATACGTCACTCGAATCAAACTATAGGTTACTTCTCCTTTAAATTACAGTGTCAACTTGACATTAACTAATATCTATTACATGGTTCATACTTAAGGTGATTATTACTTCCCATTTTCTCAAATATGAGGAAAGATACGCTCTAGTTACAATTACTACAGCAATCTAAATATTAAAATGTAATCTACCATTATGCGTTTTTGGCAAATTTAATAGTTTAACATAAAAGATTATTCAGGGTTGGATGAGTGCATACCTTTAAGTACCTTTATTTCCCTTCATTCCCAGATATATGGAATATAATATAACAACTTATATACAACATAGTGAGTATCCACTAGTTTTTCCCATTCCATTACCAAGATATAACAATTTAGCAATAGATTTCCAATATTATCTATTAATTTATACCAATTGCTATTACATCTCTTTCTAAGATAACAATTGTACATATTATTATTTAGTTTTATGCATTAACTAAAATAAAACAAGATAACAAATCAATTAGCTTAAAGTTTCCCCACTTAATTGCATGCTATTACAATTACTTTCATCCATCCATATCAAGTAAATACATACATATATATTTATTGCATAATGCATCAACATTTAAATGGAATTTCTTTTTCATAATAAAATGAATTAAATGAATTTAAAATATCTCAGAACATCAATATAATACTTTCATCTAGTGCATGATTATAAAAATGATTAATACTTTCCAAAAACTTGACTTCTGTCTGATACAAGTGTTTTATAGGTATTCTATAATCAAAATAAATTCAAATAAATGATAGATTATCATGACCACCTTCTTAATCAACAAGTGAGATGATCTGAAAAAGAAGCATTGGGTTATTCAGTCAATCATGTAGCACTCGAGATAGAGTGTCAACTATGACGTTATCCCTATTTTGTCGATGATACGGGGAACGGGATACGACTCAGTCTTTATCAGGTTACTTAATTTCCCTAAGTCTCTATAAAACCGCAGTGTTTGGTCGGCTTTTGGTACCAGCACACAGGGTGAAGACCATTCGCTATCACATTCTTCTCCTATGTCATTTCCTAACATGTACTTTACATCTGCACTAATATGCTCAGGTCTGATGGGGTCAACTCTATAAGGATAATGTTTAATAGACCTGGCACCCTCGGTTAACGCTACATCGTGCTCTGTTGGATGTGTCCTCCTGGGGACATCTGTTAACAGTGACTTATTTTCATGTACCAGATTAATAATCTTCTTCTTATCTTCTACCGGAAGATGTCCTAGCTTTGTATCTAAGTTCTTAATGGCTTCTGTATTATTAAGTTCGCTCTCTGCAAACTTGTGTTCTATTTTAGATAAGTCCGTCGGGACTCTAGCTAAAGAAATCATGGGGACCTCCGGTGGTTTAATCTTTTCCCTCGAGACATAGGGCTTAAGCAAATTAATATGACATACCCTCTGCTTTAGTCTCCGGTCAGGAGTTTTTATCAAATAATTGACCTCACCAAGCTTTGACTCTATCTCGTAGGGCCCACTAAACTTTGCACTTAAGGGTTGATTCTGCAAAGGCAGAAACACAAGAACTTTGTCACCTGGTGCAAAAGTTCTAGCTGTTGCTTTCCGGTCATAATTCTGTTTCATACGCTCCTGCATCTGTGGAAAATGAATCTTTACATGGTTAAAAGCATGATAAAGTCTATTCTTAAATCTATCTACATATGACAATAGTCCAATTGGTTCACTGTCCGTTAGCCAAGTTTCATGTAGAAGTTTCAACGGACCTCTGACTGAGTGTCCATACACAAGTTCGAACGGGCTAAATCCCAAGGATTCCTGAGTGGCCTCTCTTGCAGCGAACAGTACATAAGGCACACCCTTATCCCAGTCTTTCTCGTTTTCATAACAGTACTTTTTAAGCATCGATTTTAATGTCTGATGAAACCTTCCCAGAGCTCCCTGGCTCTCAGGATGATAGGCACTTGATAGCCTATGGCTTATCCCTAATTGTTCCATGACTTGTTTAAAAATGTTCGAAGTAAAGTTAGTCCCCTGGTCGGACTGTACTGTCTTTGGTAGGCCATAACGTGTGAAGAAATTTGTCAGGGCGTCTACCACTTTCACTGTTGTTATGTTCCGCAACGGAATGGCTTCCGGGAAGCGAGTGGATGAACACATGATTGTGAGTAGGTACTGGAAACCGGCTTTTGTTTTCGGCAACGGGCCCACACAATCAATGAGTATATGACTGAATGGTTCGTCGAACGCTGGTATCGGCTGGAGTGGAGCGACAGGAATTCGTCGGTTAGGACGCCCTACCATTTGGCATACGTGGCAAGTCTTGCAGTATTGTTCGACATCTCTTCTCAGTCCTGGCCAGTAGAAGTAAGGGAGGATACGGTGGTGCGTTTTTCGGACTCCCATGTGACCAGCGAAAGGAAGATCATGCGCCATACGCAGTATATCTTGACGATAGCACTTAGGTATTACAATCTGGTGAATACTGTCCCACTCGTTTGTACCTGAGTTGAGCGGTTTCGACTTTCTCATCAACACTTCATCTTTCATGTAGAAACATTCCGCCATTGCATCTGCAGTCTTTTCATCAACAGCTTTCATTCTGAGTTGCATTATTACTTCGTCATTCAATTGTTCTTTCACCAATTTCTGCTTTGGTGACAAAACGTTATCGTTCTCTGTTGCATCACCAGTTGTTAGTTCAGCAAAGAACGTAGCACTTAAATCGATGTCAGGTGTTTCTGTTACCACTGTTTCATTCACATGTGTGTCTTCAGAACAGACAAACACATCTTTCGTTGCACTACACGGCGTAGCAGGAATCTTTACCGACTTCTGTTTCTGCATTGCTCTTATCAGCGCACATGTTGGGCGTTCATTGGCAGGACGTAGGTTTGTGTCCTCCGCCATCTTCGTCTCCAACACTTTAACCATGGGCTCGACAGTGACTCTGCCGCCCATAATGTCATTTCCTAATATCATGGAAACGCCTTTGACGTGTACTGCGCGCCACACTCCCACTACAATGTTACCTGTAAAAATCTCCGACTCGAGTTTTATTCTGTGCAGTGGAGCTTCCACAGCCTCCATACTAGCACCTCTCAGCACAACAGACTCACCGGTACTGGTGGCATCTGTTAACGGCACCCTGCCCTCCAGGATCACGCTGACAGCAGAACCCGTGTCACGTAATATCTGAATTTTCTTCTTGCTGAGTACATCGACTTCTGTCGACACTATCCCCTCGTAGACATAGGGTCGAAAATCGGATAGGTCGTCCTCTTCCGGGACTTCAGGAAACATCTGTTCCTCACGGCCTTCTGAAAGTATAATAGATTGGGTACAGCTATTCTCTTTTACCTTAGATAGACTGTTCTAAAAAATCATCGACTCCACAACTATGGACGATGCCGGCCGCATTTCCTTTGAGCAAATTGACGTTGTGTTGCACTTCTTCTATCTGCTTGCTGTCTTTCTGTATTCTGGCACAGTGCAGAATAGCACCTTGCTTCTTGGTAAGGAGCCAACAGTCTTTCTTCATGTGGCCCTCTTTCTTGCAATTGAAACATACCACCTTTGCTTTATTTACATCTGTCTGCTTCCTTAAATGAACTGAGTTACTATTATTATTTACACTAATGTTCTTATTATTGTTTTCATTTGTTACTTTTGGTTTACTAGCCTCCTTGAGCTCTGGTTTATGCACTTTGGGTTTTTCAGCATAATATGGCTTTATGCTGGCGTGAATAATGGCATAGTTATCTGGCAATCTAGCAGCTTCATGCACATCTTCAACCCCTCGGTCTGAGTCTTGATGTCCAATCGAATACAATCTTTGAATTCCTCAAACAATATTAGGTTCTTGAGTTTATCAAACTCACTTACATTCTGTGACCTTAGCCACTGTTCTAACATTTTCTCCTTTTGTCTCAAAAAGTCTACATGAGTTTGGTCATATGCCTTCTTTCTGTCTCTAAATAACTTTCTATATTTTTCTGGTGTCAGGGAATAACTTTTTAGCACCCTATCTTTGATCACTTCATAGTCATTTATTTCCTCAGGTGTTAAACTCAACACTACGTCCAATGCTTTTCCTTTGTTGAGAGTTGATCTTAACAATAAGGCCATCTTATCATCAGGAAACTGATAATCTACAGCTATCCTCTCAAAAAGCAAAAAGAAGTCTTGAACATCTTCTTCTCTGGATATAGGCAAGTGTTGCTTCATTGCGCTGATATCCATACCTTTACTGTCTCTACGATGGTCAGGTTTGTTCATGCGTGCCATCTCTATCCTTTCTCTACTTTCAATCCTAATTCTTTCAGTTTCCCTTTCAGTTTCAATCCTAATTCTTTCAGTTTCCAATTCTCTCCTTTCCATACTTTCAATCCTAATTCTTTCAAATTCCATTCTCTTCATAGCTAATTGGAATTTTAGGTTTTCACTCAATCCTTCATCTTCATCATTATTTGATGATCTAGATGACATATTTACCTCGTCTCCATGGGCACTTCTTACCTCACTCCCACTGGGAGCTACACTACTATCATTGATATCGTTCTGGCCCACTTCGACTACATCACCTGTTTTCATGGCATTCTGCCCATTCAAGCATGTCATAATTTCTTTGATCAAACGATTACGATTAGGTCTTGCCTGCCCTGCCTCAATCCCAAAGGACTCAGCTAATTCCTTTAGTTCAACCAATGACATGGCATTAAGTTCCTCACTCGATATATTCGAAGCCATTGTATAGCGTTCGTAATATTCGTGATAGTACAGAAGTATATATAGTAAAATATATATAAGGTCTCAACTTACGGTTTGTCCAGAAATTTGCACAATATAATATCACACACTTCGTGGAATCTTTAAACTTCCAAAAGGAATAAATACGCAAATCAGTTCTATCCTCTTTTTAAAAAATAATAGTTTCACAGTCCTAGAAAACGAAACTAGTTTGTTGACTAGTTTACAAACCTCATTAGTCCTAGAAAACGAAACACAAATATGCCGCTACTAGTACTACTAATGTCACAAAATATTTCTAGTTATAGATCAGGAAAAGTAGAACTCAAATTTTCCGGTGCAAGCCATCAAATTTATTCCAATCCCAGGTCAGGAAAAGTAGAACTCAAATATACCGGTACGAGCCACCAATTTGTTACGACCACAATCCCCTTGTGGTCAGAGCCGTGTAGATATCGTTGATAATTCTCGTTGGTCCTAGGGTAGACTTTAGTTATTATTATTTATGTTTCAGTATTACACGAACTCTCCTTTTAGTCCTGGGCACAAACTCAGGATTTGCGTTCTAACAGTTCCTTTCCTTTGTTAGGGTAGTAAATAAATATTATAGTATTGTAAACAACACAATAGAATAGTAACTTGACGAGGAAGCTTCAGTGTAAATGTTGTTAATAATTTAATTCAGGTGATATGTTTCAATATATACAATATGAAGATTATGTACAGTTAGAATCAAAATAGTGCAAACACAAGCGTTATCAAAAGAAATTATCTCGAAAAACTGTCTCCTTTCAGACAAACAACACATTAAATACTATTAAAGGACAATACCACTATTCATAGGAGGGGTGAAAATAATGGTATCATTACAAAACTCATAACAAAAATGATATGAACTCCCCCATGCAGAATAATTAAACATTCCTAGACTCCGAGAATTTGAGGTCAACACAGTATACCAACATTACGAAGAATTTTTCCTTTTCGTACTAAAAGTCAAGCGATCGGAAAAACTAAGCCCCGCCCACAAAATCGTGTGTAATTAGAAAAAAAGAGGGGGTGAGAATAAACATTGCGTGTTTCAATTCTTGGAAACTAATATACATGACAGCTGAATGTAAATAAGTGTCTGCAACGCTGAATGTAAATAATTGTCTGCAATGCTGAATGTAAATAACTGTCTGCAATGCTGAATGTAAATAAGTGTCTGCAATGCTGAATGTAAATAAGTGTCTGCAATGCTGAATGTAAATAAGTGTCTGCAATGCTGAATGTAAATAAGTGTATGCAATGCTGAATGTAAATAAGTGTCTGCAATGCTGAATGTAAATAAGTGTCTGCAATGCTGAATGTAAATAAGTGTCTGCAATGCTGAATGTGAAAATTCCCTAAAAGGGCAATATTTAGACTATTTAAAACATCTGCTTTTTTGGAAATAAATAAAAAAAATCATAGCAATTTGGAGTACTGGGTTCATAAGCGTATCAATGAACATTTTCATTTTTTTTTCGCAAACATAAAAATTATCGATAGCTTAATCATGAGTAGGCCTATCTGTTACTATAAACCTAATTCAGCTGTCAGTCTTAGAAAAAATAATTTTTAAGATACTTTGAATATTGTGCTCCTTTTCTCTGGATTAAATGTGAATGCTCACTTTCAATAGTGCATTAAATTGAGCTTTGTTTTAAAGTGAATGAAAGAGAGAATGCAAAGACCTTTATCTTAAATTAATATTGAACAATTTACCCTTGTGTATATTTCGAACTAATTTATCCGATGCATGATTAATAGAAATCTCACAATAAATATTGTTTATATAATAAAATGAGCTTACCAAGTGAGTTTCTTTGTTCTAATGTCTCTTCTACCTTTTTAGACAGTTTCTCTATCTATGATTGGATTACAAAATACAAAGCTATGTCAACCTTTCTAGCGTAAACATAAAATAATAAAATATTATTAAAAATCACTACTTGAGGGAGCTATCATGTCCTACCAAGCGCGTCCCCAGTTGTCGGAGAGGGGAATGAATTAAGATATAAGGGTTAGCCGTGAATACTGAATAAGAGGCTACGGACCAACTGCGGCTTGCTGTAATAGAGGTTGAAGTAAGGTATCCCGTGGTAAAGGATACTCTTTAAAAATAAAGACTCATAATAAATTCAAGGACATGACTACAAAAAAAGTGAACATGGAGAGCTTTAACTCTAAATTCGGACAGATGAGGCCGTTAACTAGGGATGGCAGCCATCTAGGAGAGAAAACTCAGAAAATAAATTGACTGCTGCCTTGCAGATGGTCTTGGGTTGATCAAAGGCTAAGGAAGGAACTGAAGCAGGAGGCAGTGAGGCATTAACGACACATAACATACTGCCACGGGATTCTCAATAATTAATTGAGAACGAAGAATAAGAAGAAAACTACAAAATCCATATTTATTTCGAGTCTGCTGTGGGAATAAAAAAAAAGGGAAATGTATGAAATGCGGTTCAGTATTATCATTTATTAACAAACATTGCAAAGGATATTTTCGCATTTGACATAATATAAATTTCTAACTAAGCTCTAATATTAGACTATTACCCTTTTCTTGTGCCTTTCTTTTGTCTCATTAAGAGCTTCTGAAAGATCTGTCACAAAATCGTTGGCTGAATGGAGCTCCACCTTGATTTGTTCATATTCTGTAATGTTTTTATTTTGCTGCTCATTTAATTGTTTTTCGTTATCCTTAAGTTGTTTTTGGAATTTCTTCAACAGCTTAGAATGAGATGTGTACTTGGCAGTAAGTTCATTGATTGTTTCCATGATTTGTTGGGAGTCATTGTAATCTATTGCAATCAATTTTAAAAAAGTTGTTTAATATAGTTTTAAATGTTTTAAATGTTTAAATAATGAATGGTTTAAATGTAAATATAATGAATGTTTTTAATGTTAAAATAATGACTGTTTTTAATGTTAAAATAATGAATGTTTTTAATGTTAAAATAATGAACGTTTTAATTTTAAAATAATGAGCGTTTTAATTGTTAAAATAATGAATGTCTTTAATGTAAATATAATGACTGTTTTAAATTTACAGCCTACAATCTTTATAAACTAGAGCTAAGGAAATGGCGTAGAGAAAATCATTTATGTATTTTATAAGGTCATAAAGTCACGGAAATAAGAAAACAATTTACATCTCACCATTGTTTCTGTGACCAGCTACCTCTAGTGGTGTGGGGTCTCCTTCTGACAACCTATCTTGTCCATTACCTACAAAATATGTATACGTTCTTGTTAACAAACTCTCTCTCTATCTCTCTATTTTTCTATGTTTCTCTTTTTCCCATTTTCTCTTTGTCTCTTTCTCTCTCTCTCTCTCTCTCTCTTACTTTTATAACCATTTTCGTTTATGCCTGGTCTTTATTTATCTTTCATACTTTCACTCTTTCAATGTTGCCTCTTTCTCCCTCTTTCTTTTCCTATATATTTTTGTCCACCTCCATTTTCTCTCTAACTTTCTGATTCTTTCACTCTTACTGCTAATCTTAAATGGACAGATACTTATTCTATAATGCATAAATACAAGACATTCCTACACGAGAGCCATGGTTGAGCTACACACATCAGAGAAAATAGGACTGCGTTCAAACAAAATTCATCAACAAATCAAAATACCATAGACTATAATATACATGGACCGCTTGCTGTAGTATTTCTTCTATATGATGACTTGAAACACTGATTTTCGGAATTCCCGATTCTAAATAAAGTAATTGCTATACAGGAAATAAAGTTATTGATATACAAGTTCCGTTTTATTTAATCGCTATGATTTTCTCAATGAAAAATTAAAATCGAAAGTTGTACAGAGCGGAAACATTTATAGATCAGTGTTGTGTGCGCACGGAAAAAGAACATAAGCTCTAAAAATAGAGCAGGCGGTCCATCTTATTATAGTCAATGATAATAGGATTAATAGGCCTACATGGATTCATTTAAAGTCGAAAAAAATGCGATTTAATAAAACGGAACTTGTATGACAATTACTTTATTTAGAATCGGGAATTGCAAAAAAAAGAAGATAATAGCATAAAAAACTAAAGCAAGCGGTCCATGTATATTATAGTCTATGAAAATACCAAGCGTAAAAAAAAGAAAAACATTTGCAGCTCTATCCTACAGCGTGGTAACACCTCCGTGGTGAAACGAACTTCCAAACAGAGTTAGACAAGCAAATATTATTAACATTTTTAAAACAAAATTAAAGCATACTTATTCGATTTATTTTAATAGCATAGGGTAAATACATTAGAAGACTAATATAATTGTAACAATACAATCACAAAGTTGCTTTCTTCAACTTACAAGTTACAATAAAATATTCTACATCGATAGGCCTACACTAAAACGCCCAGAGGTTAATTAACTTTTCTTGGTCTCCATATCTATCACATGACTTGCCTCCCCTTGTTCAACCAAACCACATATCTCACGAATTCCACGTACTCGTGTATACTACTTCTCAATCACAAATGGATCCGTCTACAAAGGGAATTAATTTGACTTTATTTATAAGGTGATTTAAATATTACATAAGTTATTCCTCTTTGACTGTATCTCTTTCACATCTGCACTGTTTCCATTAATCTCTATAAATAAGTCATTAAAAATCAGTTTTAAAACAAAAATCAAAATCAAATTAATGAATGATAAGTATCTTACTAGCTATAATAAAGCACCGCCTATAAAATTCAGCAATTCCATCATCCAGTAACTGTTTTATCTCCAAGTAGGTATGTTTTTTTTCTGCTTCAATCCAAGAAATTCCTTTTTGAAGCCACTGAAAAATAATATAGAATCTAATACTCTGTTTAGAAAATCTTTTTTAATATTAAATTGTATATAATATTAGACTAATTACTTAATTTTAAAACAGCAAGAATATGAATATTTTGTCCTCCAAAAGCCATTTAAGTCGAAAAATTAAAAGGTCCATCAGATTTTTAAGAGTGAATGTTGGATTAGCTGCTATTAGTCGGATTAGTTTTAAATGATCATATTTAATGAATTTATTTTTTTGAGAACATCGATAAATAAAATTTAAGATACCTTTGTATCTCTAAGTAGTTAATAAAACGTTTGCATTTAATGCTTCAAAGTCTTTTAAAAGTGATGTCTTACACTGTACATTTCTCTTGCAATTGTAAAGAGAAATATAATATAACCTTATGGAATATGTGCTATTGTTTTCGGTCTTTATTATATTATAATTTTTTGTGTATTTTTAAGAATTTGATACTTTGTAATAATAATATATTACGACTTAAATGCTTTAATGTATTTATTGCTGCTTTAATTGCTTTTAACATTCTTTCCCGAAAGAAAGTAAAGGTGCTTTAAACTTAAACGATTTGATAAATGAACTAATAGAGTTACTCTTGTTAGCAGTGGCTTAGCCAGGATTGCAAGGATTCCATTTCAAAATAGTTCTATACATTTGTACAATCATTAACTTAAATCAAGGAAATCTTGTGATCAATCTTTATTTTAAATCAGCCTACTTACTGTACTAATGTCAGCGTCAAGCCTTTGGATTGACTCTTTATGGGTTTCTAAAACTTTAACTTTTGATCCAATATCCAATACTTCTGTATAGCTCATCCTCTACATAGACAAGGCTTAGAAATTGCACGCACACACAAAAGAAGAAATGTACATGAGTAATGTGTGGTTTCTACATTTATAAAAAAAAATCAGTAGTTTGATACCATATTATAGTTTATTATAGACATAGATCGAATTAGCATAAGTTTTACAGTTTCATAAAATATGTTATTTAGAACCGATAACAGACTAATACTTGCAGGGTAGAAAAGACTATCACACACATGTATATATATATATATATATATATATATATATATATATAACCATTATTATATTGGACTTCTTAAATATTTAGGCCTAGGCAATACTAACCACAAAATATATATAGGCCTAATATAGCCTATACATATTCAGCATTTAGACGTCCGAAAGATCATGGCTAAGAAATTGTGTTTAACTATACTGCTTTATACTTAAGAGGTTTTATAATGTTGTAAACTACAGATCATATCAATTCATATATTAAAATATTAGAAGATATTAAAATATAGACGACAAAAACAAAGTAAAGTATTAACACTATAACATATACATGTCTATTATTGTCTATACGTTTGAATTTAAAGTTTTTTTTATATATATTTAGATGATGATAATAGCATACATATTATACTCAGGCTTATATAGAGTGCACAAAGAAAAGTGGTAGGCCTACTAAGTTTAAGATGATTTAACTATTTTTTTTTACTAACAACAGTACTTTCATTATCGCAAAAAAATATAAATTGACTAAGTTAGTAATAGGACCTTATATCTTTAAATTATAGGCTATATTCTATTTATTCACTAAGTCTGAGTTAAAAAGCAAGAGTCAGTTAAGGTCTACACATGCTTAAACAATACATTTTTATTTTTACTCACTTGTTTCAGTATCGCAAAAAAGAACTTTTTTTTTTAAGGCATATACAGTCTATAATGAAGCCATAGCGCTTTAGCTTGAGCTTAAAAACGAGTCATCTAGACCCTAGTTAATTTTAGGACCACCCATTCTTCAAGAAATATATTATAAAGATTTCGGGCTATAAAAACGTATAAGACACCAAGTTATCAAAACCAATAAACAGAGTTATGTAAATCATACACATTTTAAACCAAAACTATTGACTGTTGTCCCTGACATTGCTAAATTATGATGTTTTCGGATTTTCCCAATATTATTATTCTTAGAAATGGTATGGCCTATGTAGAGCCAAAGACTATGAGAACTATATATTTTTTATAGGCCCTATATAAGATCTATATAGACTTATTTACCTATACTATCCCACTAAATTTAACAAAGTGGTTTACTTTGTCTATGTTTTTTTTATTTTTTAATAATAAGTCATTTATCTGTATTAGTTTAAGCCTTTTTAAATTCCGTTTTACTTTTATATAAAGTTGGTAAAGGCCTATAGGCCAACACACTTTCTTTTTATAGATCAGTGATAAATACTATACATAATAATATGTCTATTATTTTGTTCTAAATCGTATGTTGTTCTTTGTTGTTGTTGCTGTGTTGCTGCTGTTGTTTTTGTGTAAAGTTATGCGATTTTTGAATAGTGCTATATTGACAAGTCTTAATGAGGCGCGACCTTTTCAAACGGAAGAGATCATTAACTTCCGGTGCCATTTCCAGCCATTTTCGTAAACAAAAAACATGGTTTTGCTGGTGTTTCACAATTGATTTCAACTTCGACGGCCAGTTCTGGTCTTTTAGAAATATACAAATGTTACAAGATTAGTTTTGAGGAATCTGTTTTAACATCAAAAGTGAGTATGCGATAATTATAATAATAATCAAAGTGTTAATCGCGTTAAGTTAAATTTAGCTTTGTTCATAAAAATAAATTAGTCAAGAGTTGCGTCCCTGGTTATTAAAAAACACAATGCGTAAATTACGGTAAATTAATGAAAAAAAAACGGAAATTATTTTGCTTCAAGCAATTAGTTTGGGATTATAAATAGGTGATTCTTCACGTCTGACATTCACAATTCATTGTTTTCTTTCCGCAACATCTTTTGGAAATGAAATAAAATTTAATCACTACATCTTTTCGTACAACAGTAACGCAGCACACAGACATGTTTTGAAGCAAATGAATGAAAGGGACCGGAAATGTTTTACACTTTAACCTTTATGCATGCATAATATTTAAGACTTGTCAATACTTTGGTGTAATTATTTTTTAACATTTATCTAGCCCGATGTTCTTTAAATATTAGCTCTATATATTATGTATTTTGTTCTTGCAAACATTTTTTAACGCGCTCGGAGATTACATTATGTTTGTTGACAGCGCAATATAAATACGTTTTTTATTATTTTATTGCTATTAGACATTAGGTGATAAGTATAAAGAGAGACATAATCTATACATATAGACTAGTATAATACGCTTAATACTACATACAAGACCTTGATAAATACTATATCTTTAGTAGGCCTATGTGGGCCTATTTATTTTGTATTGGACGGTTGGCGGCAATATTAAAGTTAATGTAGGCCCTTTTATTGAATTACCAGTATATTTTCTATATTAGGGCCTTATTGGCAAAAGGTTACTTTAGGTGTAAGAAACTTAATAGTATGGAGCTATCCATACATAGCCTTTTAAGTATATTTTAGGTATATGTAATCGGTGAATGATCTTCCTTTGAGAAAACCTTGTTTTGGACGAAGTATCGTGTCCGCTAAGGCAGTGATTCGTTGCAGGATGATGCGACAGTAGATTTTACTAGTAAGGGATAGTAGCGTTAATCCTCGCAGTTTCCAAGTATCGGTAGACAAAGTGTCGTTAGAGGACTTGTCGTGGTAGACGTAATGTCGGTAGATCTACTTTCAGTAGACGAAGTGTCGTAAAGTCTGTAAACGAGTTGTTGTGGAATCTTTGAATAATCATCTCAAGAGATGGTTTAAAACATCTCAATTAAGTTGTTTTAAAATACAATTTATTGTGAGTTTATAACAAAATTGCAGGTACTAGATTTATATCTTGAAAACTAACTGTAAAGATTAATCAATAAAATTAATCAATAAAATTAAAATTTAGTGATTTAATTTTGTATTTGCTATAAATGCAAATGAATAAGATGATAATCACAAACACGTTCAACTTTTGTTAAATAAAAAACACATTAATGATTTTCTCAATAAAACTCACTTGCTTTTGACCTTGGTCTTGTTGCTGTGCTAAATAAATTGTCTTGTTAAAAATAATATTAATAGAGCAGGTTGACTTGTAGGCTGTTGGCACGCTGAATGACTTAGAAATCCTATGTGCATTTGTCCTTGCATAAAGGATAAGAAAAGTGTTTTAGTCCTTATGTTTAACAGAGCATTGTAACTGATTAGTATTTTCTTGTAGTAATCAGCAATTATTGTCTTATGTATTATTACTGCTTTACTTTGTGTCCTTCTGTCCTCTAATTGTGTTTCGATGTTTAGTGATTTAACTATTGGAGCTATTCTAGTCAGTTGTGAATATTCGATAGTAATGAACCTAGCTTGCAACTCTTTTCTGAATTTGTTCTAATGTATAAATGTTTCTTTATTTGATGTGCCCAATACAAAAGATGCATTATAATATTAGTATTATTAGCTGAATAAGTTAACAAAATATTGTATGATTACATCAGAGTCTAGCATTAATTTAAAATCACAAAACTTAAAAAAAAAGGCATGCAGAAAAAAATAATTATTTATCAGATTTACAAAAAAGTAAAAAGGGGGCACGGCACAGTGGACAAGCGACAGCGTGTTCGATTGGCGATCTGAAGGTTATGGGTTCGAATCCTGGTAAAGTCTATGATTTTTTTCCCGATACTTGATGGTGTCCCTAAGTCTACCCAGCTCTGCTGGGTGCCTGACATTAGTAGGGGTAAGGTAAAGGCGGTTGGGCATTGTGCTGGCCGCATATCCCCTAGAAACTGGTGAATGCTGCTTCACCACTTCTATGATCAGTCTGGTCCGAAGGATACTCTACTTTAAATATAAAGTAAAACTGCTTAAGGGAGGTATATTTTAAAATCATGAGCTTTTAAGTGTTGTTTTTTTCTTGTTGTTCTTAAATATTGTTGCAACTTGTCTTTCAGAGCGGAATCGGAAGCGAATTTAAGACTTTTGTGCCAAATGTAAAGAAAACTTTGTAACATCTTATACCTGTGACATGTCGTACGCGTGCATTATGATAAATCTTTTATTTGCAATCTCGATCATTCTGATGAAGGCATCACTTTTTTCTAGCGGAATTCTGGTTGCTAATGAGTGTTGGTTTGAGAATATGCTTTTTATCAAGCAAAGCCTTGATTCCCCCACAGTTCTAATCAACCCAGTCTTTCTGATGGTGGTGCCAATAGTTTTCAGTGCTGTAAAACAGACGTCGACAACATACGGAGCTATTTTCAATGGCACGCGGAATATTTTTAAAAAGGCAATTCAAGACGTGTCGACAAGAAATTGAGTGCAAGAGGAGGATATATTTTAGGCTGTTGGCACGCTGAATTAATTAAAAAT
Source organism: Anisus vortex (assembly GCA_949126835.1). NCBI lineage: Eukaryota > Metazoa > Mollusca > Gastropoda > Planorbidae > Anisus > Anisus vortex. Next base: position 29,553,176 of record OX421506.1, read on the forward strand.
CCTAATTTGGCACACTGTTATGAAAAGGTTGCCGACCCCTGCTGTAGAGTACACAAGCTACTTAAATGCAGCCCAGATGAATTCAACTTTGCACTTAGGGTCTGAAGATTCTATTTTGCTTATGAAAGCTTCCAAAAGATTTGGATGTTCTTTTAGTCTAGTGATTTTTAGTCGTACGACAATGGTCTTAAATTGTATTTATAATTTCCCATCCTATACCACAACCCCCTCCTCACTACGGTGACGCCTGCCCCTGCATAAAGCAGTTTATCTAGCTGTAAATATATGCCATACTTCCGTCCTCATGGAACAATGGCGTAGTCTCCTCTGTCACCCTCCACCCACTATTTCCTGGCTCGGTTTTCTTCACTCCTTTCTGTGAGGGTAGCTTCTGCGAGGGTGCCCTCGCGCACCTTTGATCGCCAGGAGGTGCGTTCCTTAGCAAGGCTTTCCCACAAATTTATGGTCGATGCGCGCCAGAAGCATGTCTTTTTGCATATTGCATTTAAACGCAGGCAGGCGCGGCCTCTTTTTTTTTTTACCGACTGTCAACTCTCCATGCAGCATGGCTCTGAGGATACGTTCTTAGCCCATTTTATGGACATGGCTTATCCATCGCAGGCGCCTCTCACTAAGAATTGAGTTCATACTCAGCATATGACTTCTCCTGAGCACCTCTACATTTATACATTAGAACTGGTTTTGTTTCTTTTAAATTAATGTATCAATAAGACATATTTTTCTGCATTTAGTTACCGCTTTGTTATAAAGTTTTATGATATACATTGTTGATTTATACATTAACATTCATCAGCTGCCGATTGACATCTGAGACACCAATGAAATTCCACCGTTAGGTTTGCTATTCCCAATATTCCCAATAAACAACAAGAGCTACAAAAATTACGGACTTTTCTATTGCGAAGTGAAATAAAGAGGAAAAGATATCACAGAATGCATAATTAATAAGTCAAAATTGAATAGCTTTCTTTTGTTTTAAATATTTTAATTAAAATATGCGTAGTCAATAGATAAATATAATCTCAAATAAATTAATATGATTTTTAAAAAAAGCTTGTTATAACAGCAGCTAAAATAAAAACAGCACATAATAAGTGGCAATATCATAATATATATGTAGACATATCTATATTAATATACATATTTAGGTTTATCATCTTTATCATCTTTACTATATATTCATTGTCAAATGTATAGCTTAGTAAAGAGATAGAAAGGCTTGAAGTCATTGAGGGGCGCCTTTCATAATAAAAAGGCATTCCATAAAGAGTAATAAATTAAAAGCACATTTACATTAAATTAATATGGTTACATAATATTCCACACAAGCTTTAAGGTCTATGTAAAGAGCACATATATAAACAAATGCATATAAGTAATATGAGAGAAATAAAACATTTCAAAATGTGACTAATAAAAACAAATTATGATATGTGTGTTTTAATACAAAAATAATACTTTCCATGGATTACTTTCCATGGATCACAAAGTCAATTATTTTGTGCAACTCTCCATGCTTGCGCCCTCTTTCCACAAAAATTAACTTACAAACATCGATGTAATTGGAAGGTACAAAACATTAAATATCAAGGTATTTGAAATCTTCTTTAAGGACACATTATTTGCATCAAAGACCTACTATCAAACCGATTACACAATATTTAGAAATAAATTGTATCTCTGCTTAGGCAATTTAAAAATAAGGTAGAAAGTTTACCATCAGGGGGATGGGGGGGGGGGGAGATTATTTTGTCTACGTAAAATCAACAGCAAGTCTTAAAGGATCGTGGCTGGTAATAGAAAGTAAATCTCATTGGGGTGGGGGGGGGGGGTCAAAAGCAACCATTTAACATAATATATCTTGTATTGGAAGAAAATTAGATGAATAATACAAAATAAAAAGAGTTATCTAAAATAACGTTTAATGTCTTCATATGCAATAATAATTTTAAAATTATTTAATTCATTAATTAACCTTTTAAATAATAATATTGATTCTAAAGACATTCGAGGCATTAATATATGAAAATATATTATAAGCAATAATAATGAAAAATGTTTTCTTTAAATAATAATAACTCATTATTATTTTTGCATTTATAAAAGAATATAACTGTTTTATTATCTTTAAATTGAACTATTCAATTGTTATTGTAGTAAAGGATTTAAAACAACAAAAATGAAGAAAAATATGTTATGCTTTATCTTTAAATTGAAATAGCTCTAAATAAAAATTTGGCATTCATTGGACAACGTTTTATTTACTTACTTAATTAAGGCTTATACCTATCACATGGCTTGGTCATAGATATGCCTTCTTAGTGGAGCTACCATCTTTTAATAAGAGCGACTCCAGGTGGTGGATAGAGGAACTATCCTTAGATTAAAGAGTTAGCTGATGATAGTAAATAAACTTCTGCAGACCAGGTTAAAGATATTTTTTTTATTTTCCAAGAAATCATTACAAAAAAAAACAGAGCACTCAAACTGTAATATATTTTTAAAAATATATGACCAAAGTAGATAACTAGACAGCTATCGATCCTTACATATCTTAACCAGCAGTGTCTGTATGCCAGTTGAAAAGATAATAAACAAACGACTCACTTGGTTTCTAGAAACGAACAGTCCATCAAAACAAGAATAAAAAGGCTTCAGAAGGTGTATATTAAAACGCTTTTATCACTGAAGAAATAGAAGATTTGTAAGGATGGACTTTAAAGGACATTTAATTAAATATGAGAAGAAGGGGTGGTAGTAAAAGTCTAAAAGTAATAGAAAAAAACATATCCAATAGGAGGCTCAATAGGATAAAACAACACTTATTTAACACAAGCGACAAAGTCCCTAAGAAATAGAACAATGACTTTATATAGAATGGTATTTCTCTAAAAATCTGTTTTTCCATCACTCTTTGTTTTGCTTAATATAAATTATATAAAAGAGAACTTGCCAAGAAAAGTAAAATGCTGCATGTATGCCCACGACATTGCGCTGATCAGTACTGAAGAATTTATGGGCACCTCTAAATTCAGGCTTCAAGATTCATTGAATCAACTTCAAAAATGGACAGACACAGGTAAAATGAAATTCAATGCAGATATAACCCAATAATCAATCTTCACATTAATCACAAACAAAAATATACACCTTTTAAAGTAAAAAAATAAAAATAAAAATAAAAAATACTTGTTAAATTCTCTGAAAAAAATGCGAAAAGGGAGGTGGACGAGGTTGTGGAGGAAGGCAGCCTAGGGATATTAATTATTACTAAATTGTATTGTAACCTACCATAAATATCATATAATCCACTATGATGAATGAGCAAGTTACATTATTCTTAATCTTATAACAGTCATATTTTTTAAATTGTCTTCTATTTATTGCATTTAAACTATTGGCATAATCTTACCCTATTATTTTTTTATTGGAATGGCAGGATTTACTTTTTTATCAACCTTACCACTACTAAAGCCATACCGTGTGGCATCAAAAATATCACCTTTGACGCGAGTCCCACTGTGGATATAAACTCCAAAGTCGTACCCAATAGGAAGAACGAATCCGCCGCTGCTGCCTTCACAAGTGGGTGTGTCGTATGTAAGAAAAAAATCTTTTTCATACTTTGTTTTTCCACCCATCGAAATGTATGTATGACACCCGTGAGGATGTGAAATTATTATAATTTTTTTTCTTCTCTTCTTTACTGACCGTTTAAGAATTTGAATATTCTCATTCATTTTTGCTAAGTGTTCTTCAATGTTGTCTTTTCCTTCGACGTCTATTTCACAAATGAACTTACACCAGTCCTCATCGCTGACTTTCGACACTTTTATTCCATTAACTTGTTTGCTCCCACGTTGAATGTCATCAAAATACAGAAGACATTGGGTTTTTCCAGCTTCCACATCATCAAATACCACATGACGCGCTGTAAGTATTTCAGCGGCAAATGTCGGTGAATCTGTGCCTGACACTGTTATTTTCAATATTGTTCCACTGCCAAATCGATGTACAGGAGTATTTTCAAATAATTTACTATTAAATTTAGGTTTATAGAATTCTCTATCTTTACTTACACAATCAACGGCAATCAAGACTGACAATTCACATATACATTGCACGAGCTCAAAAATTTTTAAGGATTGGCACAATTTTCCGATGTCGGATGTGCTTAATTCAGTCAAAGATGTAAATTTCACCGCGTGGTCATCAGTGGTACATATTCTTTCGCCTTTTTCGTTGACTTCATTATTAAATGCTATGATGTTGCCTTTCAGATCACCTAAAGAAAAAAAAAGACACACTTATTATTAGAAAAGCGAAATAATAATAATCAATATACTTAGTTACCGTGAGTTTGTTAATGTCTTTTTATATAATTATATATATGTTTGTTCGCTATAGGCTCCTAAGCAAACATTGAAACATTACTAATCGGGCCAAAATTTAAATGTATCAATTGGAAACATCCTCCAAAAGACATTTGTATTACATAAACATTATTGCTTAATTCGTATTTTTTTTTAAAATAAACTTAGACCTATAGATAATCACCGTATGTTAAAGTTCTAAACTGAGCCATTTCAGAATTATCTCTCTTTGAAATGCTTTCAATAAAAAAATTACAAAAACTAAATACCAAAAGATGCAATCTCACTACAGTTTTTATTGTAATAGTGTTAGTTTTTTTTTCTTTTTTAACAAAGCACATTGTAATCATTCGTTTCTCCGTCATTTTGACACTAGTAATAATAATAATGGTAATTTCTTATAGCGCTTCTATTCCATGCTATTAAATTTAGCATGCTCAGTGCGCTCTTGTTGTGAATTGCAGTGGCAGATTTATAAGCAAAAGAGAAAGGTCTTTAAGTTCTTTTTAAAAGACTCTCTTATTGTCTCAGATTATTCCATAAAGAAGGCGACACAGATTCAAATAAGCGCACTCCCAGGTACTTCTTTTGGTGTCCAGTCAAACTGGTAGTTTTAAGGAATGACTGTGATAATAATAATAATAATAATAATAATAACGGTGCTTATATAGCGCATATCCCGTTGATGAAGAGCGCAGTTCCCTAGATGGCTCATGCCTTGATAAAAGCTCTCGAAGCTAGGAAGAGCAATGCCTTTTATGCATCCGTACATAATGGACATAATTGTGTGATCTGTTCGCTTTTTCATCCAGACACCAGTGGAGATCCCTTAGAGTTGGGGAAATCCCCCGAAACAATGCGCGCCGCAGTGTTCTGTAGGCTACTCTCTGTAATCTCTGCAGTAGGTTCTGGGGCAGACCCCGCAGGCAACTTTTGCAGTAATCCAACCTTGACTGGATAAGAGAGACTGCTACGGTATTGGCCGTCCTTCTATTGAGTTGAGGTCGCAGCTGACCCAGGGCGGGTAGATGACAAGCCTTTTAACTTTTAGCCACAACAATAATTATCAATAAAAAGGCCAAGGTCTCTAACCGTGTTGGACTAGCCCTGGCAAAGATTATATTTTATAATCGGAAGTTCCAAAGGGAGCTGTTGTTACTCAATAACATGATGTTAAAAAGGTAAATTACGCTTACAATGTGATACATTAATGGTCAAGGGGAAATGACCCATGTAAACCAATTTAATATTAAGAATCATGAGTTATTGTCGTTTGAAAGTTATAGTACTTTGGTTGTTTAGTTAGAATGATTGTTTTTGCCTATCTGTCAATCATTGTTTCTAAGTCGCAATTAGTTCGGTGGAAATTGCGTTGTTAGATATAAATCTTGATTTCCACGAGAACCTTGTTTTTAAAAGAGTGAATGGTCATGTGACGAGAAATGAATTAATTTTTGTTAACTCCTGGGTCTAGAAGAAGAAAGACGCATATCTGAATGTTATAGAATAAATGGACTTAGAATATTTGATACTGTGAATGACTATTTCTTATTTGGAACTATATAATTTGCATTGATGATGTGATAGATGTAAACGTATTAAACAAATATGCTGCAATGGAGTTTGTTATTTCTTGGACGTTTACGTGTGTGTTAAAATTAAAATAATTGCTAAAGTAGCAATCTCAAATCAGAAACGAGAGTTAAACTCAAAGTTCCATCCATAAAGACATAAACTAGAATCGAAATTGTAATATTGTTCAATGGGAAAGAATAACCCATTAAAAGCTGTCCTAGGCCTACTTATTATATATTAAATTGTATATATAATTTAACAAATAAGGCGTTTGCAATCACGTGACAAAAGCACGTGATTTTTGTTTACTTTGTGTATTGGTTTACAATGGCCATTGTATTAATATAGTTTCTAAAGCTTTTTTATTGATCTTTTGTGTTTAAAATGATTATTAATGTATTAATATGGATTTTATTTATTATATATTAGATTAATAGGCATATCACAAGATTCTTACATTAAAAATGTTACAATACTTTTGAACGATTAGGCCTACAATGAAAATAATGAATTACTCCAATACTTCAATAAAATCAATTCAATTGCAACATTTACAGGTCGGATATTAAGATGATAAATTGAGCGTAAAATGTTGAAAATCGTTGAAAAAATACCATGTCGGGCTTTCTCTTGTATTGGGAAGATGATCTACGACGATTTAACTCATGATTTGTCAGTAGGATAGTGTGATGATTTAAAATATATATAGTTGTTTTAGGGGGACATAATTTGTATAATCTCTAACCCGGTGTTAATGTACAGAATAAACGAGTGACGTTTTACGATAAAAACAATGACGTGGGAGTTAGATTGAACGTAGCGTACATTTGAAGATAAAGACAGACGACCTTAGAATTTGGTAGTGGCTGGACGTGTTTTAGACTAGGCTATATAAATTGTGATGTATTTGAATTCATCTTGTACATAAATTGCATTAAATATTGAGTTCTCATTTCTACTAAAAGCCGGCAGTTTGTTCATTGATTATTAATATATAATGTGATCTCCCTGAGAGTTGTTAACATAGTAATTACAAAATAACGGTCACATTATTTGGCGCCCAACTAAAATTCGGAAGCTCAAGGTGAATTTGGAAGCCCAATGTGGAATATTGAAAATCAACGGAGAATGTTGAAGGAGAATCAAGGTGAATATTATTGAAAATCAATTTGAAAGAAAGCCTACAATATATTGTGAAGCACAGCTTAAAGAATACCGCAAATGAACGTTTCTTACGACTAAAAGAAGACTAAAATTCAATGTCAAGAAATATCGACGAGAAAGAAAATTTGACGGTTTAACAGTATAGCCTAGCACGTTCTTGGAATTAAGCGCTACCAGTACATAACGGTGTACATGAAGATAGAAACGGAAGTTTATGTATGTTACCAAGCAAGCCGGTTAAAAAGGCCACTGGAAGTTGAAAGGCGTCTCGGATACATTTTAAAAGTATCGAAAGTGGTAACAATTATTGAAACAATAGTAAAGCTGTGTTTAATAGGACAAGCTAAGTTTGTCAAGTGAAGAGATTAAAAGAGAATCTCCGTAGAACTAGTAAATGGTTCGAGAAAAGAAGAATACTTCAGAATAGTCACAGAACTAGAAGTCAGTTCAGTACAGTAGCAGAAGTCAAGTGAAATTGGAAGTAAAAAGAAACTGCAACAAAGTGAAAGGATTGTAATTATTATGAATTAACGAACACACGAAGACTTTGGGCTGAAATAACCTGTGTGGTGGAGGATCATTTCGAGTTTGGAACCTCGGATTCGGAGACGGAAGGAAAAGGAACGCGTTTTTTAAGATAAGTAAACTGGTGTATACGTTATGTTGTAGTATAGTATATGCCTAGATTTTTCTTGTGAAATCACTGGCATGTATTAGTTTCTTTTAGGAATTTTGTGTATACACTTATTGAAAAGTCCCTGTAAGTCAGGTTAGTTGAAAAAGACTTTTCATAAGTGTATATTACATAATATATGTTAGATTGTATAGTCTTGTATGCACAGTGTTATCATATTGTTTATATATTTGTCATAGTAAATTTTTTGTGAATCTCGAGTCTCATCTACTATCTGTGGTGTTCTTATTTTTATATATATATTGATTATTATATTGATATTTATTTTATGCATATTGTAATATTGATTACATTTTAAATTATATTAGTTTGTTGTAGTTATATATATTAATTGAAAATGGAGTGTCCCTCAATGGAGACATATGCGCTGTACATAAATTATGGTAAGGAGTTGGGATATACTGGTAAAGAGTTGGATGAGTGGGTGGAGAGAAAATGGAGAGAGTATTTAGAAGCTAAAGAAAAAAATAATGAAAGAGAAGAAAGGGCTAAAGAAAAAGCTAGAGCTGATGAGATAGAGCTAGAGAGATTAAAACAAATTGAAAAAGCTAGAGCTGATGAGATGGAATTAAAGAGATTAGAGATAGAGTTTAAAAAGTTAGAATTAGAGGCTAAGAATAATAGTGCAAATGTAAACATTGGAGTCACTAGACCTGTTGTTGACCAGGAAATGGCTATTAGAAATAACATGTGCAGATTTACTTTCCAATTATTTAATGAAAAGGATGGTTCTATTGATACATTTCTAAAAAAATTTGAAATGGAAATGGAGAGACAAAATTTTTCACCATGTTATTGGTCTGGACTACTGGGAAAATCCTTTACAGGAGATATTCCATCAAAAATTTGTATGGAACAATCAGATTATGCATCTGTCAAGGAACAATTGTTAAGACATTTTGGAAGTACAGAGGAGGCTTATAGAAAGAAATTTTTTGAAATGACTTTATCAAAGGAAGAAGATCCAAAAAGTTATTTTGACTCATTGACAAGTGCTATGGACAAATGGTTAAAATGTGCTAAAATAGAAAAATCATTTGAGGAACTGAAGAATTTTATTATTAGAGATAAGGCAATATATTCACTTGATAAGACTCTCAAAGCATTCATTCAGGAGAGATCTCCCAAGACTATAGAGGAAATAGTTGACTTGATTAGGAACTATAAATTAGCTCATCCCATGGCACCTACTTCTAAAGGAGAGGATTACCAGGATATAATATGCTTTGCTAAAGGCAATGATAATTTTCAAAGAGGAAGACAATTATTAAGGAGTAAGATGAAGTGTGGTAATTGTGGAAGAAATAACCATGTTACTAAGGATTGTAAAGATAAGAGAGATAACACATTGACATGTTTTATATGTAAAAAGAAAGGACATATAGCAAGAAATTGCTTCAGAAGGTCAAGTTCTGCTGGAAACAATAATAATAATAATAGATCTCAGGGATATACACAACAAAGAGATCACAACTCCAGATTTAATCAGAACAGGAATCATTGTGGAGCTGTGTTATCAAGAAGCAAAGGAATAAAGTTTTTTCCAGGATATGTGGGATTAATACCAGTTTTCGCAGTTCGCGACACAGGAGCCTCTGTCATTGCAATAAACAGCAAATATGTTCAGTCAAATCAATAGTTTGATGCCCATTATGTCTAACAGAGGACATAGATATATTCTTACATTGATTGATATATGTTCAAGGTATGCAGAGGCAGTACCATTAAAGAAAATTGAATCTACAGATATAGTGCAAGCATTATATTTAATATTTACTAGAATTGGATTTCCTGAAGAGATAATATCTGATAGAGGAACTCAATTTACATCAAAATTGACTAAAGAATTCATGGAAACATTTGGAATAAAGCAGAAATTTACAACACCCTATCATCCTCAATGTAATGGAATGTGTGAGAGATTTAACAAAACTCTCAAGGAAATGTTGTCAAAAGTTAGTAATGAGGATCCAAAGAATTGGGATTTGGCAATACCATCAATTTTATTTGCATATAGAGAAACTACTCATGATAGTACAGGTTTTTCACCATTTGAATTGATATATGGAAATAATCCAAGAAATCCACTTAGTATTCTCAAAGAACCATTAGTAGGTAGTGAAAACAGGGAAATGACTAATTATGAGTTAGTTACAAATAAGAAACAACAATTAGAAATTGCTTTGGAAGAGGCTAGAAAGAATTCAGACAATAATAAGGAAAAGAAAATAAATAGAGTAAATCAGGATAGGAAACTAAGAACCTTGGAACCAGGAGATAAAGCTTTGCTAAAATTAAAAAATCAAAATAACAAACTATTTACTGAATGGCTAGGGCCATATGATGTGGTTAGAAAGGTCACAGATGTGGATTATGAGATAAGAATTAAGGATCAACTTAAAGTTTTTCATATTAATAATTTAAAAAAGTATAATGATCAATCAGTAGAAAGCAATATATGCTGTAGTATAATATCAGAAGAAATTAAAGAGGATATTGAAGAAATAGCAACAGTGAATACACAGGGTCAGCAAACATATAAAGATGTGAATTTAGAGAAATTGACACATGAACAGGCATATGAGATGGCAAAAATAATACACAGGCATAAGGGTATATTTTCTGATTTGCCTGGTAAGACCAATGTCATACAACATGACATTATTGTAACAGATGATAAGCCGGTGAGACTAAAACCATACACAATCCCTATTCATTTGAGGGATAACTTGCAAAAAGAGATAGATGAGCTTGTGAGAATGGGGTTGATAGAGCCATCCAATTCAGCATATGCCTCTCCAATAGTATTAGTTAAGAAAAAAGATAAAACTATAAGGTTGTGTGTGGACTATAGGAAGCTGAATAATGTTACTGTCTTTGACCCATATCCTATGAACAATGCTGAAGATATTATGGCTCAGCTATCTAATGCAACTATTTTTTCTAAATTGGATATGGCTAAATGGTACTATCAAGTAGGTTTAACTGATAGAGCTAAACCATTTACAAGTTTTGTTACTCCATTGGGGTTATATCAATGGAAGGTGATGAGTTTTGGATTTGTGAATGCTCCTGCAACTTTTAATAGGATGATGGGTATGATTTTAGGACATAGGAAGGATACTATATTTTATTTGGATGACATATGTGTTTTTAATGATACTTGGGAAAATCATTTAAAAAGTCTTAATGATATCTTTGAAATTATAGAAAAACATAATTTGACAATTAAACCTAACAAATTAGAAATAGGCATGAAAGAAATTACTTTTTTGGGACACAAGATATCCAATAACACCATTAAGCCATTGGAGGAGAATATTACTAAAATTCTAAAAATTGACATTCCAAGAAATAAAAAAGAAGTGAGGAGTCTTCTAGGTGTATGTAATTTTTATAGGAAATTTATTCCTAATTTTTCAGAGATGGTAGCTCCGTTGACTGAACTTATTAAAAAGAAAAGCCCAATTAAAATAATTTGGTCTTAGGAGTGTGAAATGGCATTAAATAGGATAAAGGTTGCTTTTTCTGGACAACCTATATTAAGACTACCAGACATTAAAAAAAGATTTGTGGTTTTGACTGATGCAAGTTTGGTTGGTTTGGGAGGAATTTTGGGACAATATCATGACAATGTCTTACACCCGATTCAGTATATTAGCAGGAAATTAAGTGAGGCTGAGGTTAGGTATGCAACAGTAGAACGGGAAGCTCTTGGTGTGGTTTGGTGTATTACTAAATTGGCAAGGTACTTGATGGGAACAAGGTTTATTCTTATGACTGACCATAAGCCTTTGTCCTTTATAAATCAGAACAAGTTAAACAACAGTAGAATAGCGAGATGGTCATTTATCCTGCAGGCATACAGTTTTACTGTGGAAAATATACCTGGGGTGGATAATATATTGGCTGATTTGTTGTCTAGATGTGGTGTTTAAGGTGTGTTGTTTGATACGTAATCACCAGTTGGAACGCGGTAAATATAAGGTATAGATACGGTGTTAATGAAATATTGATTTTTTTCCAAAGGTTCTGGACGAGAAATGGTTCTACAACTGAAGCACGGTGATTCAAACACAACGTACCATTTGTAAGTGAGAGATGTTCTATCACGTCCTCACATTATCGTGAACGGTTTTTATGAACACCATATCAAACGCAAACATGATGACATCATGTGAAGAGTACATTTATGGTGCTGACATGGAATCGAGGTCTTGTCATCGCTATATCAAGGTATATTGACATTATCAACATGGAATCGAGGTCTTGTCATCGCTATATCAAGGTATATTGACATTATCAACATGGAATCGAGGTCATGTCATCGCTATATCAAGGTATATTGACATAATCAACATAGAATCAAGGTCATGTCGTCGCATTATTAAGGTACATTTACATTGTCAACGCGGAATGAAGGTCATGACATCAACATATGGAGGAATCAACAGATCAACACATTATTGATAACATTATAAATTTTTTTGGGTTTATGAACAATTCAACACTATATTGATTACAGACAGATAGCTCGTGGTTAAGTATTAAATGGTAAATTCTTGAGATGTATCTGTGAACAATGCATTGTAATTATTGTTGTGACATTATTGGAACTATTTTATCAAGGTGTTGAAACTCTACAGGATGGATAATCTACAAAGGACCTATGAAATATTCAATAAATGTATTGTTGGACGTTCAGAAGAGGAAGGTTGCAATGATATTACATGGACCAGTATGAACTGTTGTGTTCGGATTTGATATTTATAAAGTTGGTTTGTGTATTTCATCAATACAGGACAGGATATACTGTGGAACCTTATGGACCTATATGTATTATATGTATTATGGACCTATTAGTGAAAGTTATTGGTTAACATATATTGATGAATACGTTGGTTTTGTTATATGTTATTTGTGTTGCATAACATGTTTTAATATAAATTGGGATAATTGTCATTTTTCATATAGTTCTAGTTATTGAAGAGATATATATTTTATCAAAGTATTTGACGGAGATAAGAATTTTTTTTTATATAGAAATTTGTATGACAAATTTAAAGGGTCGATGGGGGAATGTGATGATTTAAAATATATATAGTTGTTTTAGGGGGACATAATTTGTATAATCTCTAACCCGGTGTTAATGTACAGAATAAACGAGTGACGTTTTACGATAAAAACAATGACGTGGGAGTTAGATTGAACGTAGCGTACATTTGAAGATAAAGACAGACGACCTTAGAATTTGGTAGTGGCTGGACGTGTTTTAGACTAGGCTATATAAATTGTGATGTATTTGAATTCATCTTGTACATAAATTGCATTAAATATTGAGTTCTCATTTCTACTAAAAGCCGGCAGTTTGTTCATTGATTATTAATATATAATGTGATCTCCCTGAGAGTTGTTAACATAGTAATTACAAAATAACGGTCACAGATAGCCAATATTCAGATGTGAATTTGGCATGATAAAGAAAAAGTTCACCAAATTTTGTACCTCAGTGGCTTCTATTTACAAAATGACGTCATCAAAAAACCTAAGATCCGTCAATTGGAAACGCTCTATAACATTTATACAAGAAGAAGTGTGTATTTTTTTTCTTGCATGTATTTTATAATATCGAGGATAATAAAAACAAAAAGTTACTTAAATCTTACAAAAAGAGATAAATAAGTACACAAACGGAAAAACTAACTATAGAGTGTCATTTCACCAAGAAAAGTGTCAACTGTTACAAGTTAAGTGTAACGAAAAAAAAAAAGATACTAATAAATACCAACTAATACTTTCATGGAAAAACATTTTAGAGACAATCTAAAAATGCAGATTGGCAAACTTTGGAAAAATGATAAATGAACAATAATTATGGGATCCAAATGTTGATAAAATAAAAAATTAAACAAAACTTTTGGCTTTCCGAAAATAATTTATTTACAACATTTTACAAATGTAAAAAGCGTATTAAATTCTACCAACAATGGGACATTGTGCAAATTATTTTTGTGTGATTATATGGAGGGGTGGGGAATTGTGCACCGCAGGAGGGCTGTAGCAGATTTATTCTGATATATAAAGTAATGTATTTTTGCTAACAACTAATAGTTGAAAAGTTAAAATAAGGACGATTAAATATATCTATTTTATAATTTCAAAGTTTTAATTTCTTATTTTCTGAAAAGATTATGAAGTACACATGAGGGACAAGTAAAGCAATTAGTATAAACTAGTGGTTCTCCCGTCAAAATGACGAAAAAACGAATGACTACAATGTGTTTTGTTAAAAGAGAAGAACAAAAATTACAATAAAAACTGCAGTGAGAAAGTTTCTTTCGGTATTTAGTTTTGGTTCTTTTTTATTTTGTAATTAATTGTATAAAGCACTGATCTATAAAAAGAATGGATTAGGCACGGAAGTGACATTCTTGAAGCCAAAATAATAGGCTTTTACGTGACTTTCACTAATCTATGAAATTATATTTACTAAACACTGACCTGTAAAATTTCAAGTGACTTAGACTTCCTTTTTATCGTATGGATTTGTTTTACTCATAAGCTGTTTATTCCTGTAACTCGCTTATGTAAATAAGTGAATAGTGGGAAAAGGGGAATTTTGGGGGGCTTTAATTTGCGCATACACGTTTAATATGGAGGCGCAATCCATTCTTTTTATAGATCAGTGGTATAAAGTCGCTCATTAAAGGATGTTCTCAATAGCGACGTGAATCTATGAAATAATTAAAAAATTTGGTTACTATAACTTAAAATTAATATAATAAAGCAAACATCTATCATTAATGAAAAATAAATGAATTGATTAGCTAGTTTTTTTTAAAAAATACAACATTAAAACTCTCCAAGCCAAATTGCTGGTGCGTACGCCGTGTTAATAAACAATTGCATGCAAGGGGAATTATTGGGAAGGCCTCCCGTTCAACATAGTAAATGCATGTTCAAGGGGAGAGCATTCTGAAATGGCGCTCAGTTTAGAACTTTAACATACGGTGATTTTCAATGGGTCTATGTTTATTTTTAAAAATAAATTTACGAATTAAGCAATATTGTTTATATAATACAAATTTCTTTTGGAGAACGTTTTTAATTTATACATTTTACTTTTGACCAGATTATTCAAACGGGTTAGGAGCCTATAGAGCACAAACATATGAATGTACAAACAAACTCACGGTAATTATGTATATTGATGATGATAGCAAGAGGGGGAGGCAGTAATAATAATAATCATATTTGTATATTGCTGCCAACAAACATAATGTAAGCAATGAGAGCATTTAACATTGAGCAACAAACAAGCAAGAACAAGGATATAATTATCTTGGCTAAACAAATATACAGCTCATTAATCATTTTAATCTTTACAAATATTGGACAAACGAAATAAATGTAGCTTAAACCGTAAAACAGTACGGGTCTAAAAATCGTTTAACGAAGGTAGTCTAAATATTAAAATATTGTAGTTTTTTTTTTTTTTGCAATGTGTCTGATGATTCAAGTTCTTTTGAAAAGAGGCGATAGAACGTATTTGCCTGAGTTGGATGGGAAGTAGATTCCATACTTTCGGGCCAGATATTGAGACGGCTCTCAGACCAACGGTCGTCGTAGAGAAATGGAGCACCCCCAGAAGCGAGGAGTCGGCAGAACGGATGGTTCTCTGCGAAACATAGGGTTTGATTAGTTCCAAAAGATAGGACGATATCTGGTTGTTATGTAGGCACTGATGGAAAAGTATCGGAATTAGTAAACGAAAGGTGGTAATAGAAGGTCTGTTACAAGTAAGTTTGTGTATAAATAGTTATATTCACTGTAACATGAGTGAACAATTGTAAAATGTAAATAAGTGATTGTAAAAACAGTTCACAAAATGAGAGAATGATTGAGCTGACAAGAAAGCATGTTTTTGTGAGTGAACTGATAGCTGTCAAGGGGAGTAAGAAAGAGTTAGAAAGGATAGTAAAGAAATATTATTCAACTTGTAAGGTGGTTTTCTTGTGAGCGCTGTTGAGGAAGTTTACAACCCATCTCTTTGTCTGACCCCTTATGACGTAGTAATCCATCTTGAGAAGGAGACGCCTTATTAAAGGCTTTGGAAAACACCAGTAGGATGTTGTCGGCTCGGCCAGCCTTGTCAATTACCGCTGCCAGATAGTTAGTTAACTGTGAGGATGAGCTGGGACTTGCAAGATCTCTTTTTTTTCTGAAATTGTGTTGGGCATCAGTAATAATGTTGCTCCTAATCATGTGGCTTGAGATCCATGATCTGACAGTGTGTTCTAGGAGCTTACAGCACACACTAGGGAGGTTTTTCTTGTAGTTGGCTGGCTGGCTTCTGTCTTTTTTCTTGATTCTGGCTGTTTATGGCGTGTTTCCGAATTATAGGAATCTCACCAGTGGCCATTGATATATTGAAGAGTAGAGTCAATGCGAGTGCCAATTCTGAGGCTAGCTGACGTAATTAATGGGTCGTCCCATTAGTCTGCAAATTATTCACTTAGACGTTTCAATCATCTTACATTTATTCACAAACTTAAGTTATATACATCGAGAAATCATCCCTTCATGGCGAGCTTGCTGGCCGCTTCTTGTTTTCTTTAGATAGACGGCAATAAAGGCTTCGCATACTGGCGTTATCTTGTGTTCTTTTACAATACAACACATGGACGTCAGTGGTCACGTTGGGTCACTCGTTCTTAAAACAATAAAGCGTAATAAAGCGCAATTTGGATGAAAACCTCTAGGTGCTTTGAAGGGAGGGGAAAATGGATCAAGGTCGGTGAATCTTATGTAACCTAAACCCTTTTTATATTAGTATAAATTGCGGATGTATTTGTATGCAAGGCACGTAGCCACTAGCTAAATAGAAAGGTCTTTGAGATCTTTTTTATTAGACTCTATTGTATTAGAATCTTTCAGTGTCTGGTCCATGCTGTTTCACAGATTCAAACCAGCGCACTTCAAGATATTTCTATTTGTGTATCGCCACTCTGGAAATTTTAAAGAGTGACTGTGCTGAGAAGCGCAGTTCCTATGATGATGCGTGCTTTGAAATTAATTCTTGAAGTTAGGAAGGTGCTGTGTCATTCACCATTCACACATCCGTAGGTAACGGACATAATTTTGTGATTAATGCGTTTCATCACAGGGAGACATTGAAGATTTTGTAGAACTGGATATAGTGTTACCGATGTGGTGGTTCTTTGATATTTAGGTGCGTGGATTATATAGGTAATTTAATAACAAGATAAGTTACTGAACAACATTGAATGAACAATAATAACATGGTTTATTAACATAGACTGACTGTCATGTTGCTCAGACTACAATAGTAATAGTACCCGTATGTAATACAAGGGCAGGCTACTCAAATAATGTTTGATGTACAAATGTGATAGTTAAATATGAGTTATCTAACTTGAAACATTACACTGGAGAGATGTGATCCTGCCTCTTTACCCGCGACACAATACGTAATGCAGTGTTTTGTACCCTCAGGAGTCACTGCAGCTGGTTCTGGGACAAAACTTCCGACAAACCCAGTAATCCAACGTTGACTTGATTTGATTAAAGATACTTCTACAATATTGTCAGTTCTCCTATTGAGTTGAGGTCGCAGCCTACATAGGGTACGTAGATGAAAATACGTAGGCGAGGGCAGTCTTAATTAGACTAGGGAATCTGTACATGTTTTAATACAGTTCCTGTGCATGGCTTATCTTTTGCTTAGATCCTAAAGGCAGTATCTTCTTTGAAATCACCAAAACGTTGAGGCCTTATTATATGCATTTTAGAATTTCTATACATCTTCATTCCTATATTTATTTAATTTTGTTGAGTGGGCAAAATTTGAGATACATTTTTTGTTCATTTTTTAGGGTAGCCTACTTTTCTTTAGTTAGAAGTAATTTCAACTGGAAAAAACTCGATGACATGGTGTACAGCTAGGTAGCATGGAATTATACATTTATCAAGGGGATCTTTAGTCTAATCTTTTTTTTGGACATGTGGTTGCACCAATCTACAATGATTTCCGTAGGCATATCTAATCATGTCAAACAAGAAAGTAGCCGCATTAACGCTTCTATTTTAACCCAGTAAGACTGAAGACTCAAAAACGTCTGTTGATCTGAAAACGGGATGCTTAAAATATGTGTGTATGTGTGTGTTTGTGTCTGCTTAGGTTTATGTGCGTGCGTGTGAATCTGTTGCTTCGGCCGTGAGGAAAATGAAACAGAACATAGGAGTATTTTTTATACGAAATGGGCGATATAGTCGATTAGGCCTACAAACAGAAGGTAGCAGCTAAAACATGTATATATACTTTTATATATATATTATATATATATATATATATATATATATATATATATATATATATATATATATATATATAAAGAGAGAGAGAGAGATAGATAGATGGATAGATGGATAGATGAATAGATGGATAGATGAATAGATGGATAAATGGATAAATGGATAAATGGATAGATGGATAGATGGATAGATAGATCGATAGATAGATAGATAGATAGATAGATAGATAGATAGACAGATAGATAGATAGATAGATTATTTAATTATGTCTTACTCTTTTGGTTAACCTCGGAATTGTTGCTGGCCATTATTGAGAGTAGTAGTGTGTTTTCTTTGATCGAAGTCGTAACGTTTACTCAACAAATCTGGGTTTTTTTCAAAATGGCGTCGAGATAAGATAATATCGGATATATCAATATTATGACTATTTATATTTAGCCTACCTGTTTTGTATGTGTTGTTGTTTTTTTACATTGTCCTTAGTTTTTACGTAGGGTTTACAAAACTATTTTTTTTAAACATATTATTATAATTAAATACTTAAATAATAAGTATAGAACCTATTTATATTTTTCTGGGATTTTCCGAAATTACCTGACCTTAAAGCATTTAGCAGTAAGCATTTAAAAAGCATTATGTTTACTGTTCGTTATTTTTTTAAAAAGACAAATTACGTTGTAAATTTAATGACAAGACTGCGATTTCCACCAGCCCGCAACTTAGAAAAAAAAATGGAAATGTATATTTATAGATTTTTTATTTATTTATTTAATTCATGAGGGAAACACTATCTTTGAAAAATATTGTTATATATTTTCTTTAAAGATATTGTTAATAAATATTTTATCACTTTATTAATAATGATAAATTTAAAAAGCTAAATATCCATAAAAAAGAAAAGTAATGTTATTTTTTCTTACTTGATGTACGATAGATTAAGCAATCCAAAAGACGAAGTCATTGACAACAAAAAGGAAAACCCGAAAATATTTGGCTGGCAATAATTTATGTCATTCTTAGGCAGCCATTTTGTCGACTTTAAAATAAAGGATACCATGTTAATGTCAATTGTTGGGAAGATACTTTTGATTCCTTTCTTCAAATGATGTTCAGACATATTCTACACTATTTAATGAGCGAATAGAATTAATGCTTTAGAAATGTGTAAAGGAAAATAAAAACCAAAGAATGTTCAGGTTATTCATGAAAACTATCTGTAATTGAGGCATATATTATATAAGAAATGCTTTATAAATTGTGGAATACTTGTTTCGGTCAGATGTCATTAATTTAGAAAACAAACAGTAACGTAAAAAAAATGTGAAAGAGAATTTCAAATGTGTTAACAGTTTTGCTGAATTCTTAACCAGGAGAAGCTTTCAACTACTTTCTTAAATCGTAAAATTAAGATAATCGGGTAAACATGGTACATTCAAATCTACATGAATAGATATAATTATAAAATGTGTTAAAAATAAATAGAAGCAATTTAATAGCAAATGAAATATTTTTTTAAATGTCTATATCGATAGACTATGTAGGCCTTCTGTACAAAAACAGAATTAAGTAGGTCACGACGCAGTAAACATATTTCAAGTGCTTTATTTTCATTCTTTTTTCTTTTTCATTTTCTTTTTTTTTTTAATATTGATTTTTTTAAAGTATTGTATTGCATGTTAATGGTTGTGAACATGTATCTTTTCTTCTTCTTCTTCTTCTTCTTCTTCTATCCCATAACCCGAGCGAGGGTCGTTGGGGCACCATTTTTTGACAGTTGCATAATTTTGCGCCATTTGTCTCGATCCTGCGCCGCCCTCTGAGAGTCTGCAAGACACAAGCCGGTCCACTCCTTGATGTCATCATCCCATCGTCGCTTCTGTCTGCCTCTCTTTCTTCCACCTCGCACTGTGCCCTGCAGGATGGTTTTCGCCAGGCCTTCGGATCTTGCCACATGCCCATACCATCGGAGTTTTCTGGACTTAATGGCACTGAGTAGATCCTCATGAGGGCCGATGACGTAGGTGATTCGCTCGCGGACAGCCTCATTTGTAACTCGATCTTTGTAGGAAATGTTTAAAATTGTACGTAGGCATCTCATTTCCATGGCTCTGATTCTTTTCTGGAGATCTGCTGTAAGTGTCCATGTTTCACAGCCGTACATAAAAACTGTTATCGCCAGGGAGCGCATCAGTCGAATCTTTGAGTAAAGTGAGATTGTCTTGCTTCGCCAGATGTTTTTTAGCTTGCAAAGTGCAGCAGTTGTTTGGGCTATTCTTGCAAGAATTTCCGGCTTGGATCCTACATCAGATATTATGGATCCCAGATATTTGAAGGAGGAGACTTTCTCGAGCCTCTGACCGCCCACTTGTATTTCAGATTCAAACTCCATGTTTGTCATTACTTTGGTCTTTTCAGCGTTTATTTCCATGCCATACGCTAATGATGTTATCTCCAGTTTGGCTGTTAACTCCCTCAGTTCATCTTCACTGCCAGCTAAGCCATCTATGTCATCTGCAAAGCGAAGATTGGTGACTTGTCTCCCACTGATGCTGACTGTCCCGACATGGTCTTCCAGTGCATCGGTCATGATCCTTTCCAGATAAATGTTGAAGAGTGTCGGAGAGAGTAGGCACCCTTGACGCACGCCAATGGTTGTTTTGAACCATTTGCCAGTGACATCGTTGTGGAGGACTGCACTGGTAGCATTGTCATACAGACTTTTAATGACTGCAATAGTGTTAGGGGTGATGTTATATGCTCTCATGGTTGCCCACAGCGCTTCATGCCAGACTCTGTCAAACGCTTTCTTGTAGTCTACGAACACATGGTTTAGGTGTTGTTGGTGCTGTAGGTATTTCTCACATATTAGTCTCAGGTTAAAGATTTGTTCGGTGGTACTTCGCCCTGCCCTGAAACCTGCTTGTTCTTCGGCTATGATTTGTTCGGCTTGAGGTTTTAACCTGTTAAGTATTATTTTCAAGAGGACTTTGCTGGGATGGCTGATGAGGCTGATAGTACGGTAGTTTTGACACTCTTGAAGGTTACCTTTCTTGGGAAGAGGGATTATAATTGACTGGGTCCATGGTGAAGGCCACTCTCCACTCTGCTAGATCTTGTTACAGATAATTGTAAGGGCATCAATCGTCGCTTCTCCTCCTGCTTGAATCAGTTCTGCGGGTATGTTGTCTACTCCTGCTGCTTTCCCTTTCTTCAGTGATTTCACTGCTGCCTCAACTTCATCTCGGAGAATGGGGAGAATTTCTTCCCTTTCTCTATTCTGTGGACATGCTAGAACTGAGGGGTCTCCATTAGATGTGTGGTTGTAAAGGTCAGAGCAGTATTCTGTCCATCTATCCAGGACGTCACACGCTTCTGTTAAACATAGGCCTGATTTGCTTTGGATCGCAGAAATTTTGGGCTGTTTAACTCTTGTCAGCTGTTTCACTGTTTGGTAGGCTTTCTTGCTGTTGTTCTTATTCAGACTGTTCTCTATTTCCTGGCATCGGTCCTCTATCCAGTTCTGCTTTGCTGAGCGCATGCCTTTTCTAATGTTGCTGTTGATTTCACGGTAGGCATCAGCTCCTTGAGGGTTGTTCTTTTTCTTTTTCAGCTCTCTTCGTCGATCACACATATCTAAAAGTTCAGCCGTGATCCAGGGTTTTTTCTTTGGGCGGTGTTTGCCAAGTAGTTCAGTAGCAACATCTGTCATTGCCGAGCTGAAGGTGTTGGTCAATGTGTTAACATCTACCTCATCAGCTCCCAAAATGATCAGTGGTTCGAATTTTCTTCCCACTGTGGTTTGAAATAATTTTGCTACCTCTGGGTCTTGCAGTTTGTCCAGGTCAAACTTTGGCCTGGTACACTTTGCTTTGGTTATTCTCTTCAAGTGAAGCTGGAAGGACATCATCACTAGATCATGGTCGCTTCCTATGTCTGCCCCTGGATACGTGCGTGTTTTACCAATGTTGATGCCGGATTTGACGCGTTTCTTTACCATGATCTAAGTTATTATTATGTTTTAAATTTCAATAATGTGCTATAAACTTTTGCTTTACAATAATTAGTTATACCTAATTTGTCTGTAAATGTATAGGCTAAAAAGGTATTGTTCTGTGTAATAACAGATTTTATCATTCATTAATTAATTTCAATTGCGCTTTTCTACTACAAGACAGGCCCACGAGAGGGAGTTGCTGCTGGTGCGCCGCAAGAAGCTAGGGGGCCCATGAACATTAAAAAATGAAATGGACAATTACGTATGCATTTTTTTTTATTGTTGCTTAGGGCTTAGATGCTTAGATGAAATGCTCCTAAGCCTCCTACAATCTCATGTTGCGCCGATGGCCCTTTAAATTTGGTCTTCTTTGAATGTGTACTTGAACATTTTGCATTAAACATGCAAAGTAGCCTCTAGCTCTAATACAATTATTTCCGAGTATAGCATTTTCGATCCAGAGGGCCTTACTAATATAGTATTATTACAGCTCTCTCTGTGAGATTCGTAGGTCTAAAAAGATCCAGGTCTTTGCATTCTAGTGTACGCCAGTCGATGCTTAATATTTTTCAAACAGACTTTCCGAGATGTAACCAAGCGGGTCAAGGTCGTAAGCATTACAGTTTATTTATTACAGACTTCCAACAGTCATAGATATATGTCCCAAATTATCAAATCCTAAAGCTGTAAAAACTACCAGTAGTCTCATTATCTCAATTTACTCTCAATTTTCACAATCAAATAATTCATTATTAAAATGAATTCTTACAGGTCCAGGTTAATAGACAAACTAAGTGTTTAACTTTATAACCTCCAATACTTTTCTTGGAGTTCTTTTCATCTTAATTAATCATCAGTGAGAATACTTTTCCCATTTTATTTATCTTTGTAATATTATTAATAAGATAAATACTCAAGTGGAGGAAAAATATAATAATTGAAACTAAAAACTATACTGTACTTGATTTAGGTTTTTAATAGACCTTAAGGCTGTGAACGATATGGTTACATTATAATGGTAACTCTTACGAGAGATTGACAAAGTAGTCCATCCAAAGACCTACTAAAAAAATTCCTGTTTTCTCAAAACGAATGTAATGCAAATAAATAAAGTATCTGCTCAATCAAATGTTCCCAAAATGTTTGTAAGGGGGAGGGGGTGGCACTAGCGTACCGAAGGTCCAGACTTCGAATCCTGGTATAGGGTAAGATTTGTTCACGGATCTGGAAGGCGCCGCTGAGTCTGGGTCTACTCAGCTCTGATGATTGACTACCTGACTTTAGATGGGGTAAATTAAAGGCAGCTAGGCATTGTGATGGCCACACTCTCTTTTAGGTGCCGTGGCCACATAAACTGGCAAATGCTACTTCACCGGCCCTATGCATCAATTTGGTCCGACGGGATACTTTACTTTTTAATCTTTCTAAATGTAGTATTTTCACTAATTGTGTTACACTTGTTGAAAGTATAATTTCAATTTTAATAAATAAATTTTACAGCTAATTTTTTTTCTAAATGATTTATACTTGACAATTTCCTTAGTTGATGGGCCCAGATAAAAAAAAAAAACAAGCACATTTTATAGTATACTGTTACGACTCGTTTAATCGGATTCAAAGACTAGTTGTATTTTTATTAGAAGTCTCTAGATTCTGCTGAACTGTAGTCCAAGCTAGGGGTTCCTTGACTGACAGGTCTATGCAGTAATGTAGTTATATTCGGTATAATTATCTTCAACACCTTTCTTTCAACAAATATATATCAAACAACTCCAGTTGTTGAATAAACAATTTTATTTAAATTGTAGACTCAATATATACTTTAAGTAAATGCATCAAACAGATGGCGAACATAAGAGTTTCATAAAATTTCATATAATATACAAGTATCAATATAGCGACTTCTCTCTACAAACTATAAAACTGAACTAACTTTAAGGAGGTAGGCACTTTACAAAGAAAACTATTATCGAAGATTCTAAAGGGTCCTAATACGCATTTCAATTCCACTGCTCTATAGGATACTGCGATCCAGAATCTAACCTTCAATTATGACGCGGTGGAACGACTTTTTTTATATTTAAACTGCCCTCAGAGCATAAAGGTCAAACCTTGGCCTCTCTTAATATCTAATACGCACTTATGGACAAAGGTCAATGCACTGGTAAGTCATTCATCTATTACCGACATTCCTAACATCCTCCCCCTTCAACATTTTTATAATTATTTCTTTACATTATAACAATATTAAAAATGTTAATTTTAAGGAATTATTATAAAAGGAAATCTTCCCTAGAAAACAGTTCAATTGGCTATTCGAACTGATAACAATAACATATAATATATGCAATATAAGTTAATCTTATCAAATGGCTTAACTCTAGTCATTCACTCATTCAATATTAATTCAAAACAATGGACAATTAAATTATGTCTATCTAAATATTGTACACAAGAAAAATACATAATAATTCTTAATAGGAGACAATAGAAAATAATGCAATGAAAATAACATACATTACATTTACTTTCCACGGTAAAAAAAACTCGCGTCCATTTAATTCTAAATTAATATCTTTTGCCATTTTCAATAATGTAATTAACAACAAGAAAATATCAATTAATGTCTATTCAGACAGTAACTATTTTTCATAAGAACAAAAAATACCGCTGATGAGAAAAAAAATACTAGGCCTGACCCAATTACACTCTACAAAAAAAATGATCATTGCTTCGACAGTTTTTCCGGC
Organism: Anisus vortex; assembly: GCA_949126835.1. Lineage (NCBI taxonomy): Eukaryota > Metazoa > Mollusca > Gastropoda > Planorbidae > Anisus > Anisus vortex. The sequence continues at coordinate 29,578,082 of OX421506.1, forward strand.
TTGTAGGCCTAATTTTTAATCAACACATTAGACAACTGTCTGTGACGAAATTTTTTTTTATTTAGGTCAGTCTTATTTTTTTTTTTCTCTCCATTTCTTACTCTCTTTCATTCTCAAATCTTCCAATATTTACATTGCTATGCAAATTTTGACCCAATCACCGCTTAGGTCAAAAATCTTTACGCGACAAAAAAGTTATGTAGTTAATGAGCATTATTTAACACTATGATCTCAAAATCACATTCATTTATGTTACATTTAAGAAATTAAACATTGTATGTTCAAGAATTAATATAGTTTATAGAAAAATTCATTAAAAAATATACAATTTTTAATATAAACATGACCTATTTGCGTCATCAGTTTCTGTGTAAACATAGTTTACATCTCTTTTTGAAAACAGACATGGATTTTACTTTTTAAAAAAAAAATTGTTAATTTAATTAATTAACTATCAATTAAAGCATTTTATCATCTTCAAACAATCTTAGTAATAAACAGTTAGTAACTATTCTCTATAGATTACATTGAAGACATTTCAAATTCTAATTTTGACATACAAAAGATAAAAGAGCATAAACTATTAATTTTTTTCAAACAGAAAACAATTTAACAATTTATTTACAAAACAAACTGCTGGTCTGAATGGTTCCATCTCCAAGCTTTTCAGTTTGTAAGGTTGGATATATTGCTCTTTTCCATTGGTACACTAAGGTCTCATTCATTATTCATAGATACTCCTGTTATTTTCACAGTGTTCAGGTCTACCCATTCCTTTGGTTGTCACTACAATTCATTCAATCTATTTTAACTAATACAGAAAAAAAATATTAGTTTTATATCTTGACATGAAATCCTTAAATAATAATACATTTGTTGAACATGGTTATGTCAACATTTTAAATTCTCAACCAGAAACCAGAATGGTTTACAGTGTCAAGTCAGTTGCACATCCTAAATTTATGCAACATAAGGATAACAAATTTTACATTAGTTTCAAACTTCTGGTCTGCTTATCATGTAACAGTATCTTAAAAGTGAAAAATCATATATAAATACATTTCTTGGACTTATGTTAGTCATAGTTCTGTCTCGCGACAACTGTTTTTACTCCCCATTATCATACATTCAATGATAATAGAATAAATGAATAAATTCACATCGAAGAAGTTTGCATCAGTGAGCAATTATTTCAACAACAGTACATGATAATATAAATTTCCATAGTACAATAATAAAATATTTCTCAATACTTTAGTGATAGAAAAATACTCTTTTCTCAAAATCATTTACATCTTTTTCAATCAAATTATCCTCTCTGCTAAATGTTTCAATTATCATTTCCAGAGATTCTCAAACATATCTTATAATCAGTCCACATTTATAATGTCCTCTGATTTAGAAACCAATTCTGCGGATAACTGATCTTTTTCTCTAATAGCAATTATTTCAATGCTCAATCTAACAAGTTTGTTTAGAAATATCACAATATAATGAGATCTTTTCTAACAATACTTTTACTCATTCCTTTTTCATCACAAGTAAGGGATTTAGTTTTAAAATAGTAAGTTTGGTAACTCACTATCAGTGAATTTTTCATTTAATTCATCCTGAACTCCAGGCATGAATTTCACCAATAAGAGTAACAATGTTAACAACATCAAGTTTGTTCCAATTGTTTTCAGAAGGTAAGGCTTTATCATTTTCAAATGATATAATATTTTTGCCTTGCTTTCATCATACAACAAATGCATCTGCATGTAAGCAGTGTACAGTTTTTTTCTAACAAACACAGTTATGTCAGACAAAAAAATATGTACTTATCTAGGTACTTGATCAGCCCAAGGAGATCCAATTCGGTCTGCCATGCCTCTTGAAGTAGTTTGAGTGGTCCTCGGATAGTAAGTCCAAAGATCAGTTCATAGGCTCCTTGACTCTCCGGATAGGATTCAGTTGAAATCTCATGCTTCATGCATAAGTTCGTTAGGACTTGATTGAAGAGTGTCGAGGCCAAAATTGGTACCTCGATCTGTCAGGATGGATTGTGGTAATCCATAGCTTTTGATATTTTCGGACCAGCTCTCATCAATCTCTTCAGTGACGCTCCTCAAATCTTCATCTGTACCGGCAACTGCAGGTTTGCATTGTTGTTTGAGCATTCTGTGGTCTATATGTTCATAGACATCATTAGTAGGAGTTTCTTTCTCGTCGACAGCTTTCTCATGTAGCTGTAGCAACTATAGGTCTACTTTCTGCTCAGCAATCAACTTATTTTGTGATGATCTATTCGATTGTACGTTTTCTTTCGGACAATCGTCAATCGTGGAGAAAAAAGTAGTACCAAGTTCCACTTCTTCTTCCTCTTTCTTCTCTCGTGGGAGAATTTCTTCTTTCTTTCTCTGTGGTGTCATACTCTTGGTGACAGCACAAACAGGATAAAGTTCTTTTTCTTTATCTGTTTCAACAGTAGGAATAGGGTCTGGATTCTCCTTTACAATAAGTTCAGGTCTCACCCTCCCTTTTGCCAAATCATTTGCTAATATAACAGATATGCCATCAACAGGGATCTCGGATATTACTCCAACTGTCACATATCCTGTTACCAATTCAGATGATAGGTATATCCTATGTAGAGGTACTTCTACTTTTGATTCAAGACCTCCCACTATGACAGTCTGACCCGTCAACGTATTAGCATTCAGTGGTAATACATCTGCACGCACAATTGTTAACGATGATCCGGTGTCTCGTAATATTCTTACGGACTTCAGTGGTCCTTCCTTTTGTAAGGCCACACAACCTTCACTAATGAACGGTTGAAAACTGCACAGGGTCTCTGTGTCAATTTCATTCTTCCCTTGACTATGACTTTCGGGTGTTTCTTCATCTTTCGACGAATTCAAACTCTTGTTCGAGTCAAAAATACTTTGGTCTACTTTTTCGTCTCTTTGGATATATTGGACCTTAACAAGTAACCCAATCGTAGCCGTTCTGTATTTTTCAGCAGGATGTTCATCCTCACTGTCTTCAGTTGTAGATTTCTCTACCTTCTGAATTTTGCTCTTAGGCAAATTCACCCTCAGTTTTTCTGGTCTAGAAGAATCTTTCTTCGAATTTAGTTCGTTTGTATTTTCGCTTTCTTGTACATTTTCTTTTGGTGCATGGTTAGCACACATTACAACTTTGTTAGTTCTTTTATCGCTCTTTATGCTCCAACAGTCTGCAATGCTATGTCCTATTCTCTTACAAAAAGTACATTGGACGTTTTTGTTGACAGGTTTTATATTAACATCATTTTGTTTCAAAAAGTGCTCATTTTCATAAGGTTTTTGTTGTGTGTGTTCTGCTGTCCGTTGTGACCTATTAAAATTCTTTGCATCAGTTGTTTTATGACACAATGTGTATTGCTCCGCCAAATCAGCAGCTTTATGTGGGTCAGTGATGTCACGCTCGGATAGATACATTCTTACATCCGGTCTCACTTTTTTAATAAAATCTTCTAAAAGAATGATATCTTTAATTTCTTTTGATGTCGAGACATTTCTGGATTTTATCCACTGATCCATTCATTTTTCTTCTTCTCGAAGAAAGTGTAAGTGAGTTTGGTTAGGGAACATTGTTAACTGACGGAACCTTTTTCGATAACTTTCAGGTATCTGATTATATGCGCTCAATACAGTTTCTTATATGACCTCATAAGCATTTAACTGTTCCTCTTTTAGTAATAGCACACAATCTCTTGCCCTCCCCTGAGTAAATGCTGTTCTAACCAAAATTCCCCATTTCTCTTCGGGAAACTTAAAATCTCTGCAAGAAATCTCAAAGGTCTGGAAGAAATTAGCTATTTCATTTTCTTTATCAATAGAGGTAGGGACTAGCTTTTTCCATCATGCCATCTCTACGTCTCTATGAGATTCTTTTTTAGTAGCTCCTATTTTTGCTAGTTCTATTCTTTCCTGACTTTCTGTTTCTAGACGTTTCTGTTCCATCTCACGATCAAGACGTTTCTGTTCCATCTCAAGACGTTTTTCTTCTATTTCCATCCGTTTCATTTCTAGAGGAAATCGGAACTGTTCAGACATCGAAGGTTTTGATGTCTGGCCTTCAACTTGATATTCCTCCGCGCTTGATTCTACTTTCATTTTGCCACTAGCGATCAAGTTCTCTCTTATCTGCTGTGTCAACACAGTTCTTGATGGTGTAGTCTCAGTAATTTCTATCTTCAAGATCTCAGCGATCTCTTTTAACTTCTTTATTGATAAAGTTTTTAGAACTTCTTCTTCTGGATTTTTAATAAATTCCATTCTAAAGTTAAAATATTTTTAAAGTAGTAAATTTTCCAACTTACGTTTTTCCAATCGGAAGAATAAATTCAGCGTTATTAGACTTGCTCAGTAGGCCAATGCTTCAACACACAACACAATACAACTTTAATATATGCTTCACTATACAACTAATCCCGGACGAGCACCCAAATAATCTTCCTGTTACGACTCGTTTAATCGGATTCAAAGACTAGTTGTATTTTTATTAGAAGTCTCTAGATTCTGCTGCACTGTATTCCAAGCTAGGGGTTCCTTGACTGACAGGTCTATGCAGTAATGTAGTTATATTCGGTATAATTATCTTCAACACCTTTCTTTCAACAAATATATATCAAACAACTCCAGTTGTTGAATAAAATTTTTTATTTAAATTGTAGACTCAATATATACTTTAAGTAAATGCATCAAACAGATGGCGAACATAAGAGTTTCATAAAATTTCATATAATATACAAGTATCAATATAGCGACTTCTCTCTACAAACTATAAAACTGAACTAACTCTAAGGAGGTAGGGACTTTACAAAGAAAACTATTATCGAAGATTCTAAAGGGTCCTAAAAAGGGTCCTTATACGCATTTCAATTCCACTGCTCTATAGGATACTGCGATCCAGAATCTAACCTTCAATTATGACGCGGTGGAACGACTTTTTTTATATTTAAACTGCCCTCAGAGCATAAAAGTCAAACCTTGGCCTCTCTTAATTTCTAATACGCACTTATGGACAAAGGCCAATGCTCTGGTAAGTCATTCATCTATTACCGACATTCGTAACAATATGATTTTCTAATGTTCTTATTGGCAGAATAATTGATAGCCAAGGATTATCTCGCATACTATATGCGGATGATACCCAGCTGTACAAAAGCTTCCATCCTGATCATAATGCTTGTGCTGCCGCTGTTAATGCAGTGGAAGACTGCTGTCTAGCGGTGAAAGCGTGGATGACTGTCAACAATCTCAAACTAAATGACGACAAGACTGAGGCAATTCTGTGCGGTTCAAACTTCAATCTTAGGAAAGTCGATATTCCATCTATTAAAGTAGGGGCCTCTAATATCTTTTTGTCTAACACTGTCAGAGACCTCGGCTTTATCATTGACAATAAATTAACAATAGGTCCACACATCAGTACTGTGTTTAGGGCATGCTCCTTCAATCTTCGTGCCCTGGGTCAGCTAATAAAAAAAACAGCCAATGCTTTTGCTGTTGCAACAATACAGTCAGGACTAGACTATTGTAACAGTTGCCTGTGGGGGTTACCTCAGAAATAACTAGAAAGACTTCAGAAAGTTCAAAATACTGCAGCACGCATTGTGTCATGAGTAAAGAAGCAGGACCATATCACCCCAGTTCTCAAAGAGCTCCACTGGCTCCCTGTGGCGAAGCGCATCGATCATAATATTATGTCCCTTACCTATCAATGCGTGGAAGGCACAACACCTGCCTATCTCAAAGAGCTCATACAGAAACATGTCCCGTTAAGGATGCTGCGCTCTTCAACACAGTTTCTTCTGGAAATTCCATGTTTGAATGGTTACAGGAAAAGAACTCTTGGTGTGCGCTCGTTGGAATCTGTGCCGTCTTCACTGTGGAACAGCTTACCCGAGACACTGAAAAATGCATGCAAAAAAAATGCATTCAAGAAGAATTTGAAGACTTTTCATTTAAACTAAGTTGATTAAATACATCTCCATCAGCAAAAAACTTGTTTAAAACCATTTTAAAATGTTTTTCTCGTATCGTGTCTCCATCGGCCGAAACCTTGTTTAACACTATTTTAGATTGTTATTGTCGTTTCGTTTTTATGAGCGCCCTGAGCATGCTTGCATTAGCATGGAGTGAGGCGCTATATAAATGACCAATTATTATTAATTGCCTCTGACTTGTCATCATTTAATTTAAGTCGGTTTGCAGCCATCCATGCCTTAACTGTTTGACAATACTCCTCCACATCACCAACAGCAGCAGCGCAGGCAGACGAATCAGGACGAAAACTCCTGTAAAGCACCATGTCATCTGCAAAACTATCATGTTTCGCTGAACCATAGGCTTGGCTAATTCTAACATATTGATGAACATGTTTGATTTCTCCTAAAAGATTCATGTCTACATCTTCATGATATATCTGGCATAAAGCACTAGCTCCTTCACGAATCTCTTCTTCTGAACCTTCTACTTTTGTTAAGAATGAAAATTTTTTGCACCATCATTATATACTGCATTATATACTTGACTCTAATGCATCCATCACAGGTAAAAATGTTTTGATTCTGAACTTGGCTCATGGATCAAGGTTCACTAAAGCATCATTTTCATCTATATCATCTATATCTTCTTCTATATCTTCTTTACTTGTAATCAACATTAGGCAATTTTTTCCTTTCCTTTTCTTCAAAATGATCGAATATATTACTGAAACCTTTAACAAAATCCGATAGGGAAGCATACAGTTTCCTACATATATCTAGACTAATTTGGGGATCTTGCAGTGATTGACTAGTTTTACCATATTGTTCTTTATTATTATTATTATGACTTCTGAGGCGTGTAATATTATATACTGAATACTGAAAACATAAACTTGATCACACATTGGATGATTCAGACGAAAGTTTATTACATATAAAATCATCAGTGGACGAAGTACATGGTTCACAATAATTATTCTTATACATAAATTGTCAATTGTACTATAAAATCTTCATGACAGATTTCTTCATATATCATTTTATAATTATCATAACTCGAGCACTTTATCTAGCTCCTCAAAATATTCTTTATTTATTTAAACACTATTCAAAGTACACACTTTAGACTTGAATCCACTTAAATTTAACACATATTTTTATATGGCTTGCTTGAAAAGGATCAAATGTTGCTATAAGTTCGAGTTATTGTGAGGAGAACCAAATGTTTCCTTATCTCCTCTGAAAGGTAAACCTCGCTCTGCCATAGTAATTATGACTGCCATAACTCGTTCAAGAACAGTTTTCCAGTAGGCTACTGCCATTTATTATTTATATATATTAGAATAATGCTGCAGTATATTTAAGTATATATGACAATTGTTAACTCGAAAAAAAAATTATTTGGTGGGCCCCCAAGATAGTGGGGGCCCTAAGCTATAGCTTGTTTAGCTTATTGGTAAATCCGGCTCTGCATGTGTCTAGTGCAGCCATTGCTTCCGATTCCAGCCCTTCCGCCTTCCAGTCCCTGTCATCCTACAAGTGTTTTGGGCCAAAGACAAAAAAATCTTCTATCTCGAACGAGCCTCTGCAAATCTATTCGATAATATAATAGAAAAAATGCTAAAAGTTTAGAGCATGTTAACTTGTACACAATTTTTGTCTTATTTAATACTATTAGCAATGGAATCAGTGATATCTCGGTTACATAAAAAAAAAACTATACACCACTGATCTATAAAAAGAATGGATTGCGCCTTCGTAATAAATTGGTTCGACCAAAGTGAAGACAGGGAAATCTAATAAGTTCCACCGCTCTTATCGATCTAAACAAAATTATGTCTAAAAGTTACTGCACCACTGATCTATAAAAAGATCGGAACGGAATCTATGTTGCAGCCATTTTACACAATATGTATATGAATTGTTGGTGTCAAACTTCTGATTTCTAATTAAAAATCTAAAACTAGCAATAATACTATCAAAAGTAAACAAATACCAAACGATAAAAAAAGCTAATAATAAAAATAAAGTATACAGCAATATTTCGCAAAGCATTTCAAAGGGACATCATTTGAAAACGGCGCCAATTTTACAACCTTAACATACGGTGATTAGTAATAGGACTAAGTTTATTTTAAAAACAAATAACGAATTAAGCAATATTGTTGAAAAAATAAAACTTTATTTTGGAGGACGTTTCCAATTTATACATTTAACTTTTAACCCGATTAGTCAAACGGCTTAGGAGACTATAGAGCAGTAACAAACATCTAAATAAATAAGCAAACTCACGGTAATTATATATATTGATCAGTGACAGTAGAAACAAAATGGCGGAAATTTCCTCAAGGGTGTTACTTCCACGCCTAATCCATTCTTTTTATAGATCAGTGCTATACACCTGCTTCCTCTAAATATTAGTGCTCAAACGAAGAAAGACGACTGGTCGCTAATGCAAACAAAATTAAAAGATACACATTTATCAGTGAGGGAAGGCACCATTATAAGTGAGGGAAGGCACCATTATCAGTGAGGGAAGGCACCATTATCAGTGATGCAAGGCACCATTATAAGTGAGGCCAGGCACCATTATAAAGTGAGGCAATGCAACGTTATCAATGATGGCACTATTATCAGCGAATGCAGCGTTAGTGAGAGCTTAGGATGTCAACTAGACAGAGTGTGATCAGAAACATTGACATTAAATTTATTCCACCTATGACAAATATAACAAAAATAAATTGCTATAATGGCGAGAATTAAATGACAAGAAATACATTAGGAATATGAAATAAGGAATAATTATGTATTCACTCTTTTGTCATATATATATATAATTGGAACCAATAGATCATTTAGCCTTTTAGCCCAATAGTAAGTTTTATATATTCCTAAATATATGAGACACAATCTAAATTGCAAAAAAAGGTTTAATATGTGAATTGGTGTTTTTATCATTGACTTTAAATTGATGTTTTACTAAAAGTAATGTTTAAATTTTCTCTTTTCCTATCAGATAAAAAGTAAAAAGTAAATTAGTGATGACATACAGCAAAACGTCTAATTAATTCTCTACTGACAAAGTAATTCAGTGACAAGACAAAAATATTAATAATTCGTAATATGTTTTTAAAAGTGATATTATTGTATTCTAAATATAACTTAGTTTAAATGTGTGTAGATTGTTAAGGTTCACATATTGAGAGTACGAATTGGGACTTTAATAAAGGGAAATTATTCAACATTTATTTTGAATTGATTATAAGATCTACAGAAAACAATCATAGCCCTGGAAATTTGATGCCTCCTTAAAATTTTGAACATCTCCTACAAAGATCGAGTTACAAATGAGGCTGCCCGTGAGCGAATCACCAACAATGTCATCGGCCATCACGAGGATTTACTCAGCGCCATAAATGCAAAAAAATATCAGATGGTTCCGGCATGTGACAAGATCCGAAGGCCTGGCGAAAACCATCCTGCATGGCACAGGGCAGGGTGGAAGAAAGAGAGGCAGGCAGAAGAGACGATTGGAGGATGACATCAGGGACCGGGTTGTCTCTTGTGGATTTCTGGAGGGCAGCGCAGGACCAGGACAAATGGCATACAATCGTTCTACAATAGAAAAATGGTGTCCCGACGATCCCCACTCGGGCTACGGGATAGAAGAAGAAGATAATAATACTGGTAGTGATGATCATTTCTATATATTTTCTCCATGTCTTCACGTTTAGTATGTTTAGAGTGCTTTAATCCATAATTCAGTTGCAGATGTAAAATGAGGAAGGCAATATAATAATTAAAGAGAATAGTATGTTTAGAGTGCTTTATATACATAATTCAATTGCAGATGTAAAATGGGGATGGCAATATAATAGTTAAAGAGAACATGTTTTTTACTCTCTTTAAATGACAGTTATTTAACCTCAGTATACTTCTATGTCTGAAGCAAGCTTTTCTAATGCAATGTAAAATAAAACTTTGACAGAAAATGTGTCCACCAAAAAATAGCAATTTTATTTCAATTATCAATGTAAAAAAAATAAATTATTAGTTGATTAAAAGCTTAACATAAATATATGTCTATGTAAATTATTTTTTTTAAAGAAAAGGCCTAATGAGATATACTTTTTGTTGGAAAATCCTACATTAAAGTTGCAGCTACATGAAATGAGGTTTTACCATAAACAAAAAAAAAAACCTACAGAAACGGAATATATATAGACCTATATTATTTTCTAAACATTTTCGTATAATATTTTTTTGTATTATAATCTTTCTTATTTCTTACTTTCCGTACTACTGTTATCTTGTAAAATTGGTTCGTTTCTTTGGGCATTTTTATGTATATTTTTGTTACTAGCTTTTTACAAGATCTCATAATTTAATAAACATATAGACTATGGCGTTACAGGGAATTAAATGTTGGTACAAAAATGAAATATGTTATTGTCATAACCTTTAAAGATTTTGTTGTTGTTTTTTCTGCTTATTTTTACTTTGACCAGATTATATTCTAGTAAGCGTAATAAATAATAAAGAAATAATTAAATGTCTAACATTTAGAGTGGTAAAATCTTCAGCTAAAGTTTATTATATCATAAATATGTGCGAATAGATGTCTTGTAGTTTAAATAAACTATTACGTGTACCAGAAATACATTTTCTGTAATCAAAGTGCTGCGCGAACCAAAATGATAATATGCAATCTGATACAACCTCGATAATTTAATTTGATTTAGTATTTTTGCTTGTTAAAGAAGCCTTAAACAGGAAAATAACAATTGACTTCGTTTAAATTTACTAAACACTAAAATTTATAAAAGATAAACAAATTATTATAAGACGATACCAATTCAATTTTAATATTTTTCTTTCTTTTTCCTTAAAGTTGAACTAAATAAAAGAAAAACAGCTTAACATTTTCCAAAATTGAATCAAACTAGACTCAAAAGGGACAAGGCCTTGCAAGACAAAGGAGAGTAACAGACTAAAGTATAAAAGTTGCTAGTACACAACACAGTATAATTATTGTAAACATTAACCAACTACTTAATACAAATAACTATGAGCCCCACCTTGCTAAATATACAGCCTTTCAATAGATTATTCTAGGTGCGAAGCTTTAGATGACACATCTTAAAATACGATACGGTAATGTTTGAGATAAATATATCAATTAGTTGGACGGTAACAAAAAATGGGGCATGGGTGACGAGTGTTGTACACTTATGTCAACAGGCCAAGGTGATCAACAGGGGTCCACAGAATATCTAGTCTATGCTGGCGTCAGTCCAGTAGGCCTACAACAAAAGAGGAAAATATATCTTTATAACTGTATAGTTTAACAAACAAGTTTGCCTAGCAGGATAAAGTACAATTTAACATAACAACACCCGAAGCTAATAGTGTCTTGGCTAAGTGTTGATATTGTAGTAAGTAGCAACAAATATGATTTTACGTCTATAAGGCGAGTATGAAAAATCTTGTGATTCCCATTCCTTTATAATCTTTAAACAGCGACAAATAAAACAAAATCAAGATTTTATTGTCACTGTTCAATTGTTTTAGTTCTAGGAAATAGAAGACAATGAAGACAACTCAACAATCTGTCTAAAAAACTGCACTGGCTACCTGTAACACTTAGGATAAAATTCAAAGTTCAGACTATGCTCTATACAAGTCTTCATGGTCAAGCTACCCGGTACATGAGATCCATGGTCAAGCTAAACACATCAGAGAAAAGAGGACTGCGTTCAAATAAAATCCATCTACAGCTCAGCCACGCGTACAAAGAGAAACATTTGCAGCTCGCTCCTACAGCGTCGTATCACCTCTGCTGTGGAATGAACTTCCGATCACAATTAAACAAGATGACAATATAGACTTTTTTAAAACAAAATTAAATACACACTTTTTTTTTTAATAACAGATGTTGAATGTAAAGCGCATTCGAAGACTTTGTTATGAAAAGCGCTATATAAATATGTGATTTTTAATTTGTACTTACTGATTGATATCTTAAAAAAATGAAATTAAATTTAAGTCAGTTTAGCCAGTTGGCGTATTATTAGGCTATATCAAAAGCAAACATCCAACATTCTCTTGAGAGTAGGACAAGGGAACCTATAAAAGAAGTGGAAGACATAAACAACGTAAACATACCTTTCCTGAATGTTCGATTCTGTTGATCACATTATATGCAGACCATTTATTTATTGCTGCTTCAACTCGTGCATGAATGATAAGCTTAAACTTCCTGAAATCAGAAAATCTCTCGGTCTGTGTCGTCAACTAATCAACAAGGTAACTATTTTAAAATTAACGACTATCAGAAAGTACTCTTTAAACAAAATCTCTGTGCGTTTAATTATTACATTTCATACGTTACTACCACAGTGATTAAGATACCACAATAATTTAGAATGTCTGTAAAATGATCTTTTTAAATAGCCTAACCATTGGTGTAGATACTAAAGAGGTCAAATACGCCTTGTTTGTTTAGCATTTACCAAGTTTCACGTGACCAATCTTCTGTCTCTATGGACTTATGCATTGATCTCTTTGATAATTAGAGAAAATATTAGTTTTTGTATTGTTTAGGTTAAAATCGTGCACCAGTGCAGAAAAAGCCTGCTATTGCCCCATTCCCAAATCGTGCACTATTACAGAAAAAAAATTGATATTGCCCCATTCCCAAATCGTGCACTTTTTCCTTTTGCAAAATGTCCGCCCCTCTCCCCTTTATTCTATTTCGTCACCTTTGCTCCTACCTACAATTTGCCTCTCCACCCCTCCATCTTGCAATGTTTTTGTCTTAACCTCTTCCAGTTTATCATCTATGTGCAATTTTTTTTATTCACTCGCAACATGTGGCTGGAGAAGTGTTCACAGGAATGTCTGGTCAATTTAGGTTGTGTTGTCTAATGTGAACTAAGATTAATTTTATACCCCTTCTCTTCCCCCTCCCCCTCGTCATCTTCTCGTTGCTACCTCACCCATCGAAGCTCTGTTGTTATGGTTCTATTGTTTTAAGTATACTGAATAGCGGAATTGATGTAATCAAGTCAAATTTCCATTTATTTAGATCAATAAAGTAATCTTATCTTATCTTATAATTTTAAACACTAGACTAATCAAAATGCAAGACTTGACTCAGACCACGGATGAGCGTATGACGTAATAATCTTCTTTATAGAAGGAGCGTCTGTATGTCTACTATATAAGATACTATATTTTATGAAAACAAAACTCTTGATTAAATGTGTTAATTAGGTTAAACGTTAGGCCTACTGTTAGTGCTTATATTATTTGTATTATTGGTAGCGTGGTAGTTCATATAAGCAACTTAACATATTATCTTTAGGCTATCATTCAAAGCCAACAGACTGCCATCTTTTATTTCATTCAGCCTATTAGATCAATTCTTAAAAATGATTAAGAAAACGAAGTTCTTTCACTTACTTCAATATTTTTTTGAATAGAACAAACACAGATACTTTTTAAGTATTATGAAATTAAAATTTTTTAATGCACTTCCAATATATACTCTTCTTTAAATTAAATGTTTTAAGGAATTCTTTCTTAAATTATACAATTCTTAAAGTTCAAGACCAACATACACTTCTGCAGCCTGCTACCCAAAACAAGAAAAAAAAGTTAATTAAAAAGTATGACGATAAAATAATGTTTTAAGTCACTGATCTATATATTTTATTTAAGTGGCAATACTTCATACTGAATATTAAATAATATAATTGCTACTAAATGTAAACATTTTAATATAAGTAGGCTATAAAATTAATTAAATGATTAACCTAATTATTATTTTGGGAAAAGACAATATCTAAACCTACATAATATAAGCCTATTATTTTTAGAAATATGACTCAATATTTTTCTTAACAAAGGCAATATGAAGCGTTATGATACGATAAACTGATTCACTTATACATTTTCCTGAATTCTTTCTTTGAAAAGGGGGATATTATTGTCAAACTAATTACTTCTGGCTAATAAAGATTAAAAATCGCTAAATCGAAATAAAAGAATTGTTATATTATATAATATTCTTTCTTTAATTCATAGAAAGCAGTCATACTCCTAGAACCACAAACGGATTTTCCCGAAATAATTTGTCATGCAAAAAATTTTCCCGGCAGCCATTTTGTTCATTGGAGACTTGTAGGAAAAACAGTGAAAATAAATTTGTTAAAATAAAACTTTTGTGTGTGTTACTTTACGATAATTAAACTTAGAAATATGATTACCCTGTTTTATTGTTAAATAGAACGATCGCATTGGAAATGTCTAAAGGTAATCTAAAACCTAAAGACGAGAAGTGCATTCACACAAATTATAGATATTTGAAGTATGAACTAGAACCTCTATTTATCAATGATTTCTTGTTTGAAAAAAATGTCATCACTTTGGATGAGAAAGAAAAAATTAAAAACCGACAATGTAAATCTGAAAGGATTGAAATTTTATTGACAGCTTTGCTTCACTCTGGACCAGGGAAAGCGTTTAATTACTTTCTTCAATCATTAGAAGAGAGTTACCCACATGTACTGGACCGATTAGAACAAACTGGTAAATATATTTTGTTTCATTCCTATTAAATTAAATGTAGATCTTATCTTATATATTTCAGACGCTCCTTCTGTAATGTAATTCATCCCTGGTCTTCTTATTCCTGCATTTTTATTAATGTTTTAAATGTTAAATTACTGGTTTCCCTAGTTTTGTTACATGCCCGGATGCCACTCGGGAAGAAAGAATACTTAGGCCTATTTGCATTTGTTCTCGCATAAGGGATAAAAAAAATGTGTCTTTGTCCATCGCTATCAACCCATCCATCTCTTGCACTAACACCCTCACCCCCTTTATACCGATTGTGATACTTGACCCAACATCTCTCAACCTTGGTTTCCTAGATAGGCCACTGATAATTATACATTTTGTCTCATCTTATCTTATCTTATACATTACAGACGCTGCTTCTAAAAAGAAGATTATTGCGTCCTACGCTCATCCGTGGTCCGAGTCCAGTCTTGCATTTTTAGTAATATTTTAAATTATGTTGGGTTACTTGTTTTCCTGGTTTGTTCAGGCAACCTATTCCATTCCCGAATGCCATTCGGTAAGAAGTACTTATATGCATTGGTTCTGGCATAAGGGAGAAGGAAAGTGTTTTTGTCCTTATGTTTATCTCAGCTTTGCAACAGGTTGTTATTGGGTTGTATTTCTAAATTAGACTTTAATGCCTTATGTATTATTACTACTTTACTCTTTGCCCTTCTGTCTTCTGATGTTTCTAGGTTTAGTGATTTGACTAATGGTGTTACTCTTGTTAATTGGGAATATTCACTGGTTATGAACCTTGCAGCTCTTTTTTTAATTTGTTCTAATTTTTTAATGGTTTCTTTAGTTGATGGGTCGCATACAGATGCTGCATATTATAGTAGCCTATAGGCCTAACTAATGTGAGATAGCATTTTAGTTTTATATTCTCATTACATTTGTAAAAGTTCCTTTTTATGAATTTTAATGTTTTGTTTGATTTTTTAATTACTTCATCAATATGAGGGTTCCAAGATAACTTATCATTTATTATTACTCCTAGATACTTAGCATTGTTAGTTTGAGTTAGTTCTTTGCCATGAATGAAGTAGTTTGCTATTATTTGTTTCTTTTTCTTGGATACCCTTATAAGTTGGCATTTTTCTGGGTGAAAAGACATACTCCAGTTTGATTCCCATTTTTGTAGTTCATCTAGGTCTTTTTGTAAAAGTTCGCTATCTTTTCCTGTCTTTATTGTTCTATAAATTATGCAATCATCTGCAAATAATCTTACTTTTGTTTCTGTGTTGATGCAATTTGGCAGGTCATTAATGTAAATTAGAAATAGTAGCGGTCCTAGAACAGTTCCTTGTGGAACTCCTGAGTTTACAGTCATTGGTGTTGACTTAGAGCCATCTATTATCGCTGTTTGTTCTCTGCCTATAAGAAATCCTGAATCCACTGATGTAAGGGACCAGAGATTCCAAAATATTTAAGTTTTTTTTGTAATTTTAGTAGTTTTTAGTTTGTTTTTAAAAGTTGAGAATGTAAAATATTGAATTTATAAGATTCTTTTAGCCATCATATTTTTAAAGTTTCAACTATCGATAATTAGATAATATATCGGCCCAATAGTTTTTCTAATAGTGAATGGCAATTGAGATCTAGTTCAGAACTAGCTTTTCATAGTACTCCTATCACGAACACCCCCTCCCCACACACACATACAAGTTGAACTACTGCCCCCCCCCCCAAAAAAAAAAAAAAAAAAGAATATTCAAACAAAATAACAACAACACACAGTCACAATCTCAGTGGTTACTGCGATGAAGAGTTCTATACCTATTCTACCCTTTTCTGGCGCGTGCTTTGGTATAAGCTCCCCAGGTTGGGAAAGTGCAATGTGTATTTGAAGGTAAGAGACATAATTTTGTGTTAAATTTAAATGCGCTTTATGGCAGGTTGACAATGGGCATCTTTTAGCATCTCCTTAAGGTTATGCCAAAATAGCATAGAAAAACTAGCCAGTTCTTGGCGACAGCGTTACTGGCGAGAAGGGGGGGGGGAGGCAGGGAAGTGGCTTCTCTCCCTTGTTGCGAAGTTCCTGTAGGGTTCACAGTCTCTTCATCCCCAGTCACTTCATCCCCAGTCACTTCATCCCCAGTCACTTCATCCCCAGTCACTTCATCCCCAGTCACTTCATCCCCAGTCTCTTCATCCCCAGTCACTTCATCCCCAGTCACTTCATCCCCAGTCTCTTCATCCCCAGTCACTTCATCCCCAGACAATATGTAGTGCATGGCTGAAAACTTGAATTATGGTAGACTTAAGGGCCCCCTCCTGTGACGATCTATTATACTAATTAATAGAACATTAATTAGTCTGTGATATTCTAATTGATGATTTCTACGTTTGAAGATAAAAGAAAATAAAAAGGTCAAGGGGATAAAGTTTCGTGGTCGTTTATCTCAGTATTGCCCCTGACTTGATTGCTTGACAAGGTTTATTTAATTTGGCCACCGGTGGTACCGGTAACTCGCGGTCGGCTCTACCTTTGTTTGATACGGCCGTGCGCCGGGTTCGCTTTGATGATAAAAAGCACGACGGATAAATAGGACGGTGGATAAAAATAGGATACCACTCTTACTCAGACTCAAGATGTCCAATGGATCTATGTCTTTGAAGCGGCAATGTTGTCGATTCAATTAGACAGACATGTCTTGATGGTCTACGTAAGGATTGTCAACTGTACAAAGCATCAGTACTGCAGTCATGCACCGGCACAGAGCAGCATCCAAGAAAGAAGTATGCTGCATTAGCCATGAGAATCGACACCATTGTGCAGCGCTACGAGTCAATAGATCGTCTTCTCTATCTCCGATCTTTAACTTTTCTGTCACACAGATTTAAAAAACACTCACCTCAAAATAAAAAATTGAGTATCGAACTATTAGCTTTTTGTGTTTGTTATGATTTCTATTTCGATCTGATTTAATAATTCTATACCTAAAATTGCTTTTTTAGGATTAATTGTCTGGGGTTGAAGTGACGGGGATGAATTGACTGGGGATAAGTGACCTATCACCTCCTGTAGGTCTGTATGGTTGTATATTTATATCTACTTATTGTGTATGTGCGTGGCCCAGGAGTATGAAGTAATGTAACTTAACGTATAAGTAAAATATTACAACTCTACAACAAAATCAAGATGCACGGTGTAAAATAATCAAAACAGAGCATACTAGTTTATTTAATATACTACAAGGGTTATATACATAGGCCCATGTATATACAATATACATCAGAATAGATACCAAGAATAGCATAAAGTGGAGTTAAAGAACAATATTATTCTCACAAAATAAGTAAAATTCTTCTTACATACGTATATAATGTTCTACCGAACCATTAACACATATGTTATAAAATACCAACCAATATAGATGTGTATATATCGGGTTAGTCCTAGCTAGTCTCTTCAGAGCAAACTGGAAAAACATGTCGCCGTTTCACTAATCCAGATCTTCAGAGTGTGTCCTTTCTAGCTTACAAGCTCCGTCTCTCAAAGCTTCGACTTTGGTTTATACAGTGATGGCCTGATCTCTCTGATCGCACCAGTGAGAGAATGGTGAAAAATACATCATATCGACTGGCTGACTAAATCTGTTGGACACTTAATTAACACATGATCATGAAATTCCGCGACCTGACCCATGATGTGACGATTCTTAAAATAAAATGGATACATTAACCATCAAATAATTAAATTGTGAAATGCCAGAAGACAGCAGGAGGTGGGAAACGGGCATAAAGTGAGCACTGATTAGATGAAATTTTTCGTCCTGCATGCTTGATTGCGGTTTTCTTGGCAGAACTGATCACGGTGAAGTGTCTTGGATACGTCAATTTCTAGGTTTGGAAGGGT
Source organism: Anisus vortex (assembly GCA_949126835.1). Classification (NCBI taxonomy): domain Eukaryota; kingdom Metazoa; phylum Mollusca; class Gastropoda; family Planorbidae; genus Anisus; species Anisus vortex. The sequence continues at coordinate 29,596,588 of OX421506.1, forward strand.
AGAAGAGCAAAATAAAAATCATTTTCAATGAAGAATTTTTTAAAAAAAAAGGAAAACTACAAATAAAAAGAGGTCCACAGTTGTCCAAAGCGTCTGGATGGGACGAAAGAAAAAATGTCTAAGATCCTGAAAAAGATTAATCAAATATGGATTTGTATTCAACACGACGTCAGCTGCGCCAGACAAAAAGCACTCTATGGATCTAAGAGCTAAAAACAACATCCCGGCCCGGGGTGCTGGAAAAGCTCAGAAAATGGATCCTGATTCTACAGACTCTCATATAGAGTGTCACAGCTACTCCTGGTGTAATTCACTGTAATGGGTCAACGATTGTGCTGAGACGGCTGCGTTGGCTATGGGCTGAAAGAGGTTGAAAGAAGTTTACAATTGCTCACAAAATTTCAATTTCCAACTCATGCTCCGTTGATAACACCACACAGTATTTGTAAAAGTTCAGACGTTTATTTACAAGTGAATTGCTACAATGTCGTTCCACCACATTCAGTCATCCGATTTCTATAAAAATCACACTTTGAGATATCTAAAAGTTCTCCACACTTGAGAGTACCTCCAAGCGCGTTGTTTTCCTCACATTTGGCCTAAAAAAAAAAGTTTCTCCCCTCCTAAACCATTAATACCAAATCCCTTTGTCCACCCGACCCAGCCCATTAAGCAACAGGAAACAGATTACCCACCCTACACTTTTGGGGGGGAAACCCACGCCCATTTCAGAATACGAAAACATGCTTTCCGATATTGTAAGTCGAAAGTTCAATTCGAGCAAGTCTGTCTTTCCGAACAAAAGGTCAAATGTTGGTCAACACCAACTTGACCGTAACATAGAGGACGAAGTGGACACAAAATAAGACTTCATGCAATCATTGACACAACTATGTAGTACCCAACCGATTCACATGAGCTAGTATTTCCCCAAAAGACGAAACTGGGCGTCATTTTAGTGCTATTAGATATTTTTTTTAAAATGTGATATCGATAGTGAAATTGATATACACTCGCTGGATTACTCACCGCTTTTATCACTGCATTCGACCGGTATTTTGCTATTGTGACTGCATGTCCCTACGGACGGGCTGTCCCCACACTTTTCTCCCTATCTACCGGAGGTGCGAATGCTCTTGATAGATCCTGCAATAGGAAAACAGAGAAGCTACACTCATATGCTTGCTACCGCCATTAAAAATTAAAACTGTACACTCTTATCCGGTCTGCATTAAGGCGTTCAATTTAGAAATGACCCCAGTGTTGTCGAGAAGCGTGCTAGTTACGGAGCTTTTGCGGATATCTAAAGAGAAGAGTTTCCTGGGTCCTAGGAGCCAACGACGGCCTGAAGACCTGGCCCGAGTATCTCTCTCGTATGTTTTCGGCTATTTCAGATCTGATCTCTAGGTACGGAATGAAGGTCACACTCCAGTGGATATCTGGTCATACAGGTGTCTGTAGAAACGAAATAGCGGACTCCTCATCTTGAAGGGGTACGTGGCACCGTCTTTCAACGAGCCGCGCTTCTGAGAGGGGCCTACTTTAGTAGGTTTACCTTGACTTGTCAAATTTGCAGGGACGCAGAAGCACGTGGTATTTGACTGCCATGCCTAGCAAGATCCCAGAGTGGACAGGAACTGTCATCTGTTGGCGCTGAACGCGTGATACAAAAGAGTTCGCTCTACGAGCCCTATGTGAAAGGATAATCTCGCTTCGCATTTTCGTTGAGAAGTGGGATCCATGTCTGGTTTACTCACCGAAATCTAATAATATGAATTTAAGCACAAATGCTTTCTGCTAACCGGTCTTATATGTGGAGTGATCCAAAAACTTTTTGCAAACATTTCACTAATTCCCACACAATTAAAAAGAAAAGAAATAAATTCCGTTTGTTAAATAATATAGTCTAACTCTCGGGCCTGGTTTTTAAAAGCAGAAAGAAAATAAATAGAAGATAATAGGATGTTCTATGTTTTATATTTGGGGCGAGTTAAACTCAAATTATTTTTTTATCTCTTGAAATTCTCCGTACAGTATATTTTCTTATGGCGATTTATCTCGTTTTTCAATATTTAAAGAAGAATGCAGTCATGTAGAAGCGTTTGCGTTGATATTATAAATACTTTGCAATACCAGATGTGCACCCTGGAAATATGCAGTAGATGCAAGACATTGTGCAGAATTTTCCATCATCGATAACTGCTGAGAAAGGAATCGTGGATGAATTAAAACTGCACCCGTACAAAATCTGTGTACGCTGAGGCACAGGATAGTCTTATAAGACTTGATATGTACAAATTCTTAGTTATTCTAATAATCAGGAAAAAACTGCTAAAAGTTGGGCATTTTTCTTAAAAGTTCGCTCGCCCTAGCTTTAAGACTTGGCAACGCCTTTGGCAGGCATAGCGTGCCCATAGGGAGAGTGCCAGATTCCGGACTGGACGCGCGGTAACTTGTTCACCCTGCTGGCCACAAAATCACTTGCAATCACACTTTTTACTTACGAAACGACTCCGAACAGAGCGAAAAAATACAAACGCCTTTGATACTCAACGTTAATAAAATGTTATTAATTATCGAAACAATTATGATAGTCATTGTCGCAACTTTATCTGATTATTTGATTATTAATACGGAGCTTAACATTATCTCATCAATATCTTTCAAAAACTCTATCATTGGTCAACGATTTCGATCATCACTATAAACAGATGCAAAGAAGAGTAACCTACCTCATTGTTACGTCTTGTCTTCTCTATTTAACTTGTAATATCATATAGAGGTATTATACTATCAAAACTCGGCAAGCTCTCTTTCTCTAACAGTAAATCAGATGAGAACACGCAATATGTAGTAAACAACAACTGGATCTTTAATCAACAAATAATACACTAGGATGTATATAATATTACTACTAACGGCCACACCATTAAACTCTTAAGATCGCTCTCTGTCTAAGCACAACCTGCCTCAACGAGCTACCAGCCTCTTCTCTCTACCGTTGTTATCTCTCATAACCAAAACATGTGTTCCCACAAAACAACTGACGTCATCATTATTGCGTTCACAATGTGCAGTCTCTTGCGCACCAATTACTATATCCACATTTACGCTACACTCATTAAAATTGGTGTGAGGCAAGGATATAGATTCGCACCAAGATGGCGGTGATGTTATGACCTCAATGTTTACGTCCTTGAGATTTTTATTGAAAATACGTACTTATTTAAAGTTTGAAACTTATTAGGAAGTATTTTTTGTGATTTTAATTATTATTATTTTTTTTTGTAAATATAACGAAACAGTAAACAAACTAAAACTAGCTACTAAAACGTTGAAAAGCGGCTGGAGCCGCGGGTATATACAAACCCAAACTCTTGAAAACATGGAAGGCAGAGAGACAAAACGAAAAAGAGGTGAAGATTCAAACAACTATGAAAATACAGAAATATGGCCAAGATTTATTACAATTTCATCTAAAGAAACAGAAAAACCACTAACTAAATTATCACCCTTTGTGATAGAAAAAGCCATAACTGGGATGGCAGGAGCACCTAAATCTGTAAAGAAATTACGATCTGGACAGATTCTGGTGGAATGCGAAAAAAAAGCGCACTCAACCAATTTATTAAGAACAACTAGTATGGCAGGAATAGCCATAGAAACAAAAGCCCATGCCTTCCTAAACAGCTCAAAGGGAGTTATAAAATCAAAAGAGTTGGAATGCTTTACGGAAGATGAATTAACACAAGAACTAAAAAATCAAGGAGTTATCTCAGCTTATAGAATAAAAATAAAAAGAGATAAAAAAAGAAATTGCAACTAACACAATAATTTTAACTTTTAATAAACCAACTCCTCCAAAGGAAATTAGAGCAGGTTTCTTAAACATCAAAATTGAAGACTACATACCAAACCCTATGAGATGTTTTAACTGCCAAAAATTAGGTCACTTGAAAAAACACTGCAAAAGAAATGCTGTCTGTCCACGTTGTGGAAATAAAGGACACAGCTTGGAAACATGCAGTGCAGAAATGAAATGTGTAAATTGTGAAGGAAAACATCTATCATTCTCAAAAACGTGTCCAAGATGGATTGAAGAAAAGGATATACAAAAATTAAAAGCTCAAAAAAATATAACTTATCAAGATGCAAAGAAATTTATTCTAACACAAAAATCTTTAATAAGTGAAAAGAATTATGCTGGAGCTCTTAAAACAGACATAAAGAAAGTCAAACACGCTGAAACCCAGACACCCACTTTACCAGAATTATACTACAAAGACCAAGATGGAACATTCAAAAAATGGGAAATAAATGAAATAATATGCACTAAAGAAAACTCAACACAATCAAATATAGAAGAAATGCTTCCAGGAAAAGTTAACCTAGAGAACATATCAAATAAAAATTATATGAAAAAAAACATGAAAGAAATAAATCAGGGTAAGGACTTAAAATCTAAAGGAAATAAAACTATGGACATTTTGGGACAGGCATGTGAAAAGGATGATTCAATAACTGATTTAAAAATACAAAAAGAAACAATGTCTCAACCTTTAAATTCAGAAACTAGGACACAACAAGAAACGGATAGTAGTACACGGGAGAACGACATGGAAATTATAGAAGAAAATGAAATAGAAAATGACACAATTTCAAAAAACAGTAATCGGAAAACAAACAAGTCTCCACATCAAGCTCAATCGAATATTATAATAAAAATCCTTCAAAAACCAAATAAAAAAAAAATAAGGAAAGAAAGAAATTAATATTACAAATATACACCCTTGGATATGAATTCAGAATATAAGAATATTTTACAATGGAACTGTAAAGGACTAAAATACAATATTCCAGAACTACAACTTATTATAACTGAGACAAATCCTATAGTAATTTGTCTACAGGAAATAAAATTAAACACAGAATCATTTGAATTGCGTGGCTATACCGCTTATCACCAAATTCATTCTAAAAAAATTGCATGCGGAGGTACTTCCATATTTATAGCATCCAATATTTTACATAGGAGGATCAAAATAAATACCTGCATTCAAGCTGTGGCAGTAAGATTTACATTAACAAAACCATTAACCATATGCTCAATTTATATTCCACCAGATCATACAATACTATATTCTCAACTAGATGATCTAATTAAACAACTCCCACCTCCAATTATACTTATGGGAGACTTTAATGCCCATAACCCTATATGGGTAAGTCATAATACAAACCAAAGAGGAAAATTAATTGAAAGATTACTAGAGGAAAGAAATATATGTATTTTTAATGATGGTACTCCGACTTTTTATAGTTCTACGTATTTATCTCCATCTTATCTCGATTTAACAATGGCAGATTCAACTCTATTTACGGACTTTACCTGGAGTGTTTTAGAAAATAATTATGGTTCAGATCATCAGCCTATCCTGCTTACTACCAACTCCAAAATACCAACTCAACAACCATTAACTTGGAACTTTAAAAGAGCAGATTGGAATACATTCAAATTAGAATGCGACAGAATACTCTGTCAAATAAATATACATTCTAATGCTCAAGTACAGTATTCAACATTTTTAAAATCATTATATCAAATTTGTGAACGGACTATACCTAAAACAACATCTAAAATTAAAAAAAATAGACCATGGTTCACAAACATTTGTAAAGATAGTATTAAAACTAGAAATAAACAGCTTAGAATTTTCAAGACCAACCCATCTCCAGAAAACTTGAAAGCCTTTAAAATTGAACGAGCAAAAACCCGACAAGTAATCAGAGAACAGAAACGGCTTACATGGCAAAATTATATTAACAAAATAAATTCAAACACACCCATAACTAATATTTGGAAAATGATTCGAAAAATTAAAGGAAATACAAAAAAAGTCAAATTAAACAAATCAAACTGGCTGATGGCACTTATGCAGAAACTACACAAGATATTGCAAATGAAATTGGAAAGACCTTTTCAAAAAATTCATCGTCTGAAAATTATACAGACTCCTTTAAAAAAATAAAAAGAGAATTAGAAAAAGAAGCTATAAATTTTGAAACAAATATATTTGAATACTACAACTCCCCAATATCAATAAACGAGCTTACGCAATGTATTAAAGAAACCAAAAATACTGCACCAGGCCCAGATACAATTCATAATGAGATTATAAGACAGCTACCAACGTTAACACTGAAAACTCTATTAAAAATTGTTAATGATCTTTGGCAACAAAATATATTTCCTACGGAATGGAGCAAAGCAATTACCATTCCAATACCTAAAGAGAAAAAAGATCACACAGATCCAATAAATTACAGACCAATAGCCCTCACAAATTGTTTCTGTAAAATTATGGAAAAAATTGTAAATAAACGCTTTATATATTTTCTGGAAAGTAATAACTTAATATCAAAGACTCAATGTGGATTTAGAATAAATCATTCAACAACAGATCATCTCATTTGATTAGAAACATTTATTAGAGAAGCTTTTGTTAGGAAAGAACATGTGATAGCTGTTTTTTTCGATTTAGAAAAGGCGTTTGACACTACATGGAAATATGGAATTTTAAAAGATCTATATTCCTTAGGTTTAAGAGGAAATTTACCCAAATTTATATCAAACTTTCTAAGCAACCGAACATTCCAAGTAAATATTGGAAATTATTTATCAGATACATTTATTCAAGAAGAAGGTGTCCCTCAAGGAAGCGTATTGTCGCCTACACTATTTAATATAAAAATAAACAATATCACTGAATGCTTATTACAGAATACAAAATGTTCTCTATACGTCGATGACTTTGTGATCTATTATAGAGCTAATTGTATGATAGAAATACAGAATCATCTACAACTTCAAATCAATAAAATTCAAGAATGGACCGAAAAGAATGGATTTAAATTTTCTGCTCAAAAAACAAAAGTAGTGCATTTCTGTCAGATGCACAAAAAACACCCCGACCCTGAACTATACCTTTATAAAAAACAGATTCCTGTAACTACTAACGTCAAATTTCTCGGAGTAACATTTGATAGTAAATTAAATTTCCTGCTACATATAAAGGAACTAAAATCCAAGTGTCAAAAATCCACAAATCTACTGAAAACTTTAGCAAATACAGATTGGGGAGGAGAGAAAAAAAGTCTACTGAAAATATATAGATCACACATTCGATCAAAATTAGATTATGGATGTTTAGTATACGGATCAGCAAGAACATCATATCTAAAAATGCTTGATCCTGTACAAAATCAATGTCTACGTCTATGTCTAGGAGCATTTAGAACTACTCCATGTACCAGTTTGCAAATAGAAGCAAATGAATCACCACTGCAAAATAGAACACTCAAGCTATCATTACAATATGCACTAAAACTAAAATCCTTACCGAATAATCCAGCGTATTTATGTGTTTTTTACCCACAAGAAAAAAACAGCTTTACTGAAAACTCAAAATATATACCAACTTTTGGACTTAGAATTGAAAAAGAAATGATCGAAACTAAAATTGAATTTAGATTTATAAAAAGATATTATATACCAAAAACTCCACCATGGCTTTTTGAAATCCCGCCTATAAACTTAGAATTAAACCATAGAAATAAAAAGGATCCTTGCATGGATATGTTCCAAGAAGTGCTACAAAAATACCCAAATTATGTACAAATATACACAGACGGATCGAAAAATGATACAGCGACATCTTCGGTTGCTCTTACCTCAAATACAAGTAAAAAAAAGAAAATATAATTCCAGTATCTCAATAAATACTGCAGAGGCTTTAGCAATATGCCTGGCATTAGACATTGCAGAGGAATCAGAAAAGCAAAATTTTGTTATTTTATCCGATTCGTTATCTTGTCTTACTGCTATGGGAAACTGTAATACCAGGAATATATCTGCCTTGGACATTTTGACAAAATACCAATCAATATATGAAAAAGGCAAACGTGTCGTTTTCTGTTGGGTTCCTGGTCATGCAGGGATAGATGGAAATGAAAAAGCTGACAGAGAGGCTAAAGCCGCCCTGTTGTTATCAGAGAGTATTATCCCAATACCATATCGAGACTTGAAACCTTTAATAATTAAACATGAAAGACAAACATGGACTAACTTCTTGAAAACCGAATGCAATAAACTGCAGTATTTGGAAAATTCAAAAACCTGGCATGATACAGGCCAACTTGTTCGAAAGGACGCAGTTATTCTCTGCAGACTACATACAGGACATACGAAACTAACACATTCGTTTATCTTAAAACGAGAAATGGCCGCAATGTGTGCTTTCTGCAATGCCAACTTAACAGTGTCTCACATTTTGTTGGAATGTAATACATTTGATGACATTCGACGTAAATTCTATTACTGTAGAACTCTTCATGAACTTTTCAGCAAAATTAAACCAAAACATATAATAAACTATATTAAAGACATACAACTGTACAACAGAATCTAAAGATATAAGAACAATAAAATGGATACAAGAGAAAAATGACAACAACGTTATCAAAAAGGCTCTATATAACCTTCGATGTTGATGAGCCGGAAATTCAACAATTCAATTCAATTCAATTGTTAACGTGTTTTAATTTAACTGTTTTGTCTAATAGTAAACGTTTTATTCAACATTTAAAAAATTGTAGGTCTATATTTTAAAGTATTGCATTGTACTTTGCCATATCATTTTATTGTTTTTGTTTCTGCACAATTTCTATTATTTATTGTATCAGTTTAGTCTCACAAACCATGGATTTTATAATATGTTTAAAGAAATAACTTTTATTTAATCCTATACTATAATACGAGCAAAAATTGTATGTATATATATATAGTACCAGGTAACCGATCATTCGATCGGTAATAAAGAGCAGGCGCTTGTACCTTAACATCATGTGTATGTAAAACAACAGTGCATAAATTTTAAAAATACTTCTTTACCAGACCAATAAATTGTATTTGTCTTTTTTATTTTTTCTACTATGAATAACACGGGCTTTAAATTCTAACAGTCGAAGCAGATTTTTATTTGTGCAGTCTAATATCTAGATTTTGCCCGATAACCCCCCCCCCCCCCCCAACAGAAAAAAACAACAAAAAAAAACCAGCTTAATCTCATTTTAAACCAAAAAAAAACATGTAGGCTAGAGTTGTCAGTTTTAAATCCAACAGAAATATATGTCATTTATGTCATTAAATCGCCAGGCTACAACGAATACATAAAAGTACTGCGCGTTTGTTTATGTGCAAGTCTAAAAGAGACTCGGGAACTGCCCTTCTACGCTCGCTCCACTGGCTCCCCGTGAAAGCCAGAATTGAGTATAAAGTGGCGCTACTTTGCCATCAGTGCATTTTTAATAACGAGTTTCCGTCCTATCTCAAGGCACTAATCAGACCTTATGTCCCGCAAAGAACACTTCGTTCTGCAAACTCATCGCTTCTGGAAGAGCCCCGTTTCTCTCTGACGACCGTTGGCCTTAGAGCCTTCTGAGTATCCAGTCCGAAGGGGTGGAATCAACTTCCCATTCAACTGGGGCGAACAAGCTCTATTGTTACTTTCAAAAAGAACTTAAAAACTCATTATTTCAATATTTACCTTAGATAACATTTACCATGCTTTAGAAACTTACTGACTTATCAATGGGTTGGGTCGGTTAATGCTACATTTATTTGTTTTGTCTTTTTTTAATCATCCATTTAGCTCTGTCACCTGGCCTAGTGTAATATCCGTATTCTTAGTTGTATGTAAAACGCGCTCTGAGCTTACATTATGTTTGTTGGCAGCGCTATACAAATATTATTATTATTATTATTATTATTATTATTATTATTTAAAAGACTGAAAATGAAAAGTTTAAATTTAAAATATCGTGAATTACGTTACAATTTTTAGTTCTTCTACCCCTTCCCCTATTGGTGTACGCTCGTTTGAATCTGTGGCGCCTTCACTGTGGAACGGCTTACCTGAGACACTGAAAAACTCTGTGTCAAAAAAGGCATTCAAGAAGAATTTGAAGACTTTTCTTTTCAACTAAATTGATCAAATACACATCCATCAGCAAAAAACTTGTTTGAAACTATTTTAAAATGTTATTGTCGTTTCGTGCCTCCATCGGTCGAAACCTTGTTTAAAACTATTTTAGAGTGTTATTGTCGTTTCGATTTTGTGAGCGCGCTGAGCATGCTTTTATTAGCATGGAGTGAGGCGCTATATAAATGACCAATTACTTAATTAATTAATTAACTTTAACAACTGTCAAACTTTCCTATAAAATTATGTCAATTTTTTTAACTCCCTCCCTCAACCCATTCAAGCTAACAATGAGTTACGGCCGGCAAATATGTTTGATAGGAATTAAAAAGGTCTAAGAATAAATGTAAATCGGGTAAAAAAAATAGGCATAGTCTAACTGGAGAATCGCACCCGGGTCGCCCGCACAGCAGTCCTCTACATTAACAACTTAGCTAGAGAAGGCACATGTCAGATGTAAAAAGCTATTAGACAGTATATAGGACTAGGCCTAAATATGTCAGTGACACATTAGGGATCCGTGGGGACACAAACACGATCTTTTTATATAGAGAGATTTTCAAAGTTTTCAATGTATTATTCCAAACATTGTTTGACAAAAAAGTAAAAAAATATAGTTTGGTGTTAACATTATCTAATTTCCTCCATTTGTGTTACTATTTATAATAAACTATCGCGGCAAAATATAATATTGATTAATTAAAACAATGGTATGATAAACATTTTTTTTTAAAATTTTGAGCATTAAACTTAAATGCTAAATAAGTAAAGGTGAAATTATGTTATTCATTGAAAAGACTGCAAATGAAAAGATCATAATATATATATAGGCTTCGTTAGATGATGTGTTTAATTTCTCCCCCCCGCCCCTCAATAAAACTAACAGTATATTACACTTCTGACTATTGTTATAAGGAAAATACGAATATACTGAATTTACATCTTTTCTAGTTTACCAGATTTCGAATTGACAATGTTAACATATTCTAATATATCTTCTTTTGCTAGGCCTTTATAAGCAAATCATACGTAATTTTAATGAAACATTCATTGAATTTTTAAAAAAGTGGATACTAATAAAGTGTTTATTATTTACAGTGTAGAGTATACTGCTACATTGTATGCTATATACAGCGTAGTGTATACTGCTACAGTGAACACTATATACAGTGTAGTGTAATCTGCTACAGTGTACACTATATACAGCTATTCATTGTTTAAACACAAACAAGTTTTAGAGGTTGTTTTTTTTCAAAAAATGTCAGATAAAAGAAAGTTAAAAATAGACCTTTAGTTTGGTGAAACTTCATCTAATTCTGTTATTATTTAAACGGCAAACTATTATCTGACTATTAGATAATTCGTAAATATGTATTTGTTTTTCTTTTTTTTTTAAATTTAATCTAAAATATATTGAAGTTTAATCTAAAATATATTGAAGACGTTCTAATCTAAATAAGCCGCGAGGGCCGCATACTATCATTTGTCCGCCCGCGCGTTGCCCACTAGCTGTAGTTTGGACACCCCTGCATTACATAAATTACACTTAGTCTTGCTTTAAATTATTTCTATCATCGGTGCGCAACAGTAGTCTAAACAAGAAATTAAACTTCTTTCTGCTGTAGTAAGCCTACGGGTATTCCCGAAACGTCATAACTGCGACGCAACAAAACACCGCTCTTGAACACCGCACTACACGTGGGTCGAGCAATGGCATGTTTTCACGGCCAAAATCAATATCTACGATAAATCTAATGTGTATTTTTGTTTAACGTCCATTTCAGATTTTTAATTGTGGGGCCGAAAAGCTGTAGATTTTTTTTTAGGTGAAACAAGTAGTGCATTAAAACATGAAGATAATCGTTAGAGCGCTTTTGAAGAAAATTTCCAGACATACATACATACATATATATATATACATACAATTGTTGCTCGTATTATAGTATACGCTGTATGTAGCATACAATGTAGCAGTATACTCTACACTGTAAATAATAAACACTGTATTAGTATCCACTTTTTTTAAAATTCAATGAATGTTTCATTAAAAATATGTATGATTTGCTTATAAAGGCCTACCACAGTAAGATATATTAGAATATGTTAACATTGTCAATTCGAAATCTGGTAAACTAGAAAAGATGTAAATTCAGTATATTCGTATTTTCCTTATAACAATAGTCAGAAGTGTAATATACTGTTAGTTTTATTGAGGGGCGGGGGGGGGGGAATTAAACACATCATCTAACGTAGCCTATATATATTAGGATCTTTTCATTTGCAGTCTTTTCAATGAATAACATAATTTTACCTTTAATTATTTAGTATTTAAGTTTAATGCTCAAAATTTTAACAAAAAATGTTTATCATACCATTGTTTTAATAAATCAATATTATATTTTGCAGCGATAGTTTATTATAAATAGTAACACAAATGGAGGATATTAGATAATGTTAACATCAAACTATATTTATTTTACTTTTTTGTCAAACAATGTTTGGAATAATACATTAAAAACATTGAAAATCTCTATATATAAAAAGATCGTGTTTGTGTCCCCACGTATCCCTATTGTGTCACTGACTTATTTAGGCCTAGTCCTATATACTGTCTAATAGCTTTTTACATCTGACATGTGCCTTCTCTAGCTAATTTGTTAACGTAGAGGACTGCTGTGCGTGCGACCCGGGTTCGATTCTCCAGTTAGACTATGCCTATTTTTTTTACCCGATTTACATTTATTCGTAGACCTTTTTAATTCCTATCAAACATATTTGCCGGCCGTAACTCATTGTTAGCTTGAATGGGTTGAGGGGGGGAGTTGAAAAAATTGACATAATGTTATAGGAAAGTTTGACAGTTGTTAAAGTTAATTAATTAATTAATTAATTGGTCATTTATATAGCGCCTCACTCCATGCTAATAAAAGCATGCTCAGCGTAGTCACAAAATCGAAACGACAATAATACTCTAAAATAGTCTTAAACAAGGTTTTGGCCGAAGGAGGCACGAAACGACAATAACATTTTAAAATAGTTTCAAACAAGTTTTTTGCTGATGGATGTGTATTTGATCAATTTAGTTGAAAAGAAAAGTCTTCAAATTCTTCTTGAATGCCTTTTTTGACACAGAGTTTTTCAGTCTCTCAGGTAAGCCGTTCCACAGTGAAGGCGCCACAGATTCAAACGAGCGTAGGCTACACCAATAGGGGAAGGGGTAGAAGAACTAAAAATTGTAACGTAGTTCACGATATGTTAAATTTAAACTTTTCATTTTCAGTATTTTAAATAATAATAATAATAATATTTGTATAGCGCTGCCAACAAACATGATGTAAGCTCAGAGCGCGTTTAACATACAACTAAGAATACGGATATTACACTAGGCCAGGTGACAGAGCTAAATTGATGATTAACAAAAAGACAAAACAAATAAATGTAGCATTGACCGACCCAACCCATAAATAAGACAGTAAGTTTATAAAGCATGTTAAATGTTATTGAAGGTAAATATTGAAATAATGAGTTTTTAAGTTCTTTTTGAAAGTAACAGTAGAGCTTGTTCACCTCAGTTGAATGGGAAGTTGATTCCACACCTTCGGACCGGATACTGAGAACGCTCTAAGGCCAACGGTCGTCAGAGAGAAACGGGGCTCTTCCAGAAGCGATGAGTTTGCAGAACGAAGAATTCTTTGCGGGACATAAGGTCTGATTAGTGCCTTGAGGTAGGACGGAAACTCGTTATTAAAAATGCACTGATGGCAAAGTAGCGCCACTTTATACTCAATTTTGGCTTTCACGGGGAGCCAGTGGAGCGAACGTAGAAGGGCAGTTCCCGAGTCTCTTTTAGACTTGCACATAAACAAACGCGCAGTACTTTTATGTATTCGTTGTAGCCTGGCGATTTAATGACATAAATGACATATATTTCTGTTGGATTTAAAACTGACAACTCTAGCCTGCATGTTTTTTTTTTGGTTTAAAATGAGATTAAGCTGTTGTTGTTTTTTTTTTTTTTTTTTGGTTGTTTTTTTTTTTGGGGGGGGGGGGTTATTGGGCAAAATCTAGATATCAGACTGCACAAATAAAAATCTACTTCGACTGTTAGAATTTAAAGCCTATGTTATTCATAGTAGAAAAAAAGAAAAAAGACAAATACAATTTATTGGTCTGGTAAAGAAGTATTTTTAAAATTTATGCACTGTTGTTTTACATACACATGATGTTAAGGTACAAGCGCCTGCTCTTTATTACCGATCGAATGATCGGTCACCTGGTACTAAGTATCTTATTTACATAAAATTTACTTAACATTTAGCTTATTTCTTTCATATAAGCTTATTATTTGAAATATGAAGTTTGAAAAAATGCATTTAACAACATTCAAAGCACGTGTCATTTAAAGAAACTTACGCTTTATTGTACGAATGTAGACACAAATTTTGCGATTCTTAAAGCTGTTAATTATTTGTATTATAAAATTTGTCATTATGATTATGTGCGATTGCTATTAAATATCATTTCAAAGTTAACGGAATTAATGTAAATTAAAGTGAATTTGTCGTGTTAAAATAAAGGAAGTGTTCAACGCGTGACATCATGTAGATCTAAATGTAATGTGATTTTTCTGTTCAGACTTCAGACATTCATTTAACTTTTTATGATAATGTTGTTGCTTTTGTTTTCAGGTAAAGATATTGATGAAACGAAAGCTAAAGATGATGAAATGAAAGCTAAAGATAAGGACTTACTTCAACTGATAATGAAATTAAGTTAGATTTTTTTAATTGCTTTTAAATATATAGCTCATATTAGTCATTGTCAAGAAAATTTTCCTAATTAGTGTGCCAAAGTAGGATTTCTCATTCAGCATGCTAACAGCCTTATAGCCAGCTATAACATAGCACCGTATCATGCGGCCTAGGTCAAAATAAAAGGCGATTTCAAGAAAAATGCTGTCAACATAAAATAATGAATTGAAAGCGAGTGAAATATTTCAACTTTAAAAGTAACTAGATCTAGGTTTGAATTTTCTAATAAACGTAATGAATTTTAAAAAAAAAGAAAATTAGTCGTGCTTTTGTAAGACAGTTCATTTGTTTCACACACACTCGAAACCTCATTATTACCATCAACTACCTACTATGTCAGAGTCATGATTTTTTGTGGGTTCGGAGGTGGCTGATGGGGCCTATTTTTGCCCGAAAGTATTTGTCACAGTGGGGTCACAGGTGCGTGGCTTGTTGAGTGGCTTGATGGCCGGTAGAAGCGGGGCTGTCTTTGCTGGATTTTCTTATTTGTCGTTTTTCAGTAGCGACCCTTCGCCTTTTATCGTCGTGAGCTGCTGCTTCAGTTCAGTTCAGATGGAAGTGATTTAGCTTCCTGGCATGACGGCTATAGGCCTACATGGTCCAGGTTTCATATGCGTAAAGAAGAATTGGTTAAACGGCAGCTGCATAAACTTTTAGTTTCGTTTGCAGCTTGATGCCTCTCCGATTCCATTCATTAGACCGCAGTCTTCCAAAGGAGGAACTAGCTCTGGCTATGTTGATATTATCTTCATCGTCTATACATTGAGGAATTGGTAAAGTGCCTAAAATACATTAAATTATTATTAAAAAGTTACGCTGCAATAGCATAGACAATTTAAAGAACATTTATGAAAAACTGCGCAGGTCAGGTTCCGAAGAGGGTAGGTCCTTGTAAATCGAAGATGGGGGAATGCCTAAAAAGTTTTGACATAATTAACGGGCGTCCCCATATGAATAATTGTTTAGCATCGATTTTCCGCCCTGCTTTAATCTCATAATATAATCTATAATCATAACTGTAATCAATGAAGATAAGTAACCTTAGCATGAATACTTTAATATAACAGATTCTTTGTTTTCCTTTCAGTTGAAGCTCCTAATGAAATCAAAGCAAAAGATAATAAAATTAAAGATATAGATGATGAATTCACAGATATAGGCCTAGCTAATGATGAAATCCCATCAAAAGAAAATGAAATTAAAGCTAAAGAGGATGAAATACTTCAGCTTAAAAAGGAGCAAGGTTATAAACAAAAGATAGTTTTTTATTTACATATTATATATATATTTAACTTTTTATTTGCTAAACGATAAAACACATTGTCAATTGCAGTTATTGAAGTTTTAAATTGTATCTTTAAAGACCAAGCCTTAAAGTCCATTAATTACGTCAACAATTTTTAGGCGATTTCCCCCCCCCTCTCCTACATTGTCAACAACTGTCAAACTTTTAGAGACCCCCCATCTATATAATTATGTTTAACAATTTGTTACCCCCCCCCCCCCCCCCCTAACAAGTAAAAAAAATTTAGACGCTGGCTTTTATGTTTTAAATAGATTTGAAGCGGTTAGGTCGAAACTATAATTAATTTCAATACATTTTAAAACTTTGTTTAAAAGATTTCAAATTGACTAGATACAACTGGTATAGGCGTGGATGTAATATGGTTCCTACCCCCTCTGCCCACTCGCCCTTCCCAAATAATTTTGTTTACTATTGTTCTTTTCAAAGAAATATTTAACAATCATTTTTAATTTAACTTTTTACTAATGAGCTTTTGGTACAATGTCAATTGCTAAATAGTAATTATGGGGAGATTGTGCAACAATTGTAAATTAGCCTTGTGGCGTGCTGGTCTAAGATGCTGTCACCGAGCCTGCAATTAGCGTATAGGCTATCAGTGCAGACTTAGTGGATAACTCAGCAGGTACACAGGGTGATGGGGAGGGGTGATTTAGGCAGGTTTTCTAGGTGGTATGTGGTCCCGAAGTGCAGATGATTCCTAGGTGATTCTAACACAAATTTATATCCAGGTTTCGTTTGG
Organism: Anisus vortex; assembly: GCA_949126835.1. Classification (NCBI taxonomy): domain Eukaryota; kingdom Metazoa; phylum Mollusca; class Gastropoda; family Planorbidae; genus Anisus; species Anisus vortex. The sequence goes on from OX421506.1 coordinate 29,613,484, forward strand.
CTCGTTAATACGTAGGTCGAGTTAAACTGTTGACTAATTGACACTGTCACTGGACGTCACACAAACAGGTATTCTATCAATCGATAAGCAAGGCGTATTGTAACAACGAATATTTTATTCACGTGAAAGTCCGTATTCAATCATTAATGACGTGAGCACATAATTCATACAATCCAAATACAAGTAATAAAGAGTGTACATTTAATCATAGGCTTAAACTATGTGTAGTAGATAGTCCTAACAAGGACTCCACAACAGACTGTAGCACCGCGTGGTGCTGTTGGAGCTCGGGGCATCCAACCCTCGAGACTCCTTAAGCCAGACTGACCTAAAACTAACTTACATTACATGTTAAACAACAAGTTAGATTGCAACCCCCCACGTAAATGTAATGAGGGGGGAGGGGCAAGGGTAAGATTGACCCGTAGATAGCATATCCGATTGTTCAACATGTCTCTTCAATTCAACATTTGATTGATTGGCATGTGCAAATAAGTACCAAACGGTAGTGGGGAGGGAGTGCTCGGGGGGAGGGGGGGAAGACGCGGCGGTAGGGAAACTTTGAAGGCCCTGTGTTGTTGGTCAGAGTTTCTCTCTTGTCCGTCGGGGTCCTGCATCAAAGATTCAAAAACCAACTGACACGTCGCGGGTTCTAGCCCGGCCACCGGCGGATCCCTGTCGCCCTGCAGGAGTTTTGGGCCTGTATACATATTTGCGCCAGCAGGCAGCATTGTGTTTACAGAGCGCACTGAGCATGCTAAAATAGCATGGATAGAAGCGCTATATAAGTAACCAATTTTTTTATTTTTTTTTTATTCCAAGTTCTCTATTCTCTGACCAGGGGAAGAACCGTCATTGAGATGTGAATTTCCTGTGATCTGGTCGAAGAGACTGTGGGGGGGGGGGCTTAGCTTGGTTGCGTCAGGTATGACCCTGGCCTTGTTCCGAAGACGTGGGGCGGGGAGGGGGAGGAACCAGGGCCCTCGAGAGAAAAAAAAGATGCCGGTACGAGATCTTTTATGGGCCCCCTCCCCCCTCGCTCCCCCTCCCTCCCCCTCCCCTCTTGCTCCCCCTCCCTCCCCCTCCCCTCTTTTGAATGCTTAATGTTTGGTGAAAAGAAATAGTAAACAGAAAATACATCAAAAGGCCTACATGAATGATAAAAAAAAGACAGAAGAAAATGAAAAAGACTAGTTTTACATTACAGTTTTTATTAAAACGGGCCTGCCTTAAATTGCGTGCCTTTTTCTTGGCAAAACTACGAATTACCGTTTCAAAGTTCATTTGTCTTGCAATGCCAGACTCAATAATGAGCCTAGCCAAGTTGTGCAGGCGATCCTGACTTATGGTGCTAATGTTGGACCTAAGGTCATTTTTGATGCGCTAAAGTTTACTGAAGATCCTCTCTGCTAATGCTACCGTGGCTGGTGCTGTAAGGGACATCCTCGAACTGACACTTATGTTATGAACAATATTTTCTAATTTGGAATTTGCCAAAGCATTTAACAGTTCCAATGCACCCAACTGTTCTTTACCAAAATTTGCATCGTGAACCATTGTTAAATGAATTATTTCCTGAAGAAAGTCTTCACAACTTACCGTATGTTATTATAATACTTTTCTGCTTCTTCTGATATCTTTTGGTAGTTCCAAAAAAAGCTGAATGTGTCAGAAATATCTTATTGTTATTTTTTTCTGGCAGTTGTATAAACTCTTCCTAAACAATTGTAGGCCCCTACTTCTATCTGCAGGTGGGCTGCAACAAGCTTAGCTTCATTCCACATTCCTTTCCAACTGTTTCGCAAAGGCCCTATTTGTACATATTATAAGCTTTCTATGTTTGCAACTTCCATAGCTATAGTCGCATCGGAATCACAAGCTTGAATGACTGAGTTGCAGAAGTCAATAGGGACTAGTATACTGTGCCACACGACTGACATTATGATGCGAGTGATAATAACCGACATAAAATATAAATTTCATTGATTTCGTTTCTGGTTTTCGGAGTAAGATTCAGCTTTAACAGGTCTTCCAAAGCCAACTCAACCCGTGGTAGATGAGCTACAAATGGTTTTACACTTTCAATTCGATCTGATCATATGGTGCTAGAAATGCGATGAAACTTTTACAGTATTTTCCACCTCTTGAGGCTGCAACTGAATAATTATTGTGTGCTGACATTTTTCTAAAATTATGATTACTTCAACCTCCCCTAGTTGCTACCGCACAGCAGATCGTTAAAGTGTAAAAGGATCGACTAAATAGCTTTGACTGCCGTACTAGTATGCAGCGATATAGAGTTTGTAGGCCTAGGCTACTAAGCTAACAGGGAGAAATGTAAGCCAGTAAGGCTCATAGGTCTATGTCTGTAATCGTCCCTGGAGAAAAATAATAAGAAGATAAGATAAGAATGGGTATTTCTTATAGCGCTTCTATCCATGCTATTATATTAGCATGCTCAGTGCGCTCTTGGTTTGATTTGCAGGGGCAGATGTATTAGCCAAAGAGAAAGGTGTTTTAAGTTCTTTTAAAAAGATTATCTTGTCTCAGAGTCTCTTAGTGTCTGAGATAAACTGTTCCATAGAGAAGGCGCCACTGATTCAAATGATCGCACTCCAAGGTACTTCTTTTCGGGTCCATCCAAACTAGGAGTTTTCAGGAGTGACTACTGAATGTAATGAATGGAGAATGTAATGAAGAGCGCAGTTCCCTAGATGACTCAGCCTTGATATAAGCTCTTGAAGATAGGAAGGAGTATCCGTATGTAATGGACATAATTTTGTGCTCTATTCGCTTTATCACCGGGAGCCAGTGGAGATCCCTTAGTGTTTGGGAGATATGACCTTGCCTCCGCACCCCCGAAACAATGCGCGCCGTAGTGTTCTGCACTCTCTGTAATCTCTGCAGCTGGTTCTGGTGCAAACCCCACAGGCAACTATTGCAGTAGTCCAACCTTGACTGGATAAGAGAGACTGCTACGGTATTGGCCGTCCTTCTATTGAGTTGAGGTCACAGCTGACCCAGGGCGCGTAGATGAGACGAACAAGCCTTAACCACAGCACTGTTATGTGGAACCATTGATACTTTATTATCAATAAAAAGGCCAAGGTCTTAAACCATGTTGGACAACGTTATCTTGGAAGTCCCAACCTTGATCGTAGTATTTCCCGAGACTGACATCAGAACCACAGATAATTGCATCTGTCTTTTCATCATTTAATTTAAGTCTGTTTGCAACCAGACTTTAAACCTCACTCACCGGAGTGATCGAATCGAGACTAATCTCTTAGGATTCGGAGGACAAACACACTTGTACTACGTAGCACAGCCAGGTTCCCATAAAGGGATGGTGCAAACTGTTGACCATTCCCATCCACTCTTTCCTCCTGCAAGGCAGGGCAGTCTAAAAGCAAATGCTCGACCGTCTGTTCTGCTTCAAAGCAATGTCGGCACCGCGAATCGAAATTGGGCCTAAATCGTCCGAAATAGGCACCAATAGGGCAGTGCCCTGTGCGGAACTGGGCTATCGTAGCCTTTTCTCTCCTGCGGAGCTTCCACCACGTATCAGCTCGATTTGGTCGTTTTAGTTGCTGCCACACACCTCGACCCTTGTCAGACTCGTCCCAACTCTTGTTCCATTGTCTCCATCCATGCCTTAACTGTTTGACAGCACCCCTCCACATTACCAACAGCAGCAGCGCAGGCAGACGAATCAGGACGAAAAGTAAGATCCTAAATGCTATCGAAAATAATTAGGCCCTATAATACAACTAAAGGCTTCATTGCATATTTAACAAAATGTTCAAGTTCACATTCAAAGAAGATCAAAATTGAGGGCCCCCAGAACACGTGAGATTGTAGGAGGTTATGGAGCGTCTCCTCTTAGCTTAATAGCAACAATTAAAATATACTTGTGTATTTGCCAATTTTATTGTACATTTTAATATTCATGGGCTTCATGGGCCCCTAAACTCTCATTGGGCATCTCCTCTTAGTTTAATAGCAAAATTAAAATATACTTGCGTATTTGCCAATTTAAATTTAAATTTTAACATTCATGGGCCCCCTTTACTCTCATGGGCCCCAGTACGGCGTACCGGCTGTACCCCCCTCTCGTGGGGCCTGGGAGGAACACACACGTGCTACAACATTTATAATATACATGAATGGGAACTAATATCAATGACTAATCGTATAACAATAAGTAATATACTGATAAGCATGCAGAACGTATACAAATATGTAAATAAAATTCAATGCAAAGCTAAATACTTTAATGTTACATAATATAGGAGATAGAAAGGAAAGACACATTCTTACTCCAATCAGACATTCAATAGTGGCACATAGTGTCAGTGGTTTGTACGTACATATGAGATGATTATAGTATCTTATAAGAGCGGATTACATTTAAAAACCTTTCTTAGTTCGTGTGGTGTTAATCTTGTCCAATACGCCACAAGCCTTCTATTTTAACAATATTCCTTCTTACATTATTGCCCCCCCCACACATATTATACATACGGACCTTCCCTGTCCCCTACCTTGCACCATATGTCACCCACACCTTGCAATGCTGGCTACGCTACTGATACTAATACATTTTTATCTCATACATTTTTTACACAAAATTAGACATTAAACTTTAAAATTATGAAATAGATCTATGTAGCCTAATCAATCTAATCTGAATAGCATAGTCAGCAAAAATGATATAGTCTATTTTTACAGAATTATGTATTCTTAAAGGAAAGGTATGCTAAGTATTTTGGACTTTATGTTGTGGGCCACGGATTATTTTTCTGGAGGATATAAAAGGACATGTCAAATGTGGCATCTGTAGTTAATAGTTGTATTACCATGTTTTTATATGTTTGCTATGTAAGTGGCACAGGACAAATGTAGAATTTCGTAATAAATTTGTATCATTATTCATTTCATAAAAAGAAACATTGTTGACATAATTGACGTCAACTTTTCTTGACCTCCCCTCTCCCCATGTCAACAAGTGTCAAACTTTTTCAGACCTTCTCCCCCCTATTTTGTTGACGTAATTAATGGACGTCTCCAAAACCAAATTTCACGTTTTATAAAACTAAAGTCCTACGTTTTATTAACTAGAGCCTAATTATTGAAATTAATCCAATGAAATCTATTTAATTTTAGAAAAAATGATCAATATTTTTAATATATAAAATAATCGTTTGACGAAAGTTGACCTAAGTATGTATGGCTCCTATCTGTCTCACAATACAATGGATGCGCCCTTAGGATTTTGGGATTATAATGAGGGACAGCGCTAGCAGTGACTTAACAGCCCGATCCTCGAGTGGCAGTCCCTTGAGCATCCCTCGCATTTGAACAGTGAGGGCGGCTGTATGGAGGATGCTTTAGCCTTCCTTTTTTGCCTTCTGTCAATGTCAGCCCTTGCCCTTTTCACTTTCAGGGAGGATATCCCTTTATAGGCTTCTCGGTCAGCTGCAACGTCCTCCAATGAGTATTCATCTATCTCCATTTTCTTTAGGTGCCGCATGCACACATCTTTATATCGAAGAAGAGGCCGACCTGTGGCTCGAAATCCTGCGGCCATTTCACCATGCAGGATATCCTTCGGTATTCGGCCATCATGCATGCGCCTGGTGTGGCCAAGCCAACGCAGTCTGCGCTGTGATAGCAATGCATACATGTTTGGTATATTGGCCTGGCTTAGGATTTCCTGGTTTGATTTGCGTCCTTCCCAAGTGGTGCCTAGAATTCGACGCAAGCGGCGTGGTGGAACGTATTTAAGCGGTGTTCCTGTGATATAAATGTGTAGAGATATGTCTTTTTTTATGAATTACCCTACTGCATCAATACAAGAAAAAAGTAAGGTTATTAGCTGTTAACTGCATATTGTACAGAACAATACACACAGAAAAAAATACAGAAATCATACAAAAGACCTAGTTGAATAAGAAAATTGGGAATCTAAATGGAGTATGTCTTTCTACGGCATCCGGGCAGGATAGCAACTGTCAAAACAGCGACTGTCACTTGAGCGACTTCTCTAGAGAGACTGGGCAAAACAGCGACTGTCAAAACAACGACTCTCATTTGAGCGACTACACAAGGGCGACGTAATCAGCTTGGCATTTCGACTATTAAGACCTGTCCGTTTTGTACTGTTAACGAACCAAACTAGGAAATATTAATTTTATTAACGAAATAATTTGTGAAATTAACGAAATACATTATTGTGAGACCTTATAAATTGCGACTATTTTCGAAATTTCCAGAAATTCCGCAATATATTTTCTCATATAATATAATGTGATGCTAGTGATCCATAAAAAGAACGGATTAGGCGCGGAAGTAACACCCTTGAGGAAATTTCCCTCATTTTGTTTTTGCTGTCACTGATCAATCAATATATATAATTACCGTGAGTTTGTTTATTTATTTAGATGTTTGTTTCTGCTATATAGTCTCCTATACCGTTTGACTAATCGGGTTTAAAAGTTAAATGTATAAATTAAAAACGTCCTTCAAAAGAATTTTTTATTTTATCAACAATATTGCTTAATTTGTTAATTTATTTTTTTAAATAATCTTAGACCTATTACTAATCACCGTATTGTAAGGTTATAAGACATGCGCCATTTCCGAATTATGTCCCTTTGAAATGCTATCAAATTAAATGTGTTTCGGGACCGGGTTTTCCCGTACTGCGAAATATTGCTGTCTACTTTTTTTATTATTAACTTTTTTTATTGTTTGTTATTTGTTTTCTTTTGATAGTATTATTGTTAGTTTTATATTATTAATAAGAAGTCACAATCAGTTGATGTATGAAACAAAGATTATTCCAATTTTTGTTGTTGATTTATGTAAAGACATGTGTATTTATAGCCAAACTGGCTTGTTCTGTATTGACTGATTGTTTGATGAGGGTTTTATATTGCCACTATGATTGCAGCTAAAATATAACGTGAGAAACTGCCTGTGGCCAAAGCCTTTTTCCATAGAGCACTCTTTATGAAGGCCGCCTTCAACATTTTTATTGCTTCTAAAGAAAAATATGTGTAGTAAATCTTCTTTTTCTTCTTCTTCATCTTATTGTGGAGACCCCCGTTAGGACCGAGTCCACAATTTAACTACACATAAAACTTTATAACATCACAAACAAGAATTAAAAACAGACAACAGAGTTTTACTTCAAATATTTAGTCCAGCTCTTCAGTGAAGATTTTAAAGCCGGCACAGTAGGGGCAGTGATGGAGGCCTGGTCCAGTGTGTTCCACAGTCTAATGGCTGACTGAAAAAATAATGTTTGTAGACGTCGGTGCGTTCGTGTGGGACATGCAGTTTGAGATGATGACCTCAGGACATTTCCAAGTGGCGGTTCATGATCGTGTACATAGTAGTGCATTTTTACCGCTCTGTATTGTCGTAGGGGCTTGAGTTTGGCTACAAAAAAGCAGAGGCGCTTGTTTTAAGGCAGTAGACCTGTAGGATATGATGAGCCGCTCGACGTTGGGTCATCTCCAACGTGGATATCAGGTGTTGTTGGTGCGTATTCCAGAATGGGTCAAATTAATTTGTATTAACTATGGATCTGGATCCTGGTGGAGCATACAGTTTCTCATTCAAGAGTTGTGTTTTTTTTTTTTATGTTTTTATTTGAAACTGTTCTCAATTGAAGTTGTTCATAGCTACTTTTACATCTTTCAAGTGTGCTGTCTGTGCTCTTTTTCCAGTCTCGCTCAAGGCTGTGATATTATCGTGCGTATCTTGTATACTGTGGGACAGAATGGACAGGTCTTCGGCAAACTATAAGTCTTCTAGTTTTTGCTATTGGGTCCACTGGATTCCTTTTCCTGAGTTGACATAAGCTACTTTTGTGACCCAATCTAGCACTAGAAGGAACATGAGAGGTGAAAGGAAACATCCTTGCTTGACTCCAGTTGTAACATGGAATTCATCTGACACTCTACCATTATGTACTACTTGGAAGTTAAATTTATCATAAAGACTTTTGATGAGGGCTATTATTTTGTTAGGTATTCCATAGTGCCTCATGATTGACCATATTATTTTAAAATTGTATGGTACTCTTCTTGTTTAGGTTTTCTCGTTTTAGCTTGATTTACTGTTTGTTTTGCATGTTTTCTGTCTTGTCGCTAATTCAATGTTATTTGTTTTTTGGGGCAGATCTTAATACTTCATTACAAGTTCCTATAATAATTTATTTGAATTTATCCCAGGTTTTGTCTATGCTTTATTCGACATCATCTAGTTGTAGTGCAGTGAATCGGCTTTTAGGGGTTAATTGTATTGCGTACTTCCTCTGTGATCTCTGGAATTTGTCTAGGTCAAACCTGGTTCTCCTGCTTGTTTTTGACCTTTGGTTGGCTAACTTTACTTTTAGCTTGGCCACTACCAGATGGTGGTCTGAGCCAATGTCTGTTCCTCTCTTTTTTGTGGCATTTTGTTTGTAGAAAGAAGCTGCCTCCAAAACCAGTTCATTAACTTGCAGAAGTTAGCAAACATCTCTCCATTTTCATTCATGTTGCCCAGTCCGTTCATGCCCATTGTCTTCCCTCTCCCTTTGTTGTCGTTGTCTACTTTAAAATTCATATCTCCCAATAAGATCAGTATATCTCTTTTGGGTATTTTATCCATTATACTTTGAAGTAGTTCATAGAACTTTATCTTCTTCGGTTTGCTCGGAGCATAACACATGATGATGTGAATATTTTGGAATCTTGACAGAAATTTGGCTCTAATTATTGTGCCTGAAACTGGCGCCCATTCTACTCTTGAATGTATCTCTGATCAATAGAAGTGCCACTCTATTTCATGGGTGTCTTCCTCATTTTCATTTCCAGATAATAGCAGAGTTTCATATATCTAGTTTCTCCAGTCTTGTTTATGACCGTACTTCGCTTAGTCCCAGAATTTGTAGTTTGTAGTTTGCCATCTCTTTGGCGACCTGTGCACATCTGCCTAGTTTTTGTAGGGTTCGGACATTCCAATATGTTTTTACATTTATGTGGATTGAATGCAGCCCCCGGATGTTTATCTAATTATCATTAGACCTTACCAAAAAAAAAGTACGAACATCAATTACTAATGTTATTTTTCTTTTACTCTTTTAAACAGTTGAAATTGAAGTTAAATTCAGAGTATCATACTTTCTTATTTAAAATTAAACAACAAAACAACAGTTATGCTCAGTTATACAAAAATGATTAATGCGTGTGATGTTTTTATTTAAAGATTTAAATTATTCAATTCAATGTAAAGTTCATAAATTGTGAATAAAAACATTTATGCGCCAGGTACACTTAACGAGCGCTTGGAGAGGTTGCAGGATTTATTGGCTAAGACGAATCTGAAAAAAGGTTCGTAATTTCATAAATAAATTAAGATTAATTATTCATTTGTTTAATACAATTTTGTATTGAAACTAGAATATTTAATAATTCTGGATTCAGAGTTCTTATAGGCTCTACTAATTAGTCCAAAGTAAATGTAATTAGTAGAATGACACGTAAGACACTATCTGGGTTAGACTGTGTCTTTGCTTGTTGTCTAGAGGTAATGGTCGCTGATGTGCATTCGATTTCTAAGTTGATACGTCAAACAAATATATGGATCTTTAAATAAGATAATTCTTAACTGATAACATATAGCCTAACTTGACACATAACAGCACTAATTTTGCACGTCTAACCGTTCTCAACTATCAAAGCGAAAACAAGCCTGAGATTTGAGTTCTTTAAATTTAAAAAAAGTTAGCTATTTCATAGTGGTTATCAATGATTGGCTTAGGCTTATTAGCCAGACTAAAACTAACAATCTATTGGATAAGCTATTTGTTTTTTGAGTCAAGATAATGCAAAGTCTGTTTACTAAAATGTACAATTAATTTTCATTTAGGTTTATTTTCCTTACTGATATCATGACTTATGATTGATCTGTATATTGATATTTATCTCTAAATATGCCCCTTAAAATGAAAGACACAAATCTAGATTTATTTTTTATTATTATTTCCTTTAAAAACAATTATTTATCCTATTATGTAACTTTTTACATGTTGAATTCAGTGACCGTTGCATTCGATATTTATTACTAAAAGGGCTTATCTTGTATTTATTATATTATTTACAGGGTATGTAATTTTTCCATTCATATTACATCTATTCTTATATTTCTATAAAAGATAATTTAAAACAGGAATTAAACCTGAAGAAAGAGGAAATTCTAAAGCTTATGGAAGAAAAAGGTAATCCTATTTTGTTTTGAAATATAAGCTTAAGGTGTTTGTAATCATTAGTTATTCAATATTTCTATACAATGTACAATAAATAGATAATTTTGTTGCATCAAATCAGTTATGCGGAATTAGTATCTGTACATTTAAAAATATTTCCTTCCTGGTATCATGACTTATGATTGAATTATAAATATCTTTCTCTAATTATTATCACACCTTAAGAAGAAGTAGAAGAATCAATTATAAATGTAACTTTTATTTTACTTCTTTAACAGTTGAATGTAAATTTTGTGTAATTTCTTCTTGCTAATTAATCAACAACACAACAACAATCATACTAGGTTTAAAGAAATTCAATATTGTCTTATTGTAGAACAAGCAATTCTGTCTATAGATTTGTACGATTCAACTCAATTTACGTTTTATAAATCAGGAATATAATAAAATGTATGCTCAGTGTATGCCTAATAAACTTTTGGAAGCATTAAATAAGTCTTAGGCCTAGACAAATGTAGAAAAAGGTTTGCCATTTCATAAAAACGATATTAATTGTTTATTTGTTTAAATCAAAATTTGAGTTGAATTTAGAGCATTTTGTTTTTTCTTTCTAAATTTTAAAACTTTAGAGCTCAGAAGGAAGGTCAACTGAACTATCTATTCTTTGATTTTTACTGCCTTTCTCTTAACTCGTACTATCTGCTTGATTGCTTGATTGCTTGCTTTGTTGCTTGTAAAACTTTGCATCGCTTTTTCTTTTAACTCGTACTGTCTGTCTGCTTTATTGTTTGCTTGCAAAACTTTGAATCGATATTTCGACCACTTCCCGTCGTCCAATCGAGCTCAAACTTAGGCAGCAGATTTATGGCGACTAACAATATTTTATTACGTAATTTGATGATCCCGGGACGAGACAACCATTTACTTACGTGGCAATGGTTAAATATTGAAACGAGCCACTATTTATTTCATCACACCTGGTCAAATTTTAGTTATATTGTTATTTCGGCTATAGCCCCTATTCAGTTCATGAAATAATAGTTATTATGTTGTTGTAGTTAGTGTGATTATACTTTCACTTGGTGAAGGTCTTATTATCTCAATCTGATATTAATTTATTGTAGTCTAGGTAATCCTGGTTCAAAGTATCCCCTGGTAATCTACATAACGTAGAGTAGAGTTTTATTTGATTTTCCTTCATGTATATCTACTTTTGGCTCATATTATACAGCAAGTATCGTGATGGTGAATTGTAGTGTTGGTTATTACTATAGTAATATAAGTAACACACACAAGTATAAAGAGTTGATAAACTGACGTTAAACAGGTTGTGTAAAGCAACAAATAATTGGCTTAATTACAAAATCCTCAAATAGGAATCCGTATGGTATTTATACACAAGTAATTTAGAATAACACATAATCCATAGTACAAATAAGAAATATCTTCAATAAGCTTTGAATATTTTTGAGACTAGTTGTAAAATAATATTGAATCCTTCATTATAGAAATTAGTAGGAGTTTTATCTCAGAGCACGTATTTTAGCATGCTTACTTGCCTTACTTGTCGAAGGCTGGCAAAGAACTGACTAAACCATTCACCGTTCCACGTGGGTCTATCCTATGGGTTGATTCGATACTACTACGTTTCGTAAAACTATTCTATCAAATTTTCATTTAAAAAAAAAAATTAATTATACTATACTAAAGACAATATTCATATCTTACACGAAAGTAAAAGAAAAATTTTGGTTTCACATTGAAAATGCCGGTCCAATTTTGTTTGGTTTTTCGTCACAAAGCTAGAAAAAAAAAGTGTGCGCTAAGATTATTTTTATAAGTAACAGAAAAAAAAACTAAACAATTCATACGGAGTAAGGAGATATTTTTCTGTAGATGTTTCATTTCCAGTAGTCAATCAATTATTTAATTACATGATGGTAAACTTATTTTACAAAGAAAGGGAGTATAATAAAAACTTCGTTTTTATGGGTTAATTTATTATTGTGTGACTCTAAATAATCAGATGATGCTTCTGTTAGCGCAAATTTACAATTTTGATTCACGGATACTTTCCTTACTGATATCATTACTTTTAAATGATATTTATCTCTAAATATTTCATCAACCAAAACTTTTGGCAAAACATCAGCTGTTTGGTTTTGGAGTTTTCTATCCTAGATTATATTGTAGATTACCAACGATTATATGCACAGGGCAGCACAGGCTTGCTTCTGATTTAAAAGCGCCCTAGACACGTATATTTTCTTTCGTTTATTGTGAAGTTTTGTTGGAAATATATTAGTCACAGGACATAACTTTGTATGCCGTGGCCAGAGAAAAATTGGAAGTGTTGTTTCACTTGCACTATAGATCAAATGTGTCTGAAATTTATTAATCAAATCTTTTGTACTTAGAAATACACCTGAGTTTTAAATGGTTGTAATTGTCTTGCAGCTTCTTCTGATAATAAATTGGCTGCTCAAGATGATGAAATCAATCGACTGAAAACACTTGAAGGTAAATGTGGGCTTATCTCCCCTTAAATATTAAACAAGAAAAACAAAGAAAAAACAACAACATCAGAAAATAAGAATGTAAATACAATGTAAAAATTATGATAAGTTGTATCAATTTAGTATGCAACATTGACTTATGCATGTTAATCTTTCTGTAGATTTGAAAAATTCCACAAATTGGAAAGTTTAAAAATCATTTTAAAAAAATAATAATAACATTTTTCTTTCAGCTGAACTTAAAAGGCGTTTGGAGACATTGAATGCTTCTTTAGCTAAGATGAAGGCGGAAAAAGGTTTATAACTTCTCAAATAAATAGGCCTACGTTAAATCGATATTTTATTTGTTGAATCTATGTATATATGGTTTGGCGTGCTGGTCTAAGTGCTGCGTCACAGGGCCTCTAATTAGCATAGGCTATCAGGGCATACTTAGTGAATAACTCAGCAAGCACACAGGGTGATGGGGAGGGGTGACTTTGGCAGGTTATCTAAGGTATGCTGGTCCCGATGTGCTGATGATTTCTATGTGATTTTTAAGACAAATTTATATCCAGGTTTCGTTGGCTCGTATTTAGGCTGAGTTAAACTGTTGACTAATTGACACTGTCACTTGACACAGGTATTCTATCAATCAATAGGCAAGGCGTATTGTAATAACGAAGATTTTATTCACATGAAAGTCCGAATGCAATCATTAATGACGTGAGCAGATAAATCATACAATCCAAATACAAGTGATATAGTTAAATCTAGCGGTAGGCTTATACCTTAATTAGACCTGGGACTGAGTAGGGCCGAGTTTACGCCATTAAGTATAGGCCGACCGAAATTCGGTTTTGGTGTCGAATGTAGGCGAATTGCCTCTTTTGGCATGGTTTGGGTTGAAGCCGAAAGGTTCACTTTCAGTTTGGTTTTGGTTTCGGCCAAAACTGATATTGACTTTCGGTCATCAACCGAATATCTATTTTAACTTTCAAAATTCAGACTACAATGCTATATAGCGCTGCAACAAAAACTGAAATTTGGGGAGGAAGAATATTTTTAAACTGTTTGATTCACACAAAACAGATCCTAAACATTAAATTTTATGCAAGCCCTCATTAGTCAAAGGCGACTCCTAGGCCAATGGTATTTTTTTTTAAATTTTGGCGCAGCCTTTTGATTTACGAAGAGAAATAAACTGGAATTTCCCCACTGATGCTCAACGTTCCTAACAGACCGATATACGTAGTGTTGCCAGATACTTGAACTTCAAAAAGAAAGACATATAGAAACAAAGAGGATGACATATTTAGGGTTTCATATAAATATTTAGTTTACTAGCATGGTCCATCGCTTGGTCCCTATGTTGAATTTGTCTAATATGCCTTGTAGCCAGAAAATTAAAGTGCCTAAATATTCTTCTGTTTATATGAGAGCAAGTTTCACAGCGTATGTGTTTCATTTGACTTATCTTGGTAAATGATATTATAGGTTGTTGATGCAACTAGAAATTAAGTGGGTGACAGTACTTAACCTTTGGGGTTGCTGAGTTTTTTTTTTCTTTTTTTCTTGCATATTGACTAGGGTTACCCGGTTTGTTAAGTATTATTTGATGCAGTTCAATATTCTGTGGAATAAATGGATTTTAATATAGTTCTATGATTAGTCCCTACTTCCAGACCTTAAGGAAAGCTTCTTCTAGGTCACTTTCTCGTGGAGGCCATCTTCTATTTCTTGAACTGCTGCGGTTAGATGAAAGGTTGAAATATGAAATATCGCGACAGACGAACTGTTGAGGTAGGCGAGATGCCTGCAGACTAACTGTATAAAGACTAACATTTGAAGACGAAAAGTTATAGGCTACCTTTTAATTGACCAAGGTAGCCACTGGTAAATGGAGTTAACTTCAAATTGAATAATTAAAATGCGTCCAACGTTGTACAATACTAATGTACTTTTTTATATAATATTACAATTATTTTTCAAAAGTTAAACTAAATTATTTAAAATACAACCTACATATTCAGTAACAACAAATTCTAAAGTTATATTTTATTTCTGTGTAGTTTTAGTTTGTGTTTCTTTCTCTCTATTATTGAAAATAATAACTGATATGATAATTGATCTTTTTTAATTTTTAAACATTAGCTCAAAAAGAAGAAGAAAGAATTTATGAAGAAGAAAAGTTGAGCATTCGCACAGAAAAATGTCAGTTTGTCTATTATATAAGAACTATTTTTTCATTACAAAATGATTCAATAATGAAGAGATGATCGATTGTTCTTTTATAGCAATATCTAAGAATTTTCATTGTTGTCACTTTTGTTTTTTAAAAGGTTATGGCAAGGTTGGACAAACGATATTGTTTAAAATTTAGAAAGTTTAAAGGGAATAGTCACAAATCTTTCAAGTTCTTTTTTTTTATTAAAAATATTTTGGCAACAACAAAAATAGGCCAATAATACACTTTATTTTACAACATGTTTTATAATCAACTCTGCAACTAACTTTACTTTAGTTCCTGCGAAGAAAATCGTTGTTTCTTTCAAAGATTTTTTGTCTAAGCTCTTTTTGATGTTTTGTTGTTTTGTAGTCAAATGAAAAATTGAGTATGTACTTTTTTTTAAAGTTATTTGGCATGCTTTATTACTTGGTCCCCAGGTTGAATTTGTCTAATATGCCTTGTAGCCAGAAAATTAAAGTGCATGAATATTTTCTTTCTGTGTAGCTTTATTTTGTTTTGTTTTTCTTTCTTTCTATTATTGAAAATACTGACAAACATAATTAATTTTTGTTAATTTCTTTTTAAATTAGCTCAAAAAGGAGAAGAAAGAACTTATGAAGAAAAAATGTTGAGCATTGGCACAGAAAAAGGTAAGTATGTCTAGTATACAATAAACAAATTTTCATTAAAAATTGAAACGGAACATATAAGGAAATATCTCTGATAAGTGTATAAACATGTACAGTTCCATTGCGGTTAAAGTATAGGCCTATGGTTTCTTTGTCACTTGGTGCTATATACAGGTATACAATTATTTAGTTGTCCGTTGCAGCTGGTTACCCAGTATACATTGATTCTTGTTTGACCATATATATATATATAGGTCTTTACAATTACAAAATTCATTTTTCCTCTTTATTAACTCTACCGTCACTGTATAACATTGATCTTAAAAATATAATATTTACAGTAATTTAGATTGTTATACAAGTCTTTGAAAATTTTGTTTAGTGTGAAACAAACCAGAAAATAAATTACTTTATTCCACTGTGTCCAAAAACTCAACAGTTGGGAGAGTAGACTTTAAATAAGGGTATTATTCTTTCCGATAAATTAATATGAGTTATTTCTTTTTTCTTCCCTTCTCTTTTAGGTTTGTCTAGCGTTTATATCAAGCACCAGGAAGGAGGAGCAGAAAATGTTACAGTAGAAAAAAATGAACAACTCATACCAGTAACAGATTTTTCGGTAACTGATTTACCCCCGTGCTATCGACATGATGAAATGTTACAGTTGATTACATCTTTGGCAGACATAACAGTTAAGGTCGAAATCACTGGGGTAAGTGAGGAACGAAAACAATTTTGGACTGAAAATATTGATCCACTTATTGATATGATTGATCCACTCATTGCCAGTGATATTCTGTTAGGAAGTGGAAAAGTGGATGATGTGTTTTTTCGGACAGACGAAGACGGACCGAATCCATGCCAATGCGAGAAATGTAAGAATGCTCCAGTGAATAAGTGGGGAGAAATCCGAATCCTTACCACAGCCCAACTAATGTATGATGACGACGATGCCAAGCATTTCTCTGCTACGTTCTTCTTTGACGACGATGAACAAAGTGCTGATATCAGGAGAGTTCAAGGACACGAGATAATGGCTCGTAGCATTAAAAAGGATCTGTGCATGTTCACATGTTTCACTTGTGATGTGGAATTGGTAGAAAAACTGGAAAAAATCTTGGATAAATTTGAAGAAAGCTGGGAGAAGGCTTTTGATAAGTATATTCGAGATGTCAAGTGGGAATGGGAAAAATTAGTTATCATTATCTATCACCCCTATGGACAAAGAAAGCACATCGCCCTTGGAAAGAAAATTGAGGAAACAAAAGGGAATAAGAAAATTGCTTATGACGCACCCACTTATCCAGGTAGTTCTGGTGCCTATGTTTTGATACCAGATTTTGATGTGAAAGTTGACATCTTTCCATTTCATGAAGATGACTAAACCATTGTTGAATTCAACTTAGCCTAGCCTAACAGCTTTGCTACATTAATTATTTTTAATTTTTGTTTTTGCTTCAATGTAAAAAGAAACAACATATTATTACACATGTGTATGAAATTGTTAAATCGTTCAAAGTAAAATTACTCTTATGGATTAAGAAGCCAAGTGCTGGAAATTCGTCCAATATCTTAGATCTCTTTAAGAAAATTGGAGCCTTAATAACTGGAAGAAAATATACAGAACTGTTTCCTATTTATCCTCCAAAAGTTAAATGTATAAATTGGAAACGTCCTCTAAAAGCAAGTTGTATTATATTAACAATATTGCTTAATTCGTCAATTTTTTTTTAATATACTTAGACCTATTGATAATCACCGTATGTTAAAGTTCTAAACTGAGCGCCATTTTAGAATGATTTCAAATTAAGTGTGTGTTCGTGACCGGGTTTTCCCGTAATGTGAAATATTGCTGTCTACTTTTTTTATTATTTACTTTTTTTATTGTTTAGTATTTTTTTCCCTTTGAGAGTTTTATTGTTTGTTTAATATTATGGATAAGAAATCAGGGTTCACAGTTACTTAACCCCCCGACACTTAATCCTCGAGTGACATAATCCTCTGACATTAAATCCTAAAAAATGCATTTTTAGGTATAAAATTATCAAATCAGATCGGAATATAATTCATATCAAAGACAAAAAGCTAATAGTCCGATATTACCTTATTTATTTTCCAAGTGTGACAATAATAAAAAATATTTAAATGCATTAATAATAACATTTAAATCTTGTTATTAAATAAAATATAATAAATTTTAACATTAGTTTCAAGTTGTTTCAACACTAGAACTTCAAATCAAATTAAACTGATTGTTGTTCATCCATATGATAACAAATTGTTCTTAAGAGTTTGTGGGGTAAATGTCCACATTGTTGGATGATGAGATTGGAGGGCATGATTTCTTATACCCAATTCAGTGACTTTGCGTAATACCGCTTGACTAAGATGGAAATAACATACCCTTACTCTACATGTTCTAAGCTTTTCTCTAAAAGCAGTTATCACAGCTTTCTCAAAGTCTGTAACTATAATATATCTGGAGCTGAATTAGGTATTGGTGCTCTAACTGCATCCAACAATCTATTATATGTATATGTGACACTTGATTTGTCCTGCAGCAGGCAGTACATTACCGGTGGAATCACTCCTTGTGCCAATTGAAAATGAATTGTGTAGAGCTTTATTTTTTTTATCTTTAAACGTAGAAATCATCAATTGGACTATTACAGACTAATTAATACTCTGCTAATTATTACAAAAGATCTACACAGTAGCGGGCCCTTAAGTCTACCATAAGACCACTTCTAAAAAGGACAGCCATGTATTGCTTTAGAAAGGGTTAAGTGTCTGGGGATTAAGTTTCTGGGGATTAAGTGACTCGGGGATTAAGTGGCGGGGATTAAGTGTCTGGGGATTAATATAACCTGTCACCGAAATCAGAACCTTAACAGTAACAATTCATATGCATATTCCAGGACCAGGCGACCGTAAACAATAAAAAATATTAAAAACTAAATACCGAAAGAATCCTTCTCATTACAGTTTTTTTATTGTAATATTGTTTGTTTTTTTCTCTCTCTTTTAACAAAACACATTGTAATCATTCGTTTCTCCGTCATTATGACGGGGCATAACTCACAGTTTAAAAATAAACAATTTTGCTTGTAAATATGAAATGGATTAGAAAGTACTTCAGACTGATATTTGATATAAATATATATTTATATAAGTCATTTAGTGGCAGTTCTGAAATAATTCCCTTTTATTTAAAGACATAAACTAGTTTACTATTTATTACTTCACATTCAATTCAAAGATAACTGCAATATTTTGTACATAGATATAAATATGTTAACAATTTTCCATTGATAAAGATTAACAAGTCGTAGCTAAAATCACAATTAATTGCCGAACATTTGAGAAGTGGTTTCTTCTATTAAATACAGTGGTCCGTGTCGCTGAAAGCACTAATAACTAAGTGGCAAACTGACCAAAACTAAGCTCTAGAACTCTAGTAGAATGATGGTATACACGTTTAACAGTGATTTTTAATAAACCTATTCAAGTAATTAATACATTTAATGCATTTATATTTAGTTTTAACATTAAAAGAAACCAGCTGTTATGCTTCACCTGTTTGAGACCCTCGAATGTATAAAATAACGTATTTTATGTATGCACAATCTATTGATGACACTTGTTAGATTTCTTTTATTATCTTTTTAATATTTGCTTAATTGGTAGCCTACATTAAGGCCTACATTAATATGTTCTAAACAAACTAATATTTTAAAACAGATATGTGATTATTATGAACTATTATTCATAGCACTATTATCATTGACATTTTAATTATAAGTTTCAACTGCAAAGAATAATATATCACTATTAACTTTTTACTTATTATTGTGAAATATCTTGTTTGGAGAATAAGGTTTTTTTCTCTCTTAAAATACTTTCTGTGTAGGTCAATGTTTAATAATCAAATGCAAATATTTTGGAGCCATTTTTCTAATTATTTATAACATTAATAATTTTATAATGTAATACTAAGACTAATATTATATGATATATAGGCTATATATATATATAGTATCATGTATTCATAGCTCTCTCTCAACGCGAGTTTTGTGGGTGGGGCCTAAGTTTTCCCTTTCCTTGACTTTAAGTAACGAGTGCAAAAGATTCTTAGTAATCTTCGGAATCCAATCCTGTGCCGACCTCAAATTCTCGGAATGGCTAGGAATAGTGTATTATTTCTCGTACAGGAGAGTTCATGTTAAAACTATCATTTTTATTATCAGTTTTGTAATGATATCATTATTTTAACCCCTCCTAGTAATAGGTCTGTTCCCCGCTCTACTCCGCGAGTATTTAATGATTCGCGTTGTCTTTCAAGGCCGTTAGTCTTGTGCAGAGTTTTTGCAGATTGTTTTGCAAATTTTTCTGTATATAGTTTCTTTTGAGTCTGTTGGATGGACCTTGTGTTGGCACTATTCTATTATTGCTGTAAATACTACATTTATTGTACATATTTGAAATTATCACCTGAATTAAATTATCAACAACATTTACGCTGAAGCTTCCTCGTCAAGTAACTATTTTTGTTTCATTGTTTACAATATTATAATATATAGCCTATATTTACTTTTTACTACAACCTCAAGGAAAGGAACTGTTAGAACACAAATCCTGAGTTTTTTCCCAGGACGATGGAGTTCGTGTAATACTGAAATACAAATAATATTAATCAAAGTCTACCTTTGGACGAACGAGAATTATCAACAACATTTACACGGCTCTGACCACAAGGGGATTGTGGTCGTAACAATATATATATATATATATTGTCACGTGCGAAATCAGCTACTGACGTATGATGATAGTTTTAGTAATGTATTATTATATATTCTTTTGATTCATTTCCATCTTGGATCTCACAAGGTTGTATAAGAATTTGTGTTGATGTTATTCAATTAGATTTGATGTTTATTTTACTCGTTTGATATGAATCTTTTGTGTACGAAATGATTTAGATAAACTGTACCTTAATATAGAGAAATCCACAATCCTGTTTGAATGATTGAACACAATTTTATTCCAACAAGTTGAGATGATAAATACAACAGTAACACAGAATACATGTAACAGTATTATATGATGAAACTTAATCAGTTGAGATTCTTCTATATCGTACTAAGCCGTAATCCTATCTTTAAGAAAGTGGTCAAAAACAGTCCTCACACATTAACGCCCAAGCTAGAACTAAACTAACGATATTCAACCCTCGTGCATATGACGTATTTTAATGCTATGACGTAGTGTCTAGACATATGCATGTTTTATTCCTAACACGGAAACATTTCGGGTTTAAGATTATTTCTTTTTAACTTTAGTTAATAATAATAGAACCAATATAATGATGGAAATAAAACTTTTGTAACACTCGCCCCCCCCCCCTTAAGACACAAAGGAATTACAGACAGTGTTAAGTATGGAATTCTTTGTAGAGTACCCATAAAATGAACCGAATTCCCAAACTATTCGTAAGATTTAATTTACTATTGGACAATCTTTTTAAGATTAAAATGAACCATATATTACATATCCCCTTAATAACAAAGTCGCTATTATGGAATCCCTTATCACATTATCTTATCAATGATTATTAATTAAACATTTATTTATCACTTAATATTTACAATTATGATTATTGTGTGTACAACGTTGACCATAAAACTATTACCACCAATAACCAATTCCCAACATAACTGATATGAATTACCCAAATAAGTGGAACCGATTAATAATTGATAGATAATTCTTTAGAAAGTTTAATTTATTTATAACCGATCATAGTATCATTAACTAATGATTTTCAGTTATTATATTATTATGATGTCTAAATTATGACATCAAGAATATTTTTTAAAAATGTGATAATCTCAGCTGATTTAGCTTTTACATAGCATAAAAATAAGACATCCAAATTATAACATGACGACATAGAAAACAAACGATTTGCAAAACACATCAATAATCAATTGAACAAACACAAGTGTGGATGTATTCAAGTTAAATACCGGTGTGTGTGCAATTGATGTATGCAATAGTTACCTTTTACCTTACAAAGTATGATTGTTTCTAGTAGAATTTGAAGTTCTGTTCTGTAATGTTTCATATTGTAATATTTCAAAACATAGTTTATTTATTGTCATATTTACAATAATATAAATGTTAATCAATATGACATAAAAGAAAACATTTAATGAGAAACTGACTTTATCTTCTGGTTCACCAGTTATATGCGCGACAACGTGTCAGCGACCACATTTTGTTTACCTGGTAAATATACCACATTTAAGCTAATCTTACGTTGGAGCAATTGAATATTTTTGCTATCACGTCAGAACAGTTAAATAGCATGTCACTAACCCAGTTAAAAGAGATGGCAAATTCTCTGGGAATAGACATTACTGAAGTTATACCAGTAAGGAGTAAATTGATTCAAGATATTAAGGACTGTTTGAAAAGACCTGGTAGAATGCTTGAAGAAAATACTATGAATAATGAAGAATCAGTGGTTCTCAATGTATCAGAAACCCTGAAAACAGACATAAATAACCATGAATTTAAAGTGAATGTGAATGAACTAAGTGCGGACATGAAATTCCAGTTAGAAATGAAGAAGTTAGAAATTCAAGTACAATTAGAGGGTAAAAGAATAGAAGCAGAGAAAGAGAAGGAATTGGAAAAAGAAAGAATCGCTAGTAATGAAAGGATTGAATTGGCAAAGTCTCGTTCGTCAACTCATACTATGCAGGAAACAAATAATGTGGAACTATATAAGTTTAAAAAGCATGTACCAAGCATGGAGAACATGGACATTGATGAGTTCTTTATGGTCTTCGATAGAAACTCGATCGATTATAAATTTCCTGAAGATAAGAAAGCAGTACTTTTACGTTCAGCTCTAACAAAAGGCAAGGCTCTAGATGTAGTATTGAATTTGACTCCAGAGGAATGCAATGATTATGAACTAACAAAGAGCAGAGTACTATTGAGTTATGTTCTAACTCCAGAAAAGTATCGAAAGTTATATCGTGAGTACAAGAAGGAACCAGAAGTTTCACATGTTGACTTCCTGAGATTAGAGAAAAAGTCCTTTGATCGATGGTTACGTTCTAAGAATGTGAATAAAGATTATGAAAAACTATATAATCTCATACTGATGGAGGATTTTACTGAGAAGATTCGCACTGATATAAAAGTTCATTTGGCTGATCGTGGTATTGAAATAGCAGAACAAGCAGCAGTTAAAGCCGATGAATACGTCATTATTCACCCGCATAGCCATTATTTTCAAAATGACAGAACAAGTTTGAGGACTCAAAACAGTAATACAGAGAGGAAGTTAAGATCGACAGAGGATAAAAGTAAACAAAAAGCCGATAAACAAGAGAATTCAAGTTTTGTACAAAAGAGAATTACCTGTACATTCTGTAAGAAAGATGGACATATAAAAGAGAATTGTTGGAGTCTACATAAAGAGAAAAGACCCATTAAAAACAAGAACAACGTGGTTTTATCACACATCGCCGTACAAACTGAAACTCAAATAAACAAAACTGCCCACAAAAGAATTAAAGCTGAAAGAAAGACATCTGATGTTAGTCATGAAGAGATGGCGAAACACGCATGTCCAAGCTGCTCAAAGTCGGAAAAAGTCTTTGAAATGAAGACCGAGACTATTGAACATTCTAGTTTCAACTCCAAAGGGAGTGTGACAGATGAACAATCAGTAAATAAAACGTTTACTTATGGAGGCAGTAGTGTAGCAAGAAACTCAGTAGGCAGAGAACTACCCGAGTGTATGCTATCGGATGTTAGCGAGGGCTATGTGTCACCTATAGATAATCAAGCTAGAGAACGGAAGATTAAAATTCTACGTGACTCCGGTGCTGAAATATCTCTACTGTTGAAGAATACTGTACCAACGTCGAAATTGACTCATACAGGCCAGTATGCCTTAATCAGTACTATGGCTGGAACACTCACGGCACCGTTACATCGTATACAGTTGAAGAGTAATTACTTCACTGGATCTGTTATTGTTGGGATAGTGAAGAAATTTCCCTACAGAGGCATTTCATTACTTTTAGGAAGTGACATTGCCAAACATCAGGTACATCCTGTACTTAAAGAACCCAAAGACTCTATTCAGTGTAAGAATACTGAAAATTCAGTATGTGTTATCACCAGAGCTATGGAGAAACAGCAGATGACTGATGAATCGACAAAGAAACCAGAACCAACACCAGAGATTGACTTGCAAGCAACCTTCATGGCGGATGTTCTAGGTGGTCACTCAAGGCATACTGATCAAAATAATTTGTCGCCTAGACAACTACTCATTCTTGCTCAAGGCAAAGATCCAGAGATCGGGAAGCTAAAAGAGGAAGCAAAGAATGAAGGAGAGTTAGAAACAATGGCCGCAGGTTATTACCTAAGGGACGAGTTGTTGATGAGGAAATGGAGAGGGAAAGAAAACGACGATGAAACATGCAGCGAAGTACATCAAATCGTGGTACCCAATGTATACCGCAAGGACATACTACATATGGCCCATGATTTACCGTATGCTGGTCACCTAGGGATTCAGAAAACCTTCGATAGGATTCTTCCATATTTCTTCTGGCCTGGCCTACGTCGTGACGTCACATCGTTTTGCAGATCATGTCATATCTGCCAGATGGTCGGCAAACCGAATCAGACCATTCCGGTAGCTCCTCTACGACCCATACCAGCATTCTCAGAACCCTTCAGTCACATCATTATAGACTGAGTCGGTCCGTTGCCTAAAACTAAGGCTGGCCACCAGTATCTGTTCACTATAATGTGTTCGGCAACGAGATACCCAGAGGCTATTCCTCTACGTAGCATCAATGCCGACAAAATCTCTGATGCACTTATCGTATTCTTCACCCGATATGGTCTTCCGAAAACCGTGCAGTCAGATCAAGGTTCAAATTTCACATCGAAGTTATTTCGCCAAGTCTTAGAACGGCTGGGTATTCGTCATGCAGTATCGAGTGCATATCATCCACAGAGTCAAGGCGCACTGGAACGATACCACCAAACATTGAAAAACATGCTCCGTACTTTCTGTTTCGAGCATAACGACGACTGGGATCGTGGTATTCCCTTCGCACTCTTCGCAACCAGAGAGACTGTACAAGAATCTCTTGGTTTCAGTCCCTTTGAACTGGTATTCGGACACACAGTTCGTGGACCACTAAAGTTGTTACAAGAGACATGGTTATCATCCACTGAAGACACTGGTCTACTGACATACGTGGAAATTTTTTAAAATAGAATGTATAATGCATTAAAAGTTGTCAGATCTAATCTTTTGCAGGCACAAGACAAGATGAAGGTCTATTATGACGTCAACGCAAGAACCCGTATCTTCCAACCTGGTGATAAGGTTCTCATGCTGACACCACTGTCTGGTCAACCCCTGAGTGCCAAGTTTACAGGACCCTACGAGGTTATGGCTAAGCTTAGTGGGGTTAACTATCTTGTAAAGACCCCTGATAGACGGAAATCGCAACGAGTGTGCCATATCAATATGTTGAAACCATACATTACCAGAGAAGAACAAAAAGTTGTTGCCTCGGTAAACACTGTTATTAAAGTCGGGAATAATTCACCCGAAATTGAGCGTGAAGTGGCAGAAAGCAAACTGCAAAATACAAAGGCTCTGAAAAACCTAAATGAAAAATTGGCACATTTACCTGATTGCGAACAATCCGCTATCAAAGGTCTAATTAATGAAAATATCCATTTATTTGGAGATGTACCTAGTAGAACTAGTGTAGTAAAGCATGATGTTATTCTAAATGAAAATACTAAAAATATTAAACAACATCCATACAGGTCAAATCCTATCCAGTTAGAATGCATCCGTAAAGAGGTTCGCTACATGCTTGACAATGACATCATTACACCTAGTAGTAGTGACTGGTCTTCCCCTTGCGTATTGGTACCTAAAGCCGACGGATCCATGAGGTTTTGTGTGGACTACCGTAAGGTAAACAAAGTGACAAAAACTGATTCCTATCCAATACCGAGAATTGACGATCTAATAGATCAAGTGAGTAATGCTAAGTTTGTGACGAAGATTGATCTATTAACGGCGTATTTTCAGATTCCACTGACTGAGAGGGCTCAGGAGATATCATCGTTTGTAACCCCTGATGGACTGTACAAATTTAAGGTCATGCCCTTTGGTATGGTTAATGCACCCTCTACTTTTCAACGGTTAATAAATACCATTACTCAGGACATTCCTAAATGTCATGCATACCTCGATGATATTGTTGTCTTCAGTGACGATTTTAAATCTCATTTAGATCAACTGCATTTGTTATTTACGAAATTGACTCATGCTAATGTCACCATTAACTTGACTAAGAGTCAGTTCTGCCATGCAACCATCGAGTATCTAGGTCACATAGTGGGAAATGGTTTGGTAAAACCACTAAATGCAAAGGTGAAGGCTATTCGTGAGTTCCCTGTTCCTGAAACCTGTAAACAACTCCGCAGTTTTCTCGGGATGGCGGGGTACTACCGTCGGTTCTGTCAAAACTTCTCAACCATTGCATATCCATTAACAAATCTATTAAAGAAGAATTGCACTTTCAAATGGTCTAATGAATGCCACCAGGCCTTTGATAAATTAAAAGATGTTCTTTCTGAGGCACCTGTATTAGTAACACCCAATTACAATAAACCCTTTAAAATTACCGTTGACGCGTGTGATACAGGGATGGGAGCGGTCATTTCTCAAAAGGGTGATGATTCACTGGAACACCCGATTAGTTTTTACTCTCAAAAATTTGATAAGCATCATAGAAACTATAGTGTGATAGAAAATAAACTTTTAGGATTAATCCTAGCATTGAAACATTTTGATTTTTATATCAATGGTTCTCCATATCCAATTGATATTTTAACTGATCATAACCCTTTAGTTTTCCTTTCCAGGGTTAAACAGAACCAAAGAATTATTCGCTGGAGCTTATTCCTCCAAGCATATAATTTAAATGTGGTATATTTACCAGGTAAACAAAATGTGGTCGCTGACACGTTGTCGCACATGTAACTGGTAAACCAGAAGATAAAAGTCAGTTTCTCATGAAATGTTTTCTTTTATGTCATTCATTGTATTGATTAACATATATATTATTGTAAATATGACAATAAATAAACTATGTTTTGAATTATTACACTATGAAACATTACAGAACAAAACTTCAAATTCTACTAGAAACAATCATACGTTGTAAGGTAAAAGGTAACTATTGCATACATCAATTGCACACACACCGGTATTTAACTTGAATACATCCACACTTGTGTTTGTTCAATTGATTATTGATGTGTTTTGCAAATCGTTTGTTTTCTATGTCGTCATGTTATAATTTGGATGTCTTATTTTATGCTATGTAAAAGCTAAATCAGCTGAGATTATCACATTTTTAAATATTCTTGATGTCATAATTTAGACATCATAATAATGTAATAACTGAAAATCATTCGTTAATGATACAGTGATCGGTTATAAATAAATTAAACTTTCTAAAGAATTATGTATCAATTATTTATCGGTTCCACTTATTTAGGTAATTCATATCAATTCTATGGGAATTGGTTATTGGTGGTAATAGTTTTATGGTCAACGTTGTACACACAATAATCATAATTGTAAATATTAATTGATAAATAAATGTTTAATTAATAATCATTGATAAGATAATGTGATAAGGGATTCCATAATAGCGACTTTGTTATTAAGGGGATATGTAATATATGGTTCATTTTAATCTTAAAAAGATTGTCCAATAGTAAATTAAATCTTACGAATAGTTTGGGAATTCGGTTCATTTTATGGGTACTCTACAAAGAATTACATACTTAACACTGTCTGTAATTCCTTTGTGTCTTAAAGGGGGGCGAGTGTTACAAAAAAATGTTTTATTTCCATAATTATATTGGTTCTATTATTATTAACTAAAGTTAAAAAGAAATAATCTTAAACCCGAAATGTTTCCGTGTTAGGAATAAAACATGTATATGTCTAGACACTACGTCATAGCATTAAAATACGTCATATGCACGAGGGTTGAATATCGTTAGTTTAGTTCTAGCTTGGGCGCTAATGTGTGAGGACTGTTTTTGACCACTTTCTTAAAGATAGGATTACGGCTTAGTACGATATAGAAGAATCTCAACTGATTAAGTTTCATCATATAATACTGGTACATGTGTTCTGTGTTACTGTTATATTTATCATCTCAACTTGTTGGAATAAAATTGTGTTCAATCATTCAAACAGGATTGTGGATTTCCTCTATATTAAGGTACAGTTTATCTAAATCATTTCATACACAAAAGATTCACATCAAACTAGTCAAATAAACATCAAATCTAATTGAATAACATCAATAGAAATTCTTATACAACCTTGTGAGATCCAAGATGGATGTGAATGAAAAGAATATATAATAATACATTACTAAAAATATCATCATACGTCAGTAGCTGATTTCGCACGTGACAAAAGATATATAGATATAGATATATATATATATAGATATATATATTTATATATATATATTTATATATATATATTATAATATATTCTGTGGATATCCCGTGGACGAGGAAAAAAGTCCACAATTTTTTGTGATTAGCTATCAATGCACCCACACCGTCGATGCGAAATTCAGGATGGGTTGAGCTCAACTCTTATAGCAATGGGTCTAGATCCTCGAGTAGCATCCTTTGATGTTCCTGTGAGCGAAGGCGCAGGCTCGGTTAGCTTTGTCAACAATAGATTGGACATGTGTTCCTAAGTGGGGGTTTTCTGTGATATGCACTCCCAGATACTTGTTTTGTTTTCAGGTGAGTGTGATCTTGAAAGGTGTAGCTGATGGGGATCATGGTCCTTTTTTCTTGAAATAGAGAGGAGGTAGCACTTATCGACGTTGAACGCCATTTGCCATTTTGATTCTCAAGACTCCAACTCCTTGGGGTCATTTTATATATATAATATGTATGTGGCACTTTTTAGATACCCGCACTAATCATGATATGATTATATTATGACATAATTATATGATAATATATTTTAATTAACCAATGGCGTAGATATGGAATAAGCTGCCTGGCGCACCCACCGCACTCAAGCTACGCTACTGTATTTTGACAATTATTTTTAAATGTTATGTTGATGTTTTTTTTCTATTTGTTTCCTTGCTTTTTTAAATTAAAACAGTGTTTTTCTCAACTGGAGTAATTAGTGGTTAATGTAGGCTTTGCATAATAAACATATTTTTTTTTGTTTTGTATTTTATTTGTTTGTTTCTTTTTTGTTTTTTCTTTAAATATATTTTTTTTTCTTAACTGAAGCAATTGGAATAGGCCTGCGTTACGTTTATCAACTGCTGTGGGTTAGGGATAATATTTTTCATACGATACTCAATTTCTTACATATAATTACCACTATTTGCAATACATTTTCAATAATTACTATATTTAGTAAAATGGTAGGCTATAAGCATACGTAAACTATTAAAGCACAACAGACAAAAAACTCCAAATTTTACAAAATTATTTTGAAAATGTGTTTAAAATTAGACCAATGAAACTGAAATATAAAAAATTATAAATACTTTGTTGGATTGCATTATTATTTTCAAAACTAAGAAGTTCGACCTCAAATCTTAAACGTTAACATAATTAGCTATCAACAAAGTAAAACGTTTCATGGTGTCTCTAGAAACAGATTGTTACGAGTTCCTTTAATGCTATATTTGCTATTAAGGGTAAGGGGCCTACTATTAGTGACATTTGCTAGCAGTTCCTAAACCTAATCGTTATTATGTGTGTGTATGCAAATTACTTGACATAAAAACTGCTTCATGTAATGTATTTGACATAGCTAATATCTGAAAGAGCAAAAGATATCTAGGGAAAAGATGTAAGGTGTTTGCGCAGAATAATGCTCTACCTATGCTAGGATGTCTATCTGGATTTAAACATTCGGCACTGAATGAGCCTAACAAGACGTTATCGGGACTTACTGCAAGATTTATCGGTCAATATTAAGAACAATGACGCTTCCATGAGATTTACAAGAACTAATTTTTAAAAAAAGTTGATCCAATTGTGTGATAGTGAGCAGTTTAAACACGGGATCGGCAACCTTCGGAACGCGTGCAGGCAGAGCGATTGTCAATGGCACGCGGAAGATCCCCAAAATAAGCAATTCAAGTCTCTTCTACAAGAAAAGAGCAGAATGGCCTTTAAGCTTACGGCACGCTGAATGGATCAGAGATCCTTCTTTGGCACACTATTAGCAAAATGTTGCCGACCCCTGGTTTAAACAGTCTAGTCTACTGTTTTCGCAACTGTGTAAGTTGTTGGATTCGCCGAATAATGCTCTGCAATAATTACTCCGGATAATTACTCGCTTGGCAAAACGAAAATTGGATAAAAATATTTACATGTTGCCTACCTTATCTTTGAAGAACATGACATTGAACCAGACAAAAGGGATTATGATTATAATGTGTGTGAAAGATCACTTGCACATCCTTGTAGGCAAAATTCTCTTACTTTCTAAATCTACATGACACCACACTTGCACTTGTCATAAGCCCATTCACAGTCAAAGCTGAAGATGTTCATGAGACAACGCAAGAAGAGTTTATTGAACTTATTAACAACGAAGCAGCAAAAACTTATTTCTCTACAATACCATTTAAAAAAAATATGGATCGACTAGGCCTATAATCGTATCCTATTCTGAGTCTATAATGTCCTATCTTCTTCTAGGCCTATTACCAACAACATTAGCTTATCTTTTTAAAACAATGTTGTTGGCTATCTAGTCTAAATATAGACGTAAAGGGAAAGATGATTTTCGTTGTGCTCTAGCAAAGACTGTCCTAGAAATTTTCTTGGGTGAAAACGAAGCAATCTATAGGCCTACCCTCGTGCTGACGTTGACTTTTTACACACACTGAAGCAAAATGTAGCAAAGGTTTTACTGTTGTTTTATTAAGACTATTACTATTAGGCCTACCCAAATCTATACTAGGCCTATGCTTCAAGACAAATTCCATTTAGACTATTTGTAATCAAAAACAAATATTTCAAAATATATAATTACCTATAGATTTTTATGATTAGGCCTATAGACACTATGTTTTAATTGTGATTCATTTGTAACAATGAAAAGCATCCTATATAGGCTATTAGTTGCATTACGATTCATAACATTAGCAAAAGTACAGTTATAAAGCAGCAATGAAAATAGTTGTAATTGTATGGTTGGGGGTCACTACATCATAGGCCTAATGTCGCTGGTTATTACGCTCCCTAAAAAGGGTAACTTACAGATGTGCCAGAATTACCGTACAATCAGCCTGATTAGCCATCCCAGTAAAGTCATGCTCATGATTATATTACACAGATTGCAACCACAAGCAGAACAAATAATTGCAGAAGAGCAGGCAGGCTTCACAGCAGGAAGAAGCACAACGGAGCAAATCTGTCACCTGCGAGTGCTCTGTGAAAAACATCTCCAACACCAGAGCGACCTCTATCATGTCTTCATAGACTTTAAAAAAGCGTTCGACAGAGTGTGGCATCCGGAACTGTGGGCGACTATGCACAAATTCAACATTAATGCAAACCTCATTGAAGTCTTCAAGAACCTGTACAACAGAGAAACTAGCGCAGTACTCTTCAACAGCAAGCAGGGAGATTGGTTCAAAACCACTGTTGGTGTTAGACAAGGATGTCTACTTTCCCCCATCCTCTTCAACCTCTTCCTTGAAAGGATTATGTCAGATGTGCTAGAAGACCAGGTCGGAACAGTCAGCATAGGCGGGAGAATTATAACCAACTTACGCTTCGCCGATGATATTGACGGCCTAGCTGGCAGCGAGGATGAATTAAAAGAATTCACTGCAAAACTAGCGAAAATAACAGAGGCGTATGGTATGGAAATCAATGCAGAGAAGACCAAGGTCATGGCAAATAGAACATTCATAAGTGAAATTCGGATAAACGGGCAAAAACTCGGAGAGGTCTCCGCCTTTAAATATCTACGGGTCATAATATCCGACGAAAGCTCAAAGCCAGAAATTCTTGCCAGAATGGCCCAGACAACCGCAGCGCTGAGTAAATTTAAACACATCTGGCAAAGCAAGAAAATCTCGTTCAGATTAAAGATTCGACTAATGCGCTCTCTGGTGACGTCAGTCTTCTTGTATGGATGCGAAGCTGCAGATCTCCAAAGAAGAATCAGTGCGCTAGAGAATACCGCAAGATATTGAACATCTCCTATACTGAGCATATCACAAACGAAGTGGTCCGCAATGAAATAGCTGATGCCATCGGCCCATACGAAGACCTTCTCACCTCAAGAAAAAACTGAGATGGTATGGACAGGTGGCAAGATCTGGAGGTCTTTCAAAGACTATAATGCAATGAACAATGAACAATGTTTTATTTTGCCACATAGTACATAGCTACAATAAAGGCAGTCAAACGATAATAATTCATAAATACATAGCACAATTAATTAATTAACATACATCAAACGTTAAATGATAAAATAACTACCAACAGCTACTCTCATACACATTTTTTTTTACAATAGGTATTTCACATTTATACGAGTAATAACAATAATAATAATTGGTCATTTATATCGCGCCTCACTCCATGCTAATGCAAGCATGCTCAGCGCGCTCACAAAAACGAAACGACAATAACACTCTAAAATAGTTTTAAACAAGGTTTCGACCGATGGAGGCACGAAACGGCAATAACATTTTAAAATAGTTTTAAACAAGTATTTTGCTGATGGATGTGTACTTCATCAACTTAGTTGAAAAGAAAAGTCTTCAAATTCTTCTTGAATGTTTTTTTTTTGACAACGAGTTTTTCAGTGTCTCAGGTAAGCCATTCCATAGTGTAGGCGCCACAGATTCAAACGAGCGTACACCAAGAGTCTTTTTTCTGTGACCTTCCAAACCTGGAATTTCCAGGAGAGATTGTGTTGAAGATCGCAGCATCCTTAACGGGACATGCTTCGGTATAAGCTCTTTGAGATATGCAGGTGCTGTGCATTCCACGCATCCATAGGTAAGGGACATAATCTTATGATCGATGCGCTTCGTCACAGGGAGCCAGTGGAGCTCTTTGAGAATGGGAGTGATATGGTCATGCTTCTTTACTCGTGACACAATGCGTGCTGCAGTATTTTGAACTTTCTGAAGTCTATCCATTTGTTTATGGGGTACACCCCACAGGCAACTGTTACAATAGTCTAGTCTTGACTGTATTGTTGCAACAGCAAAAGCATTGGCTGTTTTTTTATTAATTAGGGGTCGCAGCTGACCCAGGGCACGAAGATGGAAGGAGCATGCCCTAACCACAGTACTGATGTGTGGACCAATTGTTAATTTACTGTCATTGATAAAGCCCAGGTCTCTGACAGTGTTATACAAAAAGATATCAGAGGCCCCTACTTTAATAGATGGAATATCGACTTTCCTAAGATTGAAGTTTGAACCGCACAGTTTGCGAGATAATCCTTGGCTATCAATTATTCTGCCAAGCTGGCTAGTGTAAACAGCAAAAAGGATAGGCCCTAAAACTGTAACCTAAAATCTCATAAATAGATATAAAGCGTACTATTCATTAAACATCCATTTTAAAGAAGATGATCAATATTGTTATTATTTTCTACTTAATTATTTATTTAATTACTAGGACACATTAACATAATGACATTATGTAAATTTAATGGAAGCATATACATACACACACTTATATAAATAATTTCAATACTTTCGACTAAGTATTTTATTATATCGCACCGTTTAATATTTGCTCATTTACAAAGACATACCTACATTATTATTACTTTTTTAGAAAATGCTTAGCTGGTTAATTCGTTGACCTATTTTTTAAATGCAGACAAGAGTTTTCCCTCTCAGGGCAAATTCCCAACTTGAAAATGACATTTAAAAGTTTTACATAAATAGGTATCATTATTAACTTGGTGCTTTTTATATACTCATGAAAAATATGCAGGGCACAGTCCAGGGAGGAAGAAAAAGAGGCAGGCAAAAGAAGAGATGGAAAGACAACATCAAGGAGTGGACCGGCCTGTCATTCATCGACTCCCAAAGGGCATCACAGGACCGGAACAAATGGCGTAAGATAGTGAACAGCCAACGATGGTGCCCCAACGACCCGTCCACGGGTTAAGGGATAGGTGAAGGTGAAGTCTAAACCTAAGTCTCTTCTAACCCCTAAGCCTCCATGATGGTATTAATTGGATTAAAGAATAATAAAAAGGTCTGAATTTTTAATTAAGTGATAAAATCTGAGAAAACGACGACTAAGAATGACAAATGAAGCTGACTCATTAGGGTTATAATTATGCCTTGTTATTTTCAGCTGACCTAAGTATAATATATCAAAAAAGTTTTGAGCTCACATTATGATACCTGCCTTTTTTTATTGCTGTGCAGAGGGGCTGATTCTATCTGTTGCAAATTTATCAAATTATGGGCTACACTAAAATACATTTTCAAAGGCACCACAATCAAATAAATGTGTAAAAAGTGGACGCGCAGTTTTTTAACAACAAATTCGTGATGTCCAAATCGGAAATTCACATACCTAACAAAGGTCACTAATTTAAAAAAGAAAACTTTAAATTTAAAAAAAACATTTCCTAAAAATATGACCTAAACAACAGGGTTTTATTTGTATAGCCTAGATCTAGGCCTATATTTTAAAATTAATCTTATTGCTTTTTTTTTATTTTTGTAAACTAGATTTTATTAATTGTGCCGCAATTATTAAATAAGGCCCTGATTTAGATTAAAGGTTTAAATGAAATGTATGCCTATGTGGGCTCTAATAAACTCTAGAGTAATAGGAAACAAATTTTGGTTTTGTGGCATAAAGTTTCTAAACTATTCAACCTGAGTAAAAAAAAAAAAAAAAACATTGCTACTTGATTGAACATGGATCTACATTATTGTCTAACTTAGTAACTACGCACAGTTAGAGTGTAAAGTGCAATTTCAGAAGATTATGTTTGTTACCTCCTGCCGAACTGTTTAAAAATATTACTTCAAGGCGGACACTTCAAAAGAAACTCTAAGCCAGAGTCATCAAAGAAAAAATGTCTTATTTATCGAAGTGGCTATTCGGACCCGATAGACTTAGTGATAAATAGTTAGTATTGGTTAGTTTATATAGGTTAGGGATGGCTTTGTAGTATTTTTGGTAATAGTTAGTAGGCCTATCGGTTAGGTTATAAAGGATAGGGATAGATTTGGTGTTTTCTGTGCTACTTCTTATAATATATATGATAAAACAACTATATAATTTTGTGTTTGTTTCCCTCTTTTTTTATGTTTTTTTTAATGAGTTTTAAGGAATTCTGACTGAAGCCGGGTCCGAATAGCCATTTCATGTTACGGAATCCGGGTCCGAATAGCGGCAGCCTTTATTTATATAGGCTAAGCATATAATATAGGGAGTGTCTATTTACACACCTATGCAAACAGGCACTCCACTTCGTTACCCGGGCAACGTAGCTACAATATTTATTTTAAATTACTTTCCTAAAAGTCTTCAGAAAAAAAAATAATTTAAATATTAGATTTAAACTTTCTTTTAATTGCAGTTTATAGGCCTACAATTTTTTTCTGCACCTAATACAGTAATACAGTCCTGTTTTTTTTTTCACCTGGGCAACGCCGGGCAATGTAGCTTGTATTATATATATTTTACATATTTTGTTTTGGAAACACAGGTCTGTAATTTCTAGGGTCAGATTTATTTTTGAAAAAGAGGGATTACATTGGCTAATTTCCCATCTTTGGGCACTTTGCCCTGGCTTAGATCAAAAGTATTTTAAAGATCGTAGATACCGTAGTTCATTATTGAGTTCTTCAACATTTGTAGAGTATGTGTTTTTAATGTTTTATTTTGTTTCAATTGCATTGTCCATGATAAAAAAGAATTTGAAGTATCATTAACTGTAACACATTTGTAAATTAGCATAATATAATCATTTAATACTTTTTATGAAAAATGTACCATTCATGAAATTAAAAGCAACTACTATTTAAAAACGAAAGGTGTATATATCAGTTCATATAAATATAATTATGTATTGACCTGTGCAGTTAAATGACATTGTTCTGTTTTGACCAAAATTAAATATTGTAAAATAAAGGCAATGCCTAATGTTCTATATCAGAACAGGACACACAGCATTCAACTAACAACTAAACAGAATAAACCCAGACACAAACCCAGCAAACTGCAGACATTGACCACACCCACGTGAAACTGTATGGGGCACGGTGGCCGTGCAGCAGCGCGTTAGACTGGTATACCGAAGGTCCCGGTTTCGAATCCTGGTGCAGGCTAGGATTTTTTCCCGGGTCTGGAGGGTGTTCCTGAGTCTACCCAGCTCTGATGGGTACGTGACCTTAGTTGGGGTAAAGTAAAGGCGGCTGTGTATAGTGCTGGCCACACAATCACCTAGTATGCTGTGGCCACGGCAACTGGGGAACGCTGCTTCACCGGACCTATGGATCAATTTGGTCCGACTTGATACTTTTTTACTTTTACATGAAACTGTAGATCACATCCTATTGGAGTTCCCTCAAAGCTAATCAATCTCAGACATTCATTTTTAATAATTATTACCAATTCAAACTACTGATACCAACACACACTATATAACTTATAACAACACAGAGCAGCTGAATAAGACATAAATATAAATTTTTTGTCTGGCATTGGCTGCCAGAGGACCAACTACTCTGATAAAAAAAAAACATATCTAGAATTAAAACATTTTGTCAACAATAGAGATGATCAAAGGAAGAAATTATCAAAGAACAAAATTAACTAAGGCAATAATCAATACAAATTTTATAAGCACTAACGGAATCAACGCTCTTATTTAAAAATCTGAAAAAGCTTTAGATTTAGAGCAATGATTTACTTTCATAGCTTTACCGAAGATTGTAAGTAAGGAACTTTTGACACCAACAAATAATTCCTTCAAGCTATTCGATGAAATTTAAAATAATTATAATTTAATAACAGAACTTTAATGTACAAGTTGAAAAAAAAATTCCATTGCAGGTTTATCTACAGTGAAAAAAATATATCACAAATCCCTTTTTTAAAACCCAAGGCCAATAATAATCTTTTTTTTAGAAGGAGCGTCTGTAATTATAAGAGAAGAAGATAAGATAAAAATAGGCACAAGGGAGTTAACTAGTTTGATATTGTAAATTTTAATATTTTCACATTTATGTCCCTTAGACTACAAAGTTCATATTTTACTATCGAGTGCTTCTTTCTAAGAATTAGTATTAGTGTTTCAAATATCTAATAATGAACTAAAATGTGAAGTTGATAAACATGAAATGATAAAAATACTATCGCAAATTTATCTGAAGAAGTAAAAAAAAAAAAAAGATCAACAAATAGCACATTGCTTGCTTTGTGTTAAACACACGAGTGGCCAAACGTAGGAAGTTATCCCACTAATTAAAGGTGCATTTAAATTTTGAGTATCTTACAGCGTTTTGTGTTTTGACAGTACAAAGTAACGTCAAAATATTTCAAAGAGAAGAGTCGTTCTCTTGATTGTCAGTGTAATTATTGGGATGCATTGTGTAAAACGGATTAATTTTTTTAAAAATGTTACGACGCTAACTTTTGCTTTAATAAATATCTACATTTACAATAATTAAAGGTGTCAATTGTGTCCGATCCTATTTATCTAAAAATTAATGTTTATATATTCAAACAAACATTCGGGTTCTCGTTATATTTTTTTTTAAAGTATAATTCCAAAGTAGTTTATGGGAGAAAACTCAGATATCTTAATTTGTACTTGTTATTTCCCTTTAGCTAACAAAACAAAAAAAGATTCATTATAGTATCTTATACATTACAGACGCTCCTTCTATAAAGAAGATTATTGCGTCCTACGTATTACGAAACTACTCTGCTTTTTCTGATATGTAGGCTATATTGTGATCTCTTGTCTGTGGAGTCACTTACTATAACTGTGAAGCCGGCTGGTCCAGCGGTTAGTTCACCGGACTGTCAACCCAAAACCAACGGACAGGTCGAGGGTTCTTGCCCTGTTACCGACGGATCCCTGTCGCCCTGCAGGAGTTTTGGGCCTAGTGGACGTAATAATCTTCTATCTAGAAGGAACGTCTGTAAAGTTATAAGACAACTATAATATCAACCATTGATCTAGATTCCATGCCCGAATTAAAACTGAAAAGCAGGCCCCACGTTTTGTGGTC
Organism: Anisus vortex; assembly: GCA_949126835.1. NCBI lineage: Eukaryota > Metazoa > Mollusca > Gastropoda > Planorbidae > Anisus > Anisus vortex. Next base: position 29,651,493 of record OX421506.1, read on the forward strand.
AATGTGTGCCAGTAGCAAGTCTTTTTTGCAGACGTCTTTAAAACGAAGGCAAGGGCGACCTCTTTTTCTTGTTCCAGCTGCCAGCTCTCCATACAGCAGGGCTCTTTGGATAGGTTGCGTTCCGGACCCATCCTGTGGATATGGCCTAGATTTAGATCGATCCATAGAAGGCAGTGCCTTTACAAGCTTATGTGGCGCTTCAGAGCAAAAGTTTCAGCGCCGCCCTCTTGAATACTGGAACTGCTTGTTTAGTGCTATATTTGCTATATTTAGACTACATTTGCCGCACGCCCCCCACCCCGGAAGTGCCGTCCCCGGGCATATGTCCCCTCTGCCCCCCCCTTCCTTTGTGAGGGCACTGATAGCAGGCGCCTCTCACTCTCACATTAATGACTTAAATAAACATCAGAATAATATAGTCTATGTTACTATAGTTACGTAGGCCTGATTCTATAAAATTTATAGAATCATACGACAAACTGTCTTCTGTGCAAAAGAACGAATGACGCCATCATTATAGTCAGTTGACTGCATTATTTCTGACTCTTTGTAGCCTACAGAAAGTGAGCTGAGCCTGTTCTCTCCTATGTTAGATCTAATGTAATTCTTCACTCTCTTTAGCGCTGAAAACGACCGTTCTGCTGAGCAGTTTGACACTGGTGTAGCGCAATTCCTACGTTTGGATAAAATGTCGAAAAAGCCTTTTTCCGATAAGTATTTGTATAGCTTCCGTGACGATAACTCCATAACTTCATCATTCGGCGACAAATGAGCTTGCAGGTGCAGACACTCGTTTTCCAAATTCCTATCCAAATCCCCCGGATAAAAAGTTAGGCCTATAAGGTTTCTGGCTCCTCTACGAATGTCTTTAAATTCCAAACTATGTAGTTTCATAAGAAAGTCAAAATTTTTACTTTACTCCTCTTAAGCAGATCCGCGTCTCCGTAGTTCTGTAATTATTAGTCTGTCTATAGGCCTCGTTTCCTTTATTTCGTCGAACAGGACTTTACGCTTTACGCTTCCTCTGCGTGGCATAGCCTATGCATATTGTAGCTATTTTCACGGGATTTTTCTCCTGTCTCTAGTCTTTTTGCATCGACTTATAGAATGGACTGCCTGCGCGAGGCCTGGCAATGCTAAGCGTGGATACTGCAGGCGAGAAAGAGGTAGATATCTATGATGAAACGGAGAGGCCTAATTCTAGCTTTGTTGCGTGCAGGGCTGTGAGTTATAGGCCTAGGCCTATTATGGTCGCACTGTTTTGACAAATGTAATAAAAATATCTATTATATTAAGCTTATTATTTTCTATAAAGCTTTTTGATAAGTCAAGCCAGGCTTTTGAGCTTTTGTAAAGATTCCGCCACCGGGGCCCCTATGCTGGCTGGGCCCCTGGGCCGGAGCCTTGAAGGCCTAGGCAAAAATCCGGCACTGCCCGTGAATATTAAAATTTAAAATTAAATTGGCAATTACGCAAGTATTTTTTTGTATTGTTGCTATTAAGCTAAGAGGAGATGCCCTAAAACCTCCTACTATCTCACGTGGTGCAGGGGGCCATTAATTTTGGTAGGCCCCTTTTCTTTTAATGTGTAGGCCTAATGGAACATTTTGTTAAATATGCAAATTTAAGAAGCCTCTTGTTGTAATACAGGGCCTAGATTAATTATTTTCGATAGCATTTAGGATCTCTTTTTTTATTATTTTTCTCCAGAGACACATAAGGCCTACAAATATAGACCTATGAGCCTTACAGGCTTACAGTTCTCCCTGTTAGCTTAGTAGCCTAGGCCTTAAAATACTCTATGTCAATAGGGCCTACATAGGCCCTACTTGTACGGCAGTTAAAGCTATAGTTAGTCGACCCTTTTACACTTGATTTCCTGTGCAGTAAGCTTATATAGCCACCAAATAATGGAAGATTTATTGTTATTTTTTAATAAAACATTTTATACCAATTTTTTTTTTTTTTTTTTTTTTTTTTTTTTTTTTTTTTTTTTGTTATTGAAGTATCAGCTACATCAATATTGTGAGGTTTTTTTTTATGTTTTACGGTTGTTGTTTTTTTTACTTATATGCCCTCGAACGTTGCAAATACGACAGACCCGATTTCCCGACTGTTTAGACGTAGCCTAGAAAATACCCTCGTTTTCACGCTGTAGGCTATTGGTGATCACTGTGATCATTTTTTCGAAAATAGTCTCTAAAATTAGATTTTTCATTGTTTGGATTTAGGACTCAATTTTTTTTTTTATTATTATTTTTTTAAATTAAAACAGTGTGTGTTTTTTTTTTAATTACTATCATATTTTTTAAATTAATAAATTAAGAAAACTGACTATGACATAACATAATGTGGGCAGTGCGGGCACCGCACATGCGCCGATTTTTTTTTAATATAGCCTAAAGTCATTCGGACAATATCCTCTTGCGAGTTGGATTTAGTTTAGGTTTAGGCCTATCGTTTGTGGACCTCGTAACGATTTATAATTTGTATTTAATTTTATTTTTTGAAACGCGCGCATGACCGTTTGGAAAAAAATATTAACAAAAATACATTAAAATTGGGATTTCAAGTTTATTGATTATATTTTACTCCATTTACGGGATGCTTTGATACTATTTTATCTTTATATTAGATACAAGTTACAAGCTACATTGCCCGGCGTTGCCCAAGACCAAGTGAAAAAAAAAAACAGGACTAATATATTAGTAGCCTATTTAAAGTGCAGATAAAAATTGTATAAGCTACAATTAAAAGAAAGCTATAAATATAATATTTAAATTATTATTTTTTTACTAAAGAATTTTAGGAAAGTAATTTAAAATAAATATTGTAGGCCCCTAATCGGGTAAAAAAATTGGCAAGTATTTTTATTTGGCTAAAACTAAACTTTTGTTTAACAAAAATCTAAATTACCGTACGTGTAGATTTACAATGGCGTTAATGGACAATGACAATGTCTTTTGTTTTTAAAAGTTTGAAAAAAAAATTGTAGAAAAAAAGGCATAGCCTAACTGGAGAATCGAACCCGTGTCGCCTGCATAGCAGTCAGTTACGTTAACCACTGAGCTAGCGAAGACACAATACAATGTCATATATGTTATGACTGTTGTAAAAAATTAGACAGAATATAGCCTAATTATAGGTCTAGGCCTAAATAGGTCAGTGACTGTGACACAAACTCACATGTGGATCTGAGGGGGACACAAACACGATCTTTATAATAATATATATATTATATTATAGATATAATATTATATCTATTCAGGGGCGAAGCCAGACAATTTTTCCAGTGACAAACATGTAGGCCTATAACTTTTTTTTTTGGGGGGGGGGGGGGGGGGGGGGGGGGATTTAGTAAATTTTTTAATAAAGTTTTTTTAAAAAACATCAGGGGGGGAGGCTTATTCCCCCCCCCCCCCCAGCCCCCTCGTGGCTTCGCCCCTGTATCTATTATGAATTGACTAGTGCTTTCCAGGTCTGTCTTAATTGCTAACAGTAGGCCTATGACTATGACAAGATAGGATTGGTCTGATTGGTGCTCAAGTGATTTTTTTATTTACTGTGGTGCAGAATTTCTTTACCTTTTTACTAAGCACTCAATTAAATTTTTTACTTTGTGAGTGGCAATGGGCAAAATCTTTGGAGAGCTAAATAAAAGTGTTTGCTTGTTCAATTTTATTTTTGTTTTAATTTTATGGAAATATTTTTTTATAATAATACTATCATTCTTTAAATTATTCAGAGATAACGAAGAAAGAAATAGAAGAGAAAATGTCGAGCTGCAACACAAAAGGTCAGTATTGCTAGAAAAAAAAGGAAGATTATTTCACTTAAACTTTTTTGTCAAATATCTAGAAAATATTTATAGTAAAATCTGAAGATAAAGGAAGATTAGTACCTATACATTTTAGCGTTTGTGAAATTTCTTACATAATATATTATCTAGTAAGCATTTTAAAAAGAAATATCTGAATATCTTCTTCCATTTTCTTTGACTAAAAATTAAAAAACCTATAAAAACAATTTTTTTCAAATAAATATAATATGCATATTTGTTCTCATTTTTGTAATTGTAGCCTACATGATTTATCATTTATGTAGGTGTAATATGGTGTAATTATTGACTATTGATATTGTTTTTATCAAACTTTGTGCATGTGAAACCTACAAGAGTAAAGGTAGCCTATAATTTAGCTACAGGGTACGTAATTCCATTATGGGAAAAGTCTGAATTTTTTTTATATTTTGACCTGGAAATAAGTTTTTGTTTTTTTAAATTTATTGTCAAAATGTCTGTAATTTAAAGTCTGGAATATTCTTGTTAAACTGGGTTAGGTCAACTAAACAGTAAAAAAAAATATATTTTTTATCCGACCATGTGACCATGGCAGCCTTACTGTAAAATCGACAGACATCTCTGCTGTTGGTAGCGGTCGATTGGGTCTAAGAAAAGTTCAAAGTCCAACAATTATAACTTAGTTCAAACAATGGAATAACACAAGCGGTGTTTGTTTTTTCAATTATAACTTACTTTTCTTTCAGATGTGCCTGACATATATATAAAGCATCAGCAAGAAGGAGCAGAAAATGTTACAATAGAAAAGATTAAAAAAGTCATACCAGTGGAAGAATTCTCAATAACTGATTTACCCCAATGCTATCAGCCGGATCCTGAAATGTTTGACTTACTTCTATCTTTGGTAGACTTGACGGTTAAGATTGAAGTTTGTGGTGCTAGTGAGGAATGGAACAAATTTTGGGCTGATAACAAATCTCCAAATTATATGTCTCAGATTGGTCCACTGCTTTCCAGTGATATTCATATAGGAAGTGGGGAAGATTCATGATATGTTCATTCGCACAGAAAAAGACGGACCAAATCCATGCCATTGCGAGAAATGTAAAAATGCTCCATTGAAAGAGTGGGCTGAAATCTTAATTATTACGACAGCCCAGCTACTATATGATCATGAGGACGCCAGTCATTTCTCTGCTTTTTTTTTCATTGATGGTCGCTCCATAAAAGTTCAAGGCACCAGAATAGTGTCTCGTAATATTGTGACAGATGTTTGCAAGTTCATGTGTGTCACTTGTGATGTGGAATCGTTAAGAAAACTGGAAGGCAAGCTGGATTTATTTGAAGCGTGCTGGGCAAATGCCTATGATAAATATGCTGAGACGGTTAAATGGGAGGAAGAAAAATTAGTAGTTATCGTTTCGCATCCCTATTATGGACAAAAAATGCACATATCACTCGGGAAGAAAATTACTGAAACGGAAGATAAGAAAAGAATCGCATATGACACGCCCACTTATCCGGGAAGTTCCGGTGCTTACATTTTGATTTCAGATTTTGATGTGGTAGATGAGCTCTTACCCTTTTGTCACTTATCTATGAAAAAATAATGGATTAGGCATGGCGGCTAAATTTATAATGCAAAGCTGCCACATGGGGTCACTATGGTCTAGTGGTATCACAATCAGGTTGCCTTACCGAGGGCTCTGGGTTCAAATCCTGAAGAAGGCTAAGATTTTTCTGGGTCTCTAGGGTGTCCCTAAGTCTACCAAGTCCTGACATTAGTTGGGGTAACGTAAACCCTGCTGGGTTTTCTATTCATACCCTGAGATTTCAACTGCTTTTGATATTCAGTTGTAGTTGTTTTGTTTTTTTTGTAACGTCCAGCATTTACTCAGATTTAAAAAAAATTATTTCTACATCGGTTTCTTATATTAATAGGTCCTGAACTAATTTATTATAATATAAAGCTCAAATGTATAAAAGAAAATTATTTAACTACCGTATATACTCGCGTATAAGTCGCACTTTTTTTACCGGAAATTTCGACAAAAAGTAGGGGTGCGACTTATACACCCGACACTGTTTTTAAAAAGTTCGAAAAACATCTCTACTCTGTCATAAAGTTTCTTACATAACCCGTATAGTTGATTGTAGTGATGTAGAATTACTAGGATATGCCTAGGCCGACATTTTACATTTAGAAAACTTTCGTCTGTGTAAATATTACTATCTATATGTAACTGAAATTGAAATGGACAAATATTTTAGTTTTTTCTGACACCCACCCTCTTTTCTTTTTAACTTATGGGCTGATTGTATATTGCCGAAAAGTAGCAAAAGTTTAAAGGCGGCATTTTTTTGGTAGGCTTATTGAACGCAAATTACAGTATGGAAAGAATCGTAAATGTATGAAAGCCTGTCTATGTAGGTAGGCCAATAAGCGTAAGATGCGTTTTATTTAGTATTTAAGGTCTAGGCTTATAGGCTATAGCCTACTAATAAGGCAGTGTTGAGCATTCCGATAAGACCTTCCCAGGTCTAGGCGATGTTTCCAAAAGTACGATTGGCAGATGGACGCGCGAAATGTCAATAGTGTGTTTTATTTTTCATTAGTTGCATGTAAGAGTTGAAAAAAAAACACAGCTTATTATTTGTCGATCGCGCAGACGCACTTGAAATCATTACAAACAATGTTAATGGTAATTAGGACACATGTATAGCGCGTCATAAATGCCGGCGCCTCCCAGTCTGCAGTCTAGGCGACATTGAGTCTAATGACGTACCTCAAAGACTTTTTTATGTGTAGGATAGGAACTTGTGTAGGGAAAGACTTAAATGAAGAAACACATACCTTACTTTCCCATCTCACTAATGTCTGTAGGCCTATTGTTCGGTTGTTTAAAATTAATGAAGCCCTGCCTTTATTCGATTATGTTTGCCTTATGCACGATTAAAACCATTTTTTAAGGAAAGTTTCCAAACTAAGGTGAATATTTAGTAACTTTTATGTTTAAAAGTTATGCATTTTTGAGATATTAAAAGGCAGTATAACCCGGGAAGTCGGGGTGCGACTTATGCGCGGGTCAATGACAACATATAAGAAAAAAAAACTTAAACTAGGGGTGCGACTTATACACCGGTGCGACTTATACGCGAGTATATACGGTATATAAACTTAACTTTTGCTATCATAGAACAAAACTCTAGTAGGGGTCATTTCATTCTATTTTGATAACTAGCTTTACATGTACTATTTTAAATTATCTACCGGTATTTTGTTCCAGTATTCTGTGTACAACATTTGTATAGCATGTATTTATAACTTTTTTGTTTCTATACTATTGACTTGTCCATGACAAATAATTTGAAGTTTCTTAAACTCTGAACACATTTGTTAATTAGCCTATTATCTTTTAATACCTTTATGAATTAAATACCATTCATGAAATTAAAAGCAACCTTTAAAAAAAAGAAAGAGGGCTAACCGTTATTAATTATGTATTGACACTTTTAGTTAAATAACATTGTTCTGGTTTAATAAAAGTATTGTTCTGGTTTAATAAAAGTATTTGTATAACATGCACTGAAACACATAGTCAAGCGCTTTTTTTTTTTTACATTCTTTATTGAAGATAATTTAATATTCGAATCAAAATCATAATGAAATGTTCAGATTCTCATTAAAGTATGCTATTTTATCATAATTATGTTCTTTCACAGCCAAGCTAAATGTGAAATGAATAGTGCTAGATAATCACATACACATAGAACTAAAACACTCATACTTCATACACACCAATACATACTCAGGCAGACATATATATTCACACACTGTACAGATACATCCCTGTTATTAAATTCAATCATCAATATTACATTTCCAAAAAGTGATTTTTTTTTCAACTTGATGAATGAGAAGAAGAAAAAAATAACTAAATATATGAATAAGTATGAAAGAAAAAGTTTGAAAACAAATACAAAGTGATGACGTGTTTGAAAGAAAAAACTCTCTTGATCTAAGAGAATGGATTGTCTCATTCTAATAGAACCAAAAGCAAAAATATGTAATAAAAAAAATGCAAAGTAATGATAAACATTCATATATATATACATAATAAAAATATGGTCATGTTAACCATGAGTACATACATATTGTGGCTTGCCAAATGCAAGGGAAACAGATGAAACCATGAATAAAAAAAGAAACATATACAGGACAATCAATGAAATCTGAAGTTCTATAAGATATTTCTTTTTTTTTTGTTTGTTTGTTAACAAAGATTCTGCGATGTACTAGTTACTAAATAACAATAATTTGTTCCAAAGCTAGAAAGGAAAAAAAAACATCAAAGATATGAAAAAAAAAGATGAAAGTTGGACTATGACATGAAAATATTTGTGCTTGTATTGAAAACAAAATTTAAAGAAGAAAAAAAAACAATTTAAGTGATGCACATATTAAGTGCAAAATTCTGCATATGTCTAAATAAGTAAAAGAAACACACAATTATTTAGTAAATTGTTATTTTTGTATTAGTATGACATTTTGACAAACGCATAATTTCAAACATCAAAAAGTTTGATGTTTTGTGTGTTTTTTTTCTCGCATTAAATCAACACAGTTGGCAACATAAATGTATGTACAATTAAGATCTAATTTGATACTGGTACACAAGTCATCAAATGTTATTGACAGGCCAAAAAAATTAAAGAAAATAGTTTAAATTATTAGAAAAATTTGAATCAAAACAAGTTTTAGAGGTGGTTTTTTTTTCCAACTACCGTAATTAAAAAAACAAAACTTTTAACTATTACAATGAACATATTTCTAGAAAAAGTTTTGGCAAGCAGTTCAAACTGTGTGATATAAGTTTTAATTTGTCTAAGGCTTCAACAAGATTGGAAATAGTTCGGACCACACAACTTCATAGTCATATCATGGAAGCTAGTGAATGCTGCCTTGCTGGCGCTAACGTTTCTAAAAAAGTTAAGACGCTTAGGCTATTGATGTTATAAAATCTGGCCATGCCTACTTAGTGCTATACAAGTAACAGAAATGCACAAGTTGCCAGGTTGGAAAAATGATTTTGTGTATTTCTTTCTGCACTAATGTTTTTTTTCCATTAATTATTAATGAAGAATAGGTTATAATAATATTCTGTTGTTGGCTAAACATCAAATCCATGTGATTTATTTGTCAATAATGAATATTAATTTTACTATGCATCAATTATTAATATTTTCCATAACAGTTAAAGCAACAGACTTGATAAAATATTAATTTGAATTTAAAAATGAATACAAAAATGCTTTCATGATTATCTAACTTAATAGTAATAATAGTCTGTAAAAATTATACAATTATATTTTCTTGCAATAAAACTGGATGCTCAATCAAGTTTAACAGACAATGGGTCGGCTATCTTAAATAAAAAGTTTATTTTTTGGCACTGCTTTTGAGAGTTATATTTATACTTAATAGATAAAATATTTGTGACGCTTCGATTCACATACAAGTTAAAAAGAAAAATTTTATTTGATTTGATGTTGCTTGCTGTATTGTTACCATTGTTACTAGACTATATTCACAAAAAAAGTAATAAAACAATAGTTCAATTAATGTGAAATAAAAATAACAAAAACAAAAGAAAAAAGATTTAAAAGTTTACACTGAAGCCAGAAAAAAAAAATTAATAGTTATTACAAATACCGATAAGAATAATAAACCATGGATGCTTTCAAGGCTAAGATTTAAATAACAAAGTAACCATAGCAACAAGCAGAGCATACCAAGAGTTAAAAGAGCATGAAAATCATAAAGAAGACAAAGGGCAAAGCAGTTTTATCAACAAAGGTACAGAGAGTATTCATTTAAATATAGAGACAGAATTCACCAGTGGAAGTGAACAAAATATAGATACAGAATTCACCAGTGGGAGTGAACAAAATAATGCTATCTAAATCTAATACCCAAGAGGAAAGAAAAGGGACATTAATTTTTCAACATGTAAAAAAAAGAACCAAAATCAAAGTTTATAATTACTTTTTTCAAGGATACCAATTTTTTTTTTTTTTTTTTGGTAAACACAAATCTGAAACCAATTTGTATGAAGTTCAAAATTGTCCTTTTTTCTATATGTATAATTTGAAATTTGTGAATAATCAATTAAATTTATTTATAAGAGCATTATCTTCATGTTATTACCGGTAACTTTGAAACGCCTAATCAATAACAATGTATATTAACAGCTTTGAATCATCAGCAAACAAGATATAATCAAATGAATACGTCTAAAAGAAACTATTACCTTAACTGTATATGAAAATAAATTTTAGTTGCTTTTTTTCTTCATTCTAGCATCAATCTGAAGTAAAGTTGTTGTTTTTTTTTACTTTTAAAATATTTCTTTTCTGTATGTTCTATTTTCCTGCAGATTTTTAAAAAATCTGGTTCAATGGAATTTTTTTTTCAAGCAGTAGTTTGTCAGGAAAAAGCTATAAATAGTGGAAAGAACAATGCTAGAAAAAAATTTTGCAAGCTACTAAAGGAGAGTGCTGTCCACAGGTCCGTCCCAGTCACAATGGTTTGTTACAGTAAAGTGTAATGTCACTATATCTCCAGCCCCCCTAAATAATTTTTCAATAAGAATAGAATTGATAAAAACGTTTCTTTTTTTTTCTTTAAATTTTCAATTAGAGAATAAATATATATATAATTAAACTACAGTATTGCGCTAAAATACTAAGGTGTAGTCTAAAAATGGCTTTATCCCTTAAAACAAATGGAAATGTCAATATATTTGTCTGTAGACTGCAAGAGAACAGACAGTTCAGCAGACAGAAGATGGCAGAGAGACAAAGAAGAAACACGAAGAGGGGGGGGGGGGCTTACACTTCTAAAAGTCTCATTAACAACAAGGAAGAACATCTACTGTATCTAGGGAGAAAATATTTCCAATTAACAGTGACAAAAACACAGAAATTCAGAAACGATCACTAATTCAATAATACAGTCATATGCTATATATCTAAAAAAAACATATTAACCGCATAATATCAAGATATGAAACAAGCAATGACGTTAATGATAAATAATGTGAATTTTTTTCTTACAAAGTCTACATAAACATATTATCAATTTGATTAAATTAAACAAATATTCTTGGCCAGAAAACTAATTTTTTAAAACTTTCTTTTGCTATAAACTCTCCTGTCTTCATTATTTAGGCCTACTCTCAGTGGGGAAGAAATGGAATCTCTGCCATGTTTACTTATCATGAGCTAGCCAACAAACCTCATGCCAATCTTGCTAAGAAAAACAGCAGATGTTAATAAAATACCGGTAGTTATTTGCTTGAATTATTCCAGATGCTTCTTTATGTGTTGCCTGGAAGATGTCTTTATGCTGAACACACAATTGTCTTCTTAACACAATATACACTGGTGCTATTAAGCTTTTCTTTACATGTTCTTCTAGAAAGTGTTCTGTCAAAAATTTTTTTTACCCAGCATAGAAAATATGCTACTTGCATATAATTGACAATTCAAATTTTAGATCATCTTTTCATATTTTTTTTCTTCTCATAAATCGAGTAAATCACATAGTTTCTATCAAGGTTGAGAAGACAACAAATGTGTACAGCCCAATTTGTGTTGCCATTTGAGGTTTTCTGTTTTTATACAAGGTGTGTGTAGGTTGGGTGAATAAGAAGTTTTAGATACAATAACACAAACTAATTTTACAAAAAAAAATGCTGCAAAATTAAATTCATTAGATTAGAATAAGATAAAGAGGACAAAGACATATCTTTTTGTTGTATATAAAAACATTTGACCTTTAACCTTTATAATAGACATACATATCACAGATTGCTATTGGATACATACACAAAGATGAAAAAAAATGTTCTTGCTTTTCACCTTAACCACTAGTTTTGTTCTAAAAATTAACATCTCTCTACATTTTTTTTTCTTTCTAGTCTTGGAGTTTGCATAGTTGACGCTTTAGTTTGATCTTCTGTTCAAGCCACTGGAGCAATTATTTTACATATTTTTATTTCCAAATGTTGACAAAATATAATTTTCACTATGAAAACCAATCTTTTTTTTTTTTTAAGTTGAGCTGAAATTTTAATAAACAAAAACAGTGATGCCCCCAATAGCTTTAATAAATTGGTGAATCAAAAATGAGTTTTAACATATGTTCAGAATGGTTGACTCTTGAATTACAGACGTTCCGTTCCATCTTGATAGAAGATTATTACGTCCACTAGGCCCAAAACTCCTGCAGGGCGGCAGGGATAGGTACGTGGCCGGGCTAGAGCCCGAGCCATTTAGTTGACGGTCCGGTGAACTAACTTCAGTACCAGCAGCCGGCCTCACATGAAATCTATGCTATGGAAAGTTGATTGATATGCTATAATTTGTAGGTAAAAAAAAACAGGTCTGTATAAAAAAACAAACAAACTTAAAACAAAAATAAAATGGTATAAAAATGTTACATTAATTATTAATGCTTTGCTTCATTAAATTTTAAAATAAAACATACCCACAAATAGAAGAAGAAAAAGTGATGATACATAAATATGTTTAAGAATAAGCAGTTATCGATCAATATCTGACATTTTTTTCTTAAAATATTTATTATAATACATTATATATGGTGGTATAGAATACACATAAATACACACAAGTAAAATTGCATTCAGCGCACACCCAGCAATAAAGGCCCATACCAGTCTAGTCGAGAAATGTGAACATGTGAGCTCTTTATGAATCTATGAGCTGACAATTATTGTATAGACAAATTCAAGGTAGGAATAAAAGCTACTACCAGAACAAATATTTATACAGTCTAGCCTTGACATTGGCAGGGCTGTGATTGTGGTTCTACCCCTTTCCCTAAGGAATGAGACAGGTTTGCAACAAATCTCGGGAGGTTGGCAGAAAGGAAAAAAATGTTTTACTCAAGCGCAAGGATAATTTAAAAAAAGGTCACATTTTAAAACCCCCTGAAACTAAAAATTTCTACATTCGAGGGCTTTTAATTTGTTTTGGTAATAAATAACTGATCAAAATAAATGTTCAAATATGGTTTCATATTGTTAGTAAATAACTTAATTATTTTAACAAATGAAACATTGTACATCAACCAATGTGCTATAAGGTCAGATCTAAACAAGGGACAAAACATTTCACATTCAGTAAATCGAGAAGTTGACAAGAAAAGAATAAGTAATTGATTTACAACTAATTAAAGTTTATTAGTCGGCTGACTTTTGTCATCTAACACAGACAGATGCTTATAATGTACAACTGCTATGTATACAAGCAACCATTGAATTATTTAAATAACAACAAAAAACTAACACACATTTGAGTGATTTGGCAGAAATGAATATTTGAAAAAAAGAATTATTGTCAGGACCAACAAAATGACCAGGTGTACACTTTTTTGAGTATTTTGTGCTGCGTGCCGGCCCTGCATTTTTCATGTGATGCTGTTCTGTATCTGTATTGAGTACGTGGCAAAACCCCGTGCGGGTATCGTGCTGTTGTACTGACACTGCAAGGAACGACCGAAATTATTTATAAGTTTTACAGACGTTCCTGATAGATAGAATATTATTACGTCCACTACGCCCAAAACTCCTGCAGGGCGGCAGGGATTGGTCGGCGGCAGGGATAGAATCAGTTGACAGTCCGGTGAACTAACCGCAGGACCAGCCGGTTGTGTCCCCAAATAATACAATACGTGTGACCAGCGTCCATTACACAAAGGGAGAGCACTCTTGCTATAGCATATAAAAAAAATATGCATCTAAATATTAGGCAAAATATTGCTCTGGGCATCTAAGGGCTAAGTTTTTTTGTTTTTTTTTGCATTTACCTCTAAGTCTTTTAAGTCTACATAAGTTTCTTCTAGATAGATGATTATTACTTCGGTGGCAAAATAACTCCTGCTAAGATTGTACATTTTTTCTATGGATGACATTTTATGTAGGTCAGTCATAGGTGATGGATTTCATGTCTTTTATTGCATTTGTCCACAACACAAAAACATGAAATTTATATGAGCTCAGCTTGCAACATGTATTGGATGTATACCTCTGCATATAACAGGCATCTAGACATAACATTCAGCAAGACTGACGCAGCAACCTAATCTAAAGATATTGACCATTACAGTTGTTCTTTTTTTGTTTTGTTTTTTTATTATAAATAAATACCCGTTTTAAAAATTAAAAAATTGAACAAAAAAATATTGTTTATTGACACACATGAAAAACAAAGGATAAATGTAAAAAGAAAACAAGAAAAGCGGGTCATGGTAAACATAGTCCAAGGTCAACAAAGATCATGTAGTGCTTGCTAGACGTACGTTAACAACATGTTTTTGTGCTTTCCTTTCTATAAAGAATCAACAGTGATGAGCAGTTGATACATGGGTGCGGTGGTCATTCAAAAGCTTGCAATCTTTTAATGAGATAGAGCAGGGGTCGGCAATCTATGGCACGCGTGCCAGACTTGGCACACAGAGCAATTCTAATGGCTCGCGAGACACCTCCTAACAGCAATTCACGTCTCTTATACAAGAAATTGATTGCTTGAGCCGGATAAATTCTAGGCTCATGGCATGCTGAATGAATTAGAAATCCTGCTTTATCAAAAGTTTGCCGACCCCTGGGATAGAGGCAGCATGGGGTCAAGAAACAGGAGACTGGTCTGCATTTTATAATTGTAATAGGCCAGGACCTTGGGTAACCAATAAGAATGGAAATTGCCTGTCTGACAAATAAGAGAAAGGCTCCTTTTATAAGATGACCTATCTTATTTTTTGTATCTCTTGACCCTTCCAATCGATGACATTTTTCAAGGTTGTACGTCCGATAATTAGAGCAAATTTTAAAGATTGAGGCAATTATCTTCTATTTAGGAGTGTTATGAGATAGCATATTGTTTCCTGTCCTCCAAACTTCAAAATCTAAATGGTAGAATCGTTTTTAATGAAGATGTTTTTTTTGGTCAGGAACTATACATTGTTCAAATAATTGGCTTTCTTGTTTGACCAAGGTTTAAGTACTGCTGTTAAACCCAGGGGCGAAGCCAGACATTTTTTCCAGGGGGGGGCTGAACTTTCGCGTGACAAATATTTACCAAATACCAGGGGGGGCTAAACTTTCGCGTGACAAAGATTTACCAAATTTTTAGCGAATTTAATGCATATTTTTAAAAAATCAGTTGAAAAAATTTATTTTTTTTTATTACAGGGGAGGCTTAGCCCCCCCTCAGCCCCCCCTGTGGCTTCACCCCTGAACGAACCAATGACTGTGCATGGTTATAGTTAGTTGACTGTGCCATCACTGAACTATATAACCCATTTTGTTTTCTGTGCTGGCAAATTGTGCTGTTGTTATGGTGTGCTTGACTGTCACAATAGGGGTCCTGGGATGAATTCATGTTAAAGGTAAGTTTGTTTTTTACCCAGATCTGGAGGGGTGTCCCATGGTCTACCCAGATCTGATAATGGGGATAAGCAAAGGCAGATGGGCATTGTGCTGGCCGCACAATCCCCTGGTATGCTGTGGCCAGGGACAAATGTGAATGCTGCTTCACAAGTCTTTACAGATCAAATTAGTTTTATGGGGATACTTTACTTTATTCAATAATACAGATTAATAAAAAGAAAAAAATACTGTCATTTTTTAACTTTACTTTAACATTGATTGATTTAAAAAGTATTTACGGTAATTATAGTCCAGGTTTTATCTTGCGCCTAGCATTACTTTAATTTGATTACTCCATATCAGTTTCTAAATCTTTTATCCAAAGGAGTTCTATTCCATCTTCGACACCCATCACTGCCTATATATGATTAGTATGAGTTATTTAGATCACGCATTCATGAATATTCATGAGAAATTGTAACAAATATATCCCTTTCACTAAAACAAAGAAAGAAAAAAAAGGTGCATTAGTTAAAAAAACAAAAATGGATTTCCATTCATGGCATGGTAATCATAGGAAGAGAAAATTCCACATATGGTTATCATAAGATTAAAACAATGTCCATGTATGGTAATAAAAAGGAGAAAAAAAATGTCCATACCAGGTTATCATTGGGAGATAAAATGCCCATATATGGTAAATATAGTACAAGATTTTGTTCCAGTGCAGACTAAAATACAAATACATTAATTTCAAATTTGTTTTTTAAAAATAATGATTCAAGAAATATTCTACAAGAAATACATGTATTATAAAGAACAATATGGAACAGGACAGTGAAAAAATCCTCAATAAGCCAATATGGCCTTCTTGTTTGAACCTATTCAGCAGTGAAAGAGAATATTTTGGTTTCATACATATTATAAAAAACTTTTTATTTTAAAAATTTACTATTGGATCAAGTCGGGTGCGAGTTGAGGGGGGGGGGGGGGGGGGAGGGGGGGGGTGATTACAAGCAGGCCAAAATCTGAAGGATGACAATAGAAATATTCCAAGGCTAATTCCCTTCTTGCCTGAGAGGAAAACTAAATTGCAAAGAAGGATAAGCTATCTCATTTGACCAATCATTAACAAGTTCATAGTCTAAACTATTTGATTTGACCAATCATGAACAAGCCCATGGTCTAAGCTATATTTGATTCGACCAATCATGATCAAGCCCATGGTCTTTACTTGTACTCGTAGTGTTTTGCTGATGCTGGGAGTATTATTTTTCAGACAACGAAGAAATATATGAAACAGAAATAGGTGTCTATCAACGTCCATCAATAGTTTATATGTATATATATATATATATACACTCACAAATATATTTATTTATATATTTTACATGCATAGCAAAAAGAAGCATCACTTGTGGCCGGGCTTGAAACTGACCGAGGGGGCCGACCGCCCTTCGTTTGGGTCCTCCTTGACGCTTGGCTCTATGGTGAAGGCCATTGCCTCTGCCGAGTTGGTGGACTCCTCCGGCGTCTTGGACATCTCGTGCTCGTGGTCATGGTCGTGGTGGTGGCGGTGCTTGTGGTGGAACGCCTGCAGGGAGAAGCGGCGGTGGGTCTGCTTCCTGCCACCGCGGCGCTTGGAGATGTGCGGGTTGTCCTTCCGCATGGTCTTTGTTTTGTAGATTTGGAGCTGGGTGTACAGCCTCTTCAGCTCAGCCTGATCAATGGATAAGATATAACATCACTTAAACAAATAACATATTGGTAACATTTAACGTATTTATAACCTATAACATATTTATAACATATAACGTAATTATAACCTATAACATATTTGTAACATTCAATGTATTATAAGCTTTAACCTTTTTTTTAGCATTTAACATTTTTTATAACCTATTCATAACATGACACGTGTTTTTAACATACTTTTAACTTATAACATATTTATGAAATGTAAATATTTATAACATAACATAGGTGGGAATGCACAACAATACAGAACAACACCATAAATACAGACATTAAATAAAATTTAATAATAGTATATGCAAGCCTTAAGTGTTACGTAAAGTGCACATAAAAGGCAAAATACGTACAAGTAGAAATATGTAGACCTATAATATGCATTTCAAACTTATATTCATAAAATATTTTCAATAGGCATGACAAATTACCAGCAAAGAGAACTATTGGAGTCGCATCAGCCATCCCTTAACATTTAGCAAATTTATGACATAATATCCTTAAGGGATTTTTCCATCTTTTAAAATTGTAATTGTATGACGGATATACATTTTTGGCCAGCAGTCAACCATTGGTGCAGTTTCTAAATTTCCATTTAAAAATGAAAAAGGTAAGTGTCAATTTATTTCTGTGTCAATTAATAATAAATACCTACTCCTAATAAAGAAGAGAGCATTAAAAGATCAATATATTTATACAAAGTTATAAGACCTAGGTAATTCATTGTTTCTATGCTCCAAGAGTGGAATTTTTCCACAAACATTTTGAGGAAGTATTCTTTTCACGGTGGCCGTGCGGAGGCGCATTCAGCTGGCGAACTGAAAGTCCTGGGCTCAAATCCTGGTGTAGGCTAAGATTTTTGTTTCGGGTCTGGAGGGTGTCTCTGAGTCTACCAAGCTCTGATGTTTACCTGACCTTAGTTGCGGTAAAGTAAAGGCGGCTGTGCATAGTGCTTGACCACACAATCACCTAGTATGCCTGTGGCCACAGAAACTATGGTGAACGCTGCTTTACCAGAGGTATGGATCAATTGGGTCCGAGGGGTACTTATTCTATTCACTGCAAGCACTATTGTTTCTACTGGTAACTATTTGTTTCAATAAATGCTTTCATTTTATTAAATTGCCAAGCTAAGTGCCTGAAAGCTGGATTAGATAAGAAAAGATTATTGTTTACATTACAGAAAT
Organism: Anisus vortex; assembly: GCA_949126835.1. Classification (NCBI taxonomy): domain Eukaryota; kingdom Metazoa; phylum Mollusca; class Gastropoda; family Planorbidae; genus Anisus; species Anisus vortex. The sequence goes on from OX421506.1 coordinate 29,669,678, forward strand.
AGTCATTAAATGCTCCACATATTTTAAAATAGAAGAAATGTTAACGCTTACTCTAATATCTTCTGGGTCCATTTCTGTGAGGCTTATCTCCCCTACCTCAACATCACCATTGGAAGAGATCCCCACATTAAGTTTCATGGTTTCAGGGGATGAGCTGTCTTGTACGTCTGACTGCGAGTACGCTCTTGATCTTCCGTGATCCTCGTCAGGAGGTCGGTGGGCATACCACAGCTGAAATACATAAGGAGGAGAAATATTATCATCACGCAGGTGGCCAAACACTGGTCAGTGGGCATTCGACAGCTGAAATACTGCAATACAGCAGAAGAAACATTATTAGCACGCAGGTGGCCAAACCATGATCAGTGGGATTCCAGTACCATTATGCTCAAATCTAATTTGATTCTTTAGTCTTGTGTTTCTATTAATTTCAACAATGGTTAACAATATCTGCTACTTTCACAAGAAGTACAATGTTTTTAACGAGTTTGGATAGCAACACTGAAGGTCCCAGGTTTGAGTCCTGGATATATCTAGGATTTATTCCAGGTATAATGGGTAAAAGTACTAGTTGGCTGGGTTCCCTCAATCCCCTTGTACGGTATGCCATGGCCATGGTGATCAATTATTTTTAAAAGCTACAAAAAATCAGTTTTTTTATTTCAAATCAAAGAGTTTCACTTCGTTTCATTAAAATGAAATCTTACTAAAAAAAAAGATCAATCGGGATTTAAAAACAACAACAAATTTGATGTGAGTTTACTAAAACCAGTCTTGAAAATAATTTTGTATAAGATAAAAAGGTGATTTTCTCAAAAGGCAAGAAAGATATATAGCTCACCTTGGGGCCCAATATGATAAGTAAAACAACAGTAACTGTGAGCTGACATCTCAGAAAGAACATGAGAAAGAGATGGTCGGGATGCATTTCATACCACCACATATGTCTGTGGACAAACAGAAACACAATGTGGCACTGAGAGTTGACTGTTCATACCATGCATACAAAATACAATGAGCCAGACTAAAAGCATACCTAAGCTTCTTTACCCATATAGAGTTTAGGTAGTGATTTGTTAACCCATACATAAACATTTGCTTACATAGATATTGGATTGCTTATCTAAAAAATTTGTTTATGCTTACCTAAATATTGATTAGTTTACCTAAATAGTGTAGGCCTATGCTTACCTAAATATTGATTAGTTTATCTAAATATTGTTGGCCTACTTAAATATTGATTAGTTTACCTAAATATTGTTGGCCTGCTTAAATATTGATTAGTTTACCTAAATAATGTATGTTAACCTAAATATTCATTAGTTTACCTAAATATTCATTAGTTTACCTAAATATTGTATGACCTAAATATTCATTTGTTGACCTAAATATTCATTAGTTTAACTAAATATTGTATGCTTTAATTAAATATTGATTCACTAACCTATATATATATATTTTATCTGCTTACATGCATATTGACTTAGCTTACCTAAGGATATAGAAGATAGTGGATACAATTGACTTAGCTTACCTAAGGATATAGAAGATAGTGGATACAATTGACTTAGCTTACCTAAGGATATAGAAGATAGTGGATACAATTGCCTCATAACATATGGCACCAGTAATAAACCTGCCTTCCGAATATTCTGTGGGTGCAGATCTTACACAGTAACACATGTAGATGCCAAAGCATAAAAAGATAAACTCCCCTGAAATGAGAAACATTAAATGCAAAATGCCTTATCACCATCAGCGGCCTTTATATAAAGGATCAAGCTTTATTTCCAAAATCCAGGGATTTTTAAAAATGAAATTTTTTGAAAATTATTTTTCTCTTTCTTTTTTTGTGAGAAAGTAAAATAATTGTAATGACAGAAATATGGAGCTGACTAATTCACTATTAATTTGTGTTCATTTATGCTGTTCTAAACGGTTCTAAATTTGGCTTTCCATAGAAATGTTTTTTAATATGTTGCCACATTGGCTTTTTGAAAAAGATAATTTTATTAGTTGTCTAATGGGTCTGTGATGTGATATTAATTAAATATTTAGAATAATTAGACATTTTGCCTCACATATACTCTTTTTCCAAAAAGAACATTTTTACCATTGAAATATTTTATTAATATAATGAGTATGTTTCAACTATTGATAATAAGATAAAATATTAGCTTGAGGGGAGATTGTGCACCAGTTCAGAATTCGCCTACTATATTGCTCCTCTCCGTTTACGTGTACTATCCCTCCCTCCCCCCCCCACTTTGCATTACATTTCTCACATGCCGCTTTATACTATTTCATTGCACCCCTACTTCCCCATATTATGCAATATTTGCACACATACACCCCCCACCATCAATCACCTTGCCATCTTATCTATGCCACTGGTCATTAGATCATATTAATCACAGGTAAATAAAATATTTATAAATGAACGGTAAGGAAGTATTACACCTGTATTAGACTTCAACAAGACTCAAGTGTTACACAGAACCAATTTTACTCTATGGCTGTGAGGCAAGGGCAATGAACAGAAAAATGACTGCATATTTGGAAAGTGCAGATATGTGACTTTATAGAAGAATGCAACGAGTGGCATGAACAGAGAAAATATCTATTGTGGAGGTGCTCAAAATGTCAAACGCCAACAGAGAAGTAATTGTAAGGATCATGAGGAGAAAATCAACGTTAGTAGGCCACATAATAAGAAAAGAAAACTTAGAAAACATCATCATAATTTGAAAGCTGTGTGGAAGGACATGCAGAGGAAGACAGAGAAGGAAGATACTTCAAACTTGATGATCTAACAAAATGGCATGGCAGGGACGATACAAGGAAAGACATGATTGCCTACGTCATCCGGCACGGCACCTTATTATGATGATCAACATATTGAACTGTTTCTTAAATTGTGAAATAAAAAACTATAATTTGTAAAACTAGCTGAACTCTTTCCTTGCTGGGGAAAAAAAAGGAATAATAAACTGTTGCAAAATCTTAACCCTTCCAGCACCAGTTTAATTTAAAACAAATTAATTCCACAGGCTAGTTTTGAACAATCAATGTTTAACATCCTTCATCACAGTTTCTCCAATTCCAGGTCATCACCCCGCACCAGGCCACTAATGTACAATTACCAGGTTGAAAAAAAAAGATCAAAATTTAAGTCAGATTAACCTAGTGTACTATAAAAAGACCTACAACACTATATTTGGTCCCAGGCGACCATTTTTGTGTTACTAAAACCCTATATAAGCTACAGCATTCCATATGGCATTTTAAACCTCACTATTATATAATATATAAAAATTACATGTAAATTCCTAACTTATATGTTAAACTTAGGCTAGAAAAAGCCATTACAATGTTTGTCACAATTTAGAAGCATAGAAACAACCGAGTACAAGTGGCGTTCGGGCATGGAATGGGTTGTCTGAACAAACCAGGAAAACCAGTAACTTAACATCATTTAAAACATGAATAAAAATGCAAGACTAGACTCGGATCATGGATGAGCGTAGGACGCAATAATCTTTTTTATAGAAGGAGCGTCTGTAATGTATAAGATAAGAGTAACTAAACAAAAAGTTTGCAAAACACAGCTCTATTAAATAAACATTTTCCCCTAGACTGTGGCGAAAAATGTGATCCTTTTCTTTGTGTTTAGATAGCCTTGTAGCCATGTGCAAGTGTTATTTACATGTGCCCGGACAAACTGGAGTAAAATGGGCTGGTGGAAATATGTGGAGGTTTAAGTAAACGTTGGACACCTTACCAGCTTCTATAACGTAATCCCACCACATCGCTCGACAGAGTGTGTATGCTAGTTTTTCTTTGGTATAGAGCCTCTCTAGGATGGTGCTATTGTTTCTCAGGTGGTCCATGTTGACCGCCGTCCAGGCAGACATGTACGCTATCACAACTATCATGATCACAGCCAGGTACTTGAGGAGATCCTTGTCCCTGACATGAACCCGGTGTGCTTTCCTTGACTGGAACTCAGCCAAAATTCTAGCAGGAAGAAAAAATATATATGTGTTACCAATACCCAATTTAAGGCTCTACCATATCTACGTAACATAAGGACAATAATTTTTTATGTAATCAAGTGTTGAATCATAACGTTTTATCAATTACGGCTAAAGTGGGAATAAACAGTAGCATCTGTAAATTTATAAGATAAGCCTTAACCTGGGGATAAGCACTTGCAACAATTAGCAGTTGAGAAGATGACTTAAATTTGAGTAAATTTTTTTATAAGAGTTAAACAAAGGATTAACATAAGTGGCAAAATAATTTTAGCCTGTAATTAAAAGCTTCAACTGACCTACGTATCAATTCGAACAAATAGGATTACTTTACTTACTTACTTAAATTGAAAGGTAAAAATTCTGATAAACTGCATCTCTTTACAAAGACCTAAAAACAGATTATGTAGACCAATCCACACCAGGCGAGCCAGATTTGGCACGCAGAGTGATTTTCAATGGCACACCAAAGACTCCCATAGGCAATTCAAGCACCTTGGCAACCCACGGCAGGCATGCCAGACGTGGCACGCAGTGTGATTTTCAATGGCACGCCGAATACTCTCATAAAGGCAATTCAATAACCTTCTACAAGAAGCTGAGTGCTCAAGCATAATGAGTTTTAGGCTTTTGGTAGGCTTAAAGGCTTAATGAGTTTGAAATCTTTATTCGGCACACTGCTATCAAAAGGTTGCCGACCCATGATGTAGACAATAAATAGAGTAGACATTAAAGAGTAGAATTAGTTTATCATGATTAACCTGTCAGCACACCATATTTTGCTGACATCTGTCCATTGTTTGTACTTATATTTAAACCTTTGCAATATAAACCTGTCCAATATTGAGCTAGCTTAGTTTAATTACAGGGATTTAAATTATAGGCTAAGTAGTGTTAAATTGTCAAGTACGGTAAATGATTTGTATTGGAAATGATAATCAATTTTTTTTAGTCTCTCTAAATAGCTGAGATGAACTCAAATATAAATGTAAAAAAAACAACAAAAAAAACATTACCTATATATTTTGAGCACAAGTACTCCATAAACTATTGCAAATCCCATCTCTCTAAACCAAGGCAGTAACAAACAAGTCATAGTGTTAGGTCCAAAATATTGAATGACCACCTGAGAAAGAGATGAAACATTTTAGCCTACCAATGAGAAAATTTGAATATACATAAAATCATTTTGTCAATCTTTTAGTTATGATCTCTGTGTATGGCTTTGTTTAATATTATCAATCAGTACAATTAATTTAAAAAGCAACATCAATTATTTAAAAAAGCACTACATTGATGATAGCAATACAAATTGATGGTGATAAATAGGTAATGCCAACTGGTCCTTCAGCTGGTAATCCGGAGAGTCAACTAGATCACCCATGTTCTTCCTGACACCAACCAATCCCTCTGACCTGAAGGAGGTATGTGCAGTGGAAGTAACAATCTTCTATATAGACGGAACTTAAAAGGTAAGACAATGCCTAAAGAGTAATTCTATTATTTTCTTTTTAAAAATCCAATTTTAAACTGTGGCATTCCATGATGCCAGTAAAGCCTCTTTATGCAGATTGTGTGGCCAGCACAGCTTTCAGCCACATTTACTTTCCCCAACTAGTATCAAATACCTTTCAGAGGTATTTTGGGCTTGAGGATATCATCCAGACCTGGATATAAATCGTAGCATTGTAGTTTTGTTTTTTTTAACTTGTTATGAATCAGAGTACCTCACTGAACCTTAGATCACCGTGACCCAGAAAAGAACATGAAACATGAACAATTTAAAACCAGGTCAACACTGAAAGAAAACAAATCTAATTACTGATGTACTCACTGTGGCATAAAGTAGCATTGCACCCAGCAGTAGCATCTCTAATAGAACCCATATACTTGTTCTCATAACCTGATAGAAGAAATAGAAAACTTTACTTTATCGGCCCAACCAGTGAACAAATATATTTAATGGCTATAGTATTAAATCAATTCTTACAATTTATTAATGAACTGAACACACACAAAAAAGTTGCAACATAAACACACAAAGAGAGCTTACAAAAAACATTTAAAAAACTAGAACAAATTCTGAAAAACATTAAGTTATAGGCCTAGCCTAACTTTAAAATGCAATAGTCTAATTAAATATCAAGAAGATAGAAATATAACAAAAACACCCTTCATATTTCACCTTTTTATACCACATCTTATGTCACATCTTTAATCCCATGCGGGAAACTGACAATTTATATATACTTAGGCCTAAAATGGACTTCGAACATAAAATGGAATTTATCTATACATAGGATATTATAGTTATAGCAAAGGTCATTGTCTATGACACATATGTATACATTGGATGTCAAAGGCTACAGGTATCACAAATCTTCTGTAAATTTTTCGCGTATAACATTTCTACATAACAAAAATTAGGTAGAAGATGTGTCTTTGGACCAACAGTCAGATTTTGAAGTAGGCCTATTGGTAGACTAGGCCTAATAGTGTCTGTAGACGAACTACCGAAGCACAGACGAAGTGTCGCAGCAGACGAAGTGTCGCAGCAGACGAAGTGTCGCAGCAGACGAAGTGTCGCAGCAGACGAAGTGTCGCAGCAGACGAAGTGTCACAGCAGACGAAGTGTTGCACCAGACGAAGTGTTGCACCAGAAGAAGTGTCACAGTGACGAATTGTTGCAGCAGACAAAGTGTTGCAACAGACACAGTGTCGCAGCAGATACAGTGTCGCAGCAGACACAGTGTCGCAGCACACACAGTGTCGCAGCAGACACAGTGTCGCAGCAGACACAGTGTCGCAGCAGACACAGTGTCGCAGCAGACACAGTGTCGCAGCAGACACAGTGTCGCAGCAGACACAGTGTCGCAGCAGACACAGTGTTGCAGCAGACGAAGTGTCGCACCAGAAGGAGTGTCGAGCAGACGAAGTGTTGTTTGACAAATTGTCGATGTAGAAGTAATGTCGGCAGACCTACTTTATCTAGATGAAGTGTCGTAGACGACAAAGAAAAACTCCAGAGGGTAGACTACAGAACACCACAGCACGGATTGTATTGCTGAAGAAGTCTGAGCGAAGTTACTATTAAGGATCTCCACCGGCTCCCTGTAACTGAGCTAAATGGTTGTAAGTTTCTTTGTCGCTTACATACAGCTGCACTCTCCTATATTCAGGCATGGAATGGGTTGCCTGAACAAACCAGGAAAACCAGTAACTTAATTAACATCATTTAAAACATAGGTTCTCAACGGGGGCGATATCGCCCCCCAGGGGGCGATGAGAAGCTTTAGGGGGGCGATAACATTCCAGGGGGCGATTGGGGGGCGATGAAGGGCAAGTGGGCGGTAGATACGTACCTGCTATAATTTCAACAACTCAGCTATTTGAATCGATTAGTTTTTGGATGAAATATCTGATATCGCCCAAAAGAAGGCATACATATAATTGAACAAATAAGAATCGCAATCACTTTTCGATGAATTAGGGGTTAGTACTTGGCAAATATGTTATGCGGCCGTCTCGTCTTAAGGTTGGTTCACCGGACTATCGCCTTAACATCGGTTACTATTACTAATTTTACTCGTTTTACCGAAATGTCCTTTAACGCGTTTGAATCTTTTGTAAGGAGGTAACCACAATAGCTGAGCGGTATAGATACGAAGTAATTATACAACCTGGGTAGTTATTAAAATGCTTGAAAATATTCATATAAATTCTTTAGTCATATAATATTTATACAATTTTCAAATAATTTTTACAGTTCTATCATATCATTTCAGAGTTATAAATGCAAGCCATTCAGTTTTTTATAAAAATAAAAGAAAAACAAATTGAAATATTACCTCAAATGAAAAGGGTTAATTATCTCCCTTTAATTAACAAATGTTTCGGCTAAAATTAAGTTGGGGGGCGGTGAGCGGAAAAAAAATGTAAAAGGGGGCGGTGAGCCGAAAAAGGTTGAGAACCTATGATTTAAAACATTAATAAAGATGCAAGACTGGACTCGGACCACGAATGAGCGTAGGACGCAATAATCGTCTATATAGACGGAGCGTCTGTAATATATAGCGTAAGATAAGATCATTATAAGTTAACGGATCTGAGCTCTTCATCAGTCATTAATGAGGCTTCCCACTGACTGGAACAAAAAAGTCGTTTTGTAGTGCTCTCTTTTTTTTCTGAGGGAAAAGAGTCCTTTATGAAAAGTTTGAAGACCTTTCTCTTTAGTTTGTGTTTTTGTACCTTACCCACCACGAAATCGCGAATGTATCGTGAATTACTTTTTAAGCGCGTTAAGAATGGTAAATAACATAGCATGGCAAGATGCGCTTTAGCATATAAATAATCAAACTATTATTTTTATTAGGCTATATTATACTAGGAGCTGGCAACTTACGGCACGCATGCCAAACATGGCACGGGGAGCTTTTTTTGATGGCACACAGAAGACACACACAAAAAAAGGCAATTCAAGTTTCTTGTACAAAAAAAATATTGGCGGCAATGGTTGACTTTTATTGTGTTGGCACGATGGACGAAGTAGATAGACATCATAACTTTGGAACACTATGTCACTATTATCAAAAGGTTGCCGGCCACTGCATTAGACGAGCATAGTCTGCTGCATTCATAGGGCAATTATCTTTATAAAATGAGCGTTTCACTGAACTAAAGATCACCTCATTTTGTGGTTCAAAGAAGCGTCTTCTACATTAAAGTTTGAATGAACGATGAATTAAAATGATGGCAGCTAGGGCTTGCATCATAAAAAAAATATTCAAATTGAAATGGCCAGTGAATTCTTTTTTATTCATACATAAAACTGACTTCAGAGCGAAGTGATAGCTTCCGGATGTGTGCTGGTTCTCTCTTGGAACTTGAACTCTTGCTACAGGTATGTTCGTTGGGAATAAATGTATAAATACAATATGTATTGAGGTGTGGGAAGAGGGCTGGGACAAATGTTTTAGAAACTGTTTTATACATTCTAACCCAGCCAGCGATAACAAGAAGAATTCCCTAACAGCACGATATCTTGATATATATTGACCTAATATATTAGAGCAATATTCTGACAATTTTTCAATCTTGGTTAAATGTTGGGTGAATAGTGGGTAAATATAGTATGCTGTTAGAGAAGTGTATGTTTATTGTTTACCAAGGTGCACCCCCAAAACCATCAGGCTTCTTTAACTTTAAAGTAATTTTTGAGAACAAAGAAGAAGAGGGAATTCTCACAAAGGTAATAGCAACATTAAACTTAACCCTTCCCGTACCGACCTACTTCTATCTATGCTGCTTTCAGTTCCGCTATATACGCGCCCGGGACTGTAAGGGTTAAATGCTCCCTAACATTATAGTTAGAGCTATATTGGAATGTGCATCTTCTGTATGGGACCGATCAACTAAAGAAGACATTTAAACAAAAAAGGAGAAATTTTGAAAAGAGCCGCAAGGTTCGTTACTAGTGAACATGCACGATGACAAATGTTATCAGCAATAGGTAAATGACTAATTCTAGTAAAGCACTAGAGGAAGGATTGGGTAATGTGGTAATAATACATAAAGCATTGAATTCTAACTTAGAAATACAACACAATAATGTATTACTCAATATAGATAGACATAGACCTATTATCATATAATCAAGAACATACACATATTAGCTTAGAATGTCTATATTGGGCCTACAGAGTGGCATATAGCCTATATAAGCTTTCCCAGCACAAAACAGTCAAACTAAAGACACCAATTTAAAATACCACCCGAACCACGCAATATTCTTCTGCATACAATGAGCGCCTGTAAAATCTTATAAAGAAGAATGAAAACAAAGCCAAAATTGTGAACATCATTAATTGGCAAACTTATTTAAGGCTTGTGAAATAAAACAGATAAAATAATATGTTGTTTTATTTGTAGTAAAACTTGAGACACATGCCTTAAGCAGGTCAGCGATTTCTTTTCGTTTCTTTCATGTTTTTCTTTCCTTTTTTTTTTTCAATACCGTCTTTTCTTCCATACTAACTAGGAGTTTTCCATACTGTGTGGGCATTCTCCAATCTATCTAGGGGTTTTCCTTGCTGACGTTTTTATCTATGAGTTTTCCGTTTTTATCTATGAGTTTTCCGTTTTTATCTATGAGTTTTCCGTTTTTATCTAGGAGTTTTCCGTTTTTTATCTAGGAGTTTTCCGTTTTTATCTAGGAGTTTTCCGTTTTTATCTAGGAGTTTTCCGTTTTTATCTAGGAGTTTTCCGTTTTTATCTAGGAGTTTTCCGTTTTTTATCTAGGAGTTTTCCGTTTTTATCTAGGAGTTTTCCGTTTTTATCTAGGAGTTTTCCATATTGACTAGGGTTTTCCTTTCTATCTAGGAGTATTCAATTATAACTAGACGTTTTCTATACTGGCTAGGAGTGTTCCATTCTACCTAGGTTGGTGTTTTCCATACTAAGATTTTTTCGTATGACTAAAGTTTTCCATGCTGACTATGTTTTCCATGCTGACTATGTTTTCCATGCTGGCTAAGGGTTTTCAATACTGACTAGGGGTTTTCCATACTGACCAGGAGTTGTCCATATTGACTAGAAGTTTTCCATGCAATCCAATTCACGACAAAGTGGTGTGCCGTATCGCGGGGCGCCTCGCCCGCCCCATGGCTACAGTCTCCCGCCACAAACAAATGCCAGCGTGCCCTCTTTCGGATCAATACAACTTCCCATTCGTTCTCCTTCCCGTCGCCAACCAATAGGCCATCGATTGTAGTAGCCGCGCGCCTAAAATGTGCCTTGAAAACGTGTGCTCTGACCTCATTGGCCATTTCTTCTATTGGTTGTTGTTTTTGTTTGTTGTGTTAAAGTGTGTATTTGTACAATAGTATTTTTTCAAACAGACTTGTTCAACCATATGATCTAGCGTTCAACAGACTTGTTCAACCATAGGGTCTAGCGTTTAACAGACTTGTTCAACTATAGGGTCTAGCAGTCACCAGTTTCCGTGGGCATGGATTGTATTAGGGAACGCGTGACCACCACAGCGTCATCTTTGGTTATCAGGTGTCCTTCAGAGTCGGATAGACTCGGGGTGCTCACGAACAACTTCCCCGCACCACAAAGAAAAATACAAGAAAAGGACCTTTGACGTGGATTCGAACAGAACGACCTTTGGAGTGGCTGTCGGTGGGCGCTGACGCTGAATCGGCTTAAATTATCAGTGACAGTTTATGCATTAATGATTTGCGATTTCACCTGACTAGTTTAACACATCCCGGTTAACTGATAATTTCCTTACAATCCGTGTAGGCCTATGATGCAGCTTTTTCTGTATACTGGTCTAGAAAGAGTTAAACTAAAATTTATCAAATCGCTCATTTCTTTGTTGTAGCTTTGTTTTTCAAATGTATTTCATCCATCGGGTAGAAAACTATATGTAGTTTTCTATAAAAGTTTTCTATAAAAGAAATGTATCACCTAAATCTTATGGTGGCCAGGTGGTTGTGAGGATTGAACCCACGATGGACGTGTGTTCAAATCCCATCGCTGACCATCCAAAGTTTCTGGAACACAGATTTCTGTACCCATGGGCCTCAAAGATGGCGAAGAGTGTTAACCGCCGATACGATCGAATTAAGATCGCATTAAGATTACACCGGCGGGCAAACGCACGGGGAACAGCTGCCGCTGCGGGTACGAGACCCATTGCACTGCCAAGAGGCCACTGGGTCTCGGTGGGGAGGTAGCAATGGTTGCAGCAATCCCGTCTCACGATCCACCTGGTGCCTGGATGGCTGTACCTATAGTATATGATTTGTGTTACCGGGTGACATTGCATGTATACGGGCGATCCACCACGAATGTGATCCTAGGGAAACTGCAGTGAACAATCGTTGCGTTGCGGAAACCTTCCCTGTTACACTGCACGCCACGCCATTGGCGTGTCGTGGGGTGGCTGGAGCCCGGATAGAGTTTTGGAGTGTCCCGCCTGACCTCACCCCTAAAACGTTACGCCCTGGTTTTACTTTGAGACATTATAATTCGGGACCCAGATTAACTTGCCGTTGACATAAAGTATATACAAGGCGTAGGCTACACTAGGTGTACATAAAGGGTATACAAGGTGTAGGCTACACTAGGTGTACATAAAGTATATACAAGGTGTAGGCTACACTAGGTGTACATAAAGTATATACAAGGTGTAGGCTACACTAGGTGTACATAAAGTATATACAAGGTGTAGGCTACACTAGGTGTACATAAAGTATATACAAGGTGTAGGCTACACTAAGTGTACATAAAGTATAAACAAGGTGTAGGCTACACTAGGTGTACATAAAGTATAAACAAGGTGTAGGCTACACTAGGTGTACATAAAGTATATACAAGATGTAGGCTACACTAGGTGTACATAAAGTATATACAAGGTGTAGGCTACACTAGGTGAACATAAAGTATATACAAGGTGTAGGCTACACTAGGCGTACATAAAGTATATACAAGGTGTAGGCTACACTAGGTGTACATAAAGTATATACAAGGTGTAGGCTACACTAGGTGAACATAAAGTATATACAAGGTGTAGGCTACACTAGGTGTACATAAAGTATATACAAGGTGTAGGCTACACTAGGTGTACATAAAGTATAAACAAGGTGTAGGCTACACTAGGTGTACATAAAGTATATACAAGGTGTAGGCTACACTAAGTGTACATAAAGTATATACAAGGTGTAGGCTACACTAGGTGTACATAAAGTATATACAAGGTGTAGGCTACACTAGGTGTACATAAAGTATATACAAGGTGTAGGCTACACTAGGCGTACATAAAGTATATACAAGGTGTAGGCTACACTAGGTGTACATAAAGTATATACAAGGTGTAGGCTACACTAGGTGTACATAAAGTATATACAAGGTGTAGGCTACACTAAGTGTACATAAAGTATATACAAGGTGTAGGCTACACTAAGTGTACATAAAGTATATACAAGGTGTAGGCTACACTAGGTGTACATAAAGTATATACAAGGTGTAGGCTACACTAGGCGTACATAAAGTATATACAAGGTGTAGGCTACACTAAGTGTACGATTCGAGAAAGCGGAAGGAAAAAAAAAAGAAAGGGGGGGGGGGTGCGTTTCATAATGTTTTACAAGCCACCTAAGAACATCACTTTCTAATCAACCCAAAAAAAGTAAAACAAGACAAAAACACTTTCCTTATCTCTTATGCGAGAAAGTAATGCATCCGGGCATGGAATGGGTTGCCTGAACAAACCAGGAAAAATAGTACATTAGCATAATTAAAATCACTAATAAAATTTTAAGACTAGACTTAGACCACGGATCAGCGTAATGTAAGATCTATGCAAAAATCTTCTTTATAGAAGGAGAGTCTGTAATATATAAGACAAGATGATAACCTAACGATAACAAAAGAGCCCGCCAACACACGTGGATAGCAAGGGCATATTACAAATTAAGAAAGTATATTAACAAAAAAAATTGAATTGGCCCACAGCACTGTAAGGGAAATATAAAAACAACGTTTTCTGAAGTACGGCTAAGCTGCTAAACACATTGATTTATCGTCCTTGGTCTTTCTTTTCAAAGCAGGACGCCGCATCAATCGAATAAATTGACTCACGTTTGAAATATATGCATCGCAAGATCTGAACCCGGTGACACCGGTTAATCTATATAGTTCTAGCCCACAGCTGCACAGTTGTGTTCAGAGATCTTCTACTTAGTTCTAGCCCACAGCTACACAGTTGTGTTCAGATATCTTCTACTTAGTTCTAGCCCACAGCTGCACAGTTGTGTTCAGAGATCTTCTACTTAGTTCTAGTCCACAGCTACACAGTTGTGTTCAGAGATCTTCTACTTAGTTCTAGCCCACAGCTACACAGCTTTGTTTTAGGATCTGCATAGTTCTTATTTTATACATTACAGAAGCTCCTTCTATAAAGAAGATTAGTGCGTGCTACGCTCATCCTCCGAGTCAAGTCTTGCATTTTTATTAATTTTTCAAATGATGTTAAGTTACTGGTTTTCCTGGTTTGTTCAGGCAACCCATTCCATGCCCGAATGCCACTCGGGAATCTTTATTAATGTTTCAAATGATATTAAGTTAGTGGTTTTCCTGGTTTGTTCAGGCAACCCATTCCATGTCCGAATGCCACTCGGGAAGAAAGTGTACATATATGTATTTGTTCTCGACACAACTTTGTTTTAGGATCCACGTAGTACTAATCCATAATCCACACAATAGCCTACCATTCCGACATCTACATAAAACAAAACAGCAAAACAGGTTAGGATACTAATCAGTATCCTGGGATCTCACAAGACTGCACTAAAAATACCCCCCCCCCTCCCAAAAAAAATAAAAATAAAAAATAAAAAATAAAAAACAGCAAAAAAACAACAACAACCAGGCAGTGAATGCTACCCCCCCCCCCCTTTTTTTTTCCTTTATTATTTCTTCTTCCTTCAACCAGGCACAGAGTGCTCAGGCTAGCCATTTATGCATGTTTTACGTAAGATGGCTGCTGAGTGGAATGCCCTCGCCGTGATAACGTCCTGCTATCAGTCTCTAAATAGGAGGGGGGGGGGGTCGGAGTGCGGAAGGGAATATCGATACTGCGTGCATAACATCCACTTGCATTAATGCATGATTTAAATATATGTATCGCGTCGCCCGGGCGTTATGTTGGTAATGTTGTTTTGTTTTCTTTTGTATCGATTCCAGTTACGATTTGTATATGTCACCGATTACTTTGTGTGCAGTGTGTGGAGATGTAGTTTTGTTTGTGTTCTGATTGTTTGTTTGTGTGTTGATGTTTTGTATAACATAAACGGTAAGCATGACCAGAAATAAAGCGATAGATCAGTGGTTCCCAGACTGTGGGTCGAACTACCATTTCACGGGGGGTGGGGGTCGTCTGCGACCATCGGAAATCACATATTTTTCACTGGTCCTAGGAACCGAGGTCATGTGTGGGTCCGCCCACATGCAGATTCATCCAAAAGCCTATAAGAGAAACCGTGATGGCATAAACTCACCAACCTAATCGCATTGTCTACTTCCCGTACAATTACTGGTGTAGGATGTGACAGAGGTTGGCGCCATAAAGTGCTTTTGTGGACCAGTCATACTTAAAAAACTATAATTTTTTTTTTTGGGGGGGTTGACTATTCACTATGCTTTAATTTGTAACAATGAAATATGCCTCCTGCATATCATATCTCTACATTACAATTTAAAACAGTAGCTAAATAAATGTAAAGGTAGCGACGAAAATAATTTTATGATTGAGGGTCACCACAACATTAGGAGCTGTATTAAGGTGTCGCAGCGTTAGGAAGGTTGGGAACCACTGAGCTAGATGAATGAGAGAAAGAAGGCGATACATCGAACAAGACGTGAATAACAAGAGTAAAATAACTCTGTCGGACCAATGCAATCGGTAGGGCCGGTGAAACAGCGTTCACCAGTTTCCATACTTACAACACACTAGGAGATTGCGGGTCCAGCAAGAAGACCAGAAGCGTTTACTTTACCCCAACTAATTTTTGGTACTTATCAGAGCTGGGTAGACTGAGGGAAACCCAGGACCTTCCATTTGTCAACCCATCGAGCTTTTTCTCAACCATCGGGAGAATAAAATAGTTAATTTGTATGTTACAGCCGCCGCCCCTCTATACAGAAGATAATTGCTTATCCGTGGCTTGAGTCTAGTCTTACATTTAGATAAGTTGATAACCTATATTTTCTATTAGTATTTTAAATAATGTTAAGTTATTTGTTTTCCTGGTTTCTTCAGGTAACTAGTCCTAGACCCGGATGTCACCCAGGAAGAAAGAGTACTTATATTTAATTGTTATTGCATATTATGGGAAAAGAAAAAGTGTTTTTGTCATTATTTCTATCTGAGCATTGTCACAAGATCAGTGCCGTTGCAAGGGATTTGGGGGCCCGGGGGGCTTGGCCTCTTTAGGGGCCCCTGCATTTTGACATTCGACATAAGAAAAAAACAATTTAGACACTCATTTGGGGCCCCCCTCAAGTAGGGGCCCGGGGGGATTTATGAATTTGGACCCCCCCTCCCCCTCCCCTAGCTACGCCACTGAACAAGATTGTTATTGTGATTTAATGCCTTATGCATTATTACTACTGACTTTTTTCTAGGTTTAGTGAGTTAACTATTGGTGTTACTCTTGTCAGTTGTGAATATTGACTAGTAATTAACATTGGAGCTCTTTCCTGGATTTATTATAGTTTCTTAATGTCTTCTTTAGTTGATAGTTTATAGATACAAAATAAATATTTAAAAAAAAAAAAAAAATAATAATTGAAAGCGAGGATAAACATGATAAAGTCTAAGAATAAAATGGTTTAAAGGTATATTTTTTTTTTTTAATAAACCAGAATGACGACACAGGATAGAGACAGGGTGTGAAAGGGGAGTAAGATATAGCGGTGGGAGAGTGGGCGGTATGTTGGGATTTGGGATATGAATGAAAGTGGAAAATGGAGAGTGGGAGAGAGAGAGACACAGATAGAAAGACACAGCGAGAGAGAGAGACAGAGAGAGAGACAGAGAGAGACACAGAGAGAGACGCAGAGAGGGACAGAGAGACACAGAGAGAGACACAGAGAGAGAGACGCAGAGAGGGACAGAGAGACACAGAGAGAGACACAGAGAGAGACGCAGAGAGGGACAGAGAGACACAGAGAGAGACACAGAGAGAGACACAGAGAGAGACACAGAGAGACACAGAGAGACACACAGAGAGACACAGAGAGACACAGAGAGAGACACAGAAAGAGAGACACAGAGAGAGACACAAAGAGACAGAGAGAGACACAAGAGAGAGAGAGAGAGAGAGAAAGAGACCAAAGACATTGATTGACTAAAAGTAAAACAGAAAAAGCTCGAAATAATAGATTTGAAGTGGATAAAAGAAGTATCATAGGACACAAAATAAAAGACATCGAATTAAACTATTTGTTTTTTTAAATTACACGGGAAAAGGGCGGCGGGGGGGGGGGGGGGATGGGTGTTAGAGAATGAGAGAAGGAAAGAGCTCCAAGTGGGAGTGTGAAAGAGTGGACTGACCTCAGTATAGGAAAGACAGGAAGTAAATGAAAAAGAAAAAAGAAACCAATAGGAGTAAAAAAAAAAGAAGAAAAAGACAGAAAAATGCCTAAATGGTGGTCCACCCAAAATAGAACGTCCCATTGATTGATTTATGGATTGATTAGGCAGGCCGAGAAATAAGAACATTCCTAGTGCTGTGTTAGAGGCTCGCTCTCTTTCTCTCTCGCAGACATAGTGTTGTGATGAAAGGGAGAGTTTAGGGGGTGAGAGGAAGTGGGTGATGGTGTGCATGGTGGCGATAGGGGGGAAGGAGGAGAGGGAACTTGGGGCGAGAGGCAAGGGGCGTTATCGATTTCCAACGTGAGTAATCATGATTGAAAAAAAAAAGGGGGGGGGGGCGGTGGGCTTTATTTTAAAAAAAAACTCTCATTTTACTATTATGACGTTTTGTGTATTCAAACCTTGTGGGAAGGAGAGGGTTGAGGGAGGCTGCGTGGAGACGGTTGTCGATGTGTGAGGGACAGAAGGGGGGGGGGCATCGTTGATGGAGGGTAACACGGGTCGGCGGTCGGTGGGTGGTTGCTGCATGCGGTAGTTAGGGAATGGACCATATCGCTTCTGGGGGAATATACGAGTGAAAGAAAAAAAAGGAAACGACAGTTTTTTTTTTTTAATGTGTTGAAATGAGAAATAAGAGAGAGAGAGAGAGAGAGAGAGAGAGAGAGAGAGAGAGAGAGAGAGAGAGAGAGAGAGAGAGAGAGGACTATAGACATAAGAGAGGAATACACAAAGTTTTCTTCAGTGAATATGCATCGCGTCCAAATCTATACCGCAAACACGGGGCGGCATACTATCGGAGAATCGACCTGAGCGAAAATAAAAAGGGGGTGGAGCACGGGGTGAAAGAACCAGTATCGTGAAGGGGGAGAAAAAGGAAGGACAAAAGCCGGACACGGGGGCATCGTTCAATAACACAGACCACAGACACTGGCAGACGACCGTGATCGGGAGAAACGGAGAAGGGTGGGAAGAAAAGGTGTTTTTTTTTTAATTCACGTCCCCTCCCTCTTTGCATGTCATTTTCCACAGAATGCCTGGGTGGGAAGGGGGATGGACAGCGGAATTTTGCAGTTATTACAGCATTTATATTCCCATGTTCCTTTTTCTCCCGAAGCGTAGCACCAATAGTTAATACGCTAAACCAGGGGTCGGCAACCTGTGGCTAACAGTGTGCCAAACTAGGATTTCTAAACCATTCAGCGTGCCAACACTGAACAGCAAGTAAATATAATCATACCTTTGAAATATTATTTTTATAGAACAATTAATTAATAATAATAATAATAATAACGGTGCTTATATAGCGCATATCCCGTTGGTAACAGTTCTATGCGCAGACGACAGTTACAGAATACAGACAGACAACGAAATATGTAGTAATACGCTAATTCTGCTGACGAAATAGGTGAGTCTTCAGCTGGCTCCTGAAGGTGTCGAAGCTAGGGCTCTGGCGAAGCTGTAGTGGGAGGTGATTCCAAGCGGACGGTCCTGCGTAGGAAAATGAACGTTCGCCAGCGGACACTAGCCTCACACGAGGGATCCGCAGAGTAAGCGCGTCAGAAACCGAACGAAGTGGGCGGGACTGGGTGTAGAGCTCCATACAAGAGCGAAGATAATCCGGGGCGCAGTTATTCAGGCACCTATAACAGAGGGAAGCCAGCTTATATGAGATCCGGTTGTTGATGGGTAGCCAGTGCAGAGATCGGAGCAGAGGATTGATATTATTTGACTTCTTCTTCTTGAGAACTAGTCGGGCTGCGCAGTTCTGGATACGTTTTAGTCCTTGAAGGGAGGAGGCCGAGAGACCAGCCAAAAGCGAATTACAATAATTGAACTCCGTAGCAAGATCAAGCCAATAGCAAAGGAGATTATTTATAGATAACATAGTTAAATAGTGTATATCTATGGTTAAATCGTTTATTATAATTTAATTCACGTCTTTGTGATTATCACCGTTTTATTAGCATTTATATCAAATACAATATTTTATTACTAAACTGATCACATTTATGGTAATTATTGTCAAAACATTATCATTTGGTAGTCAAAATGCTAAATGATTATCTAACTCCTGCATATGATAATTATATATTTACCTCAGTTTAACTGAGACGCACTTTAATGTGTTTATATGATTAAGTGTAGCTTGAATATTATTGTTAAGCGGAATGGATACGTAGTAATCATACAAACTAGGTAGAAATGTAATGTTTGAAAATATACATGTAAATACTTTAGCCATATAATATATATATAATTTTCTAATAAAAAAATATTACAGTTTCATCATTTCAAAGTTATAAATTGTAAGCCATTTATTCTTTTATAAAAGAAAAAAAAAGAAACATATTAGAACTATTAGCTCAAATAAAACGGGTTTATTAACTCCCTTTAATAAAAAAAAAATGTTTTCACATTTGATTCAATAATGATGCCAAACAAGTTATGTTTTGTAATATAACAAATAGGGCCTATTATTGACTAATTATTATTTCTTTATATAAACCCAACATTATGGTATTCATTACGAGATTTAATTAGTATAGGATTAAAATATTTTACGTTAAACAGTTGTAAATAAACATTTTCTGCATTAATTTAAGGAATTTATATTTTAAAAATGAATAATTACAGAACTTACATAATATAGTGCTTTATTTATTAAATTGAACATATTAATATTTGTTATATTTATTTAATTAATAATAATAAAAAATAGTTTCAGAGTTACTTACATTTATTTTTAATTAAACAAGATGAGCATAAAAACTCGTTTAAATGTAATTAGTCTATATCAATTAATGAGCGCTCAAGTGTAGGTGACCTCTTTGTATGCTTAAAACAGCTTTCATGTGCGATAAAATTTGTTCACAAGTGTAAGTTGAATCAAAAGCTACAAGTAAAAGAGCGAATGCCTAGCAGTTGAGAATAGCAGATGAATTTCCTAAGCAGCTTCCTTCCAGATATTTTTCCGCAAATGAGCACTTTTTAAATGTTTAAAAATTTAACTTGATGCATTTTTAAAATCCCCAATATCACTCCCTTTAAAGAAAGATCTACATCTAAGAAAGTTGTAGTAAGATCAAATCAGTTAGGCTTGATAAGGTATGAAAAAAATGAAAGTCTTGCCTTTGATTAAAAAACTCCGCTTTGAGTGCCTCGATGTACTTCTAAAAAATACCCAACTTTCTATCTTAATATAGTCTATGCCTTAATATAGGGATGTACATGTAGGCCTACATGTCCAGTTTCATTGCAAATCCATTCCAGTGGTCCTTGTAAATGAAAGTCCAACTCACTTAAATGAGTCATTCAGAAACATCGGCTTCAACAGTAAGTTTTTCTCATTCAGAACCGGAAAATGCTGTTTTTGTTTTTTATCAATAATAAACACACCTTGGAGGTCTCTCGCATGCCATTGAAAATCGCTCTGCGTGCCAAGTTTGGCACGCGTGCCTTAGGTTGCCGACCCATGCGCTAAGCCACGAAAGATTAAAGACAAGAAGGATAAAGAGTAAAGTGGTAATAATTAATAATACACAAGGCATTAAATTCTAATTTAGAAATATAACACAATAACAACCTGTTACAATGCTCAGTTAAATATAATCACAAAAACATTTTCCTTATGTATTATGTGAGAACAAATGCATAAAAGTAGCCTACCCTTCCCGAGTTGCATCCGGGCATGGAATCAGTGGCGTAGCTAGGGGAGGGGGGTCCAAATTTGAAAGTCACCCCCCCGGGCCCCTACTTGAGGGGGGCCCTCAAAGGAGTGTCCGAAATTTTTTTTTGTAGGAGCCCCCAAAGGTGTGTGAGATAAAAAAAATTTGCAGGGGCCCTTAAAGAGGCCAAGCCCCCCGGGCCCCCAAATCCTTAGCTACGCCACTGCATGGAATGGTTTGCCGGAAAGAACCAGGAATACCAGTAGCTTAATATTATTTTAAAACACTAATAGAAATGCAGGACTAGACTTAAATCACGGATGAAAGTATGTCGCAATAATCTTCTTTATAGATTAGAAGTAACGTCTGCAGTGTGTAAGACAAGATTAAATTAAATTATATCTTAGAAATACAACTCAACAATAATATTTTACAATACTCAGAAAGACATGGAGATAAAAAGACATTTCTTATCCCTTATTCAGGCACATGCGCACATAAGTTCTCTTTCTTCCCGAGTGGCATCCGGGGCAAGGTATGGGAAACCTGAACAAACAAGGAAAACCAACAACTTAAACACCATTTAAAAAAAACAACTATCAATGTTTGTGGGAAGTTACGATGATTCAAGATAAGGGGGAAAAGGGAGGCAATCGTGTAAAATATAGACATAGGATCAAATTCTTGAATATTAATTATGTGTGGAGTACGTAGGCAAGATGATATCATAGACTATAATACAAATGGACCGCTTGCTTTAGTATTTCTGCTATATGATGACTCGAAAGACTGCTTTTCAGAATTTCCGATTCGTTGTTTCCTTTAAACTTCCGTTTTATTGAATCGCTTCGATTTTCTCAATGAAAAAATAAAATTAAAATCGAAAGTTGTATAAAGCGGAAACATTTAAGAAATAACGAAGAGCGTAGAAGTAATTTAAGACAGCGTTATTGGTTGCGCACGGAAAAAAAAAGTTGATATAAGCTAAAAAAATAGAGCAAGCTGTCCATCTTATTATAGTCTATGATGATATCATGGCATTCATCCCCCCCCCCCCCCCCACACACACACTTTTCAAAATCATGTCGTGTCACACAGTGCAATCAAATAGCCATGAATACAATACGATTGTGGAGAAGATCTTTAACCGTAAGCGAAACTACTTGGGTTCGAATCTCTTGCATAATACCTTACTGTGAAGCTCGAACATTTTATTTTTGCTGAAACAGAAACATGGCCACCGGAACATGACGCAGACACAGGAGCTTTTCTCAGTTCCTTCAAAACTCTAATAAGTCTGCTCTGGCACTAGAATAGAGTTCACAATCGCCGAGGCACGTACTCGCCGCACAATCATCTCGTATTCTTTGGCCTGAAAACCGCAGGTACGGAATTCGATTAGTGATAGAAGTCATTTTTTTTAGAGCTTTCACGTTATCTCCCTCTCTTTCTCCCTTCTTCTTTCTCTCTACCCTTCTTTCTGTGTCTCCCTTCCTCTCTATATATCTTACTCATTCTTTCTTTCTCCCTCTTTCTATCTCTCCAGCCCCCTTTCTATCTCTTCCGCCCTCTCTCTATCTCTCCCACTCTCTCTCTATACCCCCCCACCCCTTTACCCCCCTTCCCTCGTTCTCACACTCTCTCTCTCTCGTCCTCTCATTTTTTAATATCCATAAAATTAGACCCAAGGCTGCCAGTATAGGGACTCGACACACGCCTCATTGCTAGTTCACAAATTATGTCGAGATAAAGAGCTAATTGCTTCTTATGTTGGTGTCAATGAAGGGGAAGAGTGAGAGAGGGGCGGGGGGGGGGGGGGGGAAGACTCATTTTTCTTCCATACCAACCCATGTATTTGTATATTTATATACAACAAAAGACCTCTTACGAGATAATACAAACATATAATTGTTCAAACAAAACTTTAGTTCAAAAAGATACTATTGCAATCTTGCAAGTCAAAATTGGAGGGATTTCTTCCCCAAAAGCGAGTCCTATTTTTTTTTTCTGCAATTGACTTTATGCCATCATTAGAGGACACAATGTCCTACCCCAAAAGTGTGCATCGGGCGGCCCGCGGTCCAAACTACGACAATCACAATCATGCCTGCCTAGAGAATGTATGATATTGTTCGGCTGTGATTATACCAACGGCTGTGATTATACCAACGGCTGTGATTATACCAACGAAAGCGTATAATTTAATTAAGGATTCTTTGTATATGTAATATTTGAGTGAAATTCAATATTTTAATTATGACTGTTTAGCATTTTTCACAGACTTTACATGAACCCATTCAAAGCTGAAACTGAAACATGGAAAAGTCAGCTGGTGACTAAGCCGTTTGAATACATATTGCTTGTTTGTTGTCTTTTTGTTTAAAATGTTGCCTTATTTCCAGACAAAATTTTGGTTAAAACCAACGCAACCTCCTTTCGTCTGTCTTGCCACTAGGAAGACATACAACACAAGACAGACGCCAAAAGACATACACTTACAAAGATACAGCAAAAGACATATAGCAAAATGAAGACTCCATGGACATACACCAAAAGACATAAAGGCAGACGCCAAACGACATATTGCTAGTACACAATATATAACTGAAATACACATACAGCTACCCACAATCGACAAAAGTCATGCACAAAAGACATATTATGAAAGGCATATAACAAAAGAATACAGCATAAGTAATAAAGTAAAAGACAAGATTCCAAAATATAAACAAGACAGAATTCAAAAAGACATATAGCAAAAGTTAGACTAAAAATACGGACAGTGAAAGTACAAATAATTTCCGAAAGACCTTCATCAGAAGCCAAGACTCCAGTAGGCAGACTTACCTTTGTCTTCCTGAAGCACAGAATGACAATTGCAATAACCAGGGACACGGTCATGCAGAAACTCTGAATCCCTAAAGGTATCCCTCGCACCAAAAAGTCAAATGCCACAATGGGGTCCCCGTCCGCGCCCAGTGGCGTACTGGAAGACGGAGTCGTCGACATGGGCATGCAGTTAAATTCGTTGCTGTAGTTGGAGCTGATGTTCTTTACGAATTCCAGGTAGGCCCTCTCCACGGCGCGGCCGTCGAAGAACTTGTTGGCAGCGTGGGCTGTTGGGAAAGTGTAGCCCTCCTTGCAGACACACGTGTAACTTCCCCACTGAAGTGTTGAACTTGGAATTGGTTTACACTGTAGAAAAACAATAAAATTACCACCATTAGGGCATGAGTTAAATATGTATTGATTGGTGATTCTCAAAAAAGATTCTGAGGGTGAAAAATCTGAAAGGTTCTCACACAGTTGCCATCAGGGACGGAGTCACAGGGAATGGCCGGAGGGGGGCTAAGCCCCCCCCCCCCCCCCACACACTCCCGGAATTAAACAAAAATAAAAATAATTCAACAGTTTTGAGTAAGCCTAAAATAAGTACTAAAATCGCTAAAAATTAGGGAAATGTTTGTTATAGTTCAGCCCCCCCCCCCCCCCCCCCCTTGGAAAAAATGTCTGGATTCGCCCCTGGTTGCCAAACAATATTATAAATAATGATATTAGTTATCGTCAGCATTTCAGTTTTTAGTTTTAGATTACTGAATTTTTTTCTTGAGGTTTAGGCTTCTGAATTTTGGAACCCAAAAATATTTGGAATCGAATGTAAAAGTCTTTCGCTGCATCTTGACAAAATTTATGTTTATTAAAATTCTCAGCATCGGCTGAAACTAAGTCTTAGAAGCGCCTTTTTGATTCTAATGGTTGGCCAAGAAATGATAATTTCTTTAAAGTTTGTACATCTTTTTATATAAAGGTTTATACAGGCTTTCTACGAAGACAAAAAATTATATTTTCATTGAAAAACATTTCCAGGTTTATCTTTAAAAGTTATAAAATAAATCTATTCCCTATGGATCTTTAACGAAGCGACATTGCTCGTATACCCGCACTGTCACCCGGTAGCAAAAATACCAGGCTATAGGGTCTGGTCATCCAGTTACCGGGCTTGTCGAGGCGGGTATTGTTGCGCCCCTTCCCCTCCTCCCCGTCGAGTCTCAATGGCCCTCGCCTATGCAACGATCCTCGAATGCGCAACGGGGAAAGCCCCCTCGTGCGTTAGTCCAGGGATCGGCAACCTAAGGCACGCGTGCCAAACTTGGCACGCAGAATGATTTTCAATGGTACGCGAGAAACCTTTTTTTTATTTCTAAAAAAAGCTACATTTTCCGGTTCCGCATAAGGAAAATTGAGTGTTGAAGCCGATGTTTCTGAATGACATAGTGACACATTTCAGTGAGTTGAACTTGCATTTAAAAGAACCACTGGAATGGATTTGCATTGAAACTGGACATATCTTGCCGTGAAATCAATTTCAAAACATTTAACTACATGTACATCCCTAGCATATTTTAAGATAGATAGTTAGGGCTTTTTTCAGAAGCACATCGAAGCACTCAAAGCGGAGTTTTCTAATCAAAGGCAAACTTTAAATTCATGGACTCATTTTTTCATAACACATCAAGACTAACTGGTTTGATATTACTTCATATTACTACAACCTTCTTAGATGTAGATCTTTTTTAAGTGGGAGGATATTGGCGATTTTAAAATGGAGCAAGTTTAATTTTAAACATTTACCAAATGGGCATCCAATTGTGCCCATTTGCGGAAAAAAATCTGGAAGGAAGCTGCTTAGGAAAGTCATCTGATATTCTCAACTGCTAGGCATTTGCTCATTTACTTTCAGCTATTGGTTCAACTTGCACTTGTGAACAGTATTATTGCACACGAAAACTGTTTTAAGCATTCAAAGAGGTCACTTACTGTGACTTACACTTCACTACTCAGAAATGACTATATATGTAGCCTATCTGCCATTTTTGTGCTCATCTTCTTTAATTAAACATAAATATAAGTAATTCTAAAATACATTTATTTATATTATTAATTTAATAAATGTAAGAGGCGTATTTAATATCACTATAATATGTAATTTCAGCAATTAATAATGTTTAAAATATATAGATGGACAAACAGTAATACAAAAATGTTTATTTACAACTTTTTAACGTACATTTTACGTAAATTATTTTAATCTTTCAATAATTACAATCGTAATGTGAATACCATAATGTTGGATTTTATAAAGAACTAAAAATTAGTCAGTAATATTTACTATATAACAAAACATTACTTATCTGAATCAAATGTGGAAACGTTTTTTTAATAAAAGGGAGATAATTAACCCGTTTTATTTGAGCTATTTTTTTTCGAACATGCTTCCTTTTTCTTCTTTTATAAAAATAAACGGCTTACTGTTTATAACTTTGAAATTATCAAACTGTAAACAGTAATTGAAAATTAAATAAATATTTTATGACTAAATAATTTTTATGTATACTTCCAAACATCACATTAACTACCCAGGCTATATTATTACTTGGTATCTATTCCGCTTAACGAACAATGGCTGCAATTAAACAATTCTACAAATAGAAAAATACATAAAAGGACTTCTCAGTAAAACTGAGATCAAAATATAACTAACATTTGCAATTGTTAAATCCTCACTTTTAGTAACAAATGATAATGTGGAAACAATAGGGCGTTTGCAATCCCGTGACAAAAAGCACGTGATTTGTGTTTACTTTGAGTAATGGTGTACAATTAACAATGGCCGCTGCATTAATAAAGTTTCATATAGGCTCGAGCTTTTTTTAAATGATGTGTTGTGTTTTAAGTCTTATTAAGATTTAAGCTGTATTATGTATGTTAAATAAAATAGGCTATTTTATTATTATCATAGACATAGATCATAGACGATGTGAGCAGCCTAATAGTGACTTGACTAGATAGCCTATTCACCAACAATATCACTTGACATCGTAGCCTAGCCTACGAAACATTAAAAGTGTAGGCCTATAAAGTGAAATTGAAAGTGTAAATAGGTCTAGCCGGCCCTAGCCTAATCACATTAATCAATTAATCTACAGTACTACTATTTACCTCCTTATTTTTGAGTAGGATAGCCAATATTCAGATGTGAATTTTGCATGAAAAAGAAGTACTTCACTTTCACCTCGTTACATTTGTACCTCAAGTGGCTTCCTTATTTACACAAATACGTCACTAAAAACCTAAGCCACGCCCACTAAGAACGCTCTATAATTACCATAAATTAAATGAGCAAGTTTAGTAATAAAATAGTGTATTTCATATAAATGCAAATAAAAAGGATGATAAATTTTGAATTAAATTTAAAACGCTTAAATGATTTTCTCTATAAATAATCTCCTTTGCTTTTTGGTCTTCTTTGCTACGGAGTTATATTAATTGTCCCATAAAAATATTTTTTTTTAAAGTATGATAGAACAGGCGGACTTTTAGGCTGTTGGCACGCTGAATGATTTAGAAATCCAAATTTGGCACACTATTAGCAAAAGGCTGCCGACCACTGCGTTAGTCCACCGGTGTACTGAACCGGAGCATATCGGAGGTTTACTCACTTCATCACCTTTGAAGTCCATGGGTTGCAGAAGTCGGTGTCAAGCACAAGACCACTGCGAGCCGATTAGAACACGGGTACGCGTAGGCCACAAGTCTTGAGCATAGAAGGATCGTCCGCAACGTAAAGCATACGATAATCTCAGATATATTGTTAAATCAACGAATCCCATATGTATGAAAAATTGCAACACGTTAGAGCAGTTTATCTCGTGTGCATCCATAGTCAAATATCACACTCATTGCCCAATGTTCACTCTGTTTATCAGAATAAATGACGCATGGTGTACACATCCAAAGCTTTTGTATATCAAATGTGTACACATCCAAAGTTTTTGTATATCTAATGTGTACACATCCAAAGCTTTTATATTAAATGTGTATACATCCAAAGCTTTTGTATATCAAATGTGTACACATCCAAAGCTTTTGTATATCTAATGTGTACACAACTTAAGCTTTCATATATCAAATGTGTACATATCTTAAGCGTTTGTATATCAAATGTGTACATAGTAGACGTCCATATGAATTCATACTTCAAAGATATACCAAGTGAATGACATTTTCTTTCTAAACTCTTATACTTGTACGATAATACTATGACTAGGCCAAGTAATGAATCAATGTGGGGTCCCTAAACGTTTCAGCATTTATCTAGCCCTGCCGCCGACAAATCCTTGTCGCCTTGCAGAACTTTTGGGCCTCGGACGTAATCATCTTCTGTCTCAATTGAACGTCTGTAAACTGAGTAGTCAATGGGCCGTATTGCTGCAGAGAGTTAACACCCTTGCAAATTACAAGTCGGTCATAAAAGATTGACTTGTAAAAGGGGCAAGGGTGTTAACTCTCAGCAGCAATACGGCCCACATAACATTTACATCGAAACGTGCAATGTAGCTTTATTTAGCCTACCCAAAGACTATTGCATATTCCCACCACCCAGTAATAATGGTGGCAGCAAAGACTCTAATAAGATGGACCACTTGCTCTATTTTTATAGCAATATGTTCTTTTTTTCCCGTGCGCAGCCAATAACGCAGTCTTAAATTACTACTACGGCTGCCTAAAGGTTTCCGCTTGCATACAACTCCGATTTTCATTTTAATATTCCATTGAGAAAATCATAGCGATTAAATTAAAACAGAAGTGTACAATACAAACTGGAATCGGGAATTCCGAAAAGAAATAATTCGAGACATCAAATAGCAGAAATAAATATTAAAGCAAGCGGTCCATCTTATTATAGTGCAAAACCAACGTGTTACACACCACTGTCGCTAACACAGGTAAGTATATCTCAACAATAATAATACCGTATAGTCCTGCACGTGTGGAAGCAATAAGGCCATTCACACGAATGTCGTGCCAACATCATGCCGCTGAGCATGTTTTAATACACTTCATCCCGATAGTTTACACAACAAACTGCGGGTAAAGGATAATAAATCACCTGGACTTAGCTGATTAGAGTGTATTTTTTCTAACCTGATCATATGTTCGTTCTGGGCAGGTGTTAATTATTGCCCCTTCACCCCCCTCCCATTTTGCCCTGATGAAGCTATGTAGTACACAACGAACGATTAGCGCGACCTGGACGCTGAACTGACCTCCATTGACCCTTTCGGCGGGTTCGCGCAAACACACACGAGCACGGAATTATTATTCTAACACACATGGACGCACGCGCGTGTGAATTAACAAAAGGTACATGTGAAGAGGGAGACACACGTTCCCAATGCAATCACGGTTTCTTATCAAGTTGCGTTCTACAAGATAAGCGTGTTTATTGATCCAAATAAATGAACATTTAGTTCAGCTTTGATGTGTACAGTGATAATAAAAATATGAATTATTTAATAAATAGCTACATGTAGTACACTAAACCAGAGATCGGAAACCTACGGCACGCGTGCAGGGCTTGGCACGCAGTGCAATTTTCAATGGCACGCGGTTGACCCTTTAAATGACAATTCCAGTCTCTTCTACGTAAAATTTAGTTCTAGAGCAGGATGACGTTTAGGATGTTGGCACGCTGAATGAATTAGGAATCCTACTTTGGCACAGCATTATTAAAAGGTTGCCGAACACTGTACTAAACAATTCAGTCGAGATTTAAAACAAAGAAGCATTTTTATTTATTTTTATTTTTTTTGCAGTGGCATCTGGGCATGGAATGGGCTACCTGAAGAAACTCAAGAAAAACCAACATTTAAACATCTATTATAATTAACATAAAAAAATGCAAGATAGAATCAAACCATGGATATGTGAACGACGCGAATATCTTCTGTATAGAGACTGGTCGGCTCTTCCCGTGGCTAGTACACCGGACTGTCAACTAAACGGCCTGGGTTCTAGTCCTGCCGGCGACCTATCCCTGCCGCCCTGCAGGAGTTTTGAGTCCGGGAAGTGATAGTCTTCTAACTAGAAAGAACGTCTGTATACTTATAAGCCAATGGTGTGTGAAATAGAATACATTTAATGTTAATAAATGACCTGATTTTAAAGAGCTTCCTCCTGAAGCCTAAACAGATAAACCAAAGACTATAATAGGATGCTTTGATACTTCTGCTATTTGGAAAACTTGAAAAACTCTGTTTCGGAATTTCCGATCGCACCATGTCCTCTAGACTTCCGGTTTAGCAATTCGCATATTTTCTTAATGGAAAATTTAGATTAAAATCGAAAGTTGTATGCAGCGGAAGTCTTTAGACAAGTTTAGGAGTCATTTAGGACAGCGTTATTGGCTGCGCACGGAAAACAACAACACTTAATCTCTAAAAATAGAGCAAACGGTCCAACTTATTATAGACTTTGAATAAAAAAAATAGCTGTACAAGCGAAAATGTATTTGCAATATGCGTTTTTGACGCTCGATTTAATTTTTTTTTTTTTTTTAATATTTAAATATAAACCAGAAACTTAGCCCAACGCGTTGTTGAGGTCAAGAGCGCCTTTGTTGAGCATCACCCAAGATGTCCACTTTAGGCGAACCAAAGAGCGTAGATTTAATTTAAGGGAGAGTAAAACCGAATAGTTAAATCACTAAAACCTAGAAACACTAGAGGACAGAGGAGCAAAGAGTAAAGTAGTAATAATACACAAGGCATTAAATTCTAATTTAGAAATACAACAGAAAAACAATATGTTACAATGCTCCGATAAACATAAGGACAAAAACATTTCCCTTATACCTTAAGCGAGAATAAATGCATATTAGTAATGCTCATTCTTCCCGACTGGAATCCGGGCATGGTATGGGTTGCCTGAACAAACCAGGAAAACCAGTAACAAAGAAAACCAGTAACTTAACATCATTAAAAACACTAATAGAGATGCAAGACTAGACTCAAACCACGGATGAGCGTAAGACGCAAAAATCTTCTGTATAGAAGGGGCGTCTGTAATGTGTAAGATGAGATTACCTATTGAAAATAATGCACCAAAGTGGGATTTTCTAATTCATTCAGCGTGCCAATAGCCTAAAAGTCATCATGCTTTAGAATTTAGAACTCGATCTCTTGTAAAAGAGACATTAACTTTTTGTGAGTCTTTCGCGTGCAATTGATGCCGCATCAATGCCGCAAACATTACTACTAGCAGTAACTGAGAACAGTAATCACAAACAATGTCTATAAACAAAAAGCTACAGACATCAGCACAAAACAGGAGCCACTTACTTCGGTAGTTTGTTTATTACAACGGTGAGTGCCAGAGAAGAGACCGCCATCATAGGCACACTGATTGATGGGGATGGCCTCAAAGTCAGCTTCTAATAGGACAACGCCCCTGAAAAATGTAAAAACATAATTATAAGATAAGCATACAATTTTAATAGTAAAACGTCGATATTAAAGTTATAATCAGTAAATGCTTTCCTAATGTGTATAAAGGTCTTTACATATTCACAATTATTGTCTTACTTATAATCTAAATACAAAATATGAACCGTATATACTCGCGTAAAAATCGCACTTTCTTAACCAAAAGTTTAAGTTTCCATATAAATATGAATTTGTAGTAACTTTTTTCTTTAAAAGAAAACAAACATTTTTGATACATTTTAGATCTGATCTATATTAAAAGCAGTTTTGAACGCCCAAAATTACGAGTGCGACTTAAATAATCCAAGTTTACGGTGCGACTTATCCACCGGTGCGACCTATACACGAGTGTGTACGGTAATGTAATTTCATTGAAAACAAAACCATGTGTAATTTTTACAGGTTTTTCTTTGTCAAGATATCAAGCGTGAGTAACATATCATATCCTACGCTTACCTTATCTTATCATAGGAACAACAAACTAACAAGCTAATATTGCGTTAGTTTGTTTTGAATAACAACAAAAACATTACACAAGCCATAATTTAGAGACATTTTTTTAACATGACTAGAGCGTCACCTCAAGGTACTTTTTAAGGGTAAAATTTAATACATATGTATCACTCTACTTTATCTACGTTTATTGTTTGTCTATATATTTGTGTAGGGATTACAGTGGCCGAGCGGCAGCGCGTTCGCCTTGCATAACAAAAGACCTGGGTTCGAAGCCTGGTAAAAGCTGGAATTTTCACAGGAATAGAGGTTGTCCCTGAGTCTACCCAGCTCTGATGGATACCCGACATTAGTTGGGTTAAATTGAAGGCGGCTGGGCATTGTGCTGGCCACATATCCCCTAGTATGCCGTGGCCACTGAAACTGGTCAACGCTGCGTCCCAGGCCTATGATCAAATTGGTACGACGGTTACTTTATTATATTTATGTAACTATTTAATGTATTCTGTGTTTTATTATCTCTCTATAATGAACAATCTATCAATAAACTATTGATGTCTATTTATAATCGTATCTCGTTCTCGTTATAAATATTATAATCCAATGTATCTTTCAAGACATCGATCGGTCATTCTAGGTACTATTTATCTATCTATTGATCTAGCTATCTATTCATCAAGTCAGACTATCTGTCATTCTATTTAACTATCTAGCAATTTATCTATCTACTGCTCTAGCTATCTATTCATTAACAAGCCAATCTGACTATCTAGCATTGTATCCACCTATTCATTTTACTCTTTTCTTATGAAATTTTTGTATTTATCTAGCTATCCAACTATTTAAATATCTAACATCTATCTATCTAGCTTCAGTCTATTATCAATCTATCTAATCTTCAGTCTATTATCAATCTATCTAAACACGTAGATGCTTCAATCCATCTTACTGTATGTCTCTATCTATCTAGTCATTTATATGCCTTTCTAATCTATTTACACACCTGTCGGCTTGTAATTCAACTATAGACCCATCTATCTCTCTTACTATCTATCTATCTCTAACCAGATTATATTAAATTAATTATATTAAGCCGGTGCTTTTCCCCCCAAAACGAACTTCTGCAAACTTTTAAAGATAATGATCACAATGACATTTCAATTTTAAATACCTGCAGACGAGAGCTCTGACTGACATGCGAGAGAGAGAGAGAGAGAGAGAGAGAGAGGGAGAGAGGGAGAGAGAGAGAGATGGAGGGAGAAAGAGATGGAGAGAGAGTTACAACGGCGCGATAGAAAAAGATTAGAGAGGCAGAAAGGGGGGGGGGAATAAATAGAGATGAAGAATAAAAAGAAAGAAAAAGGAGAGAAAAAAAATGATAGAAATAGAAAACAATGACGAGGGGAGAGAGAAAGAATTGGAGAGGAACAAGGGAAAGACAAGGTCGCGATAGACTTCGAGAGAGAGAGAGAGAGAGAGAGAGAGAGAAAGAGAGAAATAATATAAGAAAGAATGATAGAGAGAAGAGCGAGATAGACGAAGGCGCGAATAAAAGACTTGACTAGGGAGAAAAAAAGGTTAGGGTGAGAGAGAGAGAGAGAGAGAGAGAGATAATTTAAAATAAGAGATTAAATAGAGTCTATGTGGCTTGGTGGTCTAGCAACCGAGCGCTCGGCTGACATACTTAAGGTCCCGGGCTGACATACTTAAGGTCCCGGGCTGACATACTTAAGGTCCCGGGCTGACATACTTAAGGTCCCGGGCTGCCTCAGTAGGAAATAAACTAGAGGCGACTGTCGCTATGACACGGAAAATAAACGAAAGCTGGTATAAATCTCATTGGTCCGACGGAGATATTTTACTTATTAAATAAATATATTTAAACACGTGTAATTTATTCCCATTAAAAAAGGCGATTTGTTTTCGTTTGCGAGAAAAAAAGGGGGGAGGGGCAGGCGGCAGAATTCATCATTTCATGTAGCCTACTCAAATAGCAAACAAGATTTTCAGTTCCCTTACTCTTAAAGTAACATTTTGAAAGAACCTATTCGTTTTTTGGTGCAAGGATCCTAAGGTACATTCACAAAAAGTCAGCGAATTCCAGAATGGTGTAAATCTTGTTGGAAATGTGATGGGGTGTTCTGATTTCTATTTGCAATGTGAGGATGTGTTCTAATTGTGCAGCCCATATATTGATGACGTAAATTGCAATGTGATGGTGTGTTCTGATTGTGAAGCCCATATATTGATGACGTAATTTGGCATGTGAGGATGTGTTCTGATTGTGTAGCCCAAATATTAATGACGTAATTTTCAATGTGATGGTGTGTTCAGCGCGTTCTAATTGAGCAACCCATATTTTAATAACGTAGTTCTCAAAATGGCGATGCGTTCGATCAATGTGTAGCTTTCATTAATATAGACAATGTGTTTATGAACAAAGAATCCTATACTGATGTACAGGGCATGTATTTATCTCAGTGCCCTACAAAGGTTACTTGTTTTCTCTGAAAGCGTTTATCTCAAACACTGTCACAAAAATGTATGATTCAAATAATCTTTCCAGAAATCTCTCCAGAATTCAAGGGATTACTTGTAAGGGAAAGTTTAATTTTATTCTTACACATCATGGTGTGTCAGGCTAGTGTCTTGCTCACGGTGCCTTTGCGGGCGGATGGTAAGTGTGTAGCTGACAAGGGGTTACACACTTGATTTGTAATCGATACCGCCCGTAATCGTCGTCAATCAATATATGACGCCAAGGAAGGTTTAAGAGAATGTTGACTAGATTGTCTTACACATAACACCGTGTGTTTGTTTGTGTTTATATATAGATCTAGAATAATCTAGATGTCGCTCTCATTCTCATATATATATATATATATATATATATATATATATATATATGTAAGTGTTGTAACGTCTGTGAGTGTTTGTTTGTGTACATCGAAGTGCCTGACATATGTCAGAGTGCAAACACATTTCACCCAAGGCTGTACACCCATGTGATTAATAGTGGCCAAGAAGGCATAAATAATAATAATAATTTACACAAAAACAAAACATGACACGTAATAAATATAGAGAATGCGGGAAGTGCCTCTTTGGCAGAGCTCCAAATCCATGCAAGCATTTTCATTGGTCTAAAAACTTCTACTAAAGTCATAAACGCATTTGTCTTTCGATTCCCAAACTCTTTAAAATAAGAAAAATTTACATCTGTATGGAATCTTTGGAATGTCACAAAGTAAGACTCAATATTTTCTAACAAATGTATTTTATAATAGAGTACGGACATGTTTTGTTGTTATAGAAAATATTTGGCATTTCTTGATTCATTTTAAAATCGTTTAAAAAACAAGACTTCGCATCCTCTGTTAAATATACTCTTCGTATTGTTGTTTCCTTGCTTTAGGCACCAAAGCGTTAAATCATCAGAATCTTACATTGTGCAGGTTAGCGCTTAGTATTCTTTACGATGTTTTCACAATCACTGGGTTTTATTTCCAGTCAAAAACGCATTGAATAACTTTCACGTTTCTGTAGACAATTTTAATGTCTGACTTCTAAACAAACAAATAAAACAAACTACGCACCATTTATTATAAACCTTTCAGTGGAGAGTTATAGAAGTTCTAGAAATAATCAATTTGAAAAGATAATGAAAACAAAAAGACTTAAACATATTATAAAGATAGCTTTATTCTAGAACAGGGGTGGACAAACTACGGCCCGTGGGCCGAATGTGGCCCGGCCATAGAGGACATTTGTAAATACAAATTATTCGTTTCTATTCAGTTAAATTTTTAGACAATCTCATAAACCGTTGTCCGTCATGATTGTTTTAATATTTTTGATCAAATTTCAACAATATTGTAAAAAAAAAATATATATATATATATATGGCAGTAGTAGCGCAGACGTCGGCCGTGTCGCTTCCGTCCACACTTGCAGTCTGAACGCGTGTAAGCCGGCCATAGATTTTATATTTTTTATCAAAGTACCCGATCGCGTGTTGCTCCGGGTGTGTTCATGGTATGTGTGTGTGTGTTGTTCATGTGTGAGAGTGTATGTGCGACTGTGTCTTGTGTTTGCGACTGGTACCGGTGGCTACAGGAGGGAAGGGGGGAAGAACGCACGTAGATTGATCCAGTCCACCAGTCCAGCCTGATATTCTGGGTTTCGCCCCCCCCCCCCCCCTCCCCTGTTTTACTTTTCAATCGCCTTCAGCGTCACGCGCAGCGCAGTGTATGGTGTGACCTTGAACCCGAACTCGCCACAACAGTTGTGAAGGAGAGAGAAAGAGTGAGCAAGAGACGGACATATGTACGTAAAGACGAAGTGAGAGACAGACAGAGGAAGACAGAGGGAAAGACGCAGAGAGACAAAGAAATTTTACTCAATTTTTGCATTCTTGTATTATTTAAAACCGTATTCTCCTGGCTATTCGTGAAAAAATGGGATAGTGTGGTCAGTAGAATGCCCATATACACTCAGTGAAGCAGTTTTAGTAACCACGGCATGCAATGGAATTGTGTCCATTGTTTCACCCTAAGCCAACGCCATGTTCTCATAAGAACTGGGTAGACTCGGGAACGGGGTCGCAAGGAGAAAAAAAAAGGAGGGGGGGGGAAGGAACCCATAGGCTTTACCAGGCTTTGAACCCGAATCCCTGAAACTGGCAATCCTAAGTGCCAACGTGTCCAAAAACAAAACAAAAACAACAACCAGTTCTAAACAATCTTTTCGCGGTACACTTGTCAGGTAAAGCGTGTAATAGAGAGACCCCGTAGTTTACAAAACAGTAAACAGCTTTTTTTTTTTTGAAAACACAACACAAAGAATAACGGAAGACTCGTAAACAGGGTGACAAAGATGGCCAGACAAAACAAGTTTCAGCTGTTTGTAACAGGATTAGAGTGACAGGAAAAACAGTCAGGAAAATGACAGTTAAAAAACCTGAGAAATGACGTACAAGTGAAAGAAAGAAAAGAGGTCAATAAATTACAGATCATTTTTATAAGGCTTGAAGCAAAGAATTCATCTGTTTATTTGGTCACAGCAGAAGTCAGTTTATTTTCTTATAGCATACGTCAGTTTTTTCGGACACAGAAAAAGTCATTGTATTATTTATATCATAC
Source organism: Anisus vortex (assembly GCA_949126835.1). Taxonomy (NCBI): domain Eukaryota; kingdom Metazoa; phylum Mollusca; class Gastropoda; family Planorbidae; genus Anisus; species Anisus vortex. The sequence continues at coordinate 29,706,461 of OX421506.1, forward strand.
ACTAGACATCGGCAACCTACAAGACCCCTGCCAGACTTGGCACGCAGGGGCGATTTTTTTTCAGTGGCACGTGAAGACCCACAAAGCAGGCAATTCTAGTCTCTTATACAAGAAATTAAGTGCTGGACGTTTAAGCGCTTGGCAAGCTAAATGAAATAGATATCCTACATTGGCACACTATAAACAAAATGTTGCCGACCCCTGTCATACACCAATTGATTTTGTCACAGCATACGCCAATTTATTTTGTCACAGCGTAAGCCAATTTATAATTCTTAGAACTGGTAATTGTATTTTGTCACAAGCATAATTTATTTCACTACAGCGTAAGCCAGTTTCTGTGGACACGGCATACAATGGGATTGTGTGTCCAACACACAAAGCCCAAACCACTTCTACTCTCCCCACTTTGAGGTCTAAATGACCACCAGAGCTGGTGCGGTCTCATGGCCACCGCCTGACCAGTGAGGCAAAGAAATTTGTTCGCCATGATTTTTTAGCATTAAAATAAAACCCCACAGAGCTAAAAGAAAGCCCTTTCCTTATAGCCGTAAAATCACCGAGACACGACCCCCATGCATGACAGCGAAACAGGGTTAAACATGACAGTTAAACCGAAGGAAACATAACCTTACAACTAAACAAAAATATCATAATAAACACGATAAGTATCGTGAAACTTTCCAGAAAAAAAAAATTTACGTCAGGTAGGCAAACATGATAATCACGGCAGACTAAATGAGCCAGATAAACAAGATGAGCAGAACAAACATAAATGATAAGCAAGATTCATGCAGAACACGACAGAGGTTGTCTAAACGAATGTTCTCGGTTCTTCAAACGGGTTTATTTTTTTAAGTTTGACTATAAATGTTAATGGCGAAAAACCCGTCCCTAATTTCATCGTAATAAATGTTAAACTCCTAGATATTTCTTTAAAGAGTGCTTTGATGTCCGAACAAATGACTAAACTTTTCGTGAATGCATAGCGATTGCAGTTTAATTGATCTTTAAAGTTGTTTTTGCAGAGAGTGTAATAAGATGGACCACTTGCTCTATTTTTAGAGCTATAAATGTTGTCCTAAACGTACCTAAAGTTTTCCGCTGTATACAACTTTCGATTTTAATCTTAATTTCCCATTGATTGATTGAGAAAATCATAGCGAATTACTAAACCGGAAGTCTAGAGGACAGGGTGCAATCGGAAATTCCGAAACAGAGTATTTCAAGTTATCAAATATCACAAATATCAAAGTTTCATTATAGAAACTACTAACCAGTGGGCAAACCACGTCGCATCGACGGGGGGGGGGACGTAATTTCGCCGTGTTTTCGTGGTTTGCACGTTTTTTCACCGTCGATACGACGTGATGTGCCCGATGGGATATATATAAAGTTTAAAATAAAATAAAAGACTGAACTAGTGAAGTCATTTCCTGTTTCTCAAACATGAAAGAAGTTCTGTTCATAGATTATGAAGCCAACAATATAATCTCGATGGTTCTTTTTTTTCTTCTTATTTATTGGTGTATTATTGTAAGATAGTGTTGTTGTTTCTTTTTGGCAATGTGCCCACCGCGGTCATCGTTTGTAAAGGTAAAACCTGGATAGTGCTTATTCCAGGAGACATAAAGCATATACGTATCAGATCTCATTTCCGCGACGTCCTGTAGGTCCAATTTAGAACACGGTACGTCCTCACTTATTAAAAAAAAAAATACAAATAAAATATAAATAAGAGTACAGCACAATCCCGGTGGGCACGCCACGTTCGATCCCCCCCCCCCACACACACATTAAATAACACACACACACACACACTGATCCACACACTCGCAAGCTACACAGTAAAACAACTTCTATAGTTATATCCACCACCACCCCTCCCCTCTCTCCAGTTTTCAGTACTTGGACTTCATCCATCGCCCAGACCTAAGAAATGAAACTAGCTTCCCCGGATAACATCTGGTCGTACCGGCGAAAACACAAGCTGTTTCTTCACAGCTTATAAATCGTGTCTTAACACAGCTGTTTGTCTAATTAACCTTCAATCAATCAATCAATCTATCTATTATCTATCTATCTATCTATTAATCTTTTTATACCTAAGCATCTATATATGTATAAACTCATATATTTATATATATATATTATATATGAATTAATTTAGATGCATCATTATTTGTATTTAAGTATGTAGACTATTTATTTCCCTACATATTTTTATTTATCGATATATTTATCAATATATGTATCTATATATGTATCTAGCTTTCTATCAATCAAGCTATTTACACAATATGCTTCTCACTATCTTACGAGCCTTCTCTATATATCTGTATAACTATATTTTATAGAAGTGTGTATATATAGATAGATATATTTAATACAATATTTGTCTAGCGCTGCCAAAAAACATAGTGTAAGCTCAGAGCGCATTTAACATACAACTAAGAACACGGATATAATCTCTAGGCTAAGACAAATAAAGCTAATAAAAAGATTAATAGATAAATAGAAAGATAGATAGATAGATGGATGGGTGAATGGGTGGATAGATAGATGGATGGGTGTATGTATAGATAAACAGATAGATACCTACTATAGAGAACATATATAGGCCTATATATATATATGTATATATATATATATATATATATATATATATATATATTATGTATATGCATATATATATATACCATTTTCTCTCTTTTTCCACTCTCATCATTATTTCTTATACAACAACGGTAATCGTTTCTCAAGCATTACTTCAAACTAACGAAACGCAGATACGAGATTTGAACCCACACCTCACAGCCTTTTGCCGGCTCTACAACATTTGACCAGAAAAACAAAGTACCACCATCTCCCGAACGCACTGTGCAGTAAACGTGTAAAGCTGATTGCTGCTGCCGTAAAGCTGATTGCTGCTGCCGTAAATATGATTCTGTTTCCTTCATTTTATAGCCCAAGAATACCAGTGTTCTGCAGTTAAACTGATGGCTTTTATCAGATAAAGACCATGTTTGAGAAACAAGTTATCCTGACAAACTTCCAAATAATATTTTAGTTTCTTGAATGGTCTTTTATTAACTTTTAACTGAATCTCTGTCTTCTTCTTCATCTTTGTATTTTTATTATTATTATTTAATTTCTTAAGCCTGTTTTTGCATATTTTTTACAAAAAAAAAAGAAAAAATGGTAGACATTTATTTATCTATTCTATTTATATTGTTATATATACATGTATAGACAAGATGGCTTCTTTCTTTTGTAACCTTGGAAACGGAGTACATCACTGATATGGATATTTTTTTTTCCTGAAACGTTCGTTATTGTTCTTTTTTAAGAGCTCGTGCATTTAAATTCTTTAGAATATTATGGAAAGATTGAATTATTAAATTATAGAGAGAGAGATATATAAAGATACAGATCAATAGAGATAGAAAAATAGACCGAGAAATGTATAGTCTATAAAGAAATATAAATTTTTATTTATATTATATATAGAGAGAGAGTGTGTGTAAGAGAGAGAGAGAGAGAGAGAGAGAGAGAGAGAGAGAGAGAATGAGTGAGAGAGAGAGAGTCTAACTACTGAACTCGCAAGGTTCCTTAACTCCACCGCCGCCCCTTCCCACGTGATAATTTATGCCACTGTACCATAGGCGCCAATTAATGTCACGTATATTACAAATTGCGCCATTTTGTTGATTTTGTTTTTTTGTTTTTTTCTCCAACTCTGAAAGCCACGTGCTGATGTGACATCTGCGGATTCCTACTTAGTTTTCTGTCGTTGTCTATCAAAGAAGACACACACAGGCGCACACACATATAATATACACACTAATAACCCATAAATTCAATAACTGCTGACTGTGACCTTTTGGCTTAATCGGGTTTACCGGAAGACGAAAATAGCCCGCACATGGACGAGTTTAGATCATTACAGGAAACTCTCTCAGACGCCATCGATTCCACTTGTTGGATTTTTCATTATTTATTTTTTTTTTGTGTGTTTTTATTGATAAACGACTTATAAACTTTGTGCAAAACGTATAGTCTAGTTCTCTCTCTGGCTGAAGCTGACATATTTAGACGCGATTTCTTTTTCATTCTCCTGTCAAACCAAATCTAGACATCGTTTTTTTTTTACTCTCGAAGCAAATTGTTCGGCAACGATTGTTACCCTTCAATATACTCTCTTATATACTCTCCAATCATATTGGTTCAGAACGCAGAGCTACTCTCTAACATTATTTTATAACAAAATCACAACATATTTCACTAGAGTCAAAGTTTTATTAAAAAAATGTCTACAAGTTTTTTTTAAAATCATAGGTTTACAACACAATGTCTACTCGCGTCTCTGGTATCTAAGTCCTTGAACTGGCGATCCGAAGGGTCTGGGTTCGAATCCTGGTGAAGGCTAGGATTCGTTCCCCGGGACTTGAGGGTGACCCTGAGTCTACCCAGCTCTGAAGGGTACCTGGCACTAGTTTGGGGTAAAGTAAAGGCGGCTGTGCATTGTGCTTGACACACATCCCCAAGTATGCCGTGGTCACAGAAACTGGTGAAGGCTGCTTCACCGGCCCTATGATCAGTCTGGTCCGAAGGGTACTTTACTAAGGTGGTAAGTGGAGAGACTAAAAGATACACAGTTCATATCTAGCCTGCTAAACTCTTAAAGCCTCAATTCACAAAAACGAATCTAGTTATAAAATTATTGTTTTTTTTAAACTATAGTAATTAAAAATAAAAAACTTAAAAAAAAAAAAATCGGATATTCCCGTTAATCGCATTGTTATTGCCCCCCTTTTTTAAAAAAATAGTTATTTTCGTTTCTCGATTCCAATTCCATCTTTGCGTCGTGATGACAAATGAAACGTTTATTGACGTTTGAAATGTTTCAAGATCTGAGATAGTGAAAACACAAAACAGGATTTTGTGAGCAGCGATGAAAGAAAAAAGAAGAAAGAAAAAGAAAGAAAAAAAAGACAACTACATTAAAACGAGTTCATTAAAAAAAAAAAGAAACTAATGGTAAACATTTGTTTCTCAAAACTAATGGAACGCCCCAACATGATAATTTTATTATTCCACCAGGACAATGGGATTTTTAAAACAAACTATTGTAAAAAAAAATGCACATAAACAGAGACGTTTATAGGAATTGTCTTTTTATTTGGAATTAAGAAAAATGTTTCGATCTGTATGTGAGAGTAAGACCTGTTAAAGAGTGGCTTTAGTGTGTATAGAAGTCTCAATACCAATCTTATATGTCTCTAAAGAATACCACAAGTTTATTGGGTCGTTTTCAAACATGTAGAAAATTGATTTGAAATGCTTATGTTTAAATGCTACGTGAAGGCTAATATAGCGATAGTGAATCACAAAGTAGACGTATGAAACAATACCGGGTCAGGAAATTAAAAGATCTTGAGAAACGCTGGACTATACAATTTCTTATTGCCTCTGCCAGCTTCTTCTAATCTAATTGTTGCATTCAGTAAAAATACGTGTGCCTTGGGCATTCAATCAGCAAAGCTATGTCCATATAATTATTTGAAGTAATATAATAAATACTCCAAACAATATAAAAGATCCTCCGAATAACGTAAAAGATACAGTAAATAATATCAAAGATCTTCTAAATAATTCAATAGATTATGTAAACAATAGAATAGATTCTTCAAACAATATGATAGACCTTTCAAACCATATACTCGACCCTCCAAATAATACCATGGATACTTCAAACAATAGAATAGATCCTTTAAACTAGGGGTCGGCAACCTGCGGATCACGTGCCAGACTTGGCACGCCGAGGGATTTTAAATGGCACGCGGAAGATGCCCAAAAGTCTATTCAAGTCTCTTCTACAAGAAATTCAGTGCTACAGCAGGATGACTTTTGGGCTGTTGGCACGCTGAAAGAATTAGAAATTTTACTTTGGCACATTTATTATCAAAAGGTTGCCGACCCCTGCTTTAAACAACATAATAGAACCTTCCGGCAATATAATAATGAACTATAAACTAATTAAACTATATAACAATAGCTCAAGGAAAGTATATATTATATAGTAATATATCTACTAAAGGTACGTCGTAAACCATACAAGGTAGGCCATAAAACACCGACGTTATGTCACAGCGGATCCAAAGCGATGTCATAAACCATCACACGCTGAGGTCGTAAACAGTCAAATCTATTTGAACCATCAATGAACGTTTATGAACAAATAAAAGCTTTTGCCCACATAAATCATCAACCAAAGATTAAGACTGTTATAACAACAATGCCTACGCTAAACCAAAACTAACTAGTTTCTAAGATTAACTCCCTACTGATGCAAAAATAGCTATTGGCTCGGCTGTAAACGGTGTAAACCACACAAAAAAGATGACAATTAATTGCCCTGGAGTGGCAAGGGTTAAGGACAAAGATTTACGATCTATCTATATATATATATATATAAGATAGACTATGTGTGTGTGTTCAAACAATCATATTAGTTAATTGAAAGACACGTGACCTTATTGTCTCATATTATACTTTTTGCGATTTCACTTCGAACATGTGTCTTCGCTAGCTAAGTGTTAACGTATCGGGCTGCAATGCGGTCTATACATGATACCTTTTTTTTCTACAAATTGTTTTAAGTTTAATTTTTTTTTTAAAGAAATTTAAAAAAAAAAGGATTGTAAATATAAGAGCATCACCGGGCAATTTAGATTTTTGTTTAATATAAAGACTTGACTTGCCTAATTTTTACCCAATTACATTTGTTTAGATAGATCTACGGAAATTTCCTAAAAGTCTTCGGTAGAAAAAAAATAATAATAAAAAATAATTTTTAGATTTATAGCTTTCTGTTGTAGTTTATAATTTTTTTATCTGTAGCTTAGGCTATACATGCCTGTTTTATTTTCCTCTGGGCAACGCGGGAAATTTAGTTTGTTATCTAGACGTATCTTTAAGTAAGATAATTTCGCTCCGATGAAGACAGCAACATGCGGGGAAACATAAATCGTTTATTTACAAGAACGACTAAAAAATAAAATATAGATCTAATCTTATCTTCTATGTTACAGACGCTCCTTCTATACAAAACACTTTTAGTATCCTTCGCTTATCAGTGGTTTTAAGTCTAGTTTTACATTTTGATTAGTGTTTTGAATGTTGTTAAATTACTGATTTTCCTTGGTTGTTCATGCATTCCATTCCATTTCCGGAGGCATCTTATATGCATTTCGTCTTGCATGTGGAAATAATTAAAGTATACAGTGTGCGATAATGCATTTTAAAAAGCTTAGGCTGCACAATTATTTGTCGAATACCTATAATTTCATATACCGTACGACAACATCTCCGCTTTTAAAAACTACAACAAATGCGTTAGCTTTAAATCGTAACGCGAATCGTGTGTTATCACGACGATGTAGAACAATCCATGAACAATCCGTGATCACTAAGTTATATCAAAGACTATACCAGGGGTGTGCAACATGTTTCGTTGTTACGCCGCAGAAGGAGTTTGAAACACGATGGGCAACACATTCTAAGAATTTAGATACATAATACAATGAATGAAAAAAATATTCTGCGAGGGCCATATTAAGATGGCTTGGCAGGCCGTGCTGTGGCCCGCGCACACCCCTGCTATAGACTAATAAGATGGGCCGCTTGCTTTAATATTTTTGCTATTCGATGACTCGAATTACTTCTTTTCGGAATTCCCTTTTGTACTGTGCACTGTTTTATTTAATCGCTTTGGCTTTCTCAATGAAAAATTAAAATTAAAATCGAAAGTTGTATACAGCGGAAATATTTAGGCAAACGTAGGAGCTTAGAAGTCATTTAAGACAGCGTTATTGGATGCGCACGGAAAAAGAACATATTAGCTCAGAAAAAAAAAGAGCAAAGCGGTCCATCTTATTTCAACTAAAACATCTTGAAATTTTTGCATGGTAATAGTCTAGAGGTTTTAGTAAACTACGTTAATTGCTGGATGACTTGGACATTGATCTACGGCAGCCATTGGCCCAGGCAAGGAAGAACATAGAACATCAGACAAATCTGGGTGGATGGAGGTGGTCAAGAAGGTCAAGGCCCTCCATTGGATGTAACGGCCAAAAAAAATAAAACGGACGGTGCCAAAAGGATGGACGACGTCAAAAGTAAAAGGAATGGACGGATGCAGGAATGTTTTATAGAGCTTCGCAGAATGAGACTGTGCTTAAAGATACTACAAGAAAAGTCCATCTCTAGTTCTTATGCACCCACGACCAAGATTGCGTGATAACACATAGTCACGATGCTGCTCTTCCCTACTCATGATATTTTATGGAGCACTTATTAAACAACAAAACACAAAAAAACAACAGCACGAAGATTGACTGAAAAAAAACAAGGGTCTTCTCAAAATGAAATCATTCTAAATAGGTCAATCCAATTAGATCAATCTAAGTAGGTCAGGCTTAAGTAGGTCATCAGCGTGCCGTGTGTCTTTATATTCCCGAGGCATCACCTACACGCTACATGGCTGTATACATTTTTCAAATACAGAGGAATAAAAAAAAATAACCATAGAGATGTAAAAGAGAGAGAAAGAGAGAGAGTGAGAGAGAGAGAGAGAGAGCGCGAGATCTTATGTGTATAATACGTTAAGAGATTGGGGGTTGGGATGGGATAGAGAGAGACGATGCAAAGTGCATGGAGAATGGGGGAGAGGACGGAGAGAGACGGCCAGGCAAAACTCTCTAATGATTCCTGGAGAGGAGTAAAAAAAAAATTATTCTCGGCCATTCCAGAGACTGATTTTTTTCCTGGGCCCCCGTGTGCTGTAAGTTTAGATCGATAGTTCCTACTGCCTTCTGTCTTCTATGCCTGGTCGCCGTGAATCTCGCTCACACAAAACACGCACATCAACTTACACACACACACACACAAGCGCTCACACACACGCACATACGGCTTAGTTAACGCCAGCGTCCTCTGCGCGTCCTTGTGTATTAGAAATAGACAAGAGAGGGAGGGCTAGAGGTTTATACACAAGAGTGAAACATGGAGAGCGAGAGAGTGACCAAGAGGCAAAAGATGAAAAGATGAAGACCGTGAGCGAGATAGAAAAAAAAGTGAGTCAACGAGATGAGGTTGACAGATAAAGACAGGAAGGAGAAAAAGACAGAGGTAGAGACGGGTGAGGAAACAAATACACAGAGATGGAGACATAAACACATAAACCAAGAGACACAGGGAGACACATAGAAAGACACATAGAAAGACACATAGAGAGCCAAAGAGGGAAAGATACAGAGAGAGGACTGTGCTTCATTCCTTAACGATTCCGGTCTATGTAGGAACTGATTTTCCTCGTGCGTGCGACTGCCTGTGTTTGTTACAGTGTGTTTGTATGTGCTTGTGTACTCCCTCCGATTTCCAATAGCACACTGAAGTGGCACTCAGTTCCAGGCTAATTAACATATTCTAGACAAAATGTGTAGTTGCAGTAGAGACTAAAAGTCCACTTCTTGCGTCCAATGATCAGTTGCAGTAGTCTAAAAGTTTAATTCTTGTGTCCCAAGGATTAGTTGCAGTAGAGTCTAAAAGTTTAATTCTTGTGTCCCAAGGATTAGTTGCAGTAGAGTCTAAAAGTTTAATTCTTGTGTCCCAAGGATTAGTTGCAGTAGAGTCTAAAAGTTTAATTCTTGTGTCCCAAGGATTAGTTGCAGTAGAGTCTAAAAGTTTAATTCTTGTGTCCCAAGGATTAGTTGCAGTAGAGTCTAAAAGTTTAATTCTTGTGTCCCAAGGATTAGTTGCAGTAGAGTCTAAAAGTTCAATTCTTGTGTCCACCGATCAGTTGCAGCAGAGACTAAATTACCGTACACGTTCTTCTGGAAGAGATTGAGTTTTTATGTGATATATATTGTGCATACATGTGTGTGTATTTGTTGGCATATATCTTAGCCATTTACGTGTGTGGGAAGGGAGTAAGTGTAAATGCACGTTCACGAGTGGGTTTTGATATATGCACATGTGAGTGAAGGATTGTGCGCCATAGTTAGTGTATTTATTATTAAGCGCATGGCCCTGAATGAAGTAAGTGTGTGTTTGTATGTGTTTGTAGGTGGATGAATAAACATGGTGTTTGTTTGTATGTTAGATGAACTTAAGTGTGTGTGAGTAATTAGGATGTTGGATAATTGTGTTTGTTTATGTATGCATGAGTGAGATTGTATGAGTAAAATGTATGAAGAAAATATTAATATATTGTGCATGTATGTATGTATGTGTTTGCAGGTGGGTGAATGTGATTGTATGAGTATGTGTGTTAGAAGTGAATGAGGTTCTGTGAGCTAGTGTTTGTGTATGTACGGGACTTTGGTTTTGTTTGCGTGTGAAGGGTGATGGGAGTGAGTGAGGTTATTGTATACAATATTCCTAAGTTAAAGCATGTGTGTGGGCTGTGATACTGAGTGCTAACGTGTGAATGAGTGCAAGTTTATATGTGTGTGAGTATTTGAGCGTTAGAGAATGTGTGAGTGAATGAGTGGGATTGTTGTGTTTCTGCGTAAGTTAGTGAAAGTGTTTAGGCGTGTGTGTGTGTGCCAGTGAGTGAGAGAGAAAGAGATAGTGTGTTGTGTGTATTTGACTCAGTAAAAGAGAGTGTGTGAGCATGTAAGAATGATTAAGTAACAAGTGTAGGATGTATGTGTGTGTATGTGTCTTAGTGTGTGTGTGCCTTATGTTGAGAGAGTATAATGTGAGTACGTTTCAGTTAGTGAGTGAGGGTGCGTGAGCATGTATGAGAAAGTGAGTAATAGTGTTGGGATGTGTGTGTGACGTTGAGATAATATGTTTGTGTTTAGCGTGTGCATTCTGATATCTCAGTGAGTCTGTGAGGTTGCATGACCACACAATGAGTGAAGTGAAACTGTGTGAGCGAGTGATTGCAAGCATATGAGCACGTTTTGAAATAACGAACACACGGCGGCCCCTCTAAGTGAGTGAGCACACACACTCCAAGTTCCCAGAGCGTTGAACAGGTGATGAGCACTAGGCTCTCTAGCTACGTGTGCTGGGCAGGTGAGAAAGGAGCGTTTGGGAAAAGGGGGGCGGTAAATATTTGGAACGCGGGCAACGGTGATCCCCGCAGGTGTCTGTGCAAGCATTGATGTGTGTTCTGCTGGAGTTACGTTTTCTTTTTAAATTAAATGGGGATGGTACTGGAAACAGAAAACTGGGATAGAATCGGGAACTATTTGTAGCGTTCATTTCATCCTTACGACGGAAGCGAGATGAAAGAGAAACATTAAAATTGTGCTTTTTTATCTCGTTCTTTTAATATTTTAAGGTAAAAAGCAGCGAGTCTTAAACCATTTTCGGCCATGACTCTTGCATGCAATCTCATAAATTCTAATGCTTAATTATTCAAAAAGGTGGAACGGAGGCCGAGCCGGCAGCGCGTTCGGCTGACGTACCGAGGTTCTGGGTCGAATCCTGGTGAAGGAGAGGATTTGTTTCAGGGACTGGAGGGTGTGCCTGAGTCTACCCATGTCTGATGGGTACATGCCTTTAGTTGTTGTAAAGTAAAGGCGGCTAGGCATCGTACTGGACACACAATCACCTAGTATGCCGTGGCCCCAGAAACTGGTGAACGCCGCTTCACCGGCCCTATGACACTATCATCGATTTGATACAAATGGTACTTTACTTATTCAAAAACCATGTAATTCTTTGTGTACACTTTTAAAATCTCATTTGAAAATAGCCCACCTTTAAAAAATCAAATTTCAACAACATTTTGGTCAAAAGCCTGAAGTTTAGAACATATAAATAAAGTCAACAAGCAACTAGAATTGCGGTGAACAGTAATAAGAAAATCTATTTCTGTTAAAAACTCAATACTAGGAAGTATCAGAATACGTTTTTGACAAGACAACTTTCAATTAATGTTTCAAGTTTCAAGCATCAAGTCAATTTCTTACTGTTTCTCATTTTACCTTCAAGCGGATAATGCATTAAATTTTAAAGAAAATTCAACTTCCGTATGTTTCTCTAAAAGAAATTTATATTTCTATCAATATATTATTTAAAAAGGAGTTTCCTTTTTTCTTTTTAAATTCTACAGCAATAATACATAAGGTATTAAACTCTAATTTAAAAATACAACCCAATAACAGCCTGTTGAGTGTTGCAACGATCAAATAAACATAAAGACAAAACACTTTTCTTATTCCCTTATGCAAGAACAAATGCATATGAGTACTCTTTCTTCCCAAGTGGCATTCGGGCATGGAATGGGTTACCTGAACAAACCAGGAAAACCAGTAACTTAACATCATTTAAAACATTAATAAAGATGCAAGACTAGACTCGGACCACGGATGGGCGTAGGACGCAATAATCTTCTTTATAGAAGGAGCGTCTGTAATATAACAGGTAAGACAATTCTACACATTACACTTTACACATATATCTTACTTAATTAAAGAAAAAGATGAAATGAATTTTACGATAAGTTTATCGGTTCAGACTTGACTAAAATATAAAACACAAAAAAAAAAATAACGAGAGCTGACGCCGTGAAAGTGGAACAGGTGTGTGGGGAGGGGAGGGGGGGATTGAGACATGCGAGGTCACTGGTAGCAAAACCAACACCTTGTTTATAGAAATCCTATGGATCAGCAAAAACAAAAAAAACAATGGCCGCTATAAAACCAGTGTTGTTGTTTTTTAAATAAGCCTCTTTTTTGAGGATTTAGTGGAGTTGATGCATTGACAGTAAAGACACTAATTAGTTTCATTTTTTTTTCTTTTAATCTCTAATTTTCTTAACTCTCTCTTTCTTTCATTCTCTCTGTGAATCAGAAGCGTGGGCATTGCATAGTAGAGGGGTCGGCAAACTACGGCCAAACCTGGCACGCCGAGGGAGTTTCAATGGCACGCGGAAGAGTCCTTAAAAGTCTATTCAAGTTTCTTCTACAAGAAATTTAGTGCTACAGCAGGATGACTTCTAGACTTTTGGCACGCTGAATGAATTAGAAATCATACTTTGGCACACTGTTATCAAAACGTTGCCGACCCCTGGCATGGTGAATATGCTTCTATTGTATGTGCGGATTCTAAAAATAGGCATTTCACTGCGCGTCATCATTATTCATCAGTGTGTAGCTTGAAGAGTTAAACTCAATATATAAAGTCTAATATTTGTAACTGCTCGGTGGTATCGATGTGTGCCGCTTTTACGCAGAGTTTGCTTCTTGGGTGATGGGGTATTCCTTTGGGAGGACAGATTTTGGATAAACTTTTTAAGGAACTGAATTCAAAAAGCCCCTAAAAACAAAGCAATGGGCCGTATTGCTGATGAGAGTTAACACCCTTGCCCCTTTTACAAGTCAATCTTTTATGACTGACTTGTAAATTACAAGTCAGTCATAAAAGATTGACTTGTAAAAGGGGCAAGGGTGTTAACCCTCAGCAGCAATACGGCCCATTGGTATAAAATATGCAATCTATGTTTGCTTTTGCGTTTTCGGTCAAAAATGTTTGAATAAACCGAAAATCTATTTTCTAAACCTTTTCACAGTTGAAAGAATGTATTTTTTTTAAAGTGGTGTTTGTGTGGCTAAAAATATTAAAGAATGTGTTACTTTTGACAAGTAGTCTCGGTGCCAAGTTTGAGCTCGACAGGATGACGGGAAGTGGGTCAATCAGCCTTCCGAAGTCTTCACAAAGAAAGAATCAAGAGAGACGTTAATATAATGGATGAAAGAAATCAAAAACAACTCCTCGGTTAAGAAAATTTAGGGACGACTGCTCCACTAATTTTGGAATCAAAACTAGACCAATTTCGGTCTAACTTTTGAGTTATGTTAATGGGGATAGGTTTGTAAGCTCAACAAAAAGGCTGAACAGCATCGAGTGAGCTGGAGAGCGGTAGTGGAGGCCGTATGTTACACGAGGATCCAACGGAACAGCATGCAAGTTTGTAAATGTTTCTTTGAAGACTTTCAAATGGTTTTAATGTGGGTTTTTTTTAGGAAATTTTATGAAAATTTTATTAGACAGTGCCATAATTAAAACGTGCTGATTGAATTTTAAACAGCTGTGACTTTCACGTTATGTGATTCGGTCACGTGGTAGCGTGTATCCTTGTTGCTTTAACTATAGCTTTACCACCCAATACAGTTGTCATTTGATACATACAGATAAATCTAAACACGTGTGAAGTAACTGTGAGGCGGATTCTTTGTGAGTTTATTTATTTATTTATTTTTTTAGGGGGGGGGGGGCAATCAACTATTGATGTGGGGGTGGGGGTGATGTTTGAAAAACGCTAAAATGAGTGAGAGATGGGGGATACTTGAGAGATTTAAGATAAGATTTCTTTATTGATCCAAACAAATAGAAATTTGTCTCGATTACAGATGGTTTGTCTTTCAGCATATTTTAAACAATCTAAAAGTAAAAGCACTTTTTGTACTCAAGTCACAGAAATCAGAAATATACTTATAATGAATAAATCCTGTCTTGAAAAGAGGGTAGAAAACCTGAAGAACGGCAGACAGTAAGTAATCAAGTCGCCTGCAGTGCAACGCCCCGGAAGTGAAGAAAAACAAAGATGCGTATAAGGAGCTATGAGACATATTTGTCGGGAGAGAGAGAAAGAGAGTGATAGAGAGAGAGAGAGAGACTACTATATGTTTCAAACTATTCTTACACTGGGTCATCAGTTTGATATTTACAAATAAATTAAATAGTAAAGATATAGAGTTCATGTTTAACTTTTTGGCGGCATGCCTAGCGATGATAACAATAATAAGGACTATTTATGTGGTGCACATCTTTTCAAGGACACTCCTTTTGTCTTACAAGTCCGCGGCGTCGGGAGGCAAGCTGTTCCACCTTGATTTATATCATTAATGGCAAAAAGAAAATTCTCAACCCCCTTCCTCCCACGCAAACAAAACACAGACATGTGCTAATACATTACAAGACATTACGAATAAGCTTACAAGCAAATGTCATACTAAAAAGTGTGAATTATGGCAAGTGGGGAGGGGGGTCATGACCTACACTGCGCACCTGCGCATCAAAGGACTTCAGGGTACCCGTCAGAACAGATCAGGGTAAGAGGGCTCCAATAATCTAAATATAACTCAAAATTGACCAAAATGTGATTATGTCCGTTCTTTCACTGTAGTCTTTATATATATTCAAAGATATATATATGTTACGGCCAAAGCCCGAAGTGCGGCCAGATCGCGATCTGGCCGGCCAGATCGCGCTTTGGCCGACGCGCTTGGCCAATGTCCGATGTGCTTGAAATTGCCAGTGTTTACGCTACTTTGGCCGGCCACTTCGCGATGTGGCTGGCAATCCCTGGCCAATGTCCGATGTGCTGATACAAGAATGTTCGGTAGGCGGCACAGGTGTGATGGCGGCTTGCATAAGGTAGCAAGGACAGTGATACATACGCTGTGACGATAATTTTCTGTTCATCTTCTGCTTTTCAGAGAAAGTCCTGCCGAAGTGGTCACTAATTATCAAGGAAATTAATTATCACACGATTTAGTAAACTATCTACCTGGATAAAAACACCATTTGCGTCATAAATTGACTGTTGGTGTCTGTGATTAGAAGATTGACTTTTGATAATCCACAAAGGTGGTCAGGTCAGGCATGAGCAACCTTATTTTTATCTAGCCATTGTCCGAGCGGTCTAAGTATAGTTTCATGTGTTGTATAAACATGGGTGGGGCCGCCAGTCGCAATGACAAAGAGCTTGTTTAATTTTATGATAATAGAGTGTCAATACTGTACAGGGCCACCATTGATCTCGTTACCCACATCGACGACCGCGAAAACTCCCTCCCAGCCCCACCCTGTTGACGGACCCTCGAAGCCACAAGCGACCGGAATGTTTGGACAAAGGGATCGGAGACAGACATGTGACTTTAGTCCACCCACTCTTTTCTCATTGGTCAATGTTATATTATGTGGGTAGATCTTCCTTGTTTTAAAAACGCCCCAAACACGACTGTACGCACTTATTTCCTTTTGGATTTTAGTAAGACAACTGATGATAGAGATTGAAAATTTACTATAATAAACTAATTAGACTGATTTTTTAATTTATTTTAATTAAAGATTGATAATTTACTATATAATAAACTATTTTGACTGATTATGTAATTTAGTATAATTAATAATCAATATAGGCCTAATGTGATAATTACGGTATATAAACACTCGAAATCTGCTCAAGACCTTCTTAGTCGGGCTTTGGCCGATCGCCCCTGGCCATTTCGCGATCTGGCCGGCCAAGGTCCGAAATCAAGAACAGATCGGGCTTTGGCCGGTCAAATGTGAGGTGATATTGGCCACTTCGCGATCTGGCCGGTCAGATCGCGATCTGCCGACTTCGGGCTTTGGCCGTAACATATATCTATATATATAAAAAGACAGTGTTAAGCCCCGCGAGGATCCCCATTGGTCAATTTGAAAACACGTGTGTCACTGACCTATCTAGGCCTAGCCCAATATACCGTCTAATAATTTTTCACATCCGACATGTGTCTTCGATAGCGCAGTGGTAAACGTAGTGGACTGCTATACGGGCGACCAGGGTTCGATTCTCCAGTTAGACTATACTTTTTTTTTTCGACAACTAATTTTTCAAACTTTTAAAAACATAAGACATTGTAAATCTATAGGCAATATAGATTTTGTTAAATAAAAATATTTGACTATTTTTTATACCCTATTACAATATTTATTTACTTTCCTACCTAAAAGTATTCAGTAAGTGTCGTTTATAAATTTGTTATCTGCACCCCAGACAGTCCTTTTTTTTTCACCCGGGCAACGCCGGGCAATGTAGCTTGTATATATATATATATAGAGAGAGAGAGAGATTTATATATAGATAGATAAATGGATTGATAGATAGATAGATAGATAGATAGATAGATAGATAGATAGATAGATAGATAGTTAGAGATAGATAGATAGATAGATAGAGATAGATAGATAGATAGATAGATAGAGATAGATAGATAGATAGATAGATAGATAGATAGATAGATAGATAGATAGATAGATAGATAGATAGATAGATAGATAGATAGATAGATAGATAGATAAGCTTACAAGAAAGGTGTGTATAATAATATACTGGAGTATAAACCTACGACTTTGAAACGGCAGTTCTCTTTTCTCTACCGATGGACGACCGTTTCCCAGATATTATATTGCAATAATAGCATTCAAATTCATTGATTAATAATAAGTAGCTTCCTTGTAGGTAAGCAAAAATAAACAACAAACCTAACCGCACCAATGCGTGCTTTATATAGATTTTGGTGCGGAAAGTTCTAGAATGGATTTTCCCGAAGTTTTCAGAATGCAAAAGGAAAGGCGTACTAGAATGTGGTAGAGACTACGAGAACAAAAAATATATTGGGGGCATTACATTATAATAAATATCTATACAATTAATAAATTAATAAATACACAAAAAATATATATAAATAAACAACTCTACATGAACTAGCGAGACAATTCCAAATACAGAATACAAATTAAATATAGAAACTATTATTACATGCTATACCACACATAACAATATACAGTAAGAAAACATACATAGGTCTAGTATAGCGGTGTATACTGTCATGTAATAAGAAGAAAAGACAGCATTGACTTCTCAGCCTAGTGACAAAAAAAATTTCTCCATTTATGACGCGGTCTAGGAGACATGATAGACTTTGCCTCAATAGTCAAAATATGAAACGTACGTATGACACAGTGTTAACTAGTCGCCAGATGAATTGGCGAAGGGCTCTATGAAACGTAGCATTGGTTTGGCTACAAGATAGGAATGCAAAAAAAGGCAAATAATAGGCCCATTATTGATTCACATTATTAGAATAGTAGATGCATATACACAGAAGAAGGAGACAAACAAACAAAAAAGTTCAATAAAATCAATAACCCAGCGGGTGGGAAAAAATGTAAAAACCACGAAAACACGTGGAAAATACGTTTTTTTTCTATTGATCTCTAGATATGATTTCTACAGTTTATAAATTATTACAAAGGCTGATTGATTTCACTGTTCGATTCTCGATCATTGATTTAAAAATTGATTGTCTACAGGGTAAGTTCAACGCCGGGAAGTGGGGGCATTGTGGGCATAGACTTGTGTATATTTTTATTGTAGCGTATCCTAGTACAGGGGGCGGCAACCTTTTGATAGTAGTGTGCCAAAGAAGAATTTCAAAATCATTCAGCGTGGCCAACATCATTCAGCGTGGCCAACATCATTCAGCGTGGCCAACATCATTCAGCGTGGCCAACATCATTCAGCGTGGCCAACATCATTCAGCGTGGCCAACATCATTCAGCGTGGCCAACATCATTCAGCGTGGCCAACATCATTCAGCGTGGCCAACATCATTCAGCGTGGCCAGCATCATTCGGCGTGGCCAACATCATTCGGCGTGGCCAAAAATATTCATCGTGGCCAACATCATTCATCGTGGCCAACATCATTCAGAGTGGCCAACATCATTCTGCATGGCCAACATCATTCAGCGTGGCCAACATCATTCAGCGTGGCCAACATCATTCAGCGTGGCCAACATCATTCGGCGTGGACAACATCATTCGGCGTGGCCAAAAATATTCATCGTGGCCAACATCATTCATCGTGGCCAACATCATTCAGCGTGGCCAACATCATTCTGCATGGCCAACATCATTCAGCGTGGCCAACATCATTCAGCGTGGCCAACATCATTCAGCGTGGCCAACATCATTCAGTGTGGCCAACATCATTCAGCGTGGCCAACATCATTCAGCGTGGCCAACATCATTCAGCGTGGCCAACATCATTCAGCGTGGCCAACATCATTCAGCGTGGCCAACATCATTCAGCGTGGCCAACATCATTCAGCGTGGCCAACATCATTCAGCGTGGCCAACATCATTCAGTGTGGCCAACAGCCTAAAAGTCATTGTACTGTAGCACACAATTTCTTGTAACAAAGACTTAAATCGACTTTTTTTTGTGTGTCTTCCGCGGCCATTGAAAATTGCTCGGCGTGCCGAGTCTGGCACGCGTGCCATAGGTTCCCAATTCCTGTCCTAGTCTGAAAGCCTGCTACTCCGAGCAGCCCAGACATAACGCTCATTGATTGACCAACTAAAAAAAACTCATTTTATTTCCTATATTAGACTGCCGTACCAAAAGGTCGGGGTTCGCATCCCGCCACGTTTTAATGGTTTTTTTTCGCTGGGTTTTGAAGTCTGTTCCCTAAGTCTATCCAGCTCTGAAGTGTAGCTGACACTAGTAAAAAAAAAAGCAACTGAACATTGTGCTGGCCACATAATCCCCTCTTGTATGTCGCGGCCAATGTAACTTTCGAACGCTACTTGGGACGTAATTGGTTTAACCGGGATACTTTTACTTTTTCCTTGAGTTAAATTTGAAAAAATACTTCTGTTTAGGATGATTGTTTTCTGTTTTCTTTTTACCACTCATATTAAAATACGACTATGGGAACAATTAAATAATAGGGAATGTAATTATTGTCTTTAAACAGTCAACACTTCAAAACTATTCGACTGAAAGGTTTTAAAAACAAATTGTTTTTGTGTAAAAAAAATGAACAACAAATCAGATATCTTCATAAAATAAAAGTACATTGAAAACATATAACAAATATAAAGTGCCATAAATAAAACAATAAAAAACGCCGAGGATTAAAACAAAACAACTAAAATTGTCTATAATATACATTTTTTTTCCAGATCTATTTAAAAAGTAAAATGGTCCAGTTACAATCTAGAACATCAACTAAGGGAAAACGATCAAAACTGAAAGGTGCTTCACAAAATGATACTACAGGACACGCTTTGAAAATGTACTCACTTGAATTCGGGGACGCTTCCGTTTTGTTGGTAAAATGGCGCCGAGAATTGAATGATCCAGTTTTTCAACACGCAGTCGTAATAAGGAACAGCCCAGAAGCCGTCCTCCGCGGACACGGAGACCGCTTTCGTCCACTTGCCGAGGATCGGGTACAATTTCCCGATGTCGGTTTTGTTGGTCAGAATCCGGTTTTTCGGCTTTAGGAGGCCCTCCGTGGATTTGGATTTGTTGGCGTGGTAAGCGAACCAGGCAGCGTGGGTGAACTCGTAATACTGGGACAGCTCTGTGACGACCACCTCCCCTTCTGGGGTCCTGTATGAGTAAGGGAAAATGGACTTCACGTTGGGAGGATCAGCCGGACCTGCCGGCGAGCCCGGGGCGGCTGCCGCCGAAGCCGCCGATATTTTGGTCGGGGTAGAGGGCGTTGCCGCGGAGGCGGCCGAGTACTCGCCGCCGAGGGTGAACGTGATAGCGCAACCTCTTACCGTCGGGCCGGTCTCCACGAGGGATTGCGTCATGGCGTAGAAGAGGCTCAAGTAGGACTCTGGAGGGCTCTTTGAGAAGAGCAGGAGATCGCTGATCGTGTTGGCCATCTCAACGGTTTTGTTGACGAGGTCCGCAAAGAAGCGGTGAAATATTTGAGTGTTCGGTCTCACGTTTTTCAGCATTACAATTTTCTTTCTCTCATCCTTACAAGGCGATACCTGGAACTTGATGTCCTCAATTTTATATAGGGCTTCGGTTAGAAGAACGTCGTCTGATTTCCCTTCGTCTGTAGTATTGTAGATATTAATATTATCCACGGACCTGGGGTTCCGTTTCCGGCGACTCCCGGAGAGCGATACCCCCTTCCCGAACACAGGTAGGAAATGGCTTGATGTTGGCCAGGCGTGGTTCGAAACGACCCACCCGTCCGACGATCCCGAGAGAGCCTCCGCATAGGAAACGTTATCGAAATGATTGTAACGGCCACGCTCCGAAGAGTCGTAAAAAGCCGCATCCTCCAAAGTCTCCTCGTGTCGGGATGAGCTGCCGAGGTTTGGCTTGTCCGCGTCATCGAGCGACCCTGATAGAATCAGCCGTTTCCGCGAAAGGGAAATGTTAATGCGGTGAAGCAAATCCTGATATCTCTGTTTGTAGCTTTCTTTCTCTTTCTGAGGGTCGAACAGCAAGAGTTTTGTATGCTTCATCGTGTTATCTAAAGACTGGAATTTCAGGCTTCTTCTCGGCGGAGATGAACTTTTGATTTCGATTGCTTTGATCGGTTTTGGGTTTTCCAAAATCCTGAAAGAATGATGCTCTTTTTGCATGTGCTGTAAAACGTGATCTATGCTTTGTGGAAGTACCACAGAAGGTGCGCCGGCTCGATCGTTTACCCCGTTGCGCCTGCCGCGTCCTGCGAAACGGTTCATGCTTTTGATTCGGATCGTGCTGGAAGCTTGGCTTAGAGATAAGGGCATGATGCTTTTGATTCGGATCGTGCTGGAAGCTTGGCTTAGAGATAAGGGCATGATGCTTTTGATTCGGATCGTGCTGGAAGCTTGGCTTAGAGATAAGGGCATGATGCTTTGGCTCACGCTGCCCTGACCCGCGCGCTGCCCGCTGATTCCCGGCGACTCTGAGGAAGTGACGTTGGCAGCGGTCATCATGAAGCAAGAGATAGCGAAGGTGAAGTACACAGACTTCGGGCCCATCGTCCACGTCGCTGGCAGTTCCAACCTCGCCATGGTCACGAGGAGAAAGACCACCATAGCCCGTTCCCTGTTGTGTTTTACTATCGGGTACGCTGGCACGCCCGATCTTCAATTCAGCCAGTGGCTTCAGCATACCCTCTTAAGGAAGGATAATCCAATTCAAGTTGCACTGTATCATATTATTCCAACGAGCTTACACAATTCTCAAGTTATCCGCCCCTTGGTTAGTTTTTGTTAGTTTTTTCCAATCATGTATATACAAGAAATATACTATTTTTTAGAAATGTCAATTAGCTGAAAAAAGAATGCAATCAAATCATTGGCTCATTTATTGTACGAATTTGTTGCATATTTACACAAGTTTAATGACACAAAACATAATTTTAATATCGGGTAGAAATTTGGACAAACTGGTCACTGGAAAAAAACATGTTTAAAATAATTATATTTTACATGGAATAAAAAAAAACACATTCTTAACATGAATTATGATGCAGAGTTTATATGAATGTATTTAGTTATATATTCATTATATGTAGCGACACGTACATACGTTTTTACTGTTGCTTTTGTATTTATTTCATAGAGTAATAAAGCTAACACATTGCATGTCAAAGTTCGGCAATATTACGTGCGAATTATCATGAGAATACATCCCGAAATTAGGAATAGGCCTACATCCCGAAATTAGGAATACATCCAGAAATGAGGAATACATCCCGAAATTAGGAATACATCCCGAAATGAGGAATACACCCCAAAATGAGGAGTAGCTTTCATGGACGCCGTTTCTGACGTTTTGAGCCACCAAATTGTAATACAGTCTTTAATCTACAATTGTTGCCAATGAAATCATATTATTCAAATTAAAAATGATGGGACTGTAGTATTGATCTCGGGTGAAGTCTTCTGTTGGCAAAATTCTGTATTGCATGTCCTTTGAATCTTTGATATAGAAATTGTTCAAGAAGGAAAATGTGGTACATTTTGTTAATTATGAAAAGTTTAAGGTTACCTTAGTACTACTACTAATAATAATAATAAAAAAGACTATTTATATCTTTCCATGCTATTGAAATGTAGCATTCTCATTGCGCTTTCGTTTCACAATTCAGTTGTCGATGTTAGGATGTGGAAAGTACAAAAACACTCGCCAGAGAGAAAGGTTTTCAAACTCTTCTTAAAGGACTCTTTTTGTCTAAATATTTCGCAATGTGCGTGGCGATTTGTTCCAAGGTGCAGGTGCCGCAGATTCAAAGGAGCTCACTCAAAAAGACTTCTTTGTGCCCGGCGAAACTGGGAACCCTGAGCAAAGACTGCAATTAGTATAGTATTACTTGTTTTAAATCCTTGAGAGCTAGTCAAGCAGCGATCGCATGTTTATTTTGGAAACGGTCTGCAAGATGATTGTGTGGCCGGCACGATCCATAGTGAAATTTACTTTTTCACAACCATAATCTGGGATGTGCAGATTCATGACATTTGACATCGGGAATCGTACTCGAGACATTTGGAGCATATATAGACCTAACTAGACCAAATGGCCCAAATGATCCATACAAATATTTCTGTTGTTTTTTTCTGAACAGAATAGGCGACATAGCGATGGAAGCTAAAAAGCCAGACAGGAAACTCGAACAGTGTAACTGGGACGCAAAAAAGAAATCGGGAAAGAACGTTTGAAAAAAAAAAAGAAAAAATGTATTTTAAAAAATAAACAATTTTTTAAAGAAACAAAAAAAAAATAATATTTTTTTTTAAATATAAAGATAAAAATGCAAATTTAACAATAAAAATATAAGGGTGATCTTAACAAGAAAAATAATGGAACACATGTATTAAGAAGGAGCGAAAGATAATATCGATAAACTGAATCTTTTAACAAAAGTTTAGCTGTTCAGTATTTCCTATCAATAAATAAAAAATACTGGAAGAAATAGTACAGAGGCAAATAATTACGGGATCTTGATAGATAGAGGAAAAACGGATAGAATTAAAAACAAATTATGTGTTTGAATGTCAGGTAGTCTATAGGAGTAAAGCACCCATCGGACCTAATTAATCATATGACTATATAGTTATTGGCTTATCTGTATTGCTTTTAGTAATCAATAATTTTTTATTTTGTGTTATAGGTACAGTGTTGTTTCTGGTTTTTATTGTTCATGTTTTTAGGTGGGTTTTGGCTGTTGTGGTTTTTGTTTCGTTTTGAAAGTTGTTTCTTGTGGATTAGATGAAGAATTATTTAGTATCAGGCTGTGTTTGTATGTTTGTTTTTCTAACATAATCTTAGCTTATAACTAGGGCCCACGATTCACTGTGGAATTTCACGCTACGCGGCGAAATTTAGGGCCGCGGAATAAACCAAACTGCCGCGAAAAATATCAAATCTGAATGAATCTAACAAAGGCTAGACATAAACCAAGGATTAGACTAGGACGCAATAATCTTATGTTTAGAAGGCGTGTCTGTAACATAGCCTACAAGTTAAGATAAGATATATTTTTTAAAAAGTGACAAAATCCTTACAGTCAAAAAAAATATTCAACATCAAATCCTTAAAGCATCAAAATTAACCATCCTTTATTCCTAATTTTATTTGTAAGGCCAAAGACTATAATAAGATGGAATTTTCGATCGCACTAAGTCCTCTAGTACTTCCGGTTTAGTAATTCGCTCTGATTTCGCAATGAAAAATTAAGATAGGTCAGGTTTATCGCTCAAACAAGGTCAGGTTTAACACTCAATCAAGGTCAGGTTTAACACTCAATCAAGGTCAGGTTTAACACTCAATCAAGGTCAGGTTTAACACTCAATCGAGGTCAGGTTTATCACTCAATCAAGACCAGGTTTATCGCTCAAACAAGGTCAGGTTTAACACTCAATCAAGACCAGGTTTAACACTCAATCAAGGTCAGGTTTAACACTCAATCAAGGTCAGGTTTATCACTCAATCGAGGTCAGGTTTATCACTCAAACAAGGTCAGGTTTATCACTCAATCAAGGTCAGGTTTACCACTCAATCAAGGTCAGGTTTAACACTCAATCAAGGTCAGGTTTACCACTCAATCAAGGCCAGGGTCACCACTCAATCAAGGTCAGGTTTACCACTCAATCAAGGTCAGGTTTAATACTCAATCAAGGCCAGGTTTATCACTCAATCAAGGCCAGGGTCACCACTCAATCAAGGTCAGGCTGACCACTCAACGTGCAGACCAAGAACAGACCATCGTGTCAAGGCCAAGTTTACCAAACACATACACTTCAATACACTGCACAATGCATCGATGAACACACATGTCAACACCATCAAACACACATGTCAACACCATCATCCTATTTTAAGGTATCTCAATCCGTTTAACTTCCATACCCCTTAACAAAGTTGTTCTCCTTTTCTTTTTGACGCTTTCCTTTCATAATAAGCTCACTTGTTCGAGAATAGGCTTTTTTTTAATCCATGACTTAGCCTAATTGCACTCATCTTCCGATTTATATCAATGTTATTTTTAGCTCCCACCAAAAAAAAAACAAGCCAGTTTGATGCTTACCCCCACCCACCCCCCACCCCCCAACAAACCAAGTATTTCAACCACAGCTAATGAACCGCAGCAAAAAAAAAAATTTTAAACAAAACAGGCTTTCTCGCTTTAAGAATTTCAGAAGAAAAAAAATCAATGAATGAAAGACTTTGTTTTGCTACCTTATGCAACAAAATTTACACGAAGGTAACAGATATGTTAATCTCATGAAATCAACACTCTCTGCATTCCACAGACCAGCGGTTCCCTGTTGTCTGCCACATACCGAAATGTCTTCATCTTCATATCTGTCTTCATCTTCATATCATGATTTTCCTATATCATGAGTTTATTTGTTACAAAACCCAAAATGTCATAATATATTTAATTTGTCACAATTTTAAAAAAATATATAATCCACCGGTCGCTGTTTTCTTGTCAACCTGTTCAGAAGGGTGTCCTGCCCCTGAGTCTACCTAGCTCTGGTGGTTAACTGACACAGGTAAAGGGAAAGGGAAAAGGCAACTGCGCATTGTGCTGGCCACACAACCCTTTCTGAACACCATGTAAGAAAAATATATTTTATTAACCCCCCCCCCCCACACACACACACACGGCGCATATTATATCTATTAAATATATTATGTGTTAAATGTTTTATATACATCAACCTGCGCCGAGCTGCAAGATTATTAAATTTACAATTGGGATTTAAAGTTGCTGATGTGTGAGAACGATCCATGGAGTAGATATGCGTGGGTGTTGATGGATGACACCTAATGTTGTGATCAGTTGGTTAATATAAAATGTTCTTTTAAGTTTGATAAATATAGTTTTAATTGATGCATTCTAACCAATCACTGCTATCTGCGTTGCAACCGAGTATCTGTCTCTTTATCTCGCTTACTCACTCTCGTTCTGGCTCTCTCTCTCTCTCTCTCTCTCTCTTACTCCCACTGTCTCATTATAACTTTTTTAGTCTATAATTATATAATATGTATCTATCTATCTAAATATAAAGTAGACTGTGTGTGTGTTCAACCCAACATATTAGTTAATTTAAAGACACGTGACCTAATTGTCTCATATTTTACTTTTTCGATTTCACTTCGAGCATGTGTCTCCGATAGCTAAGGGGATAATGTATCGGACAGCCATGCAGGCGACCCGGGTTCGATTCTCCAGTTAGTCTAAACCTTTATTTCACTTCTTTTTTTTTTATTAATATTACTTTACTAAAAAGGTTATTGATAATTTAATAGACAAATAGGGCCACTAGAGACTAGCAGAAAATCGCAGGAAGACGCAGTTTACGAAACCAGTTTCCGCAAACAGCAAAACGTACAGATAAATTAATACTCTTATATCAAACCTTATTTCTATATTAACAACAGTAGCTATAATAACCAAATATTGACTATTAAAAGGCTAAAACAATTCAACAACGGTAATTAAAAATCGAGCTTATATTATAGGGTTAATTTCTTTGCTAAACTAAAAACGCCTTGCAAATCATTTCGTACGCGACAAGCGATTCCAAGCGCAAAAACCTCTACACTATTATAGCCAATAATTTTGACGAAAATAATGATAGCTTTGCGTTGAGATTCGTCTACCAAGCCAGCCTACGGATGACTTCCACCGCTGATCAAATATTTGCTCAGCAGACGACGTTGTCATCACTGAAAATGTCAAGCGGTGTTGCGTGCGTGTGTGTGTTTTAAAACACCTTATTGATTTATTCATTTAAACAAGCTGTTTTATTATTTCTTCTAAACTAAGCTCTAGATAGGAAATAAAGAAATGAGAATAAAGTCTGTGGCAGTACACTGGTTGAAAAAACAAACACACATGGTAAAATGGTGTTTGAAAACCAGTGGCGTAACTAAAGGGGAGTGCAAAGTCAGGGGGGTGCCCCCTTCACCCGTAGCTTCGTCTATGGTTTAAACCAGGGGTAGGCAACCTTCAAATAATGGTGTGCCAAAGTAGCATTTCTAAATCATTCAGCGTGCCAACAGAGCTTAATGTCATCCAGCTGTTTTCATGTAGAAGGGACTTGAATTTCTTTTTTGTGGTCTTTCGCGTGCCTTTTAAAATCGCTCTGCGTGCCGCCAAGTCTGGCACGCGTCCCATAGGTTGTCGATCCTTGGTTTAAACCATGCTTTTCCTTTTTGGCGATGGTTTTCTTTTTACGTTTCTCATTAACATGACTGCAAGTCAAGGTATTAGCTCGTGGATAATTTGTCCCATAAGCACTGTCGCAATGCGATGACATATTGGGCCATTAGTCCTCTGGGGGCCACCTCTCGTGACTTGTTGTTGTCTGGTGATTATTCTTGTACAAGGTCGACTACGCGGGGACTACGCACACACAAACCAGTGTCCTTTTAGACTTTTAGACCATCTGCACACACAAAAAAAGGACTTTTTGCATGTTTTTTTTTCGGTGAAGGCATAAAGAAGTAGGAGGATTGTGCAGTCAACTCAAGCAGCGTTCACCAGTTTATGTGACCACGGCTTACTAGGCGATTGTGTGGCCAGCACAATGCCCAGACGCCATTCACTTTACCCCAAACTAAAGTCAGGTACCCATCACAACTGGGTAGACTCAAGAACACCCTCCAGACCTGGGGACAAAGTCTAGCAATCACTAGAAATTAAACCCAGGATTTTTCGTACGCCAGCAGAACGCGCCACAGTTTACTGAATATCCCGGTCATCTTAAAGTTATTTCGACTCCTCTTCAATTACCCCGATGATGAAGTATGTACAATTTTAGGCTGAACATTCTTTTCACTGCACTGATCCCAAGACATGCCTTCGACCATTTCCTGTTATTTATTTCTAGCCATAAGTACACTAACCCTTTCTTCACTCCACCAACCCTCACACACAGAATGAGAGCAAGATAGCGAACACGGGACAGCTAGAAAGTGATGTAACCTGTGTTGAACATGTGTTTAACGTGTGTTTAGCGTGTGTTTATACATATCACAAACACCGGAAGTTGGTGAGCGGTAAGGAAAAAAAACAACTAATCACCTTTCTGTAAAGAGACGAAACTGATTGGTCGGTTGAGGAACGGGATTATTCTGGGGTAACCTAACCAATGGTAATGGTGGCCGAGTGGCGTATGGAAGGTCCTGGGCTCGAATCCTTGTGAAGGCTAGGATTTGTTCCTCACCGACTCTTGCCGACCTTTTTAACTTCATTTTCAAGTTTGCACTTTCCACGTTGAACTTGTTGGGTGCTTGATATTTTTTTCTAGAGCCACTAAAACTCTTATGGTAGACGATGGTCAGGGGATAGAGCGAAAGTTTCGGTATCATAGCCAATAAAAAAAAATATAACCAGAGTTCTTATATCTGTGTCTTTAATTGGGGACAGAAAAGGTAACTGCCTTGTATATGCCGCAGCCAATGAAACTCCCAAATGATGCTGGACAAGCTCTACAGAAGCAACATGATCTGGAAGAAATGATTCACTTCTACTGTACTATACCGAAGGTCTTGGGTTCAAATCCTGGTGGAGGCTAGAATTTTTTTCCCTGGTCTGGAGGGTTTCCCTGATGGGTACCTGACCTTAGTGCCGTGGCCACAGAAACTGGTGAACGCTGCTTTACCGGCCCCATGGATCAATCTGGTCCGACGAGGGGGGACTAGAGAACTACTACAGAACATTGCAGATTAGCTTATAGTAGGCCAATGTCCCCCGCCCCGCCCCCATATGAAAAGATCGAGAGAAAAAAAGGGGGGGTTACCCGACTCGTCCTGCCTATAACTGGCAATCCGGGTGTTATTATAAACAGTGTTATTATGCATAGGAGTGTAAGCGAGAGAAAGCGAGAGAAAGCGAGAGAAAGCGAGAGAAAGCGAGAGAAAGCGAGAGAAAGCGAGAGAAAGCGAGAGAAAGCGAGAGAAAGCGAGAGAAAGCGAGAGAAAGCGAGAGAAAGCGAGAAAAGAGACTGAAATTGATAGAAAAGTGATTGAGCAAAAGAGAAAAGATGAGAAAATGAGAGAGAGTGAGAAAGAGAGAGAGAGTGTGTGTGTGTGTATGTGTGTAAGAGAGAAAGAGGGAGGCCGGGGCTTACTTTACTTTCCTGAAAACGCTAAATTATTATTATTCGTCAACCCCCTATCCCCCAACCGATCCCTTAGCCTTTACTATAAACTCTGACGTCGATCATGTCTAAACCATAGAGTCCTTTAGACTTCACAATTTTTTTTTAAAGTTACTTGGCACGCAAAGCGATTTTCAATGGCACGCGAGAGACCTCCAAGATGTGTTTATTATTGATTTAAAAAAACAATATTTTCCGGATCTGAATGAGAAAAACTGACTGTTGAAGCCAATGTTTCTGAATGACATAGCGACACATTTCAGTGAGTTGAACTTGTATTTACAACGACCACTGGAATGGATTTGCATTGAAACTGGACATGTAGGCCTACATGTACATCCCTATATTAAGGCATATATTACGAAAGATAGTTGGGCTTTTTTAGATGTACATCGAAGCACTCAAAGCTTAGTTTTCTAATCAAAGGCAAGACTTTTAAATTGATGGAATCATTTTTTCATACCACATCCAGCCTGACTGGTTTGATATTGCTACAACCTGCTTAGATGTAGATCTTGTTTTAGTTGGGGAGATATTGGAGATTTAAAAAAAAAAATAAAAAGTGCTCATCTGCGGAAAAAAATCTGGAAGGAAGCTGCTTAGGAAAGTCATCTGCTATTCTCAACTTCTAGGCATTCGCTCTTTTACTTTTAGCTTTTGATTCAACTTACACTTGTGAACAGATTTTATCGCACATGAAAGATGTTTTAAGCATACAAAGAGGTCACATACACTTGAGCGCTCATTAATTGATATAGACTAATTACATTTAAAAGAGTTTTTATGCTCATCTTCTTTAATTAACAATAAATATAAGTAGGCCTAACTGTGAAAAAAAAATATATTAATAAAATAAATATTAATATATAAAATTTAATAAATATAGCACTATATTATTTATTTTCTGTAATTGTTAATATTTAAAATATAAACAACTTAACTTAATGAAATGCTGAAAATGTTTATTTACAACTGTTTAACGTAAATTATTCAAATCCTATAATATTTTAATATTATATTGAATACCATAATGTTGGATTTATACAAAGAAATAATAATTAGTCAGTAATATTAGTTATATTACAAAACATAACTTGTTTAGCATCACTTTTGAATGAAATGTGGAAAAGTTTTTTTTTTATTAAAGGGAGATGATAAACCCGTTTTATTTGAGCTAATATTTCAAATATGTTTCGTTTTTATCTTTTATAAAAGAATAAATAACTTTAAATGTATAACTTTGAAATGATCAAACTGTAAAACGTATTTGAAAATTACATAAATATTATATGACTAAAGTATTTACATGTATATTTTCAAACTTTACGTTAACTACCTAGTTTGTATGATTATTATGTATCCATTCCCCTAATCGATAGTAGTATGACAAAGGATTTTTTTCTAAAACACATTAAGTAGGCTACGTCTCTTAAACTGAGATGAAACTATAATTAACATTTGCAGGTGTTAGATGGGGTAATCATTTTGACAATGATAATGCTTTTACAAAAACTTACCATCAATGTGATCAGTTTGGTAATAAAATATTGTATTTGAAAAAAATGCAAATACAAATTATGATAATCACGCACACGTTAATTATATATAAAACTCTTTAACGACTTTCTCTATAAATAATCTCCTTTGCTCTTGGTCTTGCTACGGAGTTAAATTAATTGTTCTATAAAAATATTTTTTGTTAAGTATAATATAGCAGGTTAACTTTCAGGCTGTTCAGTGTTGGCAGGCTGAATGATTTAGAAATCCTAGTTTGGCTATATGTGTACACGTCAACCTCAATTTACCGTTGTATCATTGAGCGCCTAACTCTAGAACCATTGCTCTGTAAATGCTTTGGAACTACAGGTCTATTCCATTTAGTAAAAATAAAAATAAGTCTCTATAATTGGACATCTATATTTCTAGGCAACTAGGCTTCCGTGTAAACAGTGCACACACTAGAACCCGGCAGTGCAGTCACACGCTAGAAAATCACTATCCTCTAGCTAGTTCTATGTTTATAACATGATCTAAATAGCTTGCTCTCGTTCTTATCTTTCTCTCCCCTTTCTATCAATGTAAACTCTCCCACTGTCTTGCTTTCTTTCTCTCCCTTTTTCTTTCAATCTCTCTCTATCTATCTATATATCTCTCTCTACCTATCTATCCATTTATCTATCTATCAATCTATATATCAACCTATCTATCTACCTATCAATCTATCATTCTATCTATCTATCTATCATTCTATCTATCTACTATCTATCAATCTATATATCTATCTATATATATGTATATATATATATATATATCAATATATCTATATATCAATCTATCAATCTATCATTCTATCTATCTATCTATCATTCTATCTATCTTACTATCAATCTATATATCTATATATCTATCTATCTATCTATCTATATATATATCTATCAATATATATATCTATCTATCAATTTATCTATCTATCAATCTATCATTCTATCTATCTATCTATCATTCTATCTATCTTTCTATCAATCTATATATCTAACAATCAATCTATATATCTATCTATCTATCTATCAATATATCTATCTATCTATCAATCCATCTATCTATCTATCTATCTATCTATCTATATCTCCTACTCACAGTGGTACACTCCACAGTCAGTAAGGCTTAAAAATGTAAAGTTCATTACTTGTGTGATAGCACTGAACAGTTTAATAAACGATCGAGAATGGGCTAAAAAAATTTCTTACATTTAACGTCTGCCCTAGCCTTATATTTTTCAGGACTTGTCTTCTTCTGCCCTCGTAATTTTCGACACCCTCACCATCAGCCTCGCGCGCCGTCAGATCTTTTGCTTTTTTTTTTTTGCTTTCGTCGCCATGCGAGTCTAGGCCCGGCGCGCGCCTTTCAACCTCACATCCCGAAGGTAAGGCAAGACTCCGTGCTCATACAGACTCACGAACACACACACACACGGGCGACCCACACAATAGCATTTGCATTCAGTCGAGACCTTGAACTTGCTCACCTGGACTGTGGTGATAGGTAGGCCTATACGCTTTCATCTGCTCTTCACGGTTTTAGAATTTTTATTTTCGGAAACGATGGTGCCAGTTATCAAGAGCATCGTGTGTGCTACTGATAGTCAGATAGGCAAAAATATACAACAGAGGGGGTCTACATTACTTTGAATATCGTTGCATTTAACGCTAAGACGTAGACTATGGGAACGAAAACAGGTTATATATTAGCTTTGAAGAAGTGTATATCGCAAAATAGTTTGTAAATTAGCTTTTCACAATTTCGGCCAACAATAAAAGATTATTATTATATATACAATCCTGCCTATTTACACGCAAATTTCGTAGCACTAAATAATTTTTAAAACTCCTGCAGAGCGGCAGGATTCGGTCGGCGGAAGGGATAGAACCCGCGACACGTCGGTTGACAGTCCGATGAACTAACCGCAGGACCAATCAGCCTCACTAGTTGGTTTGGACAATCTAATAGCAGAATTTATCTACTACAAAATCAGGAAAAAAAATTGATCTAATACAACTGGAAACTTTTTCAAAAACATAGACTATTCCTAAACATGTACTTTAATGTATATCTCTTGGGCTATCGGTGAAGGCTATTTCTGTCGTAACATGATAACACTAATTGAAGCTGGTTATTTCCGTCTTCCCCCGACTCGGTCGCTCATTGGTCATATGCATGCTCGATTTTAATTCTTTTTTTTTTTTGATGTGTGTATCTAAATGGGCTTAAGTTTCTTTATGCCTTTTGGCGCGAATAGCTCAACAGGAATTCACGTGGGACCCAAAACCGACCACAAAATCCTGTCTGGAGAATTGTCGCCAAATGCGCATCAATCGAACAAGTCAAAATTAAATCATTGCAAACTTTACTTGTTTTTATAAGTATAACTAATATAAACAGTTAAACTACATTTTCGCCACTGATTCAAATGTCCCTTAGTCTGCCCAGCTCTGGGGTACCTGAGGGTAAAGTAAAGGCGGCGGGGCATTATGCTGGCCGCACATCTAATAGAAATTGGTGAACGCTGCATCACGGCCCTATGATCAATTGTGTCCGACCGGTACTTTACTTTTTTACTTAAAAGGTTTGGAAGCTACATAGCCTAAATGACTGCAAATAATCTACATTGGTTTGGCTAAATGTTAGTAAAGTTGAACTTCACTTAGCATTGTGCTGGCCATTCAATCCCTTAGGCGTAATTTAACTTTTTACCTTCTCTATGGAAGTTACCTATTTCTCTATTATTATACTAGCCTACTACTAAAAATGTAAACAAAAAGGCCTACCTAATGTTATTACAGAAAAAAAATTTAACGTTATCAACGTGGAAAGGAACCCAGTTCACCCGTGTGGCAGTCGGGTACGCTAACCACTTTGCTAGGGATGACACGTGCACGAAGCAAGATCGCAAAAAGTAAAAATAAAAGACACTAAGGTCACGTGTCTTTTGAATTAACCAATGATAATAGTATTTGACACACTAAGTCTACTTTATACCTATAGATGTTACGGTCTTGGCTTCTGTGACTGTGTTTTCATGCAAGCATACATCTCAATATTATTTATATAACCATGTTGTGATACATTGTTCCCCTCCGAAAGCATCAGGTGTTTGGTATGAGTATGACGGCCGCCCCCGCTGTTATCATAATGTAATTAAACACCACGGGGGTGTGGAATGTTATCGCTAGGGTCAGCCATCTCCCCCCTCCCCCTCACCTACTCCCTCTGCTACCCCAGTTCCACGCGCAGGCATACCTAGACGCACGCGCGCACATTCATATACCTGTAGACCGACGAGCACATGTACACATAACGAGAACGACTTGCGAGGTTAAAAAAAAAAAAAAAGAAAAGTCGGACGACGGAGAGCCTAGCGCGGTTGAGGGCCCGGGGGCGGGGAAGGGGGTGGGGATTATCATAATATGCTCTTTTTGTTTCTATTATATGCAGCATATCTGAACCTTGAAAACAGGTAGTGAATATTTAGTGGTTCTGGAAAAAATAATCCCGTTTTGGTTTCCCGTTACACAGTGGTTCCCAACTTGGACACATACACTGGAAAGGGGGTAGGCGGTGTACGCAAACAATACACTAGTCTTATCTTATCTTTATAGGCCTACATTACGATTGCTCCTTCTATAAAGAAGAAAATTGCGTCCTGCGCTCATCCGCGGTTTGAATCCGGTCCTGCATTTCTATTAGTGTTTTAAATGATGTTAAGCTACTGGTTTTCCTGGTTTGTTCAGGCAAACCATTCCATGCCCGAATGCCACTCGGGAAGAAAGAGTACTTATATTATATGCATTTGTTCTCGCAAAAGGGATAAGGAAAGTGTTTTTGTCCTTATCTTTATCTGAGTATTGCAAAAGTTTGTTATTGTGTAGTATTCTACGAGAAAGTAGGGGTTACTCGTAATGAAAAGTATGAAAAAAAAACAGCTGAGACCCATTGCTCTAGCTTAAAGACTTATCAATCTATTTCCGTGCTTATACTTGTCTTAACGAGTCACGGTGGGCCGAGAGGCAGGGCGTTCGGTTGGCATACCGATGGTCGTGGGTTCGAATCCTGGTGGATCTTATGCCGGGTCTGGATGGAAGGTTTCTACACATGCCCTATGGATCGAATTGATAATGTGACCTAGATGAGGGGTCGGCAACTTTTTTTTATAATAGTGTGCCAAATTAGGATTTCTAATTCATTCAGCGTGCCAAAAGCTTAAAATGTATCCTGCTCTAGCACTGAATTTCTTGTAGAAAAGACTTGAATTGCTTTTGTGAGGGCCTTCCGCGTGCCAATGAACAAGGCTATGCGTGCCAAATCTGGCACGCGTGCGTGCCGTAGGTTGCCAACCCCTGACCTAGATTATGAATTGTTTTTGGGCTCTTTTGCAGCCCGGATCGGGCATTTCAGTAACTTTGAAGATATTTCATAAACAGATAGATGTCTTTTCTTTTCCTTCATATGCTTGAAGCTTGAAGCCGAAAAAAAAAAAGATTTCCCAAAGACAGACTGGTGGATGAGTTGGTTATAGAACAATTTATCTGTTTGGTTTATAAGTACAAAATGAATAAATCGTTAGATTCCAATAATTTCAAAGACCGTTAAGCCCCAGGATGCACAATAATGTCCCAGGATTTCGGTATTGGATTGCGGATTGTTATAAGTAAAGTACCCGTCGGACCGAATTGATCCATAGGTCCGATGAAGCAGCGTTCACCAGTTTCTGTGGCCACGGCATACTAGGTGATTGTGTGGCCAGCACTATGCACAGCCGCCTTTACTTTACCCCAACTAATGTCAGGTACCCATCAGAGCTGGGTAGACTCAGGGACACCTTCCAGACCCGGGAAAAAATCCTAGCCTGCACCAAGATTCGAACCCGGGACCTTCGGCTCGCCAGTCGAACGTGCTGCCGCTCGGCTACCGTACCGGATTGTTCTAGCGCTTCAAATATCTTTAATTTATAACCGGATTACTGAAGTCATGCGGTTGTTAAAATTTATCTTCGTAATCAAATTAATTCTACATTAAAATGAGAAATTTAAACGTCAGTAAGAACTTTTCACACTGGAAATCGCTCCATGAGACGCACGTGCAATACACGACACGCGTTCCATCCGTTTCCCATGCCTTCTGCAGCTGTTACTAATGTTGCTGATGTTCGTAACGCTGCATTAGACCCAGACTGCGCCCCCCCTTCCCCTTTTCATTTTTTCTTAAAATCATATCAAAATGCTTAGGATGCAGAAACACAGCTATCGGCTCTTGGTATAAAATATAACTTCGGTAGCCAACATCACCAAATGTAAAACCGGCATTATTTACTCCAAGCCGTGTGCTTATGTGTTTTCTTATTGGTCCCCACGAACTCTTTATATAATCTAAAACAAGATGTTACTGTTGAACATCTGCTACGTAATGCTTATTTATATTGACCGGGACCTTTGTTTCAGTGGTTTATCTTTAATATCTGTGATGCCGTTTTAATAAAGACGGACACACATTGACTACCACACGAGTTCACGGTAAACTGGAGAGAAATGAAACAGAAGGATAAATAAATGAATGAAATAATGGAGAGCGCTGTCATGTGTAACTGGAGGTTATATAGTGTATTGTGTATACATATCCAAGTTTAGATTACGAGACGAATGGTAAAAAGATGGATTAATGCAGGGGTCGGCAACCTTTTAATAATAGTGTGCCAAAGAAGGATTTCTAATTCAGTCAGCGGCCAACAGCTTGAAAGTTCTAGCACTCAATTTCTTGTAGAAGAGACATGGGTTGCCTTTTTGGGGTGGTCTTCCGCGTGCCAGTGCCATTGAAAATCGCTCTGCGTACCAAGTCTAGCACGCGTCCGTATGCTGCCGACCCCTAGATTAATGGATGGATGGATTAAGACTCTAGATCCTACACTCCCACTTTTAATCCCAATAGGTCCCAGGGCTAGCATTGTAGTGATATGTGCCCCAAATGTGCCCATGGAAAGACTGACTTGGTTAAGTTCTGCCCACTGACTTTTAAGACGAAGACATATTATCCCCGATACCCAGACAGAGCTAGATTTTAAGACTAGCAAGACATTTCCAAAGAGAAGCAACACATGACATGTTTTAACACATAAAATGCAAAAGTAGCATGGGAAATCTATTTCCTTTTTTTTTCGGCAAAACAGTTAAACATTCGTTATAATTTTTATCCTATTTGTTGTATAGGCCTAGATCTACTAGCCTTTTGAAGATTGTGCCCCTTTCCCACTCACAAAACAAGGAAGAATAAAAAATCAATAGGCTACATCTATATAAAAGATAAAAAAATCACAATAATATAAGGGAAGGGGGGTATGCCAATCAATATATGCGTTCAATAAGTTGAATAAGGACTTACCAATGCGCACCATAAGTGTAATAAAAAAATGTATGGTTGGGTGGGCGGATGTGGCTGAAAATGTGACAAAATGTGTTGTTACCCAGGCATCACGTCTGTGTGCTAAATTTTAGCTGGACAGGATGACGGACAATAAATCAATTAGCTTTCCAAAGGTCAGGTCGCCAGGCATATACTATACATACATACATACATACATAGGCCTACATACATACATACATACATACATACATACATACATACATACATACATACATACATACATACATACATACTGCATACAAACATAGCCTAGTTAATAGTTACAAAAGCCAGGTTAATATAAATTATTATTAAAGATTTTCAAAAAAAAGGGGTTGCATAGATTCTATACATTATGCGAATAAATTAA
Organism: Anisus vortex; assembly: GCA_949126835.1. Classification (NCBI taxonomy): domain Eukaryota; kingdom Metazoa; phylum Mollusca; class Gastropoda; family Planorbidae; genus Anisus; species Anisus vortex. The sequence goes on from OX421506.1 coordinate 29,744,058, forward strand.
AAGCACACTAATACTCTGCTCTTATTAAAAAATTCATATAAGCAAATTTATATACTCTATAATATATCACAAGTGTGAATTACCCAGTTCATGGTGAGACGCTTCTTCATTGCACACGACTACAACATGGCTGAATCGATGACACAATAAGGGGGATCGAAGTCTGTCCATCCTAATGGGAGCTGATCGTCGTCCTACAACGCTACAATCCTCTCGAGAAACCACTAACGAAAACAGCACACACACACACGCAAAGTGACACAGGCCGCGCGCGCACACACACAGAAATTACACACACGAATGTGCACCATCCAAAAAGGCGAGTATTGAAATATCCAAAGCAAAAGGAAATATCATAGGATGACCGAATGCGTCAACCAATCCAATATGGCACATAATCTGGAACCCTTTTTTTTTTCCCCGTGTCTCCAGCACGCAGAAGACAACTCTCAACTCTCCAAACTCGTCTTATCTGCCCCTTCTATCCTATGCAAATTATGCTTCTAATAATATTGGGTAGAAAAATAGAGAGAGAGATGTTATAGTTATATAGCTCTTATATGAGATGTTGTTTAAAACTTACGTTATTTTATAACATCCTGCAATTAAAATTGTAGAAATATGGGGGAAATATCCCAACTCCTTAATAGCGGAACATTCACGACCGGGCCGAGGTTTTGAAGCACACACAATTTAGAGTTAGGTTGTTGTTTTTTTCAGTTTAGTTTCTTTTTTTTTTTTTCGCTGTACCGCGGCATCTTCATAAAATCGAACCAGGTTTAGACGCCATCTTGAATTTCCCGGCGGTGAATCCCTGTCGTTTGGAACCGCGCTTGAACTCGTTACAGCGCCAGTGCTGAGGGGGGGAGGTGGGGGGGGGAATAGAGTAGAGAGAGAGAGGGAAAAGGCGTGAGCAGGAGAGTACGATGGGGTGGGGGGGTGTGAGAGGCGGGGGGGGGGGGTCGTGTTGGCTGGTGGAGAGAGAGAGAGAGAGAGGAGGTTGAGATGGAGAGAGTCTGGTTGAAAGACAGTGGAATGGGGAAAAGGAGAGTTTGTCTGTTAAAGATCTGACCATACAGTTTGTTTATGCTGGGACCAAGATCCGTTCAACGCTTTGTTTATATTAGTATTACTCAATGTATATGTTTATACGTATAATATTATATCTATTATATATAAATATATACAGAGAGAAGGAGAGAAAGATAGGGGGAGTGAGTGAAAGAGAGAGAGTGGACGAGTGAGAAAGATAATGTTATTCACCAGAGCCTATGCGTGTTTTTTTAAGTGCGTGCTTTTGTTATTGTTTTATGCGTTTGTATGCATGTATGTAAATGTGCATGTGTGTTTCTACGAGAATCATATGTCAATATTCTCATAAGTGTGTTTTATTTGTCTTTTTTCGCTCTTGTGTCGTTGCCTGCTGTTGTGATTGAGTTGATGACCATTAATGCCCTATGCCCTATGCTATTAAAGTAACTAGACTAGTTACTTGAAATTTTTGTTTAATATTTTGTATAAATAATTTTGTAAAAAAGTTTTATTTAGCATTCTGATATTGAATACACTTATTAAAATAGTTTGCGTGTTTTTTGTTTTTTTTTAGATTGTGTCTTGTATTAACTTGTATGTGTAATTATTAATGGTTTCATGTCTCGATATGGAATCGGAATCGTACTTTCTGTAATTAATAGGGCGTCTTTTGCTTCTCTATCAGCTGTTTCGCTTCCGTCTATCCCTGCGTGACCAGGAACCCAACAGAATACGATATTTTTGCCTTTTTCATTTAATGATTTATATTTTGTTAGAATGTCTAAGGCAGATATATTTTTGGCTATAACAGTTTTTTTTATAGCTGTAACGCAAGATAAAGAATCTGATATAATAATACAATCTGGGTTATCTGATTCTTCTGCAATTTCTAATGCTAGGCTTATTGCCAAAGCCTCTGCTGTATTTATTAGATGACTTATAATAATTATTCGTCACTGAGAGTGCACGATAGTATCTAGACGCTAATAAATGATTGTATCTATTTGAAAGTGACTGAATGATTGTATCGACTTGACAGTCTGCGTCTATATGATTGAGTGCTTGTGTCAATCAACTTATCTTGCGCTCCCTCTATATATAGCATAATATTGCGTCCTACGCTTATCGATGGTTTCTGTCTAATCTTGGGTTTTTATTTAATGTTTTAAATGATGCTAAGTTATTCCTGGATTGTTCAGGCAACTCATTCCATGCCCAGAAACCGTTGATAAAAAAAAATAGAACTTGTAATCTATACGTTTATCTTATCTTATATATTACGGGCGCTCCTTTTATGAAGAACATTATTGCGTCCTATGCTCATCGAGTTCTAAATTATAAAGCAAGATGACTTTTAGGCTGATGGCACGCTGAATGAATTAAAAATCCCACTTTGGCGCACTTGTATCAACAGGCTCCCGACCTTATCTTATGCATTACAGACGCTTCGTCCATAAAGAGAATATTGCGTCCTACGCTCATCCGTGGTTTGATTCTAGTCTTGCATCTTTATTAATGGTTTAAATGATGTTAAGTTACTAGTTTTCCTGGTTTGTTCAACCCATTCCCTGCCCGAATGCCACTCGGGAAGAAGAGTACTTATATACATTTGTTCTCGCCAAAAAAGGATAATGAAAGTGTTTTTACCCTTATGTTTATGTTTGTTCTTGCATATGGAATAATAAAAGTGTTTTTCTATCACGTCAATCTGAGCACTGTGGTAAGATTGTTGTTATGTTGTATATCTAAATTAGAATGTAATGCTTTATTTTATTTTTTTTATTATTACTGTTTGCTTATTTTGTCCCTTATTTGTATTGATACGTCTCACTGTCTAGGGTGGGCAGTTGATCTAATTGACTTCGCTAGTACCCTTGACTTCGCTAGTACCCGTGACTTCGCTAGTACCCGTGACTTCGCTAGTACCCTTGAAGAATCCGTAACTCTCGCCCAACTTTAATCCAGGCAATTTAGAAACGACGTCAGCAGGAATAATTAACATAACTTTTAATGGGCCGTATTGCTGCTGAGAGTTAACACCCTTGCCCCTTATACAAGTCAATCTTTTATGACTGACTTGTAAATTACAAGTCAGTCATAAAAGATTGACTTGTAAAAGAGGCAAGCAGCAATACGGCCCATTCAACATAACACATACCATGGAATCTCAACATAATTCTATAATAACAGGATTTAAGAAAAACAGAAGAAGCAGTTATACACAGCCTGACAGTCTTTCAATACTACACTCTTAAAAAACTACACACCACGTGGTCAGAACCCCCCCCCCCCCCCCGTGCTCGCTCATGCCAAACGGACAAGGGTCACCAAAAGAATGTGACCACCAGTTATAAAGGAATGAAGTCACAACTTTTTAAAAAAAACAAGGGAGTTAATTAATTCTAACCTCATCCCCATACATCACAGTGTGTATTTCATATTCAATCACTCGATGTATTTCATAAATATAACGATACAATATATCAGCTAACTGCGATAAATTCGTTAACCAAATGATAGTGTTGGTGGAGTAACTGTATGAATGATTGTTATTAGCAAACTTAAACAAATTTATAAAAAAAAAACGTATTGCTTTGATGGGTATGTATCTGAGGTATCTGTGTATTTGATGTAAGGATGTAAATGTATCTAGACTATATAGCTTGTCAGACATTCAGAAATACATCGAGATGTCAAGTTAACATCTTAAAGTAGACAAGAGAGCAAGAGAAAGTGATCGGGAGAAAGAAAGAATACCAAGAGAAGGTCAAGTAAGAGAGAATGAGAGAAGAGTAGAGAGAGATGGAGAGAGACAAAGTACGCAATGGTGAGATATTGAGAGACAGTGGGGTAAGAGACATTGAGACAGACAGGGAGATACAGGAATAGAGAAAGAGAGAAGTGGAGAAAGATATAATTGGGGGGGGAGAAAGAAAGAAAGTTAGAAAGAGGGAAAGTGAGATTAGAAAGAAAGTTAGAAAGAGGGAAAGTGAGATTAGAAAGTAAGTTAGAAAGAGGGAAAGTGAGATTAGAAAGTAAGTTAGAAAGAGGGAAAGTGAGATTAGAAAGTAAGAGAGAAAAGAGAGGAAAGGGTTGAGAAAAAAAAGAAGATTAATATATAGATAGAAAGAGAGATCTACTAAGAAGCAGGTAAATTAGAGGAAGGTAAGACCAGGTGATGGGAGAACTGTTTCCTGTCAGATGCCATACAACACCGTCGTACACAAGACAATTACAGTTAGGTTGTTGTTGTTTTTTAACATCTTGTAAAACCCACTAATGTAACGACACGTATACAGACGGGAACATGCCCAAATGCTCTACAACAAAAACACACATAGGACCTACACATACCACGCCGAGGACAATGGCACCGTGTTTCAATTCAGAAAAAGGACTTACTACCCCAAAAAGTTGATGGAATACACCCACATAATCACATAACCGCTGATATTGCCCTAAACCCCCCCCCCCCCCTTCACCCCGGCACCCACACGAGACAGCCTGACCACTTCCTTCTTGAATGCCCTAGGCTAGCTAAGCTCACGACAAGTATTATTGCCCCCCCCCCCCTTTTTCCATCACTTTTCTCTGTATCGATCTTTAATTTATTAACACACTAGATAACGATATAGGGAGCAGCTATAAAACAAAAATGCATATTAGTACGTTTGTCTGGCATTGACTGCAAGAGAGCAAACAGCTCTGCAGCCCGGTTTGACAGAAGGCGTTCTAGATTCTAGACTTATTACTACCTGGTCGAAAGAGAGGTAGCCTACACTTTGTTTAAAAACAAAAGTGGTGTGACTCATTTCATTTTGTCTTTGGAATATAGATCTAGTCTAGATCTGTTATGTAACCCTAGTTTTTCACTGACAAAGCATAAAAAGAAACATCAAAACGGAATATAAAATCTGAAACATAAATTATAACATAAAATATAATATAAAAACATAACATAAAGACATAAAATAAAAACATAGCAGAAAAAAAAACATATCAGGAAATAGTAAACATAAAAACTTAAAAATAAAAATCAAACATTAGAAATTTGACCTAGGCCTACAAAATGGAAATGCCGAACTGTTATTATTAGATCTATAAGTATAAGGTGTGATTTCTTTTGATTGGACTTCTTGTTTCCATGTTGTCATTTGTGTTGCTATTTTATACATTTCGCTTTAAAAACAAAGTAATAATTTTTAAACAAAAGGAACTTAGGTTTTATAAGCTTTCAATTTCAAAGAGCTTTTATCCAAGATCATTCGCAATCAACTTATCCTTACATTTGTGGACTTTTTCCTCGGGTATGACGGGGTCTCCACAGTATAATGAAGAAGAAGAACTATTCCACAAAATGTAATATAGACTAGCTCTATAGACTATAGGCCCTACTGACTATAAAGCACAACATTATTAGCTATAGCTATAGTCTAATAAGCTCATGACTCATAAGTTATAGGCCTACTCATAAGTTACTCATAACTAATAGTAATAAGAATGGGACAATAATATATGTTATGTCACAATGGCTTAGTTTAGTGTGTAGTTTATTTCAATTAAACGGGAAATAACTCCATACTTGTATAAACTATTTAATATACTCACAGTGTGTTGGGGTTGTAATGCACATTATATTGTTCCCTTTCTATCTGCACGCTGAGAAATAAATAATCCAAAAATGTTCACACGGACACACACTACGCATCGACACGGGAAGGCTCATGAATATGGCTCGCAGTTGTCTCTCTGCCTAAGAAATAATATGAATGCTCTCCCCTCTTTCACCAACACGCAGCGGGCAGACAAATCGGTAATCTCCTATTCACTCGCTCTTTTCTCTCTCTCTCTCTCTCTCTCTCTCTCTCTCTCTCTCTCTCTCTCTCTGCTCTCTGCTCTCTCTCTCTCTCTTTCACTCACTCTCTATCTTTTTTTCAATAATGTATTTGTTTTTTTATTTTTGTTATTGTTTTTGTTGTGTTTTTTTTTTTGTTCGGAGGCCATCATGTGTCGCCCTACAATATCGCGTGCGATTATTTCGCATCGCAGCACCATTGAAATGCCTCGATCACTACTAGATTATGCGATCCGCCAGTGCGCCCGGCTGGCTGCCTGGTAGGCCCTGGGAGAGAGGGCGAAAAGGCTGATCACACGGAAGCCTTGCCTAGATGGGGTGGGGGGGGGGGGGGGAAGGGTGCGTAGAAAGGTGGGGGAGGAGTGATTGGGTAAGGGTGTCAAGAAAATGGGAGGCCGGGGGGGGGGAGTGAAGTAAGGGTAGAGACCATTAGAGAGGAGGGGAACGGGGCGTGGGGCTGAATTTGTGACACGTGAATGATTGGGTGAATATATGAGTGAATGAGTGAGTGCATTTCTAAGTGTGTCAGTGAAATGGTGTAGGAGGATGTGAATGTTCCTTTCAGTCAGAGAGTGAGTAAGTCAAAGAGTTGGTATTAAGGAGTTAGTATATATAAGTATAAGTTGTTATTAATGAATTAGTAAACGAACCCCTACCCGTCGGACCAAATTGATCCATAGGGCCGGGGATGCATCGTTCACCAGTTTCTGTGGAAACGACATACTAGGTGATTGTGTCGCCAGCATTATGCACAGCCACCTTTACTTTAGACCAGCTAAGGTCCGGAACCCATCAGAGCTCAGACCTAGGGTCACCCTCCAGTCCCAGGAGAAAAAAAACTAGCCTGCAACAGGATTTGAACCCAGGACCTTCGGTGCGCTAGCCGAACGTACTGTCGCACGGCCGTGACCCTAATGAATTAGTAAATTATTGAGTAATTATTTGAGTTATTGGGTAAGTCTTTGAAAGAGAGTCTGAGTTCACGAGTGAATCAATCAATAGTTTAGTGAATACATGAATGTAGTGTCTAGTAAGTCTACGTGATTTTGATTGAGTTAGTAATTCAAGAATTTATTGAGTTTATTGGTGCTTGGGTGAGTGAGTGAGTGAGTGAGTGAGTGAGTGAGTGAGTGAGTGAGTGAGTGAGTGTGTGAGTGAGTGAGTGAGTGAGTGAGTGAGTGAGTGAGTGAGTGAGTGAGTGAGTGAGTGAGTGAGTGAGTGAGTGAGTGAGTGAGTGAGTGAGTGAGTGTGTGAGTGGCTTGAGTTAGTGGCTAAATAATTGAATGCATAATTGAGTGAAAAAATAAGGGAGCGCTTTAGTAAGAAATTGAGGACGAGAGAGAGAGTAGGTGACTGGCTGCTTGGGTCAGTAAATGAGTGATTGGGTGAATGAGTGACTGTATGAGCGGGTGCTTTAGTGAGTGAGTACATTAATGAGGAATGTAATGAAAAATTTGAGTGTATGGGTTAATGAGTAAGTGAATGAGTGCGTTATTGGATGAGTGAGTAGGTGCATTTCCTTATTTAGTTAGGTAGCTGATTCTGTAAGTGTGTCAGTGAGTAAGAAAGCCTGTCATAGAGCGAATTAGCAAATGAACAAGCTATAGTTCTTTCTGTTATTGTTTGTTTTTTCAACAATACTAGTAACGTACCCTTGTCATTTTGAGTCACACACACACATATATATATAAATATATATATATATATATATATATATATATATATATATATATATATATATATAGAGAGAGAGAGAGAGAGAGAGAGAGAGAGAGAGAGAGAGAGAAATAGTGAGTCAGTAGGAGAGATTGAGCTGAATAAAGTAAACATTGTATATATGATTCGAACATTATGTACAGCTCTTCTCAAATGTCCCTATTTCAAGACAGAAGAACAATTTTAATTTTTATTACGATTTGGATTCATCAAATCTCCTGTCTTCTTTATTCTGCCTGTTTAGCATTTATTTAGTTCCCTAATTGAAAACCATTTAATTCCAACAACACACATACGCACACACAAATAATATTTCATCTAAAACTGAATAATAATATGATGTACATTTCAAGGCTATAAAGAGAAGCGAGGGAAATATAGGTTGTGTGCTGGAGAGTAAAGGGGGAGGGATGATTTGTGAGCAGAGTGAGACGGAGAGAGAGAGAGAGAGAGTTTGCTCGGCGGAAACCCCGAAAGAGTGAATTCAAATGTCTGCGCCGATCACATGACCTAGATCATCTTGGTTTCGATCGTCTGCCATTTTTACCCCCCTCTCTTTTTGTATATTTTTTTTGGCCAATCTTTACAACAAAAAGTTTATATGTATGGCCGAAATAATGAGATTTTATTTTCATAAATTTCCTTTATTATTATTCAGAAAAGAGCTGCAAGGTTCATAACTAGCGAATATTCACAACTGACAAGAGTAACACCAATAGTCAAATCACTAAACCGAGAAACACTTGAGGACAGAAGGGCAAAGAGTAAAGTAGTAATGATACATAAGGCATTAAACTCTAATTTAGAAATACAACACAATAACAACCTGTTGCAAAGCTCAGATAAACATAACGACAAAAACACTTTCCTTATCCCCAATGCGAGAACAAATGCATATATAAGCAGGGGCGAAGCCAGAAATTTGTTCCAGGGGGGGGGGGGGCTGAACTTTCGCGTGACAAATATTTACCAAATACCAGGGGGGGGGGGGCTAAACTTTCGCGTGACAAAGATTTACCAAATTTTTAGCGAATTTAGGTCATATTTTAAAAAAATCAGTTGAAAAATTATTATTTTTTAATTCCAGGGGGGGGGGGGGGGGCTTCGCCCCTGTATATAAGTACTCTTTCTTCCCGAGTGACATTTCAGCTTGGAATTAGTTACCTGAACAAACCAGGAAAATCCAGTAACTTAACATCATATAAAACATTAATAAAGATGCAAGATTAGACTCGGACCACGGATGAACGTAGGACGCAATAATCTTCTTTATAGGAGGGACGTCTGTAATATATAAGATAAGATAAGATAAAAGTAATTTCACTCATTAAATTGATAAAAAAAAAAAAAATATAAAACAATGGAGAGTTAACATTTGAGAATTTAGTTATGTGTATTGTTTACTGTTTACATTTATTGAAAGACCTCGAGACTGAAATTAGGACTAGGGAATCTTTGATCATTAAACGACAACTGGCAAGACTTTCTTTTAGAGAGAGTAGACAAAGTAGTAAGTAGAGAGAGAGAGAGACATAGAGAGAGAGAGAGATAATGATAACAAGAGAGAGAGAGAGAAATAAAGAGAGGAAGAAATAAAGAGGAAGAGAGAAATATAGGGAAAGAGAAAGATGGATATAGAGAGAAAAGAGATAGAGATAAAGAAAAAGAGAGAGAGAGAGTGCGATATAAATAGAATGAGCCAGAAAGAGAGTGAGAGAGAGAGAGAAATAATAAGAAAGAGAGAAAGAGAAATCGAGAGTTTGGAAGTAAAAGAGAGAGAGTGGGAGAAAGTGAGAATAATAACTACAGAGGGAGAGAAATAGAAACTGACATAAGTGTTACCATTTACCATTAGAATGTAAGCTTAATCATTTTAATCACAGCCTTACAGGTCTATTACAAAAATACATTAATCAAGTACATAGTTCTTAGTTTAAATTATTTTAGATCTGAAAAATTATTGTTAATCCGTTTCATTATTAATCAGAATTGACCTTGCAAATATTACAAAGATGTATAAAATGGGAAAAGTGACTCTCACTGATGATTGATGAGTAATTTGGTTGAAAAGAACTAGGGAAGTGTTGGAGGTTTTAAAGTTGGACAATTAAATTGTCAATTAACTTCTCATAATTCATTTTAATATGGATTAATTCGAAAGTGAAAATTGAAAGAGTAAATTGAGAAAGGAGACACATGTTAAGGTAAGCTACTTGTAGTTGTCACAGCTACTTGATTTAATAATTTGAGACATTGCTATGACAGGTGAAACTCTGTAATAAAAAAATAGCAATATTATATCAAGTCAATTAAAAAGACTGCGTTTTAACATGTATTTATATACAGTATAAACGATTAATAACTTCACAACTTTTCAATACGGTATAATAACAAAAAGTACATAAATATAGGCCTACATCTTAATCGCATTTTATGCATGTCTGTCGAATCATTAATTATTTACAAATATACCAAAATCATTCATCTTTTGAATGCTTACTGTTTCGTGAAAAGAAATAGTCAACAGAAAATACATCAATAGACCTACATGAATGAAAAAAAAAACAGAAGAAAAAGACTAGTTTTATTTAAACAGGGCTGCCTTGCGTGCCTTTTTCTTGGCAAAACTACGAATTACAGTGTCAAAGCTTGTCTTGCAATGCCAGACTCAATGCCTAGCCAAGCTGTTCAGGCGATTCTGACTCATGGTAGACCTAAGGTAATTTTTGATGAGCTGAAGTTTATTGAAGTTCCTCTATGCTGTAAGGGACATCTTCGAACTGACACTTATGTTAGTAAAAATATGTTTCTAATTTGGAATTTTTCAAAGCATTAAACAGTTCCAATGCACCCAACTGTTCTTTACACCAAAATTTGCATTGTGAACCATTGTTAGGTGAATTATTTCCCGAAGAAAGTCTTCACAACTTATGTCATTATGTCATTTTCTGCTAACTTAGCAGCTTTATACTTCTTCTGGCATCTTTTGGTAGTTCCAAAGAAAGGTGAATGTGTCAGAAATATCTTTGACTGAATTGAACATATCTGTAAACTGTAAGCCCTCCAATAAAACTGTCCAATATGTGTTTTCGAAAGTGGGCTTCCTCGCGGCATTCTTCTGTTTCATTCACTTTCACATTTTCATCAGGTGTATCCTCATCATGAAATCTTGTTCTTTTTCTGACAGTTGTATTATTGTTCCCAAACAATTGTAGGCTACTTCTTCTTGTCCTTATGTTTTTTAAATGTTTTCAATTCCATGATATGTATACTATTACTACCGTTAAGCGGAATAGATACTTGGTAATCAGACAAACTGGGTAGTTAATGTAATGTTTGAAAATATACATAGAAATTCTTTAGTCACAAAATATTTAGACAATTTTCAAATACTTTTTAAAGTTTGTTTATTTCAAAGTTATAACTTGTAAGCCGTTAATTTTTTGTATAAAAGAAAAAAAAAAAGAAACATACTAAAATTATTAGCGCAAATAAAATGCTTTAATTATCTCCCTTTAATTAAAAAATCGTTTCCCCATTTGATTCAACAGTGATGCCAAACAAGTTATGTTTTGTCATATAAAAAAAATACTGACTGTTTTTTTTATTTCTCAATCAATGAAAAAAATTCTTGGAGTTCTTTCGCGTGCCATTGAAAATGGCTCTGCGTGCCAAGTTTGGCACCCGTGCCTTAGGTTGCCGATCCCTGTTCTAGACTATAGGCTTGACTATACTGGTCTTGAGTCTTGACAAGACGGATGTTGCTGTGTCTAATCCTTCCTCCTCACCGAGGCTCTCGCCCACGCAATGTTCCAACGATGTGCAACGAGAGACGTCCGCCATGCGTTAGCCCACCAGGTATAGGCTTACTTAGTTATTCGCCAGCTTTGTGACCCATCGGTGCAGAAGTGGCAGATAGAGTTCGACAACTGCCAGTACTGGATCAACTTGATGCACTATCTCAATAAATGAGCTCAGCAATGCAATCGACCATCGCGGCAGTGGAAAAGCTCTTGGCAACGATGACGGACTTCATGCCAAAGTGCTTCTTTTTCTACTTTATTGTACTATGGAGACCCGTTTGACCCGAGGGAAAAGTCCATAATTTAAAGGTAATTTGATTGCTAATGCTCTGGGGTCAAAAGTGTGCATTAATACTTAGGCCTATAATATTTGATAGCATACAAGCAAGAGTTATAAACTGACGACGGACTTTCATTTTCTAGTAGGCCTATCTTTCATTGTAAGCTTATCTATAATCTAGTTTCAACCCTTCAGTGATGATTTGAAAGTCGGCACAGAAAGGGCAACTGAATGAGGCTTGGTTTAGTGAGTTCCACAGTCTAATGGCTGACGGTGCATTAAGCCAATTTTAGGGCTACTGCCGAAGCCTCTGTAGGATCTTCTCTGTTCATGCTCAGAATCACATTAAACTTACATAAACGTTTCAGTGCTGAGAGAGGGGTGATGATAAAAATATATTGTTTAAAAAAGGTTTTATACAAATGTAGGCCCTAAGCTTAAATTTTATGGCGTAGGTGGGCTAGCGCTATAGAAACATGTTTATATTTTTATTTTACGTTTGCGAATTTTTCGTTCGGTGTGTAGCCTTATAGGCCTACTAATCGACTTTGAAATTATTTGGCCTGCTCGGTTCGAGTAGGGCCTATCGAGTTCGGTGTGTCTGTTCAGGTTGGGTTCCTTTTCCATCTTTAAAATATAGACCTAAAGATAAGAGCGTAGGCCTACCTACGTGTCAGTACCTGTATATAGGCCTACAACATGCCAAAACGTCCCACTGCTACAGACTTTTTTGTAATGCGAATAGGCCTACGCCGATACGTGGACAATCTTATGCCTATGTTACAGACGCTCCTTCTTGCATTCTACAGGCTTATAGGTCTACCTTCGCTCTTGTCTGGAGCACTACACCCAGTCCCGCCCACTTCGTTCGGCTTCTGACGCACTTACTCTGCGGATCCCTCGTGTGAGGCTAGTGTCCGCTGGCGAACGTTCATTTTCCTACGCAGGACCGTCCGCTTGGAATCACCTCCCACTACAGCTTCGCCAGAGCCCTAGCTATGACACCTTCAGGAGCCGGCTGAAGACTCACCTATTTCGTCAGCAGAATTAGCGTATTATTAGGCCTACATATTTGTTGTCTGTCTGTATTCTGTAACTGTCGTCAGCGCATAGAACTGTCACCAACGGGATATGCGCTATATATAAGCACCGTTATTATTATTATTATTAATTCTACGTTAAAAATATGCAAGAGCAGCTTTAAATGTTACAATTTCTAGCTGTTATTTAAAAAAAAGGGATATTTAAAATTAATTAAACTTTTAAATTAACGAGAACTACCCTACACCAAAAATATCAAGTTAAAGGAGTTTATTTATCAATCGAGTCAAAGTTGAAAGGCTGAAAGGTGAAGGTAGCTAGATTTTATGTTGGCAAGCCTCAAAATATCGCTGGATTCGAACAATTAGATGTTTATTTGAATAAATATCAAGCTCATTAGACATACACTTCATTGTACAATTTAGAAAACTACTGATATTATTTTTTATCATTGATTTGTTTAATATTAATTTTACTGTAATTCTCGATTGTGATAGGAAAAAATTAGTTTATTAAAGGTCGATACTCTTTATAATTATTTCGAAGTCACCGATTTTGAAGGACGTTACAAGAAATTTCAAACACTTCCGGAGTTATCAGTACCCCAGCAACAACGTTCATGAGCCCTTCATCATAAAAAGTATATTTGTTTTAACTTTGTCTGTTTCTACTTGTTTCATAACGTTCTAAACTGAAATGATGGTCTTTCCTTTAGTATTTAGACCTAGTTCTTAAAAAACAGCAACTATCTGGTGTCATTAGATTAGGCCTAATCCTAATAACTTTTAATAAGAAGTAGACCTTAAAAACGACAACATTATAAAATCATGTCATGGGAATATTACATTTACATTGTCAACATTGATTTTGTGACAATTTTGTCATTTGATCCTTTTGAATTTCGCCTGGTCACTTACTAAATTTGCGGTCGTAATCAATTACAGTTATTACACCATTATAGAAATTATACAAACATTGCAATAATTGTTAAGGTTATGAATAAACTGAAGCACTTTAATTACACTTTAATTACACAATTTTTATTAATTTTATAGCAACTAACTGTTACTGTCATCTGTTGTCTCTACTGACTACCTGGAGTATGGAGTTAGAAGCCCAGGCCCAGTCGCTAGACTAGTACTAATAGTTAGTAGTCAGTCTACTGAGACTACTCCAAGTCAAGTCCTAGCTATAAATAGCCTAGGCCTATATAATTTGTGTTTATATTTTTTTTGGCTTCTACAGTCAAAAATAGACCCAATAAGAATAAGTCGACTTAAATAAATTATATAAATAAATTTAAATTATTACAAAAAAAAAATAATTAGAAAATGTTATAATATAATTTGGACCTGTGTTCTCATTAGTCATTAGGATTCAAATGCCCGGTCAAATGAAATGGACCTAATCACTAATCTTAATCTTTGTCTTCTGTATAATAGGTTCAAATAGGAGCATCTGAAACAAATAAATATATAAATAACATAGATATATTTATGAACCCATACTTATTGAATTGTATAGGTCCTAGGCCTATTTAATACCACAAAATTCATAAAATTGAATAATAGTTTAATAATTTTATTTGACCAAGGTCATTATTTAATTTATAAAAAGTTTATTTAATAAAGTTTTATATATAGTTATTATAGCCTAGCCTGCTTACAGGAAACAGGCCTAATATTTTATTCAGACCTAGTACTTGGTAAAGTAAAAATTTTTTTTGCCTAAATAAGCATTATCGTGTTAATTTATATTATGTTAAGTTTTATTTCTATTGTCTATCTTTAGGCCCTTTTATCATGTTGCCAGACACTAAGTTCCATCAATATATCGTCATTGCCAGGCGAAAACCGGCCAAGTCCAAAATAGCAAATTTTTCAGGAGAAACAAAAAACTGCATAGATCGAGTAAACGAATCAACGTAGCCGTTTTTAAAAGAAATAAAATTGTAGAAAATTTATTGGACAATACTACAAGCTATTTCTAGACATCATGTGCGATATCCCAAGGAAAATTATGGTAAAAAAAAAAAAGAAAATTTCCGACTTGGCCGGTTTTTGCCTTTTGTCGTTTTTGGCAACGACGATATATTAAAGCTATTATGACAATTTTTTTGGTAGAGTACAATTTATTTGTGCCTTTCCAGGAACAGTTTTCATCATGAGTTCAAGGGCTCTGAAATACACAAAGCGTATTATCTACGCCGCCCTGGGGGGCGCCGGATTCTTCTACCTGGCAACTGATGTCTACCCTTCAATAGCTTGTCGAAATAAGCGGGTAAGTGCAGTATAAACAAACGCAATGATTTATTAGACATGATGATTATTCTCAAATTTCTACTAGTTCACTATGGTTATCAATGTTGGCTATTCTTATTTAACCCTTAAAGTACCTACCTACTTTCCTGCTATGTAGACCTTCAGTCTTGGCCATTTTTTTTACTAATTCCTCCATACGGCCGAGACTTTATTTTAGAATGGCTGAGACATCCGTAGGAACATTTTAAGACACTTAGATAATGGAGATAAAGCTTGCTTGCTGATACCAAGCAAAAACTTTCTATTCAATAACATTGAGCATCATATTTTCATTAGAAGACTTAGGTCCCTATGCCTTTTTAGGGACCTGCCTCAATAAATAAAGGCCGCCAATTAAAGTTTTGGTACAAAGTGTATTCTTATTTTTATGTAAACTATGGAATTTTCTTTGTACATTTTTAGAGCCCGATAAATATAGACAAAGATGAATTGCAGCGCATGAATTCTCCCTTACCGACCCGGGAGGACCTCATTAAGGGCATAAGATGTCAAGAAATGGATGTTTTAGTCATTGGTGGTGGCGCCACTGGCTTGGGTGTTGCTCTTGATGCAACAACAAGAGGTTAGTTTTTTTTTTTTCAGGAATAAATTTAATGAAGGGCATTACTTGTTAGATATAAATACTGGTCTATAAAAAGAATGGATTAGGCACGGAAGTAACATTCTTGAAGACAAAGTAAATATGCTTTCACGTGACTTTCATTTATCTATGAAATTATTTCCTAAATACTGACCTGTAAATACATTTCAAGTGACTTAGACTTCCTTTTTATCGTATGGATTTGTTCTAATCATAAGTGGTTTATTACTGTACAGACATGCCTACTGTTCTGCTTTTGGCGTATTTGTTCCGCTTTTTTATTTAAAAAAACACTTTGTTCCGCCGTTCCGCTTTTTACTAGTTTTGTTACGCCAAATTGGAAAGTTTGGGTTTTTCATGTGTTGAAATATAGTTTGTGTCTAGGTTGATAAAACAAAGGCACAAATAAGGTCACAATGCTATAATTATTATTACTTGGGTTTTCTGGGTTTATCAAAAGAGATATTCTGGGCTTTTCTGACGTTTTTTGCGGTATTACGAGTGTTTGGCTATGAATTATCTTTTCCTTTACTGTATTGCTAAGATTGTGAATATATCTAAACATTCTTCCTCAGAAAGTTTTAGTATGACTTGTTTAAACTGTAAAAAAACTAATTCAGTGTTATAGGAAGGAATATTCAATAGAGTTTTTTCAGCAAAGAAAAACATGAATTTAATGTTCTTTGTAGGCCTACTAAAACTAGATCCGTTGCAAATTCAATCAAATTGTCTGTAAAACGTAGGCCTACCTAAATTTTAAATAGCTAATGTTGTTGTTTTATTGTTGTTGTTTTTTTGTTATAAAAGATTGTTAGATAAAGAGTGTTCCGCTTTTTTTGTTGAAAAATCCTCTTTTTCATCAAGATTGTTCCTCTTTTTAGTCCTTAGGGGTAGGCATGTCTGACTGTAATTCACTTATCTAGATAAGTGAACAGTAGGAAAGGGGAATTCAATTTGCGCATACACATTTAACATGGAGACGCTATCAATTCTTTTTATAGATCAGTGGGTATAAAGCATCAGGGTGGGCTATTAATTGTTGCACGGTACAGAATATCACTATGACCTACTACCTGTCTTTTTTATGCACCAGCTCCTGTCTTTGGTAATTTTTTTCACTTGGTAGAGATTCTTTCCGCGAGAGACCCATTCTTTCAGGTGAATGTATATACAGCCATGCTCATTGGCTCAAACACTCTAAAATATCTGTTGCAGGCTTATTTCATGTTCGCCAACCTTTGAAATTCTGTTCCACAATAAACAGAGATTTTACCTCCATGCAAACTTCAAACGAACGTATTAGTTAGTTAATCCCCCACTCTCTCAACCATCTCTGGCAACAAGAAGCTGATTTAAAAAAAATTAATTAAATGATCAGTTAGGAAAGACAGATAGAGATAAGTGTATCTGTATAGATAGAAGTATAGATAACTGGCAAAAAAAATAATTAGAAAATTAGCTAGGATGGACAATAAAATGTTGATATCATATGACTAAGAAAAGGATAAGAAAGATACATTTTTTGACTGGCAGCTTAAAATACATTGCTGGGCTATTGTATACACTGTGGCAGAGCATGGCTCCTTTAAATTTGATATATTTTTCATGTTGAGCGAACAAAAGACTTGTAAATAGCTTTTCTTTTTCTTAAAGTTTTTACTATAATTTTCAGCCAGTTTCTCATAAAAAGTCTCCTATCAGTCTTATCAGTTAAAACAAAAAAAAACAAAAAAAAAAACTTAAATGGCATTTTGGGTGCCTGTGTATATAAGGCTTATACATATTTGTTGTACAATTGTTTTCCTTATATACATTTATACATATCAAATTGAATTATGAGTTGATGTTGAACAAAGAGAGCAAACTCTCCTCCACAGGGCTGAAGACAGGGTTGGTGGAGAAGTTTGACTTCTCCTCAGGCACCAGTAGTCGCAGCACTAAGCTCATCCATGGAGGAGTCCGCTATTTGCAGAAAGCTGTTTTCAATTTGGATTATGAGCAAGTGAGACAAGCATGTCTATCTATATATAACCTAACTTTGTGACCTTGTTTGTTTTCAATGAGTTTTTCTCTTTATTTATTGAATCTTGTAGTTTGTTAGGTTGTGTCGCACAGATCTTTAAGGTTTTTATAGCTGAGGAGGGTTGCTCCGCCTCCGCTGTAGTCACAGTCAGGACTGTGGAGTCACGGAATCAGAGGAAATTTTGGGTACCTGGAGTCCGCAAACAATGCACCGACTCCTACTAAATTTAGATTGGAATTTTAAAAAAAAGCAAGTTTTAATGTCCCAATTCACAAAAAGTTAGAATTAATTACTTCTCTACTATAAGAATAAGACCAATGCTTCACTATATGGCATGCAACGCACAATTAGGAGCGGCAATATTTATACTTTTCATAGTGTTTTACAGAGGAGTCTGGGAGTCGGAAGTACAAAAAAACCGAGGAGGGAGTCTGAACATTTATCTACTGACTCCACCGCTCTGGTCACAGTCTTCTCATAACTAAAATGATCTACATACTATGATATAGTCAGTTGAAAACAACAGAATCCATTTTCCCTATAAAGGCCTTGTTATTTTTCCAGAAGGGGCAGCTTGGTCAAACAGTTCATCCTTTGAATATAATTGATATCTTGTCTAATGTGTAGAAGGTGGGAAGGTCTATAAACCTAAAAAAAAACATTTTGTTCATGTATTATCATTCAATATTTTCTGTTTCAACTTTGTGCAAAGTAGAATGCAATAATCTTCTTTATAAAGGAGCGTCTTTAATATATATAATATATAAGATAAATATGATTGAAGAGTTCAAACCATGGCCCTAGCAGAATTATTTTATTGATACATTTCAGTAAATCTTTTTTACTTTTATTAAATGTTTAATTGATTACCTGCATGGCTTTGTAAAGTTAATGTCATCTAGCTTATGGTATTACAATGTGATGTCTATCTAGCTTATGGTTTTACTATGTGATGAATCACTTTAATTATTTTTCTATCAGGTAAACTTTCTTTATTTTCCAAAATGTAATGATTGATTGATTTAGGAGTAAGCAAGCAAACAATTTAAATTGGAAAAGAAACGAATGAAAAATTAAAAAGACAACATTGTATATTTCAGTACAAGATGGTGAAAGAAGCTCTGGCTGAACGGGCCAATCTCCTTGACATTGCTCCACATTTAGCTTACCCATTACCAATAATGTTACCTGTATACAAGTGAGTTTCTTTTTTGTATTCCACCTGTAAACAAATGTTCCCCATTCTTCTACATCTTTAACTGTTCATCATTGAATTGAGTTTTCTTTTTATTATAATTATTATGTAGCTTATATTCTCCATGGATTATTAGATTATTAGGTTTATCTATTAGTACAATTATTTTTCTTAATTTTATCGATAGCAATGTGACAATAGATACACTTGATGAGATATGAACAGGAAAGTGATATTTTAATCAGTTAGATTTAGAACATAAAATTGAAAAAAAAATACAAGTCCAGAAATATACAGAACAGTTAAAATATTCTTTAAAATTACATAATGGCACCGTAGAAGGATGTTGAAAAATTTCATAGTCTTGGTTATTTTAGTCGTGTGGCAATTTAGGGGTTATCTTTTCTAAATATCCATGGGTTTCTCATGGCGACAATCTGGACTAAAGCTCAGGGATTACCCATATGTTATACATGGAACTCAATGTGTTTTAAAATATTAATTTTTTCATCTCTCATCCTTTAACCTTAATAAAAGACATTTTCTTATGTCACCTTGTGCGGGAATCCATCCCTACTCGAAAACTAAGAGTTTGTAACAATATGCTTAAGAATTAGTGTCATCCAGGCATGGAATGAGTTGCCTGAACAAACCAGAAAAACCAGTAACTTAACATCGATTAAAACACTAATCAAAATGCAAGACTAGACTCATACCACGGATAAGCGTAGGGCGCAATAATCTTCTTTCTAGAAGGAGCGTCTGTAACATGTAAGATAAGATAGTGACATTTATATTTGTTTGCAAAGCCCTACAATATCTAGAAACATAATTTTTAAAAATCTCTGAAGTTTCATAGTCTCTTGTATATTGTTTTTCTTTATCAGATGGAGGCAGGTGCCCTACTATTGGGCAGGTGTCAAGGCCTACAATATCTAGAAACATTATTTTAAAAAAATCTCTGAAGTTTCATAGTCTCTTGTATATTGTTTTTCTTTATCAGATGGAGGCAGGTGCCCTACTATTGGGCAGGTGTCAAGGCCTACAATATCTAGAAACATTATTTTTTAAAAATCTCTGAAGTTTCATAGTCTCTTGTATATTGTTTTTCTTTATCAGATGGAGGCAGGTGCCCTACTATTGGGCAGGTGCCTTACTACTACAATATCTAGAAACATAATTTTTAAAAATCTCTGAAGTTTCATAGTCTCTTGTATATTGTTTTTCTTTATCAGATGGTGGCAGGTGCCCTACTATTGGGCAGGTGTCAAGGCCTACAATATCTAGAAACATTATTTTTAAAAAATCTCTGAAGTTTCATAGTCTCTTGTATATTGTTTTACTTTATCAGATGGTGGCAGGTGCCCTACTATTGGGCAGGTGTCAAGGCCTATGATTTTGTAGCTGGTTCCCAGCTGCTCAAGCCCAGCTACCTGTTGAGCTATGACAAGGCTCTCGAGCAGTTCCCCATGCTTAATAAGGACAAACTAAAGGCTGCCCTGGTGTACTATGATGGTAGGTGTACTAGGTTGGTTGGTGACCTACAATGGTACTACAGTGTTTTGAATGTAATTAGATATCTTCTTAGCAGCAAATTGTGTTTTTATATAATATAATAATTAGATGCCTGCCTTACAGCAAATAGTGTTTTTGAATATTAATTAGATTCCTTTTTCACAGCAAATAGTGTTTTTGAATATTAATTAAATGCCTTCTTCATAGCTAATAGTGTTTTTAAATATTAATTAGATGCCTTCTTCAAAGCAATTAGTCTTTTTGAAATTTAATCATTGCGTCACAGCAGATAGCGTTGTAAATATTAATTAGATGCCTATTTACACAAAAAATGTGTTGAACATATTTTATCTTTTGCTTTGTATTCATTTTTTTTTTTTCATTTTAAAATTTCATTATAAGAAGAGACAAAATTTGTTTGTGTAAGCTTACTGATCTTTTTTTTTCTTCTTTTCTTTAGGTATGCACGACGATGCCAGGATGGCTATATCACTTGCCCTGACAGCCATCAGGAACGGTGCCTACTGCCTGAACTACACCAAATGCGAGGAACTGCTCAAGACGTGTGAGAATGGGGTTGAGAGGATCAGCGGAGCCAGAGTTAAAAACACGCTTACAGGTATTCTAAATCTGTGTTCGTGTAGGGCAGAGCACTGTGCGTACACCCAGGTGTGAAAACTACACTTGTTTGAATTTGTAAGTAAAGTAAAGTATCCCGTCGGACCAAATTTATCCATAGGGCCGACAATGCAGCGTTCACCAGTTTCTGTGGCCACGGCATTCTAGGTGATTGTGTGGCCAGCACTATGCCCAGCCGCTTTTACTTTACCCCAACTAAGGTCAGGTACCCATCAGAGCTGGATAGACTCAGGGACACCCTTCAGACCCCTTGAAAAAATCCTAGCCTGCACCAGGATTCGAACCCGGGACTTTCAGTTCGCCGGCCGAACGTGCTGCCGCACGGCCACAGCGCCCCCTTGAATTTGTGTTTTTTCCTAATTTTAATACAGAAACAAAAAATACATATAGGTGTTAGAAATGGGAGAGTACTTACAGTTCTAAACTACTATATGATATATCCTGTTTGTGACTCAATTTTCAATTACAGCAGAATGACTCATACATTTACAGACGTTCCTTCTAGGTAGAAATTTTTTTCTTTCTAGGCCCAAAAGGCCTGCAGGGCGGCAGGGATTGGTCGGCGCCAGGGCTTAGAACCCGGGTCGTTTTGTTTGTACTAAACGCTGGACCAGCCGGCCAAGAAGAAAAAATGGTTTTAAAATTCTTTAACATCCTAACTACTGCAGATTTTTTAAGATAAAAGTAATTACTGACTTAGCTCGTGTTTCACAATTACTTGAAATGTTATGAAGGCTGAAGTAATGTCTTCAGTATTTAAGTTTACGGAACCAGTGGCATCAATTTGACGTCTGTTGACACTAAGTAGTTAAGTTCAATATAGTTTCCTTTTGTTTTTTTACTGTACATCTCCTAATTATAAAATGCTAAATTTTCTATCTGTTGGAAAGTGAAAAATATTCCTGGCATAATGGGTTCATATACATTTTGGATGTAGATTTTTATACAATGCATTACCGTAAGCTTGTACATTGTTTATGTGGGGTTGTCTTCCCTAAAAACAAAAGTTTTTTTTTCCGAGAAAGAAAGCAATGTTAATATAATACAAACAGTGTTTGATAAGTCAGTTGAATGTTTTCTATATTAGGGTTTTAATATGTCCTCCAAAAAGTATAATGAAAAAAAACCCAGTGAAAACTAATCTTTGTGGTTTGGGATCGGTAAGGATGTGGCTGAAACTGATGCAATGTCTTGTCATCAGAAACACCTCTGTGTGTCAAGTTTTAGCCTGATAGGTTGATGGGAATCAGGACAATTGGCCCTCTGAAGATTTGCCTGTCTTTCTGTTGGTCTTGTAAAATTAATATAAAGCAGTTTTAGAATTAACATGTTTAACTCCCTTTGCTGGCAATTTGTTCGTATTGCTTATCCATAACTGTTTTACTATTGGCTGTTTTATTTACTTGACAAAAACAGGTGAAGAGTATTTGATTAAAGCTAAATGTGTGATCAATGCCACCGGGCCGTACACAGACTGCATTCGCTGCATGGGAGACGAAAAAACCAAGAAGATCTGCCAGCCCAGCTCCGGCGTCCACATCGTCCTGCCAGACTACTACAGCCCAGAGACCATGGGGCTTCTGGATCCATCCACCTCCGACGGCCGTGTCATATTCTTCCTACCTTGGCAGAATGTTACAGTTGCGGGTGAGGAAGGCGTTTCCTTTGTATTGACTTGAAGTTGGGTGGCCTTAAATTTTTATTAAAGCTTAGGGACAAGAATTCATGGGCCCATTTTTTATGTGCAGGTACAACCGACAGCCCTTGTGAAGTTACAGACAATCCTCAGCCCACAGAGAAAGAGATTCAGTTTATTTTGAATGAAATTAGAAACTATATCAGCCCTGATATTGAAGGTAAATATGAACCCGTAGCGTATCAGTACATTTATTTGACTTGTGTTGTTTTTATATGGGACACCACAATCTGTCACCACAATTTATCACCACAATCTATCACCACAATCTATCACCACAATCCATCACCACAATCTATCACCACAATCTATCACCACTATCTATCACCACAATCTATCACCACAATCTATCACCACAATCTATCACCACAATCTATCACCACAATCTATCACCACAATCTATCACCACGATCTATCACCACGATCTATCACCACGATCTATAACCACGATCTATCACCACAATCTATCACCACAATCTATCACCACAATCTATCACCACAATCTATCGCCACAATCTATCGCCACAATCTATCGCCACAATCTATCGCCACTATCTATCGACACAATCTATCGACACAATCTATCGACACAATCTATCACCACAATCTATCACCACAATCTATCACCACAATCTATCACCACAATCTATCACCACAATCTATCACCACAATCTATCACCACAATCTATCACCAGCAGGTTTGGTTTGCCGTTCCAAATAGCTCAGGGTGAAATATGGGTGAAATTCCTAGTATATTTTTTACCCCAATCTGCAGAGGTGCCCCAAGCTCTTATAGGTACATGACATTGTAGGTACATGACATTGTAGGTACATGACATTGTAGGTACATGACATTGTAGGTACATGACATTGTAGGTACATGACATTGTAGGTACATGACATTGTAGGTACATGACATTGTAGGTACATGACATTGTAGGTACATGACATTGTAGGTACATGACATTGTAGGTACATGACATTGTAGGTACATGACATTGTAGGTACATGACATTGTAGGTACATGACATTGTAGGTACATGACATTGTAGGTACATGACATTGTAGGTACATGACATTGTAGGTACATGACATTGTAGGTACATGACATTGTAGGTACATGACATTGTAGGTACATGACATTGTAGGTACATGACATTGTAGGTACATGACATTGTAGGTACATGACATTGTAGGTACATGACATTGTAGGTACATGACATTGTAGGTACATGACATTGTAGGTACATGACATTGGTTTGGAAAAAAAGTAATGGTTGATAGGCATTGTGCTGACCACACATCCTCCTTGTTTGAAAGGAACTATAAAACGGGTGAATGCTGCTACACTAACCCTAAAACTAACATGGCCTGTTAAAAATGTACATTTTGTTGGTTTTCAGTTCGTCGTGGGGATGTTCTATCAGCTTGGAGTGGTATAAGGCCTTTGGTTTCTGATCCAAACAAATCTGACACGCAGTCCATAGCTAGGAATCACATCATAGAAGTTTCCAAGAATAAGCTTATAACTATTGCAGGTAGGATATTGTTTTTCATCAATTTAGCTCCTGAAATTCAGAGAATAAGTTTTTTTTTGTGTGTGTCCTGTTACGAAACGTAAATTTCATACATTACATTGTTAATAAACAAATATTAATCATTATCCGAATTGCCGTAAAAGCGATATAATACATTTCATAGACCAAGGTCTTAGGTTTTCCCAAATTTAATTAGAACGATTTTTTTTTTTCTTTAACCTCAATAATAACACAACTTGATCACGCACACCGCTGCAAGGTCGCTTGAAAAACCCCTCGTAATGAGGCTATCTGGAATTTCCAAACTATTGGTCCGGACAAGATGGCGGATGATGTCAACACTCTATTATAATCGTGTATCGCATTGAATAGTAATATTTTTCTATATATTATAATGTACTCTCATGTAATCGGTGACAATATCGGATCGTAATAAAATTTACCTAAGCGACCACGCACATTTTTAGTTTAGTTCTTGGCTTGCAGCCGATCGAGAAACATCTAATATTCTACGCTCTGAGTTTTCGTTCCTATTTGATTTGTATTATGAAAGATTCTTTATTATTCTACTATTAGCTACAATGCTATATGTTTATTGAAGATATTCATTACTCATTGGAATATGTGTATTTCTTAATTGTGTGTATATAATATTATTTGGATTCCTACTGGATTGATTTTGTAAATTAAACCAAATTTCTCGTTGCTTTCTACACAACTTGGTCACGTCAATATATCAAAGTTATATACATGTGTGTATGTGTGGTACTTATACAACTATATTAATAACCACCACTACAACTTAACATCATGATTCTTGCTGTATAATATGAGCCAAAAGTAATTATACATGAAGGAAAATCAACTGAAACTCTAATCTATATTATGTAAATTGCCAGGGGATACTTAGAACCAGGAATACCTTAGACTACTACAAATTAATTTCAGAACAAAATAATAAGACCTTCACTAAATACAAGGATAATCACACTAACAATAACAACACTATAACTATTTTTTCATAAACTAAATGGGGTCTCTAGCCGTAATAACATTATAAATTATAATTATACTTGTGTGATATAATTGAATAGTGGCTCGTTCCGCCATTTAAAATACTGTGCTGTATAATAAAATGGTTGTCTCGTCTCGGAATCATCCACTTCATAATAGTCCTACAACAAAAAATAGGACAAAAAAAAACAACAACAAAAAACAGAAATATGGGACACGGTGGCCGAGTGACAGTTCAACTGGTGATCCGAAGGTCCTGGGTTTGAATTCTGGTGGAGGCTAGGATTTTTTCCAAGGACTTGAGGGTATCCCTGAGTCTACCCAGTTCTCGTGGGTACCTGACATTAGATGGGTAAAGTAATGGCAGCTGGCATTGTGCTGGCCACACATCCCCTAGTATGCCATGGCCACAGAAACTGGTGAACGCTGCTTCACCTATGATCAGTTTGGTTCGAAGGGTACTTTACTTACAATGCTGTATAAAGTTTAGGAATTTTTTAAAACTATTTTAAGAGTAAGAACCCTGATTTAACAACATTCAGAGACGTAACAAATTGCATTGGGTAGAAAGACTCAAAAGAAATTCTGAATTTTGTAGGAGGAAAATGGACCACCTACAGAAAGATGGCAGAGGAAACAGTGAACAAGGCTATTGAAGTGTGTAATTTGAAGCCAGCTGTCGGGTGCAGGACAAAGGGCCTCCTGTTAGATGGTGCCCACGGATGGTCACCAACTCTGTTTATTCGTCTAGTTCAAGATTACGGTTTGGAGAACGCAGTAAGAATTTCTGTCTAGTAGCTTTCCCTTTAATGTAGCAGCTTGATACAAATTGCTTTTTCAAATTGTCATTACTGTTGGTCAATTATTGATAACCCATAAGATATTTATTTCATTAGATGCTATAAGGCTGTAAGACTATATGGATGCTTTCATGGGATTCTATAAAGTTGTAATACTATTTGTATCATGAGATGCTATCAGGTTGTAATACTATTTGTATCATGAGATGCTATTAGGTTGTAATACTATTTGTATCATGAGATGCTATTAGGTTGTAATACTATTTGTATCATGAGATGCTATTAGGTTGTAAAACTATTTGTAGCATGAGATGCTATTAGGTTGTAATACTATTTGTATCATGAGATGCTATTAGGTTGTAATACTATTTGTATCATGAGATGCTATTAGGTTGTAATACTATTTGTATCATGAGATGCTATTAGGTTGTAATACTATTTGTATCATGAGATGCTATTAGGTTGTAATACTATTTGTATCATGAGATGCTATTAGGTTGTAATACTATTTGTATCATGAGATGCTATTAGGTTGTAATATGATTTGTATCATGAGATGCTATTAGGTTGTAAAACTATTTGTATCATGGGATGCTATTAGGCTGTAATACTATTTGTATCATGAGATGCTATTAGGTTGTAATACTATTTGTATCATGAGATGCTATTAGGTTGTAAAACTATTTGTATCATGGGATGCTATTAGGCTGTAATACTATTTGTATCATGAGATGCTATTAGGTTGTAAAACTATTTGTATCATGGGATGCTATTAGGCTGTAATACTATTTGTATCATGAGATGCTATTAGGTTGTAATACTATTTGTATCATGAGATGCTATTAGGTTGTAATACTATTTGTATCATGAGATGCTATTAGGTTGTAATACTATTTGTATCATGAGATGCTATTAGGTTGTAAAACTATTTGTATCATGGGATGCTATTAGGCTGTAATACTATTTGTATCATGAGATGCTATTAGGTTGTAATACTATTTGTATCATGAGATGCTATTAGGTTGTAATACTATTTGTATCATGAGATGCTATTAGGTTGTAATACTATTTGTATCATGAGATGCTATTAGGTTGTAATACTATTTGTATCATGGGATGCTATTAGGTTGTAATACTATTTGTATCATGGGATGCTATTAGGCTGTAATACTATTTGTATCATGGGATGCTATTAGGCTGTAATACTATTTGTATCATGAGATGCTATTAGGCTGTAATACTATTTGTATCATGGGATGCTATTAGGCTGTAATACTATTTGTATCATGAGATGCTATTAGGTTGTAAAACTATTTGTATCATGGGATGCTATTAGGCTGTAATACTATTTGTATCATGAGATGCTATTAGGTTGTAATACTATTTGTATCATGAGATGCTATTAGGTTGTAATACTATTTGTATCATGAGATGCTATTAGGTTGTAATACTATTTGTATCATGAGATGCTATTAGGTTGTAATACTATTTGTATCATGAGATGCTATTAGGTTGTAAAACTATTTGTATCATGGGATGCTATTAGGTTGTAATACTATTTGTATCATGGGATGCTATTAGGTTGTAATACTATTTGTATCATGAGATGCTATTAGGCTGTAATACTATTGGTTCATGAGATGCTATTAGGTTGTAATACTATTTGTATCATGGGATGCTATTAGGTTGTAATACTATTTGTATCATGAGATGCTATTAGGTTGTAATACTATTTGTATCATGAGATGCTATTAGGTTGTAATACTATTTGTATCATGAGATGCTATTAGGCTGTAATACTATTTGTTTCATGAGATGCTATTAGGCTGTAATACTATTTGTTTCATGAGATGCTATTAGGCTGTAATACTATTTGTATCATGAGATGCTATTAGGCTGTAATACTATTTGTTTCATGAGATGCTATTAGGTTGTAATACTATTTGTATCATGGGATGCTATTAGGTTGTAATACTATTTGTATCATGAGATGCTATTAGGTTGTAATACTATTTGTATCATGGGATGCTATTAGGTTATAATACTATTTGTTTCATGAGATGCTATTAGGCTGTAAAACTATTTGTATCATGGGATGCTATTAGGTTGTAATGCTATTTGTATCATGGGATGCTATTAGGTTGTAATACTATTTGTTTCATGAGATGCTATTAGGCTGTAATACTATTTGTTTCATGAGATGCTATTAGGCTGTAATACTATTTGTATCATGAGATGCTATTAGGTTGTAATACTATTTGTTTCATGAGATGCTATTAGGTTGTAATACTATTTGTATCATGAGATGCTATTAGGCTGTAATACTATTTGTATCATGAGATGCTATTAGGCTGTAATACTATTTGTATCATGAGATGCTATTAGGTTGTAATACTATTTGTATCATGAGATGCTATTAGGTTGTAATACTATTTGTATCATGAGATGCTATTAGGTTGTAATACTATTTGTATCATGAGATGCTATTAGGTTGTAATACTATTTGTATCATGAGATGCTATTAGGTTGTAATACTATTTGTATCATGAGATGCTATTAGGTTGTAATATTTATTCCCAGGTTGCTCAGCATCTGGCTAATACTTATGGTGATAAAGCTTTCAAAGTGGCTTCCTTGTCTAAGATGACAGGGAAGAGGTGGCCTGTGGTAGGCAAAAGAATCCACGACGAGTATCCTTACATTGAAGCTGAGGTTTGTTGCGTTTAAAAAATTTCTGTTCATATTTTAGTACCACTTGTTAATATTTTGACAATTACTGGAAACTTACTGAAGTTGAAATACTGATACTGACTATCTTGGGTTGCACATACAGCTGGCCCCACAAGTATTACTTTAACCATTAATCCTGCAGAGTATCTTGATTTTTTTTCACACTGGGCAATGTCAGTAATTGGTTGATATAAAAATCTAGTGAAAACATGTAATAAATATTTCATTGAATAAACATTCTGCCCAAGGTGAAAGATTACATCCTTTGATTTTGTGTTAAAAATATATACCTTAGTTGGCCTAGTACAGGGGTCGGCAACCTATGGCACATGTGCCAGACTTGTTACACAGAGCGACTTTAAATTGCACGCGAAAGACCTCCAAAAAGGCTGTTCAAGTATCTTCTACAAGAGGTTGAGTGCCATAGGAAGAGTGACTTTTAGGATGTTGGCACACTGAATGAATTAGAAATCCTACTTTGGCACACTAGTATTAAAATGTTGCCGACCCTTGCCTTAGTATATTCATATGAGAGAAATTTTCCCCCTCCCCCATCCCCCCCATGAAATTGTCAAATTGGCTGGTGGAAATGTGCATGCTTTTTACTAGAACAGATAAAATACACTCCCGACTTTCTCTGATTCTTTGACTCATTAGGTAAAGTACGCCATTCGTGAGTATGCCTGCCGAGCCATTGATGTAGTAGCAAGGCGCACCAGACTGTCTTTCATCAACGTCCACGCCGCCCAGGAGGCTCTGCCAAGGATCATTGAGCTCATGGCGGAGGAGCTGAAGTGGGATGAGAAAACCAAGAAGGTTTGAGCTTTTTTTTTTTTTTTTTGGGAAAAAATATTATGAATAAGTTAAACACACAACTTAATACTTAACCGTAAGACAATTTTTACTGGATGGATTTTCTGTTCTCTGAGGTATTCTAAGCTGACTTTGTCCAATCCTAGTGTATTAATCTTACTAAAAACCTGTAGTGGCCTGGGATTGCATTTGTTAGTAGCTTATTGTGGAACACTGTGGTCCATCAACATCACATGGAGTTGTGGCGGGTTGAAATCAATGTTCAAATCCTAGTTTCAAAGGACAGGATATTTTTTTTACTGGGTCTGAAGAGTTTCCTTGGATCTATTAAGATACTGTTGGACACCTAACTTTAGTTGGCGTGCGTTGAACCAGCCACATAATCCCGCTACCTGCCGTATTCAGGATGCTGGTGCGTACTTCCCTGTTGACCGAAACTCTCTTTTTTCCAGTGTCAGCTTGAGGAGGCCCAAGCTTTTATATGTCGCCAGATGGGCAAGTCCATCATAAACACCTTCCGTTGCCCCACTTGCCCTGGCCTGCCGTGCGACTTTGACGGCGTGGATGTGTGCGACAAGTGCTCATGTAATGAGAAACCGTGCGACAAACCCTGCCCAACCAAAGCGCCCTGCGGAGCATCTGCAGTGGGGGACTGCTCCACTTGCCGCAGCCAGAAACCTTGCAAACTTCCTTTCATTAAATAATTCTTGGTAACGGCCCGGCGTTGCTTTGAAGGACCTTGACCTTCTGTTTACGTTCAGTAGTTTTGTTTTTGCAATTTGATCCGTTGTTGTTTTTTTTTTTTTATTTTGAGCCACTATAAATAATGCATGTAATACTCCAAGTTTGATGAGATATAATGCACAATTTTTTTTTTTTAATTGCTTTATTATACATGCAGCTTTATAGCCATCTAGATCTATATTTCATAGAACAGCATTGGCCCCAAATTTGTTTCCCTGACTAGTTTGTTAAAAATCTTTCTACTTTGTGACCTGTTTAACGTTTTCTTCACCCATTCTAGCTTAGTGAAGTTCCACACAGTTTTTTAAACTTGACTAAAGCATTAATAACAAAATAGTAGTAGTTATAGATGAATAATCTGATCGAGTGAAACAAATTGTCGGTTTGGGATAGAATCTGATGTTTACCCTTCTCGCACTGACCTACTTTCTTGCCGAGCATACCTTCATTACCGGCAATTATTTTACTAATTACTACTCACGGCCTAGACTTTATTTTAGACTGGCTGAAACATTTTTACTTCTTTATTTGTAAAAATTGATAATAACGTTTAGAGAGTAAGTAAATTGTTATAAACTTAATAACTTATCTTATTAGAATAATCTAATTCTTAAAATAATTGTATTCATTTTTAATATTAATTATTAAGAAAGAGTTTCATCAGCACCTAAGTACATAATAGCCGAAGGTAAATAGCTATCGGCCATTAGACCTGCACTTTCAATTTCACAACATAAACTCAATAATTAGTAAATTTTCATAATTGCGTTTTCTTTCTGGCCGGACTCTTCATGCATTCTCTAAGGTCCATTTTCTAAAGTAGATTTATAGCCAGATCAACTCTCTTGGTGAACTGGTTTAGGGTGTAGGTTTAAGCTTAATTGGTTTGTTTATGAAAGACCTTAAAGGGGAATACATTACTAGTTCTTCTTGTGGTTTTAACTAGTGTTCATGAAACAAATTTATTTAAAGAGAAGTTGTGATTTTGTCAAGAAAAAGGTATCAATGTAAAAATTGGCTACACATCTTTTTACTGATTATTTTTTTTAATACCCTTAAAGACTGTGGACGTTACATTGGCGTCATAATTTACGCACACTTAAAATACCGAGGACGTTACATCAAAGTTATAAATAAATAAAGTAATGGTAAAAATATGCAAAGTCAGCAAATATTTATATTAAAAACATGCGATAGTTAAAGGGTTAACAAATTGGTTACCAACTTAGAAAAAGTTTTAAAAAATAAATAACAACAAAACACAAACAATATTAATGTCTATAGCAACACTATAATGGCCTTGGCCTTGGCTTTTAGTTTTGGTTTAGTATTCTCCGAGTTATTTGTTTCTTTACCATTGCCTTGTTGTTTCAGAATTGAAATTCTTTTCATTCATTTTATTCAAAATGAAATTGCATCATTCAAAATGATTTTTTTTAAATTATCGCTTTTTACATGATAAATAGCTGATCTAAATATCATGAAATAAATAATAATAATGATAATCAATAAAAAAATTAGAGATTCTCCAGAAAAAAATAGCTGAGTTGTCAAGAACCAAATGTATAGTGTACTTAAAATAGTGTATAGTGTACTAAAAATAAGAGTCCCTATCTAGTACATTTTTTGTTAAATCTATTTTTTTTACAGAGAAAACAGAAGCTTGTTCTAAACATAATTTTGTTGTCAATTTTTTTTCAAATAAGAACTTTATCAGATGTTTTACTTGTGACAATGACACAGTTTTTATGTTGTTTTTTTTGAACCAACAGTCAGAACTAGCTCACGCAGAGCGCTACCTTAGAGCAGAGATGGGTTTAGATATTAAAAAAGCTACAGAACAGGATGTGCCCTTGAACTTCACCAAAGATGAGATTAACAATTATGTCAGACGGTTCAAGTCATTAGATGTAGAGAACAAAGGTTATATTTCTGTCAACGATCTGAGGAGATACTTTAAGGTAACATTTTCTACATAGCAGATTATTATTGTTTATGTAAAGAACAAAGGTTATATGTGACCATCCACCAAGAATTGAGTCGCATTGTGCCCTTGGGTCATTTTTAGTTTATTTATCCTTGTAGCTATTTGAATGCTGAATTCAATATAGCTATTTAAATGCTGAATTCAATATAGTTATTTCAATGCTGAATTTAATATAGCTATTTAAATGCTGAATTCAATATAGCTATTTGAATGCTGAATTCAATGATGAAAACAGTTTAAAAATCTGAGAAATAATATCTGTGTTTTACTGTACCGTACTTACTGTACCCTCTGTCTGAAATGTGATTTTGAGAAATTTCAATTTACAAATTTGATTTTACTCATAAAACAATCCTGGGTGTTACTTTCAAAATATTTTTACAATAATTAATCATTATTTTTAGAACACAAACCCACAACAGAAATATGCAGGGTTAAAGAAATAATTTAAAATTATCAAAATCCTAAAATCCTTATTATACACCCCTATGACATTTTTGGCTGTAGCTCACAATAGCTTGAGGCACAAAGCGATTCAATTCATGGTGGAGGGTCACATATTTCTTTAATCATCTAAGGAGATACTTTAAGGTAAAGCTTTACAAATTAAAAAAACATTGGCTCCAATTTTCTTTTGGAGAAAACTAGCAGCAGGCCTACTAACATTTGATGATTGAGAACAAAATTAAACAGATGTTTGGTCAACCTCCTTATCTATAAAGTCATTTATTAGAGGCCATGCTTGTGATAAAAAGCAAGTCAACTGGTACACTTGATCAAAACTATACACCTCAGGCCTCAGGAGCTACTTGATAGACTAAAGTTGACTAAGTAATTGTCCTAAGCTTAAAAAACAAATGTGTCTGTAAATAGTGTATGTAGTCTATAGTAAATTATAGTTGTAGGTCTCTTTGTAAATAGTGTATACTTTATGAAGCTTCTTTGAATTTGATATGAGTGAAATAAATACACCGTGATGTTGTGTAAAATGACTACTAATTGACAACTAATTTGGGGGTCTAAGGAATACTAATTTGGAGGCGAAAATACTAATTTTGAGGTGGCGCACTACTAAATTTTAAGTTTTCAACTTGACAGGTCTGGGGTGGGGGGGGTGCGTGTTATTCACTGAGCTATATATACATGGAGTGCTCAAGCTATTAAAATGGAGAAGAAAAAATGGGAGAAAATGCGGACTTTTAAATATTGTTAGGTGCACTGTATGGCACTGAGCTATATATACATGGAAGTACCAAAAATGTAAAAACTTTTCGTAATTGCATCATTGAAATTTGATAAAAATGAACTCTTTTACACTGAACATACATTATATATATATTTATATATACTCTCTTATACGAGTAAATGTTAATTTTAATGAGTACCGGATTCATTAAATGAATGGCAAAGTCAAAAGATGAAATAGTTGATGATTTTTTTTGGATAATGCTTTGAATACCATATATATAATATGTTAACTGAGTAAGTAATTTTAATGAATATCTATTATTTAGACATATATATATAGCTCAGTGCCGTACAGTGCACTTATCTATATTTAAAAGTCTGCATTTCTCCTACAATTTACTTCCTTTGAAGTATATTTCATATATTATAGCTCAGTGGTGTTAGTCCTTAGGGTCTGTTTTTCAGCTCTTTGAGGTGCGAAGGACTGATGAAATAAAGTATATCATTAAAAGTAAAACCGAGATTGTAAAGTCCCCACTGCATTCAATTGTGTGGTTAGCTTAGATCAGTGCAAAAATGTCTGATACATCTTATAAAAGAACTACCAGTAATATTTGTGTGTATTCTTCAATCATCCAAAAAACATTAAACCTTTTTGGCCAGGATACCTTACCTTTTTGAACTGAAATTGAACTCAGAAAAGTTTGGCTTAGCTTATAGAGCGTTTGCAATAGGCGTAGCTTAAGTTTTTTAGCGACGTCATTTGTAAATAGAAGCCACTTGAAGAACAAATATGATGCCAAGTGATAGTGTTGGTGAATATCTAGTCAACTCACTAATAGGCTCACATCGTCTATGATCTATGTCTTTGATAATAATAAAATAGCCTATTTTATTTAACAGACCTAATACAGCTTAAATCTTTAAAAGACTTAAAACAAAACACGTGATTGCAAACGCCCTATTGTTTTACAAATATTGAATGTAAATTAAGTTTTTATTGCTGGTGTGAACATTTCATGATGGAGTATTATTTTTGTCGTAAAACAGAACATCGGTGAGAAAATCCAAGAGGACCAGCTGCACGATATACTGACCGAAGTAGATCTCAACAGAAACGCTCAAGTGGACATTGGGGAATTTCTGAGGGTAGGTAGAATTCATAACCTTAATTAAACTGCAACTTTGTTACGTTGGATGGCTGTTTGGGGGGAAAATACAACCCAATAACAACCTGTTGCAAAGCTTAGATAAACAAAGACAAAAACACTTTCCTTATCACTTATGCAAGAACAATCTTTCTTCCCAAGTGGCATTCGGTATGGAATGGGTTGCTTGAACAAACCAGGAAAACCAGTAACTTAACATCATTTAAAACATTAGTAAAAATGCAAGACTAGACTTGGACCGCAGATGTGCGTAGGACGCAATAATCTTCTTTATAGAAGGAGCGTTTGTAATGTATAAGATAAGATAAATGTTTGGTTTTTATGCTGTAGCACAGCTGTGTTAAAACGTAGACAATGGATGGTCCACGTGCTCACCTAATGTATGCAGGGTTCACAAGGACTTTGGAAAAGTTTGAAAAAAAAACTGACAGTCTGGGAAAGTTGGTCATTTTGGGTTTTAATAGGGTTTTTTGAAATATGTGACTAAAATCATTTTCTGAGACGAGACCGGTGGGGAGGAAGTAATTAGCACAACAACCCGTCTCAACCGTGCCCTGTTGCCAGGATGTCCATGCCTCTAGTCTGGAATTTGTGTGGTTATACGAGCGAGCCACCTTGTTAATGATCCAAGGGGGAATTCAGCAGGTGGAGAGAGAAGTCTGGTGTGCATGTGCTGCGGAGACCGTACCCTATGTCTTATATACCCTATTCCTTAGGCCCGTCCTAACTGCATGCCTCGAGGTGGCTAGTCTCGGACAGGATCTTGGTGTGCTCCCCCCCCCCCCCCCCCATTGATCCAACCCTTAACATTTACACCCTGGACGTAAGAGCCAGAAGGCTTGTTTGGTTGTAACTTATAAATAAATATGTAGAGCAAGAGCATCTGTAATGTTAAGAAAAAGTATCAAACCACTGATATGTGATTTGAAGAAAAGTATCAAACCACTGATATGTGATTTGTGTATAGAAAGAGCGCATATAACATGCACTTTGTTTTCAAAGTGTTCAGATTCTTTATGGTTTTCTTTTTTTTCTTCTTGTTTCCCCCCTTTCATCCAGTTAATGAGTGCAATTGAACATGGTACTGTGGTGAACTCAAGGTTCGCCAAGGCTCTGGAAGACAACGAGAGACACGTCAAGAAGATTTCCGTGGAAAGGAGCGGGGGAGGAGTGTAATTTCATCCACATGGAGTAGTGTGTAGTCTAGTTGCGTGGGTTGTTTTTATTTTTATTTTTGTCTGTCCTATTTAAGCACAAGTAGCTGCGTGCCAGAGTTTGTGTACATGACTCACATTGACGTCTGCCCATGTTTACTGTCGACACTTTTGTGTTTTTACTGCCTGGTACATTTTGAGTTGTTTTTGTTGTGGTATATCTGTTAACTAAAGAAATCTGATATATATATTTATATTTATACACAAAAAAAATATCTTTTCTACTTTCATGATATTAATTGCTTTTGTTTTTTAAATCTCAGCATCAGTTTTAATTCCTAATTGTCCGATGCAAGAAAGTTATGTTTTTTTCTTTTCTTTCTTCAAACAGATTTATTTACTTTTTGCAGATAGAAAATTTTATCATTGTGAATTATTATACTTTGTGTGATTGTATCTGTGTGAAAGCAGTGAGTTCATCCTATGTATGTTTAGACAATGATTGCATGATGTTATGATGATTTATTTAAACAATTAGGGGAACTTGATGTAAGATGTAGTGCAAAGGGTAAAGGTCATATTTCTGTAGCCATGCTTTAATCTCCACACTGCCAGACTTTGTCACCCCCCCTCCCCCACCTCAACATCCCCTTCACCATTGGCTTGCTGACCAAAGCCAGTTTGTTAGTACCAAAGAAACTAGTAGTTGAGAGAAGGGGTGGGGGTATGAGCTAATCTGAATAGCTACTGAATACATACAGCGGAGCTTTGATTTAACGGATATAGAAACATGGGGGACACTAAAACTTTCTCCTGCCCATCATGTCAAATGTAATAACATAAAACTCAGTTCAGTGTTGTTGTTTATGTTTTGGGAAAGATCTTAGTGACGTGTGACTTCTAGTACCACCACTGGACTGTTAATTTTTTTAACAGCTGTTTGGATCTGCCGCTGTTTGCGATCATCTGTTTAGCTCAGAGTAGTCACCCCTTTTTGCCTTGACCTAGTCAATTAGTCTCTGAAAGAATACCAACTTTTTTTTTAAAAAGGCACCCCTGACCCAAATAATCTGTTAGATTGAGGCGTGGCTGTATATTTTAATTTATTGTACGTGTCTGGGTTTTTTATAGGGAACTGAAAAATACGACTATATACACGGTATTACATGTATGTATATTTATATATATTTATACATGCACTCATTTTATAGATATATATTTATAAATATTTATGTATATACAACAAGCACTGCTTATGTTTTCTAGACTAGGATAAACACTTTATACAGTAACTGACCTCATTATTAAAACGTAGTGAAATATTTGTGTTAGTATCATGTTTATAATTGTTTTTTGAAAATCTCTTACAATTTTAGATTTCATTAGTTACTTTTTTTAAATTTTATTGATTCCTGCTTTTATGAATTTTTTTATTTCATTTTACTGGTTTGTTTATTTACAAGTTGATTGACTTTAAATAGTTATTAAATAATGGACTATGATACTATAAGAAACTGAATCTCATTTAGTACTTTGCACATAGTAACCTAGTAAGTAAGCTTAGATCTTGAACTCATTCAATTATTATGGAGCTTTAACTTTCACCATTATCCCCATCAATTATAATATGTTACTTGTCTCCCCTTGATTCAAACAACAACATATATATTGAAGCCCAAGATATGATAATATAATAGTAAGGCTTGGACAAATATTAATTTTTTTACACAATTCATCATCATTAAAACTTTAGAAAGTTTCAAATAAAACATTTTTGTTTTGAAATTTGGATGTTTAGAATTAGTACATTTTTTTCATCCCACATGTGAATGCATTCCATTATTAAATATCAAACTTTTTTCTTTTCTTTTTTTTGGGTTTTCATTATTTTTTATTTTGTGTGTGGACTACTTTTGCATTCTATAAAGAAAGGGAAAAAAAGAAGTTTAAAATGTTATTGGTTCTTATACCTAGAACTGTGTTTATTCAATACAGTTCACTGCCAATAAGGAGCGATTTTAAAATAGTGTTTGAAACTGCGATGTTACTTTTTGATGGAATCTCTCTCTTGTGATATTATTCTTGAAAAGCAGTTGACCTACATGAATAAAAGTGCTCCCGGACCGTGTTTTTGTTTGTTTTCCAAGGGAAATAGTGAAGCAATGTTAACAGCGTTCTCCCTGCATGCAAGGGGGATTGTGTGGCCAACGGTATTTAGTTCCCTCAAGTATAATGTCAGGTATTCATCCTGGTCGGGTTGACATAGGAACACTTCCTCTAGACCAGGAAAAGAAAAAAATTCCTTGGATTCAAACCTGAAACTTTCAGACTGACAGGTAGGTCACCGTGCCCCTGAAGCGAAACCAGTATTTATTTCTAGGTGGGAGAGAGGGGAGTTGAACTTTTGCCTAACAACATAGTGTACATTTTTTTACAATGAATTTAGTATAGATTGAAAAAGAAAAACTTAAATTTTTTTTTTCCAAACATTAAATTGAGTCATTTAAGCTTCCCTCCCAATAACTTAGATCAGTAAATGACAATTTTTCATTTTTTTTGGTTGATTGTCCGATAATCATGTTATGCCATAAATTGTATTTGTCCATGAACAAAGGTAAAAAAATTCTGTTTTTACTTTCAGTCTTTTTCTTCAGCTTAGGGTCTCTGTAGTGTATGGGACCAATAGAAAACTTGTAATTTGTATGTCCAGATCCAGTCATTTACCAAAAGTAAAAAATCACCACCCAGACATTTTGTTTCAGAGCAGAATTGAGTTAAAACTTTTTCTTAAGTATCTAACAGCAGTTGAAACTATTTAGCTGAAAACAAATCACTTTACTCTTCTATTATATTTTCACCAGCTCGTTGTACTCCCTTTAAGCCCAGGGTACATATATATTTTCAACCGATTGATTTGACATTGCTTGCCCATATTTGTATGTTCCCGCACAGTCAAGGGTAATTTATTTTGAACACAAAAATTAGAATGTAACCTTTCACTGCTGTCATGGGCAGAATGTTCATTTCATAGAGGATAAATCAGAAAAATTTTCTTCTTAAATTGACCAATTACTGAATTATGTTTTTTCAGAACTATAGTTGTTTGTAAAACCTGATGCATCAACTAGAGGTAAATTATTTCCTTGGGTATTTATAGTTTAAAATAGTTTATATAGCAATGTTACTGGAAGGAATAAGGTTACTATATTTAAATACTCTTTATAATATGTACAAACCCTTGTAACCTAGTATTAGTAAATCTTTTCAGACTTTTTAATTATATGATCATGTACACGTGAGTTCCAGAGTATGTAGTGTTCACTAAATGCTTGGCACTGACTGAGCCTCATATAATATAAATTGTGCTGTGGCCCAATTGCTTGGCACTGTCTTAGGCTCGTACAAATGTGCTTTGGTTTCCAATTGCTTAGCACTGTCTTAGGCTTGTATAAATGTGCTTTGGCCAAATAGCTTAGCAGTGTATGCATGTGCTTTGGCTCAAGGGCCGTGCTGTGGCTCAATAAATGTACATGCACTGGCTGAGCCTCATTCTACTATTGTGCATAAACTCAAGGGCTGTGCAACTTCTGAGCCACTATAAACATAATTAAGCTTAAGTGATTGCTAGCGTTAGAGCTGCAATAATTAAAAATAAATAAAAACAATATTGGCGTTGAAACTGCAGTGTTTGTATGTCCAAACAAGATTTTCTGTTTCTACTCCTTGTAGGATCTGTATTATCCCACGTCAAACATTGAACTATTGTGACACACGAAAATAAGAATCCTGTTTGTTTTAAAGATGATGAGCGTAATACGCAAAAATCTTCTTTATAGAAGGAGCGTCTGTAATGTATAAGATAAGATAAGATAAGATGTTTTAAAATCTCTGTGGTATCATCCGAAAATGGCTGAAATTAAAAACTGCACAAAATCATTCAATCTTCTGTGGAGTTTTTTGTGTGAGGGATTATTTGGTTTCTAAAACATTTTCAATGCACATGCTCATGAACATAAAACTATATTGTCCCGTGTGCGAAATGTTCCACCAATGTCTATGTTTAATTAATTTCTTTGGCTGCTTGTGTGAATTCTTTTACCTAGAGATGTTTAGTTTTTACTAGTTATGGTCCCTTGTGTGAAATAGTTGATTTTGACATTACATATCTATGTTTACTTGTTTAAACATTTCCATGTAGAGCTATGTTAATGTGAATGGTCTTTTGCGTGAATTTGTTTCCCTAAACATTGTTTACTATAATAATATATGGTCACTTGTGTGAAAATTTACACCTAGATCTAATTAGTTTATATTTACTATGTTTACTTGTGTGAATTTGTCCACCTAGATGATTATGGAACTATAGTTCTTTAGTTCTTTGTATGAAATTTTCCACTCAAACATGTTAAATACTTAAAATTTCTTGTGTGAAATTATCAACTTATTTGTTTAAAATCTATGATTTTGGCATACATGTTATTGAATTCATCTCTTGCTCACAAATCAACTTGCTTGTCCATTTTGTCCCTGATCATTCTTGATCATGATCTTGTATACATCTCCATCTCTTTTCTTCACCCATGCCTAAGCTAGTGATGCAAAAATTACAAAATACAGTCTATGTCCTTCTAGCCCAGGAGTGGTCAAACATATGAAATAATACAACTTTTAACATGGGCTTGACTATAAGTTAATGTTATAGTTTTTGACATGGGCCATCATCTTCAAACTCAGTCAAAAGTAGGAAAAATGGAATTGATCCAGTATTGATTATTACTGTAGCCCTTTTTACAACTGTCCAAAAACTAGAACTGTTCTTTACTATAACTTTATTAAAATAGAAAATTGTGAAATTTTTTAATATTTATTTTTAGCATTTGTGTGAGTAAAATTATATGAGTATCGATTTATACAGTTTATATGTTTCAAATAAAAAATACTATTGTTAAAAATCACATTTATTATACCCAATTGGCAAGATTTTTGGATGGCTCCTAAGTTAAATGGAGTCTTTTTCTCCATTCCCATGTTGTACAAAGAGTGAATTTTAATAGATTTGTACTTTAGTTGATTAATTTTCCCCATCGGTTAAGTCAACATTGTATTAGCAGATCTGATCTAGGTTAGGGCTTGAGGACTTCTTATCTAAATCAATTCTTTTATGAGTAATATAATAGTACACATTCAGACTAGGTATGGGTAATGATAATACATATCTTAAATATTCCTTGTAGAAACATTCTTACAACCTCTTTAATGTCCATAATGACAGCCAACATTTTATTTATAATATAAGTATAATATTGTACTGTTGTCTTTTTTTTTTAAACATCATTTTTCAATCATTTGAATTATTGCAATTTAGATACATTTACAGATGAGAGACCTTGTTTTTGTAATTAGATATTGGTATCCATAATTGTAAGAACCAATGCTCTATAAAGGCAGGTAGTTGTACGTAAGGGAATCAATTAGCTAACATTGAAATAATTTTTGTGTAGACCAAATCCCAAAACAGAATTGGTTCCTTCTGTTTTACTACCATGTCAAGAACCTTTACATGCGAACCAATCATTTATTGAAGACATATAGTTATAAACTCTGTATGTTGTCAATTGTTTTATTATTTTTGCCCAGTATGTAGATTCAGCCCTCATTTATCTCTTGACAACCTTTGTGTTTTGATGTAAAATGTAAAGTTTGTTTTTTCTTCTATCATTGAAATATTTATATTGTAAACTTTTTCTAAGCATATTATATGTCTTTTTTTTCTTATGAGCTTTAAAGTCTATGTGCAAAATTAACATGAAAATTTGGCTGTCAAGTGTTTTGAGAAGCGTAAACTATATACGGTACACATAGAAAGTAAAAAGGATTTACATGTTTTGCGAGTTGTCCACTGTGTATGAACAGAGTCACAATAAATATGTTCTCAACTTCAGTGGTTTTTTTTCTTTCTTTTGTTAAGAAGCTTAGGTGTACATTAATAAGTAATATACACAGGTAAAAGTAGAACACAGGCTAGTGAAGCATTAGTAATAGTTTCCATGGCTACTGATGACAATGGCATTGTGTGGCCTGACAACACCATGACTTTCCTCCAACTACATCAGAGAATACTACAGATCCAGGAAAATATCCTGGTACTAGCTTGGGATTTGACCCTGAAGTCTTCAGCATGGAACTGAGCTGCTAAGAGTATAATCAAGGATCATTTGGAATGATAGAACTTCTCTGTAAATAATGTAGTCATGAAGAAAACAACAATCAACCACATCTGTAGCCATTATTTTTTGTGAGGTGTAATACAATGGGTGTATACTGTTGTATCTTTATAATATTATGTCAGCAATCCAATTGTGTATATAAGTACTGACCTATATATACATGGAGTGCTCAATCACTTAAAATAAAGCATAAAAATGTGGAGAAAATGTGGACTTTTTATATAGGTAAGTGAACTAAGGTAAGATGGCTGATTTTACCGGAAAATACATAAAATTTAAACACTTTCTGCAAACGATTCATGAAATATGATGAAAATGACCTCTTTTACACTGAACACACATTTTATGAATATACTTTCCTATTGCTTTTACTGAAATTATTTAATATGTATTCAATTCAATATGAATAGATCAGTGACATTAACTTTAAAATTTCTTTATTACGTTTTTTATTAAAATTTAAAACAAGATGATAAAGTATATATTACATTTTCTGTATTTCCTGGTCAAATTGGCCATCTTACCTCGGTTCACTTACCTATATTTAAAAGTCTGCATTTTATCCGACAAAACAACGAGCCATTCAATGTGACACCTGTGATGAATGGTATCATGCTGCATGCTTGCATATGAACACCCCAATTTATATAGCATTAGGAAATAAAGATGCCTCTTGGCACTGTGTACAGTGTGGGTTGCCACAATTTAGTTCAGGTCTGTTTAATTCTCAAACCCCTACAGTGCCTTGACAAGCCCAGAAGTTAATAATTTAGACCTAAATAAACCCTTAGCTAGATCAACACCAATAAAAAAAAGTAAAAAGACACTCTTTAACACTAAATCCCATAAAACCCCAAATCAGCATCACCTCAAAACTCTTACAATAAATTTCCAAAGCATTAAAAATAAAAAAGCTGATTTGGAACTTTTAATAAATAATGAAGAACCAGACATAATTGCAGGTTCCGAAACATGGCTTAGCCCAGATATTTACAACACAGAGATATTCAATAATAATTATGAAATTTTTAGGAAAGATAGGTCAGACAGGCATGGAGGAGTCTTACTAGCCATAAAATCTACCCTAATAGCTGAAGAAATTAAATTAAAACCTCAAAATAACATAGAGTCAGTATTTTGTAAAATAAGCAGACCTAATTCCAAACCACTAATTGTAGGCAGTGTTTACAGACCACCAAACTCAACATCAGAGTACATGTCTGATCTGTGTAATCAGCTGACAAGTATTGAAACTAAATATAAAAATGCTATAATTTTGATAATGGGGGACTTCAACCTCCCTGATATAAATTGGAATAGCTACTCTATAGAAAAGCACCAAAACACAAAAGAAATAAATGAAATGTTTATCAATACCATCCAAAATCTAAACTTAGGCCAAATTAATAAAAAACCAACAAGAAACCATAATATACTAGATTTATTTTTAACGAACAGACCAGGACTAGTATTAGATTATGAAATAATCCCTGGACTTTCAGATCATGATATTGTCAGAGTAAATAACAAAATAAAAATCCAAATTAGCAAGAAACCTAAAAGAATAATTTATCTCTGGAATAAATGTAACACAACAGAACTACATCAAGCAGCAATAAAATTCCAAACCAATTTTCTTACTGAATACAATATAGATAGTCCAGTTGAAGATATTTGGCAATTTATAAAAACCAACTTAAAAGAAATAATGGCTGACTCTATGCCAACAAAACAAACATCAAATAAAATTAACAAATGTTGGTTTAACACTAAACTAAAGAAACTGTGTAAACAAAAAGAAAATCTATTCAAAAAGTTTAAGGCAACTAATTCAATTAGACTACATAAAAAATACCTAAAAATTAAACATTTAACTCAGAAACTAAGCAGACAGCTGCAGAATGAATATGTAAACAATGTAATTTCTAAAGATAATAATAAAAACTTATGGTCCTACATTAAATCAAGAAAAATGGACACTACAGGCATAGCTCCACTAAAAGGCCAAAACAACAAAACTTATAATGATAATGAAACTAAAGCTAATATCCTAAACACACACTTTGCATCATCTTTTTCAATTCCAGGTGACAAAGAAATATTCATAAATTTAAACAAACTAGAAGAGATAGGAAATATAAATGTAGATGAAAAAGGCATTAAACAACTCCTAACCAACTTAAAAGTAAACAAAGCTTCTGGTCCAGATGAAATACCAGCAAGACTGCTTAAAGAACTAACTAATGAAATATCTCCAATCTTTAAAATACTTTTTCAGGCCTCTCTAAACCAGGGCAAAGTGCCCAAAGATTGGAAATTAGCCAATGTAACCCCCCTTTTCAAAAAAGGAGATAAATCTGACCCCGGAAATTATAGACCTGTTTCTCTAACAAGCATAACATGTAAATTACTAGAACATATAATATATAGTAGTATAGTAAATCATCTAGACAAACTAAATGCACTGTGCCCACACCAACATGGCTTCAGGAAAAATAGATCATGTGAGACTCAATTGATAGGCTTAATAGATGACTTGTCTAAGGGATTAGATA
Source organism: Anisus vortex (assembly GCA_949126835.1). NCBI lineage: Eukaryota > Metazoa > Mollusca > Gastropoda > Planorbidae > Anisus > Anisus vortex. The sequence goes on from OX421506.1 coordinate 29,788,673, forward strand.
ATAACAACCAAATTGATGCTATATTACTAGATTTTTCAAAAGCATTTGATAAAGTTCATCATTCTAGTCTTCTTAAAAAACTTAAATACTTTGGCATCTCTGGTCCCTTACATCAGTGGATTCAGGACTTTCTTATAGGCAGAGAACAAACAGTGATAATAAATGGCTCTAAGTCATCACCAATAACAGTAAACTCAGGAGTTCCACAAGGAACTGTTCTAGGGCCCCTACTATTTCTAATTTACATTAATGATCTGCCAAATTGCATCAACACAGGCACAAAAGTAAGATTATTTGCTGATGATTGCATAATTTATAGAATAATAAAGACAGGAAAAGATAGTGAACTTTTACAAAAAGACCTAGATGAACTACAAAAATGGGAATCAAACTGGAGTATGTCTTTTCACCCAGAAAAATGCCAACTAATAAGGGTATCCAAGAAAAAGAAACAAATAATAACAAACTACTTCATTCATGGTAAAGAACTAACTCAAACTAGCAATGCTAAGTATCTAGGAGTAATAATAAATGATAAGTTATCTTGGAACCCTCACATTGATGAAGTAATTAAAAAATCAAACAAAACATTAGGATTCATAAAAAGGAACTTTTACAAATGTAATAAGAATATAAAACTAAAATGCTATCTCACATTAGTTAGGCCTATACTAGAATATGCAGGATCTGTATGGGACCCATCAACTAAAGAAAACATTAAAAAATTAGAACAAATTCAAAAAAGAGCTGCAAGGTTTATAACTAGTGAATATTCCCAATTGACAAGAGTAACACCATTAGTCAAATCACTAAACCTAGAAACACTAGAGGACAGAAGGGCAAAGAGTAAAGTAGTAATAATACATAAGGCATTAAACTCTAATTTAGAAATACAACCCAATAACAATCTGTTGCAAAGCTCAGATAAACATAAAGACAAAAACACCTTCCTTGTCCCTTATGCGAGAACAAATGCATATAAGTACTCTTTCTTCCCGAGTGGCATTCGGGCATGGAATGGGTTGCCTGAACAAACCAGGAAAACCAATAACCTAACATCATTTAAAACATTAATAAAAATGCAAGACTAGACTCGGACCACGGATGAGCGTAGGACGCAATAATCTTCTTTATAGAAGGAGCGTCTGTAATGTATAAGATAAGATAAGAAGAGTATATGTATATATAGCTCAGTGTATATAAATATATGTGTATAGGAATGCATATGTAGATGTACACATAGCTGTAGTTGTTTACATAGACAAATGATCTGCAGATTGACAGATTTCTCCCAGCTGATGCTGCTCAGGTAGGTTACTTCCCTTTAAAACAAAAAATAATTTTTACGAAAAAAGGTTTTGAAAAAAAAGTCACTATTAAGGTTTTTTACAACTACAATTTGTTTATACTTTTTTTTTATTATATAATATATACTATAAAATTGTGAAAGTCAGAAAGTAATGATACAATAATGAAACATACACATTTTTTAGTGCATTAAAACACTACATTTTAGCAAATAAAACATTACATAGATCATTTGAATACAATGACATAATTATACAGTGATACATAGCATTTAATCCTTCAAATAGAATTGTTATCTGAGCAATTGAAGAACATACATTTTGCATACAACACACAAACTAGTTTACAATTAACTCCCTTATCTAAAATATTTGCAAATTATAAAGTAGTTGATAGTGTAAGCATAAATAAAAAAAAAAAAAATATTTATATAATTATAATAAATATTTATAAAATATTCAATAATGCAATTACCTACAATGTTGATGAAATAATTTTCTGCTCATTAGCCAGTTGTGATTAACAGAATCAAATACAAAGAGTAAATCTTCCAATGATCAGACAAATATTAAGGCTATCATGGAGAACAGAAGAAATTTTTTTTATTAATAACACAGACAAGTGAACACTTTCTTTAAAAAAGACAACTCTGTTTAAAAGAAAAACAACTCATGTTTAAAAAAAACAACATTACTATGTTTTGAAATAAGCTTTCTCTAAAATCAGTTTTTTTGTTAGCGGAGCCATCATATTTATTTTAAGTGGAAAACCCAAATGATGGTAGCACTATTTATACACACTAGTATAAGCCAAAACAGAATGTTTGTTGGTAGACTTAAAACTAATTTGTTTTTCAGTCATGGGAGAATAGTTTATTACTGTGAATTTAAAATTGTATTGTTTAATTTCATTATAATAATGTATTGTTTTTTTAAAAAGAAATTCAACCACTACTTAAAAGAAAAGGCTTTGTTTGCTTTATGTCGGCTCATTTAAAATTATTATGAGATGAGTATATTTTTCTTTTCATTATTTGCTTTTTACTTATGATGCCATAGAGAAGCTATTGACAACATAATATTATGTAGGGGAAGGGGGAACTATGGGAACAATGATGAATTGTGACCTAATTAAGTGCAAGGTCAAGAGAGCCCAAAAGAGAGATTTGTTTAAATAGTCAAATAGGAAATATTCTAAACTATCTCTATCAGCCTCTAAAATGTTTGTGTAAATAGTTACCGGTACATAGGAAATATTCTTAACAATCTCTAGTAGCCTTTACCTTGTATCGACACCCTTTGGACAACTGAGCAATATATATATAGACAACTGAGCAATATATATATAGACAACTGAGCAATATATATATATTTATAAATAATAATCACTAGTTAGTTCATTAGTCATTAGGATATGTAAAATATTTCAAATATAAAAAAGATTTAGTCTGTGCTGTCGAGCCTGAGATACTTTTTTAAAAACTGTTACTATTTTGCAGCTTGCATAATGTTGTTGTTTTTTACAGTGTTATCACAAATAAACTTCCACATTTATACATCAACTAAATTATCGTATAGAATATAATAATATAAAATACAAGCCGGAAGTATATATTTTTACCTAAGAAATGGAAAGGATAAAAAAATAAACAAGTTAACAGGGCTCACCTGTAAAAGACTTTAAAATTTAAATTTAAAAAAAAATTTCCTCACGAAAACAAGAGAACAATATTTAAAAATTTTACATTTATTTCAATATGGAAACAATGATTTGTACAACTTTAGATTTAGCTGTTCATTGAGCTAATTGTTGAGCTAATTATTATACTGAGCTTATGATTTAGCCCTGTGTTAAATTTGATTTTTTAATGTATTTGTTAAAACAAAGAAAAGAATAACAACTCAGACATGTAAAGATAAAAAAATTGCATTGTACGAGTTACATAAATAACCTTTCATAACAATCAATGTGATGAATGCTGTTAGACATCAATAATGGGCAAATTAAGAAAATGATAAAAAACAGTGTGTCGTTATTTTTCCTAACAAGTTGAAAATAATCTTAATAAAGTCTGTTTTTTGATGTTTGTTTTTTTTAAATCTCTCAGCTGAATGTATGAGTTTTTCAGAAATGATTTAATAATATTAGGCTCCCATTGCAATGAATGGATTAAACATTTCATAATTATGCTGACAGGTTAAAACTGGTGTCATTATAAGCTTGATTAGTACAAATTAGTTTCATGGGTTGAGATGTAAGAGAAATCTAATAGTTGGGTGAATTTCAACTTAAAGTGTCACAGATAACTTTAAAGAGTTTTATAGTATAGAGAAAGAATGTTTAAGTTTTCTCTCAACTTGTCTCGATCATGCTAAAAATGTTACAAATGGAGATTATGTAAATGTAACAGTACACTCTCTTACTAACAATGGAGATTATGTAAATGTAACAGTACACTCTCTTACTAACAATGGAGATTATGTAAATGTAACAGTATACTCTCTTACTAACAATGGAGATTATGTAAATGTAACAGTACACTCTCTTACTAACAATGGAGATTATGTAAATGTAACAGTACACTCTCTTACTAACAATGGAGATTATGTAAATGTAACAGTACACTCTCTTACTAACAATGGAGATTATGTAAATGTAACAGTACACTCTCTTACTAACAATGGAGATTATGTAAATGTAACAGTACACTCTCTGACTAACAATGGAGATTATGTAAATGTAACAGTACACTCTCTGACTAACAATGGAGATTATGTAAATGTAACAGTACACTCTCTTACTAACTACCTTGTCATGTTTATTTTAAAAAAAAAATGTTTTCATGAAACAACAAAAAATCTATACAATAATTAGACACAAACAAGGGCACCCAGTTGAAAACAAGTTTTTTTGGGTACTAGGAGGGTACTCAAGCCCTCTGGCAAGAGGAAGGAGGGCAGGCTGGTGTTATATTTCTATAAATGGCTGTTCACTCAATCACATTATCATGCCTGCACCATGACAGCTAAGCATAATGCTGTGGGGAAAAATTGTCAGAGGGATGAGAGGTTAAATGATTTTTGAGCACTGCAGTGGAAACGAGTGTTTGGTCTGTAAAGTTATGCAGGTAATGAAGAGAATTAGGGTTGCCAAAACAGACAGTCCAGCACATTGCACCAGTTGCTACAACCCAGTGCTTATTTATCTTATCTTATACATTACAGACGCTCCTTCTATAAAGAAGATTATTGCGTCCTATTTAACTGTTCAATACAGCAGCCCTGAAGTTGACTGTCTCACTGACAGCTCTCTCAAACACTTAATTAAGTGACAAAAAAAAATGAAATGCGGTGTTCTCTATGTGAAGATGTATTGAAAGCATAAAAAAAAAATAACAACAACAAACAATAAATTAAAATATACATAAATCAGTGCCAGACAATGAGGCCACAACATAAAAATTACTGTAAAAAATACAACATAAGTTAAATCAATAATTATTGGACAAATTTATCTAATACATGTATGAGGAATGTAAATAAATATAAAAACAAAACAATGATCCAATTGATAAGCCTTAAAAAAATGTGTCTGCCCTACAGATAAAAACCATAAAGACGATTGTTATCGTTAAATTCTAAGGTTTTGATTTTTTTTACCTTGGTTGTCAAATTTAGTAGTTCCTACGTTGATGTACAAACTTACAAGGCACACAATAAAAAATAGTTTTGTGAAACAACAGGAAAAAAACAACCAAGGCAGGAAGTTAATAAAAAAAAGACTAAAGTTACACAGATGTTTCAAGGAATTACAAATGGTTAAGATGGACGTTGCGGAGAAGAAATAATTGTAGGGCTCGTGAATACACGTATTATTAAATAAGTTATAAAAAGGGCAATGACCTTGTAAACGTTAAACCCTGAACAACCAGATGAACCACATAAAGGTGAACAAAGTTTTGTAGCTTTTTCAATACCAAGGTACTTTGGATTTTAAGTACTCAAAGCTTTTTAAATACCAAGGTACCGGTACTTTGGATTTTAAGTACTAAAAAAGCATTTTCAATACCAAGGTAATTTGGACTTTAAGTACCCGGTACTCAAAAAGCATTTTCAATACCAAGGTAATTTGGACTCTTAAGTACTCAAAAAGTTTATTCAATACCAAGGTACTTTGGACTTTAAGTACTCAAAAAGTTTATTCAATACCAAGGTACTTTGGACTTGTAAGTACTCAACACTTTTTCAAAATGCCATGGTACTTTGGACTTAAGTACTTAAAGCTTTTTCAATACAACCTGGACTTTTGAAGTACTCAAATATTTTCCAATACGAAGGTACTTAAGACTTTAAGTACTAAAATCTTTTTCAATGACAGGGTCTTTGGTGTTAAAATGTGCTAGGTTTGAATCCTGCCGAACATCCTAAAGTTCATCCTTTTCTTCCGCCCACAGACTATAAGGGGACAATGAGGCCCATACGACGCCTAGATGCCTTTTTATTCTCCCAAAACTTCGTTAGGTTACCAAACGATGGAGGACAAACCTCTGGTACCTACCAGGAACAAACAAAAGGTTTTTGTAAGACTTGGAATCCAACAATCTGCCCATAGACCACCAAGTAGAGAAAGTCAAAGACATACAGCTAGTTGAAAAAAAACAACAGATAGCATTGATACAGAAATATAATTAGTACCGTAAGTATGAATGATTTGGAAACAAAAAATGTAAAGATTGTAGTAGGCACAATGACCACTAAACTTGGTCAACAGAAAGGCAATAAGAATCTATCTTGAATAGAATTGATTAGCCAACACAATACTGTACTAGCTGTATACAACAATACAAAAGAACCAATTTTTACAGTAAATGTATAAATGTATAAACACATGTATATTTATGCTGGCATTATTTGATTAAAAAATCACTTCATTTAAATTGATTCTACAATCAGAAATACATTTGATAAAAACAAAATCAAATCACTTTAAATAAATTAAAAAAAAACTGAATGTAAAAATGACATAGAAATAATAAGCATATAAAGGTTGACAAAATAAAGCCTTAAAAAAAAATTAAAAATTAATTTCTAAAAAATAATTTTAAAAAATGCTCTAATTGAAGAAAAAAACAAGGTGGTAAAAGTTTAGCCTAAAATATTCCAGCATTCAGCCACTTTTTTATACGTTCTCCAAAGAAAAATTTAGCAATCACACTTACAAGAACTTGAATGAAATGAATCAGATAATCAGCTTTAAAAGATACCCTAGACTATGCATACAGCACTTGTTCTGCTTGTGGTAGCGTTACAGTAAAACAGCAAACAACCGAGAAAAAACATTGCAGCCTGAACACTAACAGTAATGGAAAAAAACAGCACTCAGCCGTTTTAGCTCCTCACAATAAGAAAACCAAACTAACATAGGTCGGAGCCTAGAGCATAGGCTTATAGTCTTTAGTGTCCACACTGACTAACTGTATTAAAAGTAGATCTGTTGGACCAAATAGATCCATAGGGCTGGTGAAGCAGCATTCACCAGTTTCTGTGGTCACAGCATACTAGGAAACTGTGTGGCCAGGACAATACCTAGCTACCTTTACTTACCCCAATTTATGTCATGTACCCATCAGAGCTGGGTAGACTCAGGGACACACTCAACACCCGGAAAAAATAAAATTCTGGCCTTCACCAGGATCGGAACCCCAGGATTTTCAGTTCGCAAGCCAAACGCACTGCAGCTTGGGCCACTGAGTCCCATGATATCCTATTAGGCACTGTTGAAAAGTATAACCTTTCTAAATTTACTCCTGGCTCAAATCTGTGGTAGGCAGACCGTGGTTGTTGATTATTGGTAATTCATAAAATACATCAAACAATAAACAATAGGGTAACAACAGCAAGTAACAATCAAACATATGTTTGTTTTCTTTCATTCACACAAAGAATGCCATGAAGATGAAGAAAATGAATTTAAATATTTAGCTTAATGTTGTTTTTTTATGCATATCTTTGGATTTTTGTAAAGAAAAAAAAATTCATTCATCCTTCAGTACTATGTCTTATATATTACAGAGGCTCCTTCTATAAAGAAGATTATTGTCACATAAATATATGTTTTTGAAGATCAGTGGAAATCTAAATGTTGAGGAGAATCCTTTCATTGCTACTTCAGATGAGTTTAAGTTCAAACCTCTACGCTTTTTCTGTTTCATTCACATTCGATTCATCCTGCAATAAAATAATGTAAAAAGTCTTAGAAATGGTGAAACAGATTTATTTGCATCTTTATATGGATTAATGGATTTTGAGGACAGAAGCAGTGGGGGTATGATAGGGTCTTATTGTGCAGACCTGCCAAGTTCAAAACTTTAAAAATCGTATTGAGCCACCTCAAAATTCGTATTTTGACCCCCAAATTCATATTCCTTAGACTTAGACCCTCAAATTAGTAGGCCTAGACTAGTTGTATTTTTAAGCATTTTTTTTACTCACCAGGCGACATGGCTGTATGTTTGCTACACATAGGCTACATCCTTTGCGATTTAAAAAAATCTTTATTTTATACACTATTTTAGGCCTAACTAGTTTACAGATGCTGCTTTTAACCATTCTTGATAATATTCAATCTAATCTTAAACTGTTGACATCGTTTTTTGTCACAGCCAGTTTTGATTTTTTTTGCCATAGTAAAATATATGCCCAGGCCCAGGCTAACAATGTTCCATATATATTCAATATTGATTTTAAAACAGTAGACTCCCGAGACGTAGGCCCTTAAAATTAAAAGGCTAATTCTCGAAGTAAGTAATGATCAGATTCGATAATCAATTTGATGAGAGATATTGTGAAAGTGTGAAACGACATAAATGCAGCGCATGGAAGGATTTAATATTTTCCAACCGGAAATAACCAGTTTTTAGTTTTAAACTGTCATGAGCAACGTCACGCGTCTCTTTCGCATTTTTATTTTTATGTAGCAAAAAAAAAAAAAATATTGGAGGTAAAAAGTTACTTTTTTTATTTCTTCGAAAATTGATGGAAATTCGTATTTTTTTTTGCCCATTTCGTATTTTTGTATTCGGGCCTAGTTTTTTGTACTAAACACGAAAAATTTGTACTACTTGGCAGGTCTGTATTGTGCGAGGTCATGTTGTGAGCCGAGTCATGAGTATGTACGTGGGAGCCATGTTCTGTGTGAAGTCATGTTGTGAGTCGAGTCATGAGTAATGCTGTAAATGGGAGTCATGTTGCGTGTGGAGTCATGTTGTGAGCGGAATCACAAGTAATGTTGTGTGGGGAGTCATGATCAAATTCTTACCTCATATGCTACATATCTTTTTCTATACAGGAGATAATGGTGCCCTTAGATTACCTGAGGTTAGAATCTAGTCTTGCATTGTGAGGAGTGTTTTAACCCTTAAAGTACCGACCTACTTTCCTACTATGCATATCTTCAGTCCCAGACGTTATCTACGGCTCAGACTTTATTTTAGAATGGCTGAGACATCGATAGGATTCCGAAATTATTTTTTTAACTTTTTTGTTGGTACAAATTGATAATAACTTGTAGAGAGTAAATTGCTAATATCTTGTAGAGAGTAAATTGCTAATAACTTGTAGAGAGTAAATTGCTAATAACTTGTAGAGAGTAAATTGCTAATAACTTGTAGAGAGTAAATTGCTAATAACTTGTAGAGAGTAAATTGCTAATAACTTGTAGAGAGTAAATTGCTAATAACTTGTAGAGAGTAAATTGCTAATAACTTGTAGAGCGTAAATTGCTAATAACTTGTAGAGAGTAAATTGCTAATAACTTGTAGAGAGTAAATTGCTAATAACTTGTAGAGAGTAAATTGCTAATAACTTGTAGAGAGTAAATTGCTAATAACTTACCCTATTAGAATAATCTAATTCATTAAATAATTGTATTCATTTGTAATATTAATTTAAAAGAAAAAGTCTCATCAACATGTAAGTCCATTATAATGTACGGTAATTTGGTAGCGTCCATTAGGACCACACTTTCAGTAATTGGTCAATTTTCATAATTTAAAAAGCGAAATAAAATTCAACTATTCAGTTATCGAACAAATATTCTGCCCCGAAACTATGGCGAAAGGTCAAACCCTTTATTTTGTGCTTTAAATAGGCACCTTTCCTTCAGGACTATATACGCGACTGGGGTTCCACGGAGTTTTGTATTTTGATGACTATATTCGCGTCTGGGTCTGAGAAAAAGAAGTAGGTCGATGACTATATACGACCGAGACTGTAAGGGTTAAATGATGTTAAGTTGCTGGTTGCAAAGGATGTACTGACAACCCTCAAACCTAATCACATGATAGTGTCACAACGTGATAACATCTAAAAACCTAATCCCATGACAGTGTCACAACATGATGACATCTACAAACCTAATCACATGACAGTGTCACAACATGATGACATCTACAAACCTAATCACATGACAGTGTCACAACTTGATGACATCTACAAACCTAATCACATGACAGTCTCACGTACAAAGTGCTCCTCTGGGCCGTCGGGCTGGTCGTGAAACGTGTACTTCCTGACAACCAGCGGGTCTTGCGAGAGCGTCAAGGGAGGCAACTTGCGCTTCCCACCCTCCAGGACGTTGGGCACAGACACCATGGAATGTGGCCCTGTGTAGGCTTTCAGCAAGGCTGCGTCTTTCACTCTGTAGTTATCAAACTGAGAGGCAAGAACGCTACTCTGTAGGGATGTATAAAATGACAAAGTTGAACAGATATTTTTATGTAACAAAGAAAACCCCAGATGTATATGTTACAAAGATAACTTTAGACATTTATATGCTGTATAAATAGCTCCAGATTCCATTTGCTTTATTTTATAGATAGATCCTGATATTCAAATTGTATGCAGATGACGCCAGAAGCTTAAATTCTTCATAGGTACCTCCAGATATATAGTAAACTTTAAAAATTCCAATTGCTATAAAGATAACCCTAGGAGGTATATGAAGACCTCCAGTTTGTTAAAACATTTAAAAATCAAATCAAATTTTAGAGCTTCGTCAAAAAATAAATTGTATTACTCTATTTATACTGTATTGAAAGTTTGTCAATTTAACAAAAACTAATCGAGATAATGTATACTATAAGTTGGTTTGAAAATATTACTACTTTGTTAACTAGTTTATCTATACTAGGCTAAATGTTAAAAAACAAAATGTTAATGGCTTTTATATTTTTGCTATTATATGACAAAAATATAGTAAATATTGTTGAGTTAAATTTTCTATACACTAAACACTAAATTGCTAGACAGGTAGCACAGTCAAATTATATAACTTTATTTTTCTAGTCTATAAAAATTAATTTAATCATTTAAAAAAAAAAACAACCAACACCATCTAAATAGTTACTGCTTCTACAAATGGCTAAAAAAAAAAAAAAAAAAAATAAACAAAAAGTTCATAAATGAATATTAAAAAAAAATTCTTTTAACACATAGAATACATCTGAGTACAAAAAAAGCTAAAAAAAAAGCTAAGGATTGGTAGAGCATTTAAAAAAAATATGTTTTAACACAACATCAAAAAAAAAGATTTAAAAAAATTAATTAACAAAAAATTAATCACTTGATGTAAAGAAATAATATTGTTTATCAAAATAATCACAATAGGATACAGTTTTAAAATAATAGTTATCAAAACTTAAACTTACCTAAATTTTTACTATGGCTTCATTGAACAAAACTTAATTGATAAAATATCTAATAATGTTTTAAATTTATATTTTATAGTTCTCATTAATACATTTGTATAAAAATGTTTAACCTTTTTTTTATGGGGCCTTAACAATAATTACAAATTTAAAACAATGAAGTTACATTTTCATCTCAATTTTATTATTATTTATAGATTCATGTCATTTTCAAACTCTATTAGATTTTCTAATAATTATAATGAACCAAATGAATAAAAACACCACTAAGATAAAGGATGAAACCTGGATTGTTGTTGCTTTTGGTTTTAACTGGTGAAATTCTGGCCAACTCTATAAACCAATCAAAATGGGGGACTCTTACAAACCATTGAAAATGAGGTATTCTATAAACCAATCAAATTGAAGTATACTAGAAATATAATTTTTTTAATCTGAAAACATTAAAGAAACACTTGTTTAAAAAAAATGAAGTTTGTAAATTTGCAAGTAATTGTTATAATTTAACACTGTGCAAATTTATCTTAGTGTATTGAAGTCAAAGCATTGTAAAGTGAACTGATAATATTGAGAGTGTGACATTTTTAAAAGCGGCATGCTAATATTATCAATAAGAAAAATGTGTCTCATTGTTTTCAAGCCTTTAGAAATGTGATGCAGCACCAGCCAAATGCTTACAAGACAAATTTGTTGTTCATTCGTTATCAAGAAATATAAGCCCAGAGCTTTTCTAGCTGCATGAAAAGTTAAAATTCTGTGAAGATCAAAACAAAAAGCTTTGGTTATGATTTAAAAAAAAGGCCCAGACAAGAAAAAATTAACAACCCAGATTCCATCGAGCCAAACAAATATAAACCTCATAAAAAAACAACAACCGTAAAATGATTAGCTATGATATTTAGCTTGACATGGTTCTTGAATAAAAAATAATGCTTTTTTTTTTTTCAATATCTATATTCTAAAGCATTTTTTTTCTTCAAAAGTCAAGTTTTAAAGATAAGTTTAAAAAATTGTCTTTTACAAAGTACTGAAATGCATTAAAAAAAAATGAGGTCCATATTATGGGTTGAGCTCAAACTCTAGTTCAAAGGTTAAGCAAGGAGAATGTCAGCTAGCAAACCTGGAAAGATCGATTGAGAAGAGTCTCGCTACTAACCCAATGTTGCTGGAGCTTCCGACTCTTTTTCTCACTCTTCTTGTCCTGCGGAACAAAAAAACAAAAACAGCCACGCCCAAAAGTTTTTAAAAGTTATCAGCGGACACAGTCACATAACATTTGATCGGTATAATGCTTTTTAAAATTTGGAACTACATGTGAACAAGATGGAGTGTTGATTTATAAGGTGAGATTCATGTTTGTTGAAAATTTTAAATTTCACTAAAGATAATTAATTTATATGCAAAGGCTGTGCACAGTGAGAGACGGCATTGGAAACTTGTGAATACTGCTTCACAGGCCCTATGGATCAAACTGGTCAGACTGGATTTCTTTTCTTTCTAACATTTTATTCTTAGCTCATTCATTAACAACTTATTAACAACAAACAAATTCTATCAGATAGGAGTAAATATACTGGTAGCTGAAATGGTCAACTCTTAGGCTAGCTGAAAACTTTAATAGTAAGAAACAGGAAACCCTCTGTTTCCCAATATATTACAATCCACCACCCATTTGAAGGGACAAGGTGGCCGAACAGCAGTGGGCTTAACTGGCGTACCACGGTACCGGGTTTGATACCTGGTGATGTCTTGCGTTTGTTCCCAGGTTTGAAGGGAGGCCCTCAGAAGAGTAACTGACAGTATTTCTGAATAATTAAGCTAAGCATTGTTCTAGGCACACGATGCCACAGTGAACTAGTGAATGCTGTCTCACTTGATCTTATAGATCAAAATCTACTGAAAGAGAGTCTTTACTTTTTTTTTCTACCAATTTTCATTGCATCGTCAAGAACAATGTATGTTCTTACACACCTCATATGAATAGCTTAGTCTAATCAATCTTACATAAGACTTGATCAGGATAAAACAAAAACATAATCACAAACCACGACACACAAATTTTAATAATTAACAAGACCAAATTTTTCTTTTTCAAAAACAACTCACCAAGCAGCTGACTGTCCAGCTGGCCGGGATCCAGATGACCAGGGAGAAGACGATGATCGTGCCAACCACATTACTCTTCATGAAGGCCACTGCAATGGACGAGAATAAATGAGTCTATCAACAATGCAATGGCTATAGCACAAAGCAGTAATGAATGATGAAATATCTTAATATCAGGGCATGTTTACAGGTATTCCAAAATTAAAATAAAAAGTTAGTGGATGCTTAATTATTCATAGAAAATGTCAGAAATAAACATGATAGGAAAACTATATAGTTATTCACTTTTTTTTAATTTGTAATAAATATTTTTTTATGTAACATTGTCCATTTAAGCATAATTCAAAAATTGTCCCAAACCTTGGTCAGTTTTCAAAAACTTTTTCAACCCGTATGAACCCTTTTTTTACCGGGACTTGAAGGCGCCCCTTAGTCTACCCATCTCTGATGGCTACCCGACACTAGTTAGGGTAAAGTAAAGGCGGCTGGGCATTGTGCTGACCACACATCCCCTCGCATGCCGTGGCCACCAAAACAGGTGAACGCTGCTTCACCAGCCCAATGATCAGTTTGGGCAAAAGGTAACATTACTTTTTTTATGAGCCCCGATGAAAAAAAGAAACAACAAACACTACAGGATATAGCCTTACCTAGGGTGTCAGGCGCAACAAACACTACAGGATATAGCCTTACCTAGGGTGTCAGGCGCAACAAACACTACAGGATATAGCCTTACCTAGGGTGTCAGGCGCAACAAACACTACAGGATATAGCCTTACCTAGGGTGTCAGGCGCAACAAACACTACAGGATATAGCCTTACCTAGGGTGTCAGGCGCAACAAACACTACAGGATATAGCCTTACATAGGGTGTCAGGCGCAACAAACACTACAGGATATAGCCTTACCTAGGGTGTCAGGCGCAACAAAAACACTACAGGATATAGCCTTACCTAGAGTGTCAGGCGCAACAAACACTACAGGATATAGCCTTACCTAGGGTGTCAGGCGCAACAAACACTACAGGATATAGCCTTACCTAGGGTGTCAGGCGCAACAAACACTACAGGATGTAGCCTTACCTAGGGTGTCAGGCGCAACAAACACTACAGGATATAGCCTTACCTATGGTGTCAGGCGCAACAAACACTACAGGATATAGCCTTACCTAGGGTGTCAGGCGCAACAAACACTACAGGATATAGCCTTACCTAGGGTGTCAGGCGCAACAAACACTACAGGATATAGCCTTACCTAGGGTGTCAGGCGCAACAAACACTACAGGATATAGCCTTACTTAGAGTGTCAGGCGCAACAAACACTACAGGATATTGCCTTACCTAGGGTGTCAGGCGCAACAAACACTACAGGATATAGCCTTACCTAGGGTGTCAGGCGCAACAAACACTACAGGATGTAGCCTTACCTAGGGTGTCAGGCGCAACAAACACTACAGGATATAGCCTTACCTAGGGTGTCAGGCGCAACAAACACTACAGGATATAGCCTTACCTAGGGTGTCAGGCGCAACAAACACTACAGGATATAGCCTTACCTAGGGTGTCAGGCGCAACAAACACTACAGGATGTAGCCTTACCCAGGGTGTCAGGCGCAACAAACACTACAGGATATAGCCTTACCTAGGGTGTCAGGCGCAACAAACACTACAGGATATAGCCTTACCTAGGGTGTCAGGCGCAACAAACACTACAGGATATAGCCTTACCTAGAGTGTCAGGCGCAACAAACACTACAGGATATAGCCTTACCTAGGGTGTCAGGCGCAACAAACACTACAGGATATAGCCTTACCTAGGGTGTCAGGCGCAACAAACACTACAGGATATAGCCTTACCTAGGGTGTCAGGCGCAACAAACACTACAGGATATAGCCTTACCTAGGGTGTCAGGCGTCAGTTTCTCAATGAATGAAAACAATCTTTGAATCATGTTGGCCCTTCCCTTAGTACATTTTCCTTTCTGCATGGACAATGAGAAGCAAACAGATTCATTGACTTATGCTATAGATTTAACACTTTGTGTTTTTACATTTAAATGAAATTAAAGAGCTAAATTCTGTCTTTTTGGAGTAAAGAAATTCTTAAATTTGAAATACTAAACCTTGTTGCAGTAACATGAACATATAAAGGAAACATAAATAGCTGAAGAAAATAAAGTATGGTGTATTCCAGAACACCAGATTTGAATATAAAGGTTCACTCATTTTATTTGTACTTTTGCAGCAATTTTTAGAGACTAAAATAGTTTTATCATATCAGAACAAATAAAAGTAACAGATTGTAACAGTATCTTTACAAAGTGGTTTGGCTATCAAAATAACAACGTTCTGGTGCATACCATAAAAGAATTGAACTATCTTCAGAATGAAAAGTATTATAAAAAATAAAACAAAAGTGGTCTAATCTAAGCATTCCACTTCATTATTGTATTCCTTTCTTTGATTTTCATGACGAATGAAAAGAAAGAGGTGAAAATTAAAATGTTCAGAAGAGCAGAGTTTTAAGGGTTTTGTTGGCAGATCCATGAGTTGTTTCACTTTAGCCCTTTGTTATGTATTTCATTATTAAACAATAATTGTTATTTTTAATTGAAAATGAATGTTGATATTATATCCATTTCTTATTTTTAAGAATGGAGGCGTTGACAATTTGTATTTCCACCACACTTCAGACAGTTATGTTTTAGGAGTTCTTTGATGTGTATGGCTCCTATCTCTCTTGCAAGACAATGGATGCACCCTTAGGATTTTAATGAGGGGCAGCGCTTGCTGTGGCTGAACAACCTGATTTTAGAATGACAGTCTCTTGAGAATCCCTCGCATTTGAACAGCGAGGGTGGCTGTATGGAGGATGCTTTTGCCTTCATTTTTTTGGCTTCTGTCGATGTGAGCTCTGGCTCTTTTTGCCTCTAAAAACTTACCATGTGTAAAATTGTCAATTGAAAACATTATCAAGATTCATATGACATATATATTGAAGTTGTAATAAACATTGTAAGTTGAAAAGATAGCATTCATTTAATTTTTTTAGCCTCCAGTAAGGTAAGTGATTGAGTGAGACTATAATGTGTGAACAAGAGAACATGGCTTAAAAGCACAATACTGAAAGATACTAAGATCTAAGAATTGAATGGGCAAGACTACTGAAAGAAAACAAAACAAACGGGCTAGCAGCTCTGTGAATAAGACAGTCGGAATGAGGGGCTGGCAGCTCTGTGAATAATACAGTCGGAATGAGGGGCTGGCAGCTCTGTGAATAAGACAGTCGGAATGAGGGGTTGGCAGTTCTGTGAATAAGACAGTTGGAATGAGGGGTTGGCAGCTCTGTGAATGAGACAGTCGGAATGAGGGGTTGGCAGCTCTGTGAATGAGACAGTTGGAATGAGGGGCTGGCAGCTCTGTGAATAAGACAGTCGGAATGAGGGGTTGGCAGCTCTGTGAATGAGACACAAACGACATTGTAATAATAGTAAGACCACAGTACCTCACAGTAACCATAGGAGCAAGGCCTTCCATCCGTTAGGAAATGGGTCACGTTGACACTCTGACACATATTGTTCATCCCCTCGCAGCACCTCAGACATTCCTCCTCTGACCAATGGGGGAAAGAAAAGCAATGAATAAAAACATGGCTCAACAGGGCTCTAAACTCTAAAATCATTTTAAAGTTCTCAAACTTTAAGCAAATACAAAACCAATTTTCACTCGATTGTGTGGAATTCCTTAAGGTTTACAGGCACTCACTGGAGCGAATACACTGGGATTTGTTTTTATTTCTTGAACCAATATGTATGATATATATGTATGATATATATGTAAGATATTTAGTAGTAATGGCAAAACTTATCAAAGTGAAAAATAAAGAAATAAAATTTGGTTATCATGGAGATGGCTGCGATTTTGTTAATTTTTTTTTACTATTGAACAAAAAGCTATACTACTTTTTTATTTATCAATATTAATATAATGTATTTAAATTTAGCATAAATCGATATTAACTACATTTGTGCAAATTGCAAAAAGGAATTTTAGATGAAACTAAAAATGAACTTTTTATACATTTTTTAGTGAGGCATATAATATGAACATAGAAAATTACATATTAAAAGTTACTAAAATATAAAAAAACTTTTGAGAAAAACTGGTAATTCGAGAAAAAATTTTTTATACAAAAATTCAATTTAATCATCTAATTTTTAATGGTTTGCTGTAAGATTTTATCCACACATAGACAAGATGTTAACCATTATAGTGATGTATAGTAATGCTTTTTTTAATATTACTAAAGTGTAAATATGTTGAAAAAAAAATGTAATAATTTTCTGATCTACACCCAGTCCCGCCCACTTCGTTCGGCATCTGACGCGCTTACTCTGCGGATCCCTCGTGTGAGGCTAGTGTCCGCTGGCGAACGTTCATTTTCCTATGCAGGACCGTCCGCTTGGAATCACCTCCCACTACAGCTTCGCCAGAGCCCTAGCTATGACACCTTCAGGAGCCGGATGAAGACTCACCTATTTCGTCAGCAGAATTAGCGTATTACTACATATTTTGTTGTCTGTCTGTATTCTGTAACTGTCGTCTGCGCATAGAACTGTCACCAACGGGATATGCGCTATATAAGCACCGTTATTATTTATTTATTTATACCTATTTCATATGCAATTTGTACATTGAAATAATGTTCCTAAGTTTCCCCCAAATTAAATATTTTAGATCCGGGAATAGTTAAAAGTATACAAATTAGATAAAAATTAAAAACATGAATTTTAAGACATTTAGGTCAATTTCATACGAATCCCTCCCCTTAACTGGCAGTGTATATAGGTCATTCAAATAAATAGTTTTACAAACTATCTAAGTACTTATTTGAGAAAGAAAAAAAACATGATGGGAGTTTTATTAACGACTCCTCAAACCCCTCCGTCCCCCCAAAAAGACAAGGCACAGAGTTTCTGCTCACCTGGAGTTGTACACCTGCAAGGTTTAGAGTTGGAGATGTGTCTCTCACAGTAACCAAGGCACTTGCCACCTTTACAAACACCCCTGAGGATAGCAGGTAAAAAAAACAACACAACTATGTTGTTAATTTAAATTATTATAACATGCAACTCTGACATCACATTCTTTTTCTTGACATTAAAAAAAAATCACCCTCACTCCGCTACAAGCCAAGCACAAAGTTACGTCTCAACAGTTAAAAGAGAAAAAATAGGGAGATGTGGTCAACAGTTCTGCCTACAGGCCAATCACTTTTCAATTAATCAAAAGTTTTTGAAACAGCTGAAAGGTTCTCAAACAGGTGTTAAGATTCGAGAGCCACACATAACTTTTTTTTTTACCATAGCCATTCTCAGAATTGAAACATCCTCTCTAATAAAAACAATAATTCCATTATTACAAAGCAATAGCTTATATGTTTACAGACAATCCTTCTCGATACAAGATTGTTACGCCCACTAGGGCCCAAAAGTCCTGCAGGTATTGGTCGGCGGCAGGGCCAGAACCCCAGGCCGTTTCTTTTACAGTCTGGTGAACTGGCCGCAGGACCAGCCAGAGGCTCGGAAAAAATACTAGATTAAACATTGCTACAGTTAAATACCAAAGTAAATGAAACAAAGACAATAGGTCATGGGTCGGCAGCCTTTTAACGCCAAAGTAGGATTCCTAATTAATTCAGTGTGCCAACAGTCTGAAAGTCTTCCTGCTCTAGCACATAATTTCTTGTAGAAGTGCCTTTTCAGAGTTCTTACGCATGCCATTGAAAATTGCTCTGCGTGCCAAGTTTGGCACGAGTGCCGTAGGTTGCCGCAATGCCGACCCCCTGCAATAGGTGGTCAAAAAAATAATAGAAAGTTTTTTTTTTACTCACTCATCTATGCAAACTGTTTCAGGATTATCTGGCACCGGCCTAGATGCAGGACACTCCAAGCTGAAACCACTGTAGTGTAAGTTAAGGAGCTGATTTTGGTAAATTATTTTTTTTTAGGTACATTACATTGACACAATATTACTATAGTTAATCCACACCTGTATTTCAATGGTGGGGATTCTTTCCCTTGCTTGGATTTACAGGTGGTAAGAGTTATTTGAAATTACCTCCCTTCTGTGCTGGGCCAGAACTATCACATAGAATTAGTGATCTGCTTGCAAAGCAATAATTGTCCATCTGGATTCTAAGGCTTACAATGAATTTTTGGAAACACAACAACAAGCTTCAGTGCTCTATATTAGTATTTCTATATTTTATAATGAAAATACACACAAATTTGATTATGATACTAAAATTATATATGTACTTGTCATATAAGCCATATTCTATCAATCATACCTTTCCATTATTACAGGCTCAGTCTAAGTGATAGAGGCAAAACATCTAAGTGGCTATGTAAAGGTATGCATTAGCTTGTTTGAGTTTTGAAGGCCCAGTGAGACAGCAGGGTATTTGAATGTTTGGTTTTTTAAAGTAAATTTTCCATAACAGACCTTGCAGCTTTGAACCATTTTAAGCTCATGAGCATCAGCAGCCAAATTATTTAAGGGGACAGTGTGGCCAGGCAGGTGGTATTCCTCGTCCCCCACCACCCCCCAAAACAAACCTTTTGCCATGTACCCCTACAATTTTGCAGACAACAAAATTCATGGCACTTGAGAGAATAATCGTCTGACAAATGTATAAGTCTTCAGCTAGGCCAACATGACACCGCCAAAGATCCCTATTGAGCTATAAAATCATTTCTGTCAAAAAATCCACAACAACAAAATTAATACAGCAACTATAAGCAAATTTAATGAAACTGTTTAAAAATAAAAAACTGACTTATATTTGGTTTGTTAGCAAAAGGATACAAGCACACAGCCTTCTCCTGGCACTGTTCTTTGCTGGCGCCACGGCACACTGTTCCACGCGGGGCTGTCTGGCAATTCTTACAGCACTCAAAATTGACTTGACTGCAAGAAACAAAAGGCATGAAGGGCGTCGATGAATTAAAACCATTAGTGCAAGTGCAATAATTTAGAATAGGTTTTTAAAACTATGTACGGTTCGCATTTACCCTAGTGATATTCAAACCTAACAAAAACAGACACCAACAGTACAACAGTATTAGGGAGATATCCAAGAACCTATAAATAAAACAAATTTTTCTTGCTGGCATAAAGATTTTTAAAGTGTTATATTCCAAACGTGCCTTTTCAGCTCTTAAGTCCATGGCTTGGATAGAACTAGTTCCAAGTTCCTGATGGGTCATGTCACATGTTAGGATACTCTGAGCACATTCACATTTTAACCCCCTGCGGGAATTTCCCATCGGATCATTAATGAGGTGGCATCACCTATTCTTAGACAATTGTCTAGTTATACCAAATATATAAAATATCAAATACCAAATAGATACAAAACTATTGGCTTGGCGAGACGAGTACTGTTGCACCCTTCCTTCCTCACCACCAAAGAACGGTGGGCTCTTGACCTGTGCAAAGATCCTCAGAGGCGCTACGGGGGCATCTCCAATGTGTTGGCCACTGTTCGGTGTTATTCAGCTTTCACCAAATTGGAGCTTTACAAGAGTCACAGAATTTGAGGTTCATGGGTACAGTACCAGATCCTTGGATCTCCAATTTGAAGGCCTTGGAGCTCAAATCCAGCATAAGAACACCAGGATATTCATCTTTCCTTTTCTCTCCTGTGCAATGAAGCATGCAAAACAGGGAATGTCCCCCTCGCGTTAGCCCATTGGTGTTCTCTTAAAATGATCGTATCAACAGTTTACACACATTGCCAGCTGGTCTTTCATCCCACCAAAGGATAATTTGTAAATAGAAGGTTTTGGCATTTTTCAATTACACATGTTAGTCCAACATTAGAATTGCCCATCGTATGTATGATTTTGATAAAGTTAAAAGTACATGAGAAAATATAAATGAAATGGGAACCTAAATGTATCATACAGAGATAGATAATACAAGATGAATAGGTCAGTGAAATTTAAACAAAAAAATATTTGACAAACTCTTCACCTGCAGGTGGCGTTGGGTCTCAGCATGCACGTGCTGTCGCAGCAAGGGTCCTTGCCGCTGATCCCGGTGCCACCGCTGTCGCACTGCTCATCCTTGTCGATGACGCCATTCCCACACATGGGCACATTGGCTCTGTAACCTGGTGCGGCCCCAGCATCAAGATGAGAATAGAAGAAAAGCTCCATGTTAGTAGAGGTTGAAAATCACATCAACAAAAAAACTGTTCCAGAAAGCTAAACCTATACATAAAATTAGGTACTGCCCAAGGACCTCTATTTCTATTTACTTTCCATTTGTAAATATAAAATGATGAATAATTATAGGCTCAACATTGTATAAATTTATAACATTCTAAGCAGTGCCTAAGGTAAAAGGATCAAAATTGACTTAACTAATCAGAACTGGAGAGTTAACTAGCTTAGCTTAGTTGAAAATGGAGCTAGGAATCTCAATTCAAATTTATTTTTTGGCCTCACAAAAGGAGTAATGCTAGAACAAGACTACGAGAGAATAGAT
Source organism: Anisus vortex (assembly GCA_949126835.1). Classification (NCBI taxonomy): domain Eukaryota; kingdom Metazoa; phylum Mollusca; class Gastropoda; family Planorbidae; genus Anisus; species Anisus vortex. Next base: position 29,810,348 of record OX421506.1, read on the forward strand.
GAAAGCTAAACTGGCCTAAACAAGCCAAGCTGGCAAAAAATGGGCGCTAATAAGAGTCTATAGCAGAGACTGATCCTAGTTCAGTGCATTTTGTAGCTTTGTATAACAATCAATACTGGCGAACTAATTCTAAAAATAACATTAACCCAAATTGTAGATAAAACTCATTTATACCAAATCCAAATTTAAAAAGTTAAATATAAAATAAATTACAAAATCAGAATTAAACAAGTTAAGTAAATAAGAAGTTGAAAAAAGAGAAATATGGGAAAAAACACCATATCTAAAGCTTGTTTCGACAAAATAAAAACATCTATATATGGATATTGTCATTGTATAAACTATTCACGATTACAAATTGTGAAACTAACAGTATCCTATCAGAAAGTCAGTTTCACCAATTCATTCATCGCAGGAAACACACAAGTCTCTTGCAGCAGCAGAAGTAAAAAAAAAAAAGAAAATGTAAGGTGGCCAGGTAAACACAAGAGTCTGCTACCAAAGCAGAGAACAAGGCAAGTGTGAAAGCTGGCGCATATATAGAAATGTTGTGCAAGCTGAATAATTATATGATAAATGGGGGGGGGGGGGAGATTTTATGATGGGTTCTACAAAGTAACTAAAAAGCAAGGCAGCATTCAACTAATGATTTTAATAATAATTTATATTTATATATAATATAAATATATTTATATTTTTGTTGGTTTTTAATGCAAAGAGTCTGTCCACCCATGAAGAAGTAACCAAAGCTCTGATTTTATAAAAAGTGTTCTTTGTTTCTAAAAAGTTTAAAAACAAATTTATAAAAAAAGACTTTGGAAATAATGAGAGTATTAATAAACGAATACTGGATTAGTGAATGAGTACAAGAGAGTATGTAATACATTATATACATTAACAGAGAAACAGTAGTGTTAGTTTATACTGTCGTTGATAATCATGATCTTCACTGAGTAAAAATAATGTGCTGTTTGACAATTAACTGTAGTGGTGTTATTTATTTTACGTAACAATATCATGCCGCATTACGGTTTTCATTTCTCTTTTTTTTTCTTGCCGTATGCATACGCCGGGATAGAGTTGGGTGCATAAGCTGCAGGTATACTCACTCCCCTCGGTTGCATTAAATTCAACGGTTAGAATGGAATAGTCAACTAGGGTAGGTTAGATATAAAAGAATAAACACAACAAAATTTTAAAACAAGAATAAAAAAAAAATGACTTAAACATAAAAAAAATTAAAATTAATGAAAAAATTTGAACCCCAATTTAACTTGTCATCAAGAACAAATAAAGTGACTGACAGGACATTAGTAATGCATGAGAAATTTGATTAAAAAATATGAAAATGTGAAATGAAAGAATAAAAAAAAAAAAACAGATTATCCATCATTTAATAAAAAAGGTAACGAAACATATAGTTGAAACTATGTTTTTTTTATCAGATGTGAAGCTAATGCCAACTAGAAATTTTTTGAATTAATACAGAAATCCAAACTTCAAAGAGTTAATAATATTTATGTTTAAGGTAAAAAAATTATAGATCTAATTTTGTTAATCCATAAACAAATTTTTTTATTTCATGTGAATGCAGAATAAATGAAACTGAGGCCAGACAACAGTTGCATTTATAAAAATTAAAATTTCATGAGAGATTTCAAAGTTGGCAGTTATTTTAAAACATGCTATTATTAAGCTTTGTAAGAGAATTCATTTCAGCACATGATATGCAAATATGCAGAGGTACAAATCTAGTTGTTCTACCAAAAAAAATGCAATTAATAGCTAGATAGAATCTACACTTCTCATTATTTCATTAATTCTAAACAGGAAAAAAAGTGCGCCAAGCCTTTTCACACCTTTAACACAAATAACATTACTCTGCAGAACAAAACAAAAAGACCCTTTTCAAAATGAAAAAAATGCAGACAATAGATGATATGAATTTTTTTTTCTTCTTCTTTCATTTTCAGCTTTTATAAAAAAGAAGTTTAGCCATGGATAAGTTAAATACAAAACTATTGAGATGTAATATTCCTTTTTATTATTAATTTTATCTGGACAGCCCTTTGTAAATACAAATTTATGTTGATTTGCGGTTGATGTTTTTTTCTCGTCAATGTGCACACCATGAAACCAAATAAAACAATGTACTAGAATTTAAAAAGAGGAAGAAAAAATTCTTCAAAAGGCAAAAGAAAAAAATTGTCAAGCGAGACAAATTAAAACTGTTGAAGAACAAAGAGCTGTCGTCAGATTTTGTTTAATGAGAAAGAAACTAATGCATAATTTGGTGAAAGCTGAATAACACTGAGCGTAAAATGGAGAAGAGGAGGGGGGTGGGGGGCGACAGGGTGATTCCGAACCGCTGCCAACTTACTGCTCTCATCCTGTTCAAGCTCTGCGGCAAAACAGCCAACATACAAAAAGAAGAGAAAAAAAAAGCAGAGGGGGAAATTGGGGGGTGAGGGAGGAGAGAGGAGTAAATTGGAGATTAGTGATTTGGTGTAACGTAAACCATCAAGACAACATTATGGCAACAACAACTACTTCAGCCAACCTGGCACATGTTTTCTTATACATCTTTTTTTTGTTTCTCATTGAAGGGCAAGTCAGTCAACTGGGATATCAGATTTTTAAAAGAGTTTTTTGCTTTTGGTGCTGTTTCATAATTTTTTGTCCATTTACTTAGAAATATATTTTTTAGATCTAAGGTCTATGTGTGGCCTTGATTTTAAATGAAATTTATCTGCTGGTTTTCAGTTAAGCTATCCCCACCTAGGTGATAGCAGATTCAAGCTAAGAAGGATTACAGAGACAAAATGGTCACCAATTCACATTCTGCTGATACCTAGGAATTATATTATATTATTCTTAAAGTAAATTTTCAGTAATAGATCGTGTAGCTCTAAACTATTTGGAGCTCACTGATATCAGTCGCAAAAAAAAAGGATGCTTTCCCTAACCTTGTTCAGTTTTCTCAATGTTCCCAAACTTCAATCAAATTTTGCCAAACTTTTCCAACACTGTATTCTAAAAGCTAACTATGTTGCATTTTTAAGATTGGACTAAAACATTTTATGTCATTTTACTATTTTGTCTTTTAATCTTCTTTGAAGACCCACATTGTACATTTCCCAATGGATTTGGGGTAAATAGGACAAATTTCCAAAAGCATGTGCCAGCCATTGATAGGGACAACTGAATGCATTGTTATAATACTCTGAAACATGGGTAATCTTTGCCCGAGGCTCCTCCCACATGTTAATGTTAGCTGTGACCATGAGCTCAATTTAACTTGACCTACGCTATAAGATAAAACTCTAAATTTCAAGCTTTCATTTTAAAAGCTTTAACAATAGTTCTTATTTCTTTGAAAAAAAAATTCATAAAGCGTCCAATTTTATTAGTGTAATATAGATTATCCATCTTCTCTGCATATCATGAAACACAAACACAGCCTTGTGCGACCAAGAACAAATAACTCCATTTAAAAAAAAAAGACCACTTCAACAGGAGCAGACTTCTTTCATTTGTCACCCTGGTGAATGCCCTTTGCACTAGAGCCCCTAGTATGGGACAAATATCTGAACCCATAAGCAGGGCTAGTAAAAAGTATCTAAGACTAGCATAAAAAAAAACAACAACATTTCTTGATGTTAACCTTTCACACAACTTCTGATTGGTTTCTTTTAGTTTTGTTTTTTTTTAGACTTTAATTCTGAGTATAAGAGTTAATTTCTTTAAAACTAGACAATTTTTATTTCAAAAAAAGAGAATATAAACAACAACATAAATGTAAACATCTGAAACAATTAATAACAAGTGAAACAACAATTCAAAGAAAGAAAAACAGCAACTGTGCAATTCATGAAATAATTTTGTCAACATTGTGAACAGGTTACCAAAGCTAGAAGTACTAACGGCGTTAAGAAATCTGTGATGATGAACAATAACGCCACAATGAGATTCATAAAAGAAAAATATCTATGGTGAATGCGACATTGAAAACATGTAAATATTGTATTATGAAAGTTTAAACATGAAGACATGATCTGTAGGCCAGTTATAGTGGCCAGGTTGGGCTAGCCTTAATTGCCACAACTGACCAGCATTTGGCCGCCACAATGTGCCTTGCATTATTTAATGTCGCTAATGAACACTATAAATTTGAGATGCAACTCTAAATTGAGTTTTGGTTTATTAAACACAGCTATAACATTGATACATTAAAAATGATTATTTGCCCCTCTCAAAATACTGTTTGATAATATCTTTAACATTCAGATTTTTTTGTGGCCATAATATCCTTATAAATTAATTTTATATTTTAATTTTATAAAAGTAGAAGCTGTTTAGAAGCTATTGTGAAATATAATATCTATGTCTTTATGGCTCAACAAAGAACCCATTAGACCAAGGTTGAAGCACAAGCTTTCTTAGATGGAGACAGCAGAATTTTTTTAAACCATTACGAAACTGAACAGGATTTTCATCAAGCAAGAACTGTCAGCTAAATGGGCTAATTATATGTTAAGGTGGTTGATAAACAGAAATAACATCTCTATAACTCTAGCCTTACAAAAAAAGTCCTGCTTAATTTCATAAAATTACAATTTAAAAAAAAAAAGATATCAATTTTACAATCTTTAACCGTAATTTGAATATTTCATAATCAATTTTAATGAATAGTTAAAAATATACTTTTTGATTTTATTCCATTTGTTTTAGTAGTGGTTTTTACACTAGTATTTGTTAACTTATTAAAACTGAAACATAGCATAAAATTACATTTCGTTTTGATGAAGAATTTATAAATGGAATACATGAATTTATTTATGACAGATTTTTTTTAGACTTTTTTCCTATTAACTAAAATAAATATTAATCTTTCACTGAATTAAACATTATTTTCATACTCTCATTAAATGTAGTATTTCAATGTAAAATTATATTTTTAGTTTAATTAACTATAAAAGGCTTTTAATGTTAAAATGTCCATTTTTTCTTTATTGTTATTTTTTGTGAAAATAAGAGTTTTGGACTAATTGTTTTTTCAACATTTGTTGATTGAAACAAAAAAAATCAAAGCACAAGTAATGAGCTACAGAAAATAGAATTATAAAAAAATTTCCTTACAACAAGAAAATTATACACTTACCTTTGAAACAACCACCTGACTTGGCCAGTAAAACTTCTGTCACGTAACGCTTGCTACATGGTGAGAAATCCTTATGATAGAAAAAAAAAAGAAAGAATAATAAGAAGAAATGAAAATGCAAAGCGAAATATAATCTTGGCTCCATGAGATAGACAGCCAAGGAAGACACAAACATTTCTTTTCGCTAGATACAGTAAAAAGTCCCCTTTAGAAAATGCTGGTCAAAAGGGGCTAGTAAAGCAGTGTTCACCAGTTAACAAGAGGATTGTTTGGCCAACACAATACCTTGCCACCTTTACTTTTCCACAAACTGGTGTCAGGTTACACGTTAGTATAACAAATGATGGTAGAGTCTCATTGCCTTGTCAGTGCCTTGAAGTGTCAGTGGCTTGAAGTGTCAATGGCTTGAAGTGTCATTGGCTTGAAGTGTCAGTGGCTTGAAGTGTCAGTGGCTTGAAGTGGCAATGGCTTGAAGTGTCATTGCCTTGAAGTGTCAGTGGCTTGAAGTGTCAGTGGCTTGAAGTGTCAGTGGCTTGAAGTGTCAGTGGCTTGAAGTGTCATTGCCTTGAAGTGTCAGAGGCTTGAAGTGTCAGTGGCTTGAAGTGTCTATGGCTTGAAGTGTCATTGCCTTGAAGTGTCAGTGGCTTGAAGTGTCATTGCCTTGAAGTGTCAGTGGCTTGAAGTGTCAGTGGCTTGAAGTGTCAGTGGCTTGAAGTGTCAGTGGCTTGAAGTGGCAATGGCTTGAAGTGTCATTGCCTTGAAGTGTCAGTGGCTTGAAGTGTCAGTGGCTTGAAGTGTCATTGCCTTGAAGTGTCAGTGGCTTGAAGTGTCAGTGGCTTGAAGTGTCATTGCCTTGAAGTGTCAGTGGCTTGAAGTGTCAGTGGCTTGAAGTGTCAGTGGCTTGAAGTGTCAGTGGCTTGAAGTGTCAGTGGCTTGAAGTGTCATTGCCTTGAAGTGTCAGAGGATTGAAGTGTCAGTGGCTTGAAGTGTCAATGCCTTGAAGTGTCAGTGGCTTGAAGTGTCAGTGGCTTGAAGTGTCAGTTGCTTGAAGTGTCAGTGGCTTGAAGTGTCAGTGGCTTGAAGTGTCAGTGGCTTGAAGTGTCAGTGGCTTGAAGTGTCAATGGCTTGAAGTGTCATTGCCTTGAAGTGTCAGTGGCTTGAAGTGTCAGTGGCTTGAAGTGTCAGTGGCTTGAAGTGTCAGTGGCTTGAAGTGTCAGTGGCTTGAAGTGTCAATGGCTTGAAGTGTCATTGCCTTGCAGTGTCAGTGGCTTGAAGTGTCAGTGGCTTGAAGTGTCAGTGCCTTGAAGTGTCAGTGGCTTGAAGTGTCAGTGGTTTGAAGTGTCAGTGGCTTGAAGTGTCAGCGCCTTGAAGTGTCAGTGGCTTGAAGTGTCAGTGGCTTGAAGTGTCAGCGCCTTGAAGTATCAGTGGCTTGAAGTGTCAGTGACTTGAATTGTCTTTTCCAAGGTCTCGAGTTTGAATCCATATAAAAACAAAATCTGATCTGGATTTTTTTAAACTGGATTTTTAAATGGAAAAATAAAAATAGCTGGGTAAAGGATGTGCTGGCCACACAATCCCCTCATATGACATAAGAACAGAAACTGATGGAACCTGCTTCACCTAGCCTTCAGGGATAAAATGATCTAAAAGAGATACTTTTAGAAATTATACATATTTGAGTGTTTGCCAATAGTTTAGCATTAACCATATATTTTAATAATAAAATTGACAAGACATTCTCTTAAAGTATCAAATCAAATTTCGAGCAATATTTCTTTGTTCAGTTGTGTTTTTTTTAGCTCTCTCTAGCAAAGACGTCTCATGAATTTTAGTGTGCAGATCAAAATGCTCAAAAATTCAAAATCCTATAAGTTGTTACAGACATTCCTTCTAGATAGAAGATTATTACATCAACTAGGCCCAAAACTCCTGCAGGGATCGGTCGGCAGCAGGGATACAACACACGACGTGTCGGTTGACAGTCCGGTGAACTAACCGCACGACCAGCGGGCTTGTCATACATCTATACTGGTACGTGTATAATGTCTTTATGGCAGCCATACCAGTATAGAGGAAGCCCGAAGTTTTATTTCTGGATGTTTTTCACATATCTGGGTACTTGTAATTTTTCATAGCCTTATTCTTACTGGCTCAGAAGCTTTTTTTAAGACCGTTGAATGGATTTTGACGCATAACCTACATTTAGACGTAAATAAACTTAAGATTTTTGAAGACATTCTTTTTCCTCTGACACTTTGGGTAACTTTAAAAATGAAAATATTGGCTCATAAAGTGTGTTGATTTTAAATTTTAATATCGTAATTTGGGTATCCAAATTGTAATGTATGTAATGTTATGGTCAACTTAATTTAAAAATTGCAAAACTTTTCATTGCCCGTATTTTTAAAAAATGTGTGTAACAGCATACTGAAGGTCACAAAAGCATAAAAATATGGTGAAATACGGCGAAATACAGGCAGGTACCCAGGTATGTTTTCAGTACTTGTGGCACACATACAATAATTTCAGAAAAAAAATAAAAAAATAAAAGGAGTTGAGGGCGTATTAACTTAATAACATAGTACATTAAAAAAAATAGAGAGAGTTTTCACAGCGCCTTATTTATAACAAAAAAAAACTGTTATAAACCCAGGGCAGTTTTCCAAACTCTCCCGACCCCTATGAACCCTGGCAGGAATTTGACAAAAAAAAATGGCTACTTACATCATTGTTTTCATCATAGCCACTGACTGCGTAAGGAAACATGAGGAATCTTCCTTTGTTGAAAGAGCTCGGGGCGCACTCATTGGTCTCAGCATCATGCTCTGATCCCCAATTGTGGCCTGGAGACAAAAGAATCAACATCAAGACATTACAGGGTTCTCACATTTTTTCTGTAAAAAATTCAAGGCTTTTCCCAGACTATTTCAAGGCTATAAGAGCCAAATTCCAGGCTGCTGGAACACGTTATTTGGAAAATGGTCACACGTCTCCTCCCCATAAGTGACCTAAATATTGCGTGAATGAGGTATCATTCTTAAGGCTTGATCAGCGGGCGTTTATGGCGTATAAAATGGGATTGGCGTTTTTTGTCTGACCTTGATTTTTATAATAAATGTAGATATAAATATAGATTTAGATAAATTTACAGGCTGACGGGCTTTTTTCCAGGCTAAAATGACAATATTCAGGGTTGTCCAGGCCTTGACTTGTTTTTTTGAAACTCCAGACTTTTCCAGACTTTCCAGACTGTGTGAGAACCCTGACATTAACAACAACATTATCAGTAGATGATTGATGGCCGTTTGAAATTATTAAATATTTATGGGCCCAGAAGCTTATTTAAAAACAAAGATTAGTCTTCATCAAACGCAACTTTTGATAACTTACCAAATTCTGGATCAGCAGTAGGACAGCATGAAATAAAGCAAAGTAGAAAAAAAGAAAGTTACAAGTCTTATCTTCAGTACTAATCTGTTTTTTAATATGCGTACTTGTTAGCAGAAAAACACAAATTTTACATTTTTTTTAGAGAAATTTGTATGTTTCAAAATTGAGCTTAAATTTTAATCCTAAAAATATATTTGTATAAAGATTAATTAATTAAAAAAACTAAGATTTTTCATGTATGCAAAGAGATCCTCGACTAATATTCAAAATGGTTATATATTTTGGGATACAAGAGTTTAAACTGTTAAGTCTTAATATACATAGATAATTTTAAGAAAATATATCAACTTTTCTATTTCATAGAGTTCTATTTCTGCACAGAAGTAAGTGAAACAAAATGTCTTCTGCAATGTCTTAAATAAGTAAAAAAAATATGATGGGTTGTTGTTTTGCAAAAATTAGGCCCCTTTTGTTTAACAGGTTAAAGCTTAGATAAGAAGAAACCATCCAAAAAAAATAAAAATAAATTGCAAATGCAATAATAAATTAAAGATTCTGATAACTTAATTTTAACAACTTTAAAACTAGATGTTTTTGATTAATGGTACATGGCATGAAAATAATATTTGATGACAGTAGAGAATATAAACGACTATAATAAGATGGTCCACTTGCTTTAATATTTCCGTCGTTTGAGGAATTGAATGATTTCTTTTCGGAATTCCTTATTCCTTTTTGTTTTGCACACTTCTGTTTTATTTCATCGCTATGATTATCTCAATGAAAAATTAAAGTTGTATACAGTGGAAACCTTTAGGCAGCCATAGGAATCATTTAAGACAGCCTTATTGGCTGCGCACAAAAAAATAGAACATATAAGTTCTAAAAATAGAGCAAGTGGTCCATCTTATTATAGTCTTTGAGAGCATGAAGAATAAAAACAAAAGAGCTCACCGTGGGCAGTAACTAAGACTGCTTCCTGTGTCAGCATGTTATATCCCTTTGTGTTCATGGTGGAGCTAAATCCAGTATTGTACACAGTTTTACTGCCACCTAAAACAAAAAATAAACAGCAAGCACATTGAAATAAATGCATATATTCAATAGGTTTTCTATTTTCATTTGTTGTTTCTTTAAAAAAAAGCTAAAATTAACCGTAAATATATGAATATTATTCAAAATTAAAAAACACAGTGCAAAAAAATAAATTTCAGTATAATTTTTTTTTGAATGGAGCGAGAAATGTCTTACCCTGCTGGGAGCAGATTCCCCCAGAGGAGAACTTCCTGGGAGATGCTATATAGGCCAGGCCCAGCACGCCCCCGTCAAACTTCCGGTGAGTGAAAAGGTGGGCCAGACAGAAGTTGGTCAAGTCTTTATCTTGACCAAATTGCTGAGCGGGGAAAGCGTTTTTTTAAAAATTGATTAAGAGATACAAATATACAAATATTGTACAAATATACAAATATTGTACAAATATACAAATATTGTACAAATATACAAATATTGTACAAATATTGTACAAATATACAAATATTGTACAAATATACAAATATTGTACAAATATACAAATATTGTACAAATATACAAATATTGTACAAATATACAAATATTGTATAAATATACAAATATTGTACAAATAAACAAATATTGTACAAATATAGCATTGTTTATAAAAATATTTTTTTATTCAAATATTTAGATTTTATGTCCAACTAAGATATTTTGTTTATTCTCGTAAAAGAAACAAAAAGGCTTAATTAGATAGATTAGAATTTTTATACAGACTCTTCTAAATATTTTTTTTTTTGTTAGATGAAATACTTGTGACCAAATCCATACATGTTTTTTAAAAAAAAACTTTTCAGAAGTATGTTAAAAATAAAGTAAAGTATCTCGTCTGACCAAATTGATCCATAGGGCCGGTGAAGCAGCATTCACCAGTTTCTATGGCCAAGGCATACTAGGGAATGTGTGGCCAGCTTAGGCTGCTTTTCTGGAATTATGATATCTAGCTGACTTTTTCTTTTACCTCTGCAACAGTTGGGCCAAGAGTTGCTGCCAAGTTCAGGGCTGTTGCTAGAACTCTATTGACCAGACCTTTTGTTCCCCCACCGGTTGCCTCACTATTTAGAGGATTCACCCCTTTTACAGCGTAGCTATGTTGATGCCTGCGTGGCATTTTAAGCCAGCGAAAAACCTTAAATTCAAAATCGGCCTCCAAGTTAAAGAAAGCATGATGTGCGGTAATAAAAATAAACGAATGTCTACCTTTAGTAAATCACTGTTAGGCCAAAAGGTTCTATTCATGTTGTAATGTTTATCATTAGGCTTTGGGTCTGTGTATTCCGTATGGATCCTCATCTAAAAGACAGTTAAATGTATTTAGCAATCTTATCTTATACATTACAGACGCTATAAAGAAGATTATTGCATCCTACGCTCATCCGTGGTCTGAGTCTAGTCTTGCATTTTTATTAATGTTTTAAAAGATGTTAACCCTTTCAGACCGAGTTACTGAATATTAGGTAATCAATTTATTTCCTAAATGCCGAGTTACCGAATTTTAGGTAATTGGGACATAGTGCTAAAAATAACAGCCAATCATGGTCAAATATCGCATTTGCTGCATGATAGTCATTGCAAATGGTGGCTACCTTGAAGGATGGTCCATTTCAGTGTTTTTTTTGTGATATTTTTCTCAAATTGACCATGAAAAGATACGGGAAGGGGGCGTGTCCCCCAAACTCCTTGCTCTGTGGAATTTTCTACATGTTCTTGATGAAGAAGATACTTAATTTGACAAAACATACAGAATATATAAGGTAAGGCCCTTTCTTCCAAAGTTTCAACATCAAAACAATACTTTAGCCTTGATGAAGGTATGCTTAGGCTACTAACACTTTACTAACCCTTATGATTATCTTTTTTTTTTTGCCAGGGAGGTCAGGTATGGGGGCGAGTTAGCTTGGGGGGGGGGCCAGGTCTAGTAGGGTTAAGTTACTGGTTTTCCTGGTTTGTTCAGGCAACCCATTCCATGCCCGAATGCCACTCGAGAAGAAAGAGTACTAAGTATACCAAGTAAGCACAAATAACTTGATAGCATACATTTTTTTTCACCTATGCATAAAATACTAGTTAAAATACAAAAATAATATGATGTACAGAGGTATTTGTATTAGGTTTAAAGTGGCTTATTTCCCTTCAATGTGCTTTACTGAATATATATGAATATATTTTTTTTTATTTTAACTACAACCCACAAAGTACAATAAAAAAAAAAGTTTTGAATCGATATAAGCTAATGAATAGATTCATCCGATGTTTGTGACTACTTTGTGTTTTCTTGATGAATTCATTAGCCAAGGATGTTAATTTACAGGACTACACAAACAGCTCAGTACAAGGCAACATGTACAAACCTCTTTTATTTGAAAACCTAAGCCTGTGAGTTGCTGCTCTTCATTCCAAACAGTTTTTCTGAAAATTTTGTCCACTTTTTGCATTGTTTGAACCTGTAATGTCAATTAATGAAGCTAGCAATTCCTGACATTTGGTTTCATATAAACAGTAAACATTAATTTGTAATTTTTGTAATCAACTTAATAATTTACAAAACTGAAATTTAAACTTTTAAGCAACTTTATTTTCTAAGGTATTATTCTCCACTTTTTACAGATCACTAGACCAGAGGTCAGAAACCTACTAAATAGTTAGCCGTCTGATGAGGAAAGCCTCCCCCAGGTCCAGTAAAAAATTCGTAGTCGGCTACAGCAATGATGTGACATGTATTCAGTGCCCAGGGTGACCTCTTCTTCCTACTATGCCCTGGAGAATAAACAGCATTCAATTATTAATGAGTGTTTATATTTTAAAACGATCCAAACATTTTACTTACTTTCTTTAAATAAATATGACTACAGCGTTCTTACTCTAACCTCATTTCAAAATTCCAAAACTCTGCCCAAATCTTTCCAAAATATACCAACAATTTTAAAAAACATATATATGCTGATACTAATAGGTACAAATTGTGTTAATCTTGACTAGTAGTGTATTTAGGAAGTCCAAATTGAAAACATTCTATTTATGGATTTTTTTCAGTACTCAAAGAAGTAATAAAAACAGATCTCGAATAACTAAAAAACAATTCATCCTCATATTATGTAATCAATCCTCTAACTCAAAACAATATATCTATCGCATCATAACAAGCTCTTTCAAGGAATCCCCAGGGTGCAAGACGAAGAGGTAGACCCAAGAAGCCTAAGAAAACCTGGCGGAGAGAAGTTGAAAAGGATGAGCAGTTGATTGGGAGAACTTGGAAGGAATTAGAGAAGATAGTCAGAGACAGGACGACAAGGACAGAAATTGTTGATGGTCTATGCTCCACTAGGAGTTGATAATGGCGAAGAAGAAGACCATAACCACCAATGCAATTATTACAACCTCAATAATAATATTTTTTTACCACTGTCAAATCCGTCGTTCTGCAAGTGCCTCTGTTCCGAGGACTTCTCAAGGGACGGCTTAAATTCTGGATCATCTTCGGGATGTATGGCTCCGCAAACTTTTATACTGAAGACAACAAGGTTACACCAAAAGAAAAAATGGCTTAGAAAATCAATGTAAAATCTGATAGTAAATAATGATATAATTATTTTTTATTCATTGTGCACTTCTTAGTTCAAATAAATGGACATTTCAAGTGAGACAGTAGTGTTTTAAAACGTTTTTTCAAATGCTACTTACGACTTGTTGGTCTCATTTAATTCAGGGTAAATGTTATCCCATTTTATGTCAGAGTGTCTGTACGCTATCATGGTATGGTTGTCTGATGGTGGTAAGTGACGCCATGAAGGCTGTCAGGATTTTAAAACAAAGTACCTTTCAATTTATACCTTTAGCATGCAGTGACATGATAAGCATAAAAATGATAACATGTTCAATTATCTAAAAGAAAAAAATTCATTTTCTAATTTCCATTCATAGAATTCACATAATTAGCATCAGAGGCTACACTATTGAATGTGTGGACAACAACAATTTGCCAGCAAATGTTAGCACAGGAACTGGAAAAAAAGTAGGCCTGGTTTTAACAGCCCATTGTTTCATTATTAAACTAAACCCCCCTTTAAACAATTAGTATACCCATGTAATGTAATTGTTCTAATAGTTTCTTATATTTATTTGAGTTTGCGACATTAGATTAAAAAAAACAACTTAGTGGAACAGAGCTCTCACTATCATCCTTACCTCCAAAGTGTAAATGTCATTTTTGTCATAGATATTTATGCCCCAGACATTGCCCTCTTGGTGAGCATCCACCTGTACAGACTCATCATCTACAAAACACCAGGTTTTCATTTTAATTAACTTCACTTAGACAAACATGCGTTGAGCAAAAATGTGAGTTATAAGTGAAATTCAGGCACACCGCTGCTAGTTGGCCAAACAGCGAGCGCAACAAAATCCACTCAGCATTCCCACACCTCACGGATTGATTTGATATCCGAATATAATAATGAGCTACGAGCTTAGATGTCAAACAAATTAAACCTGTATGTCAAAGTACGACTGTATATCAGTTTTTTTTCACAATTTTTAAATTTATAAATTAATTTGTGTCAATTGCATTATTTTTTCATTTTCAAATGTTACTAGTTAATGTCAGTCAATATAATATTGCAAAAATAATAGCATACAGAAGGTCATCATATTATGGTGGATTAAATGCTATGACAGTTAAAATGTTTCTTCAACATCTTCAATTTGCTGTACATGTACTTGCATATGAATGTATTTTAATACACACATAAAATTTACATTATATACAAATATACATGTACTACAGGTAGGTTGGGTGCTTAACAAACTACGGTGTATTTTTAGTTAAAAATGAAAACATCCTGTACTTTGCAATGAGGAAGTTCATTATTTTCTATCACAAGAAGATGTCAAAGATTGATAAGCTAGGAATAAAACCTGTTGCTGGAGATAAAAACAACATGGGCAACCAATATTATGTTAAACTGTTATTTCTCAAACGCTCTCAAGAATTTACCCGTCAGGTGTCCCGTGTAAAAGTCGTTTGGATTGACGTAAAGCGGAGAGGTCCTGCCATCTCTGTAGACAAGCTTGGCGGCAAAGTCTGAGGCGATCACTGGGGAGCCTGGGGTCAGCACCATGTTAAAATCCCTGAAAAAAATGACACAGCCATACAAGTGCTATACAAATGACATAGCTGTTTTTTATTCAATCAGCACTAAAAAACAATTGTTTGACAGAATGACAAAGCCATTTGATACAATCAGCACTAACAATGATTGTTTGACAGAATGACATATGCCATTTGATGCAATCAGCACTAAAAAAATGATTGTTTGACAGAATGACATAGCCTTTTGATGCAATCAGCACTAAAAAAATGATTGTTTGACAAAGCCATTTGATACAATCAGCACTAACAATGATTGTTTGACAGAATTACATAGCCATTTGATACAATCAGCACTAACAATGATTGTTTGACAGAATGACATGGCCATTTGATGCAATCAGCACTAACAATGATTGTTGACAGAATGACATAGCCATTTGATGCAATCAGCACTAACAATGATTGTTTGACAGAATGACATAGCCATCTGATGCAATCAGCACTAACAATGATTGTTTGACAGAGAATGACTAAAAAATGATTGCTTTACAGGATTAAATTTTGCTTTGACATATCCCGACGGGATACTTACTGTATACATTGGTATCAACTTACCTTCCAAATGCTGAGAAAGAAACATCTTTGACAAATGTTTTCTGACCGTCAACACTTCTCTTCTTTCTAGATTTCACCTCTACATGTTTGAGAGTCTCAAAATAATGTAGCTGTTCATTCAGCTCAGCTAAATTGAAAACAAAAGGTTTGTGTGTACATTTAAGTCTAGAGTAGACAAACAAAATATCGAGAAGACAAAAAAATCGTAAGCCCAGATGAACTTTATATTTGACCCAAATTGATACTTTTGTAATGATTCTCAATATATCATCTGTATTAAGTGCCCTCTAACCCAGGGGTTGGCAACCTTTTGCTAGCATGCCTACAGCCTAAAATGAATCGTTACAAAGTTTTATATTTAATACAAAATTAATGTGTATGTGATTATCAACATTCTCTTTATTTTCAATGTTTTATTACTAAACATTCACATAAAAAATGTATGGTAATTATTGTATTACAATTTGTTAGTTATGATGAGGATCTAACACCTGATAATATACATAATATACATGGACTGCTTGCTTTAGTTTTTTTTTTCTCTTTTTTTTCTTGTTTTGTAATTCCCGATTCTAAATAAAGTAGTTGCGATAGAAGTTCTGTTTTATTAAATTGCATTTTTTCGACTTTAAATGAATACTTGTTCTACTATTATTCCTATTATCATTGACTATAATAAGATGGACAGCTTGCTCTATTTTTAGAGCTTGTATTCTTTTTCTGTGCGCATACAACACTGATCTATAAATGTTTCCGCTGTATACAACTTTCAATTTTAATTTTACTTCAGAAAATCATAGCGATTAAATAAAACGGAACTGGTATAGAAACTACTTTATAGCAACTACTTTATTTAGAATCGGGAATTCAGAAAATCAGTGTTTCAAGTCATCATATAGCAGAATTACTAAAGCAAGCGGTCGATGTATATTATAGTCTATGATAATATTAACTATATTTTTATCTCAGTTTAACTGAGATTTGTATGTGATTATCATCCGCTTTATTTGCATTTGCATTTATATCGAATACAATTTTATATTACTAAACATTCACATTATAAATGTATGGTAATTACTGTATTACCAATATCATTTGTTAGTCATGATGAGGATCAAACACCTGATAATATTAACTATATTTTTATCTCAGTTTAACTGAGATATCCCTTATTGTTTTGTACACTGATAGTATAAATCTAGATAGTGAGTGTCCTTAAGTAGAATAAATGCGTAGTAATCATACAAACTGGGTAGCTAATGTAATGTTTGAAAATATACATATAAATTCTTTGGTCATATAATATTTATATAAGTTTCAAATACTTTTTACAAGTTGATCATTTCAAAGTTATAAATTGTAAGCAATTTATTCTATTATTAAAGAAAAAAAAAAAAGAAACATTAGAAATATTAGCTCAAATAAAATGGGTTAATTATCTCCCTTTAATTAAAAATCTTTTGCACATTGAGTCAATGAATCAACAGTGATGCAAAACAAGTTATGTTTTGTAATATAAAAAATATTATTGATTAATTATAAGCTCTTTTTACAATCCAACATTATGGTATTCATTAAAAGATTTAATTATTAGAGGATTAAAATAATTTACGTGAAACAGTTGTAAATAAAAACATTTCCTACATTAATTGTTTGTCCATTTAAGGAGGGAGTTTATAATTTAAACATAGTGTCATTAAATAAGTCTCTCATATTTATCAAATTAATAATACAAATAAATTTGTTTTAGAATTACTTATAATTATTTTTAATTAAAGAAGATGAGCATAAAAACTCTATTAAATGTAATTAGTCTGTATCAATTAATGAGCGGTCAAGTGTAAGTGACCTCTTTGTATGCTTAAAACATCTTTCATATGTGATAAAATCTGTTCACAAGTGTAAGTTGAACTAAAAGCTGAAAGTAAAAGAGTGAAAGCCTCATCAGTTGAGAATAGCAGATGACTTTCCTAAGCAGTTTACTTCCCGATATTTTCCACAAATTGGCACATTTGGATGCCCATTTTTTTAATGTTTAAAATTCAACCTGCTGCAGTTTAAAATCGCCAATATTTCTCCACTTAAAAAAAAATTATCTACATCTAATAAGGTTGTAATAATATAAACCAGTTAGGCTTGATGTGGTATGAAAAAAAATAAACGAGTCCATCAATTTAAAAGTCTTGCCTTTGACTTGATTAGAAAACTCCGCTTTGAGTGCTTCGATGTACTTCTGAAAAAGCCCAACTTTCTATCTTAGTATAAGCCTTACTATAGGGATGTGTATCAGTTAAATGTTTTAAAATTGATTTTGCAGCAAGATATGTCCAGTTTCAATGCAAATCCATTCCAGTGGTGTTTGGAAATGCTACTCACTGAAATGTGTTGCTATGTTATTCAGAAAAATTGACTTCAACAGTCAGTTTTTATAATTTAGAGCCGGAAAATGTATTTTTTTATCAATAAAAAAACACTCTTAGAGGTCTTTCCCGTGCCATTGAAAATTGCTTGGCACGCGTGCCTTAGGTTGCCGACCCCTGCTCTAACCTTTTATTGGGACAACAGAAGCTCTCTATTATAAATTTCTTGTTACAAGATGACAAATCTATTATTTAGATAAGAAGAGTTATTTCCATTTTTTTTAAAGATATTTTTATAAGGAGTGATAGCTAAGGTAGATTTGTTGTAATTCAATGGTGTCCCTTTGTTGACAATAATTAAACATTAGAGGAATTTTATTTTTAAGACTGGGTTCTTTTTAAGAAGAAGAACTATAACTTTGTCTCAAAGTGTTGTTCGATAAGTACTGGTAAATCAAATTTTTTTACTTAAGGCTAAACCACACTATACTCAACTTGACTCAAGAATCCCGTTTTGGCTGTAATCATGATTCAGCAAAAAACTAAAATCTTGTTTCAGAGCGAATCAGAAATACGCTGTTTCGCAATCACGTAAAACACAATTCACAGAAAATCACAAATCACAATTTTAATTTCAAGAATCAAGAAAGTGTTTAGAGTGACTGTTCTTGTATTTTAACTAGGCTAATGATCACATGATCTAGTTTGCGCTTCCCATTGGCTGACACAGCTTGAATCAAGAATCATGTTTCTAAATTTTAGAGCATGTTCTAAATCTGTGAATCATCGCGAATCACTGCTGAAACTGATTCTGGTGAATCATGTTTCGCGCTATGCCACATTTGAAACGGGAAAATCATAGTGATTTTTTAATTGAATCGCTGCGAATCACGGATTTTGTTTCTAGTGTGGATTAGCCTTTAGAGTAAAGTTTAAATCTATGTACAGAGTAAAGTTTAAATATATGTACATAGTAAGCAATCCATGGTTTGCTAATATTTAAACATTTCTTTTTCTGTGTAATGCTAGCATGCTAGCTACTCTTGTAAATTGTTTTTCTTTTTTTTTTAGGATTTAAAAATTTTGCTTATGGATTTGTATAATTTATAAAAGATCTCTTAAATCTCTTAAATATAAATAAAAAGAATATCGTAAAGAGGATTGGTGTGCAAGAGAAAGTCTTTAATTGAAAGATTTAATAGTTTAAATTGTTCCACACATAAGGTATCCAGAAAGTGAGTGAATGAAGTTTTTGTGTTGATAAACAAGAGACACAGCGTCACAAGGGTACTTGGATATTCAGTTGAGATGCGATGGTCCTTACGGTTGGATGGGATAGCAGTTGAGCTGTGTGGTCTTGAGATATGTAACTTTGTGAGATAGAAGACGTGGCTGTTTGCTGTACACTGTACATTGAGTATACCAGAATAAAAACCAAGAGATTGCCATTTCTCTTTGTGTGCAATGGAGTTGCATGTTGCTACAGCATTGAAGTTTACTTATATTAAATTATAAGAAGGCCCCTGTTACATATTTAGGCTTATTTGAAGGCCTACAATTAACCCTTACAGTCCCGGTCGCGTATATATCCATCGACTTACTTCTTTGTCTCAGACCCAGACGCATATATTGTCATCTAAATACAACATCTCCTGGAACCCAGTCGCGTATATTTCCCTCAAGGAAGGGTGTCTATTTAAAGAACAAGATAAATGATTTGACCTTTCACCATTGTCTCAGGCAGAATATTTATTCCATAGCTGAATAGTTGAATTTCACTTCGCTTTTTAAAATATGAAAATTGACCAATTACTGAGTTTTTTGTGTGAAATTGAAAGTGTGGTCCTAACGGACGCTACCAAATTACCTTCCGTTAATATGGGCGTACATGTTGATAAGACTTTTTCTTATGAATTAATATTACGAATGAATGCAATTATTTTATGAATTAGATTATTGCAGATAGAGCAAAATAATTATCAACACCACAGATGCCTGAAGTGCAAACATCAAATTGAACCAACAACAACTGGAAGAAGTATATAATTTCAAATATCTAGGAGCAGTAAAAGCATTGGTCTCCCAACAAAGCTCAGACATTACAGAGCCCTTGTCAGAATTATTGTTCTGTTTGGATGTGAGACATGGACGCTTCTATCAGCAATTGAAAACAAGTTGCAGGCGTTCGAAAATAAATGCATGAGAAAAATATTTAGAATCACCTTCGTAGAACACAGGACTAATGCGTGTGTGTGGGACAGAATATCCTCAATTGCAGGCCCTCAAGAAAACATTATGGCAACAATCAAACGGGGCAAACTGACATGATTCGGTCATGTGTTGTGGCACAATGGCCTGTCAAAAATAATCCTCAAGGGCACGGTGGAGGGTGAGCGTAGGAGAGGTCATTAGCGGAGATGCTAGTTAGACAATGTAAAGAATTGGACAGGGCTGCAGTTGACTCAACAATTGACAACCGCTCAAGATAGGCAAAGGTGGAGAAAGTTGACTGCCAAAGTGTCCATTCACTCCCCGCAACAACCTCAACGGTCATGGGATTGATGATGGTGATGATTATGTTTCTAGCAATTTACTCTCTATGTGTTATTATCAATTTTTACCATCAAAAAAGTAAAAAAATAATTTTGGAACCCTATCGATGTCTCAGCCATTCTGAAATAATGTCTGGGCCGTATGGAATAATTAGTAAAATAATGCCGGGACACAAGGTATACATAGCAGGAAAGTAGGTCGGTACAGGAAGGGTTAAAAAGAAACTGATAATAATCTGAATAAATAAAAAAACAGATTTCTACAGATGAAAAGCATTTTTGGGGGAATATTAACAACCCTGGACTAACATGAACCAAGAACATCTAGTTATATGTTTGATTTCATAAAAAAATTTTTTTCATTAAAATTAAACTGACGCTGAGCTTTCTGTAGAACAAAAAATGCTTTTAATTTAAAAGGCTAATCATGAAAAAGGTATGTAGGCTTTTTTATGCCTAGAATTAGTATTATAATATAGGCCCATTATTAAATTCAAATCAATAAGGCTATATATTTTCTGTATAGATCTCAGAAAGCTGATCACGGAACACTTTGATTTGTTAAAATCTGACAAATAATAAGAGAGTTATGTGTAATTAAAGACCGTACATTTTGACAGATTTGAAGAGAGCGAGTATAACACGAAGCGCTACATATTACAGTTCCACTTTGTGTCACGCCAGTCGGAAGGTGTTTTGGTTGGGTTTTTTATTTATCCATTATTGTTTGCAAAATACTAACATTTTTGACACAAAAATAACATAAAATATAACATAAACTTTTTGTCCATACATATATTTTAAACTTTCATTCTCTCATACATAACAAATATGCATTACATTAAAAATGCAACGGCCTGTTAAAATCAACCACTGCAGTCTAACAGTGGAATTCCACGCTTTTGACATGGGGCTTTGGACATGCTACTATATAATATAATAGCTATAAAAAAAACAATAAAAACTTCTTAAAAATTGTCTTCTGTTCTGTCATAAATTTCAATGGTTAAAAAAACGAGCAATAACAAAGACGGTAATTTTTGAAAAAAAAAGTTTTATTTTGTTCACACAAATTAGCCTAAAAGCCTAAATGGCTAAACCTTTTAATGTAATTAATGTTAATGTTGATATTCAATGATATATTTTATATGATAATATGTCATTATGACAATTATGAATTATGTTGTTGTTATTTTATAGGCCTACCTTAAAAGTTATTGCTTTGCTAAATAAAAGGCCCCCAGACAAAATTAAAAGCCAAACTCAAAATATGTCTAATCTAATGTCTACTATTAACTATTAAGCCTACTAGAACAGTTAGGCTATTACTACTATCTTTGAAATCTTTTTTTGGGAATGGCCCGGAATGATTTCAAATTTCAAAGTCAAAGTATTCAAAATGAATCAAAATCGAATGACTCAAATGACTAGTATTTAGTAGTATTATTAGATCTAGATCTAGTCTAGTCTAGATCTAAAATCTAGTCACTAATTTATTTATTTATATACAATTATTCAACTATTAACTACAAATCCAAGTATAACATCTAAGACTAATACTTAATACTAAATACTAATACTAGTAATACTACTACATCTCTAAATTCTAAATCTAGTACCGACTTACTACTTAGTAATATTATTAGTAAGTAACTTAGGACTTCTAGACTTAGACGACTTATAGTTAGTGTCTTAGAGTGACTTAGACTTAGTTTAAATAGTTAAAATAGTCTAGTAGTCTAGACTCTAGGCGACTCTCTATCTAGCTGTCTAGAGTAGTCTAGAGTCTAGACTAGAGTCTAGAGTCTAGAGTCTAGAGTCTAGATCTAGTAGAAGATTGATTGAAATGTCTACTCACCTGCTACAAAGCTTATAAGAAAGGTAAATGTTATAAATTTCATTGCCAAAAAAACTACTAATTTCAATCATAACTAATAAGGTTTAGGTCTAGGTTAATTTAGAATAATTTTATTCTGGTAACGAAATTTTGTTTTTAATAAAATCGGGAAATAGCCATAATTGAATCCGAAAGTCAATTATTATTTCCTACTTCCGCTTCCTGTAAATAATTGAGAGCACTGAGCTATATATATATCAACCGTACATAAAATTATAACAGTCATACTTTCTCACAGGCGAGCAATGGGTCACCAGAATGTCTACACTTCACACTCTAGTTGACTTTTTTTTGCGTACGAAATCATCATCATAAGGTGCCATGCCGGTTTTCTTCTGGCAAACTCTAGCATATCTGTTGTTTTTGCCATGCCATGCCCGGTCCGAATCCATTTTCAAGAAGAAAGAGAAGCAGCCTACTTACTTTAATATAGGGTTGCCAGATACATGGGCGTCATTGGTACCAAAAGGAGGACATAGAGAGATAAAAAGGAGGACAAAGGAGGACACATGGGTACCAAAAGGAGGACATATTGAGTATATTATTTAAATCATTTAATTTTTTTCCATTGAATGCGGATTTAACCAGTAATCAGTACAATTTTACTACAATGGTTGCCTATATAAAAAACCATAATAAAAAAAAAAAATTATAGGCCTATAAATTATATTAATTCAATTGACTTTTTTTTTCAACATGTAACAATACTAGGCCTAGGCCTATATTATTTTAAAATGAATGAAACAGTAAATTCTACAGTGAATACATTATCATCTTTCTTAGTTATACAACATATTTCTCGGAAGAGCCAACCTTTTGCAGAAGATTTTCGTTAGTAAGCAAAAAATTATGTATAGGCCTAGGCCTAAAACAGTTCACATTTGACAGTTTTCAATTTGTAGGGCCTACTTTGTAAGAATGATGCCATTTACAGAGTTAACTGAGAGTCAGTTTCTTTCCTTTGTCCATTTAGCATTTATCAATGAGAACACTCTTTCCACATTACCATTGTGTCCAGGGATACAGAAACAAGTTAACAGATTTTTAGTAACTTTGAAAAGCAACTTGCGTTTGGGAAACTTTGAAAAAACAAACTTCAAAACTTGCATCCTTTTCCCCTCCCTGCTGGTTTAGACTAGTAATATTATTGTGAGTCACTAACTTAGATTCTATCCCCGGCCATCTCTTTTAACAATAAATCTGTGACAGGTAAATGTGAGTGTAAGTTTATCTGTGCAAGGAGAGGTGATGTGGGGAAAGAGAAGATCGGTGGACAATTAACTAACAAGGCATTAGATAAATAACACAATCTAATTCTTTACATTTACTCCGAAATACTCCAGTGTTTGTCTTTACCCGACCCAGCAACTTATTGACAGTAAATAAGAACATAAAAAGTGCACTAGGGATTTAAAAAACATTTGGCGTACAAAAGCCGGACATTTTAAGGAATTTTAGCTTTGCCTGCCGGACGCAGGATACAGGGCTAAAAAGGAGGGCATGTCATCCTTTTGCCGGACGTCTGGCAACCCTACTTATATTATATAGCCTATTTTTTCTCGCATAAAGTATAAAGAATACGTATAGGCCTACGTGTTTTTTTCCCCTTATGTTTATCTGAGCATTGTGTTTGTCCTGTATGCCGATTCATTGTTCTAAGTGGGTCAATAATAATATTATATATCTTTTCTTCTGGCAAACTCGCTAGCATTTCTGTTGTTTTTGCCATATACCATATGCCATTCCGTTATAGGCCTAGCTATCATCTAATATCTTCCTTCTCTGTCTCCCGTTGCACCCCATTCCCTCCAGCTTTTCAGTTATTATGATGTTTTCGATTTTTTTCTCTTCTTATTATGTGGCCTACTAACGTTTATTTTCTCTTCATGGTCTTTACAATTAATTCTCTATTCACATTTGATTTTGAGCACCTCCACATTAGATGTTTTGTCTGTCCATGCCAATCGCTGCATTTAGCTATAAAAACACATCTCTGCACTTTCCAAATTAATATGCAGTTATTTTTTTTATTCATTTTCCATGCATGCTTCGCAGCCATAGACTATATAATAAAATTGGTTGCCTACGAAATATATGATATGAAAAATAGGCTAAAATAATAATTATTAAACGGGGAAACTGTTTTAATGATTTATTTTTACTGTCGATTTTTCTTTTACAGTCGCCCATTTACTGTTTGCTTATTTAAAATAGTTTTAGTCCTAGCCGTCCTAGCATTTAGTGAGATGAAACTAGACTATAGGTCTAAAACAACGATGTGGCTACTTAATTATTTAAAATTATGTAGGCTATGATAATATTATGTGTACTCTTTATTGGTAAACACATTGCAAACATTCGTTTCTCCGTCATTTTGACGGGCATAGGCCTATATATAACCACTAGTGCAAATATAAAAGTAATTGATTTTTAATTGTAAAGAAATGTAGCACAAAACATGAGCATAAAAAAGGCAGTTTATTGTAAAAATGTATTTCATATGTCTATAAAAACAGTAAAGGGCGGACCATAAAGAAGAAATACACATGTATAATAAATGCATTTTATTGTGGTGACAAACTTTAAGTTTAGTTTTTAAATCGAAAAATTACGTATAATGAGAAACATTAATGCTTGATAAACAAAACATTGAGTAGTAATTTCATATTGAGCAAATTAAAAGTTAAATTTATCATTTAAAACTTTAAAATAAATGCATACGTCTATATACATATCCGAAACAATAAAAACAACAATAAAAATGAAGATAACACTAGCAGTATCTTTAATGTCTAAATTCTTTATACTGACTTTATTATATCTCTTTAAAAAAATATAGCAGCATTTAGCACTACCGTCAAAAGGTAAGATGATTTTCAGAAATATACTTTTTACTTCACTTCGTCACAATTTAACCTTTTTTGATGGGCGCTTCATTTTTTTTTCTATCAATTACCGTATATTAGAGCAGGGATGGGCAACCTACGGCACGCGTGCCGGACTTGGCACGCAGAGCGAGTTTTAGTGGAACGGGGAAGACCCCCAAAAAGGCAATTCAAGTTTCTTCTTCAAGAAAGTGAGTTCTAGAGTATTTTGACTTTTAGGACTTTGGCACGCTGAATGAATTAGATGTCCAACTTAGGCACAGTATAATCAAAACGTTGCCGATCCCTGTATTACAGTACGGTGAACTTTTAGAATTTAGAAGATTATATTTAAATCAGCGAATAAACAAACACACGTTCCTGAAGACAGTGGGGATAACTCTTTAAAAGAATGACTCAGCACCTTTTGCAAATTGATTACTCATAATATGCAGTTACGGGACTTGTTTGTGGGTTTGAAATGCTATGCAAAACAATGAATAATGAAATCTAGGTACTTCATAAAAAAATTTTTTTTTAGGCTTTACTAAGCCCGATATAATAGTTCACTTAATCAGACGTTGTTAGCTGTATGCGTGTGTGATATATAATCATATTAGTTTAATACGCTTGTAAATTTTAAAAATAGTCTAGGGCTTTAAATTTAGAAATAAAATAACACATCTAGATCTAGGCCTATATGTATTTATATGACAAAAAAGGCAATATTTGGTTTATAAAAAAGAAATAGTTTACTATCCATCTATCTATCTATCCATCCTCTATCTGTCTATATATCTATCTTTCCATCCATATATCCGTCTGTCTATCTATCTATCTATCTATCTATCTATCTATCTATCTATCTATCTATCTATCTATCTATCTATCTACCTATCTATCTATCTATCTATCTATCTATCAATCTATCTATCTATCTATCTATCTATCTATCTATCTATCTATCTACCTATCTATCAATCTTTCCATCTATCTATCCATGGGATTTGCCTAATCCGGGTAGGAAATGTTTTGTCTAAATTAGTCAGCAAAACCAACTTTTCAACATTTGAAATATAAAAATTATTATTATCAATATTAACAATCGATAGGTAAGCCTTTGGCGTAATAATCTTCTCATTTCCATCTCCTCCCCATCGCGGACTCTTCCTCTTCTCTTTTTACTTCTCTTTCTTATATTTCCTTAGCCACATATTCCACCCCATCCTTTTAATTCCCCCGTCCCTTCTCTCTCTCTCCCCCCCCCTCTCTCTCTATGTGACTATGGCATAACTTGATAACTTCGTCGCACAAGCTGCCTAGCGTAGAATTGACCAAAAGCAAGGCTCAGGAACAGAAAGACAGCCCCTGCCAGACTTAAGAAGAACGAATAGCCTAATATTGAGCCACGAGCAAAGTCCGCCGATCTCCACACCGCTAGACAGATTATTATACAGATACCTGAAAAAAATCAAAACAAAAAACATCAGCATTAATTCAAAGGAAATACTAAACTAAAGACTTGGAGTGGAGATGGGCGCCACCAAGTCTACAAACCCACAGAAAGGACGAATGGTTACACAGTGTCCATTCGCTCCCCTTGCCCCCCCCCCTCCCCCGCCCCCCACGACCATTACGGTCAAGGGGTTAAAAAAAATCAACTAAACTATACAATTAAAACATCAACATTAACCCTTACAGTCCCGGACGCGTATATAGCGGAACTGAAGGCAGCATAGATAGAAGTAGGTCAGTACGGGAAGGGTTAATAAAATTAAATAATCAAATAAGAAACATAATAGTAACATCAACATAAATTAAAGGGCAATAGGTCTAATGAAGTTTAGTACCTGACGAAGGCAATATATATATATAATATAATAATAATAATAATATATAGCCTACAGATGGTGCAAAAGTATGTATACAGTAGTGTCACATCAGTTAACTAGGCTTTCCTGCAAAGGTGTTGTTGGACAGATTATTCAGCACACACTCAGTGATCAAACTGTGTACTGGGACACGCTAAAGCAGGGGTCGGCAACCTTTTGCTAACAGTGTGCCAAACTAGACAGTATGCCAAAATAGGATTTCTAAACCCTTCAGCGTACCAACAGCCTAAATGTCAACCTGCTCTATTATACTTGCTTTATTACTTTTTATACCGGGAACCCACCGTGCAATTTACCACAACTATAGGCCTTGTTGTTTGAACCACTCCATTAATTAATATTGAGTAAGAAGAAGAAGCATTTCTTTTTATAAGACAATTAATTTGACTCGTTAGCAAGACCAAGGCCAAAATCAAAGGAAATTTCTAGAGAAAATCGTTAAAGCACTTTAATATTTAAACAAATATTTGACGTGTTAGTGATCATTATCTTTTATATTTGCCCTTATACCAAATACAATAATTTATTATTGTACTTTCACATTTAGGGTAAGTATTTTGTAAACATTATTATGTAGCTGTCGTAGTTGAAGAAAGGAACTAATTATCGTTAAAGCGGAATTGATACGTAGTAATCATACAAACTGGGTAGTTAATGTAATGTGTAATTACTGTGCATATACTTTTTTAGTCAAATAATATTTTTTTAATTTTCAACTAATTTTTACAGTTTGGTCATTTTGAATTATAGGTGCTTGGCCATTTAGTTTTTTATGAAAGAAAAATGTGAAACATAATATTAGAAATATAAGTGCAAGTAATACTGGTTTATTATCTCCCTTTAATTAAAATATTTTGTAAAAAAAATAAAAATAAATTGTGTGATGCCAAACAAGTTATGTTTTGTAATATAATAAATATTACTGACTATTACTTACTAATTATTTTTTCTTTATATTCATTATAGGATTTAATTAGAGAGATACTATTAACTTACGTTAAACAGTTGTAAATAACCATTTCAATTATTTGTCCATTTAATCTTAATGATTTTATCTTTTTAACCTTAGCCTCATAATTACAACAATTGCATAATATAATGCTATTTGAAAGTCTTTTATATTTATTAAATTAATAAAACAAATTTTGTGTTATAAAAGCTTTTTATTTAGGCCTACGTTTAATTATAGCAGATGAGCAAAAAAATGTAATTAGTCTGTATCAATTAATGAGCGCCTTGTCTTCCTCTTCGCTCATTTATTATGGCAATTAAATATCAAGTCATTTCTGAGTATTGAAGTGTAAGTGACCTCTTTGAATGCTTAACACAGCTTTCGTCTGCAATAAGTAGCCTACTGTTCACAAGTGTAAGTTTAAACTTTGAACCGAAAGCTGAAAAAGCGAATGAATGCCTGGCAGTTGAGAATAGCAGATGACTTTCCTAAGCATCGTCCTTCCAGATTTTCCCGCAAATTGGCATTTGGTGCCCATGTTTTGGATGTTTAAAATCTAACTGACTCCTTTTGAAAATCGTCAATATCCCTCCATTTAAAAACAAACATCTACATCTAAGAAGGTTGTAGTAAGATCAAATCAGTAAGGCTTGATGAGGTATGAAAAAATGATTCCATGAATGTCAGAGTCTTGTCTTTGTTTAGAAAACTCCGCTTTGAGTGCTTCGATGTACTTCTGAAAAAAGCCCAACTATCTATCTTAATAAATGCCTTAATAAATGAAAGTACATAGAGTACATAGAGTTAATTGTTTTGAAATTGATTTCACTCAAGATACATGCAAATCCATTCCAGTGGTCGAACAGTTTAAGTGCTGTTTGACCCCGTCCTTGTAAATGCGTTCAACACACGAAACTGTGTCGCTATGTCATTCAGAAACATCGGCTTCAACAGTCAGTTTTTCTAATTCAGAACCGGAAAATCAATTTTAAAAAAACAACAGACCTCTTGGAGCTCTCTCGCGTGCCATTGAAAATCGCTCTGTGTGTGCCAAGTTTGGGACGCGTGCTTTACGTTGCCGAACCCTCAGGCTAAAGGATACAATAATACCACGGGTACGCGTACAATTCCAAGATGCTGATTTCTATTTTTCAGCAAGATGCTCATTTTGCACTCAATGTGCGTGCACAACTTGACTTAAAATTTCCCAACAGATGGATTGGACGCCGTGGTGCCATCGACTGGTCGCCACGCTAGCCATATTTAACTCCTATGGACTTCTTTTTTGGGGGTACTGTAAAGGATAAGGATTTCGAACGCAAGCCCCGCATCGTTGAAGAAATGATTCAGTTCATTTTGGACACTTGTCATGAAATTAGTGTCAGGAATTTGATGCTAATAAAGACCTTTGTTCTAGATTCTAGAGCAGGGGTCGGGAACCTTTTTGTCTTAGAGAGCCATGGATAACACATATTTTGAAAAGTAATTCTGTGAGAGCCATACATTATGTTTAAAACTAAAAATTCAAGTAAATGTGTGCATTTTTTGTAATTTCAACACTAAAAGTAC
Source organism: Anisus vortex (assembly GCA_949126835.1). Taxonomy (NCBI): domain Eukaryota; kingdom Metazoa; phylum Mollusca; class Gastropoda; family Planorbidae; genus Anisus; species Anisus vortex. The sequence goes on from OX421506.1 coordinate 29,839,760, forward strand.
AATAATTATGTCTCTAAATTCTTCTGATGCTGAGCTGCAGTAGACTTTAACTCATTTGTAGAATGAAATATTGATATGCAATGAATTTGTAGATCAAAAAGTGTAAAAAAAATAATATTTTTTTAAATAATCGAACATTTGTCTGCGAGCCAGATGCAGCCATCAAAAGAGCCACATCTGGCTCGCGAGCCATGTGTTCCCGACCCCTGTTCTAGAGTGTTCATTCTCGATTAGAGGAGTGTGTGAACGCTGACGGCAAGAAATTCTAGTACGGGGTGGGGGGGTGGGGGGGGGGGGTTAGGGCTTCTTATTACATGTGTTTCTTATTACATATCTACTTATTACATGTTTATGCAACATTCGTTTGTTTGTATAATAGTGCAGTTACAGTGAATAATATATGTACGTGTTTTCCCTTTTTTATCACTGTATAACTACTTTTGCACCACCGCCTGTTATATATTAATATATATATATACATAATACATAATACATAATATATATATATATAATCAGTGACAGTAACATACTTACTTGTTACAGTGGTCTTTTTGTAAAGAATGAGAATAGAGCAAAAAGATAATTCGAATGAAAAACGTTTAGCCCAAGATTATCCCACTTGTCAGATAAAGACCTAAATATTAATATGGTAGAAGTGTAAACATGTCTTCTATAGTGAGTAAAACCACCGTAATTTTACCAACTAATATGGAGCAACACAATTAACTATTGTTTCATTGCCATGACAAAAGAAATAGGAGATTGTTGATTGCTCCAAAAAAAATCAATGATAGTAAAGACAGGAACATAAAATCCCGTCAGACCAAATGGATTCATGAGGCCGGTGAAGCAGACGTCACCAGTTTCCGTAGCCACGGCATACACGGGGGTAGTGTGGCCAGCACAATGCCCCACACGGATTTGTATTAGCGGAACACGCGAGTGCCAGCACTTACATGCCAAGGAGGTGAAGATGGAGGCTATCATGAGGTAAAGTCGTCTTCCGGTTTGAGTGGCCTCTTCCTTGTTGACGTGGACAACACACATAACGAGTGCAGCTGTTGTGAGGAGAATGGCCAGGACAGAGAAAGCCTGGCATGTTCTAATTGAGGCTGGTCAGATGAAACAGAATCACAGAGTTATTTATATATATAAATGTATTGGTTCTATCTGTCTATCTATCTATCTGTCTATCTATCTATCTATCTATCTATCTATCTATCTATCTATCTATATATCTATCTATCTATATATCTATCTATCTATCTACCTAATCTACATAATCTACCTAATCTATCCAATCTATCTAATCTAACTAATCTATCAAATCTATCTAATCTATCTAATTTATCTAATCTATCTAATCTATTTAATCTAACTAAGCTATCTAATCGATATAACTTTCTCTCACTCTGTATATTCATTCATATAATTAAAATACTGTGTCACAAACCAATAATTTTAGTTTGTCTCTCACGAACAATTGTATAGTTTTTTAATAATAATAATAATAATGGTGCTTGTATGGCGCATATCCCGTTGATAACAGTTCTATGCGCTGAAACGACAGTTACATTATACAACAAACGAACAACAGACGAAAATGTAAATATGTATAGGCCTACGCAAATACTGCTAACAAAATAGGTGAGTCTTCAGTCGGCTCCTGAAGGTGTCGAAGTTAGGGCTCTGGCGAAGCTGTAGTGGGAGGTGATTCGTAGGAGAATGCACGTTCGCCAGCGGACATTAGCTTACACGAGGGATCCGCAGAGTAAGCGCACCAGAAGCCGAGCGAAGTGGACGGGATTGGGAATAGAGTTCAATACAGGAGCGAAGGTAATCCGGGGCAGAGTTATTCAGGCACTTATAACAGAGAGAAGCCAGCTTGTAAAATATGAATGGCGTTGATACCCGAGGGCTGGAGCAGAAATGGATGGTTTAAATATCACAAACTAATTAAGAAATACAACCCGATAACAGCCTGTTGCAATGCTCAGAAAAATATAAAGACGAAAGCACTTTCCTTATCCCTTTATGCTAGAACAAATGCATACAAGTACTCTTTCTTCCCGAATGGCATACGGGCATGGAATAGGTTGCCTGAACAAACCAGGAAAACCAGTAACTTAACAACCTTTAAAACATTAATAAAGATGCAATACTAGGCTGGGACCACGGATGAGCGTAGGACGCAATAATCTTCTTTATAGAAGGAGCGTATGTAATATATAAGATAAACTGTCTACTTTAGTGCGAACAATATTCACATATTCTATAATCTGATAAAAAATGTTGACCATTTCGAGTACTTCATTTTGCTATCCAGTAAATTAGGCTTTTGTGACCATTTCCGGTCTTGGATCACGTCCAAACGGTACAGGGAAGCTAAATTAAAAAAATAATTAAAAAAAACAAACATCCTGAAATGTATAGCTCGGTTGAGTGACATAATTAAGTCATTGGATGTGTGTGTGTCATTTAGTTTTCTTTCGTTGTATCCGGGTGCAGAGAGCAGCAGTAAAAAAATATTACAATAAGATAATTTGAGATTTGAAAAAAAAAAAGTTCTGTGTTCTTAGTTTCTAGCTTTTAAATGTTAAATCCAACTTATTTATAACGACTGTATGTATGGCGCACTGATCTTTTTATAGATCAGTGGTATGGCTTGGGAAGCCGGAAGTGCTAAGGAATATCATAATTGAAATCGGAGAAAAGGTCAACTCATTTCGGGGAACTATATTAAATACGTCAAACATTTTAAAGAATTTTTACCTCCCCCCCCCCCCCCTTGTCAACAATTGTCAAACGTTCAGAGGACCCCCCCCCCCTCCTTTTTAATAAAATTACGTCAAACAATTCACCCTCCCCCCTCTATCCAACTATCAATATAGAACAGGGCTACAAAATGTCTACAAATACATTTTAATACATTTGTGTAACTTGTTAATGACTAATATCGGGGTGACCGATCTGAGATCGGTCTTTATAGGCTGAAATTAATAATAGAAATGTCAAGCGTTATCATACTAATATTGTTAGAATATAAGATATATTTCTTTAATATCAAAGATGTTTAAAACAAATGTATTTTGTAGTCATCTCTTCTTTTCCATTACAATATTTTTTGCTTAATTTATTGTAGCCTCATAGGCTTTAAGGGCTTTCAAAAGAACAATTACTTAGTGATATCATTTAATAAATGCCGGTTGATAAGCTGTTAGATAAAGGTGCGTTAAATATAAGCCGCTTATACGGTGGTGCATGTTCGTTCTTCAGTAGCACTGAGGTTGAACTCTTCTTCCAATTCTCTCATCATCATGAAAGCTTGTGCGAAATGGTTGCTTGATCTAATGATTTGTTCCAATAAAATTGATTAGAGATTGACTCATTTCACGATTTAGTTGATGTTTCAGTCGCTCGGTGACGGCGTCATCGGAATCTAAGAAGTACATCTGTCTGTATTGTGGACTTTCAAATTCACCCTTAACATTTTGTGTTGGATGTACTGCTATTATATTCATCTTATTATGGTAGACTTGTCCTGCTGCTATGAAGCTGTAGATTCATTGACTATTGATATGTTCGATCGTCATCTACGTTAAACGAAGCCAGTGCGAAACATCAATTTAAGTTCCTGATCCTCTTGTGGCTTTCTTCTGCGAGCAAGTGACAAAAAATAATTTAAATATTAGATTTAGATCTATAGTTTTTTTAAATTGTAGTTTATAAATTTTTTTTCTGCCCCTTATATAGCCTAGTCCTGTTTTTTTTTCACCCGGGCAACGCCGGGCAATATAGCTTGTTAACAATATAAATTTTAATTTATTCCAAAGCTTTAATATCAACCAAATTGTTTAATGCATTGGAAAGGGCCAAATTAACTTGGACTCTTTCAAACATATAAACTATCAAACACACATCTTATCCCATCTAATTAACAATGGCATCCTTCCGTCTCGCGAGACGATGGTGCATCACCGTGATTCGAGGTTGCACTTCCTCGTGTGGCTGAGCAGGCCTATCCTTGAATGACAGTCTTTTTTACAGCCTTTGCACACGTGTTCTGTGGGTCCTATTTTTTCCGCTTTTCTTTTAGCCCTTTTATTTATGCTCTCCTCCATTCTATTTTCCTCTGCCGTTTTAACCCCTTTCCTGACAACAGTGCGCCAGGTGGACCGATCCTCTGCCTTCTCCTCCCAGTCACTTGTACTTATTCTGGCTGCTCTCATGTCTCTCATACAGACATCTTTATAGCGGAGGCGTGGGCGACCTGTCTTTCTCTTCCCAGATGCCAATTCTCCATATAGGAGGTCCTTTGGGATTCTGCCTGGACTCATTCTTCTTACATGTCCTAGCCATCTTAGGCGCCTTTCACTGAGGACTGCGAACATGCTTTGGGCGCTGGCGCGCGTCAGTACCTCACTGTTAGGGACTTTGTCCTGCCATTTAATGCCAAGGACGCGACGCAGACACCTCAGGTGGAAGCTATTTAGCTTGCGCTCATGGGACGCATAGGTTGTCCATGATTCGCTACCATAAAGCAGCGTGCTGATGACGCAGGCCTGGTAGACACATAGTTTGGTCCTTTCTGTCAGCCTGGTGTTTTCCCAAACCCGTTTACCAAGTATAGCCATTGTGGCAGCTGCCTTGCCGATTCTGCTATTTAGTTCATCCTCTATGGACAATGAGCTGGAAATCTTGGACCCCAAGTAGGTGAAACAGTCCACAACTTCCAGGTTTTCGTTTTCCATAGTAATGATAGGAACGGAGCATGTGTCTTGGACCATGATATTTGTCTTCTTTATGCTCACCTGTGATATCAGGGCCGCATCGTCAGCAAAAAGTAGCTCGCGAATTAGCACCTCTTTCGTTTTGGTTTTGAGAGGATCATCGCACTACGACTCAGAACATCTGATGGCCCGGCCAACATATTTAGTGTGTACGCCCCAACTCTCTGCTCTACCTCAGAAGAGAAGGACCAGTTCTACGACGCCTTAGAACAAGCAATAGCCGGCATCCACAAAAATGAGGCAATCTATCTCTTAGGAGACTTCAACGCTAGAGTGGGGGGAGACCACGTGGCTTGGCCCACGTGCCTTGGTCTTTTTGGAAGGGGCAAAATAAATGAGAACGGACAGAGATTGCTGGAACTGTGTTGTTCACGGGGCTTGTGTGTGACTAACACTTTCTTTAAATGCAAAGATATACACCAAGTGTCCTGGAGACACCCTCGATCGCGCCAATGGCACCAGTTGGACCTCATCATCACCAGGCGTTCACAACTTGCTAGTGTTCTTCTCACCCGTAGTTACCATAGTGCCGACTGCGACACTGATCACTCCCTAGTGGCCAGCAAGGTACGAATAATGCGAAGGAACTCGTATCACACCAAAGAAAAGAGACGTCAACGCATAAACACCTATTGCATGAAGGACCCAGTAAAAACACAGCTTTACATTGGCAAAATACAAGAAGCCCTCCCAAAATCAACCCAAAATGTCACTATTGACTCCAAATGGTCGGATCTCCGCGATTCGATATACGACTCAGCAATACATGCCTTTGGCAAAAAAAAACGCGAAAACACGGACTGGTTCGACGCCAACTGGGATGAAATGAAACCTGTCACCGAAGCTAAAAGGAAAGCTCTCCTGGCATACAAGGAGAAGCCTACTCCCGACACACTGCACGCCCTCAAAACAGCTAAGATGCATGCTCAGAGGGTTGCCCGTCAATGTGCCAATACCTACTGGCTTAACCTCTGCTCAAGCATACAATCAGCTGCTGATATGGGAAACGCCAAAGCCATGTACGAAAACATTAAAAAAGCAATCGGCCCTACGACGTCAAAGGTTGCACCCCTAAAATCCAAAACTGGAGAAATCATCAAGGACGAAGCGGAACAGCTCAAACGCTGGATTGAACATTACCTGGAACTGTATGCAACAGTTAACACAGTCTCCAGCACCGCCCTAGATGACATCCCCGACATGCCGCTCATGGAAGAACTAGATGCCATTCCCACACAGGAAGAGCTAAGCAAAGCCATCGACCGCCTAGCCTGTGGAAAAGCCCCTGGGAGCGATGGAATACCTCCAGAAGCTCTGAAGAACGGCAAGACAGTGCTGCTCCAGCCCTTACACGAGCTGCTAGTCCTCTGCTGGGAACAGGGATACATCCCCCAGGACATGAAGGACGCAAACATAGTCACGCTATATAAGAATAAGGGCGATAGAAGCGACTGCAATAACTACCGCGGTATCTCGCTTCTGAGCATCGTAGGAAAGGCTTTTGCCCGCGTCACTCTTACTCGCTTGCAGAGTTTAGCCTCCCGAGTTTATCCAGAGTCACAATGTGGTTTTCGGGCGGGTCGGTCTACCATAGACATGGTGTTCTCCATACGGCAGATGCAGGAAAAATGTAGAGAGCAGCAGATGCCACTATACATCGCCTTCATAGACCTGACAAAAGCCTTTGATTTAGTTAGTCGCAGTGGGCTGTTCCAAATTCTGGAAAAAATTGGCTGTCCCCCACACTTACTCGCCATCATCAGACAGTTCCATGATAACATGCAGGGCACAGTGCACTTCAACGGAGCCACCTCTGAAGCCTTCCCAGTCAGTAGCGGTGTAAAGCAAGGCTGTGTACTCGCACCAACACTGTTCGCAATATTCTTCTCTATACTGCTCCGATACGCCTTCAAGGATAGTAGTGATGGAATCTGGTTACACACCAGAGCTGATGGAGGACTTTTCAACACTGCCCGTCCCATCTAATTATTTACACTATAATCAACCAGTGCAAAAAGAAATTATTTTTCAACATAAATTAAATACACATTAAAAGGAAAGAAAAATATATTGGTAATAGCTTTAAGATCTTACCCATCTCAGAAACATAACTATCAAGTTAACCATGAATACAAATAATAAAAGGCCTATCTGTGTAAAAGAATGCTTTTGTCACGAAACCTAAACACGTGGTGTATAAAGCATGTAGTTAAAAGATGATTATGAAAGCTCACTTCCAGTTTAGGAAAAGCATACTATAAACTAATTGGTGCTCAAAAAAAAATATAAAAAAATTAAAACATATCTTTCCTTTCTTTTAATTGATGACACAATTTCTTGTTGATTATATTTAATTACGCGTCGAAATCGGTAACGATTTAAATGCTTCAAATTGGGAATTACTAACGCCGATAGTAGCCTAAATATAAAGTCGTCTTGACAATGACGTCAAAAGACTTGTATTGAACGTGATCGCGCTAGATGGGGAACCTAATGACATGCTTTTTTTTCCTTTGGCCCAATTTAAAAGCTATTTTTAGAAATGGTCAGTGTTTGTTTTTTTTTAAATTGAGGGTCAAGCAGAGGTTCAAAAGAAATGAGATTGATCTAAGACATCAATACGACAGTTTTCGCGAAAATCGTAGGGCCCGTTTTCGAGAACGCTGACACAAACACACAAACAAACAAATATACCCACAATTATTTCTCGTTTTATATTATTAGATATCACTCAATGAAACTCTCTCTATAACTTTTTGAATTTATGAACAAAACAAAATTCTATATTCTAGCTTCTATCATTTTGGCGCTAGCCGCTAGACGTTTTGGAGCCAGCTGTTTTGGCGCTGGACGTTTTGGCGCCAGCCGCTTTGGTGCTGGACGTTTTGGCGCCAGCTGCTTTGGCGCTGGACGTTTTGGTGCCGGATATTTTGGTTTCTATTGAGTGGTTGGGTGTATTTTCATATTTTCATCTTCTGTTTGATGACGGCTTGAGTGGTTGGGTGTATTTTCATATTTTCATCTTCTGTTTAATGACGGCTTGAGTAGTTGGGTGTATTTTCATATTTTCATCTTCTGTTTGATGACGGCATTTACAGAATTAAACAAAGGGGAAAATACTTTTACAGAATTAAACAAAGGGAAAATACTTTCACTGTTGAAAAAATAATTATTTAAAAAATCCAATCTTAATCATGTACGTCTTCACGGTGAGACGCTTTGTGATTATAATGTTTAAATATATGAATTATATGATTATAAAGTATAAACTGATAACAAGTTGCAGACTTTTGAAAATAAATGTATCAGAAATCTCCTACGTAGAACACCGGACTATTGCGTATGTGTGTGTCAGAATATCCTCACTATCTAATAACAATATCCAATATCCAACAACAATCAAACGGCGCAAACTGACATGGTTCAGTCATGTGTTGCGGCATAATAACCTGCCAAAAACAATCCTCCAGGTCACGGTAGAAGGTTGACGTCGGAGAGGTCCGTCAGCGGAGATGCTGGTTCGACAATGTAAAATATTGGACAGGGCTGCAGTTGACTTGACTCAACTATTGACAACCGCTAAAGATAGGCAGCAGTGGAAAAAGTTGACTGCTGAGGTGTCCATTCGCCCCCCACCCCTTCAACGACCACAACGGTCATGGGATTGGTGGTGATGAAGATGAAAGTAGTTGGAAGTAATGTAAAGCCAGTGGAATTTTTTTTATGTTTTTAAAGAACTAAATTCGTGGCTTAGAATCAGATAACAGTCTAACGAACATGTAAAAAAAAAGTATCCCGTCGGACCAAATTGATCCATAGGGCCGGTGGAGCGGCCACATTTTCGGCATACTATGTGATTGTTTGACCAGCACTATGCGCAGCCGCCTTTTCTTTACCTCAACTAGTGTCAGGTACCCATCAGAGCTGGGTAGACTCAGGGACACCCTTCAGACCCGGGGAAAAAAATCCTAGCCTGTACCAGGATTCGAAACATGGACCTTCGGTACGCCAGCCGAACGCGCTGACAACCGAATATATGGCACTAAGATAAGAATGCTTTGTCAGTTTGACTTATAAGTTTACAGACGTTTCTTCTAGATAGAATATTATTACGTCCACTAGGCCCAAAACTCATGCAGATCGGCAGTGATTGGTCGGCGGCAGGGCTAGAACCCGGGGCTGTTTTGTCGACGGTCCGGTGAACTAACCGCGGGACCAGCGGTTATGATAAATATATTGCAAGTTACCAAGAACCTATCAATGTATTTTAATATTATGGTATGAGTTTATTGTGACGTGTTTTGTTGTCAAGTCCTACATCGATATTACAATCTCGTTATTCCAAGTATTACAGTGGAAAATGCTTCATTTCTACTCTGGGTGTCGGAGGGAGAAAAATCATTAAATACCAGAATAAACTATAATAAATTTTTTTGATTGCCTGAAATTATAATAAACGTGTTGAATATTATGGACTAAGTTAATTAATTTTTGAAATAAGCCTATGTACTTTTTTTTTTTATAAAATCTTTTTTCTTATTCCATTTGCGAGGACAAATGCATTTAAGTACTCTTTCATCCGGGCATGGAACGGGTTGCCTGAACAAACCAGGAAAACCAGTAACTTAACATCATTTAAAAGATTCAAGACTCAGACCACGGATGAGCGTAGGACGCAATAATCTTCTTTATAGAATGAACGTCTGTAATATATACGATAAATATAATTTTATTTCATCATTAGCGGACAAAACAGCGGCGCCTAAACAGCCTCGGCGCCAAAAAGAAAAACGGTCGCTCTAAATCGGCGGCACCAGAATGTCCTTCTTCGTATAGAAATATATAGCTCAGTGATACTATATGACATAGCTCGATATTCATACTTATGTTATCTTATACATTACAGACGCTCCTTCTATAAAGAAGATTATTGCGTCCTACACTCATCCGTGGTCCGAGTCTAGTCTTGCATCTTTATTAATGTTTTAAATGTTGTTAAGTTACTGGTTTTCCTGGTCTGTTCAGGCAACCCATTCCATGCCCGAATGCCACTCGGGAAGAAAGAGTACTCATATGGATTTGTTCTCGCATAAGGGACAAGGAAAGTGTTTTTGTCTTTATGTTTATCTGAGCTTTGCAAAACTAAAAACTTGAAATAACTGCATCACAATGAATTTTAATTATGTGATTAGGAGGTTTTTTTTATGACGTGGGAAAGAGGGGGGGGGGGGGGATTACAATCTTAACTCTATATTTCGAAAAAAAAGTGCAACCATACACGTCGATAAACTCTAGTTCAAAAATGAGGGGGGGGGGAACCCTGCAGGCTGTACACTATATGCTATTTCGACATTTGTTTCGACATAATATATCAATTAACCTATTTGCGGACTAAGTAGGCCTAACGCAAGTATAACTACAGTAACCAATTATACTTACAATTAAGAAATGCACCAGTAATCGATATGCACGTAACATATTGCTGACAAAGTTGCCAGATACCAAAGTAGATGGTATCCACTTCACCCCAATGAGGGGTCGCCATTCCCGCAATGTGCAGAGCCAGACTCACCACCAGAAGAACAACAGAGACCAGAAAAGCAGGTTTCAAACTCTCCACAAAAGGCATGATTCTACGTGTGCTTGTCTTTGTCTTAGTTAATGATTGTGTGGGCCTTTGTGCGGTGGCAACGTTATGACGTGAGTGTACTTCGCCTCGGCTGACACTACAACAGTCTCATAACATATAGATACTAGAGGACTGAAACGAACTGTAAACCATAGGTTCTCAACGGGGGCTTTTTCGACCCCCCGGGGGGCGGTGAGCAGCTTTAGGGGGCGCTGACGTTCCCGGGGGCGATTGAGGGGGGCGGTGAAGGGCAAGTGGGCGGTACAAATGTATCTGATATAAAATTTTAACACCAATGCTATTTGAATCGATTAGGTTTTTTTTAAAGTTTAAAAAAAAAAAAATGTGATGTAAACGCTGCTAAATATTAATCTGCTAATATTAATTATATTTTTATCTCAGTTTTACTGAGATGTTATTTAATGCATTTAAAACGCGAATAAGGTTCTGCCATTATCGTTAAGCGGAATAGATACGTAGTAATCAAACGAACTGGGTAGTTAATGTAATGTTTGAAAATATACATAGGCCTGTAAATTCTTTAGTAATATAATATCTCTATAATTTTCAAATACTTTTTACAGTTTGATCAGTTATAAATTTTAAGCCATTAATTTTTTTATAAAAGAAAAAAAACATTAGAAATATTAGCTCAAATGAAACGGGCTCATTATCTCCCTATAAATAAAAAAACTATCTCGATGTAATTTTTTTTTTGTTTGCCAATTTTATAATTTTCTTGATATGTCTTTATGTATGCCTTTATCGCCTATTTATTGTTCTTATTTTTTGTACTATTTGGCAAAATAAATATTGCTCATTGTTCATTGACGAGGACTACAAGCGATGGCTACTGCACACAGAAGCGCGTTGGTTAGCAAAAGATGACCGTTTAAATATAATGTATGAGAATTGGATTCGGTGCTCGAGTTTTTTAAAAGCAAATGCGATTCCTTGGGAGAAAATTAAACAGTTTCTCTAAGTGTGAGTTTGGGCAACAATTTTATATTGCCTTCTTATCAACCTCTTTTGTGGAAAGTGGATTTTATGCTAGTACCATTTGGTTTTTAAAAAAGAAAAACAAGACAAGCTGCAAATAAGGAAGCGTGGAGACCTAAGGCTTTTGCAAACAAAATTGAAACACATTTAGACAAACTACTAGCAACACACCAGGCAAACGATTCACATTAATATTGAATTTTTTCTTAAGCCTCTTGTTTAGGTAATTTTTTATTCTAATAATTCGTACAATATGTTTCCTTTTCATTTTTTTTAAAGACAATAAATAAGCACACAAATCTAGTCGGCCCAAAAAAAAATTGCAGAAACTAAATTGACCCTTTAATTTCCAGATGAGTGGGGAGAGTTAGCGCAAAAAAAGTTGGGGGGGGGGGGGCGGTGAGCGGGAAAAAAATTGTAAAAGGGGGCGGTGAGCCGAAAAAGGTTGAGAACCTATGCTGTAAACTAATATACGCCCAATTAAGAATGACTGGTTAACTCCTTGAAGCCTAGTTAACGCGCAAAGCTCTACATGTGTGGTCATTTGTTCACATTAGAATACGACCGCGGTTAACTGTTACAAGAGGATTTTGCGCGCGGAGAGCAGTACATGAGATAATTTGTTTACATTAGAGTTTTATTGCATGTAGCTCTTATTTCGTATTCTAAGATAACGAAATTTAATTTTTCAAAGACCAAATCGACAAGCGTTAAGCTATATTTGCGATAATTTGTTCATAGTAAAATGTGCCTTCCATTAACTTCCTAGGGACTGGTTTGCAATTATTTTACACACGAGGTTTCAACCTAGATATGCCTTGCATCGGCGCTGAATCTTTTCAACCTAGATATGCCTTGCATCGGCGCTGAATCTTTTCAACCTAGATATGCCTTGCATCGGCGCTGAATCTTTTCAACCTAGATATGCCTTGCATCGGCGCTGAATCTTTTCAACCTAGATATGCCTTGCATCGGCGCTAAATCTTTTCAACCTAGATAGGCCTATGCCTTGCATCGGCGCTAAATCTTTTCAACCTAGATATGCCTTGCATCGGCGCTGAATCTTTTCAATCTAGCACAAAAATAATGAAAATGTTTAGTCTATTTCCCCCCCCCCCTTTTTCCCTCCCCGTTAAATCTATGCGTATAAAATAACACTAATACGTCATTCAGATGATGTTAGTTCATAGGAACTGTGAAACAACAGAGTTCGCTAGTTTTCATGGCCACGGCTAGGACGATCCCCGACAACTTTTACTTTCCTCCGACAACTTTTAGTTAGAAGATGGGTAAAGGATTTTAGTTTTGAAGGAAAGACCAGCTAGTCAAATCTCTTGTAGTACTATTTAAAAGAAGCATAGAGTTATGAGTATTTAAAACTACAGTTTAATATCTTAAAAAGTGAATTTTTGAACAAACCAATGAATGAAGTACGGAATTAAGACAATACTTGAAAGACATGATAACAAAACAACAAACTACGGAACAGCATATAGAGCGATTGCAATAGGCGTGGCTTAGGGTTTTATTGACGTACTTGTGTAAATAGCGGCCATCTTGGTGATAATGGCATTAATGGGGAATAAACATTGTTACTTACCATGTGTATTTTAAACCCAAAATAAAAGGAATTAGTTTCCATAAATCTTGATATTCAACTATGATAGTAGTCCTTAGTAGTCCATCCACAAAATAAACAAGATTTTAGGCTTTTATAGTTTTTAAATAGCTCTTTTAAAACATTGTAGGGCCTACATTCTGCTTTATGCTTTACTTTTAGATAGTAAGTTAAATAGGCTAACTTTCGACAATCGACATCTTCAATTAAATATTCTGCACTTACGGAACCTTTTCCATTGATTTTTAATGGTTTAAATTTTAGCTTTGAATGTTAATTTACATCGCTTGACAGTGTTTTATACATGTTTTACGTTATATTGTTGAAATGATCACATATAAAAATAAAACCTTCTTACGGCTTTAGTATTACGGCCCTTATCACCACTAGACAAAGTAAACAAACAGCATGCCCTTTTTATCACGTGAATGCAATCGCTCTATTAAATCAGGTATACCTTTCAGACCAATTTTATCTATAGGGAAAGAAAAGCAGCGTTTAAAAGTTTCTCTGGCCACGACATACAATGGGATGTGTGGCCAGTACAATAATCTGCTACTTTACTTATACCTAGCTACTGTCAGGTACACATCAGAGCAGGGTAGACGCAGGGACATACCTTTAGACCTTGGAGAAAAATCCTAGTCTACACCATGTACGACAGATCGACCTTAATTAGATTCACCATGGGAAGAAAACAATACAACAACATTAAAATGCTCTTTCTGCAAACACCCAAATAAAAACATAGCCCCACAATTTTTTCCACTGCTCAGCACTTCAAAACATATTAAAATTTATTATGTAATATCTACCTTCCCCAAAACACAAAATCATTGAAACATAATCATTTATACCGATTATGAACAGTTGTGAAAAGTCTTCACTTTCTTCACCAATGCCAAGATGGCTGATGAGTCAGGATGATGATGATACATATATGACAGCGGAGAGATTCATTATAAAGACTGTTTGAGCTTTTTCCATACTGTAATAATCAGTTAATGAACTAGCAACATAAAAAAACAACTCTTTAGACACGTAAGGATATTAATTCGCTTAGAATTAAGTTAAGTTTCATACAATATTATGAACCATATCTTATACCACTCAACGAGAACCAGCCAAGATGAAGTTTAGGTGAGGTTGGAGAGACATAGTTTGTACAGGACCGGCTCTAAGGTTTTTGACGCCCTAGGCGAAAACAAATTCTGCCCCCTCATAAAAGTGCCTTCGGCGGGGAGAAACTGAGTAGTGTTAGGGCATACTTTCCTATTTTCTAAGACAACTTAAATAAAATACCCGTCGCCTTTCATTACCTAGTAATTCGTCTGCCTATTTTAGTAGCGCGCAGAAGTATTAAAATTTAATTTAGATTATATTTTTTATTTCCCAAATTAAAAAAAAATTCATCAATTAAGCCCCCCCCCCCCCCCCCCCCCCCCCCGAACAAGTTTTGCGCTCTAGGCAGCCGCCTAGGTTGCCTATATGGATGAGCCGGCCCCTATAGATTTAGTCCTTAGACTAATAGTAGACTAAAACATAATATAAATGCTACCCGACATGGGTAATCGCAAACACTGAAACTTTTCTAAACATTTTAATAGAAGAAACAAATAGGCAAAGAATATGACCCTTATATTACGTCATTGTTGGTAAAGAACATAAAGTTTCCTTGGTTGTTGTAATGTCTTACACCAGATTCTATTCCTGGAAATAGTCAAACACTCACAAATGGTTAATTTGAAGCTGACAATCAAAAAGAATGCATCGTCATATTTATAATCAGGTGTCACAACCCCTGTTAGTTCCTGAAGCTCCTATTTCTGGAAGATGTCGCAAAGCTTACAACCTTTGAAGAGAGAAAATATGTTTTTTAAAGGTCAGGGCATTGTAGTGGTTATACGATGCCCGCGTAGGTCGTGCTTGTTAAACTAGAACCGGCAGCTTTATAAATGGTTAACTTTAGAAAACTAGTATAAGTTCGTGGTAGGCGAAGAGTTAAATTAAAATTCATCATCAAGTGACAAGTCAGCTGACAAATCCACTTTACAATAAGTGGAAACTTTCCTGAAAAAATTATATACCCCCCCCCCCTCAACTACAACTAACTTTGTAAGTCAGTCAATTTTTTTTTCAACTTTTTCTACTAAAAAGTTGAACTTTCACATCCGGTCTTATGTCATCATGCCCCCCACTTTGTACAGTATTCGATGGCCTCTTCTATCTTTTACAATAAACCAGTAGCAAGGCGACCATGACACACACTTACTCACTCACACACACACACACACTCACACATACACAGGCAACCCATTTCATGCCCGGAAAGAAATAGTACTTGTATGCATTTGTTCTTGCATGTGGGTGTAAGAAGGGTGTTTGTGTTCATATCTTATTTCATCTTATACATTACAGACGCTCCTTCTATAAAGAAGATTTTTGCGTCTACGCTCATACGTGGTCCTAGTCTAGTCTTGCATTTTTATTAATGTTCAATATGATGTTAAGTTACTGGTTTTCCTGGTTTGTTCAGGTAACCCATTCCATGCCCGAATGCCACTCGGGAAGAAAGAGTACTTATATGCATTTGTTCTCGCATAAGGGACAAGGAAAGTGTTTTTGTCTTTATGTTTATCTGAGCTTTGCAATAGGTTGTTATTGAGTTTGTATTATGTTTATCTTAGCATTGTAATAGATTGCTAGAGTTGCCATTACGATTTTACTCCACATCAGCAGGGATACATTTGTGCCAGATACACAATCTTCATGCATGCCGTAGCCATCGACAATGTTTCTCTCTACCTAACCAGCGCTATTGGCAAAAAAAATAAAATAATTTTTCTTATCGTTTTGCCCTCACTCCAAATTTCAAATTTCCTGCATAGCACCATGCAACGTGGTGTACTCATTGTTAGAAATCGTATTTCTATTGATCAGTGGTTTGGTAATAAAGTGAGTTAATCCCATTGGTCAGTGCGTATGAGGTTGAAATTTTCTTACAGTTATCTACCTTCTCGATGCATATTAAAAGCCAGAATTCGGGACTCTATCCTGGGTCTAGCCAGGTTTTGAATTCCGTTTTCATTACTGCCCGTGTGACCTAATAATTAACAAATTGATTAAATAATTTATTTTAGACCAAAGCTATTAGCCCAAGACGCACTACAGGTAGCTACGAGCCACTGGGTTTAGGCTACACTTTATCCATTGTTGCTTTAGAAAATGTTCTTTTTTATGACTTAAGCCAACGATCCATCTAAAAAAACTGCACTAGTTCGTCTAGCCACGGGACTTTTGTTGTTTAAAAACAAGGTTACTTAAGGCGCTATAGAATTAGAGACGGGAAAAGTGTGACGGGGGAGGGTTTGGCAGGTTAGGATAACCTTGGTGATGCCATACGGGGCGATTCTGATAGAAAAGAACATTATCTATAAATCTATATATCTATCTATCCATCCATCCATCTATCCATCTATCCATCTATCCATCTATCTATCTATCTATCTATCTATCTATCTATCTATCTATCTATCTATCTATCTATCTATCTATCTATCTACCTGTCTATTTATATATTTATCTGTCTGTCTGCCTATCCATCTATATATACTATAATACTGCCTTTTTATCTATATACCTATCTTTTTAACTATCTATATTTCTATTTTCCTAGCTATCTTTCTCTCATTTACTCTATCCATATGTCTATCTAATATTATATATCTATGCATCGCCTCTCTCTCTCTCTCTCTCTCTCTCTCTCTCTCTCTCTCTCTCTCTCTCTCTCTCTCTCTCTCCGTGTTTCACAATTACACAGTTTGATACCTTCATCGTGATATCTTGTTTTCGTAGAACTGTCAAAGTGCCACGCTTTGCAACAGTAGGACGCCCCCTGTCAGACTCGAGAAGAAATAATATAGCCTAAATTCCTAATATCGCGGGTCGCTAACTTTCTAAAGTCCCCCATGAAAACAGAATACAATGCTTACAACTGGAAATACAAGACAATATAAACAACAACCGACGCGGGTTTAAGGTTCGTTTTAGCGTTAATGCAATTTCATATACTATATTATTATGCCAGTTTATAGATGTAAGGAGATGTATTGAATTCTTATAAACATAAATCACAATAGGCCTATTTATTTGCCACATAGTACATACGTACAACCGAGGAAGTCATAGACAAAGACAAAAACTAGAACATTATAACATTAGCATATACTATGGAATAATATCGAAATAATAATATTAATAATAATAATAATGATAAATTCATTTTAAGATACGATACCCAATTTATTTATCTATACAATTTACAATAAATAAAAGTAAAATAAACAATAACAAAAACACATCAGATATAATAATTAATAAATTAATAAAAACGAGCCAGGCCTATATTCAATCTAAGAATAAGACCCTAAAGATCGTTAATAAGTACAATGAATGAATAATGTAAAAAATTCGAATGAATGGTTAAAAGAAACCCACTTCTGTACATATGGATATTAAAGCTGGTGAAGTGTGTAAACCATCGACACGCTCCCATTATGAGTACACCGGTGGGGAGGAATCAATGTGCACAACAGCCCGTCTTGTCAAGCCCGGTGCCTGGATGTCATATATTCTGAAATTTGTGCTAAAGGGCGACAGTGCAGGAATACAAGCGTGCCATCACATTAAGGATCTGGGGGTGGGGAAGAAATCCGCAGGTGGGGGAGAAGCATGTCCATGCGACTGCGGAGACCGTACCATTCAATACACGGCACAAGTGCGTGCCGTTGGGTGGCTACTCTCGTGCAGGATTTTGGTGTGCCCAGCTTGATCCAACCCTTTTCAAGTTGCGTCCTGGACTTACGATCCGGTAGTCTCGTCTGGTGATATATAAAATCATAAATAAGATCGTTTAAAAAAGACTGCTTTTTTATTTATAAGAAATATGTTCCAGAATGGACTCCCAAGTGAGGAAAGCTCTGGACAACACATGATATTTACTGTCCAGGTTCCACAAAGTTCCACAAAAAAGAGGGTTGAGGGGAGAAATAACCGAAACGGCATGATAGTTTATTTAGTCAACATTTTAAGGGAAGTAATCATGTAAGAATAAAGGGTAGAAAAAAATTAAGCGATAATCGGACTTCCCGAGGTCATTTTTAAAGAATTTAAAATAAAAAATTCTAAAAGGTCATGGAAATAAAAAAAAGTGGTTGTCTCTAGAGCCGTTGTCACCAACAGTTTAAACATTACCGTAAAATCTCAAGTAAAATTTCGCCAAATTATCAGGTTTTAGAACATATAATATATGAAATGACAAAAAAGCAATCCTTAAACGTTTTCCTTATTCCCAAATGGAATGGGAACTGGAATTGTTAACCTTTTATGTTAGGCATATTAATGACTCGTTATCATATATACCAGCTGGTCCTACGGTTAGTTCACCGGACTGTTAACCGACACGTAGTGGGTTCTATCCCTGCCGCCGACCAATCCCTGCCTATTGGACCTAGGGGATGTAATAATCTTCTATCTAGAAGGAACGTCTGTAAAAACGTATAAAAACATATAAGAACATATAAAACGTTAAATTAAAATGCAAAACTTGACTCAAACTAAGAATAGGCCTAAGCTAAGGACGCAGTATAGAATGAGTTTCTGTAGCGTGTGAGACACGATAAGAATCGACGAAAAACCAGTAATATGCATTGGAGTTAAGAAATTGCCTTTGTAAATCATATAATAAGATGCTTCTTCATTCACATACCTGATCTGCTGGTGAGGATAGAAGCTACAAACTTCCCGCTAGGTAAAGCACTTCTTTTATGACATGGAACAGGGGTCTGCAACCTACGGCACGTGTCAAACTTGACACGCAGAGCAATTTTCAATGGCACGCGAAAGAGGAACACCAAAAAAAAAGGCAATTCAAGTGTTTTCTGCACCGCAATTGATTGCTAGAACAGGATAAAGCTTAGGCTGTCTGCACGCTGAATAAATTAGAAATCCTACTTTATCATAGTCAGTTTTTTTAGGAGTCTTCCGCGTGCCATTGAAAATAGTTCTGCGTGCAAAGTCTGGCACGCGTGTCGTAAGTTGGCGACCCCTGCTCTATAATCTATATCTGCAATTTAGTTACAGATGCTGTGGTGATGAAATCACAAAAACACTAGCTAAAGAGAAAAGGTCTATTTAATTTAAAACAAAATAAAAAAATGTGTGTCTCAGAGTTCCTGTACTGTAGTAATAATACAGAAGGTATTAAACTCTAATTTATAAATACAGCCAAATAACAACCTGTTGCAATGCTCAGATAAACAAAGACAAAAACACTTTCCTCATCCCTTAAGCGAGAACAAATGCATATAAGTGCTCTTTCTTCCCGAGTGAATGGAATGGGTTGCCTGAACAAACCAGGAATACTAGTAACTTAACAACATTTAAAACATTAATAAAGATGCAAGACTAGACTCGGACCACGGATGAGCGTAGGACGCAATAATCTTCTTTATAGAAGAAGTGTTTGTAATATATAGCCTAAGATAAGAATAAGAACAATTTTAAAAGGTATTTTCAAATTCAAACCTGCACCGTAAAAAAAAGCCAGTCTGTTTCGATGACATAGTTAAAGGTTAACATCTTTTAATTCTGTAGGCATTAAAAAAATTCCGCCTTAGCTTAGTGTCGCTCCACAATACACGCATTTTTTTCAAAATTTTCTATAAGTGGGAGGCTGTGGGATGGGGGGAGGGGGGGTGAATCTAAAGTAGTCTAGACACGTATCTCCTACGAATTGTCTTTTTTTTTGTTTACTGTAGCACAAAACTGGTTTTTAAATTCTTCGTTGGCTTAGAGTTAAAATGTAGGCCTAATTAATCATGCTTGTCAAGCTGACAACCCCACTTTAAAATAAATGAAATTCTCATGCTAACAAAACAGAATATTCACAACCTACACTGCAAGTCACATTTAGTGAACTTTTTGTTTTTACTTACTTGCATTTGCAGTTTTTTGGTGTTGTTGTTTGTGTTGTTATTTAAATAGAGTAAGGCAGCTCAGTAGTCTCCCTCTACTAGTTTTTTGTTATTTCGCAGTTACCTCCTTCTAATACCTTTATCACATTCTTGTCCTGAATTTCTTGTTTTGTTTTTTTTCACCCCCAATGAATTCTTGCCCTCTTTTTCACCATCAGTATACGGAGCGTAATAGATATAAGCAGCAGCTTAGCCCAAAGACTATAATAAGATGGACCGCTGGCTTTAATATTTCTGTTTTTTTGATGACTCGAATTAGGCTACTTCTTTTAGGAATTCCCGATTTCCTTTTGTACTGTGTACTTCAGTTTTATTTAATCGCTATGATTTCCTCAATGAAAAATTAAAATCAAAATCGAAAGTTGTATACAGCGGGGAACCTTTAGGCAAACGTAGGAGCGTAGAAGTCATTTAAGACAGCGTTATTGGATACGCACGAGAAAAAAGAACATATAAGCTCTAAAAATAGAGCAAGCGGTCCATCTGATTGTAGTCTTTGCTTAGCACATGTAGCTGTTTTTGGTGTCGTATCTAGCAGTATTTCATCATAATTGACATCATTTCTAGTTAGCCATTCTGTTACATAAGCTTATTCGTTAAAGTATTCACGAATTATAAATAGGTGTGTTCTAATTTATTTAAAAAAAATAATTACTTAATTCAATCTAAAAATTGAAATACTTCTGTTTGAAAAAATCTTTTTGCACTGAAGAAAGTTCTCAAAATGTGTTGAGTGTGCTAATTTTATTGTCTTTGTTATTTTCTAATTACAATTTTCAGCGAAGGAGCTCAATTTGATCTAGATCATAGCATAGTCATAAACAATCTTAACTTATATGTTACAGAAGTTGCATTTTTAATTTTTAAATAAGGTTTTTAAATGGTTAATCTTCCTGATTTGTCCAAGGCAACCTATTTAATACCACGATGCCACTCGGTTAGAAACATAATTTGAATTAATAAGCCCTTACATATATAACAATATATTTTTTATATGATAAAACTTAAAGAAAATAAATAACAACACTTTTCACCTCCATGATAGCAAGGGTAATGTTTATATATCATATATACAGACAGGGCCCTATTTAGAATTTTGGGCGCCCTGTTCTAAATTTATGTGGCCTCGCCCTGCCTTTCACATCCCGCAGTAAAGTGTTACATTCTGTAAAATCATACATACCTTTTAGCTTGGTTGGAATTTTAGCGAAAAAAAAAAATTTTCTGGGATGTTTGGGGCCCCTGTTCCAATAGAGCATGTGGAACATTGTTAAATACGTCAATCTATACAGAGTAGGTGTATACAGGGCCGGTGATGCAGCGTTCATCGGTTTCTATGGCCACGGCATATTAGGTGATTGTGTGGCCAGCACTATGCAGAGCCGCCTTTACTTTTACCCCAACTAAGGTCAGGTACGCTTCAGAGATGGGTAGACTCAGGGGCACCCTCCAGACCCGGTTCACCAGCCGAACGCGCTGCCGCTCGACCGACATGCCCCCATACAGTAGGTTATAACATGGGTCGGCAACCTTTTGCTTATAGTGTGCCAAACTAGGATTTCTAAATCATTCAGCGTGCCAACAGCGTGAAAGTCAAACTGCTCAACTATATTATTTTTGTAATACGATTTGTTTAATGTTGTAGCAAGATCAAGACCAAAAATAAAAGTAGCGTTATACAGAAAATCATTAAAGCGTTTTATATTTAATAACAAATTAATCTGTTTATTATCACATTTTTAAATATCCATTCATACCTAATACAAAATTTATTTACATAACTTACTCATAAATGGTTAATTATCAACGATCAACATTTGAATTTAGTTGTCACGATATAATTCTAGTAATAGCTATATATTCATTTTAGTTTGATCTCAGTATAACTGAGATATCCGATATTAATATTATATTATTACTAGTCGTAAGGCGCAATGAGGAACTAACAAAGCGGAATTGATAAGTAGTAATCATGCAAACTAGGTACCTAATGTAAAGTTTACAAATGTACATATACATTCTTTATTCATATAATATATATATATATAATTTTCAACTATCTTTTATTGTTTGATCATTTTATAGTTATAAATTGTAAGCCATTTATATTTGTTTAAAATGAAACAAAAAAAAATATATTAGAAATGTTAACGCAAAGAAAACGTGTAAATTATCTCCCATTAATTAAATGATCCAAATTTGATGCTAGTGATTGGAGACCGACCGAACTTCGGTTTCGGCGCCGTAAATAGGCAAAAAACCTTTTTCGGTTTGGTGACGGTTTCGGCCGAAGTCAAAAGGTTAGTTTTCGGTTTGCTTACGGTTTCGGCCGAAACTGATATTGACTTTCGGTCGTCAACCGAATATCTATTTTAACTTTCAAAATTCAGACTGCTACGTTATTGCTGCATCTATTACTCGTATTGATACTTTCATTTAGTTAAGCTGTTGTGAATTAATCTGTGTGAAGTAGGGATGTTAAACGAAAACCGGAATTCGAGAGGAAATCATTCATAACTGTGTCCCACGATTTATTTATATTTTTATCTCGAACAAATATTTTTAAACCATGTTTGATTCGCACAAAGCAATACATTAACATTATATTCCTTGCAAACACACTTTTGTCAGAGGCGACTTATGTGACCATTATATATATATTGATTTTTTTAGAGCCATTCATTATCACTGTTTGTTCTCTACCTATAAGAACGTCTTGGATCCACTGATATAAGGGACCAGAGATGCCAAAAAAAAAATACAGTTTATTTTTGTAAACTAGTATGCTGAACTTTATCAACTGCTTAAAGATAGATAGATAGATTAGATAGGGCCTATATAGATAAAGATATAGCATGGATAGAGGCGCTATAAGAAGGGCCCATAATACAATAATAATAGTATAGATAGATAGATAGATAGATGTCTAAATAAAGAAATAGATTTCACATAGAAATATCCACTTGAAAAAACCCCCACTAAAAACACATCACATGATTTGTTACTCCTCTACTATTAAATGTGTTTATGCATGGTTACTAATACTAGCCAGTTCTATTAATAGCATAAGTGACTGAATTGCTAATCTGCACACCACTTAGCTAGTTCCCAAACATGCAGTATAGCAAAATGAAGACAAGTTATCTCTAATTATTCGTAGGCATTTTACGAGTCGAGAGGCGATCTATTTTCCTTCCTGGCCCTCATGTGGCTAAGTCAGTGCCTCACATAGGGGTGGGCAGAGGGGGCATATGCCCGTTTGCGGCACTTCCAGGCGGGCGGCAAATGTAGTCTATATATAGCAAATATAGCACTAAGCAAGCAGTTACAGTATGCAAGGGGGGCGGCGCTGAAACTTTTGCCCTGGGGCGCCAAATAAGCTTGTAAAGGCACTGTGTGGCTTAAGGGGCCAATCCTGGAATTGCAGGCACGGTCACACTGGATGCCGATGAATGCAGCGGAGGGGGACCATACTTTTTTTTCCACCTTCTTGTTCCTTGTGTGATCCTCTCCTGCAAGCCGGGAACCTTCTTTGATCCCTGCCCTCCAAGTGGGCCTATCCTAACTATAATAAACGTTTAAACCTGAATCGCTCAAATCTAATCATTCTATTTATTTGAAATAACAACACAGTGATAAAAGTCTCTACAAGGATTAATTCTTTAAAAATTTGCTTCATCCAGCATGGCATATTGGAATTAAATTGGTTTGTGGAAAAGGAAAAACCTAAAAGGAAAACAAAACCACCTAAAGCGCTTTTTTAATTAATTAGAGTAGTAGTATTTACCAATTATGGTAAAGTACCCTTAATAAGGCCGGTTAAGCAGCGTTCACCAGCTTCTGTAACCTCGGCATTGTGGGGCCATCACAATGCACAGCCGCATTTACTTTACCCCAAGTAAGGTCATGTACCCATCAGAGCCGGGTGAACTTGGGGAAACCCTCCAGACCAGAGAAAAACCCTAATCCTCACCAGGATTCGAACCCGGGACCTTCGGTATGGCAGTCGAACGCGCTACCGCACGGCAACCATGCCCCTTACAGCTTGGACTTTTTTTTGTAGACTGGTAGACTGGTAGACTGGTAGACGACTGGTAGACTGGTAGACTGGTAGACCTACATTAAACCAAAGACTAGTTAAAGAAACAGTTATGACTAGGAATATTGAAATAGACTATTAAAAACTAAAAAGAAAAAAACTATGCACACAACACAATTTGTTTGAAGCATGTTGACAAAAGTAGTAAATACGTCTACGAACTAGAATCTAGTCAACGTTATCTTCTCTTATATGTTACAGACCCTCCTTCTATATAGAAGATTATTGCTTCCAACGTTCATCCGTGGTCCGAGTCTAGTCTTGCATCTTTATTAATGTCGCCAAATAACAGCGCATTCAAAACAGTGCCGCTCGCCCAGTCATGCGTAAGTCAAGGCGAGATTCTGTGACAGTTCTCCTGCGTCAGCTCCCTGTGAAAGCCAGAATCGAACATAAAATTGCGCCACTTTGCCACCAGTGCCTTTATAATAATGAGATGCCGTCCTATCTCAAGGAACTAACTAAACCGTATGTTCCGCAAAGAACACTTCGTTCTGCCGACTCCTCGCTTCTGGAAGTGCCCCGCTTCTCTCTGAAGACCGTTGGCCTTAGAGCCTTCTCAATTCTCAATATCCCGTCCGAAGGTGTGGAATCTACTTCCCATTCAACTCAAGCAAACAAGCTCCATTGATACCTTCAAAAAGAACTTAAAAACTCATTATTTCAATATTTAGCTTAGTTAACATGCTTTGGAGCCCTACTGTCTTATCTATATGCTCTCTCTTATTCTTTATCGCTCCCAGTGGAGCATAAGGCATCAACATAGTTCCGCCAGGCCTCCCTATCCTGGACGAGCCATCTGATTTCATGCCATGTTTTGTTGGTGGCCTTTGCTTCCTCGTCCATTGTCCTCCTCCACGTTCCCATTGGCCTTCCCCTTCGCCTTTTCCATTTCAATGCACTGCCTGGGAGCCTCTTTTAGTCCATGCGGAGGATGTGACCCAGCCATCTCCATCTTCTTTTCTTGATTTCCTCGATGATGAAGTTTATTCCAGTTCTCTTGCGAACTTCACTGTTGGCGATGTGGTCTTCCCAGTTAATCTTTAGTATGCGTCGGAGACATCTTCCTTTAAACCATCTAAGGCGGCTTTCGATTTTGGTATTGGTCTTCCAGGTCTCTGCAGCATAGAGAAGGACTGAGCGTACATTTGACTTGTATAGATTCAGTTTTGTTCTTAGTTGCAGAGAGGATGACTTCCATATTTTCCCCAGTTTTTACCTATATGCTAGGTCGATTATTGTTTTGTTTTAATTGTTTGATTTGTTCTATGTTTGTAAAGTTTTGAATCATCATTTAGTTTTGTATCTCTTGGCCTATAGATTGTATCCGTCTTCTTTGTTGTTATGTTAAATGCGCTCTGAGCTTACATTATGTTTTTTGGTAGCGCTATACAAATGTCATTATTATTATTATTATGTTTTATATGATGTTAAGTTACTGTTTCTTTCTGGTTTGTTCAGGCAACCTATTCTATGCCCGAAAGCCACTCGGGAAGAAAGAGTACTTATATGCATTTGTTCTCGCATGAGGGATAAGGAAAGTGTTTTTGTCTTTATGTTTATCTGAGCTTTGCAACGGGTTGTTATTGGGTTGTATTTCTAAATTAGAGTTTAATGCCTTATTATTATAGTTGCCGACTCGTGCACTATAGGACAGAAGGGTAAAGAGTAAAGTAGTAATAATACGGCCTTAAAACAAGCTGGCCAAACTTGAACTGGAGCCCATACAACCAGAGCCGTATATAGGATTGTAGGGGCCCTGTTACTAAATTTATGTGGGGGCCCCTCGTGGCCTCGCCCTGCCTTCCACATGCCTCAGAAAAGTGCCGTTAATTCATGTTACGTTCTGTAAAATCATAAATTGTATGTTGCGCTTAGCTTGGTTGAACTTGAGAGCGATTAAAATTGTAGGGCAATAAATGCAATTTTATTTTACATTGTCAATGACAGAAAGGGGATGTCACTAAAAAAAATTCTTTTAGTGATGTGTGGGGGCCCCTTCTGTGTGGGGGCCCCTGTTCCAATGGAACATGTGGAACATGCCTAAATACGCCACTGCCTACATCACCGCAGAGCGATAAACAAGGTCACCACTATTTACAATATCGTGAACCGCCACGTGGAAATGTCCACGCAGCCAGGTCGAATCCATCAGCTCAAGCTGCATGTCCCACATGCACGCACCGACGTCTACAAATATTCTTCTTTTCCCGTCAGCCATTGGGCTGTGGAACACCCTGGACCAGGCCTCCATCACTGCCCTTACTGTTCCGGTATTCAAATCGTCACTGAAGGGCTGGACTAAAAACCTAAAGTGACACTCTGTCATTTGTTTATAATTGTTGTTTGTGATGGGTTTTTTTATTTTATGTTTAGTTAAATTGTGGACTCTTTCCTCGATCCTAACGGGGTCGGCACATTATTATTATGAAGAAGAAGAAGAAGGAATGTCTTTAAATTCTTCTTGAATGACTCTTTTGTCGCAGTGTTTTTTTAGTGTCTCATGTAAGCTGTTCCACAGTGAAGGCGCCAAGAGTCTTTTTCCTGTGACTATCAAAACATGGAATTCTCAGGAGAGACCGTGTTGATGAGCGCAGTATCTTTAATGGCACACGCTTTGGTATGAGCTCTTTGAGATAGGCAGGTGCGGTGCCTTCCACGCATCCATAGTCAAGGGAAATAATCTTGTGATCAATGCGCTTCGTCACAGGGAGCCAGTGGAGCTCTTTGAGAACTGGGGTGATATGGTCATGCTTCTTTACTCGTGACACAATGCGTGCTGCAGTATTCTGAACTTTCTGTAGTCTTTCTAGTTGGTTCTGGGGTAACCCCCACAGGCAAGTGTTACAACTCCAGTCTTGACTGTATTATAGCGACAGCAATAGCATTGGCTGTTTTTCTATTAATTAGAGGTCGCAGCTGACCCAGGGCACGAAGATGAAAAGAGCAGGCCCTAACCACAGTACTGCTGTGTGGACCTAGTGTTAGTTTATTGTCAATAATAAAGCATATAAGTACTCTTTCTTCCCGAGTTGCATTCGGGCATAGAATGGGTTGCCCGAACAAACCAGGAAGACCAGTAACTTAACATCATTTAAAAAATCAATAAAATGCAAGACTAGACTCGGACCACAGATGAGCGTAGGGCGCAATAATCTTCTTTATAACAGAGCGTCTGTAATATACAAGATAAGATATTGTCGAAACATTATCATTTATTAGTCAAGATGAGGATCTAACACTAACACATGATAATATTAATTATAATCTGATCTCAGTTTAATTGAGATGTCCTTGCTTATGTATTTCTAATCGACGCTGGAGAAGTATTAACATTAAACGGAATAGACACATTGTAATCATACAAAATGGGTAGTTAACGTAATGTTTAAAAATATACATACAAATTCTTAGTCATATAATCTTTATTTATATAATTTGCAAATACTTTTTACAGTTTGATCATTTTTAATTGTAAGCCATTTATTATTTTATAAAACAAACATATTAGAAATATCAGCGCAAATCAAACGGTTTAATTATCTCCCTTTAATATAATCTATTGTAATATAGCAAATAATACTAACTAATTATTATTCTTTTGTATAAAGCTAACAATAAGGTCTTCACTACAAGATTTAATTATAAGAGCATTGAATTAACCTGCAAAATACCCTGCATTAATTGTTTGTCCATTTACGGAGTTTATCTTTTAAACATTAATAATTACAGAAATTACATAATATATTGCTATTAAAAAGGTCGCTTACAATGAATAGATTAGTGATACAAATACATTTATCTTAGGCCTATAATTTTTTTTTATGTAATTAGTCTGTAATCAATTAATGAGCACTTTTTTAAAATGCTTTACGCTGATTGTTTAATATCGGATACATAGGCTATATAGTTACTTCTAAGTGTAAGTTGAACCAAAAGCTGAAAGTAAAAAAGCGAATGCCTAACAGTTAAGGAAAGCAGATGACTTTCTTAAGCAGCTTCCTTCCAGATCTTTTCCACAATTGGACACACTTGGATGCCCATTCTTCTAATGATTAAAATTCAACTTGCCGCATTTGAAAATCGCCAATATCCCTACACTTAAAAACATATCTACATCTAAGAAGGTTGTAGTAAGATCAAACCAGTTAGGCTTGGTGTGGTATGAATTGAATTGAATTGTTGAATTTCCGGCTCATCAACATCGAAGGTTATATAGGGCCTTTTTGATAACGTTGTTGTCATTTTTCTCTTGTATCCATTTTATTGTTCTTATATCTTTAAATTTTGTTGTACAGTTGTATGTCTTTAATATAGTTTATTATATGTTTTGGTTTAATTTTGCTGAAAAGTTCATGAAGAGTTCTACAGTAATAGAATTTACGTCGAATGTCATCAAATGTATTACATTCCAACAAAATGTGAGACACTGTTAAGTTGGCGTTGCAGAAAGCACACATTGGGGCCATTTCTCGTTTTAAGATAAACGAATGTGTTAGTTTCGTATGTCCTGTATGTAGTCTGCAGAGAATAACTGCGTCCTTTCGAACAAGTTGGCCTGTATCATGCCAGGTTTTTGAATTTTCCAAATACTGCAGTTTATTGCATTCGGTATTCAAGAAGTTAGTCCATGTTTGTCTTTCATGTTTAATTATTAAAGGTTTCAAGTCTCGATATGGTATTGGGATAATACTCTCTGATAACAACAGGGCGGCTTTAGCCTCTCTGTCAGCTTTTTCATTTCCATCTATCCCTGCATGACCAGGAACCCAACAGAAAACGACACGTTTGCCTCTTTCATATATTGATTGGTATTTTGTCAAAATGTCCAAGGCAGATATATTCCTGGTATTACAGTTTCCCATAGCAGTAAGACAAGATAACGAATCGGATAAAATAACAAAATTTTGGTTTTCTGATTCCTCTGCAATGTCTAATGCCAGGCATATTGCTAAAGCCTCTGCAGTATTTATTGAGATACTGGAATTATATTTTCTTTTTTTACTTGTATTTGAGGTAAGAGCAACCGAAGATGTCGCTGTATCATTTTTCGATCCGTCTGTGTATATTTGTACATAATTTGGGTATTTTTGTAGCACTTCTTGGAACATATCCATGCAAGGATCCTTTTTATTTCTATGGTTTAATTCTAAGTTTATAGGCGGGATTTCAAAAAGCCATGGTGGAGTTTTTGGTATATAATATCTTTTTATAAATCTAAATTCAATTTTAGTTTCGATCATTTCTTTTTCAATTCTAAGTCCAAAAGTTGGTATATATTTTGAGTTTTCAGTAAAGCTGTTTTTTTCTTGTGGGTGAAAAACACATAAATACGCTGGATTATTCGGTAAGGATTTTAGTTTTAGTGCATATTGTAATGATAGCTTGAAAGAATGGTTCGATAACTCCGCTTTGAGTGCTTCGGTGTTCCACTGAAAAAGCCCAACTATCTATCTTTATATTCGCCCTAATATAGGGATTATTTAACGTCAAGATATGTTCAGTTTGAATGCAAATCTATTCCAGTGGTTCTTGTAAATGCAAGTTCAACTCACTGAAATGTGTCGCTGTGTCATTCAGAAACATCGGCTTCAAAAGTCAGAATCCTCATTCAGAATTCAGCTCTTTGAGGTCTCTCGCGTGCCAAACTTGGCACGCGTGTCTTAGGTTGCGGACCACTGCTCTTGTGTTTCTAGGTTTAATAATTTGACTATTGATGTTACTCTTGTCAGTTGTGAATATGCGCTAGTTTTGAACCTTGCTGCTCTGGTATAGAAATTTTTAGACTCCTACTTTTTTACTTTTATATTAAGTCGGTTAATGCAACATTTATTTGCTGCGTCCTATGTTTGTAAAATTTTAAAAGTTTTTATTAGATTTATATCCCTTTTAGCCTTGAGAATTAATTATATCAGTGTTCTTGCTTGTTTGTTGCTCAATGTTACATGCCCTCGGAGCTTACATTGTATTTGTTGGCAGCGCTACTCAAAAAGAGATATTATTATTTAAATATTGGTCTTACTCTTGTCAGAACTTAAAAACTCATTATTTCAATATTTACCTTAGATAACATTTAACATGCTTTAGAAACTTAGTGTCATATATATGGGTTGGGTCGGTTATACTACATTTATTTGTTTTGTTTTTTTTAATCATCAATTTAGCTCTGTCACCTGGCCTAGGGTAATATCCGTATTCTTAGTTGTATGTTAAACGCGCTCTGAGCTTACATTATGTTTGTTAGCAGCGCTATACAAATATTATTATTATTATTATTATTATTATTTTTGTGACAAAGGATATTATTTAAAAGTGTATAACGCCAAAGACTCACAGAAACATGCACTCTATCTGACCTTAATACTTTCTCAGAAGATCACAACCAGGATAAGTCTACTCCTAAATAAAAAAAAAAAGAACATAGGGTCTATGAAAGTTATTTTGCATCACTTGTTGTGAAAGGCGAATGTTGACGGGCGCACAATAGTCACTAATAGTGTGTAGATATTTCCGAGTTGACACCTTTTTGCACCAAATCTGACCGAATGTGTTTTCTTATAATTTTTTTTACTATCTGTATCACTTCAAATGTAAGAGAGAAAAACATGAATCTACAAATGTAATCTATCAGGCAGTAGAAATACTAAACCTTTTTTTTAAATATAGGAATGTTTCCTAGGACATAGGGCTAACAGATATTGTATCTTTATATCTATCCTCTATCTATGTATCTATCTATCCATCTAGCATTTTATTTTTCTATCTATCTATTGATCTATCTTCTATCTATCTATCCATCTATCTTCAATCTATCATCTGTCATCTATCTACCCACCTATCCAGCTATTTGTACTATCTATCGATTATCTATTTATCAGTATGTAACATAAGACTATTATTGACCTAAATATTACTTTTGAGATGGTTTTAGCTAGAAGTTCGGTATTCTATCTGCTCCACCAAAAAAAGTAAAATTTTTACCCAACTTCATCATATCTTAGGCTTAACAATGAAATAATATGATGAAAGAGTGGTTGTTATGTTCCGAAGTATTGCGTTTTAAATTCTGATAAAATCCGCATATTTTAACTCTGGCTAAATAGAATATGGAGTACGGAGGCCCAGTGAAGGCTAGGATTTGTTCCCGGGCCTGGAGGGTGTCTATGAGTCTACCCAGCTCTGATGGGTACCTGCCCTTAGTTAGAGTAAAGAGAAGGCGGCTGTGCATTGTGCTGGCCACACACTCAACTAGCATGCCGTGGCCACAGAAACTGGTGAACGCTGCTGCACCGGCCCTATGACCAATTTGGTCCGATGGGTACTTTACTTTACTTAAACAGGATGGATTCAGCTCTCCGATGGAAAAAGAAGATTTGCAGAAGACTCATTTACTTCCCCGAAAACCTATTCAGAAAATGAAAAACTGTATGTGCATTTGAGGGAAACACAATCCTTTGAAAGTGATCTTGAGTAGTGTGTATCGCGTGGCATGAGCGCTTTGCTTCCCTCTATGAGTAGTGTGTATCGCGTGGCATGAGCGCTTTACTTCCCTCTATGAGTAGTGTGTATCGCGTGGCATGAGCGCTTTACTTCCCTCTATGAGTAGTGTGTATCGCGTGGCGTGAGCGCTTTGCTTCCCTCTATGAGTAGTGTGTATCGCGTGGCATGAGCGCTTTTTTTCCCTCTATGAGTAGTGTGTATCGCGTGGCATGAGCGCTTTACTTCCCTCTATGAGTAGTGTGTATCGCGTGGCATGAGCGCTTTATTTCCCTCTATGATACCGTCAATTCCTTTGCTTGTAAATATGAGTAGTTAGAGCTGAGAATAATTAACTTAGCTAGTTGGCTAATTGGCTTAGGCAGGGGTCGGCAACCTTTTCATAACAGTGTGTTAAAGTATGATTTCTAATTCATTCAGCGTGCCAACCGTCTAAAAGTCATTTTGTCCCACCAAATAATTTCTTGTAGACGAGACCTAAAGTTTCTAATTTTATTATTAATTTTTTTTATTCGGGTGTGTGTGTGTGTGGGGGGGGGGGTCTTTTGCTTGCCATTGACAATTGCTCTTGCATGCGTGCCGTCAATTGCCGACCCCTAGGCTAATGTATGACCGAAATGCGAAGGTAAAATCAGTGACCTTTTGCCAACAAATCAGTTACGGTTATTTAAACAACAAAGAGATATTATAATTAATTAGCAGACAGTAACTTAACATCATTCAAAGCACTAATTAAACTGCAAGACTAGACTCAGACCACGGATGAGCTTTGGACGCAATAATCTTCATTTATAGAAGGAGCTTCTATAAAATGTAAGATAAGATACGAAAAATAATATAAACTATTGGTTTGCGTTTTCACTTCATTTTTTGTTAGCAAGTAGATCTAATTAAGTATGTCTTCTTTCTGTTTATCTATACTAGGTGAGGAAAAGGGCCATTGAAGAAAGGGCTATTTGAAAAGAAGGAAAGGTTTGGGTCTTGACTTTGTATTAGCTACCGGCTCTGGGGACGCAGAGGATGACGCACTGCATAGGCAAGGACGGCCGGCCACTGAGGGTGGTGGGCCCCGACTACGTGCACCACTATCCCAGCTTCAAGAGGGTGCAGCTGGCCGCGGTGAAGGAGAAGCTGTACAACCCGAACTTGCCCACGCTGAGACACGAGTATAGAGACAATGTGAGTGATAGGCAATAATATATCTTGCACATATTTGTAGGGACAATATGATAGGCAATAATATATCTTGCACATATTTGTAGGGACAATATGATAGGCAATAATATATCTTGCACATATTTGTAGGGACAATATGATAGGCAATAATATATCTTGCACATATTTGTAGGGACAATATGATAGGCAATAATATATCTTGCACATATTTGTAGGGACAATATGATAGGCAATAATATATCTTGCCGTGCTGAAGACGGCTGGCCTAGCGGTTAACTCACCAGACTGTCAACCAAAAAACCACTTGACACGTCGCGGGTTCGAGCCCCGCCACCGGCAGATCCCTGTCGCCCTACAGGAGTTTTGGGACTAGATGACGTTAATATTGAGTTGTTATCACATGCGCTTAACCGGCAGCAGTGAAACCTCTCACAGATTAATAGTCTTCTAGAGCGCACTGAGCATGCTAAAATAGCATGGATAGAAGCGCTATATAAATCACCATTACCATTACCATACTTGTAGGGACAATATGATAGGCGATAATATATCTTGCACATACTTGTAGGGACAATATGATAGGCAATAAATTATATTGCACATATTTGTAGGGACAATATGATAGGCGATAATCTATCTACACATGTTTGTAGGTACAATATGATAGGCAATAATATATCTTGCACATATTTGTAGGGACAATATGATAGGCAATAATATATCTTGCACATATTTGTAGGGACAATATGATAGGCAATAATATATCTTGCACATACTTGTAGGGACAATATGATAGGCGATAATATATCTTGCACATACTTGTAGGGACAATATGATAGGCAATAAATTATCTTGCACATATTTGTAGGGACAATATGATAGGCGATAATCTATCTACACATGTTTGTAGGTACAATATGATAGGCAATAATATATCTTGCACATACTTGTAGGGACAATATGATAGGCAATAATATATCTTGCACATACTTGTAGGGACAATATGATAGGCAATAATATATCTTGCACATACTTGTAGGGACAATATGATAGGCAATAATATATCTTGCACATACTTGTAGGGACAATATGATAGGCAATAATATATCTTGCACATACTTGTAGGGACAATATGATAGGCAATAATATATCTTGCACATACTTGTAGGGACAATATGATAGGCAATAATATATCTTGCACATACTTGTAGGGACAATATGATAGGCAATAATATATCTTGCACATACTTGTAGGGACAATATGATAGGCAATAATATATCTTGCACATATTTGTAGGGACAATATGATAGGCGATAATCTATCTACACATGTTTGTAGGTACAATATGATAGGCAATAATATATCTTGCACATACTTGTAGGGACAATATGATAGGCAATAATATATCTTGCACATACTTGTAGGGACAATATGATAGGCAATCATATATCTTGCACATATTTGAAGTGACCATATGATAGGCGATTATCTACACATGTTTGTATGGACAATATGATAGGCAATAATCTATCTTGCACATATTTGTAGGGACAATATGATAGGCAATAATCTTTCTACACATGTTTGTAGGGACAATATGATAGGCAATAATTTATCTACTCATGTTTGTAGATACAATGTAAGTGATAGGTAACATTCTGGGTCTAAAGGCAATGTATGTGATGAGTAATAATCTGATTAATCTGCAAAGCTGTTATGGGTACCGGCCATAACTTGGGGATAGGTAAAAGGAGGATTGGCATTGTGACGGCCACTCAATCCTCTTGTATGCCGTGGCCATGGGCATTTGAGAAGACTGTGCTTCAATGTGATCTGAAAAGGATAGCTTACTTTTTGTGGAATGAACAAAATAGGTCTCACCAATTTGTATTTTGTTGAATAAAACAATGCTATTGAAATTGACTCGAGATCCATTGTGTTATGCAAGGCGTCATGTGAAATAGCAATAGTTGTCATGGTAACCTTCACATATGGTTTCCTTGTCAACAGGTTATAGGCAAGCTGTGCGACGAGCATTGTAAGACCACCACGTGCTGTACGCCACGTGACTTCGCGGAAGCGGAAATGAACGCGTTCAGGCCCCCGGAGAAGCAGCTGCACTGTCTGGACATCACCGCCACTGGCAAGGCTCTGAGTCACATGTACTTCACCCCTCAAGATGTACAGGTAAAATAGAAGCCAGTTGTAACCGAAAATACTTTTAACACATCAGAAGATACAGGTGAAATTTTAGCCATATTTAGGCAAAACTCTGTTCACATCAGAAAGTACAGGTGAAATTTTAGCCATATTTAGGCAAAACTCTTTTCACACCAGAAAGTACAGGTGAAATTTTAGCCATATTTAGGCAAAACTCTTTTCACATCAGAAAGTACAGGTGAAATTTAAGCCATTTTTAGGCAAAACGCTTTACACATCAGAAAGTACAGGTGCAATTTTAGCCATATTTAGGCAAAATTCTTTACACATCAGAAAGTACAGGTGCAATTTTAGCCGTTTTTAGGCACAATTAATTACACATCTGAAAGTACAGGTGAAATTTTAGCCATATTTAGGCAAATATCTTTACAAATCAGTAAGTACAGGTGACATTTTAGCCATATTTAGCTAAAATACTCTGCATTTCAAAAAGTAAAGAATACATTTTAGCCATTTTTACTCCCTTTATTTTAAGTTGTTATTTCTGTCTGTCTGTATGGATGGTTGTCATCATCGTGCAAGAATTGGCTTCCATTTTTTTACCACTTCCCGTGGTCCAATCGAGCTGAAATTTGGACAGCAGACTTGCCCCGACTAACAATACATTCTATCAAATTTTCAGTTAAAACAACTTAATTATACTACACTTATGACAATCTTAATTTCTTAAATGGAAAGTATAAGTAAAATTTTGGTTTCACTTTAAAAAAGCCTGTGCAACTTTTTATAGTTTTTCGGCGCAAAGCTAGAAAAAAAAATTATGCGCTAAGATTATTTTTAGAACAATTCATACGGAGTAAGGAGATATTTTAGAGATTTGCGACACAGATATTTTTCTGTACGTTTCATTTGCAGTAGTCAATCAATTGTTTAATTACATGTTGGTAAACTTAGTTTGCAAATAAAGGGAGTATAATAAAAACTTCGTTGTTATGGTTTTCGTGTTAGTAAAAATGTTTTTAATATCATGAAGTATAGGTGACAGCTTAGCCAATCAGAGTCGTTTAATTTTGACCTTATATCTCACCTAGATGGTACAGATGATTGTTAAGCCATCATGACAAAATGCTTAATGTACAAATGTATCTGGGCATTGGGTTGATTACTTTATCCCTTAGTAACCACTACAACTATTGAGCGTAACGTCAGTAGATCACAAAATAAAAAGCTTCAATTTTAATTTTCTGAGATGATAGATCTGAAAAGTTAAAAATATTTGTAAAGTAAAGACCGACTCCCCCAATCCCCACTCTAAAATCTTTTGAAACATTGCTTATTAGTTAACGGCACACGTGGTGATTGTGTGGCCAGAACAAAGTTACATTCTTCAATAACGCCGCGCGATGGTTGTGTTGTTCCTTTGTCAGAGAGCGTCAGAGGCGTGGAAGACCTATGTGGAGCACTCCAGCTTAGCCTGGCAGCGGCTGCGGAAGGAGCCCTTACCTAGAGTGAAGTACGAGGACTTTCACTTCGACGGAGCCGCCGTTCGAGTCATTAAACCGGAAATAAGGAACTGGAGGTAATGGAAGATCTGTGTGTGTGCTTTAAATCCTTTATATTATCTTGGCCTGACCCACTTCCTTTCGTCATCCTATCAGGATGAAAAATTGCCCATAGACTCGTCGCCGACATTCTGACTTAAAATCCCAAATCTATAACTTTTTTGAGGTGTACATTTCAGAAACCTTTATGTTATCTTCTTCTTTGTTGGTGAGCATGTTGTTTCTTAGTAGCCAAATCTTAGGAAGGCTTACTAACCCACTTCCTTTGCGTCATCCTATCATGACGAAACATTGTTCATAGACTTGATGTCGATGACGAAACATTCTAACGCCCCCCGCCATAAAAACCATAACACTTTAGGGTGCGCATTTTAAAATCCTTTTTAAAACGTCGCTTTTGAGTCTGGCATATTTAGGTAGGTAAATTCTACCATGCAATGATGGGTACCTGACTTTAGTTGGGATAAAGTAAAGGCGACACAGTCTCCTAATATGGCGTGGCCACATAAACCGGTGAACGCTGCTTTACCGGTCCTTGGATGAATTTGGTCCGACGGGATACTTTTTTTTACTTACTTCTATAGTGCGTACGCGATCTATAGTACTTTAAAAGTAGTTTTGGTCAGAATGAAAAGTAGTAGATATCGGTAACTCATACGAGTCCAGTTACACGAACACTCGATAACATCATACGATATGTACAGTAACAGCAACACACGCTAGGCTATATCACTCTCTTCACATAGCTTTATCCCAGTGTGACATTTAACACCAGAAAGCAGCGAATATTGTGGGGAACGACGAGGTTAATAATTGAAAAATGTCATTGGAACGTTGATCGCCACAACGATTGGTTTGTCCAGATCTAAAAATAGACGGTGACATTTCCCCGTTTATTTGTTTTTTTTTTGTTTGTTTTTTTGTTTTGCCGAACAACATGTACAAGTCATACCCGCCCCAATATTTATTTCTCTGTCTTTTATAACTGTATAACATTTGTTTTTTTATGGGGCACGGTGGACCAGTGTAAGCGCGTTCGAATCCTGGTGAAGGATAGAATATGTTCCCGGGTCTGAGACGGTGTCCCTGGGTCTACCCAACTCTGATTTGGTACCTGACATTTATTTACTTACTTAGACTTAGATACTCCCGCATCGGCCAATGAGAGTTCTCCAGTGGGCTCTGTATTTTGTAGCCGCTGCTGTAACCGCATCGTCGCAGTTTATATCAACAGAGTGGAGGTCATCGGCGATCGTTCTACGCCATGTTGTTTTAGGTAGCCCCTGTCCGCGTCGTTCGTTGGGGCAAAGTAAAGGCGGCTGGACATTGTGCTGGCCATAGAAACTGGTGAACGCTGCATCACCGGCTCTATGGGTCATTTTGGCCTGACAGGATAGTGACATTTTAAAAATTTGAAACTCTCTCTCCCTCCATTTCTCATTTTTCTCGTAATTGTGTACTATATATACTAGAGAGAGAACTGACGTATTGCAACAAAATTGTTGTACGCTAAAACGCTCAAACCCAATTTTCTAAGGGGTTCACGACTATTATGTTAAAAATACCAGCAAACAAACAGACGTGGAAATTTATTGTTCTAGAATCTTGGGTTTCAAAATATGAATTCCAGCCGTACAAAAACAACAATACATTGTATTGATCACACAATACCCTAGTAGGCCTATTGTTGTTGTTTTTTCAATGTTGTTTGGTTGTTGTTTACCCAATTACGATTTGCCCGTGTACGTTTTTAATGAGCTGCGTATCCCGGTTCTCTCTTCCCGGCAGGCAAACCTTCAAGTGTGAATCCCAATTCGACCCGAACGGGTACCGCCAGCAGATGCCCACCCCCTGCGAGATCAACAGCAGGTACCGGTCAGCGCACCCGATGTACCAGCGCAACATGTCGGACCGGGACTGGATGATCCCGTCCGCGAACGCGGAGCACTTTGACCCTCTGGTGTACAAACCTTGACCCTTCCACGTCGCTCTTACGGGGTAGTGTTTGTTCTTGTCTATAAGGTCTCTTCGATTTCTATAATGAAAAAAGGGGGTACAACAGGCCAGGTGCCAGAAATATTAAGTTCCGAGGAATAGTGATAATATTCTTATGCCTTATCAATACACAGAAAAATAGTGATAATAGTGTTATACCTTATTAATACACAGAAAAATATTGATAATAGTCTTGTGTCATCAAAACACAGAAAAATAGTGATACTAGACTTGTGCCTTATCAATATACAGAAAGTCGTGTGCCTTATCAATACGTGTAGTTTAAATTCACAATTCAAGTTGTAATGGGTTAATGTAACATCAATGAAATAAAGACGGAATTGTAACTGTGGACATGTACGTTGTTTTTGTCTTTTTTTTTTGCTCACTTTAATTATTTTGTTGAAATGTTATTCGATTCGTTGATTATTAAAGTAAACATGTTGGTAGCTATTCCTGATGACTAATGTAGTGGTATTAGTATTAATATTAATTAATATTAATGTTTTAGCCAAATTAGTATGTTGCGTCTGTCGTTCTGTTCGATGACATTGTAAAACGAAATATGTACAAAAAATCTTAAGAATACCTGATGTCCAATTTTGATTAGATGACAGACAGCGTTTAATTATAGGGTCTTATTTTTATAGAAACTGTTGCCCGAAGTATTGAAGGTAGCCATAGATTTCAGCTTACTTAAAGTTAAAGCCAAAATTAATCATGAGTTTAATAATGCCATTTTGAAGAAAAAATTAAATTATTGATAATAATCGATAATAATTAATAATAATTAGTAATTCGATAATAATTGCATCTTAAGATAATAATGAAATCATTTAATAAAATAGCAAGTTGATAACGGTGACATCTTTCCGATTATGCAAATGTTTGTTTCGAAAACAACGGCATCTGTCGAGTTTAATGGATTCTTTGATTCTAAACGCATCTTCTATATTATTGTTATATTAATGAAATCATTTAATAAAATGGCAAGTTTCGGATGCCACAGAGATTTCACAGAGATGTCACATAGATGCCGCAGAGATTTCACAGAGATGTCACATAGATGCCACAGAGATGTCACAGAGATGTCACATAGATGCCACAGAGATGTCACAGAGATGCCACAGAGATGTCACAGAGATTTCACATAGATGTCACAGAGATGTCACAGAGATGTCACATAGATGCCACAGAGATGTCACAGAGATGTCACAGAGATGCCACAGAGATGTCACAGAGATGCCACAGAGATGTCACAGAGATGTCACATAGATGCCACAGAGATGTCACAGAGATGTCACATAGATGCCACAGAGATGTCACAGAGATGTCACAGAGATGCCACAGAGATGTCAAAGAGATGCCACAGAGATGTCACAGAGATGTCACAGAGATGTCACAGAGATGCCACAGAGATGTCACATAGATGCCACAGAGATGTCACAGAGATGTCACAGAGATGCCACAGAGATGCCACAGTGATGCCACCTAAAATATTACACAGTCTTAGACTTTTCGTGCACTTGCATTTTGTAAGGGAGGTAAATCGATTATGATGTCTTCTTTTTATCCTCTTATAACCGGTCTTCTATTGTGTTCTATGAAAAAAAAACAAAAAAAAAAATATAAAATGGCCGTTGCAGTTCGTTAGTGCAATGGACAAGTCTTAACGTGTATGCATGCATAAAAGGTCACGTGCAAAAACATTTCCGTTCTTATTCGATCATTTTTTTCGAAACAATGTCTGTGTGCTACTTTACTGGTTGTACTCAAATTCAAATTTGTTGGGGATTAAAATGAATTTCATTTCCAATAGATGTTTACAAAACAAAACAATGTATTGTGAAAGTCAGAAGTGAAAAATCACCTTTCTAAAATATCAAACTTATTGCTTAATGCTAAATAATTTTTGTTATTCGTTTTTATGAATTTACGCATTTTGTTTTTCAATAACCAAGAAAATGCAACTCTTGACTCATTTATTTTGTAAACAAATAAAACTTTTACCTCATGCGACTAACACTTGAGTATTAATTATCGCCTGTTCACTTTTGCTGTTAAAAACGGATTCCTCATAACTAATATTGTATCCTTTGTATAATTCTAAAATTCTACAACTGGCCGTCGAGGTTGAAATCAATTGTCAAACACCAGCAAAAGCATGCTTTTTTTGTTTATTAGTTTAAAAATAGAACAGGAAGTTCACGAACATTCGGGTTCAAAAGTTCACGCCTCATTAAGACTTGTCAATGAGTTAAATAAGAAAGGGAAGTTGCGTGCCCTACTTTTGCCTGGATCCGTTGGAGCTTGCGAAATGTCGCCGACCACCGACCAACCCGTTGAAAACTTTTCGCGGTGAACCGTTCTTTTTTTCTGTGTGTTGTTTTATTAACATTGTGTGGACTACAATAGCCTTCATTTCGTTTCTGTGCATCGTTTATTTCTGTGCGTGTGTGGGCTTTGTGTATGTGTGTGTGGGGGAGGGGGTTGCATTGCGTTAGGTTTGTCTTTTTTTTGCTGTTTTGCTCTTGTATTATTTTAGGCAATCGTTCTTCTGAATGTGTTCTGTGCAGTTTGTGTAACATCTGTTGAAAGTTGACGAAGCTCATCATTATACACACAGCTTTTGTGTGTGTGCGGAAGGAGGTGGTGAGGGGAGAGGGAAAATTTGTATAGGCCAATTTAAGGAACCATTACAGAGTTCCTTATTGAACAGCTTTATATACTGAACAGCCATAAACCGAACAGCCATCACATTGAACAGTTGTACTGTGAACAGCCAAACACTGAACAGACATACACACGATTCGACGAGCAATCCGAATTATTTTTTGTTAAACACTAAAGAGCCCAATCATGAACTTGCTTACAACAAATATGACTACAGTGAAGATCGCAGGGCCCTATATTGAATAGACATAGGCTATACTGGACTTAAAGAAGAACAGCCATACATTCAAGTAATGCCATCGGACCAAATTGAACCCTAGGGCCACGGCATACCAATGCCAAGTACCCATCAGAGCTGGGTAGACTCGTGTTCACCCTCAGAGATCGGACGAAACATATCCTTTCACCTGCACTAGAACACAGGGCCTTTGGTTCTACACTAATTAGACCTTCACTAAACAGACCTTCACTAAACAGACCTTCACTAAACAGAACATCACTAAACAGACCTTCACTAAACAGACCTTCACTAAACAGACCTTCACTAAACAGACCTTCACTAAACAGAACATCACTAAACAGACCTTCACTAAACATATCTATACAAAACAGACCTTCACCAAACAGACCTTCACTAAACAGACCTTCACCAAACAGACCTTCACTAAACAGACCTTCACTAAACAGACCTTCACTAAACAGACCTTCACTAAACAGACCTTCACTAAACAGGCCTTCACTAAACAGACCTTCAACAAACAGACCTTGGAAAATTGTCACAATATGGAGGCTTATACAACAAACAAAACAGCAAAGGGTTGCATTTCAATCAAATGTTTTCTGTTGCACTGATTTATTGTTACAGAGCGCCATTTCAGAAAAACCTGTAGGTCTATCCTTAGATTTAACACATGCTTCTGAAACTATCAAAATGTTGGATTTAAAGAACGACTCAAACAACGGACAAGCGTACTATGTCACAGTATTCGTTAATATAAGAAGGCGCGTCCGTAAATTATGAGCTGAAGATATAGTATCCGGCGCTCCTTTTCATGTAGTGCATTAAAAGTTCACATTGGCGTCTTCATAAATTATGTTGAAATAAATGGCGGGTGTAAGGGGAATAAATACTAGCAAAATTTATCATTTTAAAAGGTTTAAAAGGAAAGGTTTTCCTGGAGATAAGAACAAACGCAGTAAACAAAAAAAAAAAGTATGCAACCATTTTCTGTTAGTTTGAGTGAATAGGGACAACTTGTGACGGAGTTAGCGGTGGTCAGATGTATAGAGTGTCCATCCGTGCTAGCATGCTCAAGTGCCATCTGGTTCCACGTTTCACTTTAGTATTCCCGGGCATCAAATGTGGTGAAGTGTGTAAACCACCAATGGGCTCCCAATTAAGAGAACACCGGGAGAAAGGAATCTGCGCAACAGTACTCGCCTCGCCAAGCCCGATGTCTGGACGACCAGGCCTATATTCTGTTGTTTTTCATTTTGTTACTACCGGGCGAAAATGCATTGAGGTCTATGCACAATTCCTTAGAGGCAGAACATCGATCACGTAATGCTTTGTAAACTGAAAAAAAAATGGCTGATTTTACATTGATCTTAATGGCACCTATGCTTATTCAAAATTTAATTTTTTCACATAACCTTGAATATTGTGCTATTATAAATGATGCTCACGGAAGCAAAAATGATTATAGACATACAATTATTAAAGGACAACACCTATTTGTTGATCTATCAAAGAAAATCGATGAAATTTTTTTTATTCTTTACATGATAATTTAGCGGTAGAATTTGCGCACCCAACAGCAGCGCAGTAAGCCATTGTTAATGTTTACACGTGTATTTACTCAACATCACGTGACCGGGAAATCTTGAGCATAGACCTTATTGTACGAAGGTAATGCCGCCTCGTTAATAATGCAAGGGGAATTCTGGAAGGTGGGTGGAGAGAAATGTAATGCATATGGTTGCAGTGTCCTAACATGCTCCATGCTTCTGATAGGCCTTTCACGTTTCAGTCGTGGAGTTCATCAATAAAACAACAACACAGCAAAG
This sequence comes from Anisus vortex, assembly GCA_949126835.1. NCBI lineage: Eukaryota > Metazoa > Mollusca > Gastropoda > Planorbidae > Anisus > Anisus vortex. Next base: position 29,883,060 of record OX421506.1, read on the forward strand.
TTGGTACGTTTATTGTCAATAAATAGGCCAAGATTTGTAATCGTCTTGGACAAGGAGGTCGTCGGAAAACCCAACTTTAATTGATTGACAGTAATGTCAATTGGCAGTTTCCCATATTATATGTTTAAAATGGAACCCTCGAAAAACATGTGTGGGCATTTAATTCTGTTAAGTAACATATTATAAGCTTAATCATTATCATCATCATCATCATCATCATCATCATCATCATCATCATCATCATCATCATCATCATCATCATCATCATCATCATCATCATCATCATCATCATCATCATCATCATCATCATCATCATCATCATCATCATCATCATCATCATCATCATCATCATCATCATCATCATCATCATCATCATCATCATCATCAATCCCATCATCAAGACCGTTGTGGTCGTTGGGAGGGAGCAAATGGACACCTCAGCAGTCAACTTTCTCCACTTTTGCCTATCTTGAGCGGCTGGCTGTCAATAGTTGAGTCAACTGCAGCCCTGTCCAATAATTTGACATTGTCGAACCAGCATCTCCGCTGACGGGCCTATCCGAAGTCCACCTTATACCGTGCGATAAAAATGATATTGGATCAGGTTGAAAACTAATAACAATAACCGGGTTTCGATAAGCAAAAGTTGGAGAAATGCTGAATATAAGCTTTATTCTTCATTCGCCCCCTTCCCCCCTTTTACCACTCACACGTACAAACACATACAAGCTGTATTAGAAATTATGTGGGCTTGAATTCTTATGTTAATGTCCCAGTAAACGATAAGTTGTTATATTGATCACAGAGTAAGATACGAACATACTTAGCCAACGTCAGTTGTGATTTTAACTTTATATATAGAATTCAAGGCTTGGATCTTTTATTTAGAAAATTAAATGAATGCACATGCATAATGTTCTTTGTATCCGGGTTTAATGAAGTTAAGTTTCGTTTTCTCTGAATTTCCCAAGACACTTAAAAAAACACACTTAATAGCTTGATTGTAAGGTGTGTGACAAATTATGGTGCCCTAAGGTGTGCCAGGCATACGGCGAAAGGAAAACAGGTCCTTTTTTTGTTAGCCTAATGTCCGACCAAAGACTATAATAAGATGGATCGCTTGCTATATTTTTAGAGCTGAATATTTAGTTTGCGCATGCGCGGCCTTCAATACATCCTCGGTGTACATCAAAGACTATAGTGAGATGGACCGCTTGCTCTATTTTTAATCCTAAGTTTCCATTGCGAAAATCATGGCGAATTATTAAACCGAAAGTCTAGAGCAGGGGTCGGCAACCTTTTGATAGCGGCGTGCCAAAGTATAATTTCTAACTCACTCGGCGTGCCAACAGCCAAATAGTCAACCTCTACTATATTTATTATTTTTAACAATAATTAGTAAATGTGTGTATCATGATAAAAAGGGCGCTTTACTAAGAAACCGTACAAAAGTCAACTCAGATTTGTCACAAATTGCGATAATAACAACAATTACGTAATATAATGCTCGTATATACGCTTAAGCTGTTGTTGTTTTTTAAAGTTAAAACAAATAAATTTGATCTCGAATTATTTTGTGTGCTTATTTAAAGAAGATAAAAAGACATTTGAATGCAATTTGTCTCTATCAATTAATGTGAGCCTTGCTTAATGCTTAAAGAGTTAGGCGACTTTCTTATGGGATTAAAAAAGTTTAATTGTATGAGAAAATCTTTTATAAGAAAATTTGTTTACAAGTGTAAGTTGAGCCAATAGATGAAAGTAAAACAAATGCAACGTTTTTCAAACAAATGAACGGTTTAAGTATAGCTGACGACCTTTCTAAGCAGCTTTCTTCCAGATTTGTTCGCGATTCGGCAAAGTTTGATGTCAATAAATCGGATGTTTTAAATTCAATTTGCTTCATTTCAAAATAGACTTCAGCCAGAAAACTCCGCTTTGAGTGCTTCAATGTACTTCTTAAGCTCATCTATGTGTAATGTATATAGATCTGAATGAGTTTTAACATAAGGGAAGTACTATAATGTTTTAGTAATAAAACGGATAAATATGTCTAATGTCCAGTTTCAAACCAAATTCTTTTTAGTAAAAATGAGTAACCAAACAGTTCAAGAATTGTTTGATCCAGTCATTGTAAACACAAGTTCAACATTTAAATGGGTCGTTATGTTTGTCAAAAACATCAAATTCATCAGGCATTCTTCATCATTCAATTACGAAATATTTTGTTTCATCAAGAAACATCGTTTACTGCTTCCAGACTCGAAACGAATCTATTGAACACTTAACCTTGACTAAGCCAGTGAACACTGCTATGCAACAGCAGATCTCCATATTCACTTTCAATTTCTTGTAGTAAATAAAGATTTGAATTGTCGGTAAATCCACGAAGAGTGGGAAACTATAAAGCTATTTATATTTTAACATAGTTATAATAGTTACAATAGTTATAATTATATTTTAACAACTGTTTCCAATACGAAGCGCAAGTCCAATAAAGAGATCTTTGAACACAAACTTTCATGTTTTATAATGCAATGGAAGCTTTAACAGCAGCTTCCTAGTGTGGTTTACAAGAAATTTGACAAATCTTTTCTATTTGCCAACCATCGCACCAGCGTTTTTGTCATTTTCGGCCTTTTTATGAGCACTTATACCTTGATATATAGACTAGCCGCATAGTGTAACATTTTGAATAATTGTAAACGTGTTCTATATAGGCTATATAGGCCTACTGATACGGTGAAATTATATTAATTTGAGGGATATCTTCTTGTTAAGATAAATTTTAAATATCAAATTGGAAATCTGAAATCGATCTAGGTTGTTGTTTATTTTTTATTATTTGCGGGAGTGGGGGGGGGGGGGGGCATTTCGGTGGCACACTATATTTTGTTTACGTTAAATTGAAGGAAATACTTTACAATAACATTTTATTGGAATCGCGAAAAACAATTAAGTTAGTCTAATGGTTTGCAGATACTATACTACCACTTGTATTCGGTATTTTTTGGCTTGCGATAGAATACAAACAAAACCAACCAAATGTAGAATAGTCGGTTTTGATGTAAGCATTCTTTGATGCAAGCACAGGAGACGCAAAGACTAGTTTTTATCCGCTGAAACTGAACGCTTTCGAACAGGCAAACGACAGAATGATTTATTTTGATTTATTTGAAAAAGATCAGCGAGAGCTAATGAAAAAAAAAATGACATGGCACGCAGAAGCCATTAAAAAGCACAATTTTTTTTCGTTGGGTGCTCCGAGTGCCAATGAAAATGGCTCCTCGTGCCAAGACTGGCACGCGTGCCGTAGGTTGCCGACCCCTAGTCTAGAGGACCTAGATCTAGTGCGATCGGAAATTCCGAAACTAAGTGTTACGAGTTATCAAAATAGCAGAAATTTTCACCAGTTTCTGTGGCCGCGGCAAACCGGGGGATTGTGTTGCCAGCACAATGCCCAGCCAATGTCAGAGCTGGACACCCTCCAGTCTCGGGGACAAATCCTAGACCTTCGGTACACAAGGCGAACGCGCTGACGCTCGGCCACCAGACTTGCAGTGAGATTCTTCAATTATGTCCTTTTTCTTTATTCCACAATTTTTGGAATTTTGCAAAAGTATTTGGTTGCAATTGTTTAGGTCTCTTTGGACATTCACAAAGTGTGGGAAACACTGTAACAGGCTACTGACCCACATACGCCCCACTCCTACTTTTTTTGTGTCGAACAACCAACCACATTACTCTTCTCACCAACCCGTTCGCGTCATCCCCCTCCCCATTCATTAAGACCACCACCTCCCTATCCCACTTCACCCCCACTCCCCCTATCTACACAACTTGTCCACAAGATACTTACTCTCCCGGACGATACAACACGTATAACGCACACAACAATACGCCTCCTCTTCAGCAGCGCCCATTTTTTGTTTTACTTTTCTGAAAGAATAAGTTTTCATATGCATGTGACGAAAATTTAGTCACGTGACGTTAACCCTATGACTGCCAAAATAACCCCGAAAAAAAACTTAATTCTTCTTTTATTAAGAACAGCGAAGCAGCACGAGACGAACTCGGAATAAACACAAACCAATTCGTTGTTAAGCGTAAGCTACAAAAGTTCGGTTTTCTTCTCTATAAGGTAAAGTTAAACCTGATGTTCTTTATGCTTGTTTATTTTAGTTTTGTTAATTTGTGGATTTTCGGTTTACTTGTTTATAGTTTCTTGATGTTTGGTTTACTTGTTTATATTTTGTTTGTTACTTTCTTGATGTTTGGTTTACTTGTTTATATTTTGTTTGTTAGTTTCTTGATGTTTGGTTTACTTGTTTATATTTTGTTTGTTAGTTTCTTGATGTTTGGTTTACTTGTTTATATTTTGTTTGTTAGTTTCTTGATGTTTGGTTTACTTGTTTATATTTTGTTTGTTAGTTTCTTGATGTTTGGTTTACTTGTTTATATTTTGTTTGTTAGTTTCTTGATGTTTGGTTTACTTGTTTATATTTTTGTTGCTAGTTTCTTGATGTTTGGATTACTTGTTTATGAAAATTTTTTTCTCGATGTTTATTATTTTTTTGTTTTAACGCGTTGTTTTTTTTTCGTATTCATTGACATTTAGAACTTCTTTGTTTATTTCATGCTGTTTACTTTTGAGTTGGCATTTCTTTGTCTTTTTTTTTTAAATATTATTTCGTTAATTTCCTGATGTTTAGTTTATTTGGTGATGTTAAAACATGTTTTTGATGCTTAGTTCCTTCTCGTCTGCTGATTGATATTACGCTGCTGTTAATTATAAAAGATTTAGTTTGTTAATTGAAAGGTTTTTTATTCTTGATGCTAAGTTTTGTTTTGTTGATGTTCAGTTTGCTTATTTCAAACTGATTCGTTTAATTAAATTCATTGCTTTAGCGGTAATCAATATGATGTTGGGTTCGCTTCTCTATCAATTGATATTTTATCTTATTGGTGTTTATCGTGTTTTATTATTGATGGTCTGTTGGTTAAAAAGTGTTTTCTTTTTAAGTGTCTCACTTGTTGTTGCAATTCATCATAGACTAATGACTAGGATGCGAGTTTTCACAACGCTGCTATATTTACTACTAATAATTTCTAATGCAGGCCAAGCTGTTACTACCGGATGACTTTTAAATAGAACATTGAATAGAAGGCATTGTAGAATTGTATACAAAGTAGCTCAGAGATAATACATTTATATGTTTATACTTTGATGTAAATAGTTTGACCAATTCTTATTGGTTGGAACGATAATACAACGTTAATAGTAAGGAATGGAGATGTTATCATGCATAGGGAATATTGAATACGACAATGCTCATAAGGGCAAAAAACACTTTCCTTATTCATTATGCGAGAACAAATGCATATAAGTACTTTTTCTTCCCGAGTGGCATTCGAGCATTCAATGGGTTGCCTGAACAAACCAGGAAAACCAGTAACTTAACATCCTTTAAAACACTAATAAAAATGCAGGACTGGACTCCATCCGCGGTTGTGCGTAGGACGCAATAATCTTCTTCACAGAAGGAGCATCCGTGTTAATGTATAAGATAGGATGCTAAAAGCGAAGTTTTGCATGAAATTTTCCTTGGAAATCGAATGATTAAGAATACTCGTTTAGTTTTTTTTTTATATCCCAGATTGATGTGTCAGTCCGTATTCATCAGATTTAATGGATACACAACGTCTATTTGAATTGGTCAACATTGCTTTATTATTGTTAGTTTATCAAGTATAGGACTATGTAATCCTAATGAGCCACACAAAAAATAAATGGCCAATGTTTTTGGATTTTGGATTAAATATCGACAATATTTCTAGAATACTTTTATTTTTGTAGTTGAAATTGCGATTTTTAAAGTGTGCGTGTGTGTGTGTTTGTTCTCGGTCCTGCGGTTAGTTCACCCGACTGTTAACAGACACGTCGCGGGTTCGATCGCTGCCGCCGACGGATCCCTGCCGCCCTGCAGGAGTTTTGTGCCTAGCGGAAATAATAATTTAGAAGGAACGTCAGTAAAACTTGAAAGTCAAGTAAGATTAGATTTCTATTATCCTGTTGTGATTTAAGATTGTTCCGGAGGCGGAATCGACGATAATTTTTTTTTTTTATTTCGTTCAAGCAAACTGACTTATAAAGTATTATGAATTAAAGATAATGTGCAAATAATAATAAAAAATACCACCAAAGATGGTTCGAAAGTTCGACGTTTTTTTAGTTTAAAGTAAATAGAGTCCATTTCAAGTGAAGCAATGCTATTGTGACACAGTTATGAACATATACTGTAAAATCTCGAGTATTATCCGCACTTTTTTTATAAGCCGCAGGTATACTTCGGAAGGCGAAAAGCAAGTAAAATTGAAGTTCAATAGAGCCGCACTCAAAATAGATTTGAAAATATAAGAATATCCACTTTGATCTGCTTTATAAAAGTGTATCTAAATTTAATAATTGTACTAAAGATGTAACGTTTGTTAGTTCCATCAGCTATCTATCAAGTATCTATCTTTTTAAATCCATTTTTATCTATACACTTGGAGCATGGTTGCCGAGCGACACTGCGTTCGACTGGCGTTCCCAGGGTTCTGGGTTCGAATCCTGGTGAAGGCTACGATTTGTTCCAGGCACTAGAGGGTGCCCCCGAGTCTACCCAGCTCTGATGGGAACCTGACATAAGTTGGCGTAAAGTAAAGGTGGCTGGGCATTGTGCTAGACACACATCTCCCTGTATGCCGTGGCCACAGGAACTGGTGAACGCTGCTTCAACCGGACCTATGATCAATTTTGTCTGACGGATACTCTACTTACTATATATATACCTACCAATCGATTCACATATCCATCATTTCATCCAATCATCTATCTATCTATCTATCCATCCATCCATCCATCCATCCATCTATCTATCTATCTATCTATCTATCTCTATATCTATCTAGATAATCTATCTATCTATCTATCTATCCATCTATCTATTCATCTATCTATCTATCTATCTATCTATCTATCTATTCATCTATCTATTCATCTATCTATTCATCTATCTATCTATCTATCCATCTATCTATTCATCCATCTATCCATCTATCTATACATCTATCTATCCATCTATCCATCCATCTATCCATCTATCCATCTATCCATCTATCCATCTATCCATCTATCCATCTATCTATCCATCCATCTATCCATCCATCTATCCATCCATCTATCCATCCATCTATCCATCCATCTATCCATCTATCCATCTATCCATCTATCCATCTATCCATCTATCCATCTATCCATCCATCTATCCATCTTTCTATAAACTGTTACACTTATCTATCAGTCCACATATCTTTCACTATTTCTCTCACTATTCTCTATCCTCTTTTCTTATCAATGCCTTCTTCTCAATAGATACACATAATTACAAAGACTCTTTGATTAACTAGATTAAAGTACATACACAGACACACACATATACTGATTTGCTTATTTTAATGTTTATGAGCATACTATAAAACAACACCGCGTCATGAAAAGGATGTTATTGCAACTGAACGAGGCAGGGTTCACATCTAGTGATTAAACCCCCTCGGCACACAAACGTAAAATCAATTAAATATTATTTCAAAACATATTTACAAAAAAACAAAAACACATTTAGCTTTAAAGTGTTGTATGTAGATTTTGTATTAGCGGAATATTTAAACGCCGTAAATTTAAAAAAAAAAGGAATTTATATTATAGGCTTTATGACTTTAATTATAGGTCATTCAGGTCAAAGTACTTTTTAAAGACTTCATCTAATACGTTTTACAGACGTTCCTTCTATGTAGGAGATTATTGCGTCCACTAGGTCCAAAACTCCTGCAGGGCGGCAGGGATTGGTCGGCGACAGGGATAGAAACCGTGACGTGTTGGTTGCCAGTCATGTGAACTACCAGCAGGACCAGCCGGCCTCGCAACAAGCCGTATTGTCATTCTGATTGTCTGGGGTTCAAATCCATGTAAACAAACCATGTAAACAAACCATGTAAACAAACCATGTAAACAAACCATGTAAACAAACCATGTAAACAAACCATGTAAACAAACCATGGAAACAAACCATGTAAACAAACCATGTAAACAAACCATGGAAACAAACCATGGAAACAAACCATGGAAACAAACCATGGAAACAAACCATGGAAACAAACCATGGAAACAAACCATGGAAACAAACCATGGAAACAAACCATGGAAACAAACCATGGAAACAAACCATGGAAACAAACCATGGAAACAAACCATGGAAACAAACCATGGAAACAAACCATGTAAACAAACCATGTAAACAAACCATGGAAACAAACCATGGAAACAAACCATGGAAACAAACCATGGAAACAAACCATGTAAACAAACCATGGAAACAAACCATGGAAACAAACCATGGAAACAAACCATGGAAACAAACCATGGAAACAAACCATGTAAACAAATCACCCGAATTCCTCATAGCTCTATCGACTACCTGATTATAGCAAGAAAGGGAAAAAGGGGGGGGGGGGTTAAAGAAGGGGATAAAAGCAGTAGGGTATTAGGCTGACTACATAATCCCATGACTTGCCGTGACAACGTAAATTGTTACAACGCTGTTTGAGAAGCTCCAATGACCAAAGTAGTTTGAAGGCGGTGCTCTCCTTGTCTTTTAACATATATTACGGCTGCAGACACAAAATGATCTAAACAAGAACGAAAAAAGAAGGGCGTTAATACTTGGTTTATTGTTTACGTTCGCATTATGACTCATCCTCCCCTTCAACACTCCACTCCTATCCAACGCCCCCTCCCCCCCAGGACACACCCTAGCACCGTTTTCCAGCGCCCACGTTTGTTTTGTGTGTGTGTGTGTGTGTATGTTGACACTTAAAAGTTAATTAGGTTAATAACAGGAAAAAAAAAAAGAATAAACGAGCGCGCACTCGAGACATTCCGATATCGTCAAGTGGATTGGTTGAAAAAACAACACGCAAACTAAAAATAAGAAATATTTCCTTGCGTCATGTTTAGAAGCAAATGACCAGGTCACACTTAGCGCGAGCCGTCACGTGATACAAGCAAGGTTGCGGAGCCTGTTTTGTCCGTTCTCTTTTGTTTTTTAAGTCTCTCCCCCCCCCCCCCCGCCCCTCCTTCCCAATTCTTAAAACGTATTAGTCGCACTGGGCGGGCAATTACCATAGTAACACCCTAATCTTGAAATATACAGCAGGCGTTAACGAATCAGTCTTTATGCATTTCGGTTTTTGTCCACTTAGATCTGGGTTTAGTAGACTTTGAGTGTCAGAGCGTGTTATTTAGGGTTTTTTCTTTTCGTTGAACTGAAAACAAAACAAACAAATGAAATAGAAAGTAAAACTAGAAGCTAGCGTTTTAGAAAGAAACTAGCATTTTAATATTATTTTAGCCAGAGTTTTTATTGTTTTCGGTTGCTATTAAATGCGTATAAGCAGGGCCGGTTCTAGCATTTGCGGGGCCCTATGCGAAACGGATCGCGCGGGGCCCAGTCTGGGTTTGGATAAGGATAATAAGTGCAAATTAAGATTTTGTAATAGAAAATAAATCTTTGCATTTTATTAATTCTTTACTAAGTACAAAATCACGATCAAATTAACTTTACTTTACGAGCTTAGGCCTAGTGTGTAACGAAGTCATACAGTATATCATCAAAATTCAGTTATCTATACAGATCACACTCAATAGCAAGAATTGCCAAGCTGTTCAATCTATCTTCGTGAATTGTTGACCTCAAGTAATTCTTGATTAGTTTGAGGCGGGAGAAGCTTCTTTCACCAGATGCCACAGTTACAGGTATTGTTAAAAATATTCTGAGTGCAACAAAGTAGCTTGGGAAAGCAGTGCATCTTTCATTATTGGACAGATAACTCAAAATCTCTACCGGGGTTTTGGCGGTATTTGGTAGAATATGCCTTAAAGATTCCATTTCATCAGCTAATTCTCGCCCACATATTCTGTCGACTGGTCTGTTGATGACGTCAATGTTTGCTCGAGGCTCTCTGTAAACTTTCGTATGTCATCACACTGAAGGCTCTTGAAGCTGACAAGAAACCCAAAAAATATTGTGGTTTAATTTCAGCAGTTCAAATCTCCGCTGCAAGGACTGAATTGCAATGTCCACAATTCTGTTGAAGCAATTTATCCTGTAGTCATCTTCAGCATTTCCAGGTGTGAAGTTTTCCACAGATTTATCATACTACCTTTTCCTTTGACGTTTGGATGGAAAGATTGCAACAACTTCCATGTTTTCAGCCTTCCTTTGCTGTAACAAGAATTTGAACAAACCCATCAACTCTCTGTTTCCTTAGCCAAGTCATCAAGTTGTTGTACGAATCCATTGCAGTGCTCAAATCTACTTTTTCACCTTGCAGTTCTATAATTACAAAATTGACCTGGAAGAGCATGTTGTACCATCACACAAGTGACACTAAGAATGTGTATTGCTTCAATATTTCATACTGTGTTTCTGCTTCGCTTTTTATTGCATCACTATAGACTCTTCAGCTAATTCATCGAGTGCGTCACAAATTTCAGGCAATTGATAACGAAATGCTCTGACACTATCTATTCTACAGTCCCATCCTGTGTCGCAGAGTTTTTTTTACAGATTGGAAAAGTACTTTCTGAATTATGACCATCTTTTTGTAAATGTTAAAAAGATTGTGTGAACGCGTTGTACAATTCCAATAAAGGTTAGCACCGGGGCATATTTTGACTATATCTGCTACAACCAGATTGTAATTATGACACGCACATGGAGTAAAAAATGCTCTGCTGTTAATATTTAAAAGCCGTTTTTGAACTCCAGAATGGACGCCTTTCATGTTGGCACCATGTTGGTGGGGGGTATCATAACCTTGTCCACGAACATTTAAAAAAAATTAATTTAAATTTTCTAGCTCATTCACTAGTATATCGCATAAGTCATGTTCAGTAGTACTTTCCACAGGAAGAAACTTAATAAAACGTTCATGTGCATCTACAGGCTCTTCCACATTAACCCCATCTAATACATACCGGATAATTAATGACATGTGCTCTTTGTGACTTATGTCTGGGGTACAATCTAATATTAGGCTACTGAAAAATACTTTGCATTCTTGATGTCTCGAAGGATAGCATTCACAACAGGATCAGCGCGGGGCCTATGAAAGTGCGGGGCCCACTGCTGCTGCATAGGTTTAAACAACCGATCAATAGGCCTACAGACATTAGTGATAAGAGAAAGTAAGGTATCTGTTTCTTCCTCTATCTAAGTTGATTTTCAAAACCGGATTTCGGTGTGTTGGTTGGAAGTTGGATTCTCTTTCAATATATTAAATTATAAGTTACCAGATATGCCTCTTCATATGCTTCTTAATATAATGGTCAACGATAATCGGCAATTTGATTATCAATATTGAAAATTTGAAACCCTTTATCGGTTTTAATCAATTAGCCCAGATTTTTGTTTAGTTCTAAAGAATTTTATGGTAAAGTGTACAAAATAATATTGTATTCAAACAAATCAACCCCTTGAATGCCCTGCAAACACTAATTAAGTTTGAAGTATTTTTCAAATATAGGTCATACCTACAAAACTACGCACATTTTGGCTTTTACGGCATGTGACTTGTGACATTGCGCGGGGATGCGGGGGAACCGAGATCCGGTTTTAAACCGGTTTTATAGAACCGAAAACCGGTAATAAAAACTGGTTTTAACATCCCTAGTTCTGCTGTTACAGGGAACGCAGCGCTCATGTGTAACCTAGCCTCTCAATAATAAAGGATTAACCGTTTGCCCCTTGGAGTCGCCGATCGTCACCTCTACTGATAAGGCCCCACGAGTGGGGGGTACAGCCGGTACACCGTACCAAATCCTACAAAAGCTTAGGGGGCCCATGAATATGTAAAAATAAATACAGTAGACTGTTGGCTTCCCAGCCAGTAGTCCTGTGGTAATGACATGTAATGTATGTTGCCTTTCTTTCCTTCAATGACTGTACAAAATACATTCGCATATTAATACAGAGGAGTCGGAGTCAGGGAGTCGGAAGTAAAAAATAGCCGAGTAGTTGGAGTCGTAACATTTATCGACCGACTCCACAGCCCTGGTGCCAGAAGCAGGATTTCTAATACAATAAGAATGCCAACAGTCTAAAAGTCACTTGCATTGCCTTTTTAGAAAATCGCTCTGCGTGTCAGGTTTAACACACGTACCGATCCCTGAATTATGCTACATAATGTAACCTTTACATCTTGGTTTCAACGTAATTCTATAATTTTTCTTTCCCACACTGCAGCTGAAAGTAGCCTACTTATGTTCTGACACTAATTGTTTTTGCATGTATAATTATGCCACATATAGGACTATATAGATCAGATATATTTCTTCTACCTGCTTGTATAGCTTAGCTACAAGTAATTAAATATATTACATTTTACTTAAGTAACATTTAGTTATGCAACATATAGTTATGCTACTTAGTATAGCTTCGCTATATATAGTTCTGCTGCATATATCTTAACTTCATAGGCCTATAGTTTCGTTAGCTTTAGGTTTTCGAACTTGTCTGTAGATTTGATGAAAAAGACATTGTAAATAAGCATCAATATATAGTGTAACCAGGTCCACTGAGTATAAACGATATGGCGTCGGTATTACTTCCGGAAACAGAAAAAAAAGCGATTTCGCATTCTGTTCTATTTTTATTCTGTGGTGTTTGTGTGTGTGTGGGGGGGGGGGGGGGTCAAATGTGTCACTTCACGACTGTAAAGAGGCCCAAAAAAAATGAGGATTAGGCCTATTAACATTACATGTATACTAAATGTGATTAAAAGGGGTGAAGGTAGGCGTTACGCAAATTTTATTGTTCGTCACCGGCCCCCAAAATATTTTTGCTACTGTGGTACTCCTCTGCAAAGTATAGGCGTACTGTTATAGTAGCTCTATACAGACTATAGCCAGGGCCGTGTTTAGGATTGTGGTGGCCCTGTTCCCAAATTTATGTGGGTCCCCTCGTGGCCTCGCCCCTGCCTTCCACATATTTCATAAAATACCGTTAATTCATGTTGCATTCTGAAAAAATCATACAAAAAAAAATATGTTGCGCTTAGCTTGGTTGGACTGAAGCGCTTAAAATTTTAGAAATATTTGAATTTTATTTTACATTTTTAACGAAAGAATTGGGATTAACACTAAAAATGTATTTTTTTTTTATGTGTGAGGGCCCCTTTTGTGTGGGGGCCCCTGTTCCAATGGAACATGTGGAACATGCCTAAATACGCCACTGACTATAGCACGAATATTTATTCCATATTTCTTAAATATATTGTTCATTGATGCTGAGAGACGGAACGTTGGTAAACAAGTCAAATTTCCATACCTTATCTTATATATTACAGGCGATCTTTTTATATCATCTTATCTTATACATTACAGACCGTCCTTCTATCGTATCTTATATAATGCAGACGCTCCTTCTATCTTATCTTATAGATTACAGACTCTTGTTCTATCTTATCTTATAGATTACAGACTCTTGTTCTATCTTATCTTATAGATTACAGACTCTTGTTCTATCTTATCTTATAGATTACAGACTCTTGTTCTATCTTATCTTATAGATTACAGACTCTTGTTCTATCTTATCTTATAGATTACAGACTCTTGTTCTATCTTATCTTATAGATTACAGAATAAAAAGATTATTGCGCTAATCCGTGATCTGAGTCGAGCCTTGCATTTTTATTAGCGTTTTATTTGATGTTAAGTTATTGGATTTCCATGTTTGTGCTGGTAACCCATTCCATGCCCGAATGCCAACCGGGAAGTAAGAGTACATTACATGTATTTTTCTCACATAAGGGATAAGAAAAGTGGTTTTAGTCATTATGTTTATCTTACCAGTGTAATAGACTAGATTGTTATTGTGTTGTATTTTATGTTAGAATTTGGTGCATTATGCATAATTACTACTTTACTCTTTGCCCTTCTGTCCTCTAATGCAGTGTTCGGCAACCTTTTAATTATAGTGTACCAAAGTTGAATTTCTTATTCATTCAGCGTACCAACACCCTAAAAATCATCCCGTTCTAGCACTCAATTTGTGGTAGAAAATACTGGAATTCCCTTTTTTTTTAAGGGTTTTAACGTGTTATCGAAAATCGCTTAGTGTGCCAAGTCTGGCACGCGGTCTGTAGGTTGCCGACCCCTTCTCCAGTGTTTCTAGGTTTCGTGGTTCGGATCTATAATGGAATCTTTAATCTGAATTAGACTTTGAAAATTTTTTTTTGACTCGGTGATTTTGCTTGGGTGGCCCGGTAATTCGGGTTGCAGCCCGGCATATGCGTAACGCAGCAATAAAAAAAACGTTTCTAGTTATTCAAATTAGTTTTTGATGATTCTATTCCGACAGGTTTCCAGCAAACATGGCTGTAGGCAACTTAAGCATGCTCTTCCTAGTGGGTTTTGCTGTCGGGTGTGCCGGGCTTCTCTTGCAAATCATAGGTGTGGCCACCAACGACTGGGAAACAAACTCCGTTGGCTCCTTTGGTCTGTGGAAAGCTTGCTTCCAGGGAATCTGCGCCTCATTCCCAGTTTTGTCCTGTAAGTTTGTTTTTTTTTAAATTTATTTCGCTAATTCAATTTTATTTTTTTACTGAATATCGCTACTGTTTTATTCCGGGGGGACTGGTGGCTGAATTGCAGCGTTCGACTCGCGTTACGATGGCTTTAAAGGTCGAATCCTGGTGAAGGCTAGAATTTGTTCCTGGGTCTGGATAGGACAGTCTGCCATCCGTCCCGATATATCGGGACCGTCATCGTTATGGACCATCTTGTCCCGACATCGCGACAAGACCCATTTGTGTCCCGATTTTGCAAAATACTGTTACTCAAGTGCTGAAGTAACGCCATCTGTCAGAGCAACATGTAAATGCAGCCTCAGCTAGTTTTATTTATGTCAACAAGTTTATGTTGACAAGGTCGTCTCAAAGATGGCGTTCCATGTTGCGTATCCTGTATCGACGATGCAAGCACCTTCTAGATCTAGTGCCATCATTCGAGAAAATACCAGACTGACTTGGATTCCTACGTAAAAGGGAAAAAGACTTGCAGAAAAAGGTGAAATCTTCCGAAAAATATGGTGCCTTACGTTATACAAAGAAACAAAGCTACGAGTTTTCATTTTATATAATCAGGAATTAATCAATTCTGCTTGTTCATGTGATTATATTTTTTTTTTACTTTGATTTCAACAGCTAAACAGGAAGCGTGCCAAGCGTTCGGTATTATAGGAATCCTGACCTGTGGCCTCGGACTTCTGCTGGCCTTAGTGCAAATACTTTTCTCTGCGACTGGGAAAAGCACTTCCGAGAAATTGCCGCTCTTTAGTTTCTTGTTATGTTTAATGTCCGGTAAGTGTATAGGCTACAACAATAATTTCTTGACACAAAAACACACGCAAAAAAGGCAATGTGTTGATTCGGCTTGATATAGGAGAAAGTGTTTATCTCGATAAACTGCATTATAGATTATATAACTTACTCACCAAAAAAGTGATGTTTTCGAACGTTTGTTTTTTCTTCTGGAAAACGTTGGTTTGCGTGTTCTGGACCTTCGTAACTTTTAGATAATAAGCAATCTTTGTATTCTATGCCTATGTTTAAATAAATTGTTTGCATATCATTGTTTGGGTTTTTAAGTAATATAAATGTATATAAATGATATTGGGTTAGCGTGTTGCGTAATTTGTGCTTTGTGTCGTTCTCGGCATATATTTAGGGCATACACATATCGATCTATTTATCTATCAAGGGTAATTGCCGAATTCGAAATCTATCTTTCAACCTACCAATTTATCAAACAATCTCTTTATCGTTGTATCTATATATCAATCAATCTATCAATCTATCAATCAATCTATCCATCTATCAATCAATCTATCTATCTATCAATCTATCAATATATCTATCTATCAATCAATCTATCTATCTATCTATCTATCAATCACTCTATCAATCTATCTATCTATCAATCTATCTATCTATCAATCTATCTATCTATCAATCTATCAATAAACCTCTTTATCTTTATTTCATTCTATCTCTTTATCTATCTAGCTAGCTAGCTATAGCTTAAAAATCCATGACTCTATTTAACTACAATTATAAATGTTATTAACTTCTCGGAAAAAAAAAAGGAAAAATTAAGGGAGAAAACAAATTAATTTAAGAACATCTTGGTTTGGACAAAAATGTGGGAAATGTCCGGAAAAGCTTGAAAGACATCCTACTAATATGTCTACTTTACGCATTTCCTCAGGTGTGGCCATCTTCATTTGCATCGTTGTCTGGGGAGCTGCCATACACGACGAGATAAAGAGAGCGTATGACGTAGGCTACTCTTACATCCTGTGTATCGTCGCCAATGCCCTGATTCCGGCTGGTGGCTATTTGCTGTTCGTGGGCGGCAAAAGCTGAGCGGCTTATATAGGGAAATAACAATTAAATATTTACATATAACTATAATGTGTCAATATGATATAACATGTCAATACTATAACATTTAGAATGACAGGCTGTGTGTATAAGTATGTGGTTGACGCATGTGTATTACCGTTGCATATTACCAAAGACTGTAATAAGATAGACCGCTTGCTTTGATATTTCTGCTATTTGATAACTTGAAACATTTAGTTTCGGGAATTTCTGATCGCAATCATTCCTCTAGACTTCCGGTTTAGTAATTCACTATGAATTTTCCAATGGAAATTTAAGGATTAAAATCGAAAGTTGTATACAACAGAAACCTTTAATGCAATCATAGGAACGTAGAAGTCATTCTAAACAGCCTTATTGGTTGCGCGCGTAAAAAAAGCACATCTTATTATAGCCTAGCCTTTTGATATTTCTTGAATTATAAGCTGTTATTTACGATTTTTTTTATACTGATTCATAATTTTGAGGAATATTGTTATCATCCATTAACGTTAAATTTCTCTTAGAGAGGAATCATTTTTCTCTAAAGCTTTATATTTTTGTTCCCTTTCGTTCATTATATTGTTGTAATTCTTAATATCTTTTATTAATAACATTACGATTTTAAAAACAATTAAAGGGGCAATACCCGTGTATTTAAAAATAATGGTATGAATTTTATTGATTATTTCCCTTTGTCTACTAAAACTTTATTTAAGGCTAACAATAACAATTTTAAAAGATTTCATCAGAATGACAGGTAAAAAAAAACAACAATATGTAAAATGAAAGAAAAAGTATAATCTACAAGTTTATGGATTGGATAGTATAAAAAATAAATGAGATTGTGCTTCTATTAGCAATCATATTATTATATAAATGATATGTACATGCTCATATGTTTTATAATCCGTGGAATGAATCTGTCCATAAAATAGTTATTGATACAGAACAATAAAATTGTTCAGCATTCGGCCTATGTTTCTTGTCGTTATTTTTTCTTTTATTCACGAAGACATTTAGAAGTCCGTTAGCGACCTAACAGTCATGAGAGCCACCACCCCAGCCCTTCCCCGAACCTCCAATCTCTTCTTTATTTTCAATGTTAAGAAGCTATATCGCACCGCATGTTTGTAGCCAAGCTAAAGTTAATTTTAAAAAAAATATATGTACCTAGATCTTTAAATATTTTGACAATTTTGTAATTTTGTCTATCAATATTAATATTCTTTGTTCTATGTCTCCAAATATATGTATATGGCTTTCAAAACATTATTTTTTATATTTTTCTAATATTTTTTTTTAGTTTTTAACAACAACAAAAATATTTTTGTAAATGATTTATTATTTCTTTCATCATGCCTGGCAGCACTGGTCGATGGAGCAGAATTTGTTTTCATATTTTGCATTTGTTCTTGTAGTGGGCGCTGTAATTTGAATAAACGTTTAAAACTCTCTATGTTTCTTTCAAATACATTGTGAAGTTGTATCCAGATCATTTCATGTGTAGGCTTAAAATTGTTTTTAGCGTGGAAATTAGCCTCTAGCTATGCAACCCGCATGCCATTTCTCCTTTTCAATTAATATTAATAACCAATCTTAAACCACTGTTGATATTATTATGTATTGCTAAAAAATAACCGAAAATTGAGTTAAACATATTTTATTAATTAGGTGTCCAAATTGTTTGAATAGAACAATCTTCTCAATACATCTCAATTTGTCTTTGTGCGTGTGTGTGTAGCTCTAGGTTTATGTGTGCGATGCAGTGCTGTCAGTGCAAACTTTTATAAAAGTACCCCAGACCAGGGATCGACAACCTACAACGCGCGTACCAGACTTGGCACGTAGAGCGAATTTCAATGGCACGCAGAATACCCCCGAAAATGCAATTCAAGTCTTTTATACAAGCGATTGATTGGTGGAGCATGTTTACTTTAAGAATGTTGGCCCGTTGAATGAATAAAAAATTATTCTTTGGCACACTATCATCAAAAAGTTAAGTATAACTTACAAATACTTTAGTGATGGCAAAAAGCAAAGGGTCATATTTTATTATAACGATGTGTAATTTAGCACCCTCACCCACAATCGACACTCAAAAAAATGTATGTTACTCCAAGGTGAGGAAGGGGAGGGGGCCAAAAAGATCTGTCACATGTGTATGCTTAATAAAAGAAATTATAATAAATAATGGTGCGATGTTATTTTTTTGTGTTTTCTGTTCATTATTATTAAACGGCCAGCGACCATGTTGTAAAAGTGTTCTAGTTGCTTTTTACATGTGAATTTAACAATTGAAACGTTTATCTAGGACGGTGGTTCCCAAACCTTGTTAGATCTCGACTCCTTAATACACCTTCTAATGCTGTGGCGACCCCCAGAAATATAATTAATTTCTTCGCTACTTTATATAACAGTAAGCTTATATATAAGTTTTCCGATGGTTTTTGGCGACCCCCGTGAAATGGTCGTTCGACACCCAAGGGGGTCGCGACCCACAGTTTGGGAACCGCTGATCTAGGGCAAGTCGGAAACTGCAACGCAAAAAGCATACCGTGTTCACGTAACACCCGGTGAAGCAGTGTTCACAAGTTTCTGTGGTCACGCCATACTAGGGGATTGTGTGACCAGTACAAAAGCCCAGCTGCCTTTACTTTACCACAACTAACGTCGGGTACCCATCAGAGGGACGCACTCCAGACTAGGGCTGCACTGCAATACGTCTTCAAAACCTACCTCATATTATACTCATATATCTTTATCTCCTTTATTTTCCAATATCGTAGACTTTTTATTTTATTTTGAAGAAACTACAATTTTTTGAAAGACAGATCTAGTCTAGATTTAGATCTATAAGGAGTTAACAGATTGGTAAAAAAAAAAATTACCTTTCATATTATTATACATTTTTTAAAAGAATCCAATTAAATTGTGCACCGGTTCACGCGGAAACATAGCGTACTTTACACTAAGGGTCGTCAATCTTTTGATAACAGTGTGCCAAAGTATGATTTATAATTCATTCGGCGTGCCAACAGCCTAAAAGTCATCCTGCTGTAGCACTAAATTTCTTGTAGAAGAGAACTGAATAGACTTTTAAGGACTCTTCCGCGTGCCATTGAAAATCCGTCGGCGTGCCGAATCGGTCACGCGTGCCGTAGGTTGCCGACCAATGCATTGCACAAAACAATTACTCTTACTATAAGTTACAAAAAAAGGAGGGTGGGTGTAGGCTAATAAGGAGTGAGACATGTGGAGGGGGCCGGGGGGGGGAGATTAAAGGGCGCTCCTCTTTGTGACAAAACATAATATATGACTGTGATTTTGTTGTAATATTAAAAAAAAAAGGACAAAGGTCAAAAGCAAAGGAAATTTATTGAGAACATCGTTAAAGCTTTTTATATTTAATACTAAATTAACTTGTTTGTGATTGTCATCCATTTTATTTGCATTTATATCAAACACAATATTTTTATTACTAAACTTTCACATTTATGGTAATTATTGTCTAAACATTACCATTTGATTTTCAAGATGAGGATCTAACCTCATTTAATATTAATTATATTTCGTTCTCAGTTTAACTGAGATGTCCTTTAAAGACCAAGTTTGGGTACTGAATACACTATTTACTATCAAAATAAACGTTTATCACAATTTTGATAAAAAGCTGTTCACTTGGTCTTTAATGTGTTATTGTTTCCTGAAGGAAATATGCCTAATGATAGTTAAGTGGAATTGATACGTAGTAATCATACAAACTGGGTAGTTAATGTAATGTTTGAAAATATACATATAAATTCTTTAGTCATATTATAGTTAGATAATTTTCAAATGCTTTTTACAGTTTTACCATTTTTAAGTTATAAATTGTAAATCATTTATTCTTTTATAAAATAAACATATAAGAAATATTCGCGCAAATAAAACGGGTTAATTATCTCCCTTTAATTAAAAAAACTCATTTTCACATTAAAATTTGATTAAATAGTGATGCCAAACAAGTTGTGTTTTGTAATATATCAAATATTACTAACTAATTATAATTTCTTTTTATAAATATAAACATTATGGTCTTCATTACAAAATTTAATTATAAGAGAATTACAATTATTTACGTTAAACAGTTGTAAATAAACATTTCCTGCAATTATAAATTTGTCTATTTGAGGAGTTTATCTCTTAAACATGAATAATGACAGAAATTACAAAATATAGTTCCACTAAATAAGTCTCTTATATTTATTAAATTAATAATACAAATAAATTTGTTTTAGAATTACTTATATTTATGTTTAATTAAAGAAGATGAGCATAAAAAACTCTTTTAAATATAGCCTAATCAGTCTGTATCAATTAATGAGCGCCTTGTTTTGAATGCTCTTCGCTAATTGTATAATGTCAGATACATATTTAGTCACTTCTGGGTGGTCTAGTGTAGGTGACTTCTTTTTTGTTTGCTCAAAACAGCGTCCATGTACGATAAAATCTGTTGTTATAAATGTGTAAGTTGAACCAAAAGCTGAAAGTAGAAGAGCGAATGCCTAGCAGTTGAGAATAGCAGATGACTTGCCTAAGCATCTTCCTTCCAGATCTTTTCCACAAATGGGCACATTTGGATGCTTATTTTTTATATGTTTAAAATTCAACTTGCTGAATTTTAAAATCGCCAATTTTCATACACTTAAAGAAAAAATCTACATCTAAGAAGGTTGTAGTAAGATCAAACCTATTAGGCATAATGTGATGTGAAAAAATGATTAGAAAACTCCACTTTGAGTACTTCGATGTAGGCTACTTCTGAAAAAGCCCAATAATCTATCTTAATATTTGCCCTAATATATAATAAAGGGATGTAGGCTACAGGTAGGTAAATGTTAGGAAATTGATTTCACGCCAAGATATATCCAGTTTCAATGCAAATGTATTCCAGTGGTTCTTGTAGATGCAAGTTCCACTCACTGAAATGTGTCGCTACATCATTCAGAAACATCGGCTTCAACAATCAGTTTTTCCTCATTCAGAACCGGAAAATGTTGTAATTGTTTTTTTTAATCAATAAAAAACACCTTTTGGAGGTCTCTCGCGTGCCATTGAAAGTGCTCTGCGTGCCAAGTTTGGCACGCGTGCCTTAGGTTGCCGACCCCTGATAGAGTCTATGACTGACATTAGTTTCGTCGGTCTTTTTTTGGTGTTTTTTGTTTTTAATTACTGTTTCTGTGGTTGAGAGGCGGGGGAGGGATGGCATCACTAATGTGTTTATGTGACTATTTTTGACTTTTTACACCAGGACTTAAATCTTAGTTTAAGAGTTCTGTATAATATATTATCATGTCAACTCTTATTACGGCTGAGCAAAGATCGCTACAAGCGAGATAATGTTGTGTGAGTAAGCGGTTGTGTGTTTGTCTGCGAGAGAGTGTTTGAAATAAGCTCTAAACGCAGAAGGAGTTTCTCCTACTCTTACCTATTAGATCTACCTATGGGTATAATTACTGTAAGAATAGCCTACACCAGGGATCGGCAGCCTACGGCACGCGTGCCACACTTGGTGCGCTGAGCAATTTTCAGTGGCACGCGGATCACTCCCAAAAAAAGACAATTCAAGTCTGTTCGACAAGAAATGGAGTGCTAAAGCAGGATGACTTGTAGGCTGTTGGCACGCTAAATGATCTAGAAATCCCAGTTTGGCACACTTATTAAAAGGTTGCCTACCCCTGCCTACACCACTAATGATCCTGGTTCCACTTATGTTTATGAAGCTAAAAACTTGAGGTTTTTCGCGCTTGTAATAAACCAATTAAACAATCATTGCCTAGATACATGATCTAGTTTTAATATTGTAACTTTATATCATTATTACAGCTTTATAGTCTAGTAATTTCATACACTTTCCTGTAACGTAATCTTCAGCAGCAACACTGCTCTTCATAAAATTAACGCCCTCAAATTTATGAATCGATCAAACCATATCTATGATCAAACCGCTAAATTTAGACCGTGGCTATAAAAAGGAAAAAAAAAGAGAGGCTGCTACCTTCAGGTAAACAAAGCCAGCCATTGGTCGATTTTTTATGTGTGGAGTTTACGCTTCAGAGACGAGTGAGGCTCGTCAAGTTTGATGAAAAGTGAGAGGGAGGGGGAGCGGTGGTGGTTGGTGTGTGGAGCTGATCACGTCACGCGCGCCGGGATTGGTGAAGGGTTCCCGACGGCGCGGTGTCTGTGTGTGTCGTGTGTATGTGTGTATATGTGCGCGCACGCTAGAAGTAAAAAAAAAAAACAGGTGGGAGGGGGGATTTCTGTAATGCATGCGAAACTGTGAATACACCGGTTTAGTCAGAGAACACACGTTGCACACCTAACGGGAGGGTGTGTTGCCTTCTTGCTTTATTTATATGTTTGAGTGAGTTTACGTGTGTATTTATTCTTATAAAAATGGAGTATAGATAGTGTCAAAGCGTGGAGGATTATATTATTAAAATATTATTATTACAGGTAGGTTTTTCAATTTTGCTTTTTTTTAAAAAATCTTAACTCTGAACAGGAGAAATTGTAGCCTTATTCTAAAGACTTTGTCTTTGTAACTTTGTAACACTTTGTCTGCAAAGCAAAGTCAAACTAGCGTAAGAAACTGCATTGAACTATATTCCGCTATACGACTATTGACTATAGTCGACGATTATGCACTAGAGGTTTACGCCTACGCAATACGCGCCAAACAAGTTTCTAAGTAGACCTATTACTATAGGCCTAAGTCTATTCTATAGTCACTATAATATAATATAACAGTAGGACAGGATCAATAACAAACTAAATAATTAGATATTCTGGAGGTTTGTTATAATCGTCTTTCTTCATACTTTATTTTTATATAGGGGTAGGCTATAATATATTGCATCGGCATCTGCATAGGATAGGCATAGCCGCGGCATAGGCCTATGGCCTATGGGTTATTTTTAAAAAGAAATTTGTATTAAAATGTATAGCCTACTTATAAATTATAACCTAAAAGTAGTAGGCCTAAAAGATAAAATCCATAAAGTTTTAAAGTGACCGCTTATTGATATTGCTCCAATGCCATTACTCCAATACAATGACACGATTATTTATTAGTCTATACTAGTCTATACAATATAAATTATGGGCACGGTGACCCTTACTGAAGGTCCCGGGTTTGAATCCTGGTACAGACTAGGATTTTCCCCGGGTCTGGAGGGTGTCTCTGAGTATCCAGCTCTGATTAGTACCTGACCTTACTTAAATCTATCTTATACATTACAGACGCTTCTTATAAAGACTAAAGAGAAGATTATTGCGTTGGGGTAAAGTAATGAGTAAAGGCGGCTGTGCATAGTGCTGGCCACACAATCACCTTGTATTAGTATGCCGTGGCCACATAAACTGGTGAACGCTGCTTCAATTTGGTCCAACGGGATACTTTACTTTTCTAACATATAAATTATAAAATTAAAACTTGTATATATACTAAATATAATAGGTTAAGTTATAAGGACTTCATAGAATGTCATAGATATATTATATTATTAGGCCGTATAGAATAGATCTACATCACATTCTTATCTTATCTTATACATTAGAGACGCTCCTTCTATAAAGAAGATTATTACGTCCTACGCTCATCCGTGGTCCGAGTCTAGTCTTGCATTTTTATTAATGTTTTAAATGATGTTAAGTTATTAATTTTCCTGGTTTGTTCAGGCAACCCATTCCATGCCCGAATGCCACATTCATGATAGCTTACAGCTATAGATTTCAGACTATAAACTATAGTCTATGGACCTAACAAAAATAAAGTTATCTGAATTTGGCCTGGACGTGAGGGTCAATTCGGACTAAAATGTAACGGAAATAAACTTTAAATAGCCTAAAGATCACTTAAAAGTAAAAAAAGAAAGACACGCCCCCCCTCATTTTATATATCGACTTTGCTTTTGTGTTTTACTCACTATCAACTTAATTAAAAAGATAAAATAGGCCTACAACTTGCTCACTAAATTTTCTGCATGTAGGCTATTTAAAATTCGACCTTTTTTATTCCCACGACAAATTATAATTAGATCTAGGTCTACCTACTGCCGGTTTGTCAATTTCCTTCTGATTCTAATTCTAATGAATTATTTTTTACGCACCAGTACCCAGTAATTACGAAACATAGTCACAGGCCTACCTCAATATCTATTTTGATACATTTTTTCCTTGTTTTTTTTATGCGTGGTTATTGCTGTTGGCAGTCAAGTTGTATAGGGGATGGGTTCGTCGTCTTAAACATTGTGTGTGTAGGCGTTGGATACACTTTAGTGCACAGTGCATTACTGCGTACAGTGGTTCAGATTATTCATTGGATCTTGAGTCCTGTCAGACGGACTACAATTAATTTCATTTTTTTTGCCTGGATTTTTACCTGTGTGTGAAGGTGCAGATAGCATGTGAGCTTAAATTTCTATTTGTTGCTTGAGACTATCAATAATATATTATGCTGTCAATAGTCAATAGGGCTTATTATCGATTTTTCTTGTTAGTCATAGACGTTTTTTTGTTGTTAATTTTTGCTTTGTTGTGCTATGATTCGGTATTTTTTTATATATATATATATTATTTTTTTTTTTTTTTTTTTTTTTTTTTTTTTTTTTTTTTTTTTTTTTTGCAGTTAAATTCAGTGTAGGCCCCTATCTATATTTTATATATTATGTTTTATTTATCTAGTTACATAGAATATAGACATACTTATAGATCTATATTATATATACTCTTATCAAAGTTAAATGCTTGTTATTTATTTAGACATAGGCTACATACAATTTATTAAAAGCTATCTCTAATAATATTACGTTATATAATATAGCCTAACATATTATATATTTATTATAATATAGGCCTACACACTTAGTGACTATTTGGGCATAATACGGTTTGTGCCTTAATTCATATATATACATTACGAACATCAATGATTAGACACTCATGTCAACAGTACTAATCTTTTATGGGAATCACTGTAAATTTGGCAACGGTATTTTCGTCAACGGTATTTTCGGCAAGGTAATTTTGGCAAAGGTAAATTTGGAAGAGGTAAATTCGGCAAAACTAGCAAAGCGGTAAAATTGGCAACGGTAAAATTGGCAATCATATAATATCCACTGTTTTTATTAAAAGCATTGATAGGACTACAATCTATTCCATGTATCGGCAACCTATGGAATGCGTGCCATCCTTGGTACGCCAAACGGTTTTAAATGGCACATGAAAGACCACCATAATGGTGAAAAGAGCAGGGAAACATTAAGGCACACTTTGGCACGTAATTTAATTTAACGTCCTCTAATGATCAAAAACGAACATTTTAAATAGGAACCAAATGTACCCCCTCCCCCGCCCCAGGTGTTTCTCCCCCCACCCAGCCCACCGCACCCCACCCCCAAAGGTGGCCAAAGGTGGTATGTGTGTAAGGTAGCCCACCTGACCATCACTTGGAGTTCAGTTTAGATCTTTACGCATCAATGCATTCCCTTATCTCCAAAACGTCCCTATAAACTTCCTCCGTTTATAGCACATTGGCGAGATTACGTAACTCTGACTACTTGACCTACACCATGATACTGGTAGTGTTTGCAAGAGCAGACGTAGAATGCCCCCTTTCTCTTCCGCCCCCGATATATAAAGCATACAAATTAGGTAACAAAAAATAGTTAATTAGTTCGTTTGACTAAAAATTAAATTTAAGAAAAACATTGAATAAATACACCGTAATTTTTTTTAACCATTTACGTTATTTAACTAATGCATTAAAAGGAACATTTAAATAGACGCCAAATGTAACCCCTTCCCCCCCCCCCTTGTCTATAGCAGAAGGAAACAAGGCAAAGCAATGTTACATAATGTAGATTATTTGCCATCCCCTCTTCTTTTTTAAACACCAGAATGAGACTCGCCGTGTTAACAAAAGCAAACTCTAGCCCCTACCTCCCCCGTCTCACCACCCCGTCTCCCCACCCTCGTCTCCCCAACCCCGTCTCCCCACCGATTAAAGTGTTAGTGACCAGCTTGGTAGCACCAGGCTAAGCAGTGTATAAGCAGTGAAAACTAAAAGAGGTTTGGGGGGGGGGGAGTATTCGTTTAAATTCTTTTTTAATCCCAGAACATTGTTGTTATTAGTAAAACAAATCAGTATTTCTATCAAAACATTGATAATGATATTGGATTTCATTTTATTATTACAATTATGAAAATAATAATTTAGTTATTTACTTTTCTTATATATTTAAATTATATTACAAACGAGAGTTGTAAATAAAACATTTAAATTGTATAAAAGTACTTTCAATGTTTAAACCAATTTACTTAGGCTATAAGGCACATTTAGCTACAAATATCTTGTAAGTTATCGAGGTTTCTATGTCAAATATAGCCAACTATTATGTATTGTTGTAGGCCTATATGTCTAAGTAATGTATACTTGTATCGTTATAACATAGAAGGTAAAAGGTTTAAAACTACAAAGACAAAAGTTAGCCTACTGATTGACGGCAAATAGCCGACTGCAATGGAATGTGATAAAATGTTTTATGGTGGCCATGTGTTCCCCCCCCCCCCACACACACACTCAACAACCCGTGTTGAGAGAATAGGCCTATAGGTCAGCAAAGTAATTCCTTAACTCTCCCTGACGTAACCGGTCAAGAAAATTCGTGTATCTCGGGAGAGGGGAATAAGGACTGTGTTCGTTTTTGATAGATATATAAAGTAGGAGGATTGTAATGTGTTTGCAATTTTTCCCGTACGATCTAAACAAACCTGGGATCATTCGTAAAGGACTTAGTATGGTCGTGCCTGAAAGGAGAGTCTGGTCGGGGGCTGGAGGGGAGGGGGCACTCTACGTTTGCTCTTGTTTACACAACCAGTATCATACTATGAGGGGTGGCGGTCAGGTAGTCAGAGTTACGTAATATCGTGGGGGAGACAAACGTACGCTTTGATGCCTAAAGTCAATTTGGTTACCTTACACACATAGGCGTACCTTTACATTTGC
Source organism: Anisus vortex (assembly GCA_949126835.1). Classification (NCBI taxonomy): domain Eukaryota; kingdom Metazoa; phylum Mollusca; class Gastropoda; family Planorbidae; genus Anisus; species Anisus vortex. The sequence continues at coordinate 29,910,634 of OX421506.1, forward strand.
CGAGGCGTAACTTGAGGGGGGGGGAAAGAAACGCCAGGGCTGGGGAAGGGGTACATTTGGCGCCTATTTAAAATGTTTGTCTTTGATCATTAGATGACGTTCAATTAAATAACGTGCCAAATTGCTCCTTAATGTTATCATGCTCTTTTCACCATTTTGGTGGTCTTTCATGTGCCATTTAAAAACACTCTGTGTGCCAAGTATAGCACGCATTGCATAGGTTGCCTATCCATGGACTAGAGTGTAGTCTAACCAATACTTTTAATAAAAACAGTGGATATTATATGATTGCCAATTTTACCGTTGCCAATTTTACCGCTTTGCGTGTTTTGCCGAATTTACCTATTCCGAAATGACCTTTGCCAAAATCACCTTGCCTTAAATACCGGTTCCGAATTTACCATTGCCAAATTTACCGAGCACCCTTTTATGGACATGAAACTAATCTACAGTCTTCAGTAATTTTGAAATAAAAGGGCCCCTTTGCTAGACTGTAATAATCCAGTTCGAGATAACGTTGAGAAAACTCTATAAATCACTACGACATTATTATATTTACACTTAGATCAAACTTTGGTCTTACATTTTTATGAGTATTTGTAAATATTAATTTAAAGGTTTAGTGTTTTCTTTGACCGTAATGTTTTTTTAAAAGAGTTTTTGAAGATCAAATGGGTTAATAATGTTGGTATAAAATTAATTACAATGCATAAAATTAATTAGTTGTTAATTTTTACTGCACACTATCCATTTACACTAAGTAAAGTATCATTTTAAGACAATTTCGGTCCAAAGTTATTGTGAATCAATGTTCTAACAGTTTTTTGTGCTCTTGATTATACAAAGGGGATTGTGTTGCTAGCACGATGCCGAAATCCGCATTTTCTCCCTAGCTGATTGTAAGTTTCTATCGGAGTTGGGAAGACCTGGGTCTCTTTAAATATATTACAATATATGTCTAAAGAAGTAGGCCTATATAAAACTTTGGATGACAAATTCCTTTTTGTAGCGGAATTTGAACTCAATAGTCGTTATCGTTGATCCGTCCAGATTAAGTGAATTATCCCTATTGCACCATGATGGTCCATATGGATAGTGAAGTGTTCACGTGTTTCTATGGCCACGGCACAGAACGGGAATGTGTGGCCAGCACAATGTTCAGCCGATTTTTACCACTTTTAAACAAATGTTAAGTACTCGTTAGAACCATACTCGTTAGAACCATGTAGATTCTTCAGGGATACCACCATCCGTGCATTGGAAAAAAAACAACTGTTGTTTTCTAAATCAGGAAAAGTCATCATTCGTTATTGTTTTATTTTTCATGTTTCTAATAAAGACTATAGTTTTTTTGTTTAGTTTTGCATAGCAGCCCGCTATTCATTTGTGAGCCTGCGTGTCATTCAGGGTCAAGGTAGCCTTTTCATCATTTCTACCGTGTCGTTCATACATCGTGGCGCGTGCTCCCGCCGTCGGCAGGTCGATAATATTTTTTTTTGTCCCCACATTCTCGCAAGAGACAGACAGACACACACACACACGCACACGGCTACCGTGTGACGTAGAGCGTGCTAGCCTCGCGCTTCTGTGTGAGCCACGGGATATTTTATTTTTCCTTGTGTATGAGTTAAGTCGAATGGGCCACCATGCAAAAAACACCTGGCATGTTGTGTACTTGCCCCTTTTTTGAAAAAGTGTTATCAATATAAATATAAAGATAAGCATGTTATTAAATGTGTTCATATGTTTAGATTTTAGATCAATCTCAAACGTAATGTTTATGATTAATGCACTCAGGCGCACCCTCTGTGTTTTTGTTATTGTTTACATTTCATACGACTTTCATTCTAACGTGCGTGTGTGTGTGTGTTTTAAAATTTTGGCTAAGTAAGTTAATAAAGTTATACGTACAAATAAAATTGGGCTAGGCTAGTTGAGTAGGGTTGAGCTATTTCTACGACCATGACAGCTGATGGGATAGTGTGGCCAGCACGGTGCTCATGATTATTTTAATATTATTTTGTTTACTACCAAACAAGGGAATTTAGGATTTTTGTGGTTTAACGTTACACGTACACATATCATATATTGAAAGCTATCGAGTAGGGTTAAACTTTCTCAACGGGCATGGGCAGATAAAGGGATGGTGTGGCCAGAACAACGCTGATCCGTTTTGTTTTGCCACCCGACAAATTATAATATAACAATACTCACAGAAGCTGAGCTGAATCAGGAGAACAAAATGTAACCAAAAAAAAAAGCCCAAGCGTCTGCATTATTAATCAAGATCTGACAGTTCTTCGTCCCTAGTCCACCACATTTTATCGGGAAAACCCGATACATTTTCGAATACTACCTCTTAATTACCGGTATCAGGGGAATAGCGATTAAGGTAAAGCGTTCGCAAACTGAAGGCCAGTAGAACTGAAACTTTTGACCAACCCAGATTGAGGCCTCTTTCCTTAGTTCATTTTCGTCGAAATGGGGGGGGGGGGGGGTGGGTGTGTAAACGGGTGGCACACGGGCCACATCACGATCCGTCTAGTTTCCTACAACGGTTCGCCTCTCCCCTCCCCCGACTCAGCGCTTCTAGCGTCAGTATTTGTTTGTTTATGAAGCCACTCCGGGGTGGGGGGTGTAAACAAGCGCATAAATCCTAATTAAAAGTTGCTGTCTTTTTTTCTTTCCAGAATGATCTGATGCATCAAGTTCCACCATTAATCGAGCGAAGCATCAGGATTTTAATATTAATTGCAGAACAAGAAAAAAAGTTTTTAGTCAATTTATTGGGGATAAACCATTAGTGGTTGAATCCAAAAAAAACAACAACAACATAATGGCCGCCCGTCAGCGGCACGGAGATTCCTGTCTTGGATTTACGAGGTCCATCGGATTATTTTCCTCCGTCATTTCTATTGTGCTAGTGCTGGCTTTTATAAGTCCCGTTGAATCCATCCGGTTTCTGGGCGAGCGGGAGACGTACGCCAAATACCCCAAGTGGTACGCCTGCACCAACGCCTCCATCCAGTTCGAGTTCAAGACCCGGCAGGCGAATGGGCTGCTGATGTTTACTGACGACAGGGGGCAGCATGAGTTTATACAGGTATGCTAATTGTTGTCTGAATACTATGTTTTTTCTTAACATATAATTTATGCTCAGCGGGCATATATTATATAAGCTAAAATATGCTTATCTGGAACTATTTTAGTATCGTATAGGCCGTTTCATAATTGTGTGCCAAAGTAGGATTTCTAATTCATTCAGCGTGCCAAAAGCATAAAAACTCATCCTGCTCTAGCATTCACTTTCTTGTAGAAGAGACTTGAATTTCCCTTTTGGTATTCTCCTGTGCCATTGGAGCGTGCCAAGTCTAGCACGCTGCCATAGGTTGCCGATACCTGGTATAGGCTATGGCGTAAAAAGAAAGTAATTAAAGTATTCCTTACAGGCCTTGTGGGCAAATCGGTCTAGTAACGATTTTTCCAGTAGCCACAAGGGGATTATGTGGCCAGTACAATAAACTTCCGATCTTCCTTTACTTTTTCCACAATTTGTGTCGGGTACTACCCGCCGTATCCTGGAAGGCTCAGAGCCAATTTCCAGTACCCGGAGAGTCCTTGTCTTTGACCTAGATTTAAACCCAAGATTCCAGAATGCGAGCGTGCTGCCTCCCGAAGCACTCGTGCCCGATTAATTTTTTTTTTAAAGTTCAGTAAAAAACAAGAAATTGGCGGACAACGAAACAAATCACGATCTTCATCTGTGGCTCTCACTGATCTATACAAATAATGGCTTAGGTCCGGAAACAATATTCTTCATGCAAACAAAAAAGCTATGCTTTCACTTATCTATAAAATTATGGTTCCTAAACACCGACATGTATATACATTTCAGGTGACTTAGACTTCCTTTTTATCGTAGAGATTTGTTTTAATTATGGGTGATTTATTCCTATAATTCGATTTTTATAAATAAGCGAATAGTGTAGACGAGGGGTCGGCAACCTACGGAACGCGTGCCACACTTGGCAAGCAGAGCTATCTTCAATGGCACGCGGAAAGACCACACAATTATTCAAGTCTCTTCTTGATCTAAAGAGCAGGAGTACTTTTAGGCTGTTGACACGCCGGATGAATTAGAAATCCTACTTTGGCCACACCATTTTAAAAACATAATGTTGCCGACCCCTGGTGTACACTGTTTAGTAAATTGTAGCTTCCACTGGCCTCAATTTGCACATATAAATTTATTTAGAAGGCGCAAAGAAATCTTTTATAGAGCAGTGGTGACGCTACAGTATTATAATATGAAAGTTATCGAAATAGAAGGCTTTTAACCAGATACAATGTTTTGCTACAACAAAAAAAAAGGGTTTAAGGTTCATTATCTTCATTTCTTTCTTTCTAGTCACACGAAAATAAATACAGTAATAGTACAATCAGCCGTGGCCACAGAAACGGGTGACGCTGCTTCACCGGCCCTATCATCAGTTTGGTCCGATGGGTACTTTACTAATAGTACAATAAACATGGTATGCTTATGTATTGTAAAACAATACATTTGAACTTCGAGCTGCCTGTTTCAGCTGTAGGTAGGGTAGCCAGACGTCCGGCAAAAGGAGGACATGTCCTCCTTTTTAGACTACTGTCCTCCGTCTGGCAGGCAAAGCTTAAAACCCTTAAAATGTCCGGCTTTTGTAATATTTTATGTTTTGTATGCTTACAGTATAAAAACATAGAATTCATAAACAAGCGATCATTTGTACAAGAAAAGAATGATCCGTTTTCTTAAAGACTCGTGTATGCTTTTTAAAGTTTATTTTTCAAAGTTGCCAAAAGCTAGCTGCCTTTCAGCCTACTGTGAATTTATATCTTATTTAACAAAACTGTTTCTTGTTCAGTTTACCAATACGCATTGTTATGGCAGTTCTTGTAACAAAAATTATACTGATTTCCGGTTTATTGCGAAACTATTCAATTTAAGCACAATGTCCTCCTTTTTGTCTCTCGGTGTCCTCCTTTTTGTCTCTCGGTGTCCTCCTTTTTGTCTCTCGGTGTCCTCCTTTTGACACTCGTGTATCTGAGAACCCTAGCTGTAGGCCAAAAGGGGCCCAGGCCCGCTGCTTTAACCCGGCAAGCCTATGTTATGACTAAAGCGTAACTGTACCATTACATTGTGTAGAGGTAGGTACTTCTCAAGTGCAACCATTTTTTTCACTATGTGTAGTGCAAACTACAAAGAGCTGTCCTTGTGTGTAGATGTCTGTGTGTGTAGATGTCTGTGTGTGTAGATGTCTGTGTGTGTGTGTGTGTGTTACCCTACAACTAGTTTCTGGACCATAGATCGGGGAGTTCGAAATTTAGCACTTTTAGGGACTGCATCGACTTAGCACCTTAAGCACCTTAAGCAAACATATTAGCGAATAATACGCTAAGTAAATACACGCATGGGGAACGAAACTAAACACATATCATGTTTACCAATTGCAGCTGTTGAATAAAACGATATACAGCTAATAAAATGAAACATACCTACACAAATGACAACAATAGTTAAATCACTAAACTTAGAAACACTAAAGGACAGAAGAGTAAAGTAGTAAATAATACATAAGGCATTGAATTGTAATTTACAAATACAACATAAATAACAATGTTTTACGATACTCAGATAAACATAAGGACACAAATTCTTTCCTCATCCCTTATGCGAGAACAAATGCGTTTAATTAAATTAAATTACGATTTCTTCCCGAGTGGCGTTCGGGCATTGAATGGGTTGCCTGAACAAGCCAGGAAAACTAGCAACTTAACATCGATTAAAACACTTATAAAAATTGAGGGCTAGGCTCAGACCACGGATGAGCGTAGATCGCAATAATCTTCTTAATAGTAGGAGCGTCTAAAAGAAAGTACAAGATAGACCACACAGTGCAACTAATGAATACATAAAGATATTGACAAATATCAACTGTCACACTCAGTATGTAAATAAATAAAAAAATAAATAAACAGCGCACAAATTTAATAAATGACGCATTTTTTAAATGAAATAAATAACAAAAGTATAAAATGAGTGCGTGGCCAGCACAAATGCCCAGCCAGCTTGAATGTTCTCATCTGACAACGATAACAACAATAACTGTAGAGTTTAGAGTTTAGATCTTATCTTATACATTACAGACGCTCCTTCTTTAAAGAAGATTATTGCGTCCCACGCTCATCCGTAGTCCGAGTCTTGTCTTGCATTTTTATTAATGTTTTAAATGATGTTAAGTTACTGGTTTTCCTGGTTTGTTCAGGCAGCCCATTCCATGCCCGAACGCCACTCGGGAAGAAAGAGTACTTATTAGCATGATGATGGGGAGGGGGATATCTAGCCTACTGTTACTATTTACTAGGCATGTTTTAGGTATCAATTCAATTCTCTGTCCCATAATCTGCCGTGCATAGCTTGGTTCTACGTATAGGTTAAAAAAACAAACGGGGTGGGGGGGGGGGGGTGTTAAATAATGAACAAAACGTTAATTCAACGTTACATTTGGAGAAGTGTTCATCTCCAGCAATAATTTGAAAAAGTTGGCATGCACCACTCAAAGTTGGCACTTACCCAAAACTGCTGAAACTTCCAATTTAGTGGCAACCACCATCTCCCCTAGACACAAGCAGCTATTAAACCATTGGCCGTCCGTGGCTGTGTGGGGAGACCATAAACCAAATTACTTACATATAAACGTGCACAATAACAAATTACTTACATATAAACGTGCACAATAACAAATTACTTACATATAAACGTGCACAATAACAAATTACGTACATATAAACGTGCACAATAACAAATTACTTACATATAAACGTGCACAATAACAAATTACTTACATATAAACGTGCACAATAACAAATTACTTACATATAAACGTGCACAATAACAAATTACTTACATGTAAACGTGCACAATAACAAATTACTTACATATAAACGTGCACAATAACAAATTACTTGCATATAAACGTGCACAATAACAAATTACTTACATATAAACGTGCACAATAACAAATTACTTACATATAAACGTGCACAATAATAAATTACTTACATATAAACGAGCACAATAACAAATTACTTACATATAAACGTGCACAATAACAAATTACTTACATATAAACGTGCACAATAACAAATTACTTACATATAAACGTGCACAATAACAAATATACTTACATATAAACGTGCACAATAATAAATTACTTACATATAAACGAGCACAATAACAAATTACTTACATATAAACGTGCACTAAATTTGATGCACCCCTCCCTCTTGACAACTTTTTTTTTTACACGCAAGACCTTACTTACTTCTTACAAAATTGTTGTGACCAACACAGCACACAATTTACTTTTCCCCTGCCAACGTCAGACAAAAAAACAACAACACAAGATCGAAAAATCTACATGGGTATAGATCTAGACCCCTACTTGCACAATTTAGAGTAAGTTAAAATTTTGATTTAGTTAATACTTTTCGATATGGCAAGCACTCTGCCGACGGACCACAGCGTCACAGGTACAATTATCAAAGTTCTTGTATCCGCTGCTTCGGTTATTGGTGCTACTTCATACTGACATATTTATGGTCGTTGTCGTCTATTTCAGTCCTTCCAGCGTTACTTAACGATCACTTCGTGTTTCCGCTAGTACTTTGTCATAATTGTCTGACGAATCTTTTAAAATTATTTTTTTCTTTCTGTCGACACGGTTAAATTCTATACATTTCTATGTTCTCTCTTTGTGCTCAAGCCGATCCCCCCAACCGTTTCCAAGACGCCTGTTAACTTCGCTATTAATCACTATCAAGTTTTTTTTTGCTGGCCAAGAAGGGTTTCCTTGTTCAAAACTTGTAATGGAATTCTGTAGCCAAGTTACCTCCAAATTTTCCAATGACTTCCTAAGCTCTACATGTATTCATATCTTATTCACATGTTGTTTTAAGATCTGAAATGTATCTACCTACCTACCTATTATCTATATATGATATCTACCTACCTTCCTACCTACCTATTATCTATCTATCTACCTACCTACCTACCTATCAATATATATAATTACCGTGAGTTTGTTTATATGTACTTTGTTACATGAAGGAAAGTAGTGTTATTTCCGAAGTTATATTGGTTCTCTATCGATATCTAATTAAGTTCGAAAGAAATCTTTAACCCAAAATGTTTTTCCAAAATGTGCATATCTGTCTAGGCACTACGTCACTGCATTAAAACGCGTCATACGTCGCACGGGGTTAGATCAGTTCTAGTTTGGGCGCTGTTGTGGAAGGTCGTGTTTGACCACTCCATTATATATATGTTATTACAGCCTGATATGGTCTAGAAGAATCTCAACTGGTTAAGTTTGTCGTCCATCATTGATACCTGTATTCTGTTTTGCTGTTCCATACATACCTTCATTCTTGTTCGGAATAAATTGTGATTACTATTTTCAAACAGGATTGTGTATTTCTTCATTATTAAGGTACAGTAATACCTAATGTTTTTAATTTCATTTACTCACACATCCTACGAGCCAATCAAATATAAAAATCTACAAATATATTGCAAATACTAATTCTTATACAACCTTGTGGGATCCAAGAGGGATGTGAATCAAAGAGTGTAGTAATTATACATTCCTAAATATATTATCATACGTCAGTAGCTGTTTCGCACGTGACAACTTTTAAAAAGTTACACACTTTCTTTAAAAAAACAACATTGAAATCATTCGTTTCTCCGTCATTTTGACGGGCACAACCACTAGTTTTCTATCTATCTACCTACCTACCCATTACCTATTATCTATCTACCTATCATCTATATATCTATCTACATACCTATTATCTATCTACCTACCCACCCATTATCTACCTACCTACATATTATCTATATACCTACCTATTATCTATCTATCTTAAAGTTGGATAACTTGTTTAGACTTTGTGTCTCTTGTCAGGTTGCCATGGTGGACGGCGGTCTCATCCTCTGGATCAACTTCTTCAGGGAGGGAAACCAGACCGCCAAGATAGAGCTGGGCGCGAACCTTAACGATGGCCTCTGGCACACAGTGGTGGTCAAGCGAAACAGACTGGAGAGTACCCTGTTGGTGGACATCAGCCAGAAGAGCACGGTAGGTTCTGGGTCAAGTCCTTTACAAAATAATTTTGCTATTTGAAGGGCATTTGCAGAAATGCTTTTAATTATTTCAGAAACTAATCGCTATATAATAAGATACATACAATATATATATGTGCAGAGTATTAAAGAGAGAGATTCCATGTTTTAAAGTAGGACAATATAGTTTACAATACTTCAATCCAATAGTGTCTATCTATACATCTATAGATCATCTATCTATATCGATTTATCTGCATAACAATCTATATATTATTATCTCAGTCTCCCTTTATATCTGTTTACAGCGCTATACAAATGTCATTATTATTATTACATTATTATTATTTGATTAGTACTATAAGTATAAGTAATTAGTTGGACCATATGATCTCCAAAGTGACATAATATAAGTAGGCTATTCATGTGAACTTGTCAAACGACCTAGATTAGTCGGTATACATATAGGCTATATGAATGCGCATGTAGCTTTTTACTGGATTCGTTATTATTCCCATTATTTTTTCGATGGTGCCATACTTTCAGGTCGGATTCGGATCCGGACAGAACCTAGAGGGTCGCCTGGAGACCAACAGCTACATGTTCTTTGGTGGCCTGCCTAGCCGATTCGATAGAAGTGTGGGCAAGACGGTGCTGCCCATGTTGGTTCAGTCCTCGCCTTTTGTCGGAGAGATCAGAAACATCCTCTACTTCAACTGTTCCTGCATGCCCGTCAGGTGAGGTCGCCCCCCCCCCCCCAATCCACTTCCCCATATTTTTAGAACCTTTGTAGTTTTTTATTCTTATTCTTCTTATTATTTTTTTTTTACCACTGAGCTATATATAAATGGAGTGCTCAATCACTTAAAATTAAGCATAAAACAGGAGAAAATGTAGACTTTTATATATAGATAGGTGAGCCGAGGTAAGATGGCCGATTGACCCGGAAGTACATACAATTTAAACACTCTCCGGAAATGCGTCAATGAAATTTGATTTAAAAAAATTACCTTTTGTACACTAAACATACATTTAATGAATATACTCTCGTATTGCTTTTACTGAAATTATTAAATATGTATTTGATTTGGATAGATCAGTGACATTAGCTTAGGAGTAATAATTTCTATCTATATTACGGTATTTATTAAAATTTTAAGTTTTTAAAACAAGATAATAAAGTATATATTTAATTTTATGTATTTCCGGGTCAAATCGGCCACCTTACCTCAGTTCACTTATCTATATAATAAAAGTCCGCATTTTCTCCTACAATTTAAGTGATTGAGCACTCCTTGTATATACAGGTCAGTGTGTTTTTTTTTTTACATACCAATACATCTCACTACAACACCATTTGTATTAGCTTATGATGGGCCCACTTACATCATTGAATTAAATCTCTTTTCTTCTATTTGATGAGCCCCCTTTAAATTGTTAGTATTAGCTTACCTCCCCTTGCTTTATTACATCTCAGTAATTTTCATTCTCTCCCCTAAACCACCAGGCCGGCTCCGCTGGAGGAAAGGGGCACCGAGAGGGGCCCCGGGGAAACCTGCGACATAAGGAACCCTTGCCACACGGACTGTGTCTGCATCAGCGGTGACGAATCGCCCGGGTGCCAGTGCATTTACAGGCAAAACTGTCTTAAAGGTAAGCGACTCATCCCCCTTTCTCTAGCACTGAATCCCCAGACACCAGACCAGGGGTCGGCAACCTTTTGATAATAGTGTGCCAAAGTAGGATTTCTAATTCATACAGCGTGCCAACAGTCTAAAAGTCACCCTGCTTTAGCACTCAATTTCTAATCGAATATACTTGAATTGTTGTTTTAGGAGTCTTCTGCTTGCAATTGAACATCGTGCCACGCATGACCAACTGCCCCAGACAATGTCTTGTTTTCAGACTCCAGACTAACATTTACTGACCTAAACTTGATGTCATGAGATGGCATTACAGTTTTTAAAACAAATTGACACTATATTGAATAGTGGATGTAATGTTGTCTGGTGTTGCCCTATTAGGAAATCTGGACTTTTACATAGGGGCATCTAGTAAACCCCACAATCATGCACAAAAATCAGACTCGGAAATCTAATAATAGCATATCTAGTAGCATATTTAGAAATGTCATCCTGAGTTTTTACCCTATTCAAAAAACGATAAAGTAAAACTTTGTGAAAGAAACATGTATATTGAACATTTACAATGAGTTTTAAGCTTTGCTATATTTATTAAGGACATAATTTGTCTTTTCTTTCACCATATAATAAAAACACAACTAAAAATGTGATCTATCCATCTATTTATCTGTCTATCTGTCTGTAAAGCATCTATCTATCATTTATCTATCTACCTACCTATCTAAATAATCTATCTACATATCTATCTATCTATCTGTGTATATTTTATTGACAATTTCGTAACATTGCCCATATGTATAGATATTAAAGTTATATTTGGAAGTGCCTCGTCCTATCGCCTTTCAATGGGAAACAAAGGCAATTTTTGTCTACGGTTAAAGTTACTATAGCTAGCTTATCTCCTGTCAGATATGGTAGACTTGCTCTGTGTCATGTAACCATAGAAGTCCAGTGTCAGTTTGTCCAACAGTCATTCACACAGCCGATCACAAAAAAACACACTCACCTTAAAATATACACCCACATCAGCGGCGTAGCTAGGGGAGGGGGAGTGGGGGTCCAAATTCGAAAGTCCCCCCGGGCCCCTACTTGATGGGGCCCCCAAAGGAGTGTCCGAATCGTTTTTTCTCATGTCATAATGTCGAATGTCAAAATGCAGGGGCCCCTAAAGAGGCCAAGCCCCCCGGGCCCCCAAATCCCTTACAACGGCACTGACCCACATCCCCCATACTTGTTTTTTGTCCTGTTTCTGATTATTGCAACAAAACTTCAATATAAAGTACAATATGTATGTTATATTTACATTACTATAATAACATAATGACGCTTTATGTTCGGTAGCTGTGTAACTTATTCTGACTCGAATACCTAAGTAGGACCTGTTTCCCAGCATGGCTCCATACTTGAAATTACAAGCAAGCCGGTTTGTTTAGTCCCCCCCCCCCCCCTCCCCAAGACTATCAACGAACAAACTACAAATGTTTTTACGAAGTGTAGCTTTTATTTCTTTTAGGTTTTTGAATAACTGAATATTTACCGTAGTTCCTAAACTGGATTATTTTTTTACGTATTATAATTATTATAATATCATCTCAAACATAAAATTAGTCAGTGTAGTTGCTTGAAATCTGGCATCTTCCCGAGCCTTCACTTTTATGAATCGGTACCGTGTAGGTGTCTTAGGCCCTAAGTCTTCCAAAATATTTAAAGTATGGCTTTGTTTAAAATGAAATCACTCACACACACACGCACACACACAAATGACGCATGCTATCTGCAGCACTCCTGAAGTATTCACATGGAAATACAAAGTTATAAAATCAGCACAAAGACATTAAATAAAGTACGAATAAAAGCATAGGAAAAACCCTGGCCCACACACATGTCAACAAACAATACTGACTAACTGATAGTTTATGCATAAAAGTAAAAAAAGATAATCTATAGGAAACTCAGAGAAGGGCTGAACAAATATGTTCATAATGTAATCTGCTAACCTCCTCCCCCCCCTTCCCCTGGTTAGATCTAGATCTATATGATAGATCAGTCTCTTCCCTCCTGTTTGTTTTGCTAAAGAAAGCTAGGTATGTAGTACGTTACTGTTTCAATAGGTAACTTAAAATATTAACACGGCAGACAGATACCGCCATACTAATACCCCTGACTATCTAGTTGGACCCATCAATAGTCTTGAAAACAGTGCCGGCCTACCTTCCGACCGACATTTGAATAAAATGTTTAAATAAAGCAAAGCCCGCTCAACCGTGAATTTCGCACTGCAGACATTCTTCACGGCCCTTTGTTTCAGCGGTCCCCAAATTGTGATAGGCGTGGCCCCTGGTGTGAGTTGGGGAGGTGGGGGCGCTCAAGAAATAACTTTTCTAATACTGGACTATACCGTCTTCTTCATCTGCATTCCATTTTACCCCCCCCCCCCTTAGACCGCCAGTCATGTCTCTTTCTTGCACACGACTGTATTCGGGAGACATATTTTCTTTCTAGAACTTTTCTAGCATGGTGATAACTTGAGGTCAGACCAGGTTTCGGACTTCTCTGTGGCATTGTTGCAGGATGTGCTCTAGATTTTGAAGTACAGTTCCATTTGGGCATTTGAGGGTTTTGGGTTAGTCCAGTGCGATGCTAGTAGTCTAGCAGTCTCCTGTGACATGTTGTCAGTCGGTATGTAGTGATATTTTTGAACTAAATATCTACCAAAGATGAAACGGAAAAAAAAAAAAGAAAATTCAAAGGAATAAAAAAGAAAACTATCAAGCAGTGGTGTAGGACAGGGGTCGACAACCTTTTGATTATACTGTGCCAAAAAATAGAATTTCTAATTCATTCAGCGTGCCAAGAGCCTAACATGTATCCTGTTCTAGCACTCCATTTCTTGTAAAAAGATCCGCATCGTCTTTTGGGGGATTCCTCTGCGTGCCATTGAAAATCGCTCTGATTACCAGGTGTGCCAAGTCTGGCACGCGTTTCATACATTGCCGACCCCTGGTGTAGGAATTAGTTGAGCAGGTTGTACAATCCACAAGTGCCCGGCAGTCACTGGGGCCTCAGGCATGGATCGCATTCAATTTCCCCCCTTGCCTAAGAACGCCTGGGACCTACTTGTTGAAGCATCGCACAACGAAAGTCCCACGAGAGCTTGGTGTGCCACTGCTGCCATAGGGCGAGATGGGTTAAGGCGTCGGTTGCGTTAAACAAAACACAATAACAACAAAAGAAAATACACCATCAAGGCACAATGATTCCCCTATAGATCCTGGTTGGTCCACGGTGCTAATGCACCAGCGTTCACCAAGTCTATGCCGACCCGTCTTTTACTTGACCAAACTAGTGTCCGGTGCCCTTCAGGAATGCCCACTCTGAACATGTGGGACAAAAATAAATTCTGCTGTTTTTACCTGTATGCTGTATTCGAACCTAATACCATTGGATTCGGATTCAGGCGCTTTACCGCTAGAGCCATTTGCACCGTGTAATCAAGTAATATCGTAGTGTGTTTAAGAAAACAAAAAACAGGTTGAGAACCTCTACTTATAGTCTTCGCTTCCGCGATTAATGAGAGCAAAAAAATCTTTATTTCTCCTTCTAAATGAAATATAAAAAAAAACAACAAGAAATATTTCTTTAGCGACATCACTCGACATGTCATTTTTTCGCTTCAACAATTGGCGACTACACACCAGACATTCACATTATTCAACACTGGAATTCAGTAGGCTATTCACTATTGACTGGAAATTTCGTCTCAAAGACATTATATATTATTATATTATATCTATTATTTCCCCACTGATCTGAGTGATTGCTCCCATTGGATTAGCAGGGACAACACAACGCGGTCTCCCCATCCCCCCCCCCTTTTTTTTTCTTTTCATGCTCTAAAGGTCTTTCCTTTGTTTTGTCCCTTAACCCTTACAGTCCCGGGCGCGTATATAGCGGAACTGAAGGCAGCATAGATAGAAGTAGGTCGGTACGGGAAGGGTTAAATATATTTTTTTTAATAAAAATATCCTTTCAAAGAAACTACGCATGGTGATTATTAAAGGGAGGGAACGAGGGAGGCTGTTGCTCATGATGTAGACATGCATATGTTTTCAGCATTTACGACTATGACAAATGGTCTATGGTTTATTGTGTGTATGTGTGTGTGTGGGAGGTGCGCCACAATACGGCGGTTACGCCAACCAAGCAGATTCAGATTGAAGATTGTATCTTTCCTTAATTATACAAAACCGCCCCAGTAATTCACTTCGACAAACAAAGAAATTTGCTCCTCTCCCATTCACCCCCTCCCCCCTTCTCTTAACAATTTGAAAGATAAAATGAACAACTTGACATTGAGGATTGACTGCATGTAATCCTGTCAAACCAGTTTACTTGTCTTATTGCACATTTATTTTTTCATTATTACGTTTGTAGCTACTTTTAAACCAATCCATGTTTTTTTAACCCTCTCTAGTCTGCTTGTTGTTTGATTGGAAACATGTCTCCATCTAGTCTGCTTGTTGTTTGATTGGAAATATGTCTCCATCTAGTCTGCTTGTTATTTGATTGGAAATATGTCTCCATCTAGTCTGCTTGTTGTTTGATTGGAAATATGTCTCCATCTAGTCTGCTTGTTGTTTGATTGGAGATATGTCTCCATCTAGTCTGCTTGTTGTTTGATTGGAAACATGTCTCCATCTCGTCTGCTTGTTGTTTGATTGGAGATATGTCTCCATCTAGTCTGCTTGTTGTTTGATTGGAAATATGTCTCCATCTAGTCTGCTTGTTGTTTGATTGGAAATATGTCTCCATCTAGTCTGCTTGTTGTTTGATTGGAAATATGTCTCCATCTAGTCTGCTTGTTGTTTGATTGGAAATATGTCTCCATCTAGTCTGCTTGTTGTTTGATTGGAGATATGTCTCCATCTAGTTTGCTTGTTGTTTGATTGGAAACATGTCTCCATCTAGTCTGCTTGTTGTTTGATTGGAAACATGTCTCCATCTAGTCTGCTTGTTGTTTGATTGGAAATATGTCTCCATCTAGTCTGCTTGTTGTTTGATTGGAAATATGTCTCCATCTCGTCTGCTTGTTGTTTGATTGGAAACATGTCTCCATCTAGTCTGCTTGTTGTTTGATTGGAAATATGTCTCCATCTCGTCTGCTTGTTGTTTGATTGGAGATATGTCTCCATCTAGTCTGCTTGTTGTTTGATTGGAGATATGTCTCCATCTAGTCTGCTTGTTGTTTGATTGGAAACATGTCTCCATCTCGTCTGCTTGTTGTTTGATTGGAGATATGTCTCCATCTAGTCTGCTTGTTGTTTGATTGGAAATATGTCTCCATCTAGTCTGCTTGTTGTTTGATTGGAAATATGTCTCCATCTAGTCTGCTTGTTGTTTGATTGGAAATATGTCTCCATCTAGTCTGCTTGTTGTTTGATTGGAGATATGTCTCCATCTAGTCTGCTTGTTGTTTGATTGGAAACATGTCTCCATCTAGTCTGCTTGTTGTTTGATTGGAAATATGTCTCCATCTAGTCTGCTTGTTGTTTGATTGGAAATATGTCTCCATCTCGTCTGCTTGTTGTTTGATTGGAAATATGTCTCCATCTAGTCTGCTTGTTGTTTGATTGGAAACATGTCTCCATCTAGTCTGCTTGTTGTTTGATTGGAAATATGTCTCCATCTAGTCTGCTTGTTGTTTGATTGGAAACATGTCTCCATCTAGTCTGCTTGTTGTTTGATTGGAAACATGTCTCCATCTAGTCTGCTTGTTGTTTGATTGGAAACATGTCTCCATCTAGTCTGCTTGTTGTTTGATTGGAAACATGTCTCCATCTAGTCTGCTTGTTGTTTGATTGGAAACATGTCTCCATCTAGTCTGCTTGTTGTTTGATTGGAAACATGTCTCCATCTAGTCTGCTTGTTGTTTGATTGGAGATATGTCTCCATCTATTCTGCTTGTTCTCTCCTTGGCTTCATTTCAAAACGATTTTTTTGCTTTTTTTTTAAAAACTAAGTTCAAAGATTTTAAAGTTAACCCTTCCCGTGCCGACCTACTTCTATCTATGCTGCCTTCAGTTCCGCTATATACGCGCCCGGGACGGTAAGGGTTAAACTTGATGAAAAAAAAAAGTGGATTAACCTGCTCTTTTACCTTAGCGATTTTGCACCTTATTTCATCACTGTTTAAAAGCGTCTAACATTATCCATATCCAGCTATCTAAATATCTATCTCTGTCTGTCTGTTGTCTGTCTGTTTGTCTATCAATATATATAAAGAAGACTGTTAGTGTTCAACAAATCATATTAGTTAATTTAACTCTTTCTATACGTAAAATCAAACCGAGCCATAATGTTCCGGCATGCAGTATGGCTAAACGTATTGAAAGAGTTAAAAACACGCGCCCTTATGGACTCATATTATACTTTTGCGATTTCACTTCGGACATGTGTCTTCGTTAGCTAAGTGGTGTACGTATCGGACTGACATACGGGCGACCTAGGTTCGATTCTCCCGTTAGTCTATACATTTTTTTTTACAATTTTGTTGATTCCAATTAATATTACTTTAAAGAAAAAAATTGTAAATCTACGAGCGTCACCGGGCAATTTAGATTTATGTTAATTAAAAAGACTTGCCTATTATTTACCCGATTAGAATATATATTTTAAATTACTATTCTAAAAGTCTTCAGTACAAAAAAAAACTTTTTTTTTTAATGATTAGATTTATAGCTTTCATTATCATTGTAGTTTATAACATTTTTATCCGTAGATTATACAGGTTTGTTTTATTTTCCTCGGGCAGCGCCGAGCAATTTAACTTGTCTCTCTCTATATTTCTTGATGTTACGAAAAATAAGATGGTGAATCACGAAGCTTTCTTTGTTGTTTTCTTCTTTATGTTTATTTTATATGTTGTTTTCGTTTGATGCTTTGCCAGTGAGTAACACCTTCACATTCCTACGGCCAATCCTTCACGTGCTTGCTCTATTCTAGACTATATACCAGGCGTCGACAACCTACGGCTCGCTTGGCACGCAGAGCGATTTCCAATGGCACGCGAAAGACCTCTAAAAAGGCTATTGACCTTTGAATTGTAAAACCCTTTTACACTAAATTGAGTGGCAGAGCAGTATGCCTTTTAGGCTGTTGGCACGCTGAATGAATCAGAAATCCTACTTTGGCACTCTGTTATCAAAAGGTTGCCGACCCCTGCTCTAGACAGTATTCACCCTTCTGATTAATTGTGTACGTTCTATCTGCTCTTTCTCTCTCTCTCTCCCTCTCTGTACATCAATACAACACTACATCAATATATAGGTCCAACAGTATTGATCCAACAATTACACTACATTAATACATATGATTAGCAGTGCCACTGCACCAATTTAGGTACATACAGTAACTACATCTAAATTGTTCCGACAGTAACACTACATCGATGAATTAGTTCCATCATCAATATAATTCGCACATATAGATATGGCGTTAACACAACATCAATGTAGATAAATATATATAGGCTCAGCAGTATAACACCACACCGTTATTATTCTTATAACCCCGTGCAGCCAATAACCACGAAAAGGTGGGTAATGGTTTTTGTATCAGCATAAAATGATACAGCATACAGCAGCAACATTTAGAAATGGTAGCATAGATAAAAAGGTCAGTGTTGCGAAGTGTATGTTTGTTTCTCTCTCATCTCTCTCTCCCTCTAAAGATATCTATATACTGGGTATATATAAACATGTGCAAATAAAAAAATGTTTTAACATTTTGGCATTCCGTCAAAGTTTTGATCATCAAGAAAATCAGCTAGTTGGCAGCAATGTTGATGGCAAGAACATTAGAAGAAGTTTATTTTTAACTCTGGCTGAATAGATATTGGCACATGTTAAGAAGAATTTTCATGGATATAGAAATCTTTTAACATTATTTGGTAAGAAACTTTAGGGGTTATAACTGTATAGTTTATGATAGGTTGAAAGGCCTTTGAGAGCCCTTCAGAAACTGGTGAACTCTGCCCCATCCATCATATTATGGTCAATTAGGTCCGATGGGTACTGACCGCAGGCCTACTTTATTTTACATTGGACTGTCAACACTTTCAATTGCGAATCGTTTTAGGAGTTTGTCTTTAAATGTTACAGACGCTCCTTCTTTACAGAAGATTATTGCGGTCTACGCTCATCCTTGGTTTAAGTATATTATTGAATTTTCGTGAGATTTTTAAATGATGTCAAGTTGTTTTTTTTCTGGTTTGTTCGGGTAACCCATTCCATGCCCGGATGCCACTCGGAAAGGAATATAACTTTTTTTGAGCTAATTCATCCATTCATATGCTATTAGTCCTCGGCTCGTTCTCATCTGTGTGTGTCATGTTCAACTACTCACCCAGAACACACACACACCAACGCAAACAAACATACACACTCGGTTGGGGGGGAGTGGGGGGGGCTATTGCGTGCCATCATATGCTGCACCCGCCCCCTTTCTCTCTGTGTAAAACTGGCTAAGCCGCTACCTGATGTACCAGGTAAACACTCCTCAACAACTTTACAATGTGCTGACACGGCCGGTTTGGCGTGTTCTTTCATTCCTTCTGACTGACTTGAGTGCTGGGCCCATATATTGACGTAATATGCTACTATTGGGCCTTTAGTGTATAGATGTATTGCTACAAATGGGCCCCTAACTTGACGTAATGTACCATCGGGCCTAACTTGACGTAATGTACTATCGGGCCTAACTTGACGTAATGTACTATCGGGCCTAAAATGTATATTTTGGCACTATTGGGGCTAAGTATAAGTGTAGTCTTAGTCTTATATCGATGTGGCGTTATCTTCACCTTTATAATAACAGTCGAACAGTCCATTACATAATTTTTGTACGAATTGAGATGACACACTCGTGTCATAACTTTCGTTTCGACTTTTAAATATTAGAGTTCTATAATTATTCGCTTAATACCCAGGCTCCTTATGTAAATACAATTTGTTTCTTCCGAAAAAAAAAATGTTTAGGGTCCAGAAATCCTAATTGTAGGCCTATCTACAAAAATTGCACCTTAAAGAAAGGGATAACATCATCTCATTATTCAGATGTGTGTGCAACGTTTTTCTTCATTGCGCCCGTATAAGAAATTTGATTCAACGAGACGAGACAAACATTGTGAATATTTATTTGTACACTTTTAATACAATGCATTAAAAACAACAACAACTGTGTTTAGAAATTCTATGGGGCGACAGTTAAAAAAAAAAAACCTGGTGTCGTGATGTGGCCCGCTGGCCTCCTATTGCGTCCCCGCGAACTAATTGTTTAAGTGTTAACGATAAATCAGGATGGAAAGCATTATTTATTCAAATCGGTCAAGAAACCTATTGGATAGATCCACACACAAAAAAAAAGGTTTACTTATAGTAGGCCTAAAGTTATATTCAAATAAAACATATTCCGTGTGTAACACAAGTTAGGCCTACTATACAAATATATAATTTGATTAGAATAAATTGCCTGCTTCAGCATTAAAACGTGTATTTTTTAGCTCACATTAACTTTTCAGTTTGACAAGATCCTCCTTTGAGATTATGACTTCTCATTTAATCAACGATTATAGTAAGATGGGCTGACTGCTTTTATATTTCTGCTGTTAGATAACTTGAAGTTGGCCTACTCAGTTTCGGGAATTTCCGATCGCACTCGGTTCACTAGACTTCCGGTTTAGTAATTCGCCATGATTATCTCAATGGAAAATTAAAATTAAAAGTTGTATACACCGGAAGTCTTTAGGCACGTTTAGGAGTCATTTAGGACAGCGTTATTGGCTGCGCACGGAAAACAACAACGCTTAAGCTCTAAAAATAGAACAAGAAGTCTTTGGTTTAACGGCGATTCTTTTTACTACTAAATAATTTCTACTGTTTAAATTCTATTCTCGTGGCTTGAAAAAACTCACACCACCATCCCCAAACCACCGCAAACCCCATCAAACATCATAATACAAGACATTCTTAACCTTTGTCTCGTCCTAAACAAAAGCGTCATTCATGGCCATGACAGAGTGCGGCTATTTATAGGTACTGGGTGTTATCCCAAGATACCCACAGAATAAGTCGCAGAAATAATATCATCGCGTCAGTGGAAATTACGTTTCACAATTTGTCCCCATTGTACTCAGTACACTTAGTACCCAGGGAAACATCGCCATTTTTTGTTGTACTTAAGGAATATCGATAGTTAAGTGGCGCTCTACGTATGCTTTTGTGTGTAGGTGTAAGTAACTGAATATATTATATTATTATAACGAAACGCGTCTTTGCCTAACCTCGGGGGGTTAATTACTTTTGCTTTTTTTTCAAAAGTCTCAAATCAAATCATGGAACTCACACACTAAAAAAAATACATACAAAATAAGCAATCTAATTTATGACATGAATTTTTAGGCTTTATTACAAGTTATTATTTACATTTAACAAAAGTAACACTATTTGTGATAATCATTACATTTAGAAACACCCCAGGAGAGACGATTGATAAAAGCAAAGTAGTATCGTACATAAACAACATAAATACATTAAGCATTGAGTTCTAACATATAATCTACAATAACCTGAATAGTCTGATAGACCTTTCCATGGTAATGGTAATGGTAATTTATATAGCGCTTCTATCCATGCTATTTTAGAATGCTCAGTGCGCTCTAGAAGACTATTAATCTGTGAGAGGTTTCACTGCTTCCATAGATCTATACAGATTTTTCTTGTCTCATCCATGCAATGACAGTTTCATTTTCTCATTCTTCCGGAGTCGCTTTTCGGTAGGGAGCGGATTTCCTGAACACACCAGACGGCTAGAACCAACAGTTTGATTAAAACCCTAAGATCAATATAAGACTTCACACAAACCATGGATACGCGAACAAAGCAGTAATCTTCTGTACATAAGGAACCTATGTACTTCTGTAAAACATATATTAAATAATAATGGTTATGGATATAGCGCTTCTATCCTTACTATTACATTGAGCAAGCTCAGATAGCTCAACATGAATTATCCTTGGGGTACAGATAACTGTCTTTCCAGCTCTGATTTTAAATTGTTGGAGTCCTGGCATTGTGTTGGCCACACGTTTTGATTGTATGTAGGCCTAATGATTACTGACACTTGAAAAGAAATATACCATAGTTCATCTTGACCTGTAGTCTGTAGATTGCTGTTTAAAAAAAATTATCTGATAAATTGTGTGAGTTTAAATTAATGTTCCTCATGTTATATTTAATAATAATAATAATAATAATAATATTTGTATAGCGCTGCCAACAAACATAATGTAAGCTCAGAGCGCATTTAACATACAACTAAGAATACGGATATTACCCTAGGCCAGGTGACAGAGCTAAATTGATGATTAAAAAAGACAAAACAAATAAATGTAGCATTAACCGACCCAACCCATAAATAAGACAGTAAGTTTCTAAAGCATGTTAAATGTTATCTAAGGTAAATATTGAAATAATGAGTTTTTAAGTTCTGTTTGAAAGTAAGAGTAGAGCTTGTTCGCCTCAGTTGAATGGGAAGTTGATTCCACACCTTCGGACCGGATACTGAGAAGGCACAAACTAATACGCCTCACTCCGAATGCACGATCTCGTTCGGAAATCGTTCCGGAAACACCCGGGAACGTTTGCAGGAGGCTATCCTGTCGTTTTTTTTGCGCGAGCCTATGTTCTAATGGGGCAAATTAAAGTAATTAAACAACCCCTAAAAACAACGATTTCGCATTAATCGTCTGTATGCATTTCTGTGATGCATGCCTTAGACTTCCGAAGATTTTACTCTTTACAAAGTAAGAAACACTTAGAGTCTAACCTAACACAGATGTCATTATTTCCCTACACAGTTGACATTGTTTCGTAGGGTTTGTTTACATTAGCATCTACTTTTCTTCTCGTGCGTTTGTTTGTCTTCATCTAATGTCATCGCCATGACAACTACACAATGGCTGTTTTGTGTGTGTGTGTATGTGCGTGTGTTTATTTTGCGTAGTATCTCCCACTGCATCTCTGAAGCAGGGTTGCCAGATAAAATTTTATGAATAATCCAAACAACTGCCAAAAATAATCCAAATTTCAAAGAAATAATCCAAAATTTGAAAGTTGCGGAAAACTCATTAACTTACATCAACTCAAGAAGGGTAGGGGTGCAAAGCAAGATGGGTATGGGTGCCATGTAATAAGAATATAAAACTAAAATGCTATCTCACATTACTTAGGCCTATACTAGAATATGCAGCATCTGTATGGGACCCATCAACTAAGGAAAACATTACAAAATTAGAACAAATTCAAAAAAGAGCTGCAATGTTCATAACTAGTGAATATTCCCAATTGACAAGAGTAACATCATTAGTCAAATCACTAAACCTAGAAACACTTGAGGACAGAAGGGCAAAGAGTAAAGTAGTAATAATACATAAGGCATTAAACTCTAATTTAGAAATACAACACAATAACAACCTGTTGCAATGCTCAGATAAACATAAAAACAAAAACACTTTCCTTGTCCCTTATGCGAGAACAAATGCATATAAGTACTCTTTCTTCCCGAGTGGCATTCGGGCATGGAATGGTTTGCCTGAACAAATCAGGAAAACCAATAACCTAACAGCATTTAAAACATTAATAAAAATGCAAGACTAGACTAGGACCACGGATGAGCGTAGGACGCAATAATCTTCTTTATAGAAGGAGCGTCTGTAATGTATAAGATATAAGATATAAGAGGTTAGGTTGGGAGTAACCAGTTGTCTTTATATTACCATACATAGGGGTGGGTGTAGCATGCAATGGGAGAGTAAGGGGAGGGGGTTAATTATCTTAGGGCTAACACTTCTGATTACAACAGATAAATTGGGTTACTAGTATCATCCCCATAGGATCGGCATTCAAGGCCACCTTATCGTTGTAATTTCTAGTAAATACATCCTGAAAATACATGGTGAGGTCGGACATCGCCAAGCACTTATCTTAGAAACAAGAAAAGGCGAGTAAATGTGACCGTATGTGTAGGTGAAAGGGGAAAATACACAAAATATATGGGTTAATAGGAATGGCCTACAATGGTTACAGGTGATGGGGCAGAATAACAATGACAAAAAAAACATACTTTCACACGCATCCAATCAAACTTCGTTCTGGGCCAGATAGCCTTTGTTTTATTTTAACCAGGCAAGTTGGCTTAGACCTACATGAATTTTTTTTAAATTAAATTATTTTATTAGATAAAATGTAAAGTATGAAGTGTTAAGTCCTGGAAGGCAAAAAAATCCAAAAATAATCCAAAAATCCAAACCTAAAATTACAATCCAAACTTGTCAAAAATAATCCAAAAACAGGCAGTTTGGATTAAAATAATCCAATCTGGCAACCCTGCCTGAAGTGGTCCCGAAGAACCGGGTAAAAGTAGCTTAAACTGGAAATGCTTACAAAACAAATACATCTTAATCTTTTACAATTTGAATTATTATTATTATTTCTAAAACAAATATTTCAGCTAATCCACCTGCACTTAGCTGCACTTTCATGTGTTACACTTATCCAGATAAATAAACATTTGCAGCCTTTGTACTTGTTCACCTGGAATTCCGTACGACCTCCTTAAAAACGTCGCCATTTTTTTTTCTTTTCTTCAAATTTCATTTGAAAAGAGTTTTGACAATAGCCCGAGGAAAGTGACTTAACACTGCAGCGGCTACATTCCCATGAGTCTGCTAACAGGCATGCGGGATTCGTGAGCCCTTATGTAAATATGCATTAGCTACCTCTACTTTTTTGTGTCATTTTCTTCGTCTGAGAACGATCGAATTAAGTTAATAGTAAGTCTGTATCGGTCTACTCTGTTCTCTTTAGTAGGCCTGATGATTACACATTGTCACTAAACACTATATGGCAGAGTTTCACTCAAAAGATTCCGGGTCTCGGCCCGGTATCGGGCAACGAAATCAAAATCCGTGTCGTATACGTCTTATAAACTTTGTAGCGGGCAAACTCATTATGACTGCATGGGTAGTTACAGTGTATTTGAAAATTAATTTTAGCCGGTTCGGCTAACCGGGCACAGATATGCTAATAGTTTATAAAGACAATCAGATTGGTGTACTAGTGTTTTCACCAGCTTAGCCGTATTTGCTGTGTTAGCTGTTGCTGTGTTAGCTGTGGCTGTTGCTGTGTTAGCTGTTGAGCTGTAGAGTCATATCCTTGAGAGACATACTGTTGTATCGCTGGCACTTGAAAGCGGGTTAAGCCAAGACCACCGTAACCTCTGGCCTTAGGTTGCCGACCTCCGGTCAACACCACATATTTGTAATTCCATGTAAATGTAGCCAACGGGTTTTCAGTACAGTTTAACTTTACGTCATGCCTTTACGCCATGCACTGCTGTAAAGAAGCAGTACGTGATTCAACTGACTGTATTATACATCTGTAACTTGCTATATACCCTTGTAATATTGTAACCAGATCTCAAAAGGAGGAAGGATATTGGGTGGCGGTGGTGGAGGTGATAGGCTTGCAGTTTCTGTTACCAATTTACCAATAATATTTTAGTTATCTTCCAAAGTCAGTTCTTGGTACCATAATCCCATCACGTCTTAATTTGTTCACAACATGTTCGCTAATAATCAACTTCAACGCGCGGATGCAGCCGTTTGCTATTACCGCGTAGACTGCTCAGGTAAACTAAAACTCACACACAATTCCCTGTAAAAGAGCATTTCTTTCTAAAGTAAATACTCTGTGAATCACCACTCTACATTGGCTGTTTGTTTGTTTACGGCCAATGGAATCAGTACTTTGAGCATATGGTAAAGTAAAAGTATCCCAAATCAGACCAATTTGATCTATAGAACACGTGACGCAGCGTTCACAAGTTTCCGTGCCCACTGCATACGACCGAATTGTGTGGCCACCCCATGGCCCAGCCGCTTTTTCTATACCCCGACTACTGTCTGGTACCCATCAGAGTTGTGAAACTCAGCGACAATACTAAACTGCCTTCATCATGAACCAAACCTAGTACCTTTCGTACGCCAGTCGAGCGCGCTGCCACTCGACCACAGTTTCCCACTTGAGCATATTGACTCCTGCCCTTCCTCCCCCTCCTCCCTGTTATTCGGCCTTGTATATTACACCCACTCCAACTCCACTTACTCCACTTCAACACAAATTTTCACACATAAAATGTATTCTAAGCTTCATGAATACAGATAGTGCAGAGTGTAGAGTAGGCCTAGTGCGCTTTAAGAATGTGTATCAAGACAATCCTAATCTAATAATAACATTGAGAAATTAAAACTTAGAAATACAACACAATAACAATAACAATAAACAATAACATGAGGTCAAAAACAATTTTCCTTATCCCGAATGTAAGAACAAATACGTATTATAAGTGCTCTTTCTTTCCGAGTGGCATCTCGGACATGGAATGGGTTTGCCTAAACAAATCCGTAACTTAACATAATTTAATGAAAAAACTAATCGGGGTGCAGGACTGGACTTAAACCACAGATAAGCGTGGGACGCATTAATTTAGAAGGAGCGTCTGTGACATGTAAGATAAGAAATTTTAACGTGATCTGGTTTACACGTAAGCTACTCGTGCGTTTCTCTTACATAAAAAAAAAATTAGTAAACACCAAATTACAATTTTAATTTCTTAAAACCTTTACGGCCAATTTTCTTTTAGACAAGAGGATATGTAAACTCACTATCGTCTAACCATCTCCGGAGATTTGAAAAAACCCCTGCTGGCTCAGCTAAGAGTTATCAGTCCATGGTGGAAAGTGCCGTTACTAGGGATTTGGGGGCCCGGGGGGCTTGGCCTCTTGAGGGGCCCCTGCATTTTGACATTCGACATTATGACATGAGAAATTCTGACAATTCGGACACTCCTTTCGGGGCCCCCCTCAAGTAGGGGCCCGGGGGACTTTCGAATTTGGACCACCCCCATCCCTTCCACTAGCTACGCCACTGCATGGTGGTATAACTTCTAATACAGGAATGACAGTTTGTTAAAAAAAAAAGGAATAAGACCAAATGCTTGCGTTGATTATTCTTTACAGTGTGTTACTGAGTGGGTGTGGAAGTAACAAATAAATAGCCCTACATTATCGTGGGTAGGGGGATTTTACTGTTAACATTTAAAGGCGCCTGTGACACGCTAAACGCAGAGCAGAGCAAGACTCACGCACTCACTTGACTCACACACATAAAAGTACACTCCCGGTACACAACACATACGTAGCGCTAACACACGGCTCATTTACGAACACACGTGCGCAAACAAGCTGGCTGACAAATACACACACACATACGTACACAGAATACAGCTCACTCTCAACACAACACACATACGCACGCATACACACACGCACGCATACACACACGCTTGCCTTCCCGCTTCAACTGTTAAACACTAGCCACTGTTTGAAAAACCAACTCCATCCGCTCCCTCTCCCCCTCTTCGCTTTCCGCATTTTCTCATTCCACCTTCTGTATACAACATACAAGGTCATCCCCGTGTCTCGTTACCTTTTTGTTCTTGAGGGATTCGGTGAGGTAAAATGGGGAGGGGGGGGGGGGGCGACCAGGGTAATTAAATGGCTCCTTTTTATTTACACCCGGGGGGAGACTGTACGTGCTAATAGCATTTCGAATGCACGATAAAATTTTCTATTAGCATGTCGAGATAAAAGTAGACTTTGAATTTGAATACTTTTATTTTTTATCAGCCGGTGGTTTTCCTGTTGTTTTTCTTTTGGTCCGTGCACCCACTATCAAGTATCCGTAGGTAAAATAAAGATGGCTAACAGTGCGTTGTGCTGGACGTACGCCGTTTACACAGTAGCCCGTTAACACGAAGGAAAGCTGTGGCTGCCGGATGGTCAGTGCCGTGTACACAGTAGCCAGTTAACACGAAGAAAAACTGTGGCTGCCGGCTGGCCAGTGCCGGTGCTGACATCTGTGAGGTTTGAATGAGGGCGTCGAGTCTTAATCTGCACGGTAGGCTGGAATGTTGAGCAAAGGAACATTTTCCGGATTGTCCAGTTTTGAATTAAAAAACAACAACAACTCTGCCTTTTGACGCGCTAAATGGAGGCACTTCTTAGGGCTTGGCGGTTCCACCTGTTGCCCAACCCTGGTAGAAAATGCGAGCGTAGTCCGCAGCATATGCTATATGACAAGGGTCGGGAACCCATGGCTCGCGAGCCAGATGTGGCTCTTTTGATGGCTGCATCTGGCTCGCAGACAAATGTTCGATTATTAAAAAAAATGTTTTAATAGACTTTTTGATCTACATATTAATTGCATATCAATATTTCAATCTACAAACGAGCTAAAGTCTACTGCACCTCAGCATTAGAAGAATTCAGAGACATAATTATTGTAATTTTTGTGTTGAAATTACACAAAATGCACACATTTACTTGAATTTTTAGTTTTAAACATAATGTATGGCTCTCACAGAATTACTTTTCAAAATATGTGGTATCCATGGCTCCCTAAGAAAAAAAGGTTCCCGACCCCTGCTATATGATATAGCCTACGATAAGATTAAACATGACATAGAACCTAAGAAATAGCCTTAACAATAACAAGAACTACTAAAAACCAACGATAGCGTGGTTTATGACGCGGTATAACGTTGCCGTCTGCACCGTGCCGTACGGTAGCTGTACCGGAGTATGTTGGTTACATATCAGACATGTATGCACGAGTGCACTATCAAAGGTCGGGCGTCACGACATGTCGTAATAACCTGTTCACAGTAAGCGATGCAGCATACAGAAACTGCGTTGTAGGTGATACAAGTGTCGGAAGGAAATGTATTCTTGTAATTATAATCGTTTAATGGGGGGTGGGATTATAATGTTCATAGAATTGGCGTCCTTTGAAGGACGTTGGGCCTACATGTATATCTGTGTGTGTGTGTGTGTGTTTGTAGCAGTAGATCATAAAAAAGCTCTTATCGCCCTTTACTGTTTATATGTCCCCCAAATTACGCTATATTATTTTTCAAACATCATTCAGCAGGGGCTGGCAACCTCTTCATATTAGTGTGCCAAATTATGAATTCTAATTTATTCAGCGTGCCAAGAGACTAAGCTATTTTGCTGTTGTAGCACTCAATTTCGTGTATTCAAAATACTTGAATTGCCTTTTGGGTGGTCTTTCGCGTGCCATTGTAAATTGCTCTGCGTGCCAAGTCTGGCACGCGTTCTATAGGTTGCCGACCCCTGGTCTATAGGTTTTGATATATCACGTTTCCGGTTCTTTAAAAAAAAAACAACTAGACATAATAAAAAAAAACGTTTGGGAATTTCCGATAGCACATGCGAATAATAGGAGCGATTCAGTAAAATCCTCTACTCTCGTAAAATGGAGAAGCTGATGCGATGGGTTCGTCCATTAGTCGCTAAAAATATCGAGGGTTTACTGAACGCAGCCTAGAGATTTAATTAAATCACAATTACTGATTATAAGGAATACACAAGCTATTCAATACAAAGAATAAAGATGTACGGATACATGTAAAACGCAAGTCTTCTGTATAGTATAGAAAGAGGGGGTCTGTAAAATATTTTCAGATACGTACCAGCCTGTTAGCTGTAATAATACTGAAACATAGCAGGTGGTGGTGACCTTATGAGCTACGAATAGCCTGGAATTTGCTGCAATACTGAATCGATCATTTTCATTCGTTTCTTTTCATTGAAATGAGATAAGCACATGTACATCGCAGATTCTGATAATGAGATGGCAGTAGTTTTTTTTTTTTACAGCATCTAATCTGTGTTTACAAAAACTATACGCTGGCACGGGTAATAGCCTCGTTTTAACAGGAAGCTGACCCTTTGACCCCGGATGTGTGTACGGCCACCTGGTGTAGGTTTCATGGAGTCATCTCCCTTTGCGCACAACCCTATTACCCCCTCTCCTACACATACATACCGTGTAAAGGTACTCACGCCCGCGCGATAGCACTCTGGCGCGATTTGTCAGCGTTTCAAGAATGTTCTGTATTAGCCTACACGTATCTTCTTTTTTTATTTCTACTCCAGACTCTTCAGAGGATCTCTAAATTCAAATACATGTTCATAAAACCACGCACTGGAATCAGTGAAATGTTTCCTTGTGGCACCGCTCCGGAAAATGTAGATTATAATTATATACTTTGGAGCTGCTCCCACTCCTTTTCCTTGTATGCCATTCTTTCCGGCGAAACTTCTGGCGGCCCAAAAACAACAACCACCCTCTTAATGGCATTCGGGCATGGAATGGGTTGCCTGAACAAACCAGGAAAACCAGTAACTTAACAGAATTTAAAAGCATTAATTAAGATGCAAGACTAGACTCAAATCACGGATGAGCGTAGGACGCAATAATCTTCTTTATAGAAGAAGCGTCTGTAATAGGCCTATAGAAGATAAGATAAGATAATGACAAACGACATTGAGAAACCCACAGCTTAAAACCCCCTGCGCTACTCATCATAAATATCGGACCCACTTTTTGATCGCTACTTCTGTCAGTTGAAAAGTAAGAAGAAGCAATTTTCCCCCCATTAACCCTTGACCTTTGTTCTGTATGCTTGTTTATTGAAGAGAAGCCAAAGAAATACTCGGAGGTCATTACACTTTTTAAATAAAGAATTATATGTTTTGTTTATTTTTATTTCTTGAATTTATAGCGAATTATATACTTAGGCTGGAAATGGATTAGATTAGTCTTATTGGATGTTTTCGAAAGATGATCAGTTCCTTGTGCCACGGACATTTTGTCTAATTCGATAAATATGTGAACCTTTTTTTTTAATGTGTAGGCCTACTGCCGGATATGGGCCGCGGGTCCCAGTATGGAAACTAATGGAATCTACTCAATATACAAACTCCTATTTGGTTCAGCTTCAGTGATCGGAGTCAAACAATTATATGACTATTTAACACACGAATACCAGTATTTAATGGAAGTATCCGTTATAGACAACGGGGATTGTGTGACCAGTAGGCTACAATACCCATCCGCCTTATAAGTATTAGTCACCCGTGAGTGCTGGATATACTAAAAAATACCTACAGACATCCTGGTGTTTTTACATGGATTCGAACCCCCGACTTCCCCAGAATGGAGTTTTAGTTTTTTCTTTAAAATCCGCTAGATGTCGAAAGGCGATACAAGTGGTTAGTAAATCGAATTTCTAGCATTCCCAGACATCTAGAGTTATAGCTTGTTTAAAAACAACAACAACAAACAACCTTAAAACAATTACAAAGAATTAGGGAGAAGGAAATCTAGGCAGAAAATCACAAAAGTGGCAGCAGCCCCCCCCCCCCCCCCCCCCCCCTGTGCTGACAATGCTCCACTCCGTATGTAAATGTCAAACGAGCTAAGTGAAAACACGTCTCGTCTGCGGCCCGACAGACTGGATCTGAATGAATGTCGTCTCTTATTTATTGGTCTCAGGTTTCAGTAGCCCGTTCTATTGAGAATTAACATCCCCCCCCCACTCCCCCCCCCCCCCTTTCCGGAACGTATTGGATCTCTACACTCTACACCCCTCTCTACTTTCTTCCCTATAAAAAACAAGTTTATTGTGTGTGTATGTGTTGTTTTTCTACTGCTATGAAACAAACCACAGGAAAATTGGAAAGGCACCAAAATCAGGTTTTTATCTGCTAAAGAGAGAGAGAGAGAGAAGGATAGTGAAAAAGAGAAAGCGAGATGAAAATGATTGTAAAAGAAAAAATACAAAGCAACAACAATGCCAGAACAAGTGCATATAATATAAGTACTTTTTTTCTTCCCGATTGGCATCCGGGCATGGAATGGGTTGCCTGAACAAACCAGGAAAACCAGTAACTTTGTGTAACTTAACATCATTTGAAACACTGATCAAAACGTAACACTAGACTTAGACCACGGGGTGAGCGTAGGGCGCAATGATCTTCTTTATAGAAGGAGCGTCTTTAATATACAAGATAAGATGATTAAAAGAAAATTGTTAATTAACTGAAAATCGATCGAACACTAAACATTTTTCATTTTGGGACCACATTTTTAGACCCACAAAAAGTCGAAACATGAGGGGGGGGGGGGGGCTGCACATGCACACACACTCAAACTTACTGGTGTCGTACTGAGGAGATGCCTCAAAAGAAGGTTGGGCGGGTGAGCGTAGAGCGCTAGATGGTACAATAGTACGTTTGAAATCAAAAACAGTTGTGAGGAAAAGGAGGGTGGACAGACGCCCTGATATTTAAAATCGCCATAAACTTAAATGCATCATTATGCATGCGCTGTTGTATCAGTATAACAAAGAGCATAATGATGTGTGTATATTAAATCTGACAAATATTGAAATATAATTACGTTATATTACAAACTATTGCTCAGGTATTATGGCAAAAAGTCCGGATCCAATGACCCGTAACGGCGTACCAGTACGCCAACATCACACACATGTTTTTCTTTTTAAAAATGACTATCGGGAATCTCAATATGCAGACGATATGACGTATTTTATATATTATGCATACAATTTTATAAGCGTGGGTGTCTGTAAGTGTATTATGTCTGTGGTTCTTGGGCCGTTCTGTGTTACCTGTATACTTGTGTGTTTGCTCAATGTTAATCCATACACCGTTCTCTACACCCAAGATAGTATCTGTTGATTCGTTGATTATATTTCTGTAGGAGTCATGAACAAGACTCGTATTCATAATCTCCGCGGTTGTAAATATTAGTTGTTTTTTTTAAAAATAAGGCTGAGTCTGTGTATCTGTAAATATATTACCCTTTCACTGATGTGACGGCTTCTCAGAGCAGCTTGGTCGATATAACATGCATAGTAAAGTACCCTTCGGTACTGAGTTGATCATAAGGCCAGTGAAGCAGCGTTCACCAGTTTCTGTTGCCACGGCATACTAGGTGATTGTGGGACCAGCACAATGCAGAGCCGCCCCAACTAAGGTCAGGTACCCATCGGAGCTGGGTAGACGGGGACACCTCCCAGACTCGCGGAAAAATCCTAGTCTTCACCAGGATTCGAACCTTCGGTACGCCAGTCGAACGCGCTGCCACTCGGGCACCGCGCCCCTATACATGCACACTTGAGCTTTTTTTCTAGCTCCAAAAATTATAAGAAAGGGTTAGAGATTATTTTTAAACCTATAAATAGATAGTTTGGGGGTCAACACTCTTATCTTATCTTTGCGAGGTTTCCGAATCTCCGAAACGACGGACATTCATTTATAAACAATGTGTCTACTTTCTCTCTCTTTTTCACCCAGTCTCTCTCTCTCTCTCTCTCTCGCACACAAACACACACACACACACTCTCTCTCTTTCTAATTCTTTCCTTTCACTTAAGGTGTAAACGAAATGGGGCTTGAGTTGGGGGGGGGGGGGGCAGAGAGAAAACGCATATGGCGTCGACATTTAAGGGGTTACCTCTTTTATAGGTCTACACATTTTCAGAGTAGTAGCCGTTCGTTATTAGAATTAAATTTATTTGAAGTTTTGAATTATGACTTCTTAATGAAGAAACTATTATTAATGTATACGATCTGTACGGCCTACATACTATTTATAGAACGACAAGGAAATGAATTGAACTGAATAGAAACGCACACAGAAAAAAAAAGCTACTTAAAAATAAGATTTGTGAGTGAGACACAGTTAATGGAAACATAAGAGGGATAGCTGCTTTAAAAAAAAATCAGTTGATTTGAGAATGATTTCTTTGCATGGCATTAGTTCCAGGCCTACTTAAAATATAACAACAGGCCGCTTTACACAACAATGTATCAACTAATTTATAATCTTCTTATCTTATCTTATACATTACAGACGCTCCTTCTATAAAGAAGATTATTGCGTCCTACGCTCATCCGTGGTCCGAGTCTAGTCTTGCATTTTTATTAATGTTTTAAATGATGTTAAGTTACTGGTTTTCCTGGTTTGTTCAGGCAACCCATTCCATGCCCGAATGCCACTCGGGAAGAATTACAATTAGGTCTGCTATATATGTAGGCTTATTCATTAATCATGTCCGTTTCTCAAGATTACTAGATCTAACCAACCATTTAACGCCTTTATGGCATTGACTTATTTAACCTACAGCCTACAATATTTTAGTTATGTTAAAATATTGCAGTATTTTTTATTTCATTATAATACATTCTTTTGTTTCATAAAAAAAATGTAGTTCTAGTATTTAGTTTATTTTACACTGCAAGTAAATAGTGAATATTTTAAATTCTACTCTCGGACGAGATGCGTTATAAAAAACGAAAGTGAAGATACTCTTAGTGCTTGTTAGCAGAAATCTAAAAAAATCTTGCAAAGACACGGAACCCGTTGTTGAGAGGTCATGGCGTGTCATCGTAGCAGTAGAAAAATGTTTCGCCTTTCTGTCTCGTAAAAAATATTATTATTTGTGTGTCTTGTAGCTAAACGAAGACAACAAAAAAAAAAAAAATAGCGTCGTCATAAATAAAGTATTTCAGGGATTCCTAAATTGTTAGCCGATAAACCCACAAGTGACACAAGGCAACTTTTATTTCATCTTTTTGTCATACTTAAGACCAGTGTAATAGGCCTATCAAAGGGGCACGGTCGTTCGACTGGTGTACTGAAGGTCCCTGGTTCGCGGGTCTGGTCTGGAGTGTGTCCCTGAGTCTACCCAGCTCTGGTGGGTAGCCTACCTTTTCATTTGTCTAATTTCAATTCCTCTTTCATATCGCTT
This sequence comes from Anisus vortex, assembly GCA_949126835.1. Taxonomy (NCBI): domain Eukaryota; kingdom Metazoa; phylum Mollusca; class Gastropoda; family Planorbidae; genus Anisus; species Anisus vortex. The sequence goes on from OX421506.1 coordinate 29,945,260, forward strand.
GCTGCAGTCAAAGAAGAAGATGCTGATTATTTGTTTATTACAGTTTGTGAAGAGATTGTAGGCTACATAACCTTCTAAGACACTTGTTTCCAGTGTAAATGTTGCGCCTGTTAGGGCGCAATAACCACAAACAATAAAAGAAACATTAAAACAAAAACATACACACAAAAAAAAGTGACAACGTTGGCAATGAAAAAGTGTTCAATTTCATTTCATTTACTGGCTATTGCGTTTCTAAATACTTGTACACTCTTAGCAACAATCACTGGGTACCTCTGGAAACTTTGTGACTCTGCTTGAGACTCCCTGGGCTAAAAATAAGTGTCGTCCTATAGAGAGAAAAAATAGTTTTATTATGACGAAAAGCTAAGTGGGTGTCTGCTGTCAGTGCATTGAAATGTTACGCTTATGAGGTCTTGCCTTTCCCATACTCTACCCCTTCTTTCAAAACAAACAAGATCTATTCATTCACGACTCCTACACTCTATACAAGTGCTGACAAACTGCTTTTTGTAGTAGAGCTATAGGGCTATACTACTTTTGTTGTTATTTTTGTTGTCGATGGCCCAATAACTTACTGAAAAAATTGCAACCTACATTTTTAAAATTCTAAATGAAGATAACCATTTTGTCGACTTCGGCCGGCGCGTAATAAAATATATAGATCTAGGTCAAATAAATGTAAATTCATTACGACAACGAACCAAAAAGAGGCTAATGGTTGCTGGGGCCCTGGAGCAAAGTGTAGCCTACTTGACGCTCCGTTAATGTATAAACTGTAAACATTTTCAAAGACTGAACATATAAAAATGGACTCATTTACTGGGGTTTTTCTGTGTTTTTTTCTTCTGCGTCATATTATTATGGAGACCCCCGTTAACATAACATAAAAAAACATCACAAACAAGAACTATAAACAGATGACAGAGTTTCACTTTAGGTTTTTAGTCCAGCCCTTCAGTGAAGATTTGAAAGCCGGCACAGTAGGGGCAGTGATGGAGGCCTGATCCAGGGTGTTCCACAATCTGGAACAAATGCATATAAGTACTCTTTCTTCCCGAGTGGCATTCGGGCATGGAATGGGTTGCCTGAACAAACCAGGAAAACCAATAACCTAACATCATTTAAAACATTAATAAAAATGCAAGACTAGACTCGGACCACGGATGAGCGTAGGACGCAATAATCTTCTTTATAGAAGGAGCGTCTGTAATGTTTAAGATAAGATCTGCGGAAAAAAAAGAATATTTTTAGAAGTCGGGACATGCAGTTTGAGCTGATGACCTCGGGTAGAGCGGGACACCTGTTGAATGCGACGCGGCTGTGTGGACATTTCCACGTGGCGGTTCATGATCTTGTACGTAGTGGTGACCTTGTTTACCGCTCTGCGGTGTTGTAGGGGCTCGAGTTGGAGTTTGGCCGTAGTTATGTAGTCCGGTCAACACATTACAATAATACAGTCCAATGTGTGTCACTAAGTTTCAGTCAGTTTATAATTATTCCGTCCCTTACACACTCACAGTTACACAGTCGCTATTACTGTCACAAATATTAAATTCTCTCTGAGCATACATTATGTTTGTCTGCGCGCTATATAAATAAACTTATGATTATTATTTTAAAAAAAAATATATTTCCAGATCTACTGGCTGATTATACCCTGCCGATGGACACCATTGAACGAGACATCGTGCAGAACCCTTCAGGGCTGGACTCTAGAGTATACGGAGACCCTAAACTGGTCAGAGGCGTTCACGAGATGGGTCTCCAAATTGACGGGGTGTCTCAGTGGCTGCGAGTATCTGGAGCCGACCATAAAGGAGAATGTTTTGGTGACCTATCACATTGTGACAATGGTAAATAGTATTTTAAGAACTGATTCCATTCTGGTCTGAACCTGCAGTACAGAAAGTATTTACTTCATTTTTATACATTGTTTCTTGACTGTTCTTTTATGGGCAGCGGTGGTTTTGAGGCAGCATGATAGGCTGGTGTAAGGAAAGTCCTGGGTTCGAATGATGGTGAAGGCTAGGATTTGTTACTGGGCTTGGAAGGTGTCCCTGAATTTACACAGCTCTTATGGGGTAGTTGGGGCAAATTAAAGCATTGTGCTGATCAAACAATCCTCTGGTACGGTCGCAGAAACTGGTGAACTCTGCTTCACAGGCCCTATAGATCAATTTGGATCAGACAGAATTACTTAATTTACTATTCTTCTTTTGTTAAATAAGGGGTAGAAAATTATTGTTCTATGTCTTTGGCAAATTCATATTCTTTTGTACGAAACTTTATTTTAAGCATTTCTAATCTTTGTTAAGCATTTAATCAGGCAGATGAAATTCAATGAAGTGCATAGTATTTAAAGTCTTCAGCATCAATATTAAATAGTTCACCTTACCATGAACAAATGTAATATTTAAAGATATTATTTTTTCTAAATTTAACCAAAAATTTTTTTAGGTTACTATGTTGGTATGTGGGTCCAATTTCTTGCCCATCCACGGAGCAAGGCGGTCTACATGTCCAATGGTGGCCACAGCCCAGATGGACACGGCATCGCTATGTACTACTCGGACCGAGGGCTGGAGTTTGTCTTCAAGACCAAAGATGGCAAAGAGTGGAGAGCGGAGGCCAGAGACATCATCCCAGGCATTTGGTACCATGTAGCTGCATCCTGGGACAAGGAAAAAGGTGGGTACTTAATTCCTACACAGATTCTGGGAAAGTCAATTGACAGACTGTTATTCTATGGGGCATTGTGGCCGAGCGGCAGCATGCTCGGTTGGTCTCCCAAAGATCCAGAGTTCAAATCTTTGAAAAGGCTATCACTTTTATTTTAGCCTACTATTTTCTACTATTTTTTTTCGGAAAGACATATTTTCTTGTTCAGCTACTTTTTAAACCCATGAAAGTAAGACTTAAATTCATTGTAGTATAAGAGCTACCTATTAAAAATTACTTGATTTACTTATATATTTATTTTTAAATAAAAATTTTATTTGTTTTTTTAAAAAAGCTGCAAGAAAGAAAATAATTTTTTTAAAATAATTATTGCAAGCTTATATTTAGACTCTTGTGTTATTTTTGTTCAACATATTTCAAACTATATACATGTGTAACAGTCCCCTGCACTGGTTTTCAAATGAGACTGGAACTGATGTATATTGTTTTTTCTGATTTCTCTCTAAGGGTTGCACGTGTACATCAACGGCTTCCAGGTGTCGCACTCGAAACAGCACCGCAAGGTGACCGCATCGCGGGACGGTGGCCAGTTCAAGGAGTTTGTCATTGGCAGGTCGAACGAGAGGAGCGGGCACGAGCAGCAGGTCCCCATGATTGTGGACGATTTCTTGTTCAAGTCCTCGTACAAGTTGCCCAATGAAGTCAAAGAAGATGGTAATGATGTATTTGTGTCTCTTACAGTTTGTGAAGAAAATGTAGTATATTTAGATCATAACCTCCGGAGACAGCTGTTTCAAAGACCACTTTTATGAGGCTCTGGATTCGGTAGTGTCAAATATCCCCACATCCCCTCCTTGGTGACTTTAACGTCAGAGTAGACGTGGGGAAAATGTATCAAATTAAGAACTAAACCTCCTGAGACAGCTGTTTCAAATGTTGTTTTCGGAGCTTCTGGGGATTCCAAACAAAAGCAACAACACTGGTAGTGGTTAAGTTAAAGACTTCACAAAAATATGAGTATTGGTTAGGGTTAAAACTTAAAAAAAAAAATTGGTAATAGTTTGGGTTAAGACATCTGAAATGACTGCAAAAAAAAAAAGCTTGATCAAATGGTTGTGAAGAAACAAGATAAGGTGCCACTGTACAAAGAGAATGTGTACTCACTTCTAACTGCATCTCAATACAAGGAATTAAGTTATTAACTGGTCTATTATTTTAATCACCCTTCTTGTCATGATGAAAAGATGACAGAAACTAATGGGTTGTAAAAACTTGAAAACACCTACAAGATGATAGCATTTTTGTGTAGTTGGTATTAAACTGACAAAATCAACAAATATTTTAATCAGATTGAATAAATGAGAACAGTTTTTAAAAAAGAATTGACTTTTTTGACAAGGGATATAACCTCTGTTAAATTATTTATCAAATCTTTACACAGGTCCAGCCTTTCATTATTATCTGCCCATGGATAAAATCACACAATCTAAGTTGGAGATGATTGGTGGGGACGCCTCGGTCGTGGCTGCTGTCGGAACACTGCAAACAGTACCTGGCCTGATAGGACAAGCCTTGAGTTTTGCATCAAAGGGAGACTATGTTGACCTGGGGGAATCTTCCAAAAAGTGTCTCGGGAATGTTGAATCATGTACTCATGGAATCTACATTTCTTTTTATGTTAAGTAAGTAGCTGATATTTATAAATCATATTCTTTTTTCTAGCTGGTAAGCAATATTGCTATAGATATTGGACATACATTTAGGCTAATTATTATTACCTTTAAAATACATTTTAAACTAAAATATATAATACAATAATATCAACTTTTGATCTCAATAAAGTAGCCTACATATAATTTATAAGCTATATTACTATAAAATATGTGCCATTTGAGAATTTTTGTGTCTGGTGCTCAACTAATTCCATTTGTTCCAAACCATACAAATAAAACTGTCTCCTGACTGATTTTGCACTTCCACTATTTTTCTATTGTGGCAAATTTTTACCTCTAATCTTTCTACCATATAAAACCAACACTTCATAACTTGGTGCGGCAGTGAACAGAACCCTAAAGCTGTGCCATCAAATGGGATTCCCCAATATCACTAGACACATAATGGAAAAAGTCTAGTTCTTTTTAATGAAGATTTGAAAACGATCCTAATCTAAAGAAGCATTCCCTGCCCAAAAGCATGGCTGAAAAAGGCAAATGAGAGTAATTTTTTGCATATTGAAAAATGGTCAATTAGAGCTGCCAACAAACATAGTGTAAGCTCAGAGCGCATTTAACATACAACTAAGAACACGGATATAATCTCTAGACTAAGAAATATAAAATAATTAATGATTTAAAACTTTTCAAACATGGAACAAATGAAATAAATGAAGCAAAAACCGACCTAACATTTAAGTAAGACAGAAAGGGTGTAAAGCATGTTATCTAAAGTAAATATCGAAATAATAAGTTTTTAAGCTCTTTTAAAAAATAATTACTCTAGATCTGGGGTCGGCAACCCACAGGAATTGTTCCAGATAATATTATTTTTATTAGAAGCGAACTGATTATAATAAGCTGGGCTGACTGTAATTGATTGTCATTGCAGGAAAATATCATTAAAAGCTGTAAGGTAGATATTCAGTCAAGGGTAGATAACTGGGGTAATACTAACTTAACTAACAATAGTACAAAGTTATGCCCCTGCCCCTATGACATGTATTTGTTCTTTTTTAGATTTTCCTCAATCAATTTTTCTGTTATGTGTTCAATAAATATGAATGGAAATCACAATCAAATTTATATGTTTCTTTTCCCCCAGGTTCAGGAGAATTGATGGGGATCGCGGCTACATTTTCAGCTCTCCACATGGAATAGACATTTATAGATCTGGCTCACAGTTGTTTGCATCAGCACAGGTAAAGCTTGGCAGTTAATTCTAATGTCTATACATTTGTTAGTCTTTATAAGAATATATATTTTAGTTGAGTTCAAGCCTATCTCCACAGGCTTAATGGGACTTCAGAGTTGGTTCCTTAAGTTCGAGCCGATTCTCACAAGCATGGGAAAGTTAACTTTTACTAAAAAGTGATGGACCAAGTATCCTAGCATATGTTTATGAGTGACTTGAAGGGACAAACAAAATGTAACTTAAAAACTTTAAAGTTTAATAAAGACACTTGAAAAACAAAATAGTGCAAAAGCAAGACATCATATTTAAAGCTTTTCTTGTTATTGTGAATTTATTTTTAACTTCTCTTCCTTTGTTTCTTACAAAAAATTACATTCTGCCTTTGTGCCTTTGCTTACTTTTGATATGACTATCACACAGGATTGCAATATTGATGTAGTTAAAGCATTTGTAGTTTCATTACAAAACTCTAAAGGTTTGTTTCTTTATCATTTCTATCTCCGTAAATTTCTTTGAAAAAATCTTTTCCCTATTTCATTATGTAGAAAGAGCGCAGTATTTGGGAAGCCCAGTACAGGGGCCTCATGAGCGACATCTGGTATTTTGTTGAGGTCAGCTGGTCCAAGGACAGTGGCATAGCACTCTTCGTCAACGGCGAGGAGGTCGACAGGCAGATTGACGAGAGACCAATCAGGGAGCCACGTTTCACAACGGAGATGAATGTTTTCATTGGTCGAAGTAATCAGGGGGCTCGGGTAGAACAGCTGGGAAATACTGAACTCGATGACATGAATATTTTCTATGGCACTAAAGATATGTTAAGTTCTATTGGATTCATTCAAACAGGTACTTAGAAATATATCTTTACACGTTACTTTTAAACCAAATGTGTTTTAAATACAGGGATCTGTGTAATCTTATCTTATTTTATATAATACAGAAACTCTTTCTAAAAGGCGATTATTGCGTTCTACGCTCAACCATGGTCCGAGTCTAGTCTTGCATCTTTTTAATGTTTTAAATGATAATTTACTGGTTTTCCTGGTTTGTTCAGGCAACCCATTCCATACCCGAATAATCAATAGTAACAGCAAACATTGTTTGTAATTAAAATGATTAAACTTGATTTATCATAATATTTCCATTGATATTTTCTTAAAGGATAAGTGGTATACTTTGCTAATACTTTTTTATAAGCAGATCATTTAAATAATGTAAGCATAATAATATATAAAACTTTATTATAATTGGCCCTGCTAAAAGCTAATTTTGAAAAGTTTATGTACATTTTATGCACATGTAATATAGGCCTATACATGATACATATTTTTTTTTATAATTATAAATATTTCTCTCCATATTTTATAAATTCTATATTTATATCTCTATATTTATTAAATTGAGATCATAAATTCTCATAAATTATTTCTAGATCGCCCTGAAAACTATCACATTGATTTTGAGAGAATACAAGAGAATAAAATTCTGCACGACAGCTTACACATTAACCTCGTGGGCTCTCCGAGGGCCGCTCGGGGCAAGGTTGGCCGTGCCCTGAGGCTTCATGGTACAAACGATTACGTTGAAGTCTATGTGAAGAGCCCTGGCTGCTTCAGCGACCTCGACCTGTGTCAGCAGGGCGTACTGTACTCCTTGTGGATTCACCCTGACAGGCTGCGAAACAATACTTACTACTTGTCCACCGGTAACAAAGGAATAGCTCTTTTATATAGGTGAGTGCATCTCTTTACTCAATGTAAAAAAAAAAGTAAAGTATGCGATGATTCAAAATTGATCCATAGGGCTCGTGAACCTGCGCTTGCCAGTTTCTGTGGCCATGACATACTAAGGGATAGTGTTGCCCGGCACAATGTAATGCCGCCTGTACTTTACCTTAACTAATGTCAGGTACCCATGAGAGCTGGGTAGACTCAGGGACTCCCTACAGTCCCGGGAACAAATCCTAGCCAGTATTCGAACCGAGATCCTCCGGTATGCCAGCCAAACGCGCAGCAGCGGCCACCATACTCAATGTACCTGCTAAAACATCTTTAGACACCAAATCAAGGTTATTGGTATATTTTATGCAACAATATGCTTTAATTTTGCCAAAAGTACAAATAAGAAAGTTCAAATTTAGAGCTTAATAGAATATTACATTTAGGAAAATGGTACACAAATAAGTGACAGAATACTACTGGTTTTTACAGGTGATTAAATCCTTTTTATTTTTTGCTTTTATTCAAAAAAAATTTCCTTAATTAAGGGGAAGCTAAAATGAAAAACAAGACTATTATAAACGTTTGGCCATTATCTCCCTTGGTGTTTAAATATGTCTGCTCATTTTTCTTTGGTGGTCTGTCAGCAGATCTATGTAGGCCTACTGATATATCCAGAAATCTTGGGCTTAAATAGTACTGCTAAATGCCTAACATCTATTCCTATCCATAAGTCCAACCATTCCTGCTGTAAAAGAATGATTGCTGGGGAGGGGAGGGAATCAATGTCAGCTAGGAATTGAGCTAACTGCTCTATCTCCTTGTAAGCCATGGCTAAAGTCCCAGTCACTAAATATAAATATGCTTTGATTGAACACGAATATATAAAAAAGAAAATGACCTTTTAATAATAATATTATAATAAATAATGATCATTTTAATTCACAGAGCTTAAAATGCAAAGCTCATCAAATCATTTTAGTTCACAGGAATAGAGAAGCATAGTCTATCTTTTCACAATGAAATATGTATTAGAAAAATACATATATATATAATTCAAAATGGTAGTTGTAAAAAAATATTAATTTTTTTTGTTTCAGAAATGGCGCACTTACTGCTACAGCGGAAACATCATCACACAGATGGGAGACTTCCAGTCCGAATCTCGAGCCCAACAAATGGAACTTTGTTGAAGTGTCCTACCACCCAGCCCGGGGCCTGCAGCTGTATATAAACAATGAGCTTAAAGCACAAGACAGTTCTTCTGAAAGAGTCAGTGTCCATCCAGGCTCATCAGATCAAAGCAGGTAGAGAGAATGGTTTTCTGGTTCATGAGCAGTGAATCATGATTCATTTTTTTTTGAGTCAGTGGACTTGTGTGTTCATTTCAAAATGTAAAAGGGATCTTACATGCTACACTCGCTCTTTCTATAAAGATGATTATTACGCCTTATGCATATCCATGTCTAGTCTTGCAGTTTGATTAGTGTTTTAAATGTTCCTAAGTTACTAGTTTTCTTGGTTTGTTCAGGCAACCCATTCCATGAATGGATGCCACTCGAGAAGAAGTACTTATGCATTTGTTTTGCATATGGGAATAGAAAAGTGTTTTTGTCCTTATGTTTATCTGAGCATGTAATAGATTGTTATTGATTTTCTAAGTTAGAATTAGTTAGCCTTCTTCACAATCTCCTGTAAAGCAAATCTATCTGGTGTTTCTCACTTTTATGCTTGGATTCCGAGCTATTGTAGATCCATCTCCAATTCATCCATCCATCACAGCCTTTAGTATATTTTTCTCAGGGAGATATTGACACTGCTGTTTTAATAATTAATGTTAGTAATACGCTTAATGTCAATATTTGACTGTAGTCTGTACCGTCGGCATCCGTCCGTCCGTCTCGAGAGACGATGGTGTATCTTCATGGTTGAGGTGACCAGCTGCACCGCCAAGAATGGCTGTGTAGACCAACTCGGGAGTGGCAATCCCTGCCGCACTTGAGGCATTTGAAGGCGGATGGCTGTTGTAGTAGGTGTTTTTCGCCTCGCTCTTTTCTGGATGGCAGTCTGTACCAATGCTGTTTTAATCTATATAAATAAAATGTAAATATCAATGTTTTTGTTTTTCAGATTTTATTTAGGCAGAAGTAAAACTGAAGAGTCAGGTGCGACTTTAGCAGAAGCCACTTTTGACGAGATGGAAATGTGGCAGGCTGACAGAGACTACCTGTCTTCTCATGGCTACATACAACGCAGTAAGTATTTACACATTTCAGTGATTTATATGTGTTATGTTGAGATTGTCAATGTATTTGAACACTAAATGATAACTGCGAATAAAATTAATTCCAACCCTACTCAGCTATTATATAGAACAATATTGTAATAATATTTTCTCTAGGTTTAAAATACTAGGCTAGTGATTGGCCTAAAATTTCATATTATAATGTATGACATTTTTAAAACCTAGTTATTGAAATTTAAACCATCAGAATTTTGATTTATTAGAATTATATTTTCATTGTTACAGTACATGTTTTTAATGCCAATTAAATTGTTGTTTTATTTAATAATTTAAAAAAATGTATTCCAACAAATTTCTTGAACATATTTTTTTAGTACAATTAATATATTTTGAAATTTATTTTTATTTATACAAAAAATGTGGAAAATTTGAAAAATTGACACTTCATCATTCAATTTCTGCTTAAATAGCATTAACTTTTTTTTTTCAACTTCCCTAAGTTTATATTCAGAAATACTAACATGAAATAGAATAAAAATTATAATGTGATGTTAAAATTATTTTTTAACCATTTGCTATTTCAGCCAGACCTAAGAATTATTTGATAGATTTTGAGGAATTTATTAATGAGGACAGGCTGAAGCATCCCACCCTGACAATTAACTTGAACCAGAGACCAATGCTCATTCCTGGAAAGGTACAAAACCTGTTTTTAAAAAGAAACTTTAACTTACATGTCCTTTTTTTTATAGTGGTCAGGTCTTCAACTTGGGACCTAAAGCAAATTTAATTCCAGATTATTCCAGGTCTTCATCTTTAGATTTACAGGAAATCAAATCCTGACCATTGCAGGTCTTTATCGTAAGACCTACAGCAAATCAAATCCTTAATTATTCTAGAACTTTATCTTGTGACCTTCAAGAAATTTAGATCTTGACCATTCCAGGTCTTTTTTGGTACCTATAGGAAATCAAAACCTCAATCATACTAGGTTTCCATCTAGGAGCCTACAAATAATTAATTCCTGACCATTGCAGGACTTTATCTTGGGACAGACTGGAAATCAAATCTTGACAATCAAAGGTCTTCTCTTTGGGGACTTACTTATTCTACTATGAGATCTCAGAAATGTGATTCAGCGAAATGAAAGAATCACATGCTAACTCCACATCTTGTACAAACCACCATGCAACTAGTTTAACCAATAAACTAATTTGTGTAATTATATATATTTTTTTTAAAGGTAAACAATGCCTTGGAACTAAGTGGCAGAGGACAGTATGCTGACTTGGGACGCCGCAATGATGAGTGCATGGGCAATCTGTATCTGTGTACACAAGGCATAACCATTGCTGCTTGGATGAGGTGTTTACATTAGATCATTCTACTCTCCTCTAAACAAACATTAATTCTATTTCCCCCCAGGGAGTTTATTAGTCCCTTTGACTGTTGGTATATCCTTATTTTATCTTATCTTATACATTACAGAAGCTCCTTCTATAAAGAAGATTACTGCGTCCTACGCACTTTTGCGGTTATAGTCTAGTCCTGTATTTCTATTAGTGTTTTAAATGATGTTAAGTTACTGATTTTCCTGGCTTGTTCAGGCAACCTATTCTATGCCCGGATGCCACTTGGGAAGAAAGATTACTTATAAGCATTTGTTTTCGCATAAAGGGATAAGGAGACTGTTATAGTCCTTATGCTATGTCATGGTCTTACAATGAATGCAATCAACAGTTACAAGGGAACAAGTCTCATTATGACATGACATGTGCCAAACAAAAGAAATCTTACTTTAAATTCGGTGGGTTCAAACCCTGAAAATCGAACATTAGACACAACAACGGCTTGAATCCTTCTGGCATTGGCCACCCACTCAACTCCCTTCTCTAGCCCATCTGACCAATGTCCACTTAATTGCACAATACATTTTGACCATGATACTTGCAATTACCATTTATTTTTTAACTAAATAGTTATATGCATAAAAGAGCATAAGCAGGACGTTTTATATGTGATATTACTCAACCTCTTTGAAAATATAATATTTTTTGTTTGTCAGGTTTCACCGCTTTGAGAATAACATGGTTTTCTTGTCTACTGGTGAGAATGGTATACTGATGACGTATAAAGATGGTTATATTCAAATCAGTGCAGCTGGAGATAATATTATAACTATACCAAGGTAACAGACACGGTTTACTTCATTTAATTTTAATTTAGATCCTAGGGATTTAAAAAAAAAATACACAAGGAGCCTAAAAGTATTCAAGACATTGTTTTAAAATATATCAAATGTAAGTTTGTTAGAATATTTTGCTTTTTTAGAAAACAATGAAGCAACTTTACAATCTAAACCTAAAGAGAAATTAAACATGTCCCTTTCTATCAACTCTCAAATAGCGCTTTTATATTCTCATGTCATTATTGGATTACTACTTACTGACAAGAAGTTCTTGTCCTGTTCACTGAATCCTTGCAAGGTCAATTACCAAAGTTCTTGTTATGTTCAATGAATTCTTGCAAGGTCAATTACCAAAGTTCTTGTTATGTTCAATGAATTCTTGCTAGGTCAATTACCAAAGTTCTTGTTATGTTCACTGAATTCTTGCAAGGTCAATTACCAAAGTTCTTGTTATGTTCACTGAATTCTTGCAAGGTCAATTACCAAAGTTCTTGTTATGTTCAATGAATTCTTGTAAGGTCATTTACAAAAATACTTGTGTCACATATTCAAATCTGACTATTACTTCTATTAGTGTTTCAATATAATGTTCATCATTATCATAAATCCCTTGACCATTATGGTCTTTTGGGGGAGCGAATGGACACCTCAGCAGTCAACTTTCCCTACTTTTGCCTATCTTGAGCGGTTGTCAATAGTTGAGTCAACTGCAGCCCTGTCCAATATTTTATGTTGTCTAACCAGCATCTCTGTGGACAGCCTTTCTGACATAACCCTTCTACAGTGCCTTGGCGGATAGTTTTTGGCAGGCTATTGTGCCGCAACACATGACCGAACCATGTCAGTTTGCACCGTTTGATTGTTATGTTTTCTTGAGGGCCTGCAATTTATGATATTCTGTCCCAGACATACTCATTATCCTGTGTTCTACGTAGGAGATTTGAAGTATTTTTCTCATGTGTTTTACGTAATGTTAGTTTTTGTTAATTAAATCTTTATCAAATTTCCTAAATTTGTGTATCTTGTTGCTCTTAGGTTTGACACTGACAGATGGTATTTTGTGGAAATCACTTGGCATCCAAAAACTGGGCTGAAGGTTTACGTCGACAATGAGCTTCGTGAAAAATCTGACAGAATTTCCTCGCCCAGATCGTCCACCAGGGGCAACTTTTACATCGGCTATCCCAACACTGGTGATATATACAGCGGCAAGTTCACCCACGGTATATTCGATGTGGATGAAATGGAGATATGGTACAGTGGCCGTGAAGATCTTCTGGCATTTGGATATATCAACAGAGGTAAAATAAGTCGGAAAAAAAATTGTTGTATCTTGAATCTTGTAAATGTTCATTCAAGGCTATTTTTAGCTGATCTTTTTACATCAGGTCGCTCTCGTTTCCTTCTCAGTAGCCAGTCTGGCAGTTTGTTTCTGTGCCAAGCTGTTTGAGATTTTTAGCAAGCATTTTATCGATGCTATGGTTTTGTTGTTTTGATTTTTTTTGTCTCTCTGGAAGCACAACTCTGTGGAAGCTGCAAAGTTTTGACAGAGATCACCAAGTTTTCACCAATAACATTAATTTAGTATGAGTATCAGCATCATAGCCAATCATTTGTATCTTGGTTTAAATTATTATCAAACAGTGGTTTCCCAACTAAAAATTGTAATCGTATAATTTAATAAAAAAAATAAAAAATGGGAATAGGGAAATTTATTTGGATGTTTCTAAAGATTCATGTGAAATACTAAAACTAAAGGGTGAAATGTGGTCTTTTATAGTTAAAGGTTTTGTATTGAAAAATATATTTTAAATATTTTCATAATATACTATAAAAAGAAGGGGAAATGTGATATCCATTGTTATTGTTAAAAGGATATCAACTACTAAAATACTATTGATGAAGGAAAATGAAAAGTTGAAACATAATGATAACAAATAAAAGGGTAAATGATATGTTGTATAACATTAAGGGTGATGGAAATGCATTTTAAGTTGGGAACCACTGGTCTAATGTTTGACTGTAAAACATAATTCAGTGTATCTAATTGGTGATGGGAAGTTGTATGTTGTATGTATCATGGTATCTTATAACTGTTTAGTAAGTGAACAAAAACAAAAAGAGTATTGTCTTAGTGTATTTATCATTAATTTAATCATTCATCTTTATCATTCATCATGGAATGTATTTTATCATTAATCTAATCATTCATCTTTATCACTCATCATTCATCATGGCTATCACAGAGGATTACAATTATACAAGTTCAAGTAAGAGCCATTTCATTGATTGATATTTTGCTTCATTCCATTGTTGATAACTTAACATTTTTTTTAATCACTGCCTGAAATTTATTGTTGCCTGCTCTAATGATCCATTGTAGTTTTGTTCAAGTTTTTTGTGTTTATTGTTTGTATGTTTGTATGTTTGTTTGTATGTTTTATTTTAAGATATGGTTTAAATAAATGTTCTGTGCATGTTGCATTGTTAAAAGGCAAATGTTGCATGCTATATTTATGTAGAAAATTAAAAATTACAGCTCAGAGGCAAAATTTGATTAAATCTAATAACACTTCTTTTCACAATATTTGATCAGTCCCATGTCCTTTTTTTGTCAAATTCAAACTTACATACATTTTTAAAAATTTGCTGTTTCTCTTTAGCGTAGAAAATAAATCACACATGAATCTATAAATTATACTTTAGATAAAAAAACAAAAACAAACATCAACATATTTGTGTGGTCCCTGCTTTAAAAAATACGCAAGAAAAGTGTGTCCCTTTGATTAACCCATTAATTTCTTATCAAAACATAAAAAACAGTAAAGATATCATATATCATATAGCGAAAACAAATACCATTGCAATAAACAAATATATTTTATTTATGTTTGTAGTCGTTAAAGCAAAAAAGCCTCCTTGTGTGATCATAGCTCATTAAAATTAGTCAAATCATTTTTCTCTTTGAAAGGATTAAATGACATTAAAATATGTAAAAAAAAATTTATAAATAACAGTTGTCAATTCCACTGTGAAATAACACCCACTGTGACATTTACAGGTGTTTCATTTTCTCTTCAAAATGTTCATTTTTTGCTTCTTATTTTTCTGTTTGATATTTTTATGTATGTTTACATTTGTTCAAATTAAATTAAAAAAAACTTTTACCTAGCTTGATAAGGTGATTTTCTCAAACTAAACTTACATAAAGCCTGACGTACATTGTCAATAGAATGCGCTAGCCTGTAAAAAGTCGGATGGGAGAGAATTAATATATATTCTTCTCATTGATTAGACATATGTTTTGATAACTTTTATAATGTCAATTTCATATGAAACTGAAGAGATTGGCATAATATATGGTATATTTGGGTGAACCATAGACCGGCTTAGAATTTATCGTAGTTTATTTCGGTTACTTATAGATGGTTAAGAATGTATTATATTGCATTTGGGTTAGCTGTCACATAGATTGGTTAAGAATTTTATTAGAGTGTGTTTGGGTTAACTATGAACTGGTAAAGATGTATTTTAGAGTACTATATATATATTGGTAAAATATTTATTGGTAATGGTAATGGTAATTTATATAGCGCTTCTATCCATGCTATTTTAGCATGCTCAGTGCGCTCTAGAAGACTATTAATCTGTGAGAGGTTTCACTGCTGCTCGTGATAACAACTCAATATTAAAGTCATCTAGTCCCAAAACTCCTGTAGGGCGACAGGGATCTGCCGGTGGCGGGGCTCGAACCCGTGACGTGTCAGGTGATTTTTTGGTTTAGAGTCAGGTGAGCTAACCGCTCGGCCAGCCGGCTTCACTTATTGTAGTGGGTTTTGGTCAACTAAACACCGGTTAAAGAACTTGTTGTACTCTGTTAAATATATTAGATTGATTAAAGATATATTTTAAGTCTAGTATGTTTAGTTTAAGTCTATAGAGAATATCGCCTTATGTAAAGTATTTCCCTGCCTTTTCTTTTTTTCCTACTTTAATATATCATATATCCTTGTTTCACTAATTGAGTTTTTTTTTATTTGGCCTTCTTTGTTTAGCAACCTTTTACAGTTCAATTTTTATAGATTTCTCACTTTAAGGCAATGCCATAAATAAATGATAAATTAAGCAATTGACAAAAATGTAATGATCAATAGCTCAATGGTTTTTCTTAACCCTTCTCCCAACGACCTACTTTCTTGCTATGTATACCTTCATTACCAGCAATAGTTTTATTAATTACTCCCCTTGGCCCAGACTTTATTTTAGAATGGCTGAAACATCAATAGGGTTCCAAAATTTAAGCTTAAACATTTTTTGTTTAATGTTTTTAAAGATTTATTTTATTGGACAATTATATAGCACATAATTTTTTCTTCTGTTTCTAGTATGGGTAATTTAAGATATCCCACACAGCACATTTGTTTTAAAACTTAAGACAAGCACACTCAATTTCTAATAAACGTATTCATTTCTTAGCCATTCCCTCAGTATTATGTCTTCAAACAAACATTTTTAAAAATACATTTTTGAAGAAACATGTAACTAGAAAAAGTATTTTTATGCACTTTGCCCTTCCAAATTTGTTTTTTTTATTTCCTTTTTTATTTCTGTTGTTTAGTGTTTTTTTTTATCTGTACAATAGTACAATTTTCCAAATTTTTCCTTTTTACATCCTAAATAATGTATATTTTAATTTATTCTTACTACAGTATATATAATTTTCATGGGGCACGTTTGCTGAAGGTCTTGTGTTCAAATCCTGGTGAAGTCTATAGTTTGTTACTGGGTCTGGAGGGTGTCACAGTGTCCATTTGTCCAGAGTGCTCTGACTTTTGTTAGGAAAAGTAGAGGTGGCTGGGCATTTTGCTGGCTGCATAATCTCCTAGTATACAACTGCCACTTAAACTTGTGAACTTTGCTTCACAGGCCCTATGGATCTAATTGGTCTGATGGAAAACCTAATGTCATTTGCAAACTAAAGACATCATTATATTATAAAAGCTATGAAAACTATGAAGCTGTAGGCTACTACTTTGAAAAACAAAATCTGCATGGTTTGGCTCAATTCAAAATGTAAACTTTACTTCCTCAGATAATCTGGGATACGAGTCCTTTTCTTTTGATATGAGTGAAGGCTCTCGCATAATTCACACCAAGTACACAGTCACACTCCATGGAGCCGCAAGACTTATTCCTGGACGAATCGGTAATGCTGTAGGCCTGAGTGGCCAGCGTCAGTTTGTCGACCTCGGAGAACACTACCAGCGGTGTTTGGGCAACATCGACCTGTGCTCCCACGGTTTCACAATGTCGGTCTGGTTGAACCCGCGCGAGCTTCGGGACGGGACGACTTTCATATCGGCGCCCACTTACAACATCGGGTATCAGAACGGGCGCCTGAGGTCCGAGTTTCAGAGCAAGACGAAGAGGTGGTCTGCGTCCACAAACAGGCTGAAGGCAGACGAGTGGCAGAGGCTGACCCTCGCGTGGCACCCAAAGAAAGGACTGTCCATGTACCTCAATGACGAGCTTGCCGATGAGGACACCAGGGGAGTGGATGCCCCTCAGCGAGATCAGCCCATCTCTGAGCATGTGTATATAGGTCGACCATTACAAAATGACAGAGTTACAGCCAACCTTATGGCCGATGAGCTCCAGGTTTGGCACGATGATCTGGATCAGCTACGAGCCACAGGGCAGTATAAAGGTAAGTTGTTAAATTAAATGCAGACACGCCTTATAGCGCCACTAATTTTAATGGAAAATGCTAAACGGTAGGCAAGTCTGTAAATCACATAATATAAATCTCAAAAGGATTGTTGGTATGTATGTACATACTGCATAATCTTTTTTAATACTGGACATATTATTAGGCACGAATATTCTTTGTGCTACTACTTAATGAGTCACACTGTCATATTCTGATGTTTTATGCAATACTTAATGATTGATCTTCAATACTTTAACTTTGACATCTTTTAGATTAGACTAATACCACCAATGATAATTTGTTAATTAGCAGTTTTCTTGTATGAAATGAATATTGATTTTTTTATACTTGAGAGAGCTGCTTCCTACATTTGTTAACAAATCACTGTTGCATTGTTGCATGGCTTGATAAAGTTAACACTCACTGTTAGTGTCAGATTAATATTCACAGTAATTAGGTCCACATAACTTTATACTTCACTTAAAAGAAGAATAGTCAATAGTTTTACACACAAACATTAAACTGAATCATTAAATTGCCTTGTGGTGTGATTATTATTTGCATCACAGCATTCAAATACCGGTATTATTATGTTCATCATTGCATTCAAATACCAGTATGTGAAATGTATGCTGCAATCCACAATTCATATCTTGGGTAAAGAAGCCAAGATAAAGATATTTGTCCAGGGTTTAACAGGTTTTTCTGAATCTACAAGATAAAGATATTTGTCCAGGGTTTAACAGGTTTTTCTGAATCTACAAGATAAAGATATTTGTCCAGGGTTTAACAGGTTTTTCTGAATCTACAAGATAAAGATATTTGTCCAGGGTTTAACAGGTTTTTCTGAATCTACAAGATAAAGATATTTGTCCAGGGTTTAACAGGTTTTTCTGAATCTACAAGATAAAGATATTTGTCCAGGGTTTAACAGGTTTTTCTGAATCTACAAGATAAAGATATTTGTCCAGGGTTTAACAGGTTTTTCTGAATCTACAAGATAAAGATATTTGTCCAGGGTTTAACAGGTTTTTCTGAATCTACAAGATAAAGATATTTGTCCAGGGTTTAACAGGTTTTTCTGAATCTACAAGATAAAGATATTTGTCCAGGGTTTAACAGGTTTTTCTGAATCTACAAGATAAAGATATTTGTCCAGGGTTTAACAGGTTTTTCTGAATCTACAAGATAAAGATATTTGTCCAGGGTTTAACAGGTTTTTCTGAATCTACAAGATAAAGATATTTGTCCAGGGTTTAACAGGTTTTTCTGAATCTACAAGATAAAGATATTTGTCCAGGGTTTAACAGGTTTTTCTGAATCTACAAGATAAAGGTTGGTATGGGAAAAGTAAAGCATACTTTGCCTTGTGCTGGCCCTAACATCCCATTATATAATATGGCCAATAATACTTCAGTACACTGAATAATGATCATTAGACAGTTGCAAAAGAAAATTGTCTGTAGTTTACTCAATGCCATCTAATTTTAACTTTTGATTGTAAAAAGATTCACTCCTGTTTGCCACTAGTTTATACATTTGATAACGATATAATCTAAACATGCATAATATACGTCATATGATTTATAATGTATTACAATATATATATATATATATATAGATATATATATTATATAATATAGTCCCACGAACACAGATATTAAAGGCAGTTTTTTCACTACATAACTTATGTATTACAACTGCCTTAAACTTCTAACCCTTCTGATGATTGGTTTGATATAAAACAATGTTTTGATTGTATTTTTACCTATTCCAACAGTCCAAGCAGTTCCCATCAATATTATCTTTGATGACTTCCGCAACAACCTCATCAGATTCAAAGACCGGGAGATCAGGTCCTACGGAGACATACGGTTTGAGCAAGGGCGCAGTTCAGGAAGCAGGGCCCTTTACCTTGTTGGCACGACCGGCTATTTGGATTTGGGCAACAATTTCACATGTGGAGGTGACTACATTGAGCTGTTTCATTGAGAAATAGGGACACATTTGTATTTAAAAAAATGCTGTAACTAAGCTGTGAATGTTATTTAGTTATTAGACATTTTTTTAAAGTTAAAAGCCTTATTATAACTTATAGATGCAGAAAAGCAATACGATATTTGGAATTCCCCAGCTTCAGAAAGGATGAATTGGGGAACCCTCTTTCCATTATTCTCTTTGGAGATCTTAATACACTATGCACAAACTCAGACTTGATACCCAGGTCACTAAGAAATGAGTTTTCTTGGTGCTTAGTTCAATTAAAGTTCTAATTCAGGAGGGCCCCCCCCCCTAAGTATGCCTAGCGCTCTGATAGGTATCCTTCATCAGACAAACACTAAGGTGGTAGAGTAATGTATTGTCTACACAATCCCCTTGTATTCAACAATCCCTTAATTAAAACTTCTGGCCTTGACTCACTATCCTGTGGACATTAGAAATCTGAATAGAGATCCACATTTTTTTTTCAAGTTTAAAGAATTGATAAAATTGCATAACATTTTCTATACCTATACCAATATAATTATTAGGAGAGTTGCTCTAAACTAATTTTGTAATCCAAACAGGTGATTTGAACAGCTGCCATCAAGGTGCCACCATTAGGCTAGGCATCAGACCTGATCAGCTACAAGAGAACACCGTCTTCTTTGACTCCTTCCCTGTGAAGATCTACTACCAGAATGGCAGACTGCACGGCCAGCTACAGACACCAACACAAATCTGGACAGTCAACACGCCTGAAGTGCAGGCCAGACGGTGGCAGAGGGTTGGTGGCATTTTTTTATCTTTGTGATTTTTCACTCAGTTATTGAGCAACATCTTTGATCCATCATCCTACTAGACTCAAAACTATAGATAAGCATAGGATGCAATAATCTTCTGTATAGAAGACAGAGATGCAGAAATGAACAGAATTCTTTAGCAATGTAGACTGCAAAGTTTTCTTCTAACTAACTTGATCTGAAGCCCTCATGCGTAGAGAAATAAAATCTACTAAAGATACATGATTATAACAATTTTATTTACCAATGATTTGTTTGATTAGAGCTATTGTAAAATTGTGGACTGGATGATAAGGAAAATTATGTTAGCCTTAAATTTTAACGTACCCCTCCAGGTTGAGCTGACCTGGCATCCAAGGGATGGTCTGGTCATGTACATTGACGGTAGAAAGGTTGACTCCCAGAAGTATGCCACTGAACAACAGGTGCAGCCACCATCAGATTGGAGGACATACTTTGGACGCAGTCTTGAGGTAACCAATAACTTTATACAAAGCTGACACATCTATTGTTTTCTTCTGTTTTGTTTGATTTTTTTATAGCCTTAAAAAAAGCAACAAAGTAAGCCTTTAGAGTTGCCGAATCACTATGTTAGGACGAGAATTCTCAAACCCTGTTCAAGAGAAACAATTGAAGTTCAACAAGTTCAAGAAAAATAGCTTTGCTTGCGCCTAAATATATGATTATCATACAGTGATTATCATACAGAAAGTTCAATCTTAAAATGGTTCTGAAAAGACATGAGCTTAGATGTAAATCTAAAAGTCTGCAGTTACTATACTTAAACACAGTGTGCTGTTTTTATAAAGAATGAATGAAATCAAAATAAAATGAATTGAAAACTCTTGAAATCACATGAGGTATATGATCCTTATGAGGCTTATAATTCATAAAAGATTTGTTTCATGTGTAAAGACCAGAATTTCTATAAAAAAAATATTAAAACGTGATTGTATTTTAAATGAAGATCCATAAAAAAAAAAAACATCTTTGGTTGGGCCTTATGACCTAATTTTGAGAACCGATGGTGTTTGCACACTTATGCTCCCCTTAAGAGTACACTGGTGGGCGAACTACCTGCCCCATTGCACCTCCAAACTCCAGCAATCCTGGTGTGACCAGGCTTATAGTCTGGTATTTTGTGATACCACAGGGTAACTCCAGCAATCCTGGTGTGACCAGTTATAGTCTGGTATTTTGTGATACCACAGGGTAACTCCAGCAATCCTGGTGTGACCAGTTATAGTCTGGTATTTTGTGATACCACAGGGTAACTCCAGCAATCCTGGTGTGACCAGTTATAGTCTGGTATTTTGTGATACCACAGGGTAACTCCAGCAATCCTGGTGTGACCAGTTATAGTCTGGTATTTTGTGATACCACAGGGTAACTCCAGCAATCCTGGTGTGACCAGTTATAGTCTGGTATTTTGTGATACCACAGGGTAACTCCAGCAATCCTGGTGTGACCAGTTATAGTCTGGTATTTTGTGATACCACAGGGTAACTCCAGCAATCCTGGTGTGACCAGTTATAGTCTGGTATTTTGTGATACCACAGGGTAACTCCAGCAATCCTGGTGTGACCAGTTATAGTCTGGTATTTTGTGATACCACAGGGTAACTCCAGCAATCCTGGTGTGACCAGTTATAGTCTGGTATTTTGTGATACCACAGGGTAACTCCAGCAATCCTGGTGTGACCAGTTATAGTCTGGTATTTTGTGATACCACAGGGTAACTCCAGCAATCCTGGTGTGACCAGTTATAGTCTGGTATTTTGTGATACCACAGGGTAACTCCAGCAATCCTGGTGTGACCAGTTATAGTCTGGTATTTTGTGATACCACAGGGTAACTCCAGCAATCCTGGTGTGACCAGTTATAGTCTGGTATTTTGTGATACCACAGGGTAACTCCAGCAATCCTGGTGTGACCAGTTATAGTCTGGTATTTTGTGATACCACAGGGTAACTCCAGCAATCCTGGTGTGACCAGTTATAGTCTGGTATTTTGTGATACCACAGGGTAACTCCAGCAATCCTGGTGTGACCAGTTATAGTCTGGTATTTTGTGATACCACAGGGTAACTCCAGCAATCCTGGTGTGACCAGTTATAGTCTGGTATTTTGTGATACCACAGGGTAACTCCAGCAATCCTGGTGTGACCAGTTATAGTCTGGTATTTTGTGATACCACAGGGTAACTCCAGCAATCCTGGTGTGACCAGTTATAGTCTGGTATTTTGTGAAACAGGACTTACAAACTGAAAGACCCATGCCAGTTTTAAAAAGACTTCAGTATTTGTTACAGCTATGCAATTTATTTGATCATTTCAAACAAGAGGCCTTTTGTATATATATATATATGGGATAAACAAATTACATTTAATGAAAACTTTGAAGATTAGCTTTGAGACAAAATTTTTGGTACTGTTTTAAACATTGTTTGCTTGCGTTGTGTGGTCTAGTGGGCTAATATCATATTAAAGTCACCTTTTATTTTATTTTTTTCTTCTTTGTTTTTAAAATTTGAAGTCGCACAGAGTTACAAGAACAGTTCATTATTTCTTTTTTTGTTCAAACAGGGGAGATCACCCTATGTCAGGGGATCTGTTGACAGCATTGAGTTCTGGACAGCCTACAGGGATTATCTCCCCGAGGATGCCTACTTGAGGCTTCCGCCCTATGTGCCGCCATACGTGCCACCAGTGACCGCAAGGCCTCCGGATGATAGCAGAACCATAAGCATTATAGGTGGTAAGTAAAGAGAAACATGTAAACCTGAATGTGCTCCTTTAATACTGGTCTATATTGGCTGAATAGGTTCTCCTTTTATATATGTATATATGTTCCAGTAATATTTTTTATGCTCAAATAATACTTGTATATTTATAATTATTTTGTGATCTTTATAAATACTTGTATAAATACCATTGAATATGATTTCTTGAATAATTGAATATAATATACCATTAATACTTAAGATTAAAAGGATACTTTAATACTTATATTTGGTCCATCAACTCTTCCCTTAGTGGCCTAATGGTAGGATCGATTTAAGTAAAGCGTTAAAACCAATTAAGCTTAGATTGGTTTACATTAACGCTAAACATATTTTTTACAGTAATTTTATTTCCTTAGTGTTATATTTGTGTCTCTTAATATTTAGCCCCACTGGATTAGATTTCCTGTTGTTATGAATACGCACAGTCTTCTTGGTTGCTTAAAATGTTGAACACAAAGTAGATAATACAGTCACTTTTCAAAGGTTAACTTCTGTGCAATCAGCCTGACATAAACACTGTGCAATTACAACTTTTAATAATATTGCATAGGATTATAGACATTTTTCAAAGAGATTTTACTTATTCCCAAAACCCAGGAGTTGAATACTACATGTCTGCCCTCCTTTTTTTTTGGCATGCTTGGCCAGGTGTCCACTGTTACAGCTGATCTTAAAAAAGCATTAGTCTCTTAAAAATTGTTTCTTTTTTATAAATCAACTGCATGAGGGGAAATGAAAAAGGCATGTTACATAACAAGGGTATAAGTTCTAGAATAGAGTACGTTTCTGATGGCTCATGGGATAGCATCCCTAGACTAGTAGGGTTCCAAGGAGGATCTGTTGTTATACTTTTCATTCAATTTGTGGCTTTCTGAGTGACCCCAATTTACTTGAACAAATAACAACTACTGAAATACATGTTATTTATTATTAACTAAACATTCTTGAATTTCTGCAAAACCAAAACTTCCAAACTTTTTATTTGATTTGTTCTATTTTCCCCACCAATTTTTCTTTTTTTTAAATCTTTATAACTGACCTAGACCTGGCATCACAGGGTTTTAACCTTTGACCTTTCAACCTTGCTTTGTTTTTTGTTGGTGTTGCTTTATTTTATAAATCTCTTATTGCAGCCCAAAGATGATGACAAATCTATAATAGATATAAATGTTTAAAAATCAAAAACACCAACAACGCAATTGATCATTTCTGTAATTATTCATTTATTGCTTTTTAAGTAAACAAAAATAAAATGTTTCAGAGTTGACACAAGAATTTGGTGAGTCTTAATGCATGGCCTTATAGACTGTAGACACCATTTGCAATTAGTTCATTTCATTGTTATTGTTGCTCTTAAAGTTTGCCAGTGAATTTTGATTATTATTTTTTTTTGTTTATCAGGCATGGCATTTTAAAAACACTTTGATATCTCTCATTGACTTATAAGCTTGCGTTAAAATTTCAGCAGAAATTGTGATTTACTGCCAGCTCATATTGTTCTACTAGGATGTATCTATTTTAGCTTTTTATAATACATATAGACTCTATATAAGTTTTTTTTTAAATGTATACAAATACACTATATTATAGGCTATATATTTATACATCATTGCTAGATTATATTGCTCTTCTGTATCTCGTTTTAAGATTTCAATACTGGCTGACAGCTTGTTAAGAAAGCTTATTGTACTTTTGCTACAATTTTATGTCGATACTTCACATCATGCTTTATACATATTGTTATGGCGTCTCTATGATGACTATTATTACGACTCAAATCGGATTCAATGTATATAGTTGTATCTTTATTAGAAGTCTCTAGATTCTGCTAATCTGTAGCCCAAGCTAGGGGTTCCTTGACTGACAGGTCTATGCAGCAATGTAGTTATATTCGTGATAATTATCTTCAACACCTTTCTCAACAATGATAGATCAAACAACTCCAGTTGTTGAATAAACAATTTTATTTAAATTGTAGACTCAATATAAACGATCAATAAATGCCTCAACTGATGGCAACATAAGTATTTCAATAAAATGGCATATAATATACAAATCAATATAGCGACTTCACTCTACAAACTTTCAAACTGAACTAACTTTAAGGAGGTGGGGACTTTACAAAGAAAACTATCATCGAAGATTCTACAGGGTATAAATACGCATTTTAACCTCTTTCCCTATAGAATACAACGATCCAGAATTATCCTTCAATTTCCTCGGGGTTTGAACGAATTATTTTATTTAAACTGCCCTCAGGGCATAAAGGTCAAACCTTGGTCGCCTTGGACTCTAATACGCACTTGTTAAGAGGTCAATAGAGCGTTCTCAGTAGGCGGAGCTTAAGTTTTTTTGTGTAAATTTAGTGACGTATTTGTGTAAATATAGAACCCACTTGAGGTACAAACGTAACGTGGTGAAAGTAAATTACTTCTTTATCATGCAAAATTCACATCTGAATATTGGCTATCCTACTAAAAAATAAGGAAGTAAATAGTAGTACTGTAGATTAATTGATTAATGTGATTAGGCTAGGGCCGGCTAGACCTATTTACACTTTCAATTTCACTTTATAGGCCTACACTTTTAATGTTTCGTAGGCTAGGCTACGATGTCAAGCGATATTGTTGGTGAATAGGCTATCTAGTCAAGTAACTATTAGGCTCACATCGTCTATGATCTATGTCTATGATAATAATAAAATAGCCTATTTTATTTAACATACATAATACAGCTTAAATCTTAATAAGACTTAAAACACAACACATCATTTTAAAAAAGCTCGAGTTTTAATACAGCGGCCATATTTAATTGTACACCATTACTCAAAGTAAACACAAATCACGTGCTTTTTGTCACGGGATTGCAAACGCCTTATGCCTTACTACGTCATTCATTTATGATCTATATTTGTAACAATATATATATTGAAATATATATCTACGATATAAATCTATAATTAATAGTTTAGATTTGAGTTTGCAAAGATTGTACAGATATCAACAAAACACACACAAAAAACTCTTATATTCATTTAGCAATTAGGGGCTTGAAAAAGATAAACATGGAATAGAGCGTACACATTTCTGATCCAATTATTAGTTTAATATTATATTGTGGGCCTATTGGTCTTCATCTTCTCTACTTTGGGACTTGTGAGTTAACCTGTAAAGCACTCAATTATTGTGAGTAATCTTGTAAAGTACTAAGTTTATTATAATTTTATTGTCTAGTATAATTATAGAATTGTGAGTAGGCTTATAAAGCTTATAAAGTACTAAGTTTATTATAGTTTTATTGGTCTGTTATAATTATGGAATTGTGAGTAGGCTTATAAAGCTTATAAAGTACTAAGCTTATTATAGTTTTATTGGTCTGGTATAATTATAGAATTGTGAGTAAGCTTATAAAGCTTATAAAGTACTAAGTTTATTATAGTTTTATTGGTCTGTTATAATTATAGAATTGTGAGTAAGCTTATAAAGCTTATAAAGTACTAAGTTTATTATAGTTTTGTTGGTCTGTTCTACTCAGGTTACATGTACTCTTTAAGCATCTCTTTGTTTGTTTTTAGTTGTCTATTGTCAGTAAGTTCTCAATAATTGAATAGAGGTATTGGCAACAAAGATGGTTGATAAGTATAGTATACATATGTAAAGCAGCTTTGAGCTTTTCCTGGTTGATCTTGAATATCTACAGGGTTGATGAAGCAAGAGTGGACTATGGCCTGGCAGTGTAGTTAATAAACTTACGGTTAACATGTTAAGAGACTGGAGCTTATACCCTTTTATTCTGGAATATTTCCCTCAAATCATTTGTTAGCGTCCTTTAGTTGACCATATCTGATGGGCTCATAAAAGCTGATGGCTTCTGGACATTGATCTATCTACTCAATTACCTAATGTGTTAATGGCTTCTGGACATTGATCTATCTACTCAATTACCTAATGTGTTAATGGCTTCTGGACATTGATCTATCTACTCAATTAACTAATGTATTAATGGCTTCTGGACATTGATCTATCTACTCAATTACCTAATGTGGTCTGATTAAATAAGTTTTCGTAAATTAGTTACTGACTTTAATTTGCATGGTGTACTGACACTTGTCACTTGTGACAGATAGTATGTTAATTACCGTAGTCAATACAAACTAATCTTAAAATTGATTATTTTGTTGAGTGAAAGCAACTGAGTGAGCTTGATTCGTTTTGCTTTTGAAACTAATTTCAGAAACTCTTTTTTAATTTTCATTGTTATAAATTCTTTTGTTGATTTCCAATTATAATTTCTTTTGGTTTAAATTTTGCATTGAAAAAAACAACCACCACCCAGTAGTGTATTTTGTCTTGAACATTCAGTCCCCAAACAATAACACAAACAATGATGCTTACCATAGTATGTGTCATAACACTAACAATAACACGTAGACCCTTACAGTAGTAAAAACTATAACCCGAAGGCAAATAACATAATGAAAAATAACACAAAATATAACTCAGACTTGAAAAAAAACAAACAATTAGATCTAATTTTATTTAGATGATCTTTAAATAGATGCAATAATTTTTTATCATTTAGAGAAAAGGAAATTTTATATCTGGTTTTATGTTTTCTTTATAGGCAACATATTATATACATATATATCAATTTACACTTGTTTAAAAGAACTATATTCATGGCTTCTCTGTATAGGCCTATCATATTATAATCTTAAATTATTTTTTTTTTTGTTGGATTAAAAAAAATACAACTTGGACAATTTCTTTTTCTCAACAGAGGAAATATCCTTAGTATTGTTCAATATGTGTAGTAGTAGGCTAGTTGAATTGTTTAAAAGTTTAAATACACACATACGATTTCTGATAAGTTCCTAAAGGTCATTGGGACTCCTTACGCGTGTACGGTTACTTCCCTTGCGCGGTTGTAATTTTGATGTCTGTATGTGTGTGTGTGGTTATTTCCCTTGTGCGGTTGTACTTTTTGATTATGGCTCCTACGGGACTATTTATCATATCGTTGGCATCGCCTTTATCTTTAATTAATTTATACATTGCACAATATAAACATGACTTCCCACCTTCTACCGCACCGCACCCCCCCCCCCCCCCGCCTGTTACTGTCAACATAGTTTATTATAACAAGTAGCCCAGGCCTCGGGAGCAGTGGAGAAAGGCGGAACGTAACAGGAGCAGCTAAGCAATATTTTATTTCCCCATCAATGTAGTAGGCCTAACCGTATTTTTTCTGAGCCGTCTATCGTCACTTTTTCTATAAGCTTATAACAGGTTGTCTGTTTTATATGGTTTCAAGGCTTGTGGAATCATAATTTTTACATTTTAAAAACAATGTAGGCCCTAAATTTGTTTTTTTGCATTAACTGTAACTCGGAGCATTTAGGGACACACGGCACGTTAAAACCGGATAGGAGCTGGAGTCTAGATCCGCTAAAACAACTAACAAAAGAACGCTGTCACTTTTGTGCGTTTTTTTACTTGCCAGCGAATAGTAAAAGATATTACACGCGCATTGTAACGTATTGAGGCCACCTGTGTGGAGTTGGCAGCAAGGCTGTAGTCCTGTGATGCTGTGTAAATGTCAAAGGTTGTGCAACAAATTTTGGTGTAATGTTACTTAGTGTTGGTACAACCTTTCAGCCTTACAACCTTAGAGCTTTACACAGTTCATTCATACAGCGAAGTCAATGTGTGTGATTGTGTCTATTTATCTGTCTATTTCTTTATCAATCTATTTCTCTATAGGGCCTATCTATCTATTTATCTATTTATATGTGTCTCTCGTTCTATTTGTCTATCTATCTATCTATCTATCTATCTATCTATCTATCTATCTATCTATCTATCTATCTATCTATCTATCTATCTATCTATCTATCAAATCTATCTATCTATCTAATCTATCTATATATATATATATCTATTTATATATCTGTATGCTTGTCTATCTATATACACATTTATCTATCTATGTATATATCATATATCTATAAGTCAAAATAACATTTTATCTGTATCTCCACCTGTTTATCTATTTATATGTGTCTCTCATTCTACTTGTCTATTGATCTATTTATTTATTTTTCTATCTATCTGTCTATCTGTTTATCTTTCTATTTATCTTTTCATATATCTATAGGCCTACATGTTTCTATCTATATAAATGCCAGTCTGTTTACCTATTAGTCTAGTCTCTATGTCTACTATTTACACACAATAACAAGGGCGTCATTATAGGTCATGGCTTTGACTTACTTTGCTTATCTAACGAGTCCCACAACTTTTGTGCAATAAATGTGTAGGCCTTTTTGTGTATGTGTGTGTGTATGTGTGTGTGTATGTGTGTGTGTGTATGTGTGTGTGTATGTGTGTGTATGTGTGTGTGTGTGTGTGTGTGTGTGTGTGCGGGTTTTAGAAGGGTGATGGTGGTGTAAAAAAATGCATATTATACCGGCAATGACTCTCAGGGAATATCCTCATTAACTTCCGGGACAGCTGCCAATTTTGATGCCCCAGAAAATGTAACCTTGAACTTTGATATTTTCTGCTCGAGCAGAGTTGATGACTTCCAGTAATTTGTCGTCTGTACGCCTTATGGAAGTTAAGCCGCCATTCACTGCCCCTTTTTGTTATAGTTAGAAAGGGGAAATTAACCCCTTCTTTACCGACCTACTTCTATCTATGCTGCCTTCAGTTCCGCTATATACGCGCCCGGGACCGTAAGGGTTAAGAGCTCAACTTCTATTCAAACGAGGTATTCATTGTATAATTTTTGTTTAAAAGCAAATGTCATTAAGACGTAACTTGGAAAAAAAATAATGTGTATGCGTTATTTACAGGTCACTTTCTTACTGATCAGTGCTATAGTCAGATGTTTGTCTTAAACGTATATGCAGGCATATTCTCAAAGGCTGACATTTCAAGGGAAAAAGACAAAACTTTAAGAAGAACAGGAAGACACCACAAAAGAAAACAAACATTGCTCAGTAAAATAAAAGAGAAGTAAAGTACCCGTCGGACCAAATAAATCCATAGGGCCGCTGATGCAGCGTTCACATGTTTCTGTGGCCACGGCATACGTGGAGATTGTGCCCTATATCATCTCATTTATAGGCCAGTATAGGCGACATACATTTTAGTAGGTCACAAGGTAGAAATCGAAAAAATAACTGGGTCATGAAACACGTTTTTGGGGAAACTCTGGATTAAGACACACGTTGTCGTTTTCGTAATTTGCGCCTTGTATTTTAACATCCTTGTTAACATTGCATACATATATATTTTTTTTAATGCTCGCCTCCAGCCATATCGAGAAAAAATGTGCCCACCTAAATGCAGCTCACCTTTAGCAGACGTAGTCCGCCTATGAACTTCACCCTAATGCCTACTAGTCTAATGGCTGGGCCTTCGTGACATCCCTCACCTCTCTCTCTCTCTCTCTCTCTCTCTCTCTCTCTCTCTCTCTCTCTCTCTCTCTCTCTCTCTCTCTCTCTCGCGTGTGTGTAATGCACGGGTGCCAGTTGTGTAGTTCTTCTCTAAAGCTGACACATTCTCTCACTTGTCTAGGGACTTGTCATTGACACATTTTAATACCACGCCCCCCTTTATATAAACATATAAGTAATACATAATGAGTAAATAACGTGTCGGTAGATGCAGCAGTGCTATGCAGTGCTCACTTTTTGTTGACAGCGGGAGTGAAAAAAAGATGAGAGGCCGGGGAGAGAGGGGAGTGGGAGGAGTGGCAGAGGTATTTAGGTCACATGCTCACACCTATCTCTGATGCTGAATTTTTTTTTTCTTTTTCGTGTTTTACGCGTTTCGTTGCTTGCGTTCCGGTACTATTTTTAGAACTCCCAGTTTGGTAGCCGCGGCATACGTTCGCCTTATAAAAAAATATATTACATTTTGTTTTTAAATTGTTGAGTTAGGAGATTAGTGGGTGCTGTTAGTTGAGAAGAGAGGGGGAAATGAGGACGGGGGGTAAGAATAGCGGCGAAACTCCACCACCTCATAATAATAATAATATTAGCCTAATGGTTATTTATATAGCGCTTTTTTCTGTGCTATTATAGCATGCTCAGTGCGCTCTAGAAGATTTTTACGTCCACTAGGGCCCAAAACTCCTGCAGGGATATAACCTTATAGAAGCACCCGATTTCATTCTTTATCTATGACCTACAATGTACCAAATCATCCACCAGAAAAAAAAACCACACAATTGGGAAGGAATCTGGGGAGATGCATAAGATTGACTATTTTGATGGACTAGGGATTTGCGAAAAAAAAAATAATAACAACAAAATTTTGTTTCTTAGTTTCTCTCTTTCTCTACAGTACCGTAACTTGCGAACTTGTTGCCATATAGCAAGGGGGTAGGGGGAACGCCTGTCTTGTGTGATCTTTTTCATTTATTAGTAAGCTAACCTAGAAGATGAGGCAAAAGGGCATGTTGAAACCTTTAAGTAGGCCCCTTGCTGATTGATTACTAGCATGACTTCTTTTCGGAATTCCCGATTCCCTTTTGTACTGTGCTCTTCCGTTTTATTTAATCGCTATGATTTTCTCAGTGAAAAATTAAAATCGAAAGTCTTATGCAGCGGAAACATTTAGGCAAACGTATGAGCGTAGAAGTAATTTAAGTCAGCGTTATTGGATGCGCACTGAAAAATAACATAATATGCTCTAAAAATAGAGCAAGCGGTCCATTTTGTTATAGGCTTTGTTATAACGTAAAATACGGTAGGTGTATTTTGAAAGCATTGGCGGGTAATAATATCCATAACATAATCAGTAAATACAGTTTATGCGTGCTGTGTTTGCATCACACAAATATATT
Source organism: Anisus vortex (assembly GCA_949126835.1). Taxonomy (NCBI): domain Eukaryota; kingdom Metazoa; phylum Mollusca; class Gastropoda; family Planorbidae; genus Anisus; species Anisus vortex. The sequence goes on from OX421506.1 coordinate 29,977,132, forward strand.
AGGTATTATTGTATCAAGAAGTCATCAAATATACTTTTAAAATTCATTGTTAACCTTTTCAAACAGGGAAATGTTCTTTTTTGTTTCTAAGCGAAACACCATCACCACCGATATCCCCTCACCACCTTCCCACGTTCCACCTGTCTGCTCACTCTCTAGGTAACAAAACGCACGCTAGCGAACGTAAGCCTCCCTCCCTCCTGACATTTTTTTTCTCTCTTGTATATCCACAGCGAGTTAAAACCCTAAAAGCATGCCACCTCACTCTCTCTCTCTCCCCCTTTCTGCTTCTAGTGGAAGGAATAAGGAAGGTGAATGAGTCAGTGCCCTATGTGTGTGTGCTCACCGCTGCTAAACCGTATATACGCATACAGTGGTTGATGCCCTGTGATTAAAGGGATTCATTATACATGCTTATAGTGTAATTAAAAATAAATCTTTATTTAAAAATTCCTACACAGTTATAATCCGTTTGTTTTGAAATTTGTGATAGTTGTATCTTTGAGTTGATTTTCTGTTTCAATTTTCATGCTGTTGTTTTTTTTACGAATTTTGTGAGTGGCAATTCGTTTGATTAGAATTTCAAGCCTGTTGAATTTGATTTAATATCCTGTTTCTACACGTGCCGTTATTAACACGCCCGGATGTCACTTGATTTAATCATTTGATTTTATTCTATTGTTGTGTTTTTTTTTAGTTTTTTTTTATTTAAAATTCCTTTGTGGTTTTAATTCAAGTTTCGTGGTTGTTGTTTTTTACATTTCTGATGTACAGTGATTTAATATTCAATTGCCGTGTAGATTGTAGATCTACATCGCTTCCTTAATTACAAAACCAGAAGGTCAATGGGTTGTTTAAGTGTTGAGATATTTCTACTCTTTTTTTTTTGGCATGGGTGGTAATTTTAGTTTAAATATACAATAAATAATGGTGTGGTTGGGGGGGGGGGGCATGCCACACAATAAAAAAAAAAAGGGGGGGGGGACGTAAATCGGACCTGGGGCGCCTCCCCTTCCAGTATCACACACGTACATACAATATAAACCGCATACTCTCATACACTTACATTCAGCCGCGAGTCAGTATTAATTAGCTTGATTGGAGAAACGATTTCATTGGTTGTGAATTCACGTGCAGTTGAGGCCGTGCCGCCGGGGGGGGGGGGGGGAGGCCTTACGGTGGAATTTTTGTGGCTATTGTTTTAAAACGTGATCCATTGTAGCTCCATTGTAGCTCGACAACGTGATCAACGTGATCTTGTGTGTTATTATATAACGTTTGGTTACAGGTTTTTTATACAGTTTAGGCAAGGGCCAGTGTTTCCTTAATGTTTTGCATTCAACTAGCCAACAAGATCTAAAAAAGGCTTTTAGAAACACAATTCCACGGATATCTAGTTAAAGTTATGTTCTAGAACAAATGATTGGATTACTAACTGGCATCAAGCCGGGCTATGCCCTGGTTTGTGTTCTCCTTGTACTTTTAGGTGAGTTTCATTTTTGTGTGTCTATACTCACCTTTACGTTAACATAAGACCTTTACCTTTTTAAAGGAAAAACTCCTTGCCTGCGGGGTCTGTGGTCTCCACACACGTAGGTAATTTGAAGTACTGCTAAAGGTTGCCATGGCTCTGGATGTAGGCCTGTAAATCATTGTAGTATTTTTATTTATTTATTACTATAATTAAATTCTTTTTACTGTATTAAAGAAGACGAAATTTAAGGTACATTTAAATGCTCATCATGGCTACTACGCAACAAGGCAGACTGGGTGCAGTATCAGAAGAAAATGTTTTACACAACACTAGAGAAAATTTTAGAATCTGATTAACGACTTTGCAATTTTTTAGAATTAGGAGAAAACTAGCTGTTCAAATATAGCTCTAAATAAAGTATAAGTGTGGCGGGCCTTTCATCCAGCTGTAGGATTTGATTACTATTAAAAATAATTATATTAGGGTTTAATTTTTGTTTATTGTGTGCAATACATTTATAAGAGAAGAAAGCTATTTAACAAAAAAGTGTGATTAGAGGCTTTAAGGGCCTTCAACCAGCTCTTGAGGCGGTCCAAAACGTAAACTTCGAGCAGTTATAATAGTTAGTTACCGGCAGTTTAAAAGTTCCAGAAGGGAGACTGTGGATGTGCCTCCTGCCTTTTTCTCCCCTTTCCCTTCTCAACTTATCCAGAAAGTGATAACGATGGTTAAAATATGATAACAAACACACGTGCGTAGATAATACAGGTAGATACATAAAGACGTTTTTTTCGTTTTAAACTTTAAACCAACGGTGCAGTAAATTATACAAGTCTTGTTATTAAAATAGTTCAGAACTTGTAAAACGTAACCATCATATCGCATTGCAAGTGAAACTCGCTGTTTCCTAGAACTTTATTATTTAAGTTTGGACTTTATATATATTTAGTTAGATCTAGGTTCTTCTTCTTCTTCTATCCCATAACCCGAGCGAGGGTCGTTGGGGCACCATTTTTTGACAGTTGGATCTAGGTTATCATTTTTTAAAAAATAATTTACTATATTCATTTGAATGTTTGGGCGGTGTTTCTGGGCATGTCGTGCGTTTACACATACAGGTTCCTCTGTGTGAGTTTTCTCTTTATTGTGTGTTTGGGGTTGTTGTGTGTATTTGCGTGTATTTGTCTATAAGAGTTTCTGTGTTTGCACATGTGTTGTTTTTAATGTGTTGCTGTGTGCGTTCTAATGTGTAAGTGGTGTGTTTTTAGTGTGTTTTTGTCTCTCACGGTGTGTGTGTCGGTCTTTCTGTTTGTGTCTGGGTGCATACTGGTGTTTTATATGTGTATGTCTATAAGTATGTCTGTTTCTAGGTCCCTGTGCATTTTCTAAACGTGTGTTTGTGAATATACGGATAGTAGTTTGTATGTGTGTGTTAGCTTTTTTGTTTGTCCGTGTTTGTAGTCATTCATATGTTTGTGTGTGTGTTCTTTTTTAATTTGTTAATGTGTTTGCTTAAATGGTGTCTGCATTGTGAATCTGTGTTTAGGTATGTGCTTTGTGTGTTTGCCTATATGTGCTGTGTTTTCGCGTGTCTAAGTGTATGATTAAAATTGTCTGTGTAGTCTGTGTTATCGCTATGTGTCTGTTTTTTTATGCTTTGTGTTTTCGTGCGTGTGTGTTTTTAGTTGTGTATCAGTGTCAGTCACTTTTTTCTTCATTAATAATTCCCCGTGTTGAGTACGTTGGTGTTCCTTTGAGTGTATGAGTACGTATATGCTTTGTATGTTTGTATGTGTTAGTGTTTGTATATTTGTGTGCTCGCATAATGTCTATTTATATCTCTGAGTGTGATTGAGGGCGTATGTGTTTCTGTGTGCGTTTCTGTAGCATTAACTTGCCTTTGGCTGTGCTCGTAAGTCTGAGAGCATTATGTATTCCTTTGATTCTGTTTCTCCGTGTTTTTAACCATGCGTTCTTTTATACTTACAAAAACTTTGAAATATTTTTTTTAACTACTCAACCTTCAAACCCTGCAATAAAGATCCACTTAGAAAATTCGAAGCATTTAAAAAAAAAAAATTAATTATAATATAGGGATTTTGATAATTTTGATGGCAATAAGCTTTAAATTACTTTAAAAAAAATAGTTAGGCCTATACATGACTAAAAGTTTTGGCATTCGAATTTAATTTCCGAAATCGTTTTAGATGGAATTAAAAACTTGCTATTTTACTTGTTTTGCTATCAAAAGTTGTACTAAATTTTATGAATGTTCTAAAAAAACTTTTTTTTTTCTTTAAGTCTTTGTCATTCCTATGACGTCATGTACTCACTCCTTCTACCTACGACCACCACATAGACTGCCTTAACGTGTGACTCACCAGCAGTCTGTTTTCTTTCTTATCTTTTTTTTTGTTAAGTTAAATTACTTTTTTTTTTTAAAGGTAGAAGAGGTTGCAGATTGTCGATAGTCACCTGCTGTTGTTGTTTTGTTTTGTTTTTGTAGTTTTCTCCCTAAGATATTGTTTATATTCATGATGAGCTGAACATTAACACTAAGGCTCCGTTTCAGCTTCAAGGACGTAAATTTCAATTTATTTTTAAGTTTAGTTTGGTGGACTTTAACATTGAATCACCCGAAACTCCATATCTTAGAGTCCCCCATTGTGTTCTTGTTAGCTTCATGAAGTTTATTCCAATACACTTTCCTTCAGCCTTCCGTCCAAGGTGCCCCCCCCTCCATCGCCTTCCTTTTGTGTTTCCAGAATAGTACACTGATTTAGTAGTATTGTGTGTGGGTGTGTGGGTGTGTGGGGGTGCAATGGTGCAGGACCTTTTGATAACAGTGTGCCAAAGTAGAATTTGTAAGTCATTCCGCGTGCCAACAGCCTAAAAGTCGTACTGCTCTTTTCTTATATAAGCGCTTGAATTGCTTTTTTTTTGGTGGTCCTCCGCGTGCCATTGATAATCGCTTTGCGTGCCAAGTCTGGCACGCGTTTCGTAGGTTGCCGACCACTGGTGTAGGATGGCACTCTGGTGTGTGCTTTAGGTTGTTACAATACGGTTGCACTATTGCTATACAAGTACTAAGTGATGGCATCCCTAATTTACGTTCCGAAAAAAAAATAGTTGGCCTGTCTTTTTTTATATTCCGGTTTGTGGCTTACCGGAGTTCCGCTTGACTTTGATTGGCCCTTTGGGCTGAACCGAGCTGCCTTCGGTTGCACTCGGTACTTGATACTGTACTGTTATAACCCGTTGTAAGTAGCAAAGCATAGTAGGCCTACGGCGTTCTTGTACTGTACCATGAGCAGTGCTGAAGAGCTGTTGTCCTGAAAAGCTCTTCTGCGCTGCTCATTATTGGCAAGCAGAGATGGGAGCCAGTCAGAATGAGGGATACGGTTTAAAGACGGGACAGCCCACATCTAATGACATCATTGACTTTGCTGAAGCACCTATAGTACTTTAGACTTTATATTAGACCATCACCATTTCGACTATTTTGAATACCGAAGGTGAAGATAGCCTGCACTAGTGGCAACCTGTTGATAATAGTGCGACAAAGTAGGTTTTCTCCAAATTTCTTGTAGAAGATACTTGAATTACTTTTTCGGGGTTCTGACACACGTACCGTAGGTTGCCCAACCATGGCGTATACCAGAGAACGAGGAGAAGAGTTGAAGCAACTCGGTAAAGGTCAAACTGTCAGGCAGCAACTCTGGTGGCATAACTGATCCTTTGTGGAAGTTTCCCAGGAGGGAACATGCTTTAATATCCATGTTTGAAATAAAACAATTTTTGGTAAAAAAGAGATGGGGGGGGTGGGGGAAGGGGTTACTTCATTGAGCTAAGCTCACGACTAGACCCACGGTGCAGAAACTGCTGTGAATCAGAAGAAACGGTCGAGCGCTAATAGCGAGATTTGTTTGAATAAAGTTCGAGTTCCTGTCTATACTATTGAAACGTCTCCAGCTTAAGAGAAACGACAGCGTTTAGGCTTCCGAAACTTATGAGAAGTTGGTTTGCTGCAGTCTAATTTTGAGATTTTGGGGGTTTAAATCTTGTACCCTTGTTACATTTTGGTAGCTCTTGAAATTTCGTTTTGATCGATTTTTGACAAAACTAAAAGTTGAATAACTTTTTGTTATTTATTAACATATTTCAATAAGTAAGGTGTCATAGAGCTTGTAATAAAAAGTTATATAACTTTAGTGGGTTAAAATACATCTGTAGTGTAAGAAAATTTCAGCTTGGACTACCTAGTTACATGTACCTATTTTGTAAACACAAAAAATATCAACAACATATTCTGTCTATCTACATCTAAGTCCAGAACTCACTGTTCTATAGTATAGACTGTGTTTGTGTCGCTTCAGATGTTGTGAGGTGAATATGTTTACTGAGTCAGCTATTTCACTTTGAAAGAAAAGGAGGAATTGGGAAAAAAAAAGGGGGCGGGGGGTCTAATTTAAGCAGAGTTATTTTTTTAAACCCGATCTTCTGATATATTCTCCTTCTGCTTCCTGAAAGTGCACCTGTCCGTACACGGTACTGCCTACCTGTAGATAGGAGAATTCCCAGGCATCTTCTATCGTATTATCCTAGTTGTCAGTCTAAATATAGATTTCTTTTTTTAAAAAAAGAGAGAGGGGGTGAAGGGCGAACATTAAGGTAATAACATTTTTAAGAGATAGTCAAAGGGTAAATAAATTTTTAAACTAGAGGGCGCACAATATTTATTTAGTTTCTTGTGACGTTTTTAAGTGTGGAAATGAAGAGGCATATTTATAATTAGTGGCAAACAACCAATAGAGCAGGGGTCGGCAACAGTTTTGATACTAGTCTTATCGTATATATTACAGACGCTACTTCTTTAAAGAAGATTTTTGCGTCCTACGCTCACCCGTGGTCCGAGTCTAGTCTCGCATTTTGATTAATGTTTTAAATGATGCTAAGTTACTGGTTTTCCTGGTTTGTTCTGGCAACCTACTAGTGTGCCAAAGTAGGATTTCTAATTCATTCAGCGTGCCAACATCCTAAAAGTCACTCCTCCTACGGCACTCAACTTCTTGTAGAAGATACTTGAATTGCCTTTTTTGGAGGTCTTTTGCGTGCCATTGAAAATGGCTCTGCGGGCCAAGTCTGCTACGCGTGCCATAGGTTGCCGACCCCCTGAAATAGAGAATATTATGCTGCGAAGAAAGTTGAGGGAAAACGTAAGCAAATTATATAGGAGAGGTTAGATGTCACTTTGAAGAAAGGAATTGGAATTTAAAAGCTTTTTAAAAAGTGTTTTCTCTACGTCAGGGGTCGGCAACCTTTTGCTAACAGTGTGCCAAAGTAGGATTGCTAAATCATTCAGCGCGCCAACAGACTAAAAGTCAATCTGCTCTATTATATTTTTAAAAAAATATTTTTAAAGGACAATTAATTTAACTCCGTAGCAAGACCCAGGTCAAAAGCAAAAGAGATTATTTAAAGAGAAAATACTTGTTTTATTAAGTGGTCTTATATTTAATACGAAATGATTATCATCCTTTTTATTTGCATTTATATCAAATACAATATTTTATCACTAAACTTTCATAATTATGGTAACTATTGTCTTAACTCTTAGCATTATCATTTGTTAGTGAAGATGAGGATCTAACACCTGCAAATGTTAATTATATTTTGAAGTTTGATATCAGTTTAACTTTGATGCTTTCATATTATCGTTAAGCGGAATAGATACGGTGTAATCATACAAACTGCGTATTTAATGTCATGTTTAAAAATATACATATACATTCTTTAGTCATATAATATTTATATAATTTTCAAATATTTTGTACACTTTTATAGTTTCAAAGATATAAATTGTAAGCCATTTATTGTTTTATAAAAGAAACACATTACAAATATTAGCTCAAATAAAACGGGTTAATTATCTCCCTTTAATTAAAAAAACTTTTCCACATTTGATTCAAAAGTGATGCCAAACAAGTTATGTTGTGTAATATAACAAATATTACTGACTCATTATTATTTCTTTATATAAATCCAACAGTATAGTATTCATTAAAAGATTTAATTATTCAAGGATTAAAATAATTTACGTTAAACAGTTGTAAATAAACATTTCCAATTTGTTCTTCAAATAAATATTAATTGTTTGTCGATTTAAGGAGTTTATATTTTAAACATTAATAATTACAGAAATTACTTAATATAGTGCTATTAAATAAATCTCTTATATTTCTAAATTAATTATACAAATAATTTTGTTTTAGAATTGCTTTTATTTATGCTTAATTAAAGAAGATGAATATAAAAACTCGTTAAAATGTAATTAGTCTGTATCAATTAATGAGCGCCTTGTCTTGAAAGCTAATTGTATTATGTCAGATGCATATTTAGTCACAGCTGAGTGGTCAAGTGTAAGTGACCTCTTTGTATGCTCAAAAAAGATTTCATGTGCGATAAAATCTGTTCACAAGTTTAAGTTGAACCAAAAGCTGAAAGTAAAAGAGCAAATGCCTAGCAGTTGAAAATAGCAGGTGACTTTCCTAAGCAGCTTTCTTCCAGATTTTTTCTGCAAATGGGCATATTAAGATGCCGATTTTTTAATGTTTAAAATTCAACTTGCTATACATTTTAAAATCGGCAATATTCCTCCACTTAAAAAAGATCTACATCTAAGAAGGTTGTTATAATATCAAACCATTTAGGATTGATGCGGTATGAACAAATGAGTCCATCAATTTGAAAGTTTTGCCTTTAATTAGAAACATCCGCTTTGAGTGCTGCAAAGTACTGCTGACAAAGCCCAACTATCTATCTTAAAATATAGGATTTAATATAGGGATGTACATGTAGTTAAATGTTTTGAATTTGATTTCACGACAAGATATGTCCAGCAAATCCATTCCAGTGATCTTTGTAAATGCAAATTCAACTTACTGAAATGTGTCATCATGTCATTCAGAAACATCGATTTCAACAGTCAGTTTTCCTCATTAAGAACACCGGAAAATGTTGTGGATTTTTTATCAATAAAAAACACCTCTTGGAAGTCTCTTGTGTGCCATTGAAAATCGCTTTGCCATTGAAAATCGCTCTGCGTGCCAAGCTAGGCATAAGTACCTTAGGTTGCCGACCCCTGTTCTATGTGAATTGAATATAGCTTTGCATTTTAATTAGTTGTTTTTGTATTTGTGTAAAGTTGTTTGTTTTGCAGGTTTATTAAAGATTTAAAAAAAAATGGATAGATATATGAGAAAATGTTCATTACAATAAAAGATTTAAAAAGTGACATTTGAAATATAAGGCTCCAATCACTACCATAAGTCCTGTTCAATCATCTATTGAGTTAATGTACACAGATTAGAATTATTCCTTTAGTCTATCTTGAATGGCTGGAAGCCTTTTCTCTTACTTAAAATATTCTTCCATTAATCCAATCAAATGTTTTATCTACCACTGACCTATATATTTCTACAGTACTGCAACACAGAAATTCCAAGTTTTAATTTAACTTGTCTCTAAATGGTGCACCTGGTTCCAAAAACCGCTGATGCTATACCTGACATAAATTATGAAAAATAAGTCATTTTAATGTTGTCCCAAGTGGGTCCCTGGGTCTACCCAATACTTATAGTTTAACGGCATCAATAAGGGGTCTCTCACTGCAAGACAATTCACCTATTCTGGCAAACTCTGCATCGCCACAATGGTTTGAAATATAAATTCACCTGCAGTTTAATTTTGTATTTGTTTAAGTGACTCACTTTGCAACATTATGCCCTCACATTTTCTCATGTACTCATGGTCATGCAAGCTTTCTGATGACATAGCAATGCATGCACAAAAAAAAACAAAAAAAATACAAATCTGATTCCTGAACTGATTATCTTATCTTACACATTACAGATGCTCCTTCAATAAAGACGATCACATGCGTGGTTTGAGTCTAGTTTTGTATTTCTTATAAAATATTTAAAAACTAGTCCTGCATTTCTATTAGAGTATTTAAAAACTAAATTTTTATTTTTCATTTCAGATTTTAACACAGCCCAGAGGACACCAAAGCCTGCATCCAGCAGACAAGTGAAAATTCTAGACTTCAATGGGCAGTCCTTTGTGATGTTCAACTTCCATGAGCTTCCACAGGACTACCTCTATAGGAAGCACACCGAGGACTTACAGTTCTACTTCCACCCCCGCAGTGGCGCCGATGGCCTGCTGTGGCTGCACGAAGACAGGGAGCGAAAAATGTACATTGCACTGAAGGTTTGAATGCACATATTATGCACATTTTCTATTAGTTCCATTATCCGTTAAAAACTTTAATATATCACAATATGGAGCAACTTATTCTATACTCATGGGAAACCTAAATATATTTAACTTCATTAAATTTTTTTTTTATATGGAAATTTCTGCTTCTAAACTTGCCAGGATTTTTCTTGAAACCTTTTTTTTTTAAGTCTTTTATGGACTTGTATTTAAGGAATTCATTCCAGCTCGGAGTTAGGGTTAGTTCAAGAAGTGTTTGCATTCCTGCCTCTCTCCTACCCTGGTGCCTGGATGTCTATACCTACGGTACATGATTTGTGCTTCCGGGCGACAATTTTAGTATGGCATTTGTCCTCTTGTGAAAGATAAAATGGGTTTTGTGTCTAGTGACAGAACTCATGAGGCCAATCCAAAGGTGTCAGACTCAAATGATCTCAAAAGCAAGCACAACACTTATTGATGGCTGCTTGATATCAGGTCAAGGAATTCCAAGGCAGCTCAATATAGTCCTTTTTATACCGGCCTACCTTTCTAAATGATAATGTACTTCATCAGAGTTATTTAAACTGTAAACGTGTAAACGCAAATTTATAAACATTACAACTCATTAATACAAATCGATAATTGAATAATCTTCTATCTCGAAGGAACGTCTGTAAACTTATAAGTTCAATATGTTAAGTTTGAAAAACCAGTTTTATAATAAATTTAACTCTCTGAATTTGTTTGAGTACAAGTTGTAATAAACATTTTGGCTTATAAGTTTACAGACTTTCCTTCTAGATAGATGATTATTGTGTCCTAGGCCCAAAACTCCTGCAGGGCAGCCAGGATTGGTCATCGGCAGGGCTAGAACCCGGGGCTCATTTGTTGACAGTCTGGTGTACTAACCGCAGCAGGAGCACCGGGCCTCATTTTGTGCATTATGGTTTTTGAATTACTTATTGTCATAATGATTGTCTTTTTTTTTTTTTTTGCAGGATGGCTATCTCGAGTTTGTTAACGATGACCTGTCAGGAAAGCCAGATATTATTAAAATTGGTCAACGGGACGGTGCCCGGTTTGTTGACGGTCGCTGGTACCTGTTTAAATTGAAGCGTGACGGCAGAAAAGTAAGAGCTCTAGTAATAATTAGCAATACGCTCACATTTGAAGGTTGTTCTACCTCATCAAGTTTCACCTTATTTATTTAACTTCATGTAGAGTTTCACTCTTGTTATCACTCTTTGTATCATGTTCATTATCACACCCACTGCAACGTTATCACACTTGGTGTAATTTTCATTATAACATTTCAATGTCACTATTGTTAGTTATTATAATTATACTTAGTGTTATTTTCATTATCATAATTCTTATCAATATTATTATCACACCCAGTGTTGCATTAGGGTCAAAATTATTATAATAATTTTTATTACATCTCTTGTTATAATCTTATTATGCATACTGTCATCCCCATGATTACATTTTTTGTTACTCTGTTCTCACTCATAGGCCTATTATTATTATTATTATGACGCCCATGAATGCATTCATAATTATTTTTTTAAATCTCTATTCTGTACTAGTGTGGTGTAGTTACTTATATCATCTAGATCATACTTGTTAGTATACATTTTATCATCACAATTGTTATTACACACAATAATTGTGATAAACCTGATATCACACTGATCATAACTTTTTCTTCAACTATTTGCTTCTATATTTTTGTTTTAAAAGAACTATAGTAAGCTTCTTTGTTACAAGTACACCATAGACATAATAATATTTCTTCCTGATATCAACAGATCACCATAACTGTATATAATATTTCTTCCTGATATCAACAGATCACCATGACTGTATAATATTTCTTCCTGATATCAACAGATCACCATAACTGTATATAATATTTATTCCTGATATCAACAGATCGCCATGACTTTATAATATTTCTTCCTGATATCCACAGATCACCATGACAGTAGATGACAAACACGAGGAAACTTTCATTTTCTCCAAAGATGTCCAGTTCCTGGCTCCGGCCTACGTCTATCTTGCTGGAACAGACAACACGTACGGTTCCACCAATGGACGTATTCTGCTGAACTTCAACGGTGGAATGGCTCAGGTAAGATGAAACTTTATTTTAAAACCAAAAGGCCAATAAATGTGTTCCTAGGAATTTTCATTTGAAACATGTGTCTGACAACTGTGATAGTTGATTTCAAAGTTCAGTACAAATAGAGAGACAAATAGAACAAAACATGGAATCAACATGGAACTTATACAAACTTTTAAATGACTGAAAATAATTATTCGGTAAAGGTTATTCTATGTGATGACAGGGTATATGTATATAAATGAGAAAAATAATATTGGCAAATATATAAAGGTAAATAATAACCCCTTATATTGTACTGTTTCTAATAAATACCAAATTAATTTTAATGTTTTTTAAATGCGATATCGGTAAATCTATTTTTATTCTATTGCAGCTATATTAAAATCATTTAATTTATACAAGTTTTTGTTGAAAAAAAAAAGACATTGATTTCATAAGACTTGCATAAGTGTAAAAAATTGTTTAAGGACTGCAGGCAACTACACATTTGACATTAACCTATATCACACTTTGATACAAATTGTTAAAACTTTTGAATCCCGATGACTTTTACAATGTGCCTCCTGTTGCCAGGTTTTGTACAAAGGAGAGCGCAAAGATGGCACAAACGTGTACGCACAGGAAGTGAACCTGATCGCCGAGCTTGGAGACAAGCTGAAGCCGGGAATCACCGTTGACCAGGTGAACTGGCCAGATCAACCCTGGCCTGACCCCACCGCAGTCACAGTGCCCACTGCCCCGACCAGGGCACCACAGACACGCCCACCACAGACACGCACACCACGCCCAACACCAGTGGTGACTCAGCCTCCGCCACCACCCCCTGCGTTAACTAAGGTCACCATCAAGGATGACTTCACATTTTTTGTAATACAGCAGGTATTCAAAATATTTTTCAAACATACTCTTATTTAATATGTTACACACTCTCATTCTATAAAGATTATTGTGTCCCTACGCTCATCTATAGCCTGAGTCTAGTCTTGTATTTTGATTAGGCTTTTAAATGATTTTACATTTTCCTGGTATGTTCAGGCAACCCATTCCGTGCCCCAATACCACTATTAGGAAGAAAGTACTTATAAGCATTTGTACTTGCATAAGGGATAAGAAAAGTGTTTTTGTCCTTACGTTTAGCCATAATAAATATGTCTTTTCAAAAGCAAATGTTTTTGTTTCTAAAATGTATTGCAGATGTATTGCTATTCCTGTTAATTTTATAAGTAAAATATTTCCTTTTATTTTCCAGTCAGTTAAAATTTCACTTTGTTTCAAAACATGCCAGATTGAAGTTTTTATAAATCAAATATTAGCCTTATTTAACATGTAAAAAGATAAGTGTATATAAACGGCTTATTGTGCAATATGAACCATCTAATATTTACATTTTTTAAGTAAGGACATAATCAAGTTAGACAAGAAATATTCAATAGTCTAAACCTGTTAAACTGAACCATCTTTAAAAAAAAAATGATGTTCTTATTTTTTTCTTGTTTTATTTCATTAGAAAAAATATTTTTTTTTGCGTGGATTGTTTATCAAAATCCTATTTGAAATGTCCTTAATGCTTTAAGAATTTTATGACACAATAGATTTACTTTTTTCTTTTTTTTTGCTTGCTTGTCTAAGTAAATAAAATAATGAATCAATCTAGCCTATCTATCTCCATCTGTCTGTAAAACATCCCGTCTGACCAAATCGATCCATTGGGCCGGTGAAACAGCGTTCACCAGTTTCTGTGGCAATGGCGTACTAGGGGACTGTGTGGCCAGTACAATGCCCGGCCACCTTTACTTTACCCCAACCAAAGTCAGGTACCTATCAGAGATGGGTAGACTCAGGGATACTCCCCACACCTGGCAAAAAATACTAGCCTTCACCAAGATTCGAACCCAGTACCTTTGGTACGCCAGCCGAACACGCTTCCGCTTGGCCACAATGCCCCTGTCTGTCTATCAAACCTAACCTCATCTAATAAAGTTATTCTGTCTATTGTATCTAGTTGACTAGATCCACAGTATACTTATTTTTATTTCATTCTATCTATCCAAACTATGTATATTTTTTAAAAGTATTACAGTGTTAACTTCTTTTCTCCCCTCAGCCTTTCTATATCACCAATGGCAATAGCTTGTCCTTTAAGTTTCAAACCATCAAAGACAAGGCTTTGCTGCTGTACACCACAGGCAATCTCATGGGCAGAAACTTCTTTGAGCTAGAGATCTACGACGGCTTGCTGTACTTTGTTCACAACTTTGGTGGCAGCACCAAGAGAACTTTGGTCTCTGAACGGGAAGTGTCTGACGGCCAGCAACATGAGGTAAATTAACCCTTTAATTACTGCAGGTTTTAATATAAATATTTGCTGACTTTTCGTATTGCTACCATTTTTTTTATTATTTATGACGTCGATGTGATGTCCTCGGTATTTAAGTGTGCGAAATGATGACGTTGATGTGACGTCTAAGGTACTTAAGGGTTAAACAACTGTTGAGCTAAGTTATCTTGGCACACCTCAGCTTTGCTTCACATCAATCTTCTTGGATGTAAAGAACTATATCATTGATCTTGGTATTGAACACAATGCTGAGTATATCCTTAAAAACAATTATAAATATCTTTGCATATCCTGGCTTTCCTCCTCATCAATCTTCTTGAATGTAAAGAACTACATCATTGATCTTTGTATAGCACACAATGCAGAGTGTAGTATTATTATTGGTTAAATACTATTAACAAGAAGAAGGCAATGAGTCAGGCTCAATACGTTTGAATACATGAGACAGACGTTTATATGAACAGCTGACCGTTTAACAATACTCATCCATGTTCTTGGGCAACCGGAGCTAGCAAGACGAACACAGTAACTAAATACCAAAAGAGCATTAGAACATTAACTACCGGTAAATAATGAAACAATATCAGTACACCAAGTATATGCTTATAAACAATGATATAATATATATATATATCAATAGTTTCTCTATAAGGAAACGCCAGCATCATGTTACTCTTAGGCTTGTCTATGTGATAGAAATTATATCACTCAGCTAGGCCTCTGAGTAAAAGTATACTAATAAGTGTCACAAAAGACTGGGTAAAGGGTGATTTATAGGTGGTCGTATATAGATTGGCCACAAAAGGTGAACTGTCATTTAAAGGTTCCCAGTAAATAGTTTTAAATACTATGTTTAAAAACAATTATATAAGTATTTAAAGTTTTTACAAACAGTCGTAAAGTTTACCTTTATCCAAATGTGAATAATCTGTATGGAATGCCTCAACTCTTTTATGTTTATTTTATTCTTCAGATTTCAGTCCGGTTCCTTAACAATCTAATCCTTGTCACCTTGGATGGACAACAACCACCGATTAGAATTTCTCTTCAACAAGGTGAACAATTTCCAACATCTTCAAGTAAGTACTTTTTAAATCTTATTTTATTTAATGTATGTAGGTGGTAAACTTAGAAGACAATTTCAAATGAATAAACAAAAGAGTTTTTTTTAGAATAAAATTGGCCTTAAACTTAAATCTGGTTTGAACATAGTCACAACGACATCTCAGGATTTTCAGTGTCACATGCTAAGCTTTTTTTACCCTGGATAATCAATTTAAATGTTACAAAAATGATTAACCATATGTCATAAGTTAAGTAATCTTTAACTCACATTGTGTTTTTTACTGAAATTTTCTTCAATCTTTATTAGTAGGTCTGCTGACAAAATTATCTTTGAATAAAATATAATTGGATGACCTGAAAAGGTCACACTTGTGATTAGCCTTTAAGACCTTTTACACATACTAGTACAGCTATTGTTTGATTTTTTTGGAAATGCTAGTGAAAATTTTTTTTTAAAAATGATTTTAGATAAAAAAAAACAACAACACTTGCAATCATAGCTTATTTTATATTTTGTATCCTTTTTATTAGTAAGTTTCAAATTTGTACATAGTAACAAGAATATAAAGCTAAAATACTATCTCACAGCTCACGTTAGTTAGATCTATACTAGAATATGTTTCATCTGTCTGGAACCCATGAAATAAAGAAAAGATTTAAAAATTTACAACAGAAAAGAGCTGCAAGGTTCATAACTGATGAATATTCACAGCTGACAAGAGTAACACCAATAGTCAAATCACTGAACCTAGAAACACTAGAGGACAGAAGGGCAAAGAGCAAAATAGTAATAATACATTGGGCATTAAAATTCTAGCTTGGAAATACAGCTCAACAGTTATCTATTGCAAATCTCAGATAGACATAGGGTTAGAAACAATTTTCTTTTTTCAAATGCAAGAACAAAGGCTCAAAAGTTCTTTTTCCTATTGGGCATCTGGATATAAAATGGCCTACCTGTACAAACAAGGACAACAAATAACATAATTTAAAACCCTCTTTCAAAATGCAAAACTAGACTCAAACCTCAGATAAGCATAGGACGCAATAATCTTCTGTATAGAAGGAGGATCTGTAACATATAAGATAAGAAGGACTAATGAAAAAATCAGTTTTTGTTTTTAAAAAAAAATGAAAAGGTAGATCTAACATAATTTTTTCTTTAGAAAGAATTTCCATGATGTAAACAAATATCTATTGTTTTTGTTTTTACTAATCTAGCTAAGATCAATATTGGCGGCTACAGCACTTATGAGTCATTGCCTTGGCATACCTGGGCTAGAAGTAATTATCAAGGCTGCATTGAAGACTTCAAGATGAATGGTCAGATAGTTGACTTCCAATCTTTGCTTCAGCTATTGGTGAGTTCTGCTTAATCGAGTCGTTTCATTGGTGCTTTCAATCTGATGCTTTTGCATTCAGTCATGCCTCTAATTCCCATGGGGCTCAGCTGGCTGCTCTTGTGATGGAATTCATATAAATATAAAGAACCATATACTTAAAAAAAAGGTAAAAGCCTTATCCAAATACAAGGCTCAAAGTCAAGCCAAAGATAAGAGTAGTACACAGTAATTGAATGTATGGAAACATAGCATACAAATAAGATCGAGAAATGTTCAGAAAACACCTCTTAAGCCCATTGACATATACCTGTGCTGCTATTTCATAATATCTTTTAAATATGTATAACATTAACAGGTCTATATTTCAGTTCATATAAACAACTGGAAAGTCACTGAATATATATATTGGTTTCATATTTAGGCTTTGATTCTAAACTTTCTTCCAAAAATTTTTTTTTCTACTTTTAGCCATCCAATGGGCAAGTTGAAGGCACCTGTAGGGCCATGCCTCAGGAATGCTCATCGCGGCCTTGCACCAATGGCTACTGTGTAAGCAAGTGGGGCAGCTACTACTGTGACTGCCGGGCCACTGAATTCACTGGGCAACAGTGTCAATCATGTGAGTAAAGTAATAACTAATGTAGTAGTAGTATTAATAGCCCACTTTTATGAAGCAATATTTAATCAAATATAATATCAGTTTTTCTTTGAATGTTTCTGTATAAGCCTGCTACTTCATTCTTCATCTTCTTGTGCTGTGAATTATTAACTATTAATTAGTGAAACACTTATAGATAAAATTGGTCTATAATGTAGTAAAGCAGCTCTCTCTCTTTTATTCTTTATCGCTCCCCGTGAAGCATAAGGCAGCAACAAAGTTCCGCCAGGCCTCCCTATCCTGGGCGAGCCATCTAATTTCATGCCTTGTTTTGTTGGTGGCCTTTGCTTCCTCGTCCATTGTTCTCCTCCACGTTCCCAAGTAAAGCAGCACTAAGCAGTATTCTTGTCGCAGTATAGGTCATGGTGGTCAAGCTGACACACCAAAGATCCTCGGTTCAAATCCCGGTGAAGGCTAGGATTTGTCTCCGGGACGGTAGGGTAGCCCAGAGTCTACTGATGGGTATCTGACTTTAGTTGGGATAAAGTAATGCGGAAGGGGTAAAGTGAACGCTGCTTCACCAGCCCTACGGATCAATTTGGGCCGACAGGATACTTTACTTTTTTTTACTTCCTTGTCACAGTATATAAAAACGAATTGGGTAGAGGTAAATGAGGTGGTAATAGCCGTGATTTAGTTTTAAATTTAGAACTGTAGAGATAAATGATGTGGTAATAGCCGTGATTTAGTTTTAAATTTAGAACTTAGTAAAACTTGTATATGGTTGCTGATAGCTTTGCAGTAGCTCTGTACTCAAAAGATTATCACAATCTTCTGTAAGTTAGTTTTAATGGAGATTACATTCAGCTGCTGATATAGGTGAGAAATTTTCTTCAAATATTGTTATGCATTTTCCTCTCTTTCTTTTGCAGATGCTTTGACTGGCGTGTTCAATGGGACACACTACTATAAGATGACTGTTCGGCCATCCATCAGGGCCCATGTTGATGACATGTCATTCAGGCTGAAGACCTTATCCCCCGATGGATTTATTTTCCAAACCAGGGACAAGGCCAACAAAAGTTTCATTCGTGCGGAGCTTGAAGGTGGTCGCATCAAAATAACAACTTTCTTTGATGGTAAAGTTCAGGTATGAGCAAACATTTCTTTTATAGTTAAACTTTATCATCATCATCATCTGTCCTTTGGGTTCCTTGTGGAACATAGGGCCTCTGTCGAAGCACGCCACTCTCCACAGTCTCTTGCCAGTCGCTTCAATTTTTCTCAGTTCTTCCAGCCTCATCCAAAATGCTTTGTATCCATGTTCGCTTGGGTCTTCCTCTATGCCGTTTACCCTGGGGATTCCACTCTAAGGCCTGTCTAGCTCTGTTGTTGTTATCTTTCCTGAGGGTGTGTCCAATCCACCTCCACTTCCTTTCCATGATTTGTTCTACTGTTCTTCGTCCACACCTCTCCCACAGCTTGGAGTTTTCTACTTTGTCGAACCATTTTATTTTCAGTATATAGTTACACTTAGGGCACTTAAATAATTATAATTTGAATTTTAATAATAATATCTGATATTTCAGCGGTGAGAGTAAGATATATGTGCTCTGTTTATCATCATTTATATGGATAGTTTATTATAATATTTTGCCGTTTATCCCACCATTCATAAAAAGATCATGTAAGAATTAGCCGATGATGTGATTAAAACTTGGCAAGTGGAACAATAGATTAAGTAAACATTAACCATGGTAGCAGTCGATAACTGTATAAGAGCATGTGGAAGTTATAAGTGAGAAAGAAAAAAAACAAGTAAAGCAGTTTATGTGGCCCTGGCATAATTGACGTATTGGTGGCCTCTACAATGCCCAACCACCCTTTGCTTTTTAATGCTTTCCACCTGTGAGATTGTTTTTTTGATTTGAAGTATCAGTGCTACAGAATTAAAATAGTTGCACCCTTTTATATATATTGGACAACAGTTTGAATTTATATAATATTAATTGGTTATCAGTTAAATTTTATTTATTTATTTATTGGATAAAGCATGGAGATCTATTGATTGGTTTCAGACACATTACTTAGGATCAAACTTGAACGACCTTCAGTGGCACACTGTTTACATTCAACGCCGTGGAAATCAGCTGGAATTCTGGGTAGATGACAAGAACCATGAAAAAAGTAAACATGAATTTCCTTACTGTGTATCAAAATTGTAAGGTCTCTTAATAATTATCCATGTTCTATTGGTCCTTTTTGTATTCAACTCAATGAATACCTGTAATTGTTCATTAACTACTATGAAGCATCTATTTTGCTATCTCCTTTTTTGCAGAGACCATCTCGGGGGAGAATTTCTATTTGAACATTGATGATGTGTTTGTTGGTGGATATGGCACCGGTGACGTGACAGCCAACTCTAAATACTTTGTTGGCTACCTGCAGAATTTGTTCGTTGGAAACTTTGACATCTTCAGTGAACTGAGCGCCAGCGGCCAGCATATATTCCCGACCTCCAGCCAGCTGCCCCCAATGATCTTCCACGATGTGACGTTCCCCAGCTACCAGGCCCACGTCCTGCTGCCCACTTTGTCCTTGTACCCCAAGCTGAATGTTCATTTCTACTTCAAGACCAATGACCCCAACGGGGTGATCCTCTTCAATGAAGGCAGAAACAGTGAGCTTTTTGCAGTGGAGTTATTTGACGGCAGGATTCATGTCAAGGTATTTTTTTTACATTGGTGCTACTTAAAATGTATGGGGCGTTGTGGCAGAGCGGCAGCACGTTTGACTGGCGTACCAAAGAGCCTGGGTTTTAATGTGGCGGTATCGCTACAGGGGACTGTATGTTTATCTCTTTACCTATTTTCATTAAAATTATGTACACATTAGAATTAAATACAAGACCAATCTGGTATCGAGTGTTCAGAGAATTTTTAAGATATGAAAAAATGATTGATTTCCCAGCATAATGCCCAGCCACCTTTACTTTCCATTTGTTTCTTCCACGTTTCTCCTTATAGCCAGGATGATCTAGTAACACCTTCTCAACCTGCGAAAAATAAAAAAACTTTAACATTTGTTGTCAGAATTAAAATTCATAACTTTAAAAATGGCCGTTCATTCATCTGCTGCTAAAACGATTGCAGCCATTAATTTCATCTAGTAGTGTTCACTATTAGTACACTGAACTAAATGATTCGATCAGCTAATTCTAATTTTAAAAATTAGACAATTAGATCACATCATATTTTTAAAAGAACTTAAAGACCTTTCGCTTTGGCTAATATATCTGCCATTGCAAGTGACACCAAGAACGCACTGAGCATGCTAATTTAATGGATAGAAGCGCTATAAGAAGTGCCCATTCTTATCTTCTTATCTTATCTTAGTATGCCGTGGCCACAGAAACTCGTGAACGCTGCTTCACCAGCCCTATGATCAGTTTGTCTAAAGGGTACTTTACTTTAGTAAAAAGTTTTCACATATTTTCTCTCTCCAGATTGACATTCCAGGCAAGGCGCCATTACGCATTTCCACACCTGAGAATCGTAGATTTAATGATGGACAATGGCATTCAGTGTCTCTGGTAGGCCAGACTGTTGATGGGCAGAAGCAGTTGATCATGTCTGCCGATGAGCTGCAGTCTTCAAATTCATATGCACTTCTTGACCAGGTCAATCTGCAGGGACCTTTGTATGTTGGTGAGTCTTTTTCATTTAACTTGGTCAAAAATATTTTTAAACACTGATTTTATTATCAACTAAAAAAGAATGAACTTGTTCAAGTCAAAATCAATTCAAAGAACCATGAGTAATCAAGTAACATTTGGACAACAGTGTGACTTAAGGCTTTAGTGGCCTTAGAAAATGTCTAAATTGCTTAATTTACTTGAAAATGACTTGAAAAAATGTCTAAATTGGTAAATTTACTTGAAAATGACTTTTTAAAAATGTCTAAATTGCTCTACTTACTTGAAAATGACTTTAAAAAATGTCTAAATTGCTCTACTTACTTGAAGATGACTATAAAAAAAATATAATTCGCTCTGCTAACTTGACAAAATGTTACAAAATGTCTAAATTGCTCTACTTAGATGTATGTGACGTTAGAAAAAGTTTAAATTGCTCTTATACTTGTTTGTCTGTGTCAGGTGGTATTCCTGAAGCCGTGAGTCAGAAAGCCAACGTCAAATCTTTCCTCTTGTCCAAGAGCGGGTACCGTGGATGTATGGCCTCCGTTTACTTTGGTGATGGGCTGCCTAATCTCTATGACTACGGCGTCAGCCAAAATGTCAACGTGCTCAACACTTGTCAAGGTCAGTGTGCTGATAAATTATGTCAAATGTAAATAACATCATTAATAAGTAAAAGACAACAATATTTGTCAAACAATGTTTTCATTAATTACAAAAAGATTTAAACGTAAAATACTTACAACTTTAAAAAAAAAACTTGAAATAAGAATTTGTGGTTTTGGATTTAATGAAGTGAAAGGAAATTAGGTTTTTAGGGCTCCTGGTTGTTCTCTGAGAAAAGGTTTCATATTATTTGAATTTAATTTTTATACCATCCTATTCAATAATATATAATGTTCATGTTGTTTTTGTTTGTGCCAGATCTAAATTTAATGTAATATCTTTTAAAAATACAGATTAATACTTCTTCACAAAGCTGATAATAAATGTATTAATTTGTTTATGTAATATGGAATTTTTTGTTGGTTTGTTTGTGCCAAACACTTTATTTCTCATAAGCTGACAAGCACTAGGTTGAATTTTGCTAAATAGTCACAAAAGATATTAACGTCTGCAATACTGATAAGTTGTTTAAAACTATGTATGTAGTTTTTAATCAAAGCATAATAGGAGCTGATCAAAATGCAAAGTGGCAATGATTGACTCTGCATTGCTCACCTGTTTCTGTTTTCATGTACCTTTACATTTTAGTCCCTTATCCTGAATATGTATTAATAGACGGGTTTTGTTCGTTTCTGTTTTTTTTAGTAAATGTAGTAAATATCTTCTTAAATTTGTCTGTCTAAACTTATAAATTTCCTTTTTTTTTCATAACTTTTCTTTAGATGTTCTTAAATTTGTCTGGGTAAACCAATACATATTTAAAATATTTTTTTGTAAATGAAATAAA
The DNA here is from genome assembly GCA_949126835.1 of Anisus vortex. Classification (NCBI taxonomy): domain Eukaryota; kingdom Metazoa; phylum Mollusca; class Gastropoda; family Planorbidae; genus Anisus; species Anisus vortex. The sequence continues at coordinate 29,999,490 of OX421506.1, forward strand.
TATTTCCTTAAATTTGTCTGTGTATAGTTACGTAGTAATACATTTCTGTTTTTCTTTTCTGGGACTAGATATTGTCAGCCAGTGCACCAAGACTACCTGCAAAAATGGTGGAATATGTCATGACCATCTGAATAATGGCACAACATGGTGTGACTGCTCAAAGACAGCTTATGGTGGACCTCTCTGTGAAGATGGCGAGTGCTCACTTAATTTAATTTTTATTTTGAAGTGGGGGAGAGAAACGGATGTGGTCTTGTAATAGAGTGTATATATGTACCAGGGCTCATTATGAGATAAGAAACATAGAAACACTAGAGGAAAGAAGAGCAAAGTAATATTAATACAGGAAACTTTTAAATTCTAATCTAGAAATACAACATAACAACAAGCAATTGCATTGCCCAAATAGTCGTGGGGATAGAAACACTTTCCTTGTTTCATATGCAAGGACAAATGCGCAAAAGCTCTCTTTCTTCCAGAGTGGCATCGAATGGGTTGCCTTACCAAATTAGGAAAACCAATAACCTAACAGGATCTAAAAACACTCATCAAACTACACTCAAGCCACGGATAAGCTGTATAAAAGAAGCGCTTGTCACGTATAAGAGCTTATCTAAGAGCTTATAAGATAATCAAAAAGTTATATTCATGATTTTGTGAAACTGCATAAATATTTTAGTGCGGCTGTTAGAGATTCACATTGTCATAGCTGATGCTGATATATATAATTAGTGTTAACTTGTAGGCCTTATTTTATTTTTTCAGAGCCATTTGGCTACTACTTCCGTAACCAGCTGAAGACTGATCTTTACGGCATGTTGATCTACCGCTACCCAACTTCCAGTCAGAGCCTGGAGCACCAGCAAGATGAAATTATATTGGGCGTTATGACAGATGAGCGGAACTCCGTCCTCGTGAGACTACTGTCTGATATTTTCAATGATTTTGTGGAGCTGAAAATAGTAAGTAATGGTTTGGAAAATTCTAATCTTGCTTTTTATTCTACCATTTTGTTGCTGTTTGTGAAATAATATGCAAAATATCTACAATACAATAGTATTGGTTACGAACTTAATTTGTTCTAGAACTCAGTTTGTAACATAAAGCATCCGTTAACCAAAACCTTGAAATCAATGAGATAGATTTTCAAGAATAAAGCATCATTATTTTTTTTAATAACATTGTGTCATTTACTATGACAAAGTGCAAAGAATATGTGTACTACACATATTAAAGAAAGAGAAAAAAACAACAACAAAAAAATTAAATTTAAAAAGATATCGTCTGTCTTTCTTACCGAGAAAACAATAATGGGGAATTTGTCACTGAAGAGAGTGCCACTGCTAAGAAATCTTTTACTGCTGTGCAGTACGGTTAATGAAAGCAAGGCTGCACACACTTGCAAAACTATTCTAGCCCTACGTGACGTTAGTACTGCGTGGCCTTCATGTCTAGATTTTAGCCAAGATTGGCCACCAATAAGCAGCCAGCCTTTGAAGTCAGTATTTCTACATTTTTTTTCCAGGTGAATGGTTACATTGTGGCTGTTTACGACACTGACGGCAAGGGTGCCTCCACTACAATCACCAACACGGACGTAATGGTCAGTGACAAACAGTACCACATCATCAAGTTTGTCAGGACAAAAGACAAAGGTGTGCTGACGGTGGACAACAGTGCAACTGCCAACACTCATGCAAGTCAGTATACAATGCTTGTTTTTGGTTATAGCCCTTGTCTTCTAAACAAGCTCTTTCACTAGTGTCACCACTTTATTTACAAAGATATACCTCATTTTAATTTTGTTTTTGAATTGACAGCTGCTCATGGTGACTTCAATGCTTTGAACAAGATTTTTATTGGTGGCACTTACCAGGGTAAAAAAATATTAGAAGGATACCATGGAATTATTGGAGGTAAAAATTATCAATGTGTGTATGTCTCTGCCTCGGTTATATGTATGTCTCTGCCTCGGTTATATGTATGTCTCTGCCTCGGTTATATGTATGTCTCTGCCTCGGTTATATGTATGTCTCTGCCTCGGTTATATGTATGTCCCAGCCTCAGTGTGTATTTACCTGCCTTAGTGTGTATGTCCCAGCTTTATTATATATACATGTCCCTGTCTTAGTATATGTATGTCCCTGCCTCAGTGTGCATGTCCCTGTCTCAGTGTGTATGTAAGTATATAAGGATTAGTCCCTAAGTATTTTGTTCTGTAATTTTTTACTTTTAATTTGTTATTGCTAGATCTATAAGTTTTGTTTAAAGAATTAACTAACTTTTGTAAAAAGCCCAGCTGATATATTTTTTTTAATTGTTTTAATTAATTGTTTTTTCTTGTGTTCTTTTCTACAAGGTTTGTTTGTCAATGGAAAATTGATCTTCCATGAAAAGATGGATCCTATTTTTGATGTGGTGATTGCTCCACATCCATATAGACTAGGCACTTTGTAAGTACTGCAGTAGTTCGTAATAGTGAATGAAAAGCTTAAGGATCTCTGCAGCTCTTAACCTTGAGCCCCAAACTGCAAATATAGCTACTAGACAACCCTAATTGGCAACAGAGATCACAATCATGGATCTATTTAAAATTAAACCAGTATGAAAATGGGCTAACCAAGATCCAAATAAGTGCAAGGCAAAACTATTTCTACACCCCTTGTTCATCCCTGATCATATCTGCTGCCAATACATAATGAAGCAAGGCTTGTACTAGCAACACCATCATTGCATATCTCATGAGCCATGAAACTGTTGATAATGAAGTGTTACTACTAATACTTTAACTTTGTTTTTAACAAAGTATTGATCGTATTATTATTATTATTATAAAGAAGTTTTGATTTGTTCATCTAATATGCCGTTTACTTTTCAGCGTGGAAGTGACTTCAGCACCGTGGTTGTCAACAACACCTAGGCCAAGTAAGGCTTAGCTCTATTATATACATATATATATATTAGGATAACATCAAAAGTACTGATCTGTCTATTTGATACTATTTCAATTCTTTTCTGTGATTTAAATCTCTTATAGCCCAAAAATAAATTTTATATTAAAATTGATATCTAAATAATATGATTAACCCTTTAACTGCTGCAGGTTTTTAAAATAACTATTTGCTGACTTTGCATATTTGTACCATTTCTTTATTTATTTATGGTGTCGGTGTGACATCCACTGTATTTAAAATGTTAACAAAATTTTATTGTTTACAAAATTTGTTTGGGTGAGAAGGTTTTGAAAAAATGTTTCATTCTTTGCTTTGAGTATTTCGGTGTAAATCACAGAGTCTTCTCTGTGGCTATATGCTTGTAATGAAATATGTTTTAATAGTTCCTCAAACCTGAAAAGCAGTTGGAGAGGAACAACACTACAACCAATGGTCCCAACAAGTAGTAGAAATTTTAAGTATTGTTGAAACACAATACCCTTGTCAGTAGGCTATCAACTTGGAATATAACTGGAGCCCAGCTCCTAAAGGACATTGATATTATTATAGAAAACTTACGGTGATCTGGCATTTTGCTGATCACATGATCATCTTAAATGTCCTGATAAACCTGTAAACTTGACAAGTTCTAATAAAAGAGATTTGCATTTATTTTGTTATATTTCAACCCCCAACATTTTTTGTTTTACAGCGCCAAGTATCGTGATACCCCCAGATATACTTCCCATTCCAGTCATCCCCCCTGACATTGGTGGCGGGGGTGTCTCGTGGACGGGTATTGGCGCCGGCGGAACTGCAGAGGATGGCGTCAACGTTGTCGTGTTCCCTGATTTGAGTGGAGGGAGTGCCGGAGATTTGACTGCGTTGACACCTGGAGGTAGTGCGGCTATGATTTAATTTTTGTTTCTTTCATGATCTAACAAAGTCTTATATTTTTAAAATATCATGCTAAAAACGTTGATTGATTATATTTAATAAACATTTTTAATTGTATCGAGTTACTGAGCAGTGTGAGATAGCTTATTATTTTAAAATATCCCTAAATATATGTAACCCGTAGGGTTAAAATCCTCAGTGCAACAGCTGGATATGTTTTTTTATATTATTTTTATATTTATTTGTAAGTTGGCAGCAGGTTGGGTTGTTTCTAAGCTTAGGTTCTAGTTGTTTTCGCCTCGTTTTCGACTACCGGTACTTTTTATATAAATAGGGAGGGATTTTGTGTTTGATCAGAGAGAGAGACTGCTGTCTAATTCATTGAGGGTTGCAGCCCTAATGATTTGTTGTCGTGTGAAAGACAAAGTAAGGTATCTTGCTTGTTGGAAGACGGTAATGAACTTTTTATTTTATATTTTTACGCTGTGCCATTTATCATTTTTTTAAATACAATATCCTATGGCCTATCATGCGTGAATGTGTAACCTTATACATGCTGTTTTTAAATATATCTTGGGGTGCCTTTAGGCGCCAGGTTTCTTTAGCTTGTACTATTTGTAGCCCACCACGTTGTATTTTATTATACTAGTGGGCCTATCTATATTTATTACTCAAGACATCTTGAATTTGAATATTGTTCAAAATTACTATTATAATTGTCTTCACCCTTGTTTGTGATTTGATACTTAATTGGTAAGAAGTGGTATTTTTTTGCTGATCAGGAGGTCAGCAGTCATTGTCACAGGTTCTTGTTTCCGTCTCACCTGTAATGCTTTTATTTTATTAATATTATTTGAATGAGTGGTACATAGTCATGTAAATCAATTTTAGGTTAACTAAAATTTCATCGTTAAAACTTGTTTTGAGAGTTATTTATTCATGTATGTTAAACTTTGTGACTGTTATTATTATTAGTTCATATTATAATGATTTTATTTATCTTTCTTTACCAGTACAGTGTTGTTCTGGTTGAGATTTGTTTTAGGTATATTTTCTTTGAATAAAATTTATATAGATCTAGTATTTTCTGTAAATTTCCTTTTTTTTGTTCTTTCTTCTTGTGGTTAGATAGTTACTTTTTATTATTCTGTCTAGTTATAAGTAGTTACAGTTAGACCTTTTTAGTTACCTTTTCGGCATTAGACTTAAGTCGCCTTGGGTAGAGCCGAGGCTGCGCAAACCAGAGACCCGCCCCTCCTCTCTAAGGAACCGGTCCCAACATTTGGTAGCAACGAGTGGGGTTTGCGCTTAATGTCTACGTGGTAAACTTGTAGGTCTGTTCTTATTTCCTTTAAAGTCTACCAATCTTCTTCTTTTCTGATATAGGTCTAGAGTTTTTTAATTACTCTTAGGACCAGTCTTTTAGGGGAGGATAGGGTCTTTTACAAATCTCAACCAGAATGGCAGGAGTGGCAGCAGTCACGGTTCTACCCTCCTGGGAAGTGAACGTCCGTCACTTCTATGGGGATGGTCCAGCGTCAGAGGTGGAGCAGTTCATCCTGGAAGTCAAAGAACTTTGGCTGTCCAGAAGGGTCCTAGATGAGAAGGACAAAATGCTCCTCCTGTGGAATCGACTGGGCGACACGGTGAAAGCAGAACTTTACTGCCACGGGAAGGATTCCACCAGTGACCCGACCAGAATCATCGCCCTCCTTCGGGAAATTTACGGAGAGAGGCGGAACTGCGCCCAGCTGATGGGTGCTCTGCACCAGGTTGTGCAAGCCCCTGCCGAAACCGTATGCTCTTACTCGCACCGGTTACAGTTGGCCTTTAGAGCCATCACCTCTCGCCAAAAAGAGCTTCAGACCCCTGTAACCGATATGATTTTTCTCAGGGACTATTTTGCAGAACACTTATTCTCAAAGCAACTACAAAGACAGATACAAGATAGAGTCTTCACAGATCCTGACATCTCTTTTCTGGCTTTAAGGAATGCGGCAATCCGGTTATCAGGGGATGAAGATACTAACAGCGAGCCCAGTCTGGCGTCCTTGTCAGTGCAACCGACGTCTCTCCCGGCGGCAACAGACAGCCTGTTAGCCAGGATTAATTGCCTGCAAGAACAGGTGACCAAACTGAGCCTGCTACAGGATCAGGTAGCCCAGCTTGGTGCATTACCTGACCAAATGGTGAGGTTGACGCAGTTAGTGGAGTCGCAAAAGTTTAGGAAGGCCAGGCAGGGACAGCCTAGTAATAGTAAGTCAATGGTGTGTTTTAGCTGTGGACAGGTGGGACACTTTGCCAGGAGATGCAAATTATACCATAATGAACACACCATTGAGTCGACAAGAGCCATGACACGTCGCCAAATGCCCGAAACAAATCGCTCCGGTCATGTTAGGAGCCACGGCAATACTATGAACTTGCAACACGCAGACTATCATAGTCCACCGTCTCCCTGTGTACAGGTACTGTCTAAGGCTGTTCGAGACCCAAGTCTCATTCATGGGCAAAACAGCCCACACCAGAATAGTTCAGTGCCTTCACCACTGCAGCCCGGAGAAAGCTACAGCAGCTCACCCAGCAGCCTGACCAAGGTGAACCCTAGCGCCCCAGTGAAGGAGGACCTTAGTTCAAAATTGACCAGTATAAGTATAAAGTCATCTACTATGGACACTAGCTTGGTTCACATGAAGCTTGTGGAACCAGGAGAATCAAGAGAAGGGTATAATAAGCTTATACAAAATGTGCATTGTTCGCGACCTCTAGAGGCCCAGAGGGGGAGCTCACAAGTGAAAGTATTGGAGCCAGCTATGAATGCCAAAGCCAAGATGGATGGCAGAATTGAATGGGTAGCTCCATTCTCGCTTCTTATTTTATGTAGTGTCATTTCTTTAGGTTACAAATTAATCTGTCATTTCATTATAGATTGTTTTTTTGCATTGTTTAATGCAGTAGTTGGTGTATGTATTAGACTGCATCATGTTGGAGAGACAGGTCTGTCCCCAGCTAAGTTTTTTTCTGTGTTGTATGCAGAGTCTGCATACTTAAAAGCGGGGGTGAATGTAACCCGTAGGGTTAAAATCCTCAGTGCAACAGCTGGATATGTTTTTTTATATTATTTTTATATTTATTTGTAAGTTGGCAGCAGGTTGGGTTGTTTCTAAGCTTAGGTTCTAGTTGTTTTCGCCTCGTTTTCGACTACCGGTACTTTTTATATAAATAGGGAGGGATTTTGTGTTTGATCAGAGAGAGAGACTGCTGTCTAATTCATTGAGGGTTGCAGCCCTAATGATTTGTTGTCGTGTGAAAGACAAAGTAAGGTATCTTGCTTGTTGGAAGACGGTAATGAACTTTTTATTTTATATTTTTACGCTGTGCCATTTATCATTTTTTTAAATACAATATCCTATGGCCTATCATGCGTGAATGTGTAACCTTATACATGCTGTTTTTAAATATATCTTGGAGTGCCTTTAGGCGCCAGGTTTCTTTAGCTTGTACTATTTGTAGCCCACCACGTTGTATTTTATTATACTAGTGGGCCTATCTATATTTATTACTCAAGACATCTTGAATTTGAATATTGTTCAAAATTACTATTATAATTGTCTTCACCCTTGTTTGTGATTTGATACTTAATTGGTAAGAAGTGGTATTTTTTTGCTGATCAGGAGGTCAGCAGTCATTGTCACAGGTTCTTGTTTCCGTCTCACCTGTAATGCTTTTATTTTATTAATATTATTTGAATGAGTGGTACATAGTCATGTAAATCAATTTTAGGTTAACTAAAATTTCATCGTTAAAACTTGTTTTGAGAGTTATTTATTCATGTATGTTAAACTTTGTGACTGTTATTATTATTAGTTCATATTATAATGATTTTATTTATCTTTCTTTACCAGTACAGTGTTGTTCTGGTTGAGATTTGTTTTAGGTATATTTTCTTTGAATAAAATTTATATAGATCTAGTATTTTCTGTAAATTTCCTTTTTTTTGTTCTTTCTTCTTGTGGTTAGATAGTTACTTTTTATTATTCTGTCTAGTTATAAGTAGTTACAGTTAGACCTTTTTAGTTACCTTTTCGGCATTAGACTTAAGTCGCCTTGGGTAGAGCCGAGGCTGCGCAAACCAGAGACCCGCCCCTCCTCTCTAAGGAACCGGTCCCAACATATATAAGTGTACTAAATCTAAAATTCTTTGAAATATGGCTTTGCCATTTTTCATTATATTAAATAGAGTTAAGTTAAAATTATGATAGCAAGACATTGAAAAAAGCTATATTTTTATATTTAAAAATTTAATAAATATAATTATTGTAATAAGTGGCAATTTTGACAAAAATAATAAATGCTCTTCTATTTATTATGAAAGGTTTGGAGCCTGTAGCTGCAGCACAAATTTCTTTTGTTCCAAGTCTACCAGCTGTTGGCCCGAGGGCTGGAGCTGTGATGGGGACCATCTTGGGCCTAGCTGCCCTTGCCAGCAGTCTCATGTGGGCTTTCTACAGGTAAGCCATACAATGTCTGTCTATTGTATAAATTGATACTACGTCACTTAGTTGATAGCATAATGTTCCATTTGCCTAATTGTTGCTTTTGTCTGTTGTTTTTCTTTGTACTACTGTTTTTTTAGTACCCATTTAAAATGTCTCGTATAAGAAACTGGACGAATCTTCCGGCTCTTTCGTCCGGAGCGTAACAATCTAAAGGGGTGGTTCAAGGGGGGGGGCACATCAAAATCTTGTTGAGTACTAGCTATCTCGTGGCACTCTGTTGGGCGTGCCATGTAATAATGTTGGGCGTGCCATGTAATAATGTTGGGCGTGCCATGTAATAATGTTGGGCGCGCCATGTAATAATGTTGGGCGCGCCATGTAATATTGTTGGGCGCGCCATGTATTAATGTTGGGCGCGCCATGTAATAATGTTGGGCGCGCCATGTAATAATGTTGGGCGTGCCATGTAATAATGTTGGGCGTTCCATGTAATAATGATGGGCGTGCCATGTAATAATGTTGGGCGTGTCATGTAATAATGTTGGGCGCGCCATGTAATAATGTTGGGCGCGCCATGTAATAATGTTGGGCGCGCCATGTAATATTGTTGGGCGCGCCATGTATTAATGTTGGGCGCGCCATGTAATAATGTTGGGCGCGCCATGTAATAATGTTGGGCGCGCCATGTAATAATGTTGGGCGTGCCATGTAATAATGTTGGGCGTTCCATGTAATAATGTTGGGCGTGCCATGTAATAATGTTGGGCGTGTCATGTAACAAAGGGTATGGTCTCTGCAGTTACATGCACTACTCTGCTTTTACCAACCTGTGGGTTCCTCTGGATCATTAAAGTGGTGACTTACTCGTATTCTTGCACTGTCCCCCAAAAGCACAAATTCTAGACGGCTGTTGCCCACATTGCTTCCTCCCATCTGATTCTCGTGCCTCTTGGCACTCTTTAATTGGAACATATTGGTGGTTTACACACGTCACCAGCTTTGAGGTCCATAGGCATGGGTAAAAAAGTTTTTAAGCACCAGATTGCTCTGTTTAGCACTGCAGGGATTGAATGTTTTTCTAGATTGTTCATGAAATTTGTTTTCTCTTTCCCACAGATGTAAGCCTGGCTGGTGTGCTGGTCTCAAGCCAGCTGAAACTCCCCTCACAATTTCTCCTCCTCGTACCAACATGCCGCTGGCCAAGACAGTGGCTGGCAGCAGTGCTGGAATGGGAGCAGGGGGCGCTAGTGGTGCTTCTGGTGCTGGTGGTGCTGGTGGTGAGTATTTTGGAAATAAATATTTGTTCCAGCGAAAAAGTTATTTTTTTAATCTAGTGTTAATGTCAAGTTAAATATCACTGAAAAAAGATGACCTATTTTTCTTGAGTATTATAATACATCTTCATTAAGGTATAATAATCCTCAACCCTTTAAAGTCAGAGGTAGCAAAAATACATCAAACCTCCTTATGTTAGAATGCTTTCAAGCTGATGTTTAAATAACATCAATGCCAGTTCCTCCAATACAATCCTTGTCTAATACTGCAAGACTTGGCTGACCAATTTAGCTGTTGTAGTCTAAACCATTAATGCCGATACAATTTATTTTGATAGTTCCAAATAAATTTAGATGTCTGTTAAATTTTGAATACAGAAAAAAGATTTGTGTGTACAAATTCAAATATATTATCTATGCATTGAATGGATTATAATGTCAATTAACTGAAACCAGTATTGATTTTGTTGAACTTGTGCCAGACCACCTTAAAAGGAGCAAGTAATATGTTCAATAATTAAAGTGACCATATAGAATGAAATTGATAATACTATGTAAATTAGATAGAACTTTACATGCCATTAAAAGACTGCTTTGCTATTAGATGTTGTTAATTGGTTCATTTATAGAATGTGCACTGTATTTAATTACTGTTTGTAAAATGCAGGCCTTTTGATAGATGAATATGTCTGAATGTTTAGTCTTATAAATCTAATTTCAATAATTCTAATTGTAAATGTATTTCTTTGCGCTACGAGAGTATTAGATGTGCATTATGTTTTTCTCTATTTGTACGTTACATCTATAGTGCTTTAGTATTTGTCAAAACTATATGTCTTATTGTTTTTACAAAATGAATGGATGAATTAAAATTTGTCAATAATTTATTATTTAAAAAAAAACAAAGCTAAAAATTGAAAACATTATTCCATGCGACTTTTCTTACTCATGGGACAAGCTGGGCTGCATGTTAAACTAGCCTACTGAAGGTTCTGGGTTCTAATTACGATGAAGGCTAATATTTGTTCCTGGTACTGGGTACCTGACAATAGTTTGGGCAAGTAAAGGTGGCTGGGCATTGCACAATCCCATAGTATGTTGTGACAACAGAAAATCGTGAACACTGCTTTCTTGTACTTGTACACTGTCTTAGTAGTCAATGCACTTAATTAGTGATTTAGTTTTGCCAGATTTCTCATTAGAATGTAAACCAGTGGCTTAGGATTAACTTAATCCATGGAGAAAAATTCTGTCCACAAGGGACCAGCAGATTTTGCCTCGTTTGCAAAAGACCTTCTCCAGGTCTGTTTTGGTCTGCCCCACTTTTCTCTTCCCCTGGGGTTTCAGTCTAGTGCCTGTCTGGCTACATTGCCTACTGGTCTTCTCAAGGTGTGCCCTATCGATTCCCACTTTTGCCTTACAATCTCCTTTCCGATTGCCTGTTGCCTGGATGTACCCAACAGCTGGTTGCTTGATACTATCTTTGATACTATCTTTGGTCGTCTAATTTTTAGTATGCATCTAAGGCATCTCCAAGTCTGGTATTTGTTTTGTCACCCTCCAGGACTGCCTTAACATTTGTATTAGGCTTAGGATAAGCACAATATATTTTCTATATTATAATCTACACCTTTTTTTTTTATAAAGAAGAATGATTTGTTAATGGTTGATAGCTTATGTTTATTTAATTTTAATAATAGATTAGCTGCATCTAGAAACTATGAACTTTTAAAACTCATAAACCCTTGGAATGCAGACTTATTAACATGCATGCTGTTTTGTCTCTTGTTTTTTCCCCCCGGACCTGTGTTTGTTTAAACCTGCTAACATAAATGGATTTGAAAAAGATGTTGATGTAGTGGATACTGTCGCACTAGGTGCCGCCAGGTCAGTTGGAGGTGGAGCTGGCGCTGGTGGGGTCGGAACAACCTTGTACCAGCAACAGAGCGCATCCAGCGTCCACCAGCGGAACGATAGCTACGACTCTGCCACACTGAGAGCTACGGGCACATTTACAAACAAAGGTATATTGGCCACTGGCTGGTCCTCCACATTACTCATGACCCACTGTCTAAACAATTATTAAAAACATCATCATCAATACATCGGAAATGGAAGAGAGATCTATTTAATGACAGCAGAAAAATTTTCAAAAGCCTGATGCTTTTTTAATAGGATAAAACAGAAAATAAATACATAGAATTCATTTTTATTTTTTATCTTCTGAATGTTGCATTTGAATTTCCTTTGAATGAAACCATTTAACACTTTTAAGTTTAATTTTAATGGAAAACTAAGAATTTTTTTTCTTCCCTTTTAATTCTCGCTTGCAGTTGCAGCATATCAACATATTTTTTATAACATTGGAATTCCATAAAGAATATTATTATTTCATTAAATTTCTTAAAATAATACTAAATTATATTTTTAAAATTGTTCTCATCTCTTTAATTATCTAAAAATCATTTATGAAAATTGTGTATCTTTGTTAAAATCTTAATTAGGTCAGTTTGTTTCATTTTCTGCTGAGTTGTTTTTTTCATTTTGTCTGTAAGGCCTATTTTAGTGACCCTGTACACTTTAAATGAATGTTCTATCTAAAAAAAAAATTTGTTAAAATAAAATGATCCATAAATGAACAGTTTTGAAGAGAATCTGTCAATTTTAAAAAAAGATAGATAAATAGTCCTTACCCCACTACCATGGTCTGAATGGCTGAGTGGCAAAGTGTGGCTATTGGTAGGGAATGAGATTTAAATATTATTTCTTGATTAGAATCATCCAATAGAAAAAAATTATATCAAAGGAGATAAATAAATGTGTTAAACTATGAAGCAGATAAAAAAGGGCATCTTTTTTTCAGTAACATTTTAAAAATTAGCACCTTAATTAAACTTTTGTGCCTAAACTTAAATTTGTAGTTTTAAAGATCTTGATATCGGCATACAAAAACAAAACATTGCACCGGGTATTAAAAGTAAAACAGGTTTACAAAATGTGCAATATTTCAGTGATACATGTTTGCTAAAAGTCTTTTTTTTAATGGTAGACATATTACAATCAAATTTTTAGGGCCTAAAATGTTGATAACTGATACAAGCTGATCAACATCCATATGCTCAAAAGTTTAATGTCAAAATGTTTGCTTTGCTGTGTTTTTACTTAACTTTCTAAACATTTTACATTTTGTGTTTTTTAACACAAGATCATCCCTTTTAATTTGATCCAATTGACTTATAGCCTTATTGCTCATAACATGGAATGGGTTGTTTGAACTAGTCAGGAAAAAATATTGGAATATTAAAAATATTATCAAAATGCAGGACTAGACTTTAGTCAAAGAAAAAAGGGCATAGATATCTTCTTAAAAATCTGTAAATTTTTAGGTAAGAGAAAACAAGTAAGTCATGGAAATTATTTTTACCTGTATTGATTGTTTTAAATAAACTGTTTTCTTGAAGGCACAGCCATTGGAACTCCTCGCATGGGCAGGCATCAGATGGGATCAACATCCACCAGCTACACAGAAAGTAATGTAATAACTCCTGCATCTATGCAGTCATACCATTTTGAAGGTGGAAACAGCACTGCAGACTATGACGTTGCTTCTGGTTAGTTCCTAATACACGAAACATTGCCACTTTAAACAATGGTGTCGAATCTTCTGGCTAGTTCTTAATATGAAACATTGACACTTCAATGTTTTAATGTTTTAAAATTTTTATGTGTTTTTTCAGGTGTCCATTCCAACTACCAGGGCAACACACTAAATGCAGCAGGTGGCGGCTTCTCCTCCTCTACAATGTCCTCAAACTATAACTATTCTGTTCGAACTATTCAGAACGTCGGCGGACAGCAAGCCATGATGGGGTGAGTGATTCATGCTAGGTGTATTTTTCGCTCACAATATTTTCCTCAATTTCATTTCTATCAACAATAGAGCGTTTGCAATCACGTGACAAAAAGCACGTGATTTGTGTTTACTTTGCGTAGTAGTGGTGTACAAACAACAATGGCCGCTGTATTAATAAAGTTTCATATAGGCTCCAGCTTGTTTTTACTTATGTTTTGTGTTTATAAAGGAAATTGAAAGTGTAAATAGGTCTAACCGGCCTTAGCCTAATCACAATAATCAATTAATCTACAGTATTTAACTTTTAAAATAGGGGAATACATATAATTAATGTTGTACCGAACGATTATTAGGCCTAATTATAATATCAATAAAATCAATTCAATTGCAACACTTACCAGTCGGATATGAAGATGATAAAATGGGCGTAAAATGTTCAAAATCGTTGAAAAAATACCATGTCAGCTAGGCTTTCTCTTGGACTAGAAAGATGATCTACGACTATTTAACTCCTAATTTGTGAGTAGCATAGCCAATATTCAGATGTGAAAGTACCATGATGAAGAACAACTTCACCACGTTACATTTGTACCTCTAGTGGGTTCTATATTTACACAAATACGTCACTAAAAAACCTAAGCCACGCCCACTGCAATCGCTCTATACAAACAATAAAACAATGATCCTCATTAAGCTATCAGAGTCCAAAATTGACATTTCTAAATCTTTCTTAACACATTTAGCTGATGTTATAAATTTAAAGAAAACTTAATTAGAAATAACATGAAAAGTTTATTACAAGTGAATAGTCAAAACTTGTGTAAGAGAATTAGTAAAATAGCTAGATTTAGACACAAAGAAGTAAAAACAAAATCTGAAATTTAATGCGCTTTGTGAATTACAAAATAATTATGTAATAAAATACCCGGTACTCAGAAAGATAGAGATACCAACACTTTTCTTGCTCCAAATGCAAAGACCGGTTCTCATAATATTTTTTTTCTTCATATCATCCTGAGTCAGAGAATTGAGTGAGTTAATCTGAACACTTGGGCTACTCGGTATGTAAATCAAAGACATATTTATTCATGCGTAAGTATGTAAATCAAAGACATATTTATTCATGCATATTTCTTTGTTTCTTTGCCAGATATGCTGCAGGCAGTTTATCAAATGTCATCGTCACGCCTGGTGCTATGGGTGAAGAGATTCGAGTGGACTGTTGTCTGATGACCGGAGATGGCCACAGTGTTGTCACTGGTTCTAGTCTAGGCCCACCACAAGTCTGGAACATGAATGTAAGTATAACTTCTGATAGTTTGATTTTCTTTATTCATAGTTTGAAATGTTTTCTTCTCTTACATCAGTCAATCAAATTCCTGTTAAGTCCTCAGTTCGACATATGGCCACAACTTTTTTTATCCTATTAGTTGGTCATGTTTATCCTATCCTTATGGTCTTGAGACAGTCTCTTCATTAAATTCTTTGTCCAAAAATCTTCTCCAGGTGGTATTTGGCTAGTCTCTTATTCTGTTTCCCTGTGGGTTCCATTCTAGTACTTGGCAAGCTGTTGCCTGGTCCTCTCCTTAGGGTGTGACCACTGATCTATTAAAAGAATGGATAGTGCCTCTATATTAAATGTGTATGCGCAAATTAAAGCCAAAATGAATTCCCCTTTCCCACTATTCACTTATCTACATAAGCGAGTTACAGGAATAAACCACTTAGAATTAGAACAAATCCATATGATAAAAAGGAAGTCTAAGTCCCTTGAAATGTATTTACAGGTCAGTGTTTAGTAAATATAATTTCATAGATAAGTGAAAGTCACATGAAAGCATATTTATTTTGGCTTCAAAAAGGTTACTTCCATGCCTAATCCATTCTTTTTATAGATCAGTGGGTGTGACTCTGCCATATCGACTTCTTTAGTTTTGGGGTAAATTTAAAAGTTTGGAAAAATACAAAGAAAGTATTTATGGATTGTTTAATTGACTGATCTATTTCAGCTTATATCTAGTTTAATAGCTATTATTAAATTGTCACATTTAGATACTTAGAAATGTGCTTCTTCTCTGAAAATTGATGATTGAAACCTTGAAAGTGAAAATTGATATAAGCTTATACTTCAATTTTGTGATTCATGTACTTATGAGATGTTTGTTGGTTTAATTTTTTCAGACAGGAGAGCTTCTAAGAATAATGCAAGGAGAAACTGTGGGGTCTACCAATCTTCACTTAGTGTGCAATGATAAATTATTAGTTGGCGCCATCAACACTGATCTAGAAATTAATCAATACTCTACACCTAAAGGGGTGCACAATTATCAATTCCAGGTAAGGTATTCTCTGTGCCACTGTTGTCAAAGGAAATAATGTGTTTGCTTAGATTCAGTAAAATCATCTTATTTTAGTAGGGACAATTGTGCATTTCATTGACAATTAAAAAATAAAGCAGTAAGGATTCAAATTCTAACTCAGAAATACAACACAATAACAATCTGTAACAATGCTCGGATAAACATAAGGAGAAAAACAGGTTCTTATTCCTTATGCAAGAACAAATGCATATATAAGTACTTTTTCTTCCTAGGTGGCATCCGGTAATGGGTTGCCTGAACAAACGAGGAAAACCATTAACATAATTTAAAACACTAATCAAAATGCAGATCTAGACTCGGACGAAGCATGAGCGTATGATGCACTATTGTTTATTGTAGAGGGAGTGTCTGTAATATATAAGATTTGAAAAAAACTGTATATGGTTAAAAAATGCCTCGCAAAAACAACATGAATGGAATGTATCATACGAAAATAAATGCAGTATATGAATTGTTTCTAATTTATTTGGAATTTTTTTTTTTGTTGAAAAGCTTTCCAAATGTTTTTTTTAATGATCTCTAGATATGGGACTTTGCCTCAGGACGGCCGTTAGACATGGCTCAACAGGAAGTCTGCTCTGCGCTGACAGTCATGAGTGACAATGACAAGGTTGTGTTTGGTCGCTCTGACAAATTTGGCGGCGGAACCAATGTAGTGGTCTGGGACCTTCTGGGCAACCAGGCCATCAAAGAGATGAGATATGATGCACCTGTAGGCAACAATGATTACATCAGCTATATTAACTTATCCCAGGTAAGTTATAGGCTTGCAAATTGATTTATTCTAATTAGTGTCAGAGGGTGAAAATGATTATGCATGTTGCATTTTGATCTATGGCCATCATTAACCACTCAGGTAGTTAAATATATATATACTAGGTAGCTCCCTTTTGAGGCTTACTAGCAGATTAAGATTGTTAACAGTTAATTTCCTTAGATAATGTTAGGTAACTTATGTTTCTGCAATGTTATTTAAGTAATTGCTAGTCAATTTAGGCTTATCAAGCTCCAGGTAATTTAGAATCATGATTAAAATCCAGATGCTTTTTAAAAGATGTACAGAAGGTCCTAGGTTCAAATCCTGGTGAAGGCTAAGATTTGTTCCCTGAGTCTACCCAGCTCTGATGTGTACCTGACATAAGTTGGTGTAAAGTAAAGGCAGACGGACATAGTGCTGGCCACAAAATCCCCTAGTATGCTGTGGCCACAGAAACTGGTGAACACTGCTTCACGGGCCTATGATTAGTTTGGTCCGATGGGTACATTACTTTATTTTTCCTTTGAAGAATCAATAAATTCCCATTGATAAGTTTTAATAAAGGCCAATAACCATATTATGCTTCAATTCTATAATGTATCTTTGTATCCTATGTCTGTTAGAATGACAGGTATGTAGTGGCTGGCTTCAACAATACATTCGACAACTTTGCAGAGTTTGTCATCTTTGACATGACCCTGACCTCCTACAACATCACCGACCCCAACATTCTGCGCCTGAATGCAGCTCCGGAATGCACCGCCATCTTACCCCACGACGAGGCTGTAACTGGACTCAGGAATGGAGATTTGGTGGTCTGGAGTCTTCGCACTGGTAAATAGAATTAAATCTTCTCAACATATTCATGTTATTGCAATTTCTAGTTCTCTGTAAGTGCATTGTTTCCAGTATTAAGAAAGTATTACTGCCATGTATGTTAGAAGGCAGAAAGAATTTAACACTTTAAAATCACAACTTTGTTTTAGTGCAATATAATATTAAATCATAAGACTAGGCCTTAGAATTTATTTTATAAATCAAAAGCTGTTACCTGTGATTAATTTGATTACAAGATTTTTTACAGACTTTATTTGACTTTTTATACACACCTATTAGTTGGTGATAGCAATACTGACCTATAAAATATGCACTTTCTATACTAAAACATGCACTCAAAGGAATCTTAATAAAATATTACAGTACCAGTATGCATCAAAGGCTATTTCTTATGTATTGCTTATATGTAAAAATAAGTTTCTAGTCAGGCTTCTACCTGTTAAAAGATAAGTCCATAAACTACAAGCCAACATTGTTATGTAAAATAGAACAGGCTATTCTTTAAATTCCTACAGCATAAGACATACCTATAATAAATTATTTCACAAACATTTTCATTTTGGGTTCCCAGGTCAGCCAAGCCGTCAGCTGTTCTCCAACAACGGTAAACATGCCCACCAGCGTGAGGTGAAGGCTGTGGCCAGATCACAGGACAACAAATACTTGGTGTCTGCTTCTGTTGATGGAACATTGAAGGTCTGGGACATGGAGACAGAGAGACACATTAACACTTTGAGTGGACACAATGATGAGGTCAGTTTTTTTTTTTACATTAAACACTGGGATAAAAAGAACAATGTTTTACTTTAGTCTGTTTTTAAGGTGACAAGTTTAGTTACTACAACAATGCAGTCTGAAACTTTGACCAATTGTGTATTCCTTTAGCAAAAGGTATGTCATTAATATAGCCAAAGCAACATAGAAACTAATTTCTATACATCTTATACATTACAGATGCACCTTATTTAAAGAAGATTATTGCATCCTAGACATCTAGATGCACCTTATTTAAAGAAGATTATTGCATCCTAGACATCTAGATGCACCTTATTTAAAGAAGATTATTGCATCCTAGACATCTAGATAGTTTGATATCTGAGCTTTTTTTTACTTACAATAAAAAATAAATACAATTAGAAATCCTTAGCTCTGAATTTGTAAGTATTAATGATTCCTGGTTAGAGCTTGATTGGAAATAGGTTTAAAAAGCCAAGTGTTAAACTTTTCATTGAATTTAATGCAAAAGCATGTTTTGTTTTTACATGAAATATTTTTATAAAGTTTATTACTTCTCTACATACTAGTGACTTCAATTGAGTTTTCCAATCTCAAAAGGGGATAAGTCTTTCTTGAAAAAAAAAACAAAAAACGGAGTTATCCCCATTGTCTTCAAGAATATGTTTTTAGCTCACCTTTCAAAATGTTTTCAATACGCAAATATTTTTTTTTAGAAAATTTGAAGCGCCTTGTAAAAGAATCTAAAATGTTATGTAGAAAGTTGATTTCCGTCTCATTGGTTTTTGCTGACTTAGTACTTCTTTTGAAAGTGGACAACTAAGTTATTCAAACTGTAGCATGATGAGAAAATGGTTTTAAATGTTTTCTATGTAAAGTCGACTGGGCATTGTTCTAACCAGTTTAGTGTATCCTATGGTCAATAAAAATACAAGACACTGCCTCATCAACACTATGAATCAGGGTATATAAGGAGGACATTTTTTATTTTTTTGTAGGATTTTCCCTCTTCTAAAATATATTGTAATATATTGTAATTATATAGTTATAAGTCTGTAAAATGAGCAGAAAGTAAAAGCCAATTGTGATAAGTGCCATCAATAAAATATGCATCGTCCCTTGAGGATGGAAGGATGCCATATAAATCATTGGAAAGCTAAGTTTTATATTGGGCCACTGCAATCAGTGTCAATCACATTGAGAGGCCAGTTGGTCCTGCAGTTAGTTCACCAGACTGTCAACCGACACATCATGGGTTCTATCCCTGCCTTCCTGCAGTAGTTTTGGGCCCAGTTGACGTAATAATCTTCTATCTAGAAGGAACGTCTGTAAAACTTATAAGATAACAGTATAGCAATGGCTACAATCAGTAAACCTATTCTTCTTTCTCCAGGTATGGTGTGCCTGCATATCCTCTGACAATGAGATTGTAGTCTCCGGGTCAAGGGACGGAACCATTAGGCTGTGGCGCCTGAAATCTGGCCAGGAGATCTGCACCTTCAACGCCGGAGTGGACGTCTTCTACATCACAATGAGTAACGACAAAGGAACCATAGTGGCCCTGGGTGACAAGTTTGGCGCTAGGAAACTTATCATGCTGCAGGTGGTACGCTCCAAGGTCAAACGCCAAGTCTTGGCATAAACTTCAGCCAGAATTAGCAACTATGATTATACACATTTTTGTAGGAATAAATTTCAATACTGGAAGAATTTTCTTTTTGGACCTTTGTAATGAAAGACATAGATCTAAAAATGCTTAAAATTTGACAACAAATTAGAAAACTACTGACTTTAAAAAAAGATGTATGTATCACTTTTACTTTAGATTTAAAAAAAATGATACCAACTTTGCTTTTGAAAAATTGTTAGATTTAGCTTTGCATACAAAATATACACTAAGGTGTTATAACTAAACATTGTAAACTGTTTTAATATAAAATTCATGTAATAAATTATCTTAGCAATTTAATCAATTGATGTCTTTTTCTTCACCAAATTTTATCATGTGTACAAATATATTGTGTGAATGTACAATTGAGTTTGAACAATTTTTTTTTTTTATTTACTTTTAAATAGTAAAGCATTTGACTCATTATGTAGACTTCACTATTAGGTGTGTATACAAAAACTAGCCCTTATTTTATACAAAATATATTTATATAGGATGGATTGGATGAAGAAAATTTACTCTTGCTGTAAACAGTGTCATTTGTCTGTCATTGTGTCCTTTAGTTTATGTGCTTGGTAACACAAATTCAGTTGAGGCAATGGTCATACAACAGTGCTTAGGATAGTCGTACTGAAAACATCTTGTTCGAATCCATACCCATGCCTTCCTGTTCTTGGGTCTGTAATTAGTTCCTGCGATTACCAAACTAATGTGGGTACTCATAATCTCCTGGAAAAATCAAAGACTTTTGAGCATTGTACTGTACATATAATCTCTGTGCATCTTGTATCTGCAGATACATTTAAATGCTTCAACAGCTCTGTATACTAAAACATCTGTTAAGGAACTTTATATTTTACAAAAAAAGTCAAATAAGTAAAAAATTCATTTCTTACTGTTTGGAAATTTTACCAGAACATTTTGTTTTTAAAATTTCTATAAAAATTGTTTTTATGAGTAACTGTAAAATCTAAAATACCGGTAATATGTTTTCTAGTCCAGGTACTTCTATACTTTATCACTTTCTACCTTTGTATCTCACTGAACATTTGTCTATTCTCTTCAATATAAGATCTATCTTATATGTGAGTGAATGTTGTGTGAATATTTCAGTTCTCATCAATATATTAAGTGTTGTCCATTACAGTGTATGCCTTTACAACAATGGTGCTATTTCTTTTTATAACTACAATTATGTCATAGGAACTGTTTGGTGACATTTAACACTTTTTATTTTTTTAAACTTTTCGTTAGTGCCGCATATTTCTATTTTTGTAGTGTACTTATGTTTTAAAGTTCTTCTTTGTCTTCATGTCGGAACATATACATATAAATAATTATGTAACAAATAAAATGCAATTTTCTCTTTCATAAACTAATGTTCAATTGAACAATTTATTTCTTCATTGAAATTTATTTTAGTTTGATTATCAGAGAACATTGTGATTATTTTTTTAATAGAAATTTGTATGTCTCAAAGGTGAAAGTAATTCTTTAGTGAATCTCAATAAATGAACACTTTTTAAGTTTTCCATTTTCTTTATATTTGAATAATTGTATAAAGTTTTAGGTTTGTATATTTGTTAAAATTGTATACAGAACAAGAAATACTTTTTTTTACAAAATTAATTTATTGATAAGGATCACATTATTAAAAGAATAAAAAGGGCAGCATTTTAAAATGTGGGAAAACAGGGAGGAATTTAATCTATGCAATACGGATAATATCATTTTATAAGCAGTTGAAATCATTGAGTTTTTCATTAAGGTAAACACTAGAAGTTATTCAAATTTGATTATGGAAAAAAAACATTTATTATGGAAATGACATTATGTATTATATATATTTGTATTGTAGAGAATGCTGCTTTACATTCGGCTATTACATGGTGTGTTATTTCTGGTGTATGAATAAAGTGCCTGAAATTTCTGCTTTAAAAAAAAATTTTTGTTTATTTTTTTTTATATCCTTCCTCACCAAAATCTGCTTCTTCCATCTGCGTCGTATTGCCGCCATCCGTCGTTATCTCACCAAGGAAGCTTGTGTTAAGCTCATCATCTCTCTCCTATTTTCCCGCTTGGACTATTGTAATTCGCTTTTGGCTGGTCTCTCGGCCTCCTCCCTTCAAGGACTCCAACGTATCCAGAACTGCGCAGCCCGACTAGTTCTCAAGAAGAAGAAGTCAAATGATATCAATCCTCTGCTCCGATCTCTGCACTGGCTACCCATCAACAACCGGATCTCATATAAGCTGGCTTCCCTCTGTTATAGGTGCCTGAATAACTGCGCCCCGGATTATCTTCGCTCTTGTATGGAGCTCTACACCCAGTCCCGCCCACTTCGTTCGGCATCTGACGCGCTTACTCTGCGGATCCCTCGTGTGAGGCTAGTTGGCGAACGTTCACTTTCCTACGCAGGACCGTCCGCTTGGAATAACCTCCCACTACAGCTTCGCCAGAGCCCTAGCTATGACACCTTCAGGAGCCGGCTGAAGACTCACCTATTTCGTCAGCAGAATTAGCGTATTACTATATATTTCGTTGTCTGTCTGTATTCTGTAACTGTCGTCTGCGCATAGAACTGTCACCAACGGGATATGCGCTATATAAGCACCGTTATTATTATTATTATTATTATATATTCGTTGTGTGAAAATTTTGTATCCAGCATTTGAAGGGTCTTGTTTGTAGAGCGAAAATGGTATTAGTGTAAAAATCCAAAGTAAATAGTATATAGTATACTATATACTATTATAGTACAAATATTTAGTTCATTGTTTGACAATTTTTTCTGGCAAACAAAGCAATGGGGTAAACTCGACTAAAAGATTTTTTTTTTTTTAATTTTCGTTCTAACATGCAATAGTTATAGAATATCCCATGTCATTTTTTTGTCGTCTGCCAAGTCTGATATTCATGCCCCAGGTGCCTAACCATCCGTGGTCAGGATTGCAAGGTGTGTGTAAGGGGGGAAGGGGCAGCAAAAATGGGGGCATATAGTAGACAGGGGGGAAGGAGAAAAATTGAAATGTGATGTGGAAATAATTTTATTTAAAAAAAAGAGAGTGTGCGGTATAGATTAGGGTATACTTGCCACCCTCTCCTGATAACATGTGAAGAGAGATTATCATATCAAAAAGAAGGAGTTTGATGTCTCACTTCCTCACCACCATTACATGTTGACATGTAAATATTGATTTTACAGTTGTAATAATAATAAGGCTATAATATACGAAGGCCACCAAACATGCGCAGATACAGATTTTATTATCAGTGAAAAAGTAGGCTACTAAATACTAATACTGCAAAGGCCATAAGAACAAGGTTCCAGGACAAAATTAATCGCCTAAAGATTGTTCGTCCAAGACACGTTGTCTATCAAGACTACTCGTCTACTGACATGTCGTGTACCGACTCTTCATCTAATGTGGCAGCTCTTCTATCGACACTTCGTCTGCCGCGACATTTCGTCTACCATACTATAATTGCTTAAAGCAGGGATCGGCAACGTACAACTTGGCACGCGGAGGGATTTTCAATGGCACGTGAAAGCATCCTTAAATGTCTGTTTTAGTCTCCTCTACAAGAAATGTAGCGCTGTTGGCACGCTCCATGAATTAGAAATCCTACTTTGGCACACTGTTATCAAAAGGTTGCCGACCCCTGACCTAAAGAAACGGACATGCCTTCTAGCTCTTACGTCCAGGGCGTAACATGTGTTCAGGGGGTGAACCAAGGAGGGGAGGGGGCACACCAAGGTTCTGTCCGGGCGCCAGCCACCCCACGGTTCATGAGACGAGGGTTGCAGCGCCTATTACCTACCTCCCCACCCGGACCACGCAGGCCTTCAAGAGTGCAATGAGAAACAGGACACCCGGAGCCACTCGGGGTCTGTCCCCCATGCGTTCGCCCGCCTGTGTTATCTAAAAGTGATAGTATCGGCGGTTCAAACACTTCTTAAGCACGGGCACAGAATTGACACAAGTAGGCCTATCCATCTTTGGGCATTTCTACTCTAAGATTATGAGTTAATTATTTAATGTTTAGGTAAGCTTACATTTTGTGTAGGCCCCTAGTAGTTTTTAATTTCTTATAAGTTTACATACGTTCCTTATAGATAGACTTTAAACCTCACTTCACCGGAGTGATACGAACTGAGACTAATCTCTTAGGGTTCGGAGGACAAACACACTTGTACTACGTAGTACATCTAAATCACCATATAGGTTCGGTGCAAACAGTTGACCGTTCCCATCCACCATTTCCTCCTGCAAGGCAGGGCAGTCTAAAAGCAAATTCTCGACAGTCTCTTCTGCTTCAAAGCAATGTCGACACCGCGAATCGAAATTGGGCCTAAATCGTCCGAAATAGGCACCAATGGAACAGTGGCCTGTATGGAACTGGGCAATCGTTGTCTGTTCTGTCATGTGGAGTCTCCAGCACGGATAAGCTCAATTTGGCCGTTTTAGTTGCTGCCACACACCTCGACCCTTGTCAGACTCGTCCCAGTTCTTAAACCATTGTCTTGACTCCCACGCACGTATCGTTCTGCTGGCACTCTCAAAGGAGGTCGGACATTTTGGACCCTTCTTGGCCAAGGCATCTACTATCTCATTGCCAGCGATTCCTGTGTGACCTGGAATCCACTGCAAAATAACCTTCCCCTCGTACCAGAGGATCAGGTCGGAAATAGCAGTCAACAGTCGGACAAGCAGATTGGGCCATGACCCCAAGCCGTCGATGGCCTGGAGTACTGAAAGCACATAATTGAAGATTACCACATCAGCACGAGCAGCTGGGGTTTCTTCAAACGTTTTCCCAATTGCCCTTATTACGGCAATTCTGATGGTTTCAGATTTGCCTGCAAGGCCCACTTAGCTCAACCCGTTTGTCTACTGCCTTCGGGTATGACACAAGAGCACCATACACAGAACGCGCTTCGGTCCCACTGATCGCGCTCTCATCAGTGTATGCCTCGACGAATCCCGAGTATGCCTGTTCCGTCATTAGAGCAGTTGCGCGCCTCTCAGCCAGGCAAGCGCCGTGTCCGACTAGTTCAATCAGGTTCGCCCGTATCTCTGGCAGGTTGAAAGATAGGTGAGGAGGAGGTTCCACTCCCTTGTGCAGGGGCGTGCGGTCGACCGGGAGTCCGATTTCTTCGCTGAGCTTCAATGCGTGATGCATGAAAGACTGCATTGAGATCCGTTTCCTGCCCTCCCAGGAATCCACGAGCTTCCTGAGAGGCAAACTTCCCCCCAACCGTTTATACCGCTCGTATGCGGTAATAACAGCCCTTTTCCTTCTCCCAATTCACAGGCGGCACGTTTGCCATGATTTCAACAGCTGCTGTCGGGGCGGTTCGGAACGTTCCACATATTAGTCTGAGGGCTTGGTTTTGTCATTGTCCAACATCTTCAACGCAGTATCTGACGCATAGATTTGTACCGGGAGGCTGTAATCCATTTGAGATCTTACCGCTCCTAGGTAGAGATTTCTCAACACACTCGCCTTTGCACCCCAGCCAGTACTGGCCAGTCACTTGACAATGTTTAGCTTCGAAGCGGCTTTCTCTTGAACTAACCTCACATGGTCATACATCGTTAGCTTCCGGTCCCCTTCTAGATAGAAGATTATTACGTCCACTAGGCCAAAAACTCCTGCAGGGCGATAGGGATCGGTCGGTGGCAGGGATAGAACCCGCGACGCTTCAGTTGGTTTTTGGTTGACAGTCCGGTGAACTAACCGCTGGACAAGCCGGCTTCACGTTTGATTTAAATACAAATAAATGTCTTGTCGTTTACATAGTCTCTTTGAGTTGTTTTTTTTTGCTGGCACAAAATCATCTATTTTCATTAGGCTATTTTAACAGCGCGGTAAAATAAGTTCTTAATAACTCAGAAAACAAAATTAAATGAAAAAATAAACAGTGTTTACTCCTCCTTTTTGTTTCCACCAGTCTGTCACTATTTTATTATCTGCTTGTTTTATGTATTATTCTTAAATGATGTTTCTTTGTATTTATGTAAGGGGTGGGAGTAGATAGAAAAAGGTGAAGAAGGGTAAGGAAGGGGAGTAAAAGGGGGACGGATGGTGATCTGTGCAACCTTGGCCTAAGCGAACCCAAGGTGACTGTCAAGTCTAAGGCTTTAGCTAAACTAAACTAAATAAAATAGACAGCTACTACTGGCTAACTAAAACAGCACGACACAACACAAAAGCACGACACTTAAAAGAAACAAAGATATAGCAACAAAGGCCGAAGTAACACTATACAAACTATAACTTTATTCTACATAAAAATACTCTTAATCTAAAACTTCAAGAAAACTATTACAAAAAAGACAATTATCTGAATCGGTCCAACTGAAGCCCTATCTTACATTAAACTAAAAATAGACTCTTACTAAAACTAGAACAAACAATCAAATTTCTGCTGTCTAAGAAAACATATTTACATCCCACTAAAAAAACATATTTTATCAATCAACTAAAAAACCCAACCAGATTATACATCGCCTGGCTTAGCAGCCACACCTTAGTACTACAAAAAGATGACCACTGGACACTAAGTCCACACAAAGGTCAAAACAGGGAAGCACACAGCTTCATAGAGGGGCACACAGCCTTGCTTAGCACACAGCTAACCCGCACGATTGCACAAAGCCAAAGGCTCTACTCAACTCAGCCCCTTTTATTCTCAAACAAAACTGGCGGGCGGAAATGGACAAAAAACATAGAAAATAATAACAAATAAAACCTGGAAACGGCTGCCAACTTAAAAATAGTTACAGACCCTTACACTGACCCCGCTTTTAAAATTTTGCCGACCCGGCAAATAAGGTAACACATAAAAAATTCATGGACAAAATGTATAGCCCAAAAACATGGCTTCGGCATAAGGAAATGCAGAAAAATTAAAATAGCATAGAAAAGGTAAATTAAAAGCAAACATGTTATATATAAAAAAATGAAAAAAAATCAAAATCATACATGCGGATAATTAAAATCAACATTATGCAGATATAAAAAAAATCTAAATACACCATACAAATAGGGTCTCATTTAAAAACTAGAATGTCAAAGCTTATTCAATGACTTTAAAAGAAAACACATCGGTGTCCATGGTTTTTCCTTCACTGCTAAAGTATCATTGAGAGTTGAATGGTTAAGCACTGGCTTATTATGAGACGAAGAATGAGCCGGCTTAATTTGGGATAGGATCACCCTGCGCTGTCCATGTCTGCCATCCTCTCTGCTGACTGTATAGTGTCCACCAGTGTAGGACGGAAGGCGGTCGACACTGAACACTCTGGGCCCAAAGCAGTCTCCCGTCCTACTTTTCCCAGCTTGGTTTAACCTCAGCAGGACCTTGTCTCCCACCTTGAATGGTACTGACACCATAGTATCACGTGGCTTACCAGGTTCCAAGTACTGACCGGAGTCACCTCTTCTTGTCGGTGGGGTTACCTTAGGGTTTTGCAGGCTGGGCGCTACTTCCCCATCAACCCTCCTAGGCAGTTCCTCTTCTGTTGCCTTTCCTTGTTTTGACTGCGGTGGCACCAACTGCGAAACACTACCTGGACCCGCCACCTTTGACGATGGGCACTTATTGGCGATGTGCCCCTCTCGTCGGCAATTATAGCAGAGGAGTTTCCTCCGTCTGCACTGCGTGGGAACTCGACCCACAAATCTGGCTACGGCGCTGATCAGCCAGTCTACTTTCTCTTCCAGGGAAAACTTAGGCCCAGGGTACGTTGAGGTATGCCCTGGCCTAGGACTCTCCAGACACCTTCGAGCAATGTGCCCCTCCTGGTGGCACCCAAAACAAACGATCCTCTTGTGCCGGGGTTTCCATTGATCAGCCGACATCTTTTCCATCATCTTTCTGACACGAGTGAGCTGCCCATCCATCGCTGCTCTGGCCACAAGATCTGCTGCCTCCATCTGGTTGGGTTTTAAACCTTATTCCAAGAGCCTAACTACCAAAAACATTCTAACAAGATAGACCTAACCAAGACAACCAAAGACCTACACAACTAAGACAGAACTAGCTGAACTACTCAACTCCTAACAACTAATCCTATCCACAGGATTAACATACCAAGCTAAAAGCCTTAAGCATAGACCCCACTCGTGCTACCAAATGTAAGGTCTGGTCCACGAATGTGTGCGTGGGTTCAGATCCCACTTCTGACACCATTTGTAAAAAAGGGGGGGGGGGAGTTAACTGAGTTTAAAAGACAGAGCAGGTATGGGTTTTTGAATTATAAAACACCATCACCTATCTACATATTATATTACATCTATTTACATACATTATAAGGGGAGGGACGGGTATTCTGTGCATACCTATATTGTGGTAGGCAGGTAGGATTAGCTACCTGGATGAACCAATACTAAAGACTACTACACTTAAACTTAAAGGCACTATTTATGTAAGCGAACTATACTAAAGTTAAATTACTAAGCTGACTGTCACGATTTTAGATCTATTCACCAAGACATAATGTCATCTTTTAACAATTTAAATTTAATTCTAGATGAAAGTCAGGAAGGTTTCAGTGTAGATGTTGTGACGTCACTGTTTAAACAAGTAAACATATCCAAAGCGTCAGGACCAGACAGAATAAGTGGGCGACTAGTAAAGCTTTGTGCGGAACAGCTGTCCTTTATTTTTTGCTACATTTTTAATCAATCTTGGGAAAACCATACTATTCCTATTATCTGGAAAACCTCAGAGATTGTGCCCGTACCAAAGAAAGAAAAAGTCCTTTGCAACAATGACCTACGTCCTGTCGCTTTAACATCTATTATCATGAAATGTTTTGAGAAAATTATTCTCAGACGTATACTAAATAAGGTGCACAAAAGCCTTGATCCCTACCTATTTGCTTACAAAAAAGGAACAAGCGCAGAGGATGCTATAGCATTAATGTTAGATAGACTGTACCACCATCTGGATACGCCGAAGAATTACGCTCGAATACTCTTCGTTGACTTTTCATCTGCATTCAATACCATCCAGCCACACCTTATGATACAGAAACTATCTGCTTTAAATGTCAGTCAACACATCCAAGCCTGGATCATGCAATTTCTGATAAACCGCCCTCAATTTGTCAGAGTAGAGGGATGTACCTCACAAATAAGAGAAATAAGCACTGGAGCGCCTCAAGGGTGTGTCCTCTCTCCCGTTCTATACACAATTTACACCAATGACATTCAAAGTTCAGCAATCGATACAGTATCAGTAATCAAATACGCCGATGATACAGCCATTGTCGGCCTTGTTTCCAGTGACGACAGTCTCTATCACAGTACGACCTCAGATTTCTACAAATGGTGCGGAGAGAACTACCTGATATTGAACATCACAAAAACGAAAGAAATGATTGTAGACTTCCGGAAGGAGAAACGCAAGCTGACTGATTTGCACATAAACAACCAAATAATAGATCAAGTCTCGCAATATGAATATCTTGGCGTCACAATTACTGACAAACTGACTTGGTCTGACCACTGCCAAATCCTTTGTAAGAAAATGCACCAACGACTTTTCTATCTTAATAAACTAAAAATATTTCACATAGAGAAAACCATTATGAATCTATTTTACTCGGCGACTGTTGGTAGCATCATAACCTTTGCAATCACCTGCTGGTATGGTAATACCACCACATTGAACAAACATCGGATAGACCGCCTAATAAACAAAGCCTCTCGTACTACACAGACAGAATTACCATCTCTTGCGGATATTTTCAGTTCAAGGTGCCTGTCTATGATTGATAAAATCCTCCAAGATCATGCACACCCGCTTCATGATAGCTACATAATATCTAGTCGAAGTGGTCGGCTTCTTTCTATAAGGGCAAGAACAGAGAGATTTAAGAACTCTTTTGTTCCACTGTCAGTAAGACTCTTTCAAAAGAATCACCTTTCAGCCAGGAAATACGATGGCTCAATAGCTGACTCCTAAATAATAGGCCTACTTTTTCTTGTATGATAAATGGTATGATAGTGTGCGTGAATGTCTATTGTGTTTGAGTACAAATGGTTCTTTAATATTGTTTTAGGTATGCTGAAAAACGGAATTTATGTAATCAAGTCAATTTTCCATTCATTTGGATCAATAAAGCAATCTTATCTTATCTTATCTTATCTTAAACACAGAATAGCAAACCACAAATAAACAAACATAAACAACGCACACTACAACAATGTATATATCAAGTGAACAAATAAATTTTTCATAATACACAAACAAGTTTATTCAAATTATAATAAGCCCTAACCATCAATATCAACAACTAAATAAATCCATCGTCTACCAACGCCATTTCTAACTAAATAAATCACCATATCTACCAACTCTTAATTCACATACTGCAAAATCATAATTCAAATCTTCTCATCACTTAACACACTATCTAATATCTAACCAAGAAAATATAACAACAGATCTAGCAGTTTATAACATCTAACTTAAAACAATATAAGACAAGAGACTAAATATACACAATGGATCTAGCAATTTATAACATCTAACTTTAAAAAAATATATAACAAGAGACCAACAAGGTAGGTTTTATCCGACCTAAGGTATATAAATATAAGAATAAAAATAGAAAAAGCAAACATTAAGTAAAAAAAATAATAATCTTTACATAAATTCAATGCGATAAACAACGATGGGCTGACCGATATCATTCAACATGGTCGCCGCTCTGGTTTAATTCAGTGATCGTAAATCCTACTAAAATCTATATGCTATCTAAACAATCGGACATAATATTAACTCATCTCATTCCATCACCAATGTTAAGATATTAATCTACAGTTTAGAATACTTATTTTACAACAAAATTAATAGAACTATATAATAACTCAAAACTTACGGGACTCTTAAGAGATGCAAAGCTGGGCCACACACAATAAGAAGGCTTTATTACTGACCGGGAGTGGATTAAATAGCCCTCAACAACTATTACTGACCAATCCGATTCAAATAGGATCAAATAACAGCCAGACCAATCAGAACCAGGCAAGGTGACCAGGCGCTCAAAAATAATTTGTAACAAATGTTAAAAACTGTGCTTCATATTACAAGTAAAACGAAGACCTCTAAATCTTATCTTATCTTATACATTACAGACGCTCCTTCTATAAAGAAGATTATTGCGTCCTACGCTCATCCGTGGTCCGAGTCTAGTCTTGCATTTTTATTAATGTTTTAAATGATTTTAAGTTACTGGTTTTCCTGGTTTGTTCAGGCAACCCATTCCATGCCCGAATGCCACTCGGGAAGAAAGAGTACTTAGGCCTATATGCATTTGTTCTCGCATAAGGGACAAGGAAAGTGTTTCTATCTTTATGTTTATCTGAGATTTGCAACAGATTGTTATTGTGTTGTATTTCTAAATTAGAGTTTAATGCCTTATGTATTATTACTACTTTACTCTTTGCCCTTCTGTCTTCTAGTGTCTCTAGGTTTAATGATTTGACTAATGGTGTTACTCTTGTTAATTGGGAATATTCCCTAGTTATGAACCTTGCAGCTCTTTTTTGAATTTGTTCTAATTTTTTAATGTTTTCTTTACAACTTAATTAAACTAAACTATGTCTATTTAAAAACCACAGTACATTTCCTACTAATTACTAATATCCATCTTCCCTCACAATAATCGTTAACAAAGTTATTTACCCAAAACGGACAAGTTTTGGTACAGAATTTAGTAATTAACAAAGAAAATATAGCAAAAAAACACAATCATACACCGTAGACTGGTATAGTAAAAAACAACAACAAATACAACGTAAACTGGTCACCAGTTTACATTTAGGCTATTTCTTAATCCTAATAGTCATTCAAATTATAATGCCAATCTTCATTGCACACAAGAAGTTGCAGAAATATAAAATATTTGTTGATAACTTACTTGAGTCTCACAAAACACAAAAAAAGATAATTTATAGGCCTAAATCCAGCCTATCAAATGTCAAAACTTATAGGTTAAAGTTATTCATCAATTTTTAATAATACAAAAGTTTGCACAACCCTGCTTTAGAATCTAGATAATAATTAATTACATGTATTAGCAAAACATTTTCACGTAGATTCGGCGAAGCTCTGGGGTGTACCTAACTTTAGTTGTGGTAAGGTAAAGGCGGCTAGGCATTGTACTGGCCACACAATCCTCTAGTATGACGTGGCCACAGAAACTGGTGAAAGCTGCTTCACTGGCCCTATGAATCAATTTGGTCCAACGGGATACTTTAAATTATTTCACTTTTTAATGGATGCGGAGTAGCCTACGTAACTTATCCTTTAGGATGAGCTTAGGACGCAATAATCTTCTTTATAGAAGGAGCGTCTGTAATGTATAAGATAAGATGCTACAGACGCTCGTTCTATGGAAAATATTATTGTCCTACCCTCAATTGTGGTTTAAATCTAGTCTTGTGTTTCATAAATGATGTTAAAATACTGGGTTTTTTTTCTGGTTAGTTCAAGCAACCCATAATTAGAAAAAAAAATTTGTGACATCACACATGGCCTGACCCCCCCCTCCCCACTGTCACAAACTGTCACATATTCTTACACCCCCTCCCTCCCCCTGGAGCATGACGTACTTTATGGACGGCCCCTATTTAAAACATTAATAAAAATGCAAGACTATTATAGACTTAGCCTAAATTAGACCACGGAAGAGCGTATAACGCAATAATTTTCTTTAAGAAGGAGCATCTGTAATGTAGGCCTATAACCTATAAGATAATAAGATAAGAGCATTAAATCTAGCAATCAGCAGAGGAGTTAAGTAAGGTTGTGTACTTGCACCAAAAATATTTATGAAAGTTATATAGGCTAGGCCATACAGCAGACTTTTACCATCTTAACCCTTACAGTCCCGGGCGCGTATATAGCGGAACTGAAGGCAGCATAGATAGAAGTAGGTCGGTAACGGAAGGGTTAAAAATGAACAATTACTTCGAAACTAAAACTGTGTTTTTTTGTTCTCAGAAAATTGGAAAATCCGAAAATATAGCGCCAACGTTTAAGACTTTTTTATGATATGTTGCGAACATTTTAAAATTCTAAAACCTATTGTCGTTTATTATTGGATACTAAATAGTAGAGCCTACGTTTTAAAAAGTAAGTATATTTAATTGTTATTGTTTTTTTTTAATGAACGAAAGCCTTTATTTAGTAGGCTAAATATTTTAAAATATTTATTAAAAACTAACACCTAATCAAGGCTAATCAAGACCTAAGCCTAATCGTAATCAGATAATCATAATATAATAATACTATAGTACTATACTATAGCTATAGGCCTACTAATAATATTAATAATTATTAATAGGCTTAATAAAATACTAATAGGCATACTAACTATAATACTAATACTAATATTTAGTAATATGGGCAATATGGCTAATGCTAATGAATGGCTAATGCTAATAGCTAATAGTAATAGTAATTTATATTGTAAGTTAAGTTCACTTAGATTTTAGATATAAAAGGCTGCCGCTTATTTTCTTTGTGTAAAAATATATGAGATTGTGCATGTAAACTAAGTATTTAAATATTCTCTGCTGTCTTCTATCTCTTTGGAATTGTAAAAATGCAATAAATGTCTCCTATCCTTTTTTTTCTCTGTGTAAAATAATAATTTTGGTAATGTAAATGCAATTTTTCATGAATAAACATTTTTGGAAAAAAAAAGAGATCAAAATATCATTAATATTAGCAGATGTTAGAGCAATAGTGGTCTGTCAGCAGGGTTGACAGTCCGGTGAACCAACCACAGGACCAGCCGGCCGCACACTATATTTGCCAAATACAGAACCCTATTTCATCGAACAGTCACTGCGATTCCTATTTCTCATTAATATAATAATATGTAGGCATACTGTTCGGGGATATCAGATATTGCACTTGCGTTTACATCACATTTCATCCTTCAAAAACTAATCGATTCATATAGCTGAGGTGTTAAAATATATCAGGTACGTTTTTACCGCCCACTCGCCCTTCAACGCCCCCCAATCGCCCACGGGAATGTCAGCGCCCCCCTAAAGCTTGTCACCGCCCCCCGGGGGGCGATATCGCCCCCTTTGAGAACCTATGATCTAGCCCTAGACCTGAAACATTTCTTCACTGATCAATTCTAATCTAATATCTAATATCTAATATTAGAATATCATATATATATTATATATATATATATATAGGAATATAGGCCGATATATATAAATCTCAAAAGTGTGGGTTTATATGCCTACACGCTATGCATAATCTTTTTAAATACAGGTCAGAATGAAGTGAAAATCGCTACAAATATTCTTTGCGTTACTGCGGTGGACTTATGTCTAGGTTTTAAATTTTTTTAAATGACCGCAGTGGTCAGTTTGGTAAAAAAACAGGAAAAAAAAAGACAAATATTGGTTTCACTGTGAAAATGCCGGTCCAACTTTTGATCATTATTCGATCGATCGCACTAAAAAGAAATAAGAAAAAAGGACGCGCTAAGATTATTTTTGTATGACGTCATCAAACTTCGCGCAGAGATAGCTAGCTGTCTTTTTTTATGACGTCATCAAATTTTGCGAATTCATGTTAAATTAACTAATGGACAGGGCCTAATGGTTTTAATGGGTAATTTACTTTGTATCGGGCAAATAAAAAATTCCTTCACGTTTAAATTCGTGTCGTATACGAAATATAAACTTTGTAGTTGTTGCTGTCAATGTCATTATAACTGCTCAAGAGCAGTTAGGGTGTATGTCCACTGTAAGTAGGCCTAAACATAACTTTTAGCCGGTTCAGAGACCCGGGCACATACCTGCTATTTAATTTGTGATTTAATTTGGAGTGGGCGATGTTTAAATTGTTAAGACAATGTTTTCATGGGTAATTAACTTTGTAGCGGGTAAATAAAAAATTCCTTCACGTTTTAATTCGCGTCGTATTCAAAATATAAACTTTGTAGTTGTACTTTTAGCCGGTTCGTAGGACCGGGCACATACCTGCTAGTTTCCAATAAAAGTAAAACTTCTAATAATTATAGTTATACAGTTATAGGCGTAGGGCCTAGACTATATCATACTATAAACTATATGTAATGTTTATGTTTTATAGATGAGAAATATCAAGGAGTTGAAAGATATAGTTTTAAAGATAGAACTTATAGAAGAGATAAAGGAGCCATTGCAAAAACTTCTAGATGATATTAACACAGTAAGTTGTTGTTTTTTATTTAGAGACATTTTATTCCATTTAATTATCTTTGGTCTATACCATATAGTCTATACTCTATAGGATTTTTTTGTTATCTGATATATACTTTTAAAATAGAACGGGCTTAAACATAGATCTATATAAGTATGTTACACGTAAGTTAAGTTTATGGTTTTCTATTGAAGCGCTGAATATTTGTCCATTCTAGCTTCGGAACTATTACTTATTTATTATTATAGTTATTACAACAAGGACATGAATGGATTAACAACATAGGAAACAAAACCTACCAAGAAATGAAAGAACTACTAGATAGTGAAATTGCCAAGTTCCTCAGACAATGCTTTTGTATAGCAAGTAAGATACCTTGATGCTCCCTTTAAAATACCTTTATAATTATAATATATTAAAGTTCCAAAAAGTTTGTTTTGCTCTAAATAATATATAACTATTTACCAGTTTGTGCGAAATGTCAAATAATTATCATTGTTATATAGAGATAATATAAAATTGAAAAAATTTTAATAGTAAATTTTCAGCATTTATAGAACTTATTATTCAGAGCTCCAAGAAACTTATGTTTTTAATAAGTCTTTAAGGAAACACAATTCTGCACAAGTAAAGTTTTATACAAATATAAAAAGCAACATGTTTTTCCAATGTCTTAAAATTTTTCATAATGTCTAAGAAGACAAGAAATAATTTCTTAAAATTTATATGCTGGGTCTATAAAATGTTTTTCTTAGGCAGCTATCTAGGTCCAAGAAAAAGTAATACGCAAATATAATTAATGAATGTCAATGTTTCTAATTTGCCTTTTTTATAGTTTTTAATTTTCTTTTAAAAACATGTTTTTTAATTTTGCTGTCTCTACTTTACAAACAGCATTATGCTGTTGCATTTTCTATTACTTCAAAATTCGCAAACATTTTAAAATTTGACATTGCTTTCACAAACTTTAAAAACATATTCAGTTTTTTTTACAATATTTTTTGAACCATTTATGTATTAAATCAGGTTTATTATAGACAAATGAATGTCAATAAAATCATGTATAGGCCTATAATCTTCTAAATAACCATTTTACTTATATAGGTAATGGACATGAGAAGTTTTCTGAGACAGCACTTACAGTAGAACAACTTAACCAAGCTTCTAATTTTGTATCTGTAGATGTGGCAAATACCAGAAGTACAGGTAAAATCCTGAAAGCAAAATATAAGAATGTGTATTGTTTTACTTTACCTCATTGAATGCAAATTATAAGAAAAAATTATCCACATATTCAAACATTTTTAATAGTTATGTCAATTAGTTACTGTATGTTTTTCTTGATCTATAAAAAATATTTAACTGATAGACACTTTTAATAAGTTGCTACATTTTTATCCTACCAAACAGATGGCAAGGACAATGAACACATCTTAGGACAAATAGAAGAACTTGCTGCCAACATTACATCACATGCAGAAATGTTGCAAACATTACAACATAAAATTAAAAACCAAGAAAAAAAAAGTTTGAAATCAGTTTCCAAACTACAGCAACAGACTGAAGAAAAATGTGAAGAAATAATGAAAGAACTTCATGAAGCCAGCAATTTTATGTCAAATTTGTCTGAGGAACTGAACCAGACAAAAGATGAGATCCAAGATAAAAAGGTCATAAACTGTGTGCAAAAATAGTGTATTCCTTAATAATTTGAAGCATAAAATGTGTTAGATATTAAAATGTTATAATTAGAAGGTAGATATTGTCTTTCTAATACAATATATTCATTTATATGTTTTAATTCAATTATTATTTAATTATTATTGAACTTACCTGTTTATACCTACAATACTTTTTATTTTTCTCTACTCTAGATTCAAGAAATTTCTCAAAATGTTGTAAATTATTTAGAGCAAAGAGATTCAATTGGTAAGTTTATTAGTCAATATAAAATAAATACTTTACAATGATGAAAAGTAAATAATAACATCATTAAAAAATTTTACTATAATTTTGACGGTTAGATCATTTTTATGAAAGATGCAACCTAATAACTTATTCTTTACAATTTTAATCCAAAGCAAAAGAAAAGGAAAAAGTTGAGATTCTCAATAAAGAAGTTAAAAGACTTACAGATGAATTAGGTTTGTTGTATTAAACATTTAAGTTTCTATGTCATTATTATAAAAGTAATTAGTATACATAATTAAATTTTGTGTTATTCTAATATGATCAGGCCTACATATTCAACACAAGTCTGAACTAATATGCATTTATATATATACAACAGTAAAGTACCCTTCGCAACGAACTGATCATTGGGCTGGTGAAGCAGCGTTCACCAGTTTCTGTGGCCTTGGCATACTATGGGATGTGTGGCCAGCACAATGCCCAGCCACCTTTACTTTTTTGAAAAGGGAGGTTACATTGGCTAATTTCCAATCTTTGGGCACTTTGCCCTGGTTTAGAGAGGCCTGAAAAAGTATTTTAAAAATTGGAGATATTTCATTAGTTAGTTCTCTACCTATAAGTCTAGAATCCACACAATATATAATTTAAATATTTAATACAGTAGAATGTCAACCACCGAAATAACTGTATCTCTAATTGTCTTATAAAGTTAATATGATTCTGATTGAATTATTTACTATATCGAGAAAAAAATATCGTTTGGAAGCACTATTTATTTTAGTACTATTCTCTAAAACTAAATACTAAAAACTGCCAAACCAAACTTGTTGGACAGGATTCCACTTGTTAGACAAGCCCTGTTTGTCACTTTTTTTTTGTCAGTGGTATTAAATTGTGTAAAATCAATTAGTGTATTCAGTAACAGGGCAATGTATTTCACAGTTATTGTTGTATGGTCTGATATATATTTACAATTTTTGTGATTTTTCTTTCCAATTTTCAGAAAAATCTATAGATGAAATAAAAACAAAAGATTGTGAAATATTTCAACTTAAAGAAGAACAAGGTTAGATATTAGAGCCATATTAAGAATTTAAAAATACTGTGGGACCAATTTGTTGCATAAGGCTGTTGGGGCAGCAATTACATGTTATCATAGAAACAGCATACTATAAGATTATGTAGCTAGAACAATGCTCAGTCTCCTTTGCATTTCCCAACTAATGTCAGGTACTGACAGAGCTGGGTAGACTAAGGGACACCAACCAACCAATGCCAGAGTCTTAATCCAAAAGCTGATCACCTCTAGATCACCATCCTCCTAATTTGATGTCAGTTTAAATTTACCATTGTTTTCAAGTCTTTGCTATAAAAAATTTTAATATGAAAGACACCTATTTATAAGCCACTTTAGAAACTGTATGTTATACCACCTGAATGTGATGATTACAAGTTTAACTGAAGATAAAATTTATATTAAAAAAATATGATAACAGAGAGCGATGCAATTAAAATGTGTTTTATATGATAAGTTACTATATGATAAGCTCGTATATAATAAAATCTAAATGTATAAAATTATACTTAATATTTTGTCTCATTAGGTAACCTTGTTTTTTAAACAGTTAATGGTCACAATAGTTGACCTGCAGTGTGCTTAGCTGGCATACCAAAAGTTGCTGGAGAGTGTTCCTGAGACAACCAAGCTCTGATAGCTATCTGATAAAGTATGGTAAAAGAAAAGGCGGCTGAGCCTATTGTACTGGCCACCCAATCCTTAAGAAGGCCAGAAACAGGTTAATGCTGTTTCATCGACCCAATGAATGAAATTGGCTGAAAAATTTTATTCATATTCAAATTCTATAGGCAAATTTTTAAAAATTCAAATAGGTGATGACTAAATGGTCCAAAGGCACCTTAAAAACAATCCTTTTCACCTAATTAACCATTTTTGGTTCATTGGACAGGCAGAAACATCTAAGCTTGCATTTTACGTTT
The DNA here is from genome assembly GCA_949126835.1 of Anisus vortex. Taxonomy (NCBI): domain Eukaryota; kingdom Metazoa; phylum Mollusca; class Gastropoda; family Planorbidae; genus Anisus; species Anisus vortex. The sequence continues at coordinate 30,038,469 of OX421506.1, forward strand.
TAAAATGAATAATTATGCTGCCATAATACAATTTGTTTTTATTAATGAACGTGTTAAAGTATAATTGTACTATGCAAGCCACTCACAACTAAACTATATCTCTTGTTGTCTACCATTAAATAGATAAAATACTTATCACTTTATGACTTATGACTCTGTACAAATTATTTATTTTTCAGTTTAGGGATGTTAATCGAAAACCGGAATACCGGATTCCGGTTTTGAATCTGAAAACCGGTTTTGATTTTTAAAACGGGATTTCAGTTTGTTGGTTGGAAGGTAGTCATTACTTCAAGTAGCATACCCTTTATTATATTTTTTTATTGGTTCTGATGGAAATATTTTTTTAAAAAAATTTGGATTCTCGCAAAACAATTCTTGAAATGCTTTGCTAACACTATTTAGTCTTAGATATTGTGTTTCTTTTTTTCTCTCCAAATACCAACAATGGCTTGCGATAAAAACAACATCAAACCAAATGTCGGCTCATCTTTTAGATGTGCGCTACTCTTTGATAGTGCGGCAGGGATTGCCCTCCCGGTTGGGCCTACACAGTCATTCTCGGCAATGCAGTTGCATACCTCACCCATGAAGCTACACCGTCGTCTTTCGAGACGGACGGATGCCGACGACGACTCTTTGATGTACGCAATGTAGAGACGCAAACTAGTTTTGTCCTGTGACCCTAAAACAATTCAGCTAGACACCGCGTCAAATCGAAATCAGGTTTTAAACCGGTTTTATAGAACCGAAAACCGGTTTTGAAAACAAACCGGTATTAACATCCCTATTTCAGTTTCCATAAAGGAAATGTTGGCTACTCAAGAAAGTGAAATCAATGAATTTAAAACGGAAAACGGTAATTTCACAATAAAAATGTTAAATGCAAAGTTCCCCTCGGACCAAACTGATCATGGGGCTGGTGAAGCAGCATTCACCAGTTTCTGTGGCAACGGCATACTAGGGCATATACAGGGGTGAAGCCAGAATGTTTTTTCAGGATGGGCCGATTGTTCGCATTACCAACATTTCTAAACAATTTTTGTTAGTTATTTTCAACAATTTCAGTAGAGGAGGGGGGGGGGGGGCTAAGCCCCCTTCAGCCTCCTCATGGCTTCGCCCCTGTATACATATGGCCTATCAGTCCTATGTTGGGCCTGAAAGTTCACCCAAAGGTGATGCTATAATATTATAAGGTTAATATATAAAGAAGTCCAATGTTGGCTGCCATCAATGTTCTATGTCAGTTAATCTAAAGAATTAAAAAAAAAGTTGTACAAGGGAATGGTAAAGTGAAAGTAAATTTATTATAACCCATTAATGTACATTATCATCATAGTTTCAACAGTTTGAAGCATAATGAATGATCTGTTTTATAATCACTAATCTAAATTCACAATGCTTTGTCTGAGCAGACCCAGCACTGGCGTTATTAATTTAAACTATATTATTGGTTGTATGGTTATTATAATGTAAGCATTTTTATGATTACAGGACAAAAATCTTTATTTTAAAACTCATACGATATAAATTCATTTATAATATTTTCTTTCTAATGAAAATTGTCCATTATTATTTTAGGAGAAGCACTGGAAGCAATGCGTGAAAAGGAAACAACTATTATACAACTTCAAGATGAATACGGTAAATTCATTGTGATGTTTTTAAATGGAAAGTTCATTAATTTAACAATTCTTCTAATCGCAGGACCAAAATAGAATTTAGGATGTTATTCTTCCTGAACTTAATATCATCTTATCCACATTTACTTTTAAAATATCTTTTTTCAACACAAATAAGTAGGCTATTATATATAATATTTATAAGAAATACGTTTAACTTCTTAGGTTTCTCTAACAACAGGAATAAATGGCTTCATGATAAGTTCATTATATATTTTAAACGAAAAAATTAGCAGTACATAGGTCTATATGAAAAAAAAATTAAAGGTTACAATCATTAAAACAGACTAACTGAATAGTGAACAATGTGATAATTTCTTTACAAAAATGTAATGCTGATTTAGAATTTAGAATAGTGTTGTAGCATTTTCGATTCAACCCTATCACTACTAGGTGGGTCAATTTGACCCGTCCATGTTATATTTTTGATAATTACTCTAAAACCACTTATCCGAATACTTTAAGCGTTCAGATATGTTATCTACAATTGGTTTGCTTTATTTTGGTGTAAAAAAAATTGTTTATGTTTAATGCACGTGAAATGGTGAGCACTTTTATTTTTAATATCCCTCTCCCTACTAGGGTGGGTCTTTTTGACCCATATACATTTATATAGAAAAAAACAAGATTAGAACTGTGAAATAAATTCTTTGCATGCTTGAAAAGCGAGAATTAATATGAGTGAACATTTAAGTTTAAGATATATATCTCATGGGCTTCAATGTATCAGTTACCCAGCGAGAACTTCACGTTGTATTTACGGGGAAAACACGTGAAAACCACGAAAACACACGAAAATCACAAAAACACTTGGAAACCACGTTTTTTCCCTGTCGATACGCCGTGGTGTGCCCGCTGGGTAGCCCTTTGAAATGTATGTCCCTTAGACTAAATGTAAATGTAACTAAAGATGGAATAAACTTGTATCAGGTCCCTTTTGAAAATCAGAAGATGCCAAGCTAAAACATATTCAGGCCCCCAAGACAAGAGTTCCTTGGTGCACAAATGCCATTGTCAGACTATCAGATTTCAAACTAGTTACAACTCCAACTAAACATTGATAAACATTGTCATATTCAAACAATAATGAGGGAAAAGGATTGATATTGACAAGTAAATACCAACTGATGATATTGAAATCCAAGCTCTCATTGTTTGCATTATCAATTTTTGAGCCCATTTAGGATGCCAGATGTGAACATCTGTTAGAAACAACAAAGAAACTAGGTCTAAAAAAGAAGCTGCATTGCATTTATAATGAGAGTTATAACAGAAGTTTAGAACTAAACAAGCATTATGTTCCTTTCACTATCATTGATGAGCTGTAGCAATGCCTTTCATCAAAGCCAAAGAAATTGGCTTATGGAATAAAATATTTTCCACTTGGTCAAAGACTTATCTAGCAAAGTCGGACTCTGTCCTCATCAAAGTTGGGCAGTGTCCTCATCAAAATCTTGGACCAGCACATATTCTTCATATAGAACTAAGTATAAACAACTTTGAGTAAGAATGGAAACTTCTATATATAAGAATGTGAACAGCAGAAGAGCAGGTGTTTGCTTGCTCATGCTCTGGAAATCTGGCTGATACCCTGGGAAGTTAGACAAGAAAGCATTGACCACTTGTGTAAAGTGCTCAACATCTATTTGCTTTGCAAGGTTTCCAAGAATAAACCATAGTTCTAAGTGCACTATGGCAGGGGCGAAGCCAGACATTTTTTTCCAGGGGGGGGGGGGGCTAAACTTTTGCGTGACAAACATTTATCCAATTTTTAGCAAATTTAGTACATGATATTAAAAAAAAATATTTTGAAAAATATTTTGTTAAAATTCCCCCCTCAGCCCCCCCCCCCCCCCTAGTGACGGTCATGTGTTCAAATCCTGGTGAAGGCTAGGATTTTTTTCCCGGGACTAGAGAGTATCCCTGAGTCTACCAAGCTCTTATGTGTACCTGACCTTAGTTGGGGTAAAGTAAAGTAAAGGCAGCTGTGCATTGTGCTGGCCACACATTTGCCTAATATGCCATGGCCGCAGAAACTGGTGAACGCTGCTCCACCGGCCCTATGACCAATTTGTTCCGAAGGGTACTTTACATACTAAGGGCACTAAGTGCTCATTTAAAAATACTTTATTGTTCTTAATGTTTTGCAAATAATTATTTTTAAAGTGCTCAAATGTATACATTTGTGTGGAAGTTTTATTGAAAAAAAGTATTTTCATTACAACCAGTATTTGAAAAAAATGTGCAACAATCATTATGTAATTAAATACAAAAAGCTCTTATAAAATAAGTTATGGTTATTTCTATTAAAAACTATATGTGTCCATTTGACCCACCTAGTAGGTATAGGAAGTATTTAGTTTTTTCTTATGTAAAAGGTATATGGGTCAATTTGACCCACCTTGTAGTGAAAACATGAAGTAGCGATGGGGTTAAATGGTACTACATCTATTCTGTAAAATCACAATTTTTCTGCTTTGTCAGTAAAAAAAAATAATTATAAACTTTGCATATCAAGTAATATAGTAGTAAAAACATATTTCATAAACTGCTAAAATGATCCTTATCGCATCCCCTGGAAACACTTTTGGTGGGATAACTTCAAAGAAATTATTATAGGAACTTGTAATAAAATATTAAGCTTTGTCCCAAATAAAAAAAAAATTATTGGATTAGCGATGAGACTTGGCAAAGAATTGAAGAGAGGAAAAATACAAAACAAACAGTAAATCAAGCCAAAACAAGAAAACATAAACAACTAACACAACAAGAGTACCATACAATTTCAAAAGATGTCACAAAATGCTTAGAAATGATAAAAGAAAATTTTCTTATTAAGCTAGCTGAACAAGCAGAAGAAGCATCAGGAAAAGGAGATCTGAAACAGTTATACAAAATTACTAAACTCTTGAGTGGCAAGAAATCTAACTACAATAGGCCAGTCCGAGACAAAGAAGGTAAACTTATTTCTTCCATAGACGACCAGCTCAGAAGATTGAAAGGATATTTTCATGAAGAGTTAAACAGACCTTCTCCTCTAAATCCACCTGATCTGACCACAGGAGAAATATTGGACATGAATATAGAGATATCCAAATAAAAACTATGGAAGGCCATCAATCAAATGAAGACACTATGTAATACCTAACAAAGTAATACTCATCATCAAAGATCTCTAAGTCTCTATGAAAACTTTACCTGCCAAGTAGTACATAAAGTTATAGTGCTACATTGGGTCACAAAAGAAGCAAATGCAAACTCAGGAAAAGGAATGCAGTGGAACCTAATGCAAAAACTAGAAGACTTAGAGTTTGCAATTGACCTGGCCATACTGTCCCACACACTAAAAGATAAGCATGAGAATATCACAGCCTTTGCCAGACTGGAAAAAGAGTAGGGCTCAATATAAACCATTAAAAAACTAAATTATTAAAAATAAACCACCAACAAGATGGCGACACTTAAATTAGCGAACCAAAACTTAGAACAAGTGGATAACTTTGTAGACATTGGGAGTGTGGTCAGTGTTTCGGGAGGAATAGGCGAGGATATTGAACTTCGAATAAATTTGGCGCAACATGCCTTTGCCAATTTGAAACCAGTCTGGCGATCTAATCACATCTCTGGCAAAACAAAAGTAAGGATCTTTAACACAATCGTAAAAACAGTCCTACCTTACGAGTCCAAAACATGGTGAACAACAGAGATAACAATCAATAGACTCCACAACTTTGTTAACAGATGCCTGAGAAATATATTGAAAATACAATGGCACAACAAGATAGAAAACTCCAAGCTCCAAGCTATGGGAGGGGTGTGGACAGAGAATAGTAGAACAACAAATCCTGGAAAGAAAGTGTAGATGGATTGGACACACCCCCAGGAAAAATAGCAACAACAGAGCTGGAAAGGCCTTAGAGTGTCCCAGGGCAATACACAGTGAAAGACCCAAGCGTTCTAGGAGACGGCGTCTGTTGGGTGAGGCTGGATCAACTGGAAAGAGTTGGAAATAACTGAAGCAGATTGCAAGAGACATTGGAGAGTGGCGTGCTTTGACAGAGGCTCTATGTTCCACAAGGAACCCAAAGGACAGATGATGAGGATTCATTTATGACTATTTTAGGAATAACAAATACAAATGTTCCTACATTTATACAATCTTTCACATTTATCCCCCATCCTCCCGCTACCTCCCCAAAAGCTCCCAAACAACAGCAAAAATTTAGCCCTTACATTACAAATAATATGGCAAATTAACTTTTGTATTTGTAAATGTGATGGGATGAAGGAGAGCTGTTAATTGAATCATTATCAGTTTCATCATCAGTACAATCTAAGATAGAAGCTAAATCCGCAGGGTAATATGTAGAAACTAGTTGACAAATAGATATACATCTTTGTATTTTACGAGACTGTTTTAATCGTTGAGAACTGAATGAATAAGTAAAATGAATTAATTTACTTATTAAACTCTATCACTTAAAAGCGATGTTTCTTAAAAATGGACCTCAAGCAGAAAATAGTAAACATGTCATTAATGCAATTATAACCGTTAAAACATTTTTGAAATATTTCTAAGCTTAGATGTAGTTTGGAGTATGTTTCTTTCTATTGAACATCTCTTAACATTGTATATTGTATATTTTTATTCTCAGCTCAAGCTGTTAAAAGTTTGGAAACTAAAGAAGCAAAAATTGTAAAGCTAAAAGATGAAATTGGTTTGACTTTAATTATTTTTTTTAGCACATAACCTAATCAAACGTTCTGGATCAAGTATAGTTTTAAATGTTTAGCTTGTAATTTACTTCCCATTAAAATTTTTGTGAAATAATAGAATAATTTCAAATAATTTTGTTTAATAACCTACAGTTGCTGCTAATGATGCTTTAAAAAAGAAAGACAAGGCTATAGTAAGAGCTATTGAATGTGAAGGTCAGTAATATATAAAAGTTTATATTAAAAAATTAATACATAATATTGAAAAATACTGAAAAAGATCGGATGTCCGCCCCGGGTACTAGGTATTATTGAGGTTTTCCATAACAACATGCACAGCGCAATACGTACTCTTCAATGGCGCCACCTCAAAACCATTCCCAGTGTGTAGCAGGGTCAAATTTGTGTCGGGCACCAACCCTCTTTTGTATCTTCTTCTCGGTACCACTCCGACATGCTTTAGAGAACTGCTCCAAGAGAGTGAACATCCATACTAAGGTGTGCTAGGGCACTCAAGTCACAGAAGCCACTCTCAAAGAAAGGAGTGAAGAAAAGCGAGCCAGGAGAAAGGCGAGCGGCAGTGGAAAAGGAGACATCATCCCTTGAGGATAGAAGGCTGCGATATACATAATATTATCTTTTAAGCAGGCGTGGATATCAAACGTTGTTAGTCTTTCTATGTATACTGTTACAACCATGATCTTCTAGTGGTCTGAGAAGTGTAGATGTTGTTCTAAATTCTCGTTAGTCCTAGGCTTGACGTTATATTTAATATTATTTATTCCTCATCGATACACTTACTCCTTTCTGCCCTGGGTGTAAACTCAGGATTTGTAATCCGAGAGTCCTTCACTAGTCCAGCATCTGGTAGATATTGGTATTCCGAACTTGACGTTCTAAATATATATTGTTATATTGCAAATAATGAAACAGTAACTTGATAACAGTAACAAGGGTGTAGGCCTAAATGGTTCATTTAGTAGAATTTTTAATCTATAAATAAATCCAATAATATATAGAATAGAATTGTTATATACAGCAACGGTGAAGTAGGACTAACACAAGCGTCATTTAACCGACTGCCTAAAACCAGTTCAGGAACTAGCTTGAAAAAACGGCTCAAAAGACATCGCGCACTCATCTTATGTACTGCTTGAGGGGGGGGGGGGGCGCAATTTACAAGAGGGGTAAAATGTTGATACCTATTACTTAGCCCATAATAAAATACGATAGTTTTAAGGTGATCTCCCATGTACGTTAAAAAATGAACTATTCCCAGATTTTACACGCGGTCCAAAAGTAAAATGCCAGAATTTTGCACTCGTTACGAATGTAAAAATAAAGGCTTGCCCTATATGGCATTAACGAAAGGAAGATTTTTAGCCCCGCCTATAAAATAAGTGCAAGTGAGGTGTCAATAGTACTGGGTACTGTTAATATGTGAATATACTCTCCGAGGGTTGTCATTATTTTAATATTAAAATAATTTTCTTGACGGTAAATAAAAAACATATTTAAAAAAAATTATAGGCCTATGTATCTGTTTCTCTAAAGTGTAACAAAAAGATACATTTAAAAGTGTTTAAACATTTACTTCATCGTTACAAACTCCTTGATTTACACTGAACTATTATATTGGTGTAAAAACATTTCATGTTTGATTGCTAAATAACAATGTATAAATTATTTTAGATTTCGAGAGATGTATTGAAATTGCCATAAGAAAAGAACGTAACTTTGATGACAAAGGTAAACAATAATAATATTTTGATAGCTTAAAAATAATTATAACAATTTAAGAATTAATGAAAGTAACTGGTTTTCTTTTAGCATTTATATAATATATTAAGACTCCACTGAAATAACGCGCAAAGTTACAGATTTTCACTTTTGAGAAAATTAAACTTGACATTGGAAAAACTATTTGAAATAGTCAGATAGCTTTTGTATTTACTGAAAGTCCATTTTTTATGAAAAAGAAAATATAAAATGAATTATTCTTAAGCACAAATATAATTTTTATAGTCCATTTTCGGAACACACCCTAATTTAGACCATGCGCGTTCTTCCTAATATTTCATGAGTTTTATTTTTTATGTGTCTATAGACATAACAATAGTTACTATATAATAAATATGTCTTAGCATTATTGCTAATATTTTACTTTAGTATTTAAAATTTTAAAGTAAAAAATAAATCAAATATTAGCTCTTTTAATTCTCTATTTTTTACTTTTTTTTTTTTTTTTTTTGCTTAGGCACTAAATTAACACTTTTACTCCACATTGCTATCATTGACTTTTTATTAGTTTTCACTTTCATTAGGCTACTAACTGTAAGTATGACCTTGTTTAGCTTAAAGAAACGGTTGAGCAAATAGGTCAGCAAAGATTAAATCATGGTTCATAATGCGTAGTAGCCTAACTAGCTCTAAGCTCTTTTTTCAATAAAAACATTTAAATTACTTAAATCAGGGATTAAATTACTTAAATCAAAGATTGCACGCTATTTTGACTTGGTACATTCTGGTTTTCTTTTTAATAATTAGCCTTAAATGTGATTTTGTCTGCTTTTTTTAGGCCCATTATTTTTTGGCATTTCACAATTTAAGTGAGTTGGTGGAGCCAATCATGATGCTATATTATAAACAAAGCGAACAGACGAAACAAAACTCTTATTCAATCATCACCAAGTGATATAAACAATGAGGGCTAAATCTATATGCCCGTTTTATCAAAGTAAACAGTTTGTTTTGTTTTGTTTGTAGTCCCTTAACCTTGGTGGTCGTTGGGGGGAGCTAATGGACACTGGGTGTCCATTAGTCCTCTCTTGGGCTTGGTAGACTTGGCGGAGCCCATCTCCTCTCCAAGTCGGCGGTGGATTTATAGCTGACTGCACCGAGGGTCGAACCCCTGATGCGGCGCTTGGGAGTCGAGCTCGCTGTCGACTTTGCTAACCAGCCGCTAAACAGTGCGACAATCAAATGATGATTTTTTTTTCTTTGTTTAATAACTCGATAATTTGGTCGAGTTGGATCATGAGACTTGATGACAATGTAGATATATTTATTTTATTATGAATAACACTAGAGTCATAAAGTACAATTGATCAAAATGTGACTATGTCAGTTTTTTTCATTATAGTCTTCATATATAGAGCTTTATTATAAAATGTTTAACTAACTTTGTCGATATAATTAATACAAATTTATCTTTTTCAGAAACTGAAACATTTCAAATTTAGGCTCAGTGTCACTTATATATTATAAGTTGTTTGGTCCATCTTCAATTAAATGATCTTGTTATCTATTTTCGCCTTATATACATTAATACATTGTTACTGTAGCGTGCAGTTATGTCAGTTATAAAACGCTTAGAACTTTTTTTTATATACAGATAGCCTAAGATATTATAAACATTTTTAAAGAAATTAAATTAGGTAGAATTTATGCATTATTTTTGTTTCAAAATATTTGACTAATGCTTTCTACAATGAAAGTAAATGTGAAAATTGTTCACCAGTACACTTGTTTAACAAAGAGCCTTTAACTTTCACTACCAAATTTTTCAACAAGCTCTCTATTTATTATTATGCAGGAATGGATAATTTTTGGCATATACCTTGGCCAATGGACTGTCCAATGGCCCTTTGGTTAAGCAGAAAAGGTATGGTATAACTCTTTACACCAGTTCCAATATTATAGTTTATTGTCATTTGCATACCCAGTTCTTTAGTAAAAAATACAAATTTTGATAAAAAAATATTTTATGTATTATTTATTTATCTCAATCTAAATAACAAAGTACAATATTAATAAATTGTATATATAATAATAGTCATTTGTATCACGACTGTACTTAAAAAAATAAAGCTGTAAGTGATAATTTTAAAATTGTTTAGTTTTTCCTTGTTCCCTTTGAGTTAAAAATTCTGTAGTCCTATAGCGATTAGGTTTTTAAGAGTAGGCCTATGTAAATAACAATAATAATAATATAATATTTGTATAGCGCTGTCAACAAACATAATGTAAGCTCAGAGGGCTTTGAACATACAACTAAGAACACGGACATTACTCTAGGCTAGGAGATTTGAAAAAATTATAGCAGATAAGGTTCAATCTTAGCATTTTAAATAGGTCTTTACCTAAACGTGTGTAGGCTAATTTTATAGACCCTCACGCAAACATAGGCATGCACACACATCTATGTTAGCTAAAAGGAAACATACGTTATAGAAATGTTAAACAATCGTTAATATATATATTTGTGTGAATGTGTCAAAATAAAATTATTCTTAAGATTATAATAATTAGAACACAGGTGCTTGTCTTCAGAATTATCGGCAAGACTTCAGTCAGCCAGAATACAGTGGATGACTACTAATGAACTTTTTTCTTTTATGATAAATTGTGTGAATGTGTGTGCGCTTGTCTATTTTATAAGTATATTTCTGTGCTTGTATACAAATTACAAATAATTATTTTATTTTGTTTAAAATATGCTGAAGGACAAAACATCTGTAATCAAGACAAATTTCCATTTGTTTGGATCAATAAAGAAATCTTATCTTATCTTATCTTATATTACCCTTACCCCCACTTTCATAACATGGAACGAAAAATTGATTTTGAAAACAAAAGGTATATTAAAGAAATAGTACAGATTTTAAAAACATTTAAAGGAAATACATCAGTTTAAGAACAATAATTTGGTGAAAAATAAATAAAAAATACCATAGGCTACACATACGGTGGTAATTTCTGGCCTCAAAGGTGTAGTAAAGTATCTCCGTTAGTCCAATTTGATCCATAGGTACCGTAAAGCAGTACTCACAAGTTTCTGTGGCCACGGCCTACTATGAGATTGCATGGCCACAAAACCCACAATACCATGCGTCTTTACTTTTTCCATAACGAATGTCAGGTACCCATCAGAGATGGGTAGGATCAAAGACACCCTCCAGACCCGGGAACAAACCCTAGCCTTCATAAGAATTCATACTCTGAACCTTCAGTACGCCAGCCGAATGCTTGATCTAACAAACAGTTGTAATAATGACTGGTATCACACTAATTGATGTGATAAAATATGACAGCAATGGTGATAATATCTTACACCAAAAGAGATATTGACATTAATGCTGATAATGTAATCCTTAGGCTTTTGAGAAATCCCAATCCAAATATTGACTTTGAAACCGCAGTTGATTTATAGCAAGGAAAAAACTTCGCAATTTTAATATTCAGAGATCATCTCAGAATGCAATAAAGCCGATGGTCTTATAATCCAAATATATTAACTTGGCTCATCAACACTAAAAACTCCATTTTTCTATGACGTCTACAATTTCCAATTATTATGGCGTTTGTGATTGCAATAAAAAAATTGAGAACCGACATTCGATTATGTCGGAGTTTTCTCATCTGGACAACTTTTGTCACTTTCTTTAAAGTCGAAAAGTCTTAAGCGTTTAGAAAACAAACACTCAACAGACAACTACTGTATGGTAAACAATAAATTACATTCAAAATTGCTTTTAAAGAAATGTTTCATCATTGAATATATTACAGTGATTAATGGAAGTTAAAGCAAAACTATGTGTTTGTTTTATTTTTCTAAGTGATTCCGTAAAAAATTAAATATCACTAATTAGAATCGTCATTTCTTAAATTAAAAACCATGACTTATGCCTACTTTTCTTCCGGCGTAGGCTATGTTTCCCGTCTTTTGAAAAATCATGCCATATATATATATATTAAATACAATTCTAAAAATAATAAAAACACATTAAACAAAATTATTTTCCATCTTGGTTTCCCACTGGCTATTACAAGTTTCTAATAATCTTTTTTATATTACAGTATTTGTACAATCTTAAAGCTACATACCAATTAAAAGTTAAAATGATTGTATTTAAAGGAAAGTTTTTACTTAAAGTAATACTACACGTGTATTAATAAATAAAAATATTGGCAGCCTCTTTGGGGAATAGTTTAAAGACTATTCATAAACCCAGAATAGTTTTATTCCATAGTCGGTATCATTTTTAACTTTATTGGAATAAGCTGTGTAATCTGTGCAGGGAGTTCAGTTACAAGATAAGATAAGGTAGTTTAACTGTGTACTTCTTAGGGATGCGTGTCAAAGCAAATGTTGTTTAAATTATGGGTGATTTTTTAAACATGTAATTTGATTCATGAGCGTAATAGGAGATTAGGTGGCCAGCGCAATGTCCAGCCACCTAAAATTCTCTGCTATTAATTTCAGACTCGTATTCTCTAGAACAGGGTTCGGCAACCTATGGAACGCGTGCTAAACGTGGCACTCAGATCAATTTTCAATAGCACGCGGCAGACCCCCCCCCCCCCCCCCCCGAAATATGCAATTCAATTCTATTCTAAAAGAAAATTGGAGGATAAACTTTTGGCTGTTGGCACGCTGAATGATTTGTGAATCCAACTTTGGCACTCTATTATTAAAAGGTTGCCAACCTCTGCTCTAGACCTTGGAATAACATAGCTTTTGTAATGATTCGAATTCTGCACCTTCGGTACACAAACCAAGCACATTGCGGCAGACCACTGTCAATAGCACAAATAAAACGTTCTCAATTATATTCTATTGTTGTCCGTACAATGTTTTATCGTAGATCTAGGCCATTAAGAACCTAAGCAACAGCTCCACCGAAATTGAGTCTAATACGGGTTTTAAAGGAATAACGCCAGTTTTTAGGTGAACGCTTGGTGCTGCATTGGACCCCTGGGCGTAAGGACCTACCTGAAAAAGATAAATCGAACGAACTTAAGAAACATAGTGACCTGGTCTAACCCAATTGTAAGCTATCATGGACTATGTCATGCACTTATAAAAAAGAGCCCATAACAAGATACGAAGCTGGAAAATAATCAAACGGTATTGAAGTGTAGATAAATAGATAGTCAAGTATTTCCTACAGCCTTACATGATTGTCTCCGACTCGCAAATTTTAGACAGGATGTTTTCTGAAACCACCAGTCCAACTCTATTAAACACAAAGTTAATATTAAAGGTTCTATGAGACAAATAGTCCGAGCTCCCAAATCATGACATTTCTAGTCTGTTTGAGCATATAACAATGATATTCTTATTTTGTTTCCTTATTCGTATACAATACGTATAATACGTATTTTATAAATAAAATTAACAAAATATACCTGTACAATGACCTATACGCTTATATTGCTTTTATCATTTCTATATTAAATATTTCAGAATATGTTTCATCAATATACATGGAGTGCATAGGTTTAAACGAAACAGGTAAAATATATAGGTTTCAAATGTTTACATCAACTATGGTGTTTGTTGTCTGCATACCATTAGGCCTATCAAGCAAAAAATATTAAATAACATGTATTTTTTTTTACTTTCAAAAGTACTTTTTGTGCATTTTTAAGCATTTAATATAGTTATAAAATAATGTTAAATTAATAAGAGATAAGGGATATAATAGAATATTTAAATTAGCAATAAGGGAACTTACATTTTCAAAAACATAAAATAGGGGACATGGCAATGTTAAAATAATGGAGGAAATAACAAAAAAGAAATTATATAAAGTTTTTTTTATACAATTTTCTCTTTAAACCACTATACCAGGGGTCGGCAACCTTTTCAGACGGAAGAGCCAAAAGTTAAAATGTACAAATGTTCCCAGTTTTTAAAGAGCCACTAACTTTTTTGGTTTCAATATTATGGTATTTGATTAGGATTAGGTAAATACATTTTATTTTTGATTTAAAATAAATTGCTTTAAATATCAAATAATATTTATTCATATAAAAACATACCATTGTTTCGCACAAAACATATTAAAGTATTTTAGCTAGCTCTGCTAGAAGATTAAAATAAGTAGTCAAATAATATAACTATAATTATTGAGTAATAGATAGTTACAATAGTTACATCAATGAAAGCATTGGCCTTGCATGCCTTTTAAGCGTTTGGTTAAATCTGGCTCATAACTTGTTGTTTTCAGTTTCAAGCACGCCTCTAGATTTTTATTTGTTAGTTGGCTTCTTACTTTACTTTTTATTATAGCCTATTCATGCAAAAGAACGCTTGCTCGCATGAATATGTTGACCCGAAGATCGTCAGCACTCCAAATGCCAACTTTTTCACCTCACTGTAGCATTCTGCAAGACTATTCCATGCGTTAAATATGGGTGTCTCAACTCGCGACATTTCTTTTAGAGCTGTCCAGTTGTGCAGCATGACGTGCATGCTTCTAACTAACTCTTGAGTTCTGTGAACTTGCCACTACACAAGTGCTTGGTTTTCAAATCCAGCAATTGCATTTGAAGCGAATCAGCATTATTCCAAATAGCTCAATGTTGATCTCTTATGTATTTGTGTTGAGGGGATTTACTATGAACGCCAGAGTAAGCCTACTTGCATTTGTTTTGAATTGCTCGAATTGGAGGACTGACTGAAGGCTGAACACAACCGTCCGCTGGGTTGTTGGTTGGGTGGTAGTAGTGTCAAGCTGTCCGTCTACTCTCTACTCCACCTATTCTCACTGTTCTCTATTGAGTGTTTTTATGCTGTTTGCTGTAGTCTATATATTTTACTTTTTTTTGCAGTATAATATTTTTTTATGAGTTTTGAAAAGAAAATAGTATAATTATTAATATTTGCGCATGGAACGGGAGAGCCACATCTTGGCATTGAAAGAGCCGCATGCGGCTTGCGATCCGCAGGTTACCGACCCCTGCACTATACCAATGATTGATTTAAATATCAAATAAAAATTTCCCCCATTGTTCCAATCGATTCTATCAGTGCCAACTTAATCTCTCAATTCTTGATTTAAGCTTGGCAGAGATTGCACTCATTACTCCTTTAAATTATTTGCTATTAGATCTTATTTGTATGTTGTTCGGATTCTTCCTTTTACAACCACATTGTAAATAAATAAATTAACAACCTTTTTGATCATAGTGTGACAAAGTATGATTTCTAATTTATTCAGCTGCCCACAGTCTAAAAGTAACATTGCTTCACAATTAATTTCTTGTAGAAGAGACTTGAATTGCCTTTTTTGTGGGTATTGTGCGTGCCATTGAAAATCGCTCTGCGGGCCAAGTCTAGATTCTTGTTACTATATTTCTTGGATTGAACGATCAATGTCATATGTTTGCAGACATCCAGAAAGTTCAATTATCCCCAACAGTTATAATGTTACTGTTATACTGTTACAATGTTAAACTCAATATGATCAACTCTACTTAGGTGACCAGCTACAACAAACTTAATACTTTGGGAGTCAATGTTGTAGTTGGTGTTTCTTCTTCTTCTTCTTCACCATTATCAACTCCTAGTGGAGCATAGGCCATCAACAATCTTTTTCCATGTCCTTCTGTCTCTGGCTATCTTCTCTAGCTCCTTCCAAGTTCTCCCGATCACATGCACATCCTTTTCTACTTCCCTCCGCCAGGTGTTCTTTGGTCTACCTCTTCGTCTTGCAACATGGGGATTCCACGAAAGAGCTTGTCTAGTCAAATTTGTCGTTGGTTTCCTCAATGTGTGGCCTATCCATCTCCATCTCCTTTTTTGTATTTCTTGTTCTACTGGAATATGTGCTGTCCTTTCCCATACAGTTGCATTTGTAATTTTATCATACCATTTGATATCCATTATTCTACGTAGACAGCCATTCACAAAAGTGTGTAGTTTGTTCAAATCCCCCTTTGTTAATCTCCATCTTTCTGAGCCATACAGTTAGACATATTTTACGTTGGAATTAAAGATTTTTAATTAAGTTTTGGTTCTAATTTAATTTTGTTTTGTTTTCCAGATATTTTTTAGCATAGCAAAGGCTCCTCTTGCTTTTTGTATCTTTACTTTAATATCTGTTCCAGATCCTCCTTCCTTGTCAACTATACTTCCAAGATATGTGAAGTTGTCTACTTCTTCCAGCACCCTTCCTCTTACTTCCACTGCATCAGTACTTTTGGAGTTTATTCTCATTATCTTGGACTTTCTATCATTTATTTTAAGTCCTAGCTGTTGTGCCCAGTAATCTAGTATTGCAGTTTTTTCTTGCATTTGCTTATGACTTTGAGCTAATAGGGCTATGTCATCTGCAAAGTCTAGATCTTAAAGCTGTTTAAACAGGGTCCATTGGATTTCATTCTTTCTGTTTTCTGTAGTATTCTTCATGACTAAATCTATTACTAGTAAAAAGAGGAATGCTGAAAGTAGACAGCCCTGTCGAACTCCTGACTATCTCAAATGCCTCTGTTAGTTTTCCATCATGAATGATTCAACATCTCATATTGTGATAGGTGTTTTTAATTAGGTCAGTTAGCTTTGGAGGAATACCATAGTGGCGCAACAGTTTCCATATATTTTCTCTGTCAACACTATCAAAGGCTTTATCAAAGTCTATGAAATTGATATATAGGCTAGCATTCCATTCTGTGCATTGTTCAATGATAATACGAAGAGCAGCTATTAGGACGAGACATGATTTGTTTTGGCTAAAGCCTGCTTGCTCGTCTCGTAGAAGACCATCAACTGCTTTCATTATCCTTTCCAGTATTATTCTATTTAAAACTTTTCCTGGTACTGATAGCAACATAATCCCTCTATAGTTGGAGCAATCTGTAAGATCCCCTTTCTTCGGAAGCTTTACTAGATATCCCTCTCTCCAGTCCATTGGTAGTTCTCCTTTTTCCCATATGTTTCCAATAATGATGTATAGTACGTTAGTTGATAAATCACTGTCTGCTTTAATTGCTTCTGCTGGTATTCCATCAGGTCCAGCAGCCTTCCCATTCTTAAGCGTTGTTCTTGCATTTTTTATTTCTCCTTTATAAGTCTATTACAGTCTATCTCTAAGTCTCTCTCAGCTGGTTCAATATCTAGGGTATTAAGGGGAGAAGGCCTGTTTAAGAGTTCTTTGAAATATTCTACCCATCTATTTTCCTGCTTTTCAGCATTTGTTAGCTTATTACCTTCTTTGTCTTTGATGGGTTTATTTTGTTGCTGGAATTTGCCTGCTAATTTCTTTGTTATACTGTACAACTCCTTTATGTTTCCCTTAGATGCTGCTGTTTCTGCCTCTGCTGCCAGGTTGTTGATGTAATCATTTTTATCTTTTGTAATGCTTTTTTAACGTCCATATTGGCTTCTGTATAGTTCTCTTGAGCATCTTTTTTCAAGGCCCTGGTTCGGCTGTTCATCAAAACAACTTTCTTTTCTTTCCGTTGCTTAATTTTTTAGAGAGTGTTGTCTGAAAGCCATGGTTTATTGCGGTGTGTTTTTATCCCTAGCACTTGCTTGCATGTTGTGTTCTATGCTTCCTTTATTGATTCCCATTGTGTGCATATGTCATCATTTCCTTACAGGTCTTTTAGGGCCTTAAATCTATATCCCAGTTCAATTCTAAATTCATTGTTAACGTTCGTTTCCTTTAGAAATGTGACATTGTATTGAGTTCTGCGTCTTGGGCAATCTTTTAAGTCGTAGCCTAATTTGGCCCACTAATGGTCAGAAGCTACGTCAGCCCTTCTGAAAACTCTTACGTTTTGCAATGAGCGCCTGAATTTCTTTTTGATGCAAATATATTCGATTTGGTTGTGTGTATGATGATCTGGTGACATCCATGTGGCTTTGTGAATATCTTTGTGCTGGAATATGCTGCATGCCTCCTATTTTACTAATGAGTTATCTGCACAAAAATTAATAAACAACTCTCCATTCTCGTTTTTTATTCCTAAGCCCTGTCTCCCCATTATCTCCTCATATCCTTGGTTATCATAGCCTATTTTTGCATTAAAGTCTCTCATCACTATTGTTAAGTCTTTATCTTTAAATCTATTTAGAACTGTCTGTAGTTTACTATAGAAATTATTCTTTATTTCATCCTCTTGTTCATTTGTTGGAGCATAGGACTGTACAACATTGAGATTGATCCCCTTCTTGAAAGTCCTGAAAGATGCTGTTATTATCCGAGACCCTTCCGGTTGCCACTCTATAAGTGATTGATTAGCCTGTGGTGATAGTATTATGGCTACTCCCTCTGTGTGTTGAGCGTTCTCATCCTCGTGGCCTGAGTAAAGAATGGTTTCACCTGTTGATAGTTTTGATTTTCCTGACATTATCCATATCGCCTTCCCCATCTCATACATTGTTCTCACATTCCAGTTGCCAACCTGGGTATTTTTCCTCAGAGAGAAGGAGGTAGTCTGCCTATCAGCTCCCTTTCGGGTTTGGCTGACCTGCTTCATAATCCCTTTGACAGGGCCTCCCTTCTCTGAAAATGGCAGACATGTAATTGATTTTGTTGATGATTTTGTAGTAAGGTAGTTTTTTTACACTGGTGGGTTGCTAGCCCTACGCTAACCTACAAACATGCATGTAGGCTACAAACCTGTTGGCCTGGCCCACTTGCCAGTATGCCCCGTCACCTTGTCAAGGTAGGTTCTCGGCGGGGAGTTGGTGTTTTACTCACAATAAAATTCTGACTCCAACCACCCACCCTCCTCACACTCCCATCTACATATGATTATTTCATATTATATTGTCTTCAAATAGCACTCAAGTTCTTAAATAAAACAGGGTTAACTTAGTATCTGGTTCTCGCGTGCCGGTTTTGCAAGTCTTAATTTTAATTAAATTTAACATACTACAAACGGCTTAGTTTTTGTATTTTTTGGACTAGTTATGGTTACCCTATACTCTATACCATGCCCTAATGTTTCTCAAGAAGAAATATCACTTCAATACACGTTTATGTAGACTATAATGAAAATCTATAAATAGTTTATATCTCACTCTGCATCTGTGTATGGAACATGGTGGTCTAGCGACAGCTGGCATGTATAGCCATAATATTTGTATGAGTATTAAACCCACTAAATAAAGTAAAGCCTTTTTTTTTCCTCCTTATCCGTATAATTGTCCTATGACAACCTGACAGATGATATAAAAGGTACTGCAATTCGGCATTGAGCTGGCTACACAATCCATTTGTTTTCCGTAGCCATAGTAATTGGTGAACCCTGCTTCTCTAGCTCTGAAGACTAACGTTGTCGGAATGATTTACAAACACATGACTTTTTCTTTTCTATGTAAAAGTATTAGAACAGTTTATTATAATCCTCTTTTATCCTCTTTGTTTATTTAGTCTTATAAATATGAAATAAAATGAAATGATTCATAAAAATATTTCATTTGTTCCGATGCATTTTTTTATTTTCAGATTTGATATCTTGGATTACGCGGTTATTAAATAAATTGGGTATATCAACACGAGGTAAACAATACATTTTACATCTGTTTAACAATGAGGCAACAAGCTAATATTTTTTACTATTACATATTTTTTTTATATAGAAGTTTTAAGTGTATTGGTTATACTGTTATACTATTTAAAAATATTCATTAGTGATAAATTTGTTTAATCAATTAAAAACATAAAATAAAGACCAAAAGAAGAAATCCTCATTACAGTGTTATTTCTATCAAGAATATGAAAGTTACAATATTAATAAGACATTGATGTATATATATATATAAACCACTTACACTTTAAAGCCTATAAATAAAAAACAAACACAAATTCTTTTTGTAATTATTAAATGAAATCAGATGAAATTGAATCTCCTAGGCTTTACAATAGAGTAAAAAATATGTATTGTACCAGTGTTAATTTGTTTTTTTAATATTACAGAAATTATACATTCCCAAAACAACAACAAAAATTAAATATATAAATAACACCTAAATAAAGAAATTTTTCTCTTAAAGTAATACTACTTGTGTACTATAAAATATATGCATTATAAATTATGTAATAAACATTGTTTTCAGTGATATTTATTAAAAGCCCAACTTGAAGATACTAGATGTACTTAATGACGAGTCTAAATAACGTTACTTAGTCTTACTAATCACAATTATATAACAAAATGACATAGCATGTAGCAGTTAGTAGCCAATAACTTAATGATTAATAAAACATCCATAAAAGTAAATGAGGACTGTTTAAAGGAAAGTTTCATAACTTGTTTTCTTTGTTAATTTTGCTCTAATGTTTATCCCTTTTATCATGCTTCTGTATAATTTCTCTCTTACCTTTAAACATTCAGGCATTAAAAATAGTTACTAGTTCTTTTTTTAAATTAATCGATTTAAACAAATTGTGTTGACTTTAAAAAAAAAATATTTTAACATTTGAAGTTTGAACTAAAAAGAACTACACTGATAGGATTAAAGAAATAATCTATATAAATCTATAATATATACGATAACAACCTCCTATGTATGAAATTAAAAGAAAACAGTCAATAAAAATAGTAATTTCTAGAATATAACACATAAACTTTCATTAAGACAATATTTGTATATACTGGACTAATAGGTCGCAGTTTTGATTAAGCATTAATTTATTTGAAATGGAAATAATTCAAGCCATCTCTAATAAGAGAATATGTAATCTGGATAGTTATGTCAAAGATAGAAATTTGTTGTAACATATTATAATCTATATTATCTAAAAATGTCTTAGTCTTTAAAAAAAAATTATTGTGTAAAAATCAAAGGTTTTTAATTATTTGTTACTATATTAGAAAATTTTATTTATACAGAAAGTGCAGCATTCTGGAGTGAATACAAGAAATATCTAAACAGTTAAATAGAAGCTCAGGTAATTAAAAAAATAGATTATTTGAAATGCATGACACTTTTCTTTAAGTTCTGAGCCTTAGCTTTATATAATCTTACATACTTTGCTACAAAATATAATAATAACAAATGTCATTTTTATAGCGCATCTATCCATGCTATTAAATTTACCATGCTCAGTTGCTTGTTGTGAATTGGTGGAAGTTGTATTAGTATGTAAGGCACACAGCCACTGGCCAAAGAGTAAAGTCTTTAAGCTCTTTTTAAAGGGCTCTTTTGTCTCAGATTCTCTCAGTGTCTGAGTTAAACTGTTCCATAAAGACGGCACCACAGATTCAAATGAGCGAGCTCCTAGGTACTTCTTTTTGTGTCCAGCCACACCGGGAGATTTAAGGAGTGACTGTGATGAAGAGCACAGTTCCCTTGATGGCGCGTGCTTTGAAATAAGCTCTCGAAGATAGGAAGGAGCAGTGTCATCTACGTAAGGGACATAATTTTGTGATTTATTCGCTTTATCACCTGGAACCAGTGGAGATCCCTTAGAATTGGGGATAATAATATATGAATATGATCCTGTCTCTTCACCCTCAAAATAATGTGCACCGCAGCGTCCTGCACTCTCTGTAGTCTCTGTAGCTGGTTCTGGGGCAAACCCTAAAGGCAACTGTTGCAGTAATCCAACCTTGACTGGATAAGAGAGATTGCTATGGTATTGCCTGGTCTTCTATTGATTTGAGGTCATAGCTGACCTAGAGGCGAACAACCTTAACCAAGGCACTGATATGTGGAACCATTGTCAGTCTATTATTAATAAAAAGGCCAAGGCCTCTAACCGTGTTGGACAATGTGATCTTGGAAGCCCCACTGTGATCTTGGAAGCCCCACTGTGATCTTGGAAGCCCCACTGTGATCTTGGAAGCCCCACTGTGATCTTGGAAGCCCTACTGTGATCTTGGAAGCCCCACTGTGATCGATGGCGACCTTCCAAAGACTAACGTCAAAACCACAGATAATTGCCATTGTTTTGTCTTCATTTAATTTTAGTCTGTTTGCATCCATCTATGCCTTCACTGACAGCGCTCCCCCACATCACCAACAGCAGCTGCACAGGCAGACGAATCAGGGCAAAAACTCATGTAAAGCACCGTGTCAACTAAAATTGCGAGATACACAATGGCTCTAGATAACTTTGCCAAGCTGGTTTGTATACACGGATAATAGGACGGGCCCTAAAACTGAACCCTGCGGTACACGACAGATACGGGGAGTTTCTTGACAATAACTCGCTCAGGCCTGTCGGTCAGGTAGGAACTGAACCAGCGAAGAGCAGTCTCAGTGATGCCAACCTAAAATTGAAGCCTTGAAAGGAGTATTTCATGGTCATTGACATCAAAAGCAGCGCTAAGATCCTGCAGGACTATGAGTGTCAGATCATCTCCATCCGCAATACAAGACATCATTCATAAAACGAAGTAGTGCTGTCTCAAAGCTGTGCAAATGTCGATATGCTGACTAAAACTTATCTAGAAGGCGATTATTATTAAGATGCCAGACAAGCTGATTTGACACAACTATAATGTATATATGTATATAAATAAACCGTTGCCTCTGTTGATTGAGATCGAAATGAATAAACATTATTATCAAGGACTAATAGACTTAAGTCTTCAACAACATTAATGAAAGAAATACGTATGCCGTCCATCCTTCCTCAAAGAACAATGTTGTAGATTATTTGGCTTTCTTCTGGCTATATTCTCAGCACTCTTTGGTGCAAATGTGGCCTCTGCTAACTGCAGATCACAATTCTGTACCCACGGCCTCATCCTCTGCAAAGTTTAGACACCACCGATACGCTTATATCAAGAGCAAAACAGTGAGCTGACGCATGAGGGACAGCCCCTCCTGCGCGTCAAACGCCTCATTGCACCGACGAGAGGCTCAGAGTCTCTGTGTATAGTATCGGTTACATTAAAATGAACAAAATACACCATTTCATGTTTCTTCTAAATTATATGTATAAGCTGTTCAAAGTAAGATATAACATTTAAGAACACTGGTTGATAATGCCTGAAAATAAAAAGAGTGTTTCGAAGCATACCTGATATAGCACCAATTATTGAGAAAACGATTTTGGCGAATAATTTATGTCAATGAGGATACCATTATCAGTGAGGGAGTGCACCATTATCAGTGAGGGAGGGCACCATTATCAGTGAGGGAGGGCACCATTATCAGTGAGGGAGGGCATTATTATCAGTGAGGGAGGGCACCATTATCAATAAGGGAGGGCACCATTATCAGTGAGGGAGGGCATTATTATCAGTGAGGGAGGGCACCATTATCAATAAGGGAGGGCACCATTATCAGTGAGGGAGTGCACCATTATCAGTGAGGGAGGGCACCATTATCAGTGAGGGAGGGCAACATTATCAGTTAGGGAGGGCACAACTATCGGTTAGGAAGGCACCATTTTCATTAAGGGTGGGCCACATTATAAGTGATGGAGGGCAACATAATCAGTGAGGAAGCATAAACATTTATTTAATTTTATCTATGACAAATAAATAAGATTATTAATCTATAACACCAAGATTAAATGACAATAAAGACATTATGAATAGAACATTTTGTCAAATTTTTGTCAAATAGGTATAACTTGAACCAATCGTGCATTTAGCCCAATTATCTGTTTATTTTTTCCCAAATATACGAGACGCATTCTGAGATAAACATATTTTTAGATTTGCACTTTAAAAAGAAAAAGTTTACAATAATAATTTGCAAATGTGACAATAAATTATTGTTTTACAATACATAAAGTTTACTTAACATTTTTTCTTTTTTTTCTAACAGATGAAATGTAAATAAGTGATACTTTATTGCAAACAGTCATGTGTAAAGTATAAATACATGTCCAGTGACAAAGTAATTCATAGACAAAACAAAAATGTTTAAAATTCCTATATGTTTTTAAAAGTGAAATTATTGTGTGCTAAATATAACTCATTTTAATTGTGTTTTTGTTGTGTATAGTTCATATATTTAGAATGCAAATTGAGACATTGACAAAGGGAAATAATATTACTTTCATGTTGTATTTTTAATTATAATATATCTCTCCATGCTATCATTTTTAGTAAACTTATGGTGCTCTATTTCCACAATTCATTTGCAGATGTTGTGTTAAGGAAGAAACTAATAGTTAAAGAGAAAGTTTCTAAGATATTCTTTATTTAAATGACTCTGTTTATCAAGTTTTTTTTATTGTAATGTAAAGAAAAGTCTGTCAGAAAATATGTTCACAAAAATGTAGACAATTTTGATTTCGTTATCAATTTATGTAATAGTTTAATTCTGCGTCTAAAAACCTAACATAAATATATGTTTTTTTAAACCAGGGGTCTCCAAACTTTTCAGCCAGAGGGCCACATCAACTATCAAACAGCAGTTTGGGGGCCGACGGTACACTGGAGGTCCCAATAAAAAAGGTTTAATACGTGGATGTTGTTTTTATTTATTAATTTAATATTATTGTATTCAGTTATTATTTAAAATTGATGCGTACACCTCACGTGAACACCTGTGTTAGTGGGAATGGTGAAAACATAACGTTCACGTAAACGGCGGCTGATCTTGGCAGGATACAAATACATTTTCGGGCCGTAGTTTGGAGACCCATGATTTAAACTATTAAAAAAATAATTAAATTAATTATTTGAAAAATAAAACGTGTGAAGTGCAACAAAATAAAATGAATTACAGTTTAAAAAAACGAAAGCTACAGAAAAAAAAACTACGAAATAATACAACATCCAAACAGAAGAGCATAAATATTATTGTCTATATATTTTTTTTTAAACCATCATTCTTTGTTTTTTAAATTTTACTTTTGTTCTCATATATAATCAGTTTGTTTCTTGAGTGCATTAAAAGAATGTTCATTTGTTATTAATGTTTTACAAACTTTTTGTAATGTAACAAACATAGGCCTATTAGACTATTGCGTTACAGTGACATTATAAATGTTGATACAATAAATAAACTATTTTTTCACATAACTTTTGAAGCTTTTTTTGTGTGTTTTTGCCTTTAGAACATATTATATATGTGTAATGGATTAAAATAAAATTAAATGTCTAACATTAAGAGTGGTAAGTACGTAAGCTAAAATTCATTAATTATTCAAAAAATGGATATAAATATGTTCAGATAGAAGTCTAGATTATTAATTGAACTCTTATGTGTGGAAGGGGTCGGAGCGAATGTTTAACCGTGAACAATGATCAGCTTGAGTCCACAGAATATCTATATATACTCAATGATGGCGTCAGTAAAGTATATCAGATTAAAAAAAAACTCTTTATAACCGTATAGTTAACATATAAGGGTGCCTTCAGTTAGCTATGACATATCTATTGTGACTTGTGATATAGTATTCACATTTCTTTAAATTCTTTACACACTGACAAATAAAGAATCAAGATTTTATTGTCTTGTGGAAAATGAATTGTTTTTGTTTACTGCCAAAAAATTGAATCTCTTTGCAAAAAAAATAGACATTTAATTTTCATTTAGCCTACTCTGTAAACTTTTAAAAAGTTAAAGGAAATAACAGAAATTATTAGAATTGTGTTAGGGCTAAGTTGTTTTTGTCAATATCATTAAAAACAAAAACACTTTAGTAAGAATACATTAAACCATAATTAAGAGAATAAAAAGAGGGTTAATATTCATTTAAAGCTAATATGATGAGCTTATAATATATATTAAAACTACTACTGGTAATACTATTATTAGTAACACAACTACTGGTAATACTACTACTGGTAATACTAATATTAGTAATACTACTACTGGTAATACTACTACTGGTAATACTACTACTGGTAATACTACTACTGGTAATACTACAACTGATAATACTACTACTGTTAATACTACTACTGGTAATACTACTACTGGTAATACTACTACTGGTAATACTACTACTGGTAATACTACAACCGGTAATACTACTGCTTGTAATACTACTGCTGGTAATACTACTGCTGGTATTACTACTACTGGTAATACTACTACTGGTAATACTACTATGTTAATACTACTACTTGTAATACTACTACTCGTAATACTACTACTTGTAATACTACTACTGGTAATACTACAATGTTAATACTACTACTTGTAATACTACTACTTGTAATACTACTACTTGTAATACTACTACTGGTAATACTACTACTGGTAATACTACTACTGGTAATACTACTATTGGTAATTATACTACTTGTAATACTACTACTGGTAATACTACTACTGGTAATACTACTACTGGTAATACTACTACTGGTAATACTACTATTTGTAATATAACTACTGGTAATACTACTACTGGCAATACTACTACTTGTTATACTACTACTGGTATTACTACTACTGGTAATACTACTACTGGTAATACTACTACTACTAATACTACAACTGGTAATACTACTGCTGGTAATAATATTGCTTGTAATACTACTGCTAGTAATACACCTACTGGTAATACTGCTACTGGTAATACTACTACTGGTATTACTACTACTGGTAATATTACCACTGGTAATACTACTACTGGTAATACTATTACTTGTAATACTACTACTTGTAATACTACTACTGGTATTACTACTACTGGTAATACTACTACTTGTAATACTACTACTGGTAATAATACTACAAGTAATACTACTACTTGTATTACTACTACTTGTAATACTACTACTTGTAACATTACTACTGTTAATACTACTACTGGTAATAATACTACTGATAATACTAATACTGGTAATACTACTACTGGTAATACTACTACTGGTAATACTACTACTGGTAATACTACTACTTATAATGCTACTACTTGTTATACTACTACTGGTATTACTACTACTGGTAATACTACTACTGGTAATACTACTACTAGTAATACTACAACTGGTAATACTACTGCTTGTAATACTACTGCTGGTAATACACCTACTGGTAATACTACTACTGGTAATACTACTACTGGTAATACTACTACTGGTAATACTACTACTACTGGTAATACTACTATTTGTAATACTGCTACTGGTAATACTACTACTTGTAATACTACTACTTGTTATACTACTACTGGTATTACTACTACTGGTAGTACTACTACTGGCAATACTACTACTAGTAATATTACAACTTGTAATACTACTGCTGGTAATACTATTGCTTGTAATACTACTGCTGGTAATACACCTACTGGTAATACTACTACTGGTAATACTACTACTGGTAATACTACTACTGGTAATACTACTACTGGTAATACTACTACTTATAATGCTACTACTTGTTATACTACTACTGGTATTATTACTACTGGTAATACTACTAATGGTAATACTACTACTAGTAATACTACAACTGGTAATACTACTGCTTGTAATACTACTGCTGGTAATACACCTACTGGTAATACTACTATTGGTAATACTACTACTGGTAATACTACTACTGGTAATACTACTACTGGTAATACTACTATTTGTAATACTACTACTGGTAATACTACTACTGGTTATACTACTACTGGTAATACTACTACTTGTAATACTACTACTGGTAATACTACCTCTGGTAATACTACCTCTGGTAATACTACTACTGATAATAATACTACTGGTAATACTACTACTAGTAATACTACTACTGGTAATACTACTACTGGTAATACTACTAATTGTAATACTACTACTTGTAATACTACTACTTGTAATACTACTACTGGTAATACTACTTCTGGTAATACTACTACTGGTAATACCACTACTGGTAATAATACAACCGGTAATACTACTGCTTGTAATACTACTGCTGGTAATACTACTGCTGGTATTACTACTACTGGTAATACAACTACTGGTAATACTAATATGTTAATACTACTACTTGTAATACGACTACTTGTAATACTACTACTTGTAATACTACTACTGGTAATACTACTACTGGTAATACTACTACTGATAATACTACTACTGGTAATAATACTAATTGTAATACTACTACTGGTAATACTACTAATTGTAATACTACTACTAGTAATACTACTACTGGTAATACTACTACTGGTAATACTACTATTGGTAATAATACTACTTGTAATACTACTACTGTTAATACTACTACTTGTAATACTACTACTGGTAATACTACTACTGGTAATACTACTACTGGTAATACTACTATTTGTAATACTACTACTGGTAATACTACTACTGGCAATACTACTACTTGTTATACTACTACTGGTATTACTACTACTGGTAATACTACTACTGGTAATACTACTACTGGTAATACTACTACTGGTAATACTACTACTACTGGTAATACTACTACTGGTAATACTACTATTTGTAATACTGCTACTGGTAATACTACTACTTGTAATACTACTACTTGTTATACTACTACTGTTATTACTACTACTAGTAATACTACTACTGGCAATACTACTACTAGTAATATTACAACTTGTAATACTACTGCTGGTAATACTATTGCTTGTAATACTACTGCTGGTAATACACCTACTGGTAATACTACTACTGGTAATACTACTACTGGTAATAATACTACTGGTAATACTACTATTTGTAATACTACTACTTGTAATACTACTACTTGTAATACTTCTACTTGTGATACTACTACTAGTAATACTACAACTGGTAATACTACTGCTTGTAATACTACTGCTGGTAATACACCTACTGTTAATACTACTACTGGTAATACTACTACTGGTAATACTTACTACTACTGGTAATACCACTACTGGTAATACTAGTACTGGTAATACTACTATTTGTAATACTGCTACTGGTAATACTACTACTGGTAATACTACTATTTGTAATACTACTACTGGTAATAATACTACTGGCAATACTACTACTGGTAATACTACTAATGGTATTACTATTACTGGTAATATTACCACTGGTAATACTACTACTGGTAATACTATTACTTGTAATACTACTACTTGTAATACTACTACTGGTATTACTACTACTGGTAATACTACTACTTGTAATACTACTACTGGTAATAATACTACAAGTAATACTACTACTTGTATTACTACTACTTGTAATACTACTACTTGTAACATTACTACTGTTAATACTACTACTGGTAATAATACTACTGATAATACTAATACTGGTAATACTACTACTGGTAATACTACTACTGGTAATACTACTACTGGTAATACTACTACTTATAATGCTACTACTTGTTATACTACTACTGGTATTACTACTACTGGTAATACTACTACTGGTAATACTACTACTAGTAATACTACAACTGGTAATACTACTGCTTGTAATACTACTGCTGGTAATACACCTACTGGTAATACTACTACTGGTAATACTACTACTGGTAATACTACTACTGGTAATACTACTACTACTGGTAATACTACTACTGGTAATACTACTATTTGTAATACTGCTACTGGTAATACTACTACTTGTAATACTACTACTTGTTATACTACTACTGGTATTACTACTACTGGTAGTACTACTACTGGCAATACTACTACTAGTAATATTACAACTTGTAATACTACTGCTGGTAATACTATTGCTTGTAATACTACTGCTGGTAATACACCTACTGGTGATACTACTACTGGTAATACTACTACTGGTAATACTACTACTGGTAATACTACTACTGGTAATACTACTACTTATAATGCTACTACTTGTTATACTACTACTGGTATTACTACTACTGGTAATACTACTAATGGTAATACTACTACTAGTAATACTACAACTGGTAATACTACTGCTTGTAATACTACTGCTGGTAATACACCTACTGGTAATACTACTATTGGTAATACTACTACTGGTAATACTACTACTGGTAATACTACTACTGGTAATACTACTATTTGTAATACTACTACTGGTAATACTACTACTGGTTATACTACTACTGGTAATACTACTACTTGTAATACTACTACTGGTAATACTACCTCTGGTAATACTACTACTGATAATAATACTACTGGTAATACTACTACTAGTAATACTACTACTGGTAATACTACTACTGGTAATACTACTACTGGTAATACTACTAATTGTAATACTACTACTTGTAATACTACTACTTGTAATACTACTACTGGTAATACTACTTCTGGTAATACTACTACTGGTAATACCACTACTGGTAATAATACAACCGGTAATACTACTGCTTGTAATACTACTGCTGGTAATACTACTGCTGGTATTACTACTACTGGTAATACAACTACTGGTAATACTAATATGTTAATACTACTACTTGTAATACGACTACTTGTAATACTACTACTTGTAATACTACTACTGGTAATACTACTACTAGTAATACTACTACTGATAATACTACTACTGGTAATACTACTATTGGTAATAATACTAATTGTAATACTACTACTTGTAATACTACTACTGGTAATACTACTACTTGTAATACTACTACTGGTAATACTACTACTGGTAATACTACTACTGGTAATACTACTATTTGTAATACTACTACTGGTAATACTACTACTGGCAATACTACTACTTGTTATACTACTACTGGTATTACTACTACTGGTAATACTACTACTGGTAATACTACTACTGTTAATACTACTACTGGTAATACTACTACTACTGGTAATACTACTACTGGTAATACTGCTATTTGTAATACTGCTACTGGTAATACTACTACTTGTAATACTACTACTTGTTATACTACTACTGTTATTACTACTACTGGTAATACTACTACTGGCAATACTACTACTAGTAATATTACAACTTGTAATACTACTGCTGGTAATACTATTGCTTGTAATACTACTGCTGGTAATACACCTACTGGTAATACTACTACTGGTAATACTACTACTGGTAATACTACTACTGGTAATACTACTATTTGTAATACTACTACTTGTAATACTACTACTTGTAATACTTCTACTTGTGATACTACTACTAGTAATACTACTAATTGTAATACTACTGCTTGTAATACTACTGCTGGTAATACACCTACTGTTAATACTACTACTGGTAATACTACTACTGGTAATACTACTACTGGTAATACTACTACTGGTAATACTACTACTGGTAATACTACTACTGGTAATACTACTATTTGTAATACTGCTACTGGTAATACTACTACTGGTAATACTACTATTTGTAATACTACTACTGGTAATAATACTACTGGCAATACTACTACTGGTAATACTACTACTGGTATTACTACTACTGGTAATATTACCACTGGTAATACTACTACTGGTAATACTATTACTTGTAATACTACTACTTGTAATACTACTACTGGTATTACTACTACTGGTAATACTACTACTTGTAATACTACTACTGGTAATAATACTACAAGTAATACTACTACTTGTATTACTACTACTTGTAATACTACTACTTGTAACATTACTACTGTTAATACTACTACTGGTAATAATACTACTGATAATACTAATACTGGTAATACTACTACTGGTAATACTACTACTGGTAATACTACTACTGGTAATACTACTACTTATAATACTACTACTTGTTATACTACTACTGGTATTACTACTACTGGTAATACTACTACTGGTAATACTACTACTAGTAATACTACAACTGGTAATACTACTGCTTGTAATACTACTGCTGGTAATACACCTACTGGTAATACTACTACTGGTAATACTACTACTGGTAATACTACTACTGGTAATACTACTACTACTGGTAATACTACTACTGGTAATACTACTATTTGTAATACTGCTACTGGTAATACTACTACTTGTAATACTACTACTTGTTATACTACTACTGGTATTACTACTACTGGTAGTACTACTACTGGCAATACTACTACTAGTAATATTACAACTTGTAATACTACTGCTGGTAATACTATTGCTTGTAATACTACTGCTGGTAATACACCTACTGGTAATACTACTACTGGTAATACTACTACTGGTAATACTACTACTGGTAATACTACTACTGGTAATACTACTACTTATAATGCTACTACTTGTTATACTACTACTGGTATTACTACTACTGGTAATACTACTAATGGTAATACTACTACTAGTAATACTACAACTGGTAATACTACTGCTTGTAATACTACTGCTGGTAATACACCTACTGGTAATACTACTATTGGTAATACTACTACTGGTAATATCCTGCGATTTTAGTTTTTTCATGACATTATCTAAATCTTCGTAGAATTTATCCACTTCTTGGTCTTCATAGTCTGATGTTGGAGCATAAGCTTGGACAATACCTACGTCGAAGGGCTTTCCCTGTATCTTAATCGCTATGACTCTGTCTGACACTGGCCAGTAATTTTTCACTGATTTCGATGTTTCGGGATCAAGAATGATGCCGACCCCTTTTTGGTGCTGTTCCCCTCCAGAGTATATCATGAAATAGCCATCGGTTGAAAACATTCCAGCTCCCTTCCATCTTACTTCTGACAATCCAAGTATATTAATATGGAGTCTTTTCATTTCTGCTTTTATGTTTTCCAATTTTCCCTTTTGCAACATTGTCCTGATATTCCACGTTGCTACTTTATGCGGTTTGCGGGTGCTGACAGTTGCCAGATGACGGTCTGGTTCCACCTGTCCCACATGGATGTCCATACCGAGCGAGGTGTTCTTCAGAACCCCATTCACGCTGTTAACTTGATTCTTTGATTTCTTTTGAGTCATGATTTTTTCTTTGCAGTCATTACTCACAGTAGGTTGCAATTGCTTTCTGTGAGGGCAGCTCCCATACTGGGCGGGTTGTCCTAGCCATTGTGCCTCAGGTGGCATCCTCTGCCTAGCACAGGTGAAGCGGTGACCAGTTCCTGAAATCTTTGTCAGCTGCTCACCACTTCTATCCATCATCTGCCTTCCATGATGTCACGTGACCCTGATCGGGGGGCTAAGCAGGTACTCCACCCCTGCCCATGAGGTGTCCCGCAGGCTAGCGGAGGGAAGGAGGTGCCTTACATCTCCTATTGATAGGGTTTACCCTATCCCGCCACCCATTCGCAGGATATCAAGATTGTAATGGGGGATTTTAATGCAAAGGTTGGCAAAGAGAAAATAGAAAACATCGTTGGTCCTTTTGGCCTGGGAGAGATAAATAGCCGTGGTGAAAGATTAGTAGAATGGTGCAAAGAACATAACCTCTTCATATCAAATACATGGTTCCAGAACCACCCAAGAAGACGATGGGCATAGAGTAGCCCAGGAGACAGAACAAGAAACCAAATCGACTACATATTGATTCAACACCGTTTCAGAAATGCTGTAAGATCATCAAAATCAATGCCAGGAGCAGACTGTGACAGTGATCATATCCCAGTCATATGTAATTTAAAACTAAAACTAATACAACTCAAGAAATCAAAAATTAAACCCAAACTTGAAACTAGCCTTCTAAAAAGAGATGATAATTTGAAAGAGTAGTTTACAATAGCTGTTAAAAATAAATTTGAATCACTTGACAACTTATGCGAAGTGGAAGAGAGATGGCAGGAATTCAATAGATGCATTGAGGTGGCGATTGAAGAAAATTTACCAAAACAAAACAGAAAACAACACAAGAAATGGATCACGACAGAAATTCTAGAACTCATGGAACATAGAAGATTGGCAAAAAAGGAAATATCAAGTACTAAATAAAGAAATAAAGAAGAAGTGCAACGAAGCTAAAGAAAACTGGCTTAATGAACAATGCGCAGAACTGGAAAACAGCAAGATTGAAAATAATAAGTTAGTACATGAGAAAATACGAGAAATATCTGGGAAAAGAAAAGGTACACATCAAGCTGCATTAAATCAAAAGAAGGAAATATTCTGTTAGACAAAGAAGACATAATATGCAGATGGGCAGAATATATTGAGGACCTATTTGATGATGACAGGAAAGAAAAACCAAGCTTAACCAAAAATATTGAAGGCCCACCAATATTGAAAGACGAGGTTGAAAATGCTATCAGGAAAATGAAACATGGTAGGGCCCCAGGGCCGGACAACATTCCAGTGGAAATATATGACGCATTGGGAGAAATGGGCATAAATGAAATAACTCAGCTTGTTAACAAAATATATGATACTGGTAAGATCCCCCCAAGCTTAAGCAGATCAATTTTCCTCACAATACCCAAGAAACCTAAAACAACAGAGTGTGAATCACACAGAACAATTAGCTTAATGAATCATGTCACAAAAATACTCCTCAGAATAATCATGGAAAGAATAAGAAGTAAAATCCGTCCTGAAATTTCAGAAACCCAGTTTGGATTCGTTGCAGATAAAAGCACAAGAAATGCTATTTTTACCTTATCTATGTTAATTGAAAGATGCATCCAGATGCAAAAAGACCTGTATCTATGCTTTATAGATTATTCTAAGGCATTTGACAAAGTCAAACATCAAGATCTATTTAATATATTACAAGATCTGGACATAGATGTTAAAGACCTCAGAATAATAAGAAATCTATACTGGGAGCAAGAAGCTGCCATAAGATATGAAGGGGAGTTAAGTGCATTCAAACCAATAAAGAGAGGAGTAAGACAGGGATGTGTTTTATTACCAGACCTCTTCAACATCTACAGTGAAATAATACTCCGGAATATCGAACACCTAGATGGTATTAAAGTTGGAGGAAAGAATATAAATAATCTGAGATATGCAGACGACACAGTACTAATAGCAGAATCAGAAAGTGCCCTGCAAACTATTCTAAATAAGGTGGTAGAAGAGAGCCGACTTAAAGGATTAACACTCAATCTCAGTATGACCGAAGTAATGGTAATCTCTAAGAAAACACAACCTCCAAGATGCTCTTTATCCAGTGAAGGTGAAAACATCAAGCAAATCAGTTCTTTCCAGTATCTAGGCTATACAATAACACAGGAAGGCAAATGCAACAAAGAAATAAAGAGAAGAATCGCATTAGCTAAAAACAGCTTCATGAGCTTAAGCAGTATCATGAAAAACAGGAATATCAGAATATGTACCAAATTGCGCATACTGAAGGGGTATGTTTGGTCTGTTCTTCTATATGGATGTGAATGTTGGACTATTGATAATGAAACAAGGAAAAGATTGGAGGCAGTAGAAATGTGGTTTCTAAGAAGGATGATGAGAATATCATGGACTGAAAAGAAATCTAATGCAGAGGTGTTGAAAACAGCATGTACCTCAAGAGAACTCATTAACACCATTAGGAATAGACAGATACAATTTCTAGGACACATCTATAGGAAAAATGGTATAGAAAGACTGGCTTTGCTTGGGAAAATATCTGGTAAGAGAGACAGAGGAAGACAAAGGCTAACATATGTAGAAAGCCTGAT
Organism: Anisus vortex; assembly: GCA_949126835.1. NCBI lineage: Eukaryota > Metazoa > Mollusca > Gastropoda > Planorbidae > Anisus > Anisus vortex. The sequence continues at coordinate 30,074,058 of OX421506.1, forward strand.
CGAATGGGCCACGAACAACAACATAAGTAATAATAACTTTCTGCAAAAAGCTAACAACAGGAAAGAATGGAGAGTCATGACCGCCGATGTATGTTCCAGACCTGGCACGTAAAGAAGAAGAAGATTAAGAACCTAAACGACTGATCCACCGAAATTGAGTCTAATACTGGATTTACAGGAACAATGCCAGCTTTAATTTGAATGATCGGTGCTGCATTGGACCCCTGGGTATAAGGACCTACCTGAAAGAGATAAATTGAACCACTTTGAGGAAAAAGGTCGACATGGTCGACATGGTCAAATTTTAAAGTATCACAGACTATTTTATGTACCTATAAAAGAGTCTGTAAAAAGATCATAAGCTGGAAAACAATCAAATGGTATTAAAGTTAAGGTAACTCGATGGAGACTGGTGATGGAAAAAAAAGATTATGTCAGAAACGTCGATAATCTAAAAGTTTTTAACCTTACATTGTTCCTTCTTCACATACTTCGTTAGGTTCTCAATGTAAGCTTACATTGATTCAATATGCCGCCGAAGTGGGAGAAAGGAGATTGTCAAGTCTTACCTACATGAATGTCTCCAGCTTGCAAATTTTAGACAGGATGTTTTCTGAATCGACTAGTCCATTTCAATTACACACAATGTCAATATCTAAGGTTCTATGAGACAAATAGTCCCAGCTTCCAATTCATGACATTTCTAGTCTGTTTGAGCATTCTTATATATTTATATAGCATGTTTCTCAATTTTTTTTTCTTATTTGTATACGTATATTAACATCTTTAAATTTTGTTTTTTAAATAAAATTAACACAAAAGACCTGTACATTGACCTATAAGCTTATATTGCTTTTATCATTTCTATTTTAAATATTTCAGAATACCTTTCAAGGGCATACCATGAATGCACATGTTTAACCGGAGCAGGTAAAATATATAGGTTTCAAATGTTTTCATCAACTATGGTGTTTATTGTCTGCATACCATTGTGCCTATCAAGAAAAAAAAATTAAATAAGACGATGTTTTTACTTCCTTTATTTTAAGTTGCATTTTCTGTCTGTCTGTCTGTCTGTCTGCAATCGTGGTGCAAAAATTGGCTTCGATTTTTCGACCACTTCCCGAGCTAAAATTTGGACAGCAGATTTGTGGCGCCTAACAATACATCCTATCAAATTTTCAGTTAAAACGACTTAATAATACTACACTTATGACAATATTCATTTCTTAAAAGGAAAGTATAAGAAATATTTTAATTTCGCGTTAAAAATGCCTGTGCAACTTTTTATACTTTTTCGGCGCAAAGCTAGAAAAAAAAAATTATGCGCTACGATTATTTTTAGAACAATTCATACGGAGTAAGGAGATATTTTTAGATTTGCGACACAGATATTTTTTCTGTACGTTTCATTTGCAGTAGTCAATCAATTATTTAATTACATGATGGTAAATTTAGTTTGCAAATAAAGGGAGAATAATGAAAACTTCGTTTTTATGGTTTTCTTGTTTTTAACTGTCAAAAGTACTTTTTTGTGCATTTTTAAGCATTTAAAATATGTAGGCCTATACAATAATATTAACTTAATGAGAGATATGGGTTATAATAGAATATAAATTTGCAATAATGCAACTTAAATTGCTGAAAAACATAAAATAGTGGACAATGCATTGAATTGTTACATAATAAAAGGAAATAATTAATTTTAATTAATTTATTAATTAATTTATCTCTTTTTTTATACCACTATACCCAATAATTTATATAAATATCAGATAAAAAGTTCCCTTATTGTTCAAATCTATTCAATCGGTGATTTAAGCTTGGCTGAGATTGCACGCATTACTCCTTTAAAATTATATGCTATTAGATGTTATTTGTATGTTGGTGTTTTTTTTCCAACGTTTATTCGGATTCTTCCTTTTAAAACCACATTGTAAATAAATGAATTACACACCAATAGATCGGCAACCTTTTTAATCACAGTGTGAAAAAGTATGATTTCTAATTTATTCAGCTGCCGTAAGTCTAAAAGTAAACCTGCTTCACAATCAATTTCTTGTAGAAGAAACTTAATTAGCCTTTTAGTGGGTTGTCCGCGTGCCATTAAAAGTCGCTCTGCGGGTCAGGTCTTGGCTCTTGTTAATATATTTCTAGGATTGAACGAACAACGTCATATGTTTGCAGACAACCAGAAAGTTCAATTCTCCCCAACAGTTACAATGTTACTGTTATATTGTTAAAATGTTAAAATCAAGAGGATGAACTCTACTTAGGTGACCAGCTACAGCCAGCTCAATATGTTGGGTATCAATATTGTAGTTGGTGTTTCCCTAACATTCTGACCCAAACTCTAACCAACAGTCTCCTCACGCGCCCATTTAGAAAAACTTGGTATCACAGTCTTGAATAAATCAAGATTAACCTAGTATCTTGGTTATTGTGCAAGTCTGATTAAGTTTAAAATAATGTAAAACGCTTAGGTTTTTTTCATTTTGTCTAGTTAAGGTTACCCTATATCATATTCATACGTTTCTCAAGAAAGAAAGTCATACATGTTTATATAGACTATAATGAAAATCTCCGTCTTTATTTGTTTATGGAAACCTATAGTCTAGCGACAGCTTGACGGATAGCCAGATCGAAAGTCTTGGTTTTAAAATCCACGCTATAAACCATTTTTTTTAAAACTCTAGCACTGGAGGGCATTTCAGTTTACTTGTCACTGATAGAAAAAAATACTGCGATGCTGCACAGAGCTAACCACACAATCCCCTTGTTTGCTACGGACGTGGTAACTGGTTAACTCTGCTTTTTTTATCTCTAAACGTCCAACGTATTCTGAATGATTGAAAACAGGTTACTTTATTTTCTATCTGTGTAATTTATCGATCTGTCTATTTGAATCCTTTTATTTCAGCTTAGTATATTACGGTATGTGTTATTTTTACTTTGCTTTTATCCTTGTAAATATTATAAAAGAATGATATGATGAGAGTAACTATTTAATATATTTCTTTTTTTCAGATCTGATATCTAATATTACTGGAATATTAAGAATTATTGGAATAAATTCTTCAGGTATACAACTACATTAACACTAACACAAAATAATTGTATATTTAAGGAAAGTGTTTTCCTTAATCAAAAGTACTAGCGTATTATAAAGTATAAGCAATATGAATTATATAATAAACACTGTTTTCAACGTTATTCCATTAGAGTCCTAGGTAATCTTTTTTACATTACTTAGTCCAACTAACCATTCATTGCATATAACAAAATGACTTAACATGTAGCAAAGAATATAAAAAGATTGATCGCTTGCTCTATTTTAGAGCTTAGCGTTGTCAGTTCTGTGCACAACCAAAAACGCTGTCATAGACGTGCCTAAAGACTTCCACTGTAGGTCTATACAACTTTCGATTATAATCTTAATTAAAGTTCTAATCGTATATATTACAGACGCTCCTTCTCTAAAGGCATTCTTCGACAATTCTACATTAAAGTAATGAAAAGACGAGATTTAAAAATGAAATTATTTTCTTTTATAAATACATAATTTAAAACTTTTAATTTACCTCTAATAAATACTTCGACAAATACTGGCAATTAGAATAGCCATAGTTTATAGGTTTCCATTGTTAAAATCTAAGCGAATTACTAAACCTGAAGTCTAGAGGACCATTTGTCATTGGAAATTCCAAAACAGAAGATTTCGAGTTATCAAATAGCAGAAATATCAAAGCAAGTGGTCGATCTTTTTATAACCTTGGCATGTTGCAACTGCTAGTAAATAACTTAAGGGTTAATGAAATATCGCTAATAGATTACTATTTAAACGAAAGTTTTATAACGTGTTATTTCTGTTAAATTTTCTCTAATGCCTTTCCATTTTATTATGTCTCTCAATAATTTGTCTCTAATCCTAAACAATTATGATATCAAATTATTTATTACTTACTTATGCCTCTCGCCCCACTGGGACATAGGCCGCAAACCAAAGTCCTCCAGATATCCCGATCCTCTGCCAATTTCTCTATCAGACCCCACTTAAGCCCTAATATCGCGCCTCTAGGTGTTTCTCGGCCGACCTCTTTTCCTTTTGCCTTGGGGGTTCCAAGTGAGTGCGTGCCAAGTGACTTGGTTAGCCGTTTTTCTGAAGGTGTGACCAATCCATTTCCATATATTTCCTAGATTGTCTGCTATGCTGCGTAAGTACTTAAAACTTTCCATTACGTCTAGTCTTTCTCCTGCTAGCACCATTGGGGAGTTTCTTGTTCCATTCACCTTTAGAACTTTACTTTTCCCTCTATGGATATTCAGGCCTAAACATGCAGAGTAGTTCGCTACATTGGTTGATTTCCCCTGCATTTGTTGTTGGGTGTGTGAGAGGAGGGCCAAGTCGAATTAATTGACTTAAGAAGATGTGTTGCCTTTAAGTATAAAAATATTCAGTTTTAATTTAATAACTAAAATATATACATTAGCAACCACCTATTTATAAAATCACAAAACGATAGTCACTCTATGAAAATAATGATTACTAAAAAAAAACACATTAATACAATATTGGTTGGATATCTAGTAATAGGTCACAATTTGTAACTATCATTAATTATTAGAGATAAAAATAATGCAAACAGTCTCTACATAATTATGACAAAAAAAGCATAGGCCTAATATTTTTTATAATCTATTATTATCGTATTCTATATTATTTATTAAAAAACGGCTTAGTCTTAAGAAAAAGAAAGATCGAAAGAAAAAATGTTTTTATCTTTCACTATAGGCCTAAGTTTAGGCTATTTTTTTTTTGAGAATGTGAACCCTTCTGGGAAGAATACAAGAACTATCTATCTAAATAGTTAAATAAAGTTAAGGTAAAAAAAATTAGATTATTTGAAATACATGATAGTTGTCTTTAAGTTTTGATCTTTATCTTTAGGCTATATAAATACTTTGTTAAAAATATAATGTGTACATCTATAACTCAACATTTGCATATGTTGATTGAGGACAAAATGACGAAACAGCACTATCAAAGACTAAATGACTCAGGCTTTCAACAACTCTACTCTAACGAAGGAAATATTTATCACATCGGTCCATTGTCGGTACGTGACGTTTTGGCGCTGCCGTTTTGGCGCAAGGAAATAATTGAGGTTAAAATTTATTTTTTTAAATAATAAATGAAACTAATAATAAATAATAATAATTTAAAACGATGCATTTTAATGTATATATAGGGCTATTAAACTTTAAAAACTTAGTTTTTTTTATATATGCATAAAGACTTATGTATCTTTTTATGGGTATAAAATGTTTATCTATATATTTATCTATTAATATATATGATATATTGTATGTCGTCTTAATAGGGAAGTTGTTTGTTGTTGTTTTTTGCTCCACACCTAGAACGTTAGGCCTATATGCGAAAATTACGCGTAGGCCTACTAGTTTTTCAATAAAATTCTAATAGTTACACTTTTTCATGAAGTAACTCAGTGGCCACACCTTTCAATTAACTTGACTGTTGAAAAATAATTGGGAGTGATTAAAACCAGGGTCAATCGTAGATGGTCAGAGAATTAATGATAACAATGGATGGTTTAGAATAGGCCTACTGAGTGGGTAGTAAAAAGATAAAAAGTAACTTTTTTTTAAAAATTTGGAATGGCCAATGAGGAGTGGTTATCGCGTCCAGTAAACAACGTGCGTACAAAAACAAATCGGTGATAATTATTGACGTTATCCAGATTGGTAGCGGCCAATAAGCAGTTTCAGTTGAGACAACTGTAAATAAGTAACTAAGAAAGGTTTAGTCCTCATTTCAATAAATATATTGTGAGTTGCCAAACACACATTAAGTGATTTTCATATTCATTGGATTACTGTTACCGTTTCAATATTTATTCAAGTGTTACTGTGCTGTGATTGCTAAGTTGAAATATAATTGTATCAAATACTTAAAATAAATACTATTTGTTTTCTTTAATATACAAAAAAAAAAAATTGTTTTCCTCAAATGAAGTTATTAAGTTACTTCTATTAAATGATGTCCTATGTTTGTATTCCATCGCGTCAAAACGTCCTGCGCCAAAACGGCGGCGCCGAAACGACCGTCGTGACAAAACAGTCGCGCCAAAAGGGTCGCGCCAAAATGGCTTCGCCCAAACGTCCTGCTTCGGTCTATTGTTAAGGGTACATGACCATAGCCTCTTCCTGAACAGGTATAGCCGAAAAACAACAGAGGTTTGTGATCAAAGTTTCCCTCTCCTGATGTGCCACCTACCAAAGCTTACAATCCCCTCCTGCCCAAAGCTAGTGGATTTAAGACGCCAGTGGCCCACCTTCAGACCTTCTCATGTCAGTTAAAACCTTGATCAGCCGAAATTCGGAACCAAGTCGTTTAAGAAGACCAGTAGCTATAATGTAGAAACGTGAGACGAAAGGTCATGGGGATATTTCAAGAGGATTTGGTGTTTATTTGCCATTTCTATCACCGGACGAACTAACTTTGGATAAATTATTATGGAAATGAACTATGATATACAAGAAAACAAAACAATGACAACTCTATAAACAGAACCACAATAATGCATCACATAACAATATCACAACTAAGTTCCAACAACTTTCTTTAATCTTTAAATTGTATAGGCTATAATGAATTCACTCATCCAAAACACTCTCCAAAATATTTGGTATGCCTTAACACACTTGATAAACAGTTTGAGCTACAATTCTAGTTTATCACAACATATTTAAATCTAAAACCGGGTAAAAAAGATCAAATGAGACATGAGATTTCAATAAAAAGAACAAAAACTTTTAAATAGTAGATGAAAAGGTTACTTTGTCATTATAAGTCAATAAGTTTGACCTGGATATGCTCATTGTTTCACTATGTTCGCTACATAGTTTGTGTGTGTTTGTGTGCGAGTGTACATATGTCTTTAGCAGCAAGAAATAGATCAAATGTAAATATTTTATTTCATGTTAACGTATACAAGATTTCTGGTATACTTAAGCTGTGTCATCGTTGACTATGAGGGTAGGCGCCATTATTTGTGAGGGAGGACATCATTATTTGTGAGGGAGGACCTCATTATTTGTGAGGGAGGACATCATTATTTGTGAGGGAGGGCGTCATTGTTTGTGAGGGAGGACAACATTATTTGTGATGGAGGACGTCAATATTTGTGAGAAAGGGCGTCATTATTTGTGAAGGAGGACGTCATAATTTTAGAAGAATGCCATTATCAGTGAGAAAGTGCGCCCCTTTCAGCTTAGGACAAAGAGACTATAAAATATAACCAGCAAGAGAAAGAACAAGCACAATTAATTGACATTTATTATTTCACTTACTGCTGTCACCTATTAAAAATAATGAAAATAATAAGCGATAATGTCGAGACATACGTGACAAAAAAGACATTAGGAATAGGATATATATATATATATATATATATAAAGGTTATTTTGTTGTGTATGTATATATATATATATATTTTTTTTTTTATATATATATATATATATAATAGTGCATTTAGTGCATTCAACCATTTTTTCCTAATGTATATGTTTATATATTTCTAAATATATGATACATTCTGAAATATATACCTGTACATAGTTTGAATAATAGTATTTTTTGTAGAAGAAAGTTGAGCATATTAATATGCAGATTGATATTGTTGTTTTTTTACGTTAAATTTTTGTTTACTATAATGTACATAATTTTCTCCTTTTATTACAGATAATGGTGAATTGTAACAAACAAAAATGATGTCAAACACCTAAGACGCATGTGTAAAGTGTAAATCATTCTTTGGTGTCAAAGTGCCGTATAGTTTGATACAACATTATTATGTTTTAGAAAGTTATATTTTGTACTATTTACAACTCATTTCAAAATGTGTGTAGATTGTATGGGCTTATAGCTTACACTTTTAGAGTAACGATTGAGACATTAATATAGGCCAATAATTTTACATTTATAATGTATTGCAAATAATACTATTAAATATCATTTATATTACTCATCTCTCAATACTATTGCATTCAGAACGCTCAATTCCCGCAATTCAGTAGCAGATGTTCGGATGATGAAGGCACAACAAACTCTATATTTAAACACTCAGTTCGACCACAACATTTAAAACACAATTGGACAATTTTTATTTAATCTTATATTTTTAAAATATTTACATTTTTCTGTCTTGAAGCCCGTGTTGATTTTTAGTTAAATAAAAACTATTTGTTGATTTATTAGCTTAGTTCTTTGTCTTTTTTAAATAATGGCATAAATTATAGAATAACTAAAAAATATGAGCTTTAGCACACTTAATTGATTTTCTTTATATACATAAAAAGCACAAATTTAATATAAAACCATACTTTTACATTTTATCTTTATGATCCTAATAGTATGTTGCTTAATTATTCGTACACAATCATTTCTTATCTATTGTGCATTAACATATTATCTTTTGTTTTTAACATTTTTACAATTATTTTGTAATGTATTCAACATGTATGAAATATATGGTTTTTGAACATTTTTTTATGATGATACAAATAATCTTGAAATAAAGAAAATTTATGTTATAAGTTTAAAAGAATTTGCTTTTTTTTTTTTTTTTTTTTTACATAGACCAGTCTATGTAAATCTTTTAATAATAGACTAATTGAAACAAACTGGTGAAAGCTTAACTGGCCCCATGGATCAATTTGATTTGAGGGAATACTTTATACTTTAAAAAACAATTCAACAGTTGTGTATATAGTGGAGAGTTTTAAAGCTAAAAGTAAAGCTAAGGGACCATACAAATAGTTTTCGCTTTGCTGATGAACTATATGAATATGGCCTAGCAGTCAGCAAAGATCAACAAAAAGATTTCAATGTCAAACTGACAAAAAAAATCTAAGGCGTATGTCATGGAAATAAACCCATAAAAGTAAAGCTATGTCATTGAAAACAAAAAAATCGAATCTGAAATGACAGGGTCAGAAATAAGCTTTGAACAGGTCTCCTTCTTCAATTATCTAGGCTATTACGAAGGCTTAAAGCCGGAAATTCTTTGCTGATTTATAATGTCTAAAAAATAAAATGTCCAGAACATGACAATGTTAAGTGGTGGGTCCTGTTGGTGACTAACCACGCCATCAGTCAAGCTCTGCAGAAGTTCCGCCTTCTACGAGCACAATAATCCTGACTGATGCCTTGTCGGTGCTCTAGGTTACTGAGAACATGAGCAACTGGCCCCCTCAGATTCAGAAACTTCTACTGGCTTCAGATGATCTAAGCCAGTGCTTTGGAGACCGCGTGCTAGTGCAGTGGGTCCCAGGCCATACAGGCCTACCTTGAAACATAAAGCCAAAAAAGGTGGGCTGAGCACACTCACCTCTGAGGAGCCAGGCATCACGCCATGCTCCTTTGAGAATTTTTAAGGCCCGTATAATGATTCAGAGGTGTGAGACTGAAAGATGGAACGATAGTTGGGACAGTTCTGACAAGGGTCGAGAGGTCTGGCGGCACCTGCCCCGCACAAATTGCATCGACTCATGGTGGCGGCTAAATAGGTCGGAACAATCTATCATATCACAATTCCGCACTGGCCACTGCCTCATCGCGGCATAATCTTACCTCGCCAGGTTCCGACCTGACTCCAGGTGTCGCCACTGTGGGGAAGAGGAGGAGACATTGGAGAATATCCTGCGGGAGCGCCCCCCATCTCGTGAGATGGGACGGGTGACCCATTTTCGACTGTTCTCTACTGAGATATAGGGTCTATGCGGGCTCAGACTCACGGCAGACTTCTTGACCAGAGCTATAAGGGAATAATACTCTCAGTTCAATCGGAGTCTCAAGACTAACCATACCGATAGGCCGTTCCGCGTCACAACGGATACAGTCTCCGCATTACATTCAACACACTTCTTCTCCCCACCTGCGGAACGACCCTGGATAATTAACATGGTGATTCGCCAGTATGTCTATACCTGTAGGCTACTGTTGCCCGGTAGCACACACGCCAGACTATAGGTCTGTACATCCAAGCACTATAGCGTGGTTTGAGACGGACTGCTGCGCTCATTACCTACTCCCCACCGAGTCTCGGAGTCTCTCGTTTGCGCAATGATTCTCGAATGCGCAACAGGGGCTATCATCTAATCACTAGCCCAACGTTGTAGGTCTAATTTTAATAGGTCTAATTTTAATGGGAGTTCGCTTAAATCATCTCTCCCTAAGGAGGTGTCTAAAAGTAAGTTTATTCTCAGTTATTCCGTGTGCACACTGATCTGAGTAATTAAGACCATTGCAATGGCTATTCAGTAATTAGTAAATATATTCTTTACAATGCAGACTAACATAGAACATCTATCCAGTACTGATCATTGTAAGTGATTGTAATCAGGCAAGGTTATTTTACTTGTAGCTTTCATACCGGCTACGGAGATGACTAACGTACCATAATTTTCCAAGAAATGTTTAAAAACCGACTTTTATTGCAATAATTTTAAGACTTAGTGCCTCAACAATGTTGAGTTATTTTATTGTTTATATCGCCGCGCGATTATAGTTAATTAAATTGCATTGCTATTTCCTATGCATTTAACGAATAAAAGAATAGTTTGTTTTGTAAACCAGCTGTTGCAAAAAAAATAGTAAAACGTACACTAACGAAGACTTAAACACTATTTAATACATTGATATTTCTCCCATAGACCTTGTCTGTGACGTGTTATGTTACTTATGTATGCAAGTACGCATGTCAGGCAACGCCCACTTTTCATGACAACTGGGGTCAGAGTAAAACATTTAAAACAACTCATTACACTACCTATATTTTTTCAAAGTCAGCAGAGGAGTTAAGCAAAGTTGTGTACCTACACTGTTTCTCTTAGTTACATTAGATCAATAACTGTAAGCTTAATATAATTTTTCGAAACTAAATCAGGTTTATTTGTATTTAAAAGAAACGGAAATACCCGAAATTATATTGCCAACCGAACAAAAGTACATTTAGATCTGTTCTGAGCATTTTCATCGAATTATAAATAGTAGGGCCTACATTACATTGGTTAACATCAAAGTTTGTACAATTGTTTGTTTAAAACTCAGATTGTCCTCTCTTAAATATAATAATTAGAAATAAACAATTAATCAGTTAATAACTAAAGGAATTGTCTAGCCTACTGGCAGTTTACGTAGTTATGGTAATGATAAGCTTAGTGTAAGACCACTGTAAGATAGTAAATTAGGGTGTTAATACATATTTTATTTCACCAATGATGACTTATGAACTTGTTTGGAAAGTTGTGCTTTATATTATTCTTAAGGAAATTAAGTGGGTTTGTTTTAATTTTAATACAATATCATGATATTAAAATATGTTCTAAAACCAAAATATATTTTATGCATTATGTAAAAAAAAAAAAAAATGGAAAAATCCGAAATTAGGCATAGCCTATATATTAATTTAAGTAAAATTTATTAGCGTTGAGTTATAGTGTAAAGATTGTCCATGAAGTTAAATATCCGAGTTTTGTGACTTCTGTCTAGGGTGTGAACAGTGCCCGCACATAGAAAGGGGCAGAGGAGGGCATATGCCCGGGGGCGACACTTTCAGGGGGGTGGCAAGTGTAGTCTAAATATAGCAAATATAGCACTAAACAAGCAATTACAGTATGCAAGGGGACGGCGCTGAAACTTTTGCCCTGGGGTGCTACATAAGCTTGTAAAGGCTATGGGTGTGGGGACACTATTAAATAATACACTCAAACATCTCATCCTATGCTGAAAGAAATATATAATGCTTGAGCTTGTATACAATAATATCAATCAACGTCACATGTTATAACTTTTTTATGGCTACGAAAAACAAAAAAATAACTACACTTTTGTGTACATCATACATAAAGTAATGCAGAAGATGCTAAAAATAGATTTCCTCGATGTTGTCAGAATGCAAAAGAAAATGCATAATACCAGAAAACTAGAAAGCTGTAGAGGGTTTTCTTTTTCAGCAGCCGATCGTCATCTATGTCTGTAGTCCATTCTGGAGAGAAACAATCATAATACACTTTATCATAATAAATAACTATCAATACAATTGTACCAAAATAACTAGATGCCATAAAAATATAAATAAATTACTTTGAATGAATTATTAAGACAATTTTAAATGCAATACGCAAATTATATAAATATGCTTTACACGTATAATATGTTTTATGTTACACACATATAACAAGTCTTTATAAATAAAACTGATGTTGATGTGTTGATAACAGCCTGTAACACAAGTCAACGGAAATATCTACATCATAATGAATAACTTATCAATATATAATAGCAAGTAATGTTGGTAGCTGTTTAGAGTTTGGTAATGACTTAGCCTATATATTAACTTTAGCATCAAATCCGCCAAACAAAAGAACCGCTAGGTACACATTTTATATAAATGGCAAACGATTGAATTATCCGAATGCTGAGAGGTGCTTAACAAAAGGCAAGACACGATATCACTGTAAATGAATAATTATTATGTATTTATATATTCATACATTTACGTTATAGGACAAACACCTGTCTAAATTAAAAGAAATGTCCTTTGGCCAATAACCGTCTGGGCGAAAAGGGACATATCCAGAAGTGGGGAGTCAGCAAAAATATAGTGTTATTTGTGGAACTTAGAGTTTGATTAGTTCCTTTAGAAAGAACGACAAAGTATGGTCACTTGATAACGGTATTCCACTCAGGCTCTCACTGCGAACCAATGGAGCCGACGCAGGATAATTGCTGCAGTAGCGCCTTGACTTACTATTAGGCCTATACAAAATGCTCAAAAGGAAAGTAGCAATTTCTAATAAAAACAAACAAAATATCAAACATTTTAAAATGTATCAAATAATCTCTTAAACGCGTAAACTCCCCGTGACCAGCGAATTGTAATATCTTTTCTGAAAACAAATTCAGTAAAACAAACACGGACTAGAAATATGAAATGCCATTTACAAAGTTTGAATTATATTTCTTTTCATTAAGCCTTAAATAATAAAAGAACATTCTCAAAGTTTATGGGTTTTACAAACTGGTAAGCAAAAATAGGTAACCTTTGAAAAATGTAAAATATAGGCCTACCATAATCAAGGTAGATCTGCATCACTACTATCACCCCTTACGGCAGGGATCGGCAACCTTTTGATAATAGTGTGCCAATGTAGGATTTCTAATTCATTCAGCGTGCCAACAACCTAAAATCATCCCTTTCTATCACTCGGTTTCTTGTATAAAAGATTTGAAATTGCTTTTTTGTGGGGCTTCCCCGTGCCATTGAAAATCGTTCAGCGTGCCACAGTTGGCACGCGTGTCAAAAGTTGCCCACCCTTACACTACAGTTTGATAATTGCAACTTTATAATAGAGTAGTGCTGTTTTTAAAATTGTTTACATTTGTGTCCAGTGGATAAGTGGCACATATATAATGTTTATAATTTCTTGTTAAAAATTAGCGTCCTATTCTGGAGTAAGTAGGAATTGTAAATTCAGTAAAACAAATTTCCTTGCGTTTAATTGCACTCCGACGTTTCTTTATGGTTCAAAAATTGATAATACATCTTTGATTTGGCCTGTTTATGTTTTATAGATGAGAAATCTAAAGGAGTTGAAAGATATAGTTACAAAACTAGACATTATAAAAGAGATAAAGGAGCCATTGCAAAGTCTTCTAGATGAAATTAACACAGTAAGTGTCATTTTTTTTTTATAGAGATACAATTTTGTCATGATTCTTTGGTCTATAGGATTTGTATAGTAAATAGTAATTTGTAGTTGTTTTTTTAATATCATGTCTGTCTATTATTATTTTATCATTGAATTTAACACTACTCTTATTAAATTTATTTTAATGACTAAACAAATTTTATTTTTCTTATTGGTTGTTTTGACTAGGAAAAATCACTTTTTTAAAATGATCAAACATTAATAGCTTTAACATGCGTTTCATTTAAATTAAACATCTGTTGCATTTTAAGCTTTAACATTATTACTTTTAGTTGTTACAACAAGGACATGAATGGATTGACAGCGAAGTAAAAAAAACGTACCAAGAAATGAAAGAACTCCTAGATAGTGAAATGGCCAAATTCCTCAGACAATGCTTTTGTATAGCAAGTAAGATAAATCGATGCTTCCTTTAAAATTTATGTAAGTCTTATAATACAAAAAAGAGCATGATTTGTTTTAAATATATATTCAAATTTATATGCAAAATGTCTCAATATCTACCAGTAAAGTATTCGTCGGACCGAATTGATCCATAGGTCCGATGAAGCAGCGTTCACGAGTTTCGGTGGCCACGGCATACTAGGTGATTGTGGGGCCAGCACTATGCACAGCCGCCTTTACTTTACCCCAACTAAGGCCAGGTACCCATCAGAGCTGGGTAGACTCATGGACACCCTCCAGACCCGGGAAAAAATCCTAGCCTGCACCAAGATGCGAACCCGGGACCTTCGGTTCGCCAGTCGAACGCGCTGCCGCTCGGCTACCGTGCCACATTAAACCAGTGCTATATATAATTTAAAAAAAAAAAATGAATTTTATTTTACTTTTACATTTTTTCAGTATCTCTAAAAAACAATTCGGTACAATTTAAATTGAATGCAACTTAAAAAAATAAATAAATTTTTATCTATTTCAAAAAATTGTTAATCATCTGTAAGAACTCTATTTTTAAAAAGTTGTTTTTCTTATGTAGCAAATGTTTTTATATTATGTAGATTACTTTATAATAATAAACAAAAAAAATATGTATATTATTGATTTTAATGCGCCTTTTTCAGATTTCTCTTTTTTTTAAACATATATCTTAACGTTTCCGTACAGATCTTCCATAAAAGTTTTAGTTACGGTACCATCTGCTGTTCCATTTTACTTTATAATAAAATTAAAGTGAGAACAAATGCATATTAACACTCTTTCTTCCCGCGTGGCATTCGGGCATGGAATGGGTTGCCTGAACAAACCATGAAAACCAGTATTATAACATAATTTAAAATATTAATAAAAATGCAAGACTAGACTTGGACCACGGATGCGCGTAGGACGCAATAATCTTCTTTATAAAAGAAGCGTCTGTAATGTATAAGTTAAGATAACAAACGTTTCTAGCCTTTTTCACTATTTTTCCAAACTTAAAAAAAAAACAACTCACTTCTCTAAAATGTATAAAATCGTTAAAATCCCTCTCTAAATATAATATATTTTATGATTAGATTTATTACACAACATATTATATATCAATGTAATATTTTTTTATGTTCTACTGATAAACTTTGTTATCTATAGGTAATGGACATGAGAAGTTTTCTGAGACAGCACTTACAGTAGAACAACTTGACCAAGCTTCTAATTTTGTATCTTTAGATGTGGCAAGTACCAGGAGTACAGGTAAAATCCTCAAAGCAAAATAGAAGAATGTTTATTGTTTTATTTTACCACAATGTATGCAAATTATAAGAAAAAATTATCCACATATTCAAACATTTTTAATAGTTCTGTCAATTAGTTAGAGTATGTTTTTCTTGATCTATGTAAAAGATTTTACTGATATACACTTTTAATAAATTGCTACATTTGTATCCAACCAAACAGATGGCAATGACAATGAACACATCTTAGGACAAATAGAAGTACTTACTGCAAGCATTACATCACATGCAGAAATGTTGCAAACATTACAACATAAAATTAAAAACCAAGAAAAAAAAAGTTTGAAATCAGTTTCCAAACTACAGCAACAGACGGAAGTAAAATGTGAAGAAATAATGAAAGAACTTCACGAAGCCAGCAATTTTTTATGTCAAATTTGTTTGAGGAACTGAACCAGACAAAAGATCAGATCCAAGATAAAAAGGTCATAAACTGTGTTCAAAAATAGTGTATTCCTTAATAATTAGAAAATTAAAATTTAATTGATATTAAAATGTTATAATTAGAAGGTAGATATTGTCTTTCTAATACAATATATTCATTTATATGTTTTAATTCAATTATTATTCAATTATTATTGAACTTACCTGTTTATACCTACAATACTTTTTACTTTTCTCTACTCTAGATTCAAGAAATTTCTCAAAATGTTGTAAATTATTTAGAGCTAAGAGATTCATTTGGTAAGTTTATTAGTCAATATAAAATAAGTATTTGACAATGATGAAAAGTAAATAATAATATTAGTAAAAAATGTTACTATAATTTTAACTGTTAGATATTTTTCTTTAATATAAAAGATGCAACCTATTGTCTTATTGTTTACAATTTTAATCCAAAGCAAAAGAAAAGGAAAAAGTTCAGATTCTCAATAAAGAAATTAAAAGACTTACAGATGAATTGGGTTTGTTGTATTAAACATTTAAGTTTCTATGTCATTGCTATAAAAAAAAAGTATATACATAATTCAATTTTATTTTTTTCTAATATAATTAGGCCTACACATTTAACACTAGTCTGAACTAATATGCAATGAGCATATATATATATATAATATCATCAATATATTAATTACAGGTCTAGGAGCCTATAGCAAACAAACTAATAAATATATGTATATATAAACAATGGCAATGTTATTCATAGTTATTTTTTGGTTTGATATATATTTACATTTTTGTGATTTTGTTTTCCAGTTTGTAGAAAAATCTATAGATGAAATTAAAACAAAAGATTGTGAAATATTTGAACTTAAAGAAGAGCAAGGTTAGAGCCAGATTAAGAATTTGCTATATAATAATACTGTGTGACCGATTTGTTGCATAAGGCTGTAAGGGCAGCAGTTTCATGTTATCATGGAAACAACATAGTATAAGATTATGTGGCTAGCAGAATGTCTCCTTTACATTTCCCAACTAATGTCAGGTACTGACAGAGCTGGGTAGACTAAGTTGCTAGGCTAGAAAACTGGTTATGAGTTCCTGAGACAACCCAGCTCTAATAGGTATTTGATGAAGTATGGTAAAAGAAAAGGCAGCTGAGTCTTGTACTGGCCACGCAATCCTTAAGTAGGTCAGAAACAGGTTAATACTGTTCATCGACCCAATGAATGAATTTGGCTGACAAATTTTATTCAAATTCTAATTGCAATTTTTAAAAATATAAATAGGTGATGACTATGGTTTACTTGCACCTTAACATAAATAATTTTAACACATTCACCCTTTGGCTCATTGTCTATTAGTTAGACTGGCAGAAACATTAAAGTTTGAATTTTTCAGTTAATAAAGAATAATGGTGTTGTCATAATACAATGTGATTTTATTAATTTAATGTGTTACAGTAGAATTGAAGTGTGCAAGCCACTCACAACTAAACTATATCTCTTTTTGTCTACTATTAAATATTAAAAACATACAATTCTTCTAGCTCTTATTATGAACATCAAAAATAAATAAATATTATTTTGTTCACAGTTTCTGTCAAGGAAATGTTGGCTACTCAAGAAAGTAAAATCAATGAATTAAATACAGAAAACGGTAATTTCACAATACTGTAAAAGAATTCTAAACATATTGTAATACATACATAAATTTATATACATCTCTGTATATATTTATATATACATGGGGGAAGACAGACTTTTTTTTCAGGGTGGGCTGATTGTTCGCATTACAAACATTTCTAAAATTATTCACGTATTTAACACATTTAAAAAAAAACAGGAGTTTAAACAAATTATTTTAGTTATTTTCAACAATTTCAGTAGAGGTGGGGGGGGGGGCTTAGCCACCTCATGGCTTCACCCTTGTTAGTATGGCCTATCAGTTCTATTGCAGGTGTTGCTAACAAATGAAGCAGTTGTGGGGTCTGACAGCACGTTTTTGTTTGGCCCTGGAGATTCCGTTGTTTTCCACCAACTGTGCCCCGGATGACACAACATTTCACCACCTGCTTCTGTCGGCTGCCATTTCCTCCCATCTGTCTGGGTCCACGTCTAGTGTTTTAAAGGTTGCTTTCAAAATATCTTGAAATCTTTTTTTTTTTTTTTGGGTTCTTCTTTTACCATATGCGAGCTTGCCAAATAGGCAATATATAATCCGACATTCTCACTAAATGAACAGCCCAATGTGCTTGAGATTTCAGAAGCTGAGTGTGAATGCTAGACGAGCCTGCCCTGAGAAACACGTGTCTGGGTCCTTATCTTGCTAACATATTTTTAGTAATTTGGGAAGATAGCCGACATGGAAGTGATTGAGTTGTTTTGCATGCCTACTATACCCTGTCTATGTGTATTGTAGCACTGTATACTTTTAGCTTGGTCTCTAGACGGAGTCCTGAAGGCACCCAAATGTGATACTATATGATAAGTTAACATATAAAGAAGTCCAATGTTGGCTGCCATCAATGTTCTATGTCAGTTAATCTATAGAATTTTAAAGAAAGATGTTCAAGCAAATGGTAAATTGAAATTAAATTATTATAACCCATAATTGTCTATTATCATAGTTCTAACAGTTTGAGGCATAACAATTTATCAGTTTGTAAACATTAATCTAAATTCACAAAGCTTTGTCTGATCAGACACAGCACTGGCGTTATTAATTTAAACTATATTATTTATAATGTTTTCTTTCTAATGAAAATTGTCCATTATTATTTTAGGAGAAGCACTGGAAGCAATGCGTGAAACGGAAACAACTATTATACAACTTCAAGATGAATACGGTAAATTCATTGTAATGTTTTTACAATGGAAAGCTGATTAATTTAACAATTCTTCAAAAGTTAGCTATATAACCAAAATAGAAATTTGCATTGTATTCTTCCTGAACTTAATATCATCTTATCCACATTTACTTTTAAATACAATCTTTTTTTCAACACAAATAAGTTAGCTATTATTATGTTTGTCTTGTCATAATCTTAACAACTTTTTGCCAGCAAAGAAGCTGAGAAAAAATAAAGAAAAAATAAATTGAGCTTCTTAGGTTTCCCTAACAAAATGAATAAATGGCTTCATGATAAGTTCATTTTATATTTCAAACGAGAAAATTCATCTAGCAGTACATATTTCTATATAAAAAATAAACAGATGATACAATCATTAAAGTAGAGTAACTGATTAGTGAACAATGTCATAATATGACTACCAAAAAGTAATGCTCATTTAGACTAGTGTTGTAGCATTTTCTATTTAAGGATAGGGACGGCAGTGAAATTGATCTATATGTCAGAAAATTCAATTTTTAAGCTTTTGTCTAAGTTGCATACTTTAACTATTCCTGGATCTAAAAAATTTAGTTCGGAAATTTTAGTAACATTATTTAAATGTAAAAATTGCATTTGTAATGGGTACAGTTTGTATCTTGGGCATTTATGGTCCAGTTAGCTTTCTTGTAGTTCCGGAACGTTTTTCCTCTGTATCTTGCATCCACCTGATCTTCCTATGTTGATTAGGAAGGGTCTATAGTCAATGCCCACATTATCGAGCACTCTGTTTTTTTTGTTGATTTATGATGTCTGTTGATAAAGTTCATATTAGTGTCACATCTGGTCTGTTGGTTATATCAACTGAATAAGAAGAGAATGTTGAAGATGGTCGCCGGTGTTTTCGATTCCTACAAATGAAACCAAATGGATTCTTGACGAGATATTATCGTGGATCGACAGGTTTCATTACAGAGGCTTGTACACTGGCGCACGTGATCCAATTTTTGTAGGACTATGATACCTGTAATCAAGGGTGAAAGCTCTTGTGTACCAAAGCAGCCGTTTAAGTAATTCTGGTTTGCCCTTTTCCTCTTTCCGTCATGCCTTTGAAAAGTGCCTTCATTTACCACTTTTGGCAAAGTTGAACGGGTATTGTGACTCTTGCAACCCATGGCTAGCTCTGCAGGATTACGCCATGTAGCTGTAGCAGAAGTTGAACGGTGAATCATCAACGCAAACAAAGGGCCGGATTGAGCAAGAATCTTTTTTGCTTCTAGAACAGCAAGTTTAGCCCCACCGTTACTTTGTGGAAAGTAAGATGTGCCCGTAACATGAACGACGTTCTTAGTTTCACCAAACTTTTGAAATTCCCCAGATGTGAATTGGCGTTCGTTGTGGTCGACTACTGTTTCAGTATTCCCTGATGAGCGAATATTGATTTGAATTTGGAAATCACGACTTCTGATGTCAAGCGCGAGAAGAATCAAAATCTTGGGGTATTTATTGTAGTAGTCAATCACGACAAGATAGTTTTTACCTTTAAATTCACATATGTCGGCACCAAAATTTTGAAATGGTCTGCTGGGATGTCGTGTTGACATGATGGGCACTTTTCTGTAGGTCGGTATCTTTTGTTCACAATGTTGGCATGAAGAAACATGCTGCTGGACTTTGCCGCTATTTCCTCGTCCCCAGATAGTTTGGTTTGCTCTCTCGTGACATTTCGTGATGCCCAGATGATCATCATGGATTTGGCTTAAAATTATTTCTGCTCTTAGTGAATTTGGTATTACTATCTATGATCCTCTGATGAGCATACCTTGATGAACGCCTAATTCAGAGCGCACATAATAGAATTCTTTGAGAGATTGTTCAATATTTTTCACATATCTAGGCTAGCAGCCCTTTTCAGTATACTCAATGACAGTTCCAATCATTTGATCTTTCTCTGATTTGTTTGCAAACTGTAAAAGATTCGTATCGGACGCCGGCCAAGACATGCGTGAAAGATTTTAACCTGAATGAGGCGATCCACTTCTTTGTCAGCCCCAATGTTTACTTGTTGTGGGCTGCGCAACTGTATATCAGCAAGGATAAGCTGTGCGCTAGTTATGTAAGTGTCATGAACAACGCTCTATTATTACTACTATTTCAAATTGTCATTGAGATGATTGTCGAGAGGTAAAGTTTAAAACGTATTGTTTAGTTTGTTATGAACTTTAATAAATCTTAAGCAGAAAGCTAGACTGCAGTTCGAATCAATTTTCTGCGATAAAAGTGAACTGCAGAAAATAACTTAGTCTAGTTGTTGAGATTCTTTACCATCTTGAATGAATAAAATTTATCACTGTTAGGACCAAATGTAACACGATGTTTTAATTTGTCTGAAAAGATTCTTTAAAATAAATTACGATGATAATTTCTGTGATAGACAGTTGCACAAACTAGCTAACTATATTTCAAAGTACTTTCCAAATCTATCTGACACCACATTAGCACTAACATAGGCATAGTCAAAATTAAAGATGTTCCTGAGACACAACATTAGACTAGTTCATTAAACTAACAACGATGCAGCGAAAACGGATTTCTCTACAATGACAATTACAAATTTCTGGATCAACTGTTTGCAGCCATTTACTATTTTGCTAAAACCGTGCTGCGCCTTCTTCCATTTCAAAAGGTTTTTCATCTTATTGTTTATCAAGTCAAATTACAGAAGTGACTTGTTGTGGAAGATGATCTTTGTTGTATTCTTGCAAAAACTGTCTCGATAATTTCAGACACGATGAGAAAGACGCAATCTCAACAGTTGTACTGACATTCGTATTGTAATTATATATAGGCCTATATATATCTCATATTATATACTACAAATATTTTTTAGTAATCTTTATGCTATATTTATGTTTAATTTGTAGCACCCTGCATATATTTTACATTACATATCATAACAGTAGCAAATCATAGTTATAAGGTAGCGAAGACAATAATTGTATGATGGGGGGGACCAAAATATGAGAAGCTATATTAGATGTGGCGGCATTAAGAAGGTTAGGAAACACTGCACTTAGCCAACCAGACCAGGGGAAGAGCTAGAAAATGGCGCCCAGGGCAAGGGTTGAAATAGATGCCTATAATTTTAGTTTTTATTTATTATAAGTAAGGGCTGAAGAAAGTTTTATCTTTTTTTCAGGTATGTGGTTGGGAAATCATACATATCTGAGATCCACAAATTTATGACTATTTAACAATAACAAATATACTGTTCCTACACTTATGAAAGCACACACACGCACACACCCATTCGTCCCCCATTTCACCTACCTTCCTCAGACAACAGCAAACATTTAGCGTTCACACACCAAATAACATGGCAAATTAACTTCCAACATCATTTTTTATTCTTTGTGTTTTGATACATTTTGTATTTGCAAATGTGATGGGATAAAAGCAAGCTGTTAATTAAAATATTTTCAGCTTTATTATCAGTGCAATCTTCGTAAGAACATATTCCCTCAGGGTAATATGTAGAAACTATTTGACAAATAGATATATAAAGCTTTGTATTATACAAGACTCTTTTAATCGTTGTGAACTGAATAAATAAGTACAATTATTTAAATTTAAACTACTTATCTCTATCACTCGAAAGCAATGTTCCTTAAAAATGGACCTGAAGCAGAACATAATTTAAACATTTCATTAATGCAATTATAATTGTTGAAATATTTTTGAAATATTTCTAAGCTTAGATGTAGTTTGGATTAAGTTTCTTTGTATTAAACATATCTTAATATTGTATTGTTTAAATTCGTAGCACAAGCTCTTAAAAGTTTGGGAACTAAAGAAGCTGAAATAGTAAAGCTAAAAGATGAAATTGGTTAGTCATTAATTTACTATTTAATTAAAATAAAATGTAATGGATCTAGTATAGTTTTAAATGTTTATAATTATCTTGTAATTTTTTTTGCATTAACATTTCAGAGAAATAATATAAAAGTTCAAATAATTTTGTTTAATCACCTACAGCTGCTGCTAATGATGCTTTAAAAAAGAAAGACAATGAAATTGTTAGAGCTATTAAAGTTGAAGGTCAGTAATATATACAAGTTTATATTAAAAAGTAAATACATAATATTAACTTTTAAACTGGCTGTGGATGTCAAAAGTTGTTTGTATTTCTAGGCATAGGCCTACCCTAAGAAGGTTTTCATCATTTTAATATAAAAATAATTTTCTTTACCGTTAGTAGCAAAATATTTTTACAAATTATATTTATTTGTTTCTTTAAAGTTCAACAAAAAGATTTTGTTTTAAAGTGTTTCAACATGTACTTCATCATTACAAACTCCTTGATTTACACTGAACTATTATATTGATGTTAAGAACTTTTCGTGATTGCTAAATAACAGTGTATAAATAATCCTTTTAGATTTCCAAAGATGCATTGAAATCATCGTAAGAAAAGAACGTAACTTAAATGATAAAGGTAAATAATAATAATATTTTGATAGCTTTTGATAGCATAATAAAATTTTATAATGTTTTAAGAAGCAATCAAAGTAGCTAGTTTTCCTTTCAAATTTATAAAATATATTAAGACTACAGTGAGAAAATCAAACTTGACCATGGAAAAACTGTTTGGAATAGTAAGATAGTTTTTTTATTTAATGAAAGTCCATTTCTTTTAATGAATAAAAAATAATAAAATGAATGATTCTTATGCACAAATCTAATTTTTAAAATAGATTTTTGAAACACACCCTAATTTAGACCATGCACGTTCTTCTAAAATTTTAATGAATTTTATTTTTCATGTGTCTAATAAACTTAATATAGTAGCCTTTCCAAGAAACAGTAATAAGACAGAAACAAAAGAACAATGAAGGAATATGCTAATTTTTCTCTCTTTGATCAGTGGATCATCCCCACCCCCCTCTTTTTTTCATTCCAACAACCTCATTGAATGATCACAATCCTTAAATTAAAAAAAAACATAATTGACAATAATAAAACTATAAGCCTACTTTCTTATTTTCATATAATAATTCTAATTATGTTTTTGTATAAAAACAATAATCTTAAAACAATTTAAGGTAAATCAGATCTACACGATTGTATGGAGGTGTTTTAAGTATAACACTTGTTTATACAAATTTAATATAATACTAGTTTAATAGTTGTAACTGACCTGTTTAGAAAGTTTTGATTGTTTGGTTGTTCCGAACTCTGTCACTTAAAAGCGAACTTGAATTCCTTAATTGTGTTTTCGGACAATGAAAACAGTGTAGTCGTAACTGTGATCATTAGGTTTACAGACGTGTAGGTGTTTTTAAACCTTATGTATTGACTTTTTATTCGTTTTCACTTTCATTAATCCACTAACTGTAAGTATGACATTATTGAGCAAAAAAGTCAGCGAAACATTCAATCATGGTTTATAATGCGTAGTCACTAGCTCTAAGTTCTTTTTTTTTTCAATAGAAACATTTAAATTACTTAAATCAAAGACTGCACGCTATATTGACTAAATACATTCGTGTTTTCTCTATAATAATTAGCCTTAAATTGAAATGTGCTTTTGTGTGCTTTTATTGTTATTTTTTGGCCTTTTCGGTAAATGTAAGTGTGTTGCTAGTGCCAGCAATGTTGCTATGATAATAAACAACAAAGCAAACGGACGAAACCAAACTCTTATCCAATCCTCACCAAGTGACAAAAACAATGAGGACTATGGCCGTTTTATCAAAGTAAACAGTGCGACTATCAAAGGATGATTTTTTTCTGTCTATAATAACTCGATAACTTGGCCGCGTTGGATCATGAGACTTGGCCACAATGTAGAGATATCTATTATATGATGAAAAACACTGGGGTCATAAATCAAAATTGATCAAAATGTGACTGTGCCTGTTTTTTCGGTGTGGTCTTCATATACTATAAAATGTTTAACTTACTTTGTCAATATAATTAATACAAATTTAACTTTTTTAGAAACTGAAACATTTCAAATTTTGGCCAAGTGTCACTTATATATTATAAGTTGTATAGTCAATCTTCAATTAAATAATCTTGTTGACTTATTTTGCCTTATATACATTTATATATCGTTCCTGTAGCAGGCAGTTATGGCAGTTATAAAACACTTAGAACTTTTTTATTTTCAGATAGCCTGAGATGAGATATTATAAACATTTTTACAGAAATGAAATTAGGTCAAATGTATGCATAATTTTTGGTTCAAAAATATTTTACTAATGCTTTCTACAAGTAAAGTAAATGTGAAAATTGTTCACCAGTACATTTATTAAAAAAAGAGCATTTAACTTTCACTAACAAAATTTTCAACAAGCTCTCTATTTATTATTATATAGGTGTTAGTTCTTTTTGGATTAAAAGTTCAATGTACGCAGTACACTAAGTACGTTTAGCAGAAAAGGTATGTTATAACTATTTACACTAGTTCCAATATTATAGTTCATTGTCATTTGCATACACAGTTCTTTAGTAAAAAAAATAAAAATGTTTATAAAATAATATTATATGTATTATTTATGTATCTCAATCTAAATAACAAAGTACAATATTAATAAATTGTATATATATAATATACATTTCTATAACGGCTATACTTAAAAAAATATAGCTGTAATGTAATGTAAGTGATAATTTCAAAATTAGCAAGGGAAATAATCAAGGATATAATAAAATCGAAAATGGAATTGGGATGGAATAAATTGAATATGCCTAAAACATACAAATATATTTTAAAGAGTTTGGCCATTTTTGTAACGTTTATTTTTCTCTTGATATTGAAATTTTATTTCGATTAAATTCAGTTTTATGTAACAATTTTAAATGAACATTTTTGATCTAGTAATCTTTATTATATTGTATAAGTGGACCTATTTTCCTACATCAGTTTAGAAAATTCAAGTCTTCTATTGTTTAGTTTTTCCTTGTTTCCTTTGAATTAAAAATTCGGTAGGCCTATAGCGATTAGGTTTTAAAGACTTTGTAAATCCTGCTTTAAAAAGATTGTTGCAGATAACGTTCAATCTTAGCATTTTAAATAGGTCTTTACCTAAACGAGCGTGGGATAATTTTATAGACCTTCTGCTTTACTGTCTGTCTGCCTAAAACACAACCGAAAACACGCAAACATACACACACATCTATTCTAGATAAAACAAAATACATTATAGAAATTATAAAAACTCTTAGATATATATATATACATTTATATAAGTGTGTGTGTGTGAAAATATAAATCTTAAGATTATAATAAATAGAACGCAAGTGCAATTTAATAAAATTGATTTCTGTCTTCAGAAGTATCGGCATATTATCCTTACTCCTTTTTTTCCCAACAAGGAACAAAAATTGATTTTGAAAACAAAAGGTTTATTAAAGGAATAGTACAGATATTAAAAACATTTAAAGGAAATACATCAGTTTAAGAACAACAACTTGGTGTAAAAATAAATTTAAAAAAAAAACATTTTTTGTCGGTTAGCTACGCCTATGGTTGTAATTTCTGGCTTACAGGCTTAGTAGTAAAGTATTTCCGTTAGACCAATTTGATGCATACGGACCGTAAAGCAGTGTTTACAAGTTTCTGTGGCTTCGGCCTACTAGGAGATTGCATGGACACAAGACTCACAATGACCATCCGTCTTTAATTTTCTTAACGAATGTCAGGTACTCATCAGAAATAGAAAGGTTCAAAGACACCCTCCAGACACGGGGAAAAACCCTAGCCTTCATGATTCATACTTAGCCTAGAACGTTCATTACGCCAACCAAATGCTCGGTCTCGCAAACAGTTGTGATAATGACTGGTGGTATCACACTAATTGTAATAACATTTGACACCAATGGTAATAATATATTACACCAAAAGAGATATTGACATTAATGCTGATATTATTGTAATCATTAGGCTTTTGAGAAATCCCAATCCAAATCTTATTGTCTTTGAAATGACAGCTGATTCATTGCAAGGAAAATACATCGCACTTTTAATACTTCTGAGATCATTTTAGAATGCTATAAAGCTGATAGTTTTTTAATCCAACTATGTTTACTTGTTTTTTAAGGACTAAACACTCCATTGTTTTCTATGACGTCTACAATTTCTAAGGCGTTTGTGATTGCAATAAAATATTTTAAGAACATTCAATCGATCATGTCGGAGTTTTCTCATATGGACAAATTTTGTCACTTTCTTTAAAGACCAACTGAAGAGGTTTTTCTCAAAGAGACAAGATTTGGAATTGCCTCATACGGAAGCGACGTTTGAGAGAGGAAATAAATCGATGCTAGAAATCTATATTTAACCGTTTTTTTTATTTAAAATAAGTACCGGGAAAAGAATCAAATCACGTGGAAATAGTTTCAAAACACTATTTACTATCAAAATCTAATGTATTCAATTTTTTAAAAAAAGCTCTTCACTTGTTGTTTCGGTCGAAAAGTCTTAAGCGTTTAGAAAATAATTACTCAACAAACTACTACTGTATTGTGAACACGAAATTACACAGAATATTGCTTTTAAAGAAATAAGTCATCTTTGAATTGATTACATTGTTTAATGTCAGTTAAAGCAAACTATGCTTTTGTTTTATTTATCTCATAATTCGATAACAATTTTAATATCATTAATTAGAATCGTCTTTTCTTAAATTTAAAACCATGGCTTATGCCTAATTAATTCCAGGCCCTGTTTCCCGTCTTTTTAAACAGCATGCCATATATATAAATACATTTCTAAAAATAATAAAAACACAGTAAACAAAATTATTTACCCCCGTGGTTTCCCATGGGCTATTTCTAGTAATTATAGGCATATATTGTTTTTATATTACTGCAATTGTACAATCTTAAAACTACATACACATTAGAAGTTTAAATGAAGGAAAGTTTTCACTTAAAGTAAAACTACTATAAATCAAAATATTGGCAGCCTCTTGGGGAATAGTTTGAACACGATATATAGACCCAGAAGAGTTTTATTCCATAGTTGGTATCATTTTTCAATATAAGCTTATAGGGATAAGGTATGTAATCTGCGTAGGAAGTTCAGTTACAAGATAAGATAAGATAGTTTAAGTATGTACTTTTTAGGGGTTGTGTGTCACAGGTAGAGGTCGACCGAAATTCGGCTTCTGTTTTGGTTTCGACGCCTATAGAACGCACATTGCCTCTTTCGGTGTAGTTAGCTTTCCGTTTGTTGTTGTCGAATCTTATATCGCAAGCAATATTTGGGATTCGAAAAAAAAAGGGGAAGTGAGTCGCCCTTGTCTAATTCGTGTTTGCAAGTAATTTAGTTTTAATGTTAAGAAATTATTATGTGCAAATCAAACATAATTTATAATTCAACGCTATTAATATCAGACTCGTACCCTCAAGACCATAGGCTCTCAACATTTTTCGGCTCACCGCCCCCTTTAACCCTTTTTTTCCGCTCACCGCCCCCCCCCACCAATTTTTTTTTTGCGTCCAAACCCCCCCCCCCCACCCCTCTGGAAGATAAATGTTCAATATAGTTTCCGCCATCTATTTTTACGCTGACTAGATTTCTGTTCTTATTTATTATTATCTTTATATAAAACTGAGAAGGAAACATATTGTAAGAATTAATAGATAATAAAAAATTACCTAAACATGAGGCTTAAAAATCTATATTAATGTGAATCGTTTGCCTGGTGTGTTGCTATTTTTTTGTGTATATTTTTTTTTCAATTTTGGTTGCAAAATACTTAGGTCTCCACGCTTCACTATTTGCAACTTGTCTTGTTTTTCTTTTTTGACAACAAAATGTTATTAGCATAAAATCCACTTTCCCCAAAAGAGGTTAAATTAATAAGAATGCAATACAAAATTGTTGCCAAAACTCACAGCCCTAGAGAAACTGATTGATTTTCTCCAAAAAATAATCGCATTTGCTTTTCAAAAACTCGAGCACGGAATCTAAGTCTCATACATTATATTTAAACGGTCATCTTTTTCTAACCAACGCACCTCTGTGTGCAGTAGCCATTGCTTGTAATCCTCGTCAATGAACACTATTTATTTTGCCACATAAGCTTAGTACAAAAAATAAGTACAATTAAGGCAGTAAAGGCATAGTCAAAGACATAACTAGAGAATTATAAATTTGGCAAACAATACAAAACTTATATCGAGTCAATAATAGTATTACATATATTGATATTAATAAATTAATTTAAGATATCAATGCAAAGGTGTGTAAGAAAAACCATTGAATGCATTAATTATTTGTGAACTGCTGTAATATTGTAGTGAGCGATACAGAAAACCACCAAGACTTTTAGTACGGTAACTAAATGTTGTCACACAATAGAAGGCCAATACAACTGGAATAGACTTCTTTTTTTTTAAAACTACAACATCAATCTACGATACGCCATACCATCGCTACTGGCGGAATTTCTTTCACACTAACAAGTATTCAAGTAAAAGTAGTCTAATATCCATAATGTTGAATTCATAAAATAAATAATAATTAGTCAGTAATATTTGTTATATTACAAAACATAAATTGTTTAGCATCTCTATTGACAAGTCTTAATGAGGCGTGAACTTTTGAACCCGAATGTTCGTGAACTTCCTGTTCTATTTTTAAACTAATAACAAAAAAAGCATGCTTTTGCTGGTGTTTGACAATTGATTTCAACCTCGACGGCCAGTTCGAGTCTTTTAGAACTATACAAAGGATACAATATTAGTTATGAGGAATCCGTTTTTAACATCAAAAGTGAACAGGCGATAATTAATACTCAAGTGTTAGTCGCGTTACGTTAAATTTTTATTTGTTTACAAAATTAATGAGTCAAGAGTTGCGTTTTCTTGGCTATTGAAAAACAAAATGCGTAAATTCATAAAAACAAATAACAAAAATTATTTTGCATTAAGCAATAAGTTTGATATTTTAAAAAGGTGATTATTCCCTTATGACTTTCACAATACATTGTTTTGCTTTGTAAACATCTATTGGAAATGAAATAAATTTTAATCCCCAACAAATTTGATTACAACCAGTAAAGTAGCACACAGACATTGTTTCGAAGAAAATGATCGAATAAGAACGGAAATGTTTATGCACGTGACCTTTTATGCATGCATACACGTTAAGACTTGTCCATGGAATCAATGTGGAAACATTTTTAATTAAAGGGAGATAATTGACCTGTTTCATTTGTAATATTTTAAATGTTATTTTTTCTTTATAAACATAAATGGCTTTTAAATTTTAACTAATAAATAATAAGGTATTTTAAATATATATAAATATTGTATGACTAAAAATAATATGTATATTTTCTAACATTACATTAACTACCCCGTTTGTATGATAACTAAATAACCATTCCGAACAACATTACTGTTACCATATACATAAACAAATCTTAGGTTATCTCAGATTATATCAAAATATCATTAATAATAGAAGATGTTAGAGCGACAATGATCGGTCGGCGGCAGGAATGGAACTTGCGACGTGTCGGTTGATAGACTGGTAAAATAACCACAAGATTGGGCGGCCACACACCATACTTATATACCATACGGTATATTAATACTAACCCCTACTTCTTCGAAAAGTTCATGCGATTCCTATTTCTTACTAGTATAATAATATGTAGGCCTACTGTTAGGTGATATCAGATATTTAGCACCACTTGCGTTTACATCACATTTTATCCAAAAACGAAATGATTCAAATAACAGAGGTGTTCAAATTATATCAGGTATGTTTGTACCGCCCGCTTACCCTTCACCGCCCCCCAATCGCCCCCGGGAAGATCAACGCTACCCTAAAGTTTCTCGCGGCCCCCTAGGGGCGATAACGCCCGCGTTGAGTACCCATGCTCTAGACCTTGGAAAAACCTAGCCTTTGTAATGATTCGAATTTGCCACCTTCGGTACGCCAGGCAAGCACATTGCGACATACCACTGTCTATGGCACGAAGAAAGCGTCCTCAATTCCATTTTTGTCGTTGTCCATACGATGTTTTATTGTTCATTTAGCTAGGCCATTAAGAACCAGACAGAGTCATAGCGATTAAGATACAGGGAAAGCCCTTCGACTTAGGTATTGTCCAAGCTTATGCTCTAACATCAGACTATGAAGACCAAGAAGTGGATAAATTCTACGAAGATTTAGATAATGTCATGAAACAACTAAAATCGCAGGATATCAAGATTGTAATGGGGGATTTTAATGCAAAGGTTGGCAAAGAGAAAATAGAAAACATCGTTGGTCCTTTTGGCCTGGGAGAGATAAATAGCCGTGGTGAAAGATTAGTAGAATGGTGCAAAGAACATAACCTCTTCATATCAAATACATGGCTCCAGAACCACCCAAGAAGACGATGGGCATAGAGTAGCCCAGGAGACAGAACAAGAAACCAAATCGACTACATATTGATTCAACACCGTTTTAGAAATGCTGTAAGATCATCAAAATCAATGCCAGGAGCAGACTGTGACAGTGATCATATCCCAGTCATATGTAATTTAAAACTAAAACTAATACAACTCAAGAAATCAAAAATTAAACCCAAACTTGAAACTAGCCTTCTAAAAAGAGATGATAATTTGAAAGAGAAGTTTACAATAGCTGTTAAAAATAAATTTGAATCACTTGACAACTTATGCGAAGTGGAAGAGAGATGGCAGGAATTCAATAGATGCATTGAGGTGGCGATTGAAGAAAATTTACCAAAACAAAACAGAAAACAACACAAGAAATGGATCACAACAGAAATTCTAGAACTCATGGAACATAGAAGATTGGCAAAAAAGGACGATAAGAAATATCAAGTACTAAATAAAGAAATAAAGAAGAAGTGCAACGAAGCTAAAGAAAACTGGCTTAATGAACAATGCGCAGAACTGGAAGATTGAAAATAATAAGTTAGTACATGAGAAAATACGAGAAATATCTGGGAAAAGAAAAGGTACACATCAAGCTGCATTAAATCATAAGAAGGAAATATTCTGTTAGACAAAGAAGACATACTATGCAGATGGGCAGAATATATTGAGGAACTATTTGATGATGACAGGAAAGAAAAACCAAGCTTAACCAAAAATATTGAAGGCCCACCAATATTGAAAGACGAGGTTGAAAATGCTATCAGGAAAATGAAACATGGTAGGGCCCCAGGGCCGGACAACATTCCAGTGGAAATATATGACGCATTGGGAGAAATGGGCATAAATGAAATAACTCAGCTTGTTAACAAAATATATGATACTGGTAAGATCCCCTCAAGCTTAAGCAGATCAATTTTCCTCACAATACCCAAGAAACCTAAAACAACAGAGTGTGAATCACACAGAACAATTAGCTTAATGAATCATGTCACAAAAATACTCCTCATAATAATCATGGAAAGAATAAGAAGTAAAATCCGTCCTGAAATTTCAGAAACCCAGTTTGGATTCGTTGCAGATAAAAGCACAAGAAATGCTATTTTTACCTTATCTATGTTAATTGAAAGATGCATCCAGATGCAAAAAGACCTGTATCTATGCTTTATAGATTATTCTAAGGCATTTGACAAAGTCAAACATCAAGATCTATTTAATATATTACAAGATCTGGACATAGATGTTAAAGACCTCAGAATAATAAGAAATCTATACTGGGAGCAAGAAGCTGCCATAAGATATGAAGGGGAGTTAAGTGCATTCAAACCAATAAAGAGAGGAGTAAGACAGGGATGTGTTTTATCACCAGACCTCTTCAACATCTACAGTGAAATAATACTCCGGAATATCGAACACCTAGATGGTATTAAAGTTGGAGGAAAGAATATAAATAATCTGAGATATGCAGACGACACAGTACTAATAGCAGAATCAGAAAGTGCCCTGCAAACTATTCTAAATAAGGTGGTAGAAGAGAGCCGACTTAAAGGATTAACACTCAATCTCAATAAGACCGAAGTAATGGTAATCTCTAAGAAAACACAACCTCCAAGATGCTCTTTATCCAGTGAAGGTGAAAACATCAAGCAAATCAGTTCTTTCCAGTATCTAGGCTATACAATAACACAGGAAGGCAAATGCAACAAAGAAATAAAGAGAAGAATCGCATTAGCTAAAAACAGCTTCATGAGCTTAAGCAGTATCATGAAAAACAGGAATATCAGAATATGTACCAAATTGCGCATACTGAAGGGGTATGTTTGGTCTGTTCTTCTATATGGATGTGAATGTTGGACTATTGATAATGAAACAAGGAAAAGATTGGAGGCAGTAGAAATGTGGTTTCTAAGAAGGATGATGAGAATATCATGGACTGAAAAGAAATCTAATGCAGAGGTGTTGAAAACAGCATGTACCTCAAGAGAACTCATTAACACCATTAGGAATAGACAGATAAAATTTCTAGGACACATCTATAGGAAAAATGGTATAGAAAGACTGGCTTTGCTTGGGAAAATATCTGGTAAGAGAGACAGAGGAAGACAAAGGCTAACATATGTAGAAAGCCTGATCGAATGGGCCACGAACAACAACATAAGTAATAATAACTTTCTGCAAAAAGCTAACAACAGGAAAGAATGGAGAGTCATGACCGCCGATGTATGTTCCAGACCTGGCACGTAAAGAAGAAGAAGATTAAGAACCTAAACGACTGATCCACCGAAATTGAGTCTAATACTGGATTTACAGGAACAATGCCAGCTTTAATTTGAATGCTCGGTGCTGCATTGGACCCCTGGGTATAAGGACCTACCTGAAAGAGATAAATTGAACCACTTTGAGGAAAAAGGTCGACATGGTCGACATGGTCAAATTTTAAAGTATCACAGACTATTTTATGTACCTATAAAAGAGTCTGTAAAAAGATCATAAGCTGGAAAACAATCAAATGGTATTAAAGTTAAGGTAACTCGATGGAGACTGGTGATGGAAAAAAAAGATTATGTCAGAAACGTCGATAATCTAAAAGTTTTTAACCTTACATTGTTCCTTCTTCACATACTTCGTTAGGTTCTCAATGTAAGCTTACATTGATTCAATATGCCGCCGAAGTGGGAGAAAGGAGATTGTCAAGTCTTACCTACATGAATGTCTCCAGCTTGCAAATTTTAGACAGGATGTTTTCTGAATCGACTAGTCCATTTCAATTACACACAATGTCAATATCTAAGGTTCTATGAGACAAATAGTCCCAGCTTCCAATTCATGACATTTCTAGTCTGTTTGAGCATTCTTATATATTTATATAGCATGTTTCTCAATTTTTTTTTCTTATTTGTATACGTATATTAACATCTTTAAATTTTGTTTTTTAAATAAAATTAACACAAAAGACCTGTACATTGACCTATAAGCTTATATTGCTTTTATCATTTCTATTTTAAATATTTCAGAATACCTTTCAAGGGCATACCATGAATGCACATGTTTAACCGGAGCAGGTAAAATATATAGGTTTCAAATGTTTTCATCAACTATGGTGTTTATTGTCTGCATACCATTGTGCCTATCAAGAAAAAAAAAATTAAATAAGACGATGTTTTTACTTCCTTTATTTTAAGTTGCATTTTCTGTCTGTCTGTCTGTCTGTCTGCAATCGTGGTGCAAAAATTGGCTTCGATTTTTCGACCACTTCCCGAGCTAAAATTTGGACAGCAGATTTGTGGCGCCTAACAATACATCCTATCAAATTTTCAGTTAAAACGACTTAATAATACTACACTTATGACAATATTCATTTCTTAAAAGGAAAGTATAAGAAATATTTTAATTTCGCGTTAAAAATGCCTGTGCAACTTTTTATACTTTTTCGGCGCAAAGCTAGAAAAAAAAAAAATTATGCGCTACGATTATTTTTAGAACAATTCATACGGAGTAAGGAGATATTTTTAGATTTGCGACACAGATATTTTTTCTGTACGTTTCATTTGCAGTAGTCAATCAATTATTTAATTACATGATGGTAAATTTAGTTTGCAAATAAAGGGAGAATAATGAAAACTTCGTTTTTATGGTTTTCTTGTTTTTAACTGTCAAAAGTACTTTTTTGTGCATTTTTAAGCATTTAAAATATGTAGGCCTATACAATAATATTAACTTAATGAGAGATATGGGTTATAATAGAATATAAATTTGCATTAATGCAACTTAAATTGCTGAAAAACATAAAATAGTGGACAATGCATTGAATTGTTAAATAATAAAAGGAAATAATTAATTTTAATTAATTTATTAATTAATTTATCTCTTTTTTTATACCACTATACCCAATAATTTATATAAATAACAGATAAAAAGTTCCCTTATTGTTCAAATCTATTCAATCGGTGATTTAAGCTTGGCTGAGATTGCACGCATTACTCCTTTAAAATTATATGCTATTAGATGTTATTTGTATGTTGGTGTTTTTTTTCCAACGTTTATTCGGATTCTTCCTTTTAAAACCACATTGTAAATAAATGAATTACACACCAATAGATCGGCAACCTTTTTAATCACAGTGTGAAAAAGTATGATTTCTAATTTATTCAGCTGCCGTAAGTCTAAAAGTAAACCTGCTTCACAATCAATTTCTTGTAGAAGAAACTTAAATAGCCTTTTAGTGGGTTGTCCGCGTGCCATTAAAAGTCGCTCTGCGGGTCAGGTCTTGGCTCTTGTTAATATATTTCTAGGATTGAACGAACAACGTCATATGTTTGCAGACAACCAGAAAGTTCAATTCTCCCCAACAGTTACAATGTTACTGTTATATTATTACAATGTTAAAATCAAGAGGATGAACTCTACTTAGGTGACCAGCTACAGCCAGCTCAATATGTTGGGTATCAATATTGTAGTTGGTGTTTCCCTAACATTCTGACCCAAACTCTAACCAACAGTCTCCTCACGCGCCCATTTAGAAAAACTTGGTATCACAGTCTTGAATAAATCAAGATTAACCTAGTATCTTGGTTATTGTGCAAGTCTGATTAAGTTTAAAATAATGTAAAACGCTTAGGTTTTTTTCATTTTGTCTAGTTAAGGTTACCCTATATCATATTCATACGTTTCTCAAGAAAGAAAGTCATACATGTTTATATAGACTATAATGAAAATCTCCGTCTTTATTTGTTTATGGAAACCTATAGTCTAGCGACAGCTTGACGGATAGCCAGATCGAAAGTCTTGGTTTTAAAATCCACGCTATAAACCATTTTTTTTAAAACTCTAGCACTGGAGGGCATTTCAGTTTACTTGTCACTGATAGAAAAAAATACTGCGATGCTGCACAGAGCTAACCACACAATCCCCTTGTTTGCTACGGACGTGGTAACTGGTTAACTCTGCTTTTTTATCTCTAAACGTCCAACGTATTCTGAATGATTGAAAACAGGTTACTTTATTTTCTATCTGTGTAATTTATCGATCTGTCTATTTGAATCCTTTTATTTCAGCTTAGTATATTACGGAATGTGTTATTTTTACTTTGCTTTTATCCTTGTAAATATTATAAAAGCATGATATGATGAGAGTAACTATTTAATATATTTCTTTTTTTCAGATCTGATATCTAATATTACTGGAATATTAAGAATTATTGGAATAAATTCTTCAGGTATACAACTACATTAACACTAACACAAAATAATTGTATATTTAAGGAAAGTGTTTTCCTTAATCAAAAGTACTAGCGTATTATAAAGTATAAGCAATATGAATTATATAATAAACACTGTTTTCAACGTTATTCCATTAGAGTCCTAGGTAATCTTTTTTACATTACTTAGTCCAACTAACCATTCATTGCATATAACAAAATGACTTAACATGTAGCAAAGAATATAAAAAGATTGATCGCTTGCTCTATTTTAGAGCTTAGCGTTGTCAGTTCTGTGCACAACCAAAAACGCTGTCATAGACGTGCCTAAAGACTTCCACTGTAGGTCTATACAACTTTCGATTATAATCTTAATTAAAGTTCTAATCGTATATATTACAGACGCTCCTTCTCTAAAGGCATTCTTCGACAATTCTACATTAAAGTAATGAAAAGACGAGATTTAAAAATGAAATTATTTTCTTTTATAAATACATAATTTAAAACTTTTAATTTACCTCTAATAAATACTTCGACAAATACTGGCAATTAGAATAGCCATAGTTTATAGGTTTCCATTGTTAAAATCTAAGCGAATTACTAAACCTGAAGTCTAGAGGACCATTTGTCATTGGAAATTCCAAAACAGAAGATTTCGAGTTATCAAATAGCAGAAATATCAAAGCAAGTGGTCGATCTTTTTATAACCTTGGCATGTTGCAACTGCTAGTAAATAACTTAAGGGTTAATAAAAATATCGCTAATAGATTACTATTTAAACGAAAGTTTTATAACGTGTTATTTCTGTTAAATTTTCTCTAATGCCTTTCCATTTTATTATGTCTCTCAATAATTTGTGTCTAATCCTAAACAATTATGATATCAAATTATTTATTACTTACTTATGCCTCTCGCCCCAACTGGGACATAGGCCGCACATTGGCCCGTTCTGGCTTTTTTTTGTCTGCATCTGTCCCTCCTAGATTGTCTGCTATGCTGCCTAAGTAATTGAAACTTTCCATTACGTCTAGTCTCGCTCCTGCTAGCACCATTGGGGAGTTTCTTGTTCCATTCACCTTTAGAACTTTACTTTTCCCTCTATGGATATTCAGGCCTAAACATGCAGAGTAGTTCGCTACATTGGTTGATTTCCCCTGCATTTGTTGTTGGAAGTTGGGTGTGTGAGAGGAGGGCCAAGTCGAATTAATTGACTTCAGA
Organism: Anisus vortex; assembly: GCA_949126835.1. Classification (NCBI taxonomy): domain Eukaryota; kingdom Metazoa; phylum Mollusca; class Gastropoda; family Planorbidae; genus Anisus; species Anisus vortex. The sequence continues at coordinate 30,111,595 of OX421506.1, forward strand.
AGATGTGTTGCCCTTAAGTATACAAATATTCAGTTTTAATTTCATACCTGAAATAATAGTCCTAAGGAAATTATCTACATATATTATATACATTAGCAACCACCTATCTATAAAATCACAAAACAATAGTCACTCTATAAAAAAAAATGATTACTAAAATAAAACACATTAATACAATATTGGTAGGATATCAAGTAATAGGTCGCAATTTTTAACAATCATTAATTATAAGAGATAAACATAATGCAAGCAGTCTATACATAATTATAAGAAAAAAAAAACATAATATTTTTATAATCTATTAAATTATTATCTTATTCTATATTATTTATTAAAAATGACTTAGTCTTAAGAAAAAGAAAGATCTAAGTAAAAAATGTTTATAACTTTCACTATAGGCTATCTTGTTTTTCAGAAATTGAACTCTTCTGGCAAGAATACAAGAAATATATCTATCTAACTAGTTAAATAGAAGTTCAGGTAATAAAAATTAGATATTATTTGAAATGCATGATAGTTTCTTTTAAGTTTTAAGCTTTAGCTTTATATAAATACTTTGTTAAAAATATAATGTATAGATCTATAACTCAACATTTGCATATGTTGATTGAGGACAAAACAACTCTAACGAAGGAAATATTTATCACACCAGTCAGTTGTCGGTACGTGACGTTTTGGCGCAGCCGTTTTGGCGCGGGACGTTTTGGCGAGAGCCGTTTTGGTGCGGGACGTTTTGCCGCGAGGAAATAATTAGGGTTAACATTTATTTTTTTGTTGTATAATAAATGAAACTAATAATAAAAAATAATAATTTAAAACGATGCCTTTTAATGCATATATAGGACTATTAAACTTTAAAAACTTAGTCTTTTTTATATATGCATAAAGAATTGTGTATCTATTTATGGGCATAAAATGCTTATCTATCTATTTTTCTATTTATATATATGTCGTCTTAATAGGGAAGTTGTTTGTTGTTGTTTTTTTGCTCCACACCTAGAACGTTAGGCCTATATGCAAAAACTACACGTGCTAGTTTTTCAATAAAATTCTAATAATTACACTTTTTCATGAAGTAACTCAGTGGTCACACCTTTAAAATAACTTGACTGTTGTAAAATAGTTGGGAGTGATTATAACCGGGGTCAATAGTAGACAAGATGGTCAGAGATTTAATGATAACAATGGAGGTTGTAGAATACAGGCTGGGAAGTAAAAAGATTAAAAAACACTTTTTTTTTTATTTGGAATGGTCAATGATGTGTATTTATCGCGTCCAGGGGCACAAATCAGAGATAATTATTTGTTTGACGTTGTCTAGATTGGTAGCGGCAAATAAGCAGTTTAAGTTGAGACAACTGTATATAAGTCACTAAGAAAGGTTTATTCCTCATTTCAATAAATATATTGTGTGTTGCCAATCACACATTAAGTGATTTTGACATTCATAGGATTGCTGTTACCGTTTCAATATTTATTCAAGTGTTACTATGCAGTGATTCCTAAGTTGGAGTATATTTGTATCAAAATCTTAAAATGGATAGGGGGCCTACTATTTTTTTTCTTTAATATACAAATGAAGTTATTAAGCTACTTCTATTAAATGATGTGATATGTTTGTATTCCATCGCGCCAAAACGTCCCGCGCCAAAACGGCGGCGCCAAAACGACCGTCGCGCCCAAACGGTCGCGCCCAAATGGCTGCGCCGAAACGTCCTGCTTCGGTCCGTTGTTAAGGGTATATGTCCTCAGCCTCTTCCTGAACAGGTACAGTCGCAAAACAACGGAGGTTTGAGATCAAAGTTTCCCTCTCCTGATGTGCCACCTACCAAGGCTTACAATCCCCTCTTGCCCAAAGCAAGTGGATTTAAGGCGCCAGTGGCCCGCCTTCAGACCTTCTCCTGTTAGTTAAACCTTGATCATCCAAAATAGGGAACCAAGTTGTTTAAGAAGACTATGAGCTATATTGTGGAAAGCAGAGGCTATGTGAGACGAAAGGTCATGGGGATATTTCAAGAGGATTTGGTGATTATTTACCATTTCCATCACTGAATGAACTAACGTAGGATAAGTTATTATGGAAAGAAACTACGATATACAAAAAAACAATGACAACTCTATAACTCTATAAACACAACAACAATATTGCAACACGTTACAATGTATCAGCTGAGTTCCACTCAACTTTCTTTAATCTTTATATTTTGTATGTTCTAATTGAATTCACTCATCCAAAACACTCTCCACAATATTTCGTACGCCTTAATACACTTGAAACACAGATTGAGCCAGTGCCTTTACAAGCTTATGTGGCGCCCCAGGGCAAACGTTTCAGTGCCGCCCCCTTGCATTTACTGTAACTGCTTTTTTTAGTGCTATATTTGCTATATTTAGACTACATTTGTCGCCCTCTCCCCCCTGGAAGTGCCGCCCCCGGGCATATGCCCCCCTCTCCCCCCCCTTATGTGAGGGCTCTGGCTTGAGGTATATATCTAGTTTATCACAACATATTAATATCTAATACCGGGTAAACAAGATCAAATGAGATACGAGAGTCATGCTTAATTTAATATGAAATTAAAGCTATATGTGCTTTGCATTTTAACTTTGTTTTGTGAGGGAGGAAGTAAGTAAGTCAAGTTTGTGAGGGAGGGCGTCATTATTTGTGAGGGAAGGCGTCATTATTTGTGAGGGAGAACGTCAATATTTGTGAGGGAGCACGTCATTATTTGAGAGGGAGGGTGTCATTATTTGTGAGGGAGGGTGTCATAATTTTAGAAGAATGACATTATCAGTGAGAAATGGCGCCACTTTCAGCTTAGGACAAAGAGGCTATAAAATGTAATCCAGCAAGAGAAAGAACAGGCACAATTAATTGACATTTGTTATTTCACTTACTGCTGCCACCTATCTACGATAATGAACATAATAAGCTATAATGTCGAGACTTACATGACAAGAAAGATATTAGGAATATGATTTTTTGTTTAAAGAAACTTTTTTGTTATGTTTGTGTAAGTTAAAGCAATATTACATTTAGTGTATTCAACCATTTTGTCCCAATATACGATTGGGTCTATAGGGCCTATATTCCTAAATATATGATAAATTATGAAATAGGTACATAGTTTGAATAATATTTTTTTAATAAGAAAGTTGAGCATTTTAATATGCGTATTGGTCTGTTTGTTTTTACAATAAATTATTTTTGACAATAATCTACATAATGTTAACTTACATAATTTTTCCTTTTTTTTTTTTTTTTACAGATAATGGTGAACTGTAAAATAAAAGGATGTCAAACTCTTAAGAGGCCTGTGTAAATACGTGTAAATCATTCTTACGTGGCTAAGCGATTTATAGTTTGATACAATACTTAAAAAAAAAACATTCTTATGTTTTTAGAAAGTTATATTTTGTACTAAATACAAACTCATTTTAAAAGTAGATTGTATAGGCCTATTTAGAAATACAACACAATAGCAACTTGTTGCAAAGCTCAGAAAAACATAAAGGCAAAAACACTTTCCTTATCCTTTATGCGAGAACAAATGCATATAAGTACTCTTTCGTCCCGAGTGGCATTTGGGCATGGAATGGGTTGCCCGAACAAGCCAGGAAAACCAGTAACTTAACATAATTTAAACATTAATAGAAATACATGACTAGACTCGGACCACGGATGAGCATAGGACGCAATAATCTTCTTTATATAAGGAGCATCTGTAATGTATAAGATAAGATAACTTACTCTTTTAGAGACATTAATATAAGCCAATAAGTTTACATTTATAATGTATTGCAAATAATACTATTAAGTATCATTTATATTACTCATCTCTCAATACTATTGCATTCAGAACGCTCAATTTCCGCAATTCAGTAGCAGATGTTGGGATGAAGAAGGCATAACAAATATTCGATTTAAACAAACAGTTCGACCACAATATTTAAAACACAATTGGTCAATTTTGATTAAATCCTACATTTTTTTAAATTTTAATTTTTCCGTATAAAAGCCCGAGTTATTTTAGTTAAATATTGCTGATTAATCGTTCTTGTATTTTTTAAATAATGAGATTATTTATAGACAAATTTAAAAATATTAATTAATATTAAAATATCAATTAATTTTTTTTTTTAAACACTAAAAGCTAAGGCCTACTTATTTCTGTCTTAACATTTTATATCTTTGATCCTAATAGTATGTTGCTTAATTATTCGCACACAGTCATTTCTTGTCTACTGTGCATTATCATATAATCTTTTATTGTTAACATGTTTACAATTATTTTGTAATGCATACAACATACATGGTTTTGAACTTATGTTTATGTTGATACAATAAATAAAATGGTTTAATGTCATAAGTTTCAAAAGATTTTTTTTTTGTTTACATTTTTAATAATAGACTAATTGAAACAAACTGGTGAAAGCTGCCTCACTGGCCCCATGGATCAATTTGGTTTGAAGGGATACTTTATACTTAACCCTTCCAGTACCGACCTACTTCTATCTATGCTGCTTTCAGTTCAGCTATATACGCGCCCGGGACTGTATTGTTAAAAAATAAAAAAAAATCAACAATAGAATATAATATAGTGAAAATTTTTAAAGCTAAAAGTAAAAGTGATTATTGTTAAGAAAAGAAGGGCATAGGTTACATATGAGCAAATAAAGGCTTTGTCATTAATGAAAAAAATTTCTGTGAAGTAAATAAGATAAGTGTAGAGAACCAGTATAATAATATTATATGATATCCCTTTTTCTTCAATATCCGATACCATATAGCTTTTCGGCAAACAAGCGCCAATTTAATAGTTGTTCAAATCTCATAGAAATTATCGAAAGTCTGTGGCACAAAGCAGCCAACACGATGCTCTTCGGCACTAAAGTAGGACTGGTTTAAAACCACCATATGAGTCTATGAAGGGCTGTTTTAAACTTTCTCCCACTCTTTTTATTGTCTATTCGAAAGGATCATGTCAAAAGTGTTGACGGACGGTGAAAGAAAAAATATGGAACATAATACTTTATCTATATAGTATGGCGGACAAGTTACTGAAAACAAAAATGATTGATCATTTTGTAATATTTTTTTTATTTTGGGGGGCGGAGGAGGGAGGGGGGTTGGGGGACCAAAAAAAATTGCACTTTGCTGATGAACGATATGAATATGGCCTAGCTGTCAGCAAAGATCAACTAAAAGCCCTCAATGTCAAACTGTCAAAAAAATCTGAGGCCTATGTCATGAAAATAAACCACTAAAAGCCACATCTATGTCATTGAAAACACATAATTCGAATCTGAAATGACAGTGGGCAGACATTATCTTTGAACAGGTCTCCTTCTTCAAATATCTAGGACGACAATATCAAACAAAAGCTTAAGGCCAAACATTCTCTGCCGATTTATAATGTCTAAAAAAATGTCCAGAACTTGACAATGTTAAGTGATGGATCCTGTTGGAGACTAACCGCGCCATCAGTCGGGCTCTGGAGCAGATCCGCCTTCGCCACGTTGAAGGCGCTCTCGTCTCTACGACCACAATAATCCTGACTGATGCATTGTCGGTTTTCCAGGTTACTGAGAACATGAGCAATTGGCCTCCTTAGATTGAGAAAATTATACTGGCTTCAGATGAGCTTAGCCAGTGCTTTGGAGATCGCGTGCTAGTGCAGTGGGTCCCAGGGCATACAGACCTACCTTTAAACATAAGACGAAATAAGGTGGGCTGAGAACACCCACCTCTGAGGAGCCAGGCATCACGCCATGCTCCTTTGAGAAGGCCCGTATAATGATTCGAAGGTGGGAGACTGAAAGATGGAACGATAGTTGGGACAGCTCTGACAAGGGCCGAGAGGTCTGGCGGCACCTGCCCTGCCCTAACCGCGCCGATTCATGGTGGCGGCTTTATAGATCGGACCAAAGCATAATATAACAATTCGGCACTGGCCACTGCCCCATCGGGGCATACTTCGCCAGGTTCCGACATAATTTCGTCTCGCGGTGTCGCCACTGTGGGGAGGAGGAGGAGACAGTGGAGTATAATAATATCCTGCGGGAGTTCCCCCATCTCGTGAGTGATGGATAAGATGGAACGGGTGACCCACATTCCACGGTTCTTTACGAGATATAAGACGTGCTCAGACGCACGGCAGAGTTCTTGACCAGAGCTATAAGGGAATAATACTCAATGCAATCGGGGTTTAAGTCTGGAGACTAACCACACCGATAGGCTGTTCCGCGTTACAACGGGATACAGTATCCGCATTACATGCAGCACACTTCTTCTCCCCACCTGCGAAATCACCCTGGATAATTAACGTGGTGATTCGCTAGTATGTCTATAGGCCTATACCTGTACTGTCGCCCGGTAGCAGACATTCAAGACTATAAAGGCCTGTACATCCATGCACCATAACGTGGTTGAGACGGACTGGTGCGCTCCTTACTTACTCCCCACCGAGTTTCGGAGTATCTCGGTACAGCAATGATTCTAGAATGAGCAACAGGGGGCTGTCCTCCATGCATTAGCCCAACAATGTAGGCCTTCTTTTAACGGGAGCATATCGGTGGTTTCCGCACTTCGCTGCTACGAGGACCATCAGTTCAGAAATTCTTGTCAGAATAGCTCAGACAATCGTGGTTATGTACTTGCACCAACAACACTTATAAGAGTTACATCACATTAATGAACAACTTTAAAAACAAATATTATTTTCGAAACTAAAGCTGGTTTATTTGCTGTGAAAAGAAATGGGAAAATCCGAAATTATATTGCCAACCTGTAAGATTTCTTTAAGATTTGCTTTAAGTATTTTAAAACATTTTGTAGTTGATCATTGTATTCTAAATAGGGAACGCTACAATTATAAAAAAAAGTAAGTAGACTATGTTTAAATGTGTTTTTTTAACTGAGAAACTAATATATATAAGCTTAAATATATTTTTAAAAAAATCAGTTGATAACTAAAGGGCGTATAAATATAGCTAGTTTGCAAAGTTATATAAAAAAGCTTAGCCTACTCAGCTACTACATGCTTGCTAGTAAGATAGGAATGCAATAAAGTTTTTATTTTACTAATGATGACTAATAATGTTATATATAGGCCTACATTTCTTGTGAGCTTTTTGCTTTATATTATATTATGCTTAAAGAACTTTACTTTTTACGATTAGTTTACAATCGTAACAATGATATAATAATCATATCGAAACTGAAACCAAAAGTATTTTAAATGCATGTTTTTTTAAAAAAGAAAATCACTGGAAAAATCTGAAATTACGTAATATCGGGGAAACCCGATAGTGCGTGCTTTCAACCCACTGATCTATATAAAGAATGGATTGCGCATTCTTAATAAATTGGTTTGAGCAAAGTGAAGACAAAGAAATCTAATCATTTCCACCGCACTTATCGATATAAACAAAATGTGTCTAAAACTTACTGTGGCACTGATCTATAAATAGATCGGAACGGAATCAATGCTGCTGCCATTTTACACAATCAATACGCATATGAATTGTTGCTGTCAAGCTTCTGACATTTTTTTAAATTAATAATATAAAACTAACAATAATACTATCAAAAGGAAAAAAAAAGAAAACAAATATCAAACAATAAAAAAGTTAATAATAAAAAAGTAGTCAGCAATATTTCGCAGTACGGGAAAACCTGGTCCGAAACACACTAAGTTGGAAATCATTTCAAAGAAACATAGTTCGGAAATGGCGCCCGTTTTATAACATTAACATACGGTGATTAGTAATAGGTCTAAGTTTATTTTTTAAAAATAAATTAACGAATTAAGCAATATTGTTGATAAAATAAACATTTCTTGTGGAGGATGTTTCCAATTTATACATTTAACTTTTAACCAGATAAGTCAAAACGGATTAGGAGACAATAGAGCAGAAACAAACATCTAAATAAAAAAACAAACTCGCGGTAATTATATATATTCATCAGTGACAATAGAAACAAAATGGCGAAAATTTCTTCAAGGATGTTACTTCCGCGCCTAATCCATTCTTTTTATAGATCAGTGTTTTAACCAGAGACTATAATCTAATAATTTGATCAGAGTTCCTGAGTCTACCCAGCTCTGATGGGTACTTCACCTTAGTTGGGGTAAAGTAAAAGCGGCTGCGTACATTGTGCTGACCACACAATCACCTATTATGCCGTGGCCACAGAAACTGGTGAACTCTGCTTCACCAGCCCTATTCAGTTTGGTCCGAGGGATACTTTGCTTTTAACATTTTTAATGTGAAATTACCGTTTTCCGTTTTTAATTCAATGATTTCTTTTTCTTGAGTAACCAACATTTCCTTTATGGAAACTGAAAAATAAATCATATGTAGGCTACATAGTCATAAGTCATAAAATTATAAGTATTTTATTCACCGCCCCTATATGGATCAATTCGGTCCGACGGGATACTTTTTAGGCCTACTAGCTAGATTGGATATATGGTTACTATCGGACCACGGATGAGCCTGAGCATACGTAGGACGCAATAATCTTCTTTAGCCTAAAGAAGCAGTGTCTGTAATGTATAAGATAAGAAACAACATAATACATAATATATCGGAGGCCTACAAATCAATTAAATCTAAACAAACCAGGAAAACCAATAACTTAACATCATTTAGAACATTTATAAAATGCAAGACTAGACTCGGACCACGGATGAGCGTAGAACGCAATAATCTTCTTTATAGAAGGATCGTCTGTAATGTTGCCTATAAGATATTCTAGTTAAAAGTAAAGTATTCACGTCGGATCAAATTGATCCATACGGCTATTTTTAACATATTTTTTTTTCGTTATCAGTTTACAGACGTTCCTTCTAGATAGAAGATTATTACGTGCACTAGGCCCAAAACTCCTGCAGGGCGACAGGGATCCGCCGGTGGCAGGGCTGTCAGTTGGTTTTTGGTTGACAGTCTGGTGAATTAACCGCTGGACCAGCAGGCTTCGTTGATATTTAGTATCAATGTAAAGAGGGCATTCAGTCGTGCACAATTCTATTTAAGAGTTTTTTGTTTTTTTTAAAGAAAATAAATAGATCTAGTTATTTTTAATGAATTTAATGAATATTATTTCATATCCGAATGTATTAATCTAAAGACAATAAAGACCTCCCTAAGTATTTATCAACAATGATTGATCCCTATCACCGATTAAATATGGCAGCTTCCCTGGTAAACGTGTGATATACTATCATATAGGCCTATTCTTCTTCTTCTTTACGTGCCAGATCTGGAACAGACATCGGCGGTCATGACTCTCCATTATTTCCTGTTGTTAGCTTTTTGCAGAAAGTTATTATTACTTATGTTGTTGTTCGTGGCCCATTCGTTCAGGCTTTCTACATATGTTAGCCTTTGTCAAAGCCTTTGACAGCCTTTGTCTTCCTCTGTCTCTCTTACCAGATATTTTCCCACACAAAGCCAGTCTTTCTATACCATTTTTCCTATAGATGTGTCCTAGAAATTTCATCTGTCTATTCCTAATGGTGTTAATGAGTTCTCTTGAGGTACATGCTGTTTTCAACACCTCTGCATTAGATTTCTTTTCAGTACATGATATTCTCATCATCCTTCTTAGAAACAACATTTCTACTGCCTCCAATCTGTTCCTTATTTCATTATGAATTTTTATGAATTAATATATAGGCCTATATTACTCCTTCACAAATTGTCAACTTGTATAGTAAAATATTTTTTTCTGATAACAAATAGTCTCCGACTTCAAAGAAGCTAAAATGTAAGGTGATATATATATAAATGGGATAAATAATTAGTCTAAATCAGAATCTATCTATTAGTATTAGTGAGTCTAATCAAAATTATTCATAATTAATCATAATCAAGTCATTTTAGTCAAAATCATCAAATCAAAGTCTTCTAAATCTAAATATGGATAAAAGATTGATAACATCAAGAAAGTGATACAACTTTAAAAAAAAATACATATAATAGGCCTATAGAAACAACTACCCGGGGCGGACCAAAATCAGTACCTGCTGCCTTGCAGGAAGTGGAGGGATCCACAAAGGCTAGGGAACATAACCCGAAAAAAGGCAGCTATCCTGAGAGCTGAGAGGGGAACTCCTCCCTAGACGGTTATGCGCTAGGCTAGCAACCTGCCATGTAAAAAAACATAAAGCTACAGAAACAGCAACAGAAATATCCAAAAGCCAAACTATTATGGGAGCTCAGCTGAGGGTTGAGGCTGTGATGCCTGATATGACGAGGCGAGATGAAAGCCGAAAGGAAGTCTCTCCTCTGACACAATCCTTGGCGACCCCTCGAAAAGAAATCAGAATTGGAGCATGGAATGTACGCACCATGTACGAATCAGGAAAAACTGCCCAAGTAACCAAAGAAATGGTACGCTATAAAGTCAACATATTGGGTGTAAGTGAAATGCGGTGGACTGACTCGGGAATGGTAACTCTGGCATCAGGCCAAACCATAGTTTACTCTGGAAGATCTGACGGTCAGCATCAGGAAGGTGTAGGTATTATCATGGACAAGCAGACAAGGAAAAGTCTGCTGAGCTGGGAGCCAATTGATGCCCGAATAATCAGAGCAAGATTTTTCTCAACATATGCTAAGATTACTGTCATACAGTGCTACGCGCCCACAGAACAAGCAACAGACGATGAAAAAGACTTGTTCTATCATAACCTGCAAAGTCAGATAGATAAATCTCCTCGACATGATATTATGATAATCATGGGAGACCTAAATTCAAAGATAGGATGTGACAACAGTGGTTATGAGTATTGCATGGGCAAGGAAGCCATGGGGGAAAGAAACGACAATGGCCAACGCCTCATTGATATATGCCTAGAGAATGGCCTGGTTATAGGAGGTAGTGTTTTCCAGCACAAGAATATTCATAAAGCCACCTGGACCTCTCCTGACAACAGGACAAAGAATCAGATTGACCACATTGTCATCAACCAAAAGTGGAGAAGAAGTATGAAAGATGTCAAGGCGATTAGGGGTGCTGACATTGGTAGTGACCATAACCTTGTCTTATGCAAACTCAAACTCAAACTAAAGAAAGCTACCAAAACTACTAGTTACCAACTCTATGACTCTTCCAAATTAAAAGATACACTAGTAAAAAACAGTTTTGTGTTGGAACTACAGAATAGATTCAGCCTACTAGAAAATCTTTTAGAGGACGACATTAACACACACTGCGATAAGATTTTAAATGTATACACTGAAACCAGTAGAACAACAATAGGACACAAAACAAGACAGAGAAAGGAATGGATTTCAGATGCCACTTGGAGCCTCATAGAACAAAGGAAAGAGGCAAAGCGAAAAATGCTCACCAAAAATGGAGAAAGAAATTCAGAAGCTAGACAGGATTACAAAAGACTCAACATTAGAGTAAAGCGAAGTGCTAGACAAGACAAAAGAGATTATATAGACAACATGGCACTAGAGGCACAAGTAGCAGCTGATAAAGGCGACAACCAAACAGTCTACAAAATTATTAAGTCCCTTACGGGAGGTCTAAGGAGCAAATCGACGACTGTTAAAGATAAAAATGGAAATAATCTGACGACAGAGAAAGACCAGCTCCAGAGATGGGCAGAACATTTTGAAGATATCCTGAATAGACCGGACCCAGAAACAGAGGCTGTCATCACAGACACGGGTTTTGAGATTGAAGTGTCTAAAGGGCCCATTATGGAACAAGAAATAATAGAAGCCATTAAACAGACAAAAGGAAACAAGGCGCCAGGAGAGGATAGAGTTACGGCAGACATGCTCAAGTCCAGCCCAACCCTGTGTGCAAGAACACTTATAGGACTCTTTAATAAAATATGGGACAAAGAACATGTACCTACCTCATGGAAACGAGGGATTATTGTCGAAGTTCCCAAGAAAGGCGACCTAACCCTCTGTGAGAATTGGAGAGGCATAAACCTATTGTCTGTTACAGGAAAAATCTTTTGTAGAATCTTACTGATGAGAATGAGAACAGGAATAGAGAGAGTCCTACGTGAAGAACAAGCTGGTTTCAGAGCTGGAAGATCATGCAATGATCAAATTTTTGTCCTGCGTACCATAGTGGAACAGTCATTGGAATGGAACTCCTCTTTGTACATCAACTACATAGATTTTGAAAAGGCTTTCGATAGCATCCACCACCCAACACTTTGGACAATTCTGGAATCATATAAATTCCCAGGGAAAGTCATTAACATCCTGAAAGACATCTATACTGGAAACCAGTGCTGTGTACGCCATGAAAACCAACAGAGTGAATGGTTCCAGGTGAAAACAGGTGTCCGACAAGGATGTGTGATATCACCTGTTATCTTCTTAATAGTAATGGACTGGGTCATGAGGAGAGCTACTGCAGATAAACCTCGAGGCCTAGTATGGGGACTAACTTCCTATCTAGAAGACTGCGATTTTGCAGATGACATAGCTCTGCTCTCTCATTCTCAACCAGATATCCAGGAGAAGACAACAAGAGTAGAACAAATAGCCAAAAGTGTTGGCTTAAAGATCAACTCAGGGAAAACAAAAATCATGAAAGTTAAGACGAAGAGCTCTAAGAGGACAAGTGCCAATGGTGTGGAGGTGGAAGAGATTGAAAACTTCAAATACCTTGGCAGCTACATCTCTGCTAATGGAAGCATAGACATGGAAATCTCCACCAGACTAGCTATGGCAGCTCAGGCCTTCAACAAACTGGGGAAAATATGGAAGTCATCCTCTCTGCAACTAAGAACAAAACTGAAACTATACAAGTCAAATGTACGCTCAGTCCTCCTCTATGCTGCAGAGACCTGGAAGACCAATACCAAAATTGAAGGCCGCCTTAGAGGGTTTGAAGGAAGATGTCTCCGACGTATACTAAGGATCGGCTGGGAGGACCACATCTCCAACATTGAAGTCCACCAAAGAACTGGAATAAGCTTCATTATCGATGAAATAATGAAAAGAAGATGGAGATGGCTGGGTCACATCCTCCGCATGGACAAAATGAGGCTCCCAAGCAGCGCATTGAAATGGACACCACCAGGAAAAAGACGAAGGGGAAGGCCAATGGGAACGTGGAGGAGGACAATGGACGAGGAAGCAAAGGCCACAAATAAAACATGGCACGAAATCCGATGGCTCGCCCAGGATAGGGAGGCCTGGCGGAACTTTGTTGCTGCCTTATGCTCCACGGGGAGCGATAAAGACTAAGAGAGAGAAACAACTAGTGCTACGCCCACATACAAATATCTTAAATAAAATTAATTGGACCTATCTATTCTATAAGTCTATTTCTATTTTATCTATTCAATTAATTTAAATAAAAAAGAAAGGCCTATTTTATAACATATACAAAAAACATGTTGGGAAAAGCACCAAAATTGACAAATTTTGCCAAAAAAATATTTGGATTTTTGTAAAAATTAACTTACTAATACATCTATTTTCTTTTAAAGTACCATCCATACATATACAACTTTAGTGCTAACTGAAAAAATATCACAGGAAATGACTTTAACTTTACAAATTTAGCATGATCTGTGTAGAACTAATCTCATACTTTTTTAAAATGAAAATGTGTAACTAGATAGGGGCCTATTCAGTACCACTATAATATTTTTATTTTTTTTTAAATTTTATTACAATCATTCATTATTTTTTTTTTGATAGAATTATTATCTTAGGTATCTTTTCTGAAAATTTTAATGCATTTTCTTTTTTAGTTGTTTTCTGTACACATTTTTAAGTGCCATGATACCGTTCTGTGTGTACTTTCCCCCTCAATTGTCCTTTGGCCCTAGTCGGAATATAATTCTCTTTTGATCTGATGAGAAGCGGCCAGACCCACACACGTTTTTTTTAGAAATGTCAGAGATGAAGCACACACATCCAACTAGATCTCTTGTTAGTGAGAACATGAACTGAGAGTACTCTCTTGAACTTAAAGCTTGAAGAACAAAACTTTGCTGAACATGGATTGATAGGTATAGTTCCAAAAAGGTTCGGCACAATCGGTTAATCCACTAAACTTCTGCAAAGCCGGGCTTAATTAGCACATGCTTGACTGTCTCTTCTGCATCCCTGCAGATTTGACACCACAATACAGGATAGGACCTAGCCTATGCCTACTAAAACAAAATTTATAATATTTTCTTGAACGCACAAACTCCTTAGGACCATCAAATTTCTATGTCTATCTTGAATACAAAGTCACAGAACAAACACATAATAGACCTTTAAAACTTTATTTATAAAGTTTGAATTATTATTATATGCAATAAATGCTAATAGAAATTAGAAAAAAAATTAGGTTAATGCAGCCTGCTAAGCAAAAATATATCTTTTTTCTTTAAATCCTGGTATTTCTACAATTACATACTTGTGTTTGATAATTGCAAGTTTATGACAGAGTAATGTGTTTTTTTTAACTTTTTTATATTACCATATCGATTGGATAGGTTGCACATCAAATAATTTTTTGTGTGGTAAAAACAAGCTAGCTATTCTCAGGTGTAAGATAACATAAAAATTGTAAAGTCTTAAAAAAATTTCCCTTGTGTTTAATAGCCCTAAAACATTTCTTCACAGTTTAATTATTATAAAACAAAATAATTCTTCTTTGACATAGAATGTTTATGTTTTACAGATGAGAAATCTCAAGGAGTTGAAAGATATAGTTACAAAACTAGAAATTATAGAAGAGATAAAGGAGCCATTGAAAAGTATTCTAGATGACATTAATACAGTAAGTTTTATTTTGTAAAAGATAAACTTTGTGTCTTGTTTCTCTGGTCTAAACGATTTGTAAAGTAAATTTTAAGTTTATTTCAAATTTGTTGTCTGTTTGTTATTTTTTGATTTTTTATTTAACATTATTCTTATTAAATTAATTTAGATAATTTATTTGAAAATAAAAGGTGTTGAAATGTATCTTACTAAAGTGACATTAACTGTATAAATAACTTTTCTTTTTCTTTCATTGGTTGTTTTGACTAGGATATATGTACATTTTTTTTTTTTGGGGGGGGGGGGGGCACGGTGGCTGAGCGGCAGCGCGTTTGAGTGGTGATCCGAAGGTTCTGGGTTCGAATCCTGGTGATGGCTAGAGGATGACTTGAGGATTTCCCTGAGTCTATCCAGCTCTGATGGGTACCTGATATTTGTTGGGGTAAAGGGTAAAGTAAAGGCGGCTGGGCATTGTGCTGGCCACACATTCCTTGGTATGCCATGGCTACAGAAACTGGTGAACGCTGCTTCAGTTTGGTCTGAAGGGTACTTTACTATTTATATGTAATTTTTAAATTACCAAACTTGAACCGTTCGTAATACCTTTTATTCATAAAGTGTTAGATTTCTTACTTTTTAAACTTTGGAACAATAACTTTTAGCTGTTACAACAAGGACATACATGGATTAACAGCATGGGAAACAAAACCTACCAAGAAATGAAAGAACTACTAGATAGTGAAATGGCCAAGTTCCTAAGGCAATGCTTTTGTATAGCAAGTAAGATACATTAATGCTCCCTTTAAAATATGTAGGGCCTATATACTGTTACATTACAAAAAAAGCATTTTTGCTTTAAATATATGGATATATACACCTGTATGTGCACATTGCAAATATTTTCCAGTACTTGGCCTATATGCTATACAAATTTAATATAAAATTGAAATGTATTTACTTATCTATAGAACATTTTTGAGACTGTATTAAATTAAGTCAATAAACCAAATCAATTCGGTACAATTATAATTTTATGCAACTTTTAACAAAATAAATACGGTAAATTTATTATCTATCTCTTAAAATGTCCAATAATCTCATAGAATTCCCAGATACTAGTTCTTAAATTTTCAAAGTTACATACCAGTACTTAAAATCTGCAGGCTTACTAGAAAAAATATATCAGTGCAATAATTTTTATATATTCTACTGATGAACTATTTTAACCATAGGTAATGGACATGAGACGTTTTCTGAGACAGCACTAACTATAGAACAACTTAACGAAGCATCTAATTTTGTATCTGTAGATGTGGCAAGCATCAGAAGAATGGGTAAAAACTAACAGCAAATTTTAATAATATGATTTCATTTTATTTCATTCAACAAGCTAATAACAAAACAGTGTCTAATTATTGAGACATGGTCAATATACTATTAGTTACCGTATGTTTTTTTCTTGATCTATATAAAACATTTATCTGATAAGCTCTTTTAATAAGTTTTTACATTTTTTCCTACCAAACAGATGGCAAAGACAATGAACATATTTTAGGACAGATAGAATTAATTAATGCCAACATCGCATCACACTCAGAAATGTTGCAAATAATGCAACAAAAAATTAAGAACCAAGAACAAAGTTTGAAGTCAGTTTGCAAACTAAAGCAACAAACTGAAGAAAAATTTGAAGATATAATGAAAGAACTTCATGAAGCCAGCAGTTTTATGTCAAATTTGTCAGAAGAACTAAATGAAACAAAAGAAAAGGAAAAAATCCAATATAAAAAGGTAATTAAACTATATGAGAACGTAATGTCCAAATTAAATATTTAAAGCATGAAATTAATTTGATTGAAAAATGTTATAATATTTATAAGTAGCTATATTTACATAATACAATATTTTTAAACTTAAAAAAAAATCATTATTAATCTTGAATGTTGTCGTGTAAATTACTTTGTTTATTTTTTATACTCTAGATTCAAGAAATTTCAGGAAATGTTGAAAGTTATTTAGAGCAGAGAGATTCAATTGGTAAGTTATTAGTTATTAAAAAAAATAATTTTACAATGAAGATTAGTGAATAATATTATTGCTAAAAAGTGGAAACAATTTCAAACTATTTATTTAAATGGTTATATTTAAAATGTTATATAATTAAATTGTTATATTATATTTAAACCATTTTATTTAAAAGATTATGTTATAAATTTTGTTTTTAAACTGTTATATTTAAACTGTTACATTTTTTTAATAAATGATGGAAACTATAAAATTGTCTACAGCAAAAGAAGAGGGAAAAGTTATGATTCTCAAAGAAGAAGTTAAACGACTTACAGATAAATTAGGTTTGTTGTATTAAACATTAAAAGACCAAGTAAATCTATTTTTTTTTTTGGACGATCAGTAGTGTATTCAGTATCTAATTGTTGAGAAAAATAGAAACAAATAGGGAATTTATACATTATCTTAAATATAACTTTCAAGTTATTCTCTTAATAATATACAGTAAAATAGTAAGGTATTTTTTGGGAGCAAATCCATATCTCGTAGACATTTGAGCCAATTTGAGGTACTTAATTTCCTGCAATAAGGGACATGACATAATTATTTGCCAACTCAAGTAAAAAAAAATTGTTATTAATTGTCAAATTATATTGGTTAAGTTTATTTCGCTCCATTGCAAAACTTAACTTTGGTTAAAGGCTATTACTTACATTTTGCTACTTAAATAGTTGGCATTCAACCTTCTACATCATTGCAATGAACTCCTAAAACTAAAAAGTCTACACGACATAGATATCAAATTTGCATGCATGAATTTCATGGACATTTTAAATTTACACACTCGCATGTTATACTTGTTTTATCTCTCTTTCAATAGGTACTCAAAACTGATTTTATTTTTTCAAGATATTGAGAATTTGTTATGTTTAATAGAAAGACAAAATGATTCTAAGAACTTTGATACCAATTTTATGACTGTATGTTAATTTTTAAAAAAGTTATGAAATTTTACAAGTGGGTTACCTTTAGCCACCTCACAAAGTCCTATTTTTAGAAGTCATTATCTCAAAAAGTATATTGGCTATGGCTAAGTTACTTTGTTTACAAACACAAACGTTTGTAGAGAAGAGACCCAATTTTTTTCGTGAATGTGGGGCATTTGAAAAATATACAAATATCGATGTAAAAATCATTTTTCATACTTTTTACAGTTTTTTTCAAGGGAGACAAAAAACGCAAATCTGACCTATTTTTGAAAAATACCTAAAAATTACCTAATTTTAGTAGAAGCTTATGTTATATATCAAATTGAAGGTAATTCAATGCTCTATAGAGACCTACTAAATTGGCACTGTTTCAAATTATAAAAATTTTTTTTTATTGAAACAAAGTGTTCTAGCAAAAGTTTTCGTTTTTAGCCATTTATAAATATTCGCGAAAATTTAACGAATCTTTGTAAATGTACAAATATTACATCAATTTTTTTGTATAGATACATATTTAAAGAATCACATTTTTAGTTTCACTATTGATATTTCGATAACAGATTAATTGTTCAGTAGTTTAGGGGGATATTGTGCATTATTTGAGACTTAGCCTCGTTCGTTCATTATTACACTTCACCCACCCCCGCACTTTATACTAGTTGTGTTCGCTGTCCACCAGGTTACCCGACATTTAAACATGCGACAGATAAACATGCGACACTTAAACATAGACACTTAAACATACGGACAGTTAATCATAGCGACAGATAAACACACTTTTTCACTATACCATTAAAATAAATAGGAAAATAATATAGATTATGTTGCCAATAGTAAACAAACGGGATAGGGGGGAGGAAAATACCTCATGGCATCTACAGGCCTACGGGGACACCTATGCCCTACGCCCACCCTTCGTTTTCCTCACTCCCATTTCATCGTTATTTATAATGAATTTAACCTTAATATATATTTCTTTCGATTGAGTTTTTTTTTATAGTTTTTGAACTAGAAATCTCTAGACACATACGACATCAAATAAAAAAAAATAAAGCGTTCAGTGCGTTATACCGACTCTTTGCTCGGTAGAAGTCTTGCATACTATCTATGGGCAGGGCG
The DNA here is from genome assembly GCA_949126835.1 of Anisus vortex. Lineage (NCBI taxonomy): Eukaryota > Metazoa > Mollusca > Gastropoda > Planorbidae > Anisus > Anisus vortex. The sequence continues at coordinate 30,130,464 of OX421506.1, forward strand.
ATAGAGATTTATCATTGGTACGACAGGTGAGCCAATGTTCGCAGAAAGTGCAGAACGTTTGCAGGTCAATAAAGGTTAACTGCACGTGCTACACGGTCCTTTAAACAGAATCAACACTGTATCTATGAGATAACAAAAGAATTTTTACCAGCACATATAGAACGAAGAATACACTAAAAAATTCTGTAGGCTAATAAACAACCTTCAGTAAGACACTAGAAATTAAATCTGTGATAGGCAAAAGATGAAAATGAGCAAAAAAGATGGTGTTGTTGGCTCTAAATGGAAATGTGACTGACACTTGGTGAAGTTAGACAAGAAAACATCTACTACTTATGCCAAGTGCCCTATTTGTGTACAAGGTAGTTAAAAAAAAGAAAACCTACCAATACCATAGTCTTATGCATATCTAGTGCTCAATTATAAATACTTTACTGTTCTTAATGTTTTGTTTATTACAATTTTAAAATTAAAACGTATTCATATTTACGCATTTTTTGGGAACTTAATTAAAATATAGTAGGCCTATTTGTATTTTTGCCACCAACATTATTTTTTTCTAATAAAACAAGGTGTATGAGTTACATTGACCCACCTTGTAGCCGAATACAGTTAAAACACGAAGAAGGGATATGGCTTCTGAAAACATAACGGACTGGTGATAAGTGGATTATGTAATACTCGACGATGGCCGTCCGTTCGCTGGTCTGGGCAGCCACGCGTGAAGTCCCGCCCCTTCATCCGACCAGATGTCGGATTAGCAAATAGGTATAGTTTATGTGTATTTACACGTTATTATACAAATATTTTTTAAATAGAGGGAAAAGACCATTATTATTTGTTTGAATTGCATAAAAAAATATTTTTTTAACGAATCTACTAGAACACTCTACCCATGTCAAGAGTGTCAATGATTAGAAAGTTTTTCTTTTTTTTTGTTTTACTGATAGGCCCTATTGTTAGTTTATATAATATACCCGCGTGTGTGTTAGCGACCAGTTGAATGGAGGGGGTAGGGCGGTTGTTTGTGACGCCTCAGTTCGTTTTAGTTGCTGTCTGGTCGAAATTGGATGAAGGGGCGGGACTTCGCACGTGGCTGCCCAGACCTGAGATCGAGCGGCGAGCATTACATAATCCACTTAGCACTGTCCCTCTTCGTGTTTTAACTGTATTCGTCTACAAGACAAGGTGGGTCAATGTAACCCTTATAGGCTACCTTGTTTAATTATACAAAACTCAATACTTCTTATAATTATCTACTGGTGGATCAAATTGACCCATACAGTTTTAATAGCATTAGCCAATAGATTATATAAAAGAGCCTTTTAAATTTGTTACATTAATTTGATAATGTTGGTGGCACATTTTTTTTACAAATATATAGGAATTTAGGTGTACTGATCGAAATATAACATCTATTTTAATTACAAGTTCCAAGTAGGCCTACTCAAGGTTGTTGATACAGAACTTTTAAATGTATTCTTCGTTCTATATGTGCTAGTACAAGTGATTTACTTGCTATCTACATAGACTATAGACACATTGTTGATTTTGTTTTTGAACTAGTCTGTCTGATGGGAATAATTGTCTAAATGCTTATTATGATGACTAAGTGAGAGGGTAAGAGTTTTAATTCGTATATTTTCAATATTATGTAAACTTTAAAATTACAGAGAAAGAAATGAGAGGAAGAGAAAAAAAAGGGACATTATATTTTGTTCCTACATTATTATAGCATTATGCCTGTGTAAATGGCTTGAGTGGTTTGAAAAAGTTATAAAAAGAGAAATAGAGAAAAAGATAAAGAATAAGTGCGAAGGTGTGTTGGTGTATTTTGTTTTCTATAGTAGGCCTATATTACTAAGAGGTTTTATACCAGACAAAATATCAAAGAAAATAACGATAGTGTGTGAGAGAGAGAGAGAGTCGGAGATAGAGATACAGAGAGGAGACAGAGAGATACGGAGACATAGAGAGAGAGAGACAGAGGGAGAAACAGAGTGATAGAGAGAGACAGAGTGATCGAGAGAGACACACAGAGAGAGACACACAGAGAGAGACACACACAAAGAGAGACAGAGAGAAAGAGAGAGAGAGAAAGAGACAGACCGTAGGCCTGTTGATGCCATGAGGTATTTTCCTTCCCCCTATTCCGTTTTTTTTACTATTGGCAACTTAATTTAATGTATATTTATTTCCTATTTATTTTAATGGTATAGTGAAAAAGTGTGTTTATCTGTCGCTATGATTAACTGTCCGTATGTTTAAGTGTCGTGTGATTAACTGTCCGTATGTTTAAGTGTCGTGTGATTAAGTGTCCGTATGTTTAAGTGTCGTGTGTTTAAGTGTACGTATGTTTATCTGTCGTGTGGTTAAGTGTCTGAGTTTAAGTGTCGTATGTTTATCTGTCGCATGTTTAAATGTCGGCACACGGTCCACCAATCTTTCCTACTTTTCACTTTTTGCCACCCCCACTACGCTACTAGTAATAATAAATTTTTAGCTCATACACTTTTATTTCAATTATATATTAACAATTAAGAAACATATCTCTTATATTATTATATTTTAACTTTCATCTATTAGTAGTTCGCAAAAATATATTTGTTTTAAAATCGGAACAAACCGTCTTTTCGACCTCTTGCCGTGCACGTTTCGCCCTTCCCCCCCCCCACACACACATATATAAAGTGGTACGATTCTACCCTATGTTCCCCTCCCAAACCCTCCTATCTTGTTTTTATTTGGTCCAGATCAGACTACAGAGGGTAGGCCTATATGCATATAGGCCACGAAGTTGGCAATGCATTAAAATCTATGATTTTATTGGCAGGCTGTTGATGAATGAATTAGTATAAACGCATGAAAATGTATAAATAAAATGTATTAGCCTATATAAAGTAACTTTATTGACCCCCTTCCCTCCCACATTTCAACAACTGTAAATTGTTTCAATAACCCAGTTTTCTGTATTTTGTTGACATAATTAATATACGACCCCCTATGTAGGCTATTTGATTATGACTGATTGCAATTAGACTTTTCCTAGGCAATACATAGAATTTCACAAACATAATAAATATATATAATAACCGTCAATAAACGTATAACAAATCGGGGGTATACAATAAACTTTTAATTTCATGCTAGATCTGATAATCTTATTAGAATTATTATTATTAGGCCTACGCATGACAAACCATTATTCAATAAATGTTTTAAAAAAATGACTTAGCCCTACCGATGAATTATTAAACATATGCCATGGAAGAAATATTCTTCATTTGCAGATATAATAATAGTATTGTATTATTTTAAAGAGTAAAATATGTCTTTTATTACCCACATTAGACTTGTTGGAGTAGGCCTCATACCTATTGCATTTTGTAGGCCTTATGAGTGTAGACTAGACAATATTTTTGTACATTTATGTGCTGAAAATAGCTTCGCTTCCACAAAAACTAAATAAAATACTGTCTGGTTATATTTAAATGTTATTATAAGTGTGTAAAACTACTTAATTATATACTTAATTCGTTTAATTAATAATATTTTCTATAGCTTCGCTAGTCCACCAAAGGTCAAATTTACTATTGTTTACATTGACAACAGATTGAAGATACCCTTTGCATGTCAAATTACATATTATAATATTATTTACTGGAAATAAAAAGTATCAATTCAATATCTTTAGCATATCTACTTTAAAATAAATGTAATTTTAGTTTATTTTATGACAAGAAAAAAATTAGGCTTATCCTTAAACTTAATAGGGGTTTGGAGACTCGAGAACAAGTGATTTTAAGTTGCAAATCTAAGACAATTTTATTAAAATTAAATAAATATAATAATATATACATACATTTTTTAACATAAAATTAATTTTATATTATTAATCTATGATATTGAATAGCTTTACTTAACTACTAAAGTGATAAAATCCGATACGGCGCCTTTGTTGGTAACGACCCTTCAAATAGCGGAGATCGCGGCAGACATGTTTTTACGGCAGTAAAATACTATTTCATAGGGTTTATCTTGCGCGTTAGGCAAAATGTGCCATAATATATAGACTAATAATTCTTTCATATTTTTACAGGAAAATGGACCAGCTTTTTGATGATATTTTTAAAAAATCTTTAAAATGATTTTTTCTTACAAAATAAACTATTTTTCTTAGATAATTTAAATATTAAAAATGTTTAATATAAACAATCAATTTTAAATACATATGGTGATAAAGGCCATTTATTCATGTACAATCGAGTGAAAAAATTATCTTTCTATCATGAATGGCACTTTTTGCCTAGACGATTTAGTACAAGAGGTGTCGAAAACTTAAAATCGCGCAAAAAACGGAAGCCAGTTTTGAGTACCTACTTTCAAACATGGTGTTGATGCAGTCACTTATATCTTAGTTTTATTTAATTTGTTCATAGCTATTTTTACAATAACAAATACTTCAATCGCTACATGCACGCAAACATACACACTTATTTTCTTTCACTCATAATAATATTCTGCTCCCCTTCCACCACACACACATCAGTAAACATTCAAGCCTCAAGCTTTACATAGTAACATACTATGTGTTTTCTTTTATTTTGTTATAATAAAACTTCTGCTTACTAATTTGTTGTGAGGCAAGCAATAAAAAAAAATCATTATCAACATTGTTATCACTGCAATCTTTGTTGGAAGCTTTTTCATGGGGGTTACAATTTACCCAATTAATTACTAAATATCAATATTTCTCAAAAGTGGAGCAAAGAAAAAAATGGATTAAACATTAATGTATTAAGAACTTTAATTTTTTTTTTTTTAGAATAAATGTATTTTGTTCTAATTTTTTAAAAAAAGTATAATATTTTAATTGTACTTATCCCATGCTCAGCTCAAGCTATTCAAAGTTTGGAAACTAATGAAGTAGAAATTGTAAGGCTACAAGAAGAAAATGGTAAGCTTGTATATAAAGTAAAAATGTTATCATAAAAGGTAATTGACATGTTCTAGATCAAGTCAAGTTTTGAATGTTTGAACATGCAATTTATTGTTATTACAATTTCAGAGACATAATAAGATAATAATTTGCACTTAATATTTTTAATAACTCACAGTTATTGCTAATGAAGCTGCAAAAAAGAAAGACAAGAAAATTGTTAGAGCTATTAAAGTTAAAGGTCAGTATGTTGTACACAATAAATTATATAAAAAATATAATACAGATTATTACCTTTGAAACAAATGTTGATGTCAAATGATATGTCATTTTTTCTTTCTATGTATATTATCTAGAGGTTCTAAACATTATATTAAAAAAAAAGATTATTTTCCCTTAATAAAACAACAACTTTTTTTTCACTATATTAATTTGTTTCTTTTAAACCATAAGTTCTCAACATGGGCATTCCCCCCCTCTCCATGGGTCATTAATTAGATCTTGGTGTGGGGCAGGGCAATGACATTCCCTAAAGTAGTAAGTGAACTGTGAAGGGCATATAGCAAGATGGCGCTGAGTGAAGCGACGATTGAGAAATTGTGTTTGTATTTGTCATATGATAATAGGATAAATTCTCTAAATAAACATGTGTTGTTCGTTTTTCATTTCCGAGAATGACCACATCTCCTAGTCGCATTGTGGCTTCTTTGGTGACCTATTAGACGTATATAGGCCCTATATGCCCTGAAAGTTTTATTGCAGGTATTGCATACAAATGATTTGGCTATGGCGTTTGGCAGCAGGTTTACATGGCTTTTTTATTTGTATGCTTTTGTTTATCCGTGGAGGTTCTGTTACTTTCTGCCAATTGTGCCTCGGACGACATAACATTTTGCCACCTGCTTCTGTCGGACGCCCGTGCCTCTCATCCGTCTGAGTCCACGTCTAGTTCTTTTAATGTTGCTTTCATATCTTTCAATCTCTTTTTTGGCCTTCGGTTCTTCTTTTGCCGGCATTCTCAATAAATGGCAAGATCACCGCACTTGAGATTTCAGAAGCTGAGTTTAAATGCTAGAGTCCACTCTTAAAAGCACTTCGGTGTCTGGGACTTTATCTTGTCATTGTATTTTTAGTAATATGCGAAGACAGCTGAAATGGAATTGATTGAGTTTTTTTTTTATGCGTGCTATAAAGTGTCCATGTTTTGTTAGCGTTAAGCAATGTCAGCATTATTGTAGCACTGTATACGGAGTCCATTTTGGTCCCAAACGTTTTCCCGAAGACTCCAAGGGAGATGCTTGCTTTGGCTATTCTTTTGCAGACCTCGTCATCTATATTGGTAGTGCATGATAGTGTGCTACCAAGGTGGCCCTAGACTGTGATTTCTGGATCTGATCGCAATATCCCTGGTGCAGGCTGATGCAGGACCTCTGTTTTCATTTTAGTCACAGTCATCCGCAAATAGGGGGTTGTGAACCTCGGTTTCTTTCACCTTTGTAACCGCATGCATGCATTGTTGGTTAAATAGGCTCTTGTCTGTTCTATTGCATGCATCTATGCCATCGCTGCAATCATGGAAGGTATCGGTTAGCATGGCTGAAAATATCATACTAAAGAGGGTGGATGCTAGAACATATCCTTGTATTATGCCATTTGTTACAGGTAAGGCCTTGGATATTCTCGATTGGCCGTTTCTTTGGCCATCATGCCGTTGTGAGCTGTTTGACGATGTTAAAGAATTTGAGTGGGCAGCCGAATTTTCCCATTAGTTGCCATAGGCTATCTTTGCTGACAGAATTAAACGCCTTAGATCAATAAAAGTTATGCCGAGGCTGCTGAATTTTTCTTGGCATTTCTCCTGGACCTGACGGGCTGCAAATATCATGTCTGCCGTACCTCGTTCGGAGCATTTGGTACTTTGCCTCAAGACATCTGTTTGATCGCTTTAGATATTTCGCCTGCTTCTGAAGGTGCGACATCTAGGCTATGGTTTAGCTCGACCTGAGGTAGGTGAGCAATAGCAGTGTCATTGATTGCAGCTGGGCAGTTTTTAGCGCATTGGTCTAGGATCTATTCTTTTTCAATGTTCATCTGCGCTTCATCAGCGTTCAAAAGGGAAAGGTTCTTGCATGTCTGGGTCCATAGATGACTTATAATGCTTGGTAGAAGCACCTTATGTCATTATTGTCAGCAAAGTTTTGGATTTCATCTGCTTTTGTGTTGAACCATTTATTCTGAGTGGTTTTTTATTTTTAGATACCGTCTAGCTCTGGAAAATGCTTCTTTTTTGTTTGTTTTGGGGTTTGGGTTGTTTTGATGTAGTTGATGTATAGACAAACTGCAAGCAATACAGTGGCACAAGCTTCACATTAATATTGTTTTTTAAATCCTATTGTGTAGGCAATATTTTTTTGTTTTATTTATTATTTATTTAAATCTAAAAGCCAATTTAAAACCTTTAAATTTTTAGTTCTTTATAAGGTCAAATAAACACACATATAGTTGCAACAAATTACTTTGAAGGGGGAAATGGGGAGTGAAATAATTTTGCACTGGGCAAGATATTATGTAAAAGCGAGCGGAAAGCCAAAAAAAAGTTGACAACTTATGTTTTAAACTCTAACAAGGGTTTCATTTTTTAGTGATTAGGCGTGTATTTCATCATTATAATTTTTTTACATTTACATCAAACTATTATAGTCTATCGCTGTAAAAAAAATTGGTGTTTGGTTGCTAAATTGCAATGTATAAACAATCGTTTTAGATTTCCAGAAATGCATTGAAATTTCCATAAAAGAAGAACGTGAATTAGACGATGAAGGTAAAACAATAAATAATTTCTCCTTTACAATTATTTAACAAGCAAGTCTTTGTTTAGTAGTCAAAAAGAAATTTATAGAATAGTATTATACAATATTAAACTTATTCCTTCACCTATCCCGTAACCCGAGTGAGGGTCAATGGGGCACCATTTTTTGACAGTTGGACAATTGTATGCCATTCGTCTCGGTCCTGCTCCGCCCTCTGGGAATCTACAAGAGACAAGCCGGTCAACTCCTTAATGTCATCCTCCAATTGACTCTTCTGCCTGCATCACTTTCTTCCACTTATTAGGCATATTATTAAAGTAATTCTGAAAAATATTTAACTCTATTAAATATTTTTTTTCCAGTTATTATTTATCGCTTACCTTAATATAAGAAATATGGAATAATATCTAATAGATATGAGATTGTTTACAAAACATTAAATAACAATATACGAGTCTTAATTAATTACATTTGAGCTCTAGAGAACATAAAAAACAGCACTTTTCGACATTAGGAAACATATTATGCTAGTTTCAAATTCCTCTAAAATTTGGACCAAACGTCACATAGTTGAATGTTTCATTTCACTATTTAAAACAATAAATAATATTACAGCTAGTACTGTAACGAATCAGTCGTCACATAAGCCGGTAAATTATATAACATGTTCTAGTATTTGAGCTAAGAAATATATAAAAGTAAAACAGCCGGACTTTTATAATTGCTAATGGTTGAAGGATGTATTAGAATTACAAGCCATGTATTAAAGATATATATGTATATTGATTTTGATTAAGTGTAACAGAGAGAGGGAGAGAGGATGGAAGATAACCTTTACAATGTTTATTTTTACGCAGCGATATTTCCCCCAAGTCCCGCCCACTTGTCACTTTCCCCACGGTACACTTTTATGAGCATCTTGTTAGGAATGCAGTCACAGGTGACCTGTTAAAGATATATCCCACCTGGGCTACAGGTGACTAAGGGACGAATTTTATGGCCTTTGTCTCTATATCAACTAAAGAGGTCAGTCACATGGTATCCGAAAATACTATGCCCTGTTGCCCTCCCAACTAACCCCGCCCATGTGACTAGATATTTCTACTTTATCTCAGATGTCACCGTTTTAGTAAATTTAATATTTACGGCCCTCTAGTTGATGTCAGTTTTGCAATCCTCTCTCATAGCACCTGGTTGAAACAACTCGATCTTGTCATTTTAATTCCATTGTTCTGGACCTCAGCTAATGACCCTTAACGGTGCAGTTTTCTAAAACTAGGGAGATGTTCTAGGAAGATTGAATGATTCAACTCCCCCTATGTTAATTGCCTATATAATGTGATACAGTTTCTCTGTATGAGTAGTCCTGTGTGTTGTCTTCACATTATAAGACAAACGTTCGTTGTAGCTAGAAAGTCAGGTTTCGCTAAAGTAAATATTGTTCGACCTAGATTTCCTAGTTTACAAGTTTATATACAAGTTTAAATAAGTAGTTTCGCATTTGATTATGCATTGCCTGCATCTGTTTATATTTCTCATTCGTCATTATTTATCATTTTCAACATTACACTTTCATTTTCAGAGTTATAAATTTATTAAGTTTTATATCATAGGAAGACAGTGTTTGTTACTGTTTGTTAGAAAATTACATTGTAAGTTAGATGTTTACGACGACTCGTTATAAAGAAAGTGATACAGATAAAATTGTAAGTTTACGCTAGAGAAACCGCCAGACCAACAAAGCCAAGGATTCGAGTTGTTTTCTCCACCACACGTTATAAAAATAATTTTTTTTTACTGCAGCGGGCAGTTGTGATAATTTTAATTGTATATATATATATATATATATATATATATATATACAAGCTAAATTCACCTCAATTAAATACGCCTTTTAAGTTACAAATAAACATTTCATAAACTACAATAAACCAAAAACTCTAATGATCTACCGTAATAATTTTAAAAATATAATCATTGTTCTCGAAAGTAATTTAAAATAAATTGTGTAATCAGGTTTAAAATAGTATTTTTATTTAACAAAAAACTAAATTCCCCCCCCCACCCCCGGTTGCCCATGGAAGGACTATCCCTTCTCCCGTGTGCATCTAAAATATAAGTATTAGATTTTATAGATTTTACGTACTGAAAATATTTTAGGAAAGTTTTAAGTCCTAAAATTCTTTACAGTTTAAAAAAAAAAAAGTTGAAAAGAAAAAAGAAAGTTACCAGTAGGGAATCATAACCAGGTCGCCCGCATGTCAGTCACTAATCATTATGCCAAATTTGTAAAAATTCCTGATAAAAAACTAATAAAGATATATTCTTAAAAATTGGTGAGAATGTAGCCAAGATGATGTAGATAAGGAAAATTGTGGTTTGAATGATGTATGGAATGAGTAAGGAATAAAAAAAATTTTTTTTACAAAAAGGTACATTCGCTAAAATGCAAAAAATGGACCGTACTGTCAAACTGATAAAAACAAAAATATTCAGTTCACAGCTTCAATACTTTTTACATATTTAAAATGCATGTAGGGCTATGGCATGAACCACTCTCTTTTTACTGGTTCATCAGGTTTGATTTTTATACTGAACTGAAAAATTGGTTAAAATTGTGTGACAAAAGAATTATACATACCCACATATCTAGACAAATATAATACACAGATAAATCATTTTGGTTCACGCTATAGGCCCTACCTCTGGGAGTGTGTGTACCAAATTTGAGCTAAATCTGACAATAATTGTGAAAAATAACTGGAAAACAGTTGAGACGTATGTCGTTTTTCGACGAACTTTATGCATACTAAAAATTACTTTTTATTTACCTAAAATCATTCAATACCTTATTCCTTGGTAAGGTTGGCTCAATATTTTAGCTTATTTTTCACCAGCATCCAGTTTTCTTTGCCTTTACGTCTGACGAAGTGATTTTGATAGCCAAATGTGTCCGTAACTAAGCATTATTCGCCCACGCATCATCAGCATCTTTAGAGAACATATGGCGTAATCTATCCCTAAGTATATTGCCATTACCCTCAGCCTAGTTATCAGACTGGTAGGCCTACAGCTATCATTGAATAATGTTACTGCCATTATCTTAGCAGTTTTAACAGTTTTTATTCCATAAATAACTATTCTCTTTTGGGCATTGGTTCCATATCGGTATTATGACAGTGACGACACGCCAAACGCAAAGCAATAAATTGAATTGTGTCACCCAGTATTCCTAAATCTTATTTTATAGGCCCCTATTACCTTCTCAGCTTCTGGAGTTGTAATATCAACATTGTCATTCTGAACTGCTCTTTATCACTTGCAGAAGATTTATTTTCAACATCTAATTAGTCTTCTGTAGCCTATTCTGACTTACACTTGTATGTTTTTGTCTAGTGGCATAAGTGGGCGTGTCCACTTGGCTACACCCTACCCTAGGCCTAGGCTCTAAGCCTCTAGTCTCTAGGCCTATCAAACTCAACTGTTAACATTTTATATTTGTTTCTCATCGTTTCCTTTTAATTTCTAAGCTGATTCTACTAAATAGAAGTTTCTGTAGGCCTGGAAGCCTCATACCTTCGATCATTAGGCATTGTTTATGTAAAACCCATAAGTATTGACATTATAAATCATGCAAAAGTTGTATACAAATGCTCATCGAAAAAAAACATAACAACATTCAAACGGAAATGCCAAATGTAGGGAGTAGCTCATTATTTTAATTGTTTATAGGGAGCGGTAATTATTTATTTAATTACGTTATTATTTGTTTGAGGGTTTCTCTCAGCAATATTTTTTTACATTTTTTGAGCGCTCGGGGGGCCATACCCACCCACTTTGGATGTCGATAACTCAAAAACTATTTGACTGTGTGAAAATTATTACATACTGTCTGAAAGAGAAATGATTGATGAATAAAATGACATATCACAATTTAACATATCTTAAAAAACGCTTTTTTCGAACATTTTGGGTGACCCTGCTGCCTTAAGTCCTAAAATTCTTTACAGTTTAAAAAAAAAAAAGTTGAAAAGAAAAAAGAAAGTTACCAGTAGGGAATCATAACCAGGTCGCCCGCATGTCAGTCACTAATCATTATGCTAGGGAACAAGCATGTCAGAAGCGAGATCGCAAAAGTAAGATATGAGACAATATGGTCACGTGTCTTTAAATTAGACAATGGGGATTGAATACAACACACATGAGTTACTGTATATATATATAGGCCTAGGTTGTAACTTTGTTTTTATCCATTTTCAAATTCTAATGTATAGGGTTTAACAATTCTGTGTATAGATAAATACCAAAACAAGCTTAAATGCAAAAAAAAGAATATTCGATGTTGAGGTCCGTTTACTAAGGGTATATTCTTAGAGTTATAGTTTACATCTTACTTATAAAACACTTTTAACTTTTATTTTTTACAGATAGTATACAAAAGATCTACATGAATTAGGCCGATTTGATGTATTTTCTTTGGTTTGAAACAAATAATTAATGCTTTGTGATGCTATAGTACTTGAGAAAAATGTCAATAATGAACACTGAACTTTCAACAAGGTCCCTTTATATTATTATGCAGGTGTTCACAGTTTTTGGTCTACAGAATTTACCTATTGTGCTCTACAGGGACGTTGGTTAAGCAGAAAAGGTATGGTATAATTATTCATATTGGTTTAAATGGTATGGTTCATTGTCATTTGCATGCACAGTAAAACAGTTGTTTAGTATAATGTAACAGTTTTATTTAAATATATATATGTGTATGTAGGCTATATATTTAACTCAGTCAAAAGAAAATGTAAAATTTATAATAAAAAAAATTGTATATAATAATATACATTTCTAAAACGACCAAACCTCTCAAAATATAGCTGCAATTAATAATTACAAAATTTGCAAGGGGAATAATCAATTATGCATTTTAAAAAAAAGAGTTCATTTGGGATGGGGTAGAATAAACTCAATAGGCCTAATACACACATATGTACTTAAAAAAATTACATTGGTTTTAAGAATGTGGTAATTTATGTTAGATTTATTTTTCTCTTGTTATTGAAATTTTCTTTCTACTAAATTCAGTTTAATTAACTGTTTTATCTAGTAACCTTTATATTTTTTATTTATAATGTTGATCTACTCTTCTACATATTTTTGTCAATCAGGCTGCAGACATTTTTTACTTTCTTGCAATCGACGCCCAACATATCTATGTTTTTATTAGTTAATCTGTGTTGTTGCAGAGTTGTCGAGTTTTTCTGCTATGATGCATCAATAATAATGCATGTATGAGATAGGACATGACAGTTTAGGAAACTAAAGGAGGAATCTGCTTCAGTTTTTCCTTGTTACTTTTGATTTAATAATTTCTTCTGTAAAGTTGTTTTATAATATACCGTACTTTGAGCTGTAACATTACTTTAAAGTTGGTTTATCATTGGTAAAGTCATGTTGATTTTGTATGTGGGCCCTGCTAATATGACCTATTAGATGAGCTGTTGTTTACCATTATTCAAAACATTGATGAAGATTATTAATGCTGTTGGAATGAGCTTTTAGTTGTATTTATCCTACTTATATATAGAGAAATGTGAAAGATATTTCATGTGTTACGTTTTTGTTTACACCATTTTATTGAATATTCAAGACGTTCTTTTTCCAATATATAATGTTGCTAAATTTGATTTTTAAATTTATTTTTAAAGCGACGTTATTATATAAAGTTTAAAAAAGGTTTTGTTGACTTAACATTCTATAGTTACCACAAGTGCTTTTGTGAATTAGGCCTATTATCTGTTAATGTTTTCTTATAATGTATTTCTCTTGAGAGACTTTAATTCTTTTTTTATTAAGACATATTCTTACTTAAGGGTGTTTAAATTTGTTTGAATCAGTCTTTCTCTCTCATTCTTTCCTGAGACACACGTCAATTAGTACTATGTGTCCAATTGTCCGTCTACTGGCATACGCAATAAGCTGTACGTCTGCTAAACAATCAAAATCAAATTTAATTGGATTATTAATTAGCAATCCTACGTCTATTGGCATCCAACTACAGGTATACGAGTGAGCCACCACGCTAATTATCCAAGGGGACTCCAGCAGGTGGTTAGTGATGAGTAGGGTATATACTGCAGAGACCGTACCCTATTTTGGTAGACTCAGAAAGGATCTCGGTGTGCATCCCCTTTTCTTGATCCCCCCATTAACATCGTTATTCCCTGGACGTAAGAGCCGGATAAAACGTCGTGTTTTTTTATTTTAGAGAATAATAATAAATCTACAAATTTTCATAGGATTTCTCCGGGATATGATGGTAGGGTGGTAGTGAATAAAAATAATGTGTCTATTGTCAACAAGTGAAGTTTCCGCTCTAAGAACATCTTCTATTTATATTATTGTCCTTGTTTCTGTTTGGATTTTGCTATTTCATGCATATAGTTTTTATATTGGATGTTCGCGTCTTAACACTTTTTGCTCAATGTTAGAATCTAATTCAAAGTCTTTGTAGTTAACATGTCTGTATGGGTGAGGTACAAGGCTTTTTCTGTTCTGTGTTAAGTGTACTGTTTTGTGCTTCTTGGCTGTTTTTGAAGGTGCAGACAGTTTCACTATGCATATTTTATTTATCCTTTATGTCTAAAGCCATAATAATTATTTTCTCCCATTGCAGTCTTACTTAGATGTTTGAATGAAATTGCATTTTACTATTGTTAATTTTTTTTTTTTTTTTAATTTACGAAAACGTTTTTTTTTTCTTTTTTTTTATAATGGATGCTTTGTTAATGTGGTTATATCTGAATTAAAGATGTTTTTTTTAAAAATCCATATTAACCTTAGCCTGATATCAGGAAAAATAACAACAAAAGCATTGTTTTCTTTCATTATTGATAAAACTTGATATTTTTACATGGTCAATATTGACTGGTCAGATGCCATTTTTTTATTTGCGAAATTTGTTTGACAACACAATTTAAATGTACCCTTTTTTTCATTTTAGCTCTGTTTCCAAGTTACTCGTTTTTGTTTTTAAACAAAAAATATTGATATAGTTATCAAATGTCGGGGTAAAGTTTCAAGATAAAGAGAAATCAAAACATCAGAACAAGGCACTGAAATCCTGTAAACAATTTAATATCTTATCTTATACATTACATATGCTCCTTCTATAAAGAAGATTATTGCGTCCTACGCTCATTCGCTCATTCGTGGTCCGAGTCTAGTCTTGCATTTTTATTAATGTTTTAAATGATGTTAAGTTACTGGTTTTCCTGGTTTGTTCAGATAACCCATTCCATGCCCGAATGCCACTCGGGAAGAAAGAGTACTTATATGCATTTGTTCTCGCTAAAGGGATAAGGAAAGTGTTTTTGTCTTTATGTTAATTTGAGCTTTGCAACAGGTTGTTATTGGGTTGTATTTCTAAATTAAGAGTTTAATGCCTTATGTATTATTACTATTTTACTCTTTGCCCTTCTGTACTCTAGTGTTCTCTCTCTCTCTTGTGTTCTCTCTTGCGACCATTACATCTCAATAACACATTCATACATTCATTATGCATCCTTTGCTAGTTGGAACTAGTTCTTTCAACGCCACATCACCAGGTGTAGTCTCTTTACGTTTCTGCTTGAAAGGAAAACATCGAATACACTTTACTTCTTCAATACCACATAGTGCTACTACATTCTTCAACTTATCTTGCACTCCTAATACAAATTATTTATTAACATTCATTCACTCATCTATTACAGTATCCTCTAGGGGAATAGTTTGCAGACGATTCATAGACCCGGAATAGTTTTATTCCAAAGTTGGTATCATTATTTTACGATATTGTGATAACTGTATGATATGTGTAGGAAGTCCAATTCCAAGGTAGTTTCAGTATGTTACATGCATCAATTTAATACAGTTAATCGAGGGTGATTATTCAAACTTACAAGTGGATTAATTGGTGAAGCAGTGTATTTCGACTGCTATTTCCAGGGTTTGATTCTCTCCAGGTTCCTGTTAAAAAAAAAATCTCAAGCCACTTGGTGAATAATTGAAATACGATTTTAAATCTTCAACTTATACACAGTATAAATGACTTCACTTTTTGCTATACACAATAAATACAGCTGGATTCAATAATCGTTCAATAAAACGTTCAACAACAAACAATGACAGCACGAGAAATGTATTTTCCCGAAGCTTTCCGAATGCAAAAGTAATTGCATACTAGAAAGTATGAGAATCTACTTGAAAGCACAATTTTATGACATCATTATAAATAGCTATTTTTCATTCACAATTCATATACTCTCTACACCAATATCAATTGTAAAAAAACAAAGCTGCATGAACTCACTGATCTCTAAAAAGACTGGATTAGGCTCGGAAGTGACATTTTTGAAGAAATTTCCAACATTTTGTTTCCACTGCACTGATCAATATTTATATATTTACCGTGAGTTTGTTTATTTATTTAGATGTCTGTTTCTGCTCTAAATTCTCTTGAGCCGTTTGACCAATCGGGTTAAAAGTTAAATGTATAAATCGGAAATGTCCTCCAAAAAAAAGTTTTATTTTTTCAACAATATTGCTTTATTCGTTAATTTATTTGTTAAAATAAACTTAGACCTATTACTAATCACCGTATGTTAAGGTTATACAATGCACGCAGTTTCCAAATGATGTTCATTTAAAATGCGTTCACATTTTGTGTGTTTCGGGACCGGGTTTTCCCGTACTGCGCAATATTGCTGTCTACTTTTTTTATTATTAACTTTTTTTATCTGTGTGTATTTGTTTTCTTTTGATCGTATTATTGTTAGTTTTATATTATTAATTAGAAGTGGGAAGTTTGACAGCAACAATTCATATGCATATTGTGTAAAATGGCTGCAACATAGATTCCGTTCCGATCTATTTATAGATCAGTGGCGCAGTAAGTATTTTGTTTATATCTGTAAGTGCAGTGGACATTTTGAGTTTTTACTTTCTTCTATAGATCAGTGCATTTCTTCACATTTCTCAAACCAATTTATTAAGAAGGCGCAATCCAGTCTTTTTATAGATCAGTGGCATGAACTATTAATATCTATATACATATATAACAAGTGTAAATGGAGATTGTGTGATTA
This sequence comes from Anisus vortex, assembly GCA_949126835.1. Classification (NCBI taxonomy): domain Eukaryota; kingdom Metazoa; phylum Mollusca; class Gastropoda; family Planorbidae; genus Anisus; species Anisus vortex. The sequence goes on from OX421506.1 coordinate 30,147,338, forward strand.
GCACAATGCCTAGTTCTCGAGATTTATAGTCTGTTTGAGCATTTAACAATGACATTGTTATATATTAATTTACCACAATCTAAATAATTCGAGTTATATATATATATACATGTGTCTAAATTTTGTTTTGTTATTTTAAAATTAATTTTAAATTGAATTCACTTTGTTATAAATTAGTGACAAAATGGATTAGTACATTCTTAAAAAAGTAATTACTTTCTTTTATCATTTACTTTTAAATAATTGCAGAGTATATTTTATCAAGGTCTGATGTATGCAAAAGTTTAACCGGAGCAGGTAAGATATAGATTTCAAATGTTTACATTACTACAGTGTTTATTGTCTGCTTAACATCATGCCTTACTAACAAAATAATAATACATAACATCTTTTTTTTTACTTTAAAAAAGTAAATTTATGTGTACATAAATGTATTGTTAAGAATTAAATAAATTATTATATGTATACAATAATGTAAAATAAATAAGAGATGAATGTATAATAGATGTTATTTGCATTAAGGGGAAGTATATTTTCGGAAAGCATAAAATAGGGGACATTACATTGAATTGTTAAAATAATGTAGAAAAGAAGAAAATAACTATTTTATTCGTATATTTAATTTCTTCTTTAAGAATGTACGGTATTTGTCTTTTTTTTTTATTATTACTATTAATGATTATGTAAAACTTCTATACCATTGATTAATTTAAAAACATCAGATAAAGAATTGCACTATATATTTTTTCAATCATTTAAAATCAATGTCGACTTAATCTCTCCGTTCTTGGCAGAGATTGAATGCATTACTTGTTTAAAAGTATTTAGTATTAAAATGTATTAGTATGTTTAAAAAAATATATTTTAATGCTTATAATGTATTCGAAAAAGGAATATCACTTCAATACATGTTTATATAGACTATATAATGAAAATCTATAAATAGTTTCTATCTCACTTTGTATCTGTTTATAGTTTATATAACTAGGTGGTCTTACAGCAGCTTGCATAAATAGTCTTCTTGAAAGACTTTTTTTTAAATTCCAAATTGTATACTCCATAGTAGTATAGTAGTTAGAATCTCCTACTGATACTCAGATGACCGTAGTTAAATTTTTCAAATAAGCTAATTGTTACCCTATGCAATGCCATGTAATTAAGCTAGTATTAAATATAATGATATGTATCCAGTCGGACCAAATTGATTCGTAGGGCTGGTAAAGCAGCGTTCACCAGTTTCTGTTGTCACTAGGTGATTGTGTGACCAGCACAGCCGCCAATATTTTCAGAGCTGGGACTCAGGGACACCCTCCAGACCCAGGAAAAAATCCTAGCCTGCACCAGGATTCGAACCCAGGACCTTCGGTGCGCTGCCACCCTGCCACCATGCCCCCATAATGTTATATATAATTTAAATTGTTCAGAGAAGAATGTTTTTTTTCAGATTTGATATACAGCATTATGTGGACATTAAATAATATTGGATTAACAACATCAGGTAAACAATACAATTTACATCTGTTTAACAACGAGGCTACACGCTTATGTTTATCACCTTTACCTTTACAGAAATTGTGTTTATAAAAGTTTAAAGTGTAATGCTTAAACTGATAAAAATAACAATACGTGATACTTTTTTTTTATCACTTACCAATTTCAAACAAACACACACAAAAAAAGAAGACATCTACAATTTGTTTGTTTTGTTTAAGAAATAAAGTGAACATAGCAGTGTTATTTCTCTTGAGAAAATGAAAGTTACAAAATTAATAAATCATTGGTGAATACAAATATAAAACATTTAACAGTTTCTAGTCTGTAAATAATAAACAATAAAAATGTATTCATTAAATTTAGCCACTTGAAAAAGAAACTGCTAGGCTAAATGAAAGAGAAAAACATGTTCTTTTTTTAAAATTGTTAATATGTTTAAAATATTACAGAAATCGTATGATTTTATATCAACATACAAATATAAATAATTGTACAATTAAAGGAAAGTTTTTCTCTTCAAGCATTACTACTGGTGCAATTATAAAGTGTAAGCAATATGAATTCTATAATAGGCTAAACATTGTTTCAATATTATTCTATAAAAGCCCTAAGTGCAGGTACTACTTATTTTTGATGCTTCATTACATTACTTATTCCCACAAATCATAAGTTTAATATTACAAAACTACATAGTCTAAAATGAATCAGTTACAAGTTGATATTTTAAGAATTATTACATGATTCATAATCTTATTAATCTTTCTCTAAATATTTTCCCTTTACTATCATTTTTCCCTATAATTTGTCTCTTAACTAGCACAATTCTGGCATCTAAATAGTTACTAGCTCTTTGTAAATTAATTGATTTTAGTAGATTTGTTAACTTTATTCAAGTAAAAGCATGTATATTTTAACTTTAAAAAAACACAACTACATTGATATAAAAGCCTAAATAAATTATTTACATATATTATAGTCTACCACATATGTATGAAATCAAATAAAAACACTTATACTTACAGTGATTACTAAAATATAACAGATTAATAAAATGTTTTGTATCTACTAATAGGCCACCGTTTTTAATTATTTAGAGATGGAAATAATTCAAGTTCAAGCCATCCCTATTATAGGAGAATATGTAATCTGCATAGTTATTTCAAAATAAGAATTTTGTAAACATATTATTATCTTATTCTGTATTATTTAAAAAAGACTTAGTCTTTAGAAAAGTTAAGTTGTAAAATTGAAATGTTTAAAATATCGTACACTATATCTAAACATTTTTTTTCCATTCAGAATGTGAAACCTTCTGGTATGAATACAAGGAATGTCTAAAGAGTTAAATAGAAGTTCAGGTAATAAAAAAAGATTAATTCAAATGCATATCAGTTTTCTCAAAGTTCTGAGCTTTAGCTTTATATACCGGTACATACTTTGTTACAAAATATAATGTACTAATAGGCCTATAACTTTACATTTGCAAAACGTTGTTTGGTAACAAGACAAATCGTCGCAAATTACCACCATCACAAACAAAGGAAATATTCTTGACATCCGTTTGTCCTCAAAGAATGATAGTGTATTTTAATTGGTGTTATGTTTTTTGCTTTTCTTCTGGCTCTTTTCTAGGTGTTTTTTTATGCAAGGATGGCCTCTGCTATAAGCAAAAGGCTTAAAAGAAAAAGCTGTGTTACTCAGCGCGATATATTAGGTCACCGGTTGTCCAGACAACGGGACCTATATGTCCACGCCATGGTGCTTCTAAAGGAACAGCTAAACTTCTACAGCAAGTGGCCATCTGCATAATAGAGGTGGCCAGAGACATAGCACCGTCGCGATAAGACAGTCGCAGGGACTTCATCGTCTGATTTGTTTCAGGGTTAAGGCCCTTAGCCTCTTACTTAACAGGTATAACCGCAAAAAAACCGAGGTTTTTGATTTAGTTTCCCACTCCTGATGAGCCACCAACCAAGGCTTGCAAGCCCATTCTGACCAAGGAGATATTGCCGTCGCTAAAAGACAGTCTCAGCCTCTCCCATAAAAGTTGTCGCCGGGGAACAACGGAGGTTTCCAATAGGAGTTTGCCTATCCTAAATAAGCTACCTACCATGTTACAATAGCCCCACATTCACAAAAAATCCTTGTCTGACCAATTAGATCCACAGAGCATGTGAAGCAGCTATTACAATTTTCTGCCCAAACCTACTGGTTCTAACGCACTAATAGTAATAGTACACCTTCACCCCTTCTTTCGTTAGTTGAAACAAGAGCCACCAATCTTGGATGCCAATTTGATCGAGACGACTAAGAGTTGGACTTTAGTTTGCAGAGGATATTTGAGACGCAGGCCATGTAGATATTTTCAGAGACATGTGTGCTTATTTCCCAACTCTCATCCCTCGCCTGAAATAACCTTGGTTAAATAACTATATATATATTTTTTAAATGACAACTCCTTAAGCACAATCATAGTATTGAATCACATGCCAATTTCTCAACCCAGTTTCATGTAATTTTCATTAATATGTATAATTTAGTATAATTTATTTCTTCTCATTTACTCATGCTTAAAAGACACTATCCACAATATTTTGAATGCCTTAACGATACACCTTATAAACAGTTAAAGCTAGATTATTACAACATAGGCCAAAATATATTCTCTGCTGTACATGATCGAATGAAAGATAACAGTAGGGCCTATTGCTAAATTGAAGTAAAAAGAAGATGCTTTATGTATTATTACTTCCTTTGATATTAACATTGTTTCCAAAAGTGTTTTTAAAATTAAGTGATTTAACTAAATGGCATTTGTATTTTGAAGAATTTTACCTGGTTCATCATCAATTAATGAAAATCATAAAAGGATCTGCGTTGATTATTTATGTTGATGTGGAGATACTTATATTATCAGTAACTGAGTGCACATTTAACAGATAGGGTGGACGTCATTATTAGTGAGGAAGGGCAATATTATTAGAAAGGGGGGGGGGGGCAACATTACGATTGAGGGTACTATTATTAGTAAGGGTACGATTATCAGGAAGGAGTGCACCATTTTTAGTGAAGGGCATCATTAGGATGTCAACAGGAATATTGACATTTAATTCATTCAATCTATATAAACAAATTGCTACAATGACCAAAGTGAAACACATAAGGAATAAGAGAATAGGAATTAAAACTTATGAACTATTTGGTCGTGTAGCTATATAATTTGAACACATAGTGCATTTAGCCTTTTAGGCCAAAAGTAAGCTGCATATTCCTAAATATAAGAGATACCTTCTAAGATAAACTTAGATACATACATTTACAAATGAAAATTGAATATAATTTAATGCGAATGTTGTTTTTTTCCTTGACTTTAAATTAATATTTAACTATTCTAATTTTTACATTTTCTTTTTTTTTTCTATCAGATAAAAAAGTAAATAAGTGATTGATGACAGTCATACAGCGAACCGTCTAATTACATGTTCAGGGACAAAGTCATTCGTATTTGTTTTTAAAATTTATATTAGTGTGTGCTAAATTGCTAAATATAACTCTGTTCAAATGTGTGTAGATGTCAAGTTGTCATATCGCCAGTCTTGTTCAATATCTTCCTAGAAAAAATCATGCAAGAAATACTCAATAATTACCATCCATCCATCTCTATTGGTGGAAGACTCCTATGCATTCTAAGTTTTGCTGATGATATGGACCTGTATTCGGGAGCAACAAAGAACTACTTAGACAAGCTTGCAGAAAATGACATATTTAGTGACATATTTCCATTTTTTAAATACTTTAACTTTAAACAGCTGCAAATAAAGAATCAAAATTTTATTGTCAGTTTTAATTGTTTATGTTTAGTTCTAACAAATTGAATCTAAAAGAATTAGCCATTTTTTTCAAAAATTATAGTAACACTTGAATACAAAAACACTCTGGAATGATAATGAATCATAATGTATACAATTGAAATATTTGAAACAGAAATAAGAGAGGAAAAGGAAGGTTAAAGTTCATTAAATTATCAGAGAAACAAATAAAGTAATGATTTAAGTCAATTAAAATTAAAGGATGATAAGGAATGAAAATGGAAGGTTTATGTCAATGAACTAAGAAAAAAAAGCAACGTTTCAGTTTCATTATCAATAAATAGATTTATATCTCTACTAGTTAAGTATGCAAATGTACAAATTTAATACTAAATTCGCTAGATATTTCCGTTACCTTAAAACTCAAAATGGGCATACATAGATCTAAGGGGGATAACCAAAGTAATTTGTTATATCTTCTCTGACTAACACAATAATATTGTTATCTTATTTAACTTATTATCATTTTTCTATTTTTAAAAATACAATTAGTTATTGTATTATTAAAAGCCTTTTTTTCCGAATTGCAAAGAACAGGATCGACATTTAATTACAAGACTTGTATAAGAAAAGTAAAATTATAACTCTAGTCCTAATTCTATTTTTTTTAATTAAATTTTTGCTAATGAATTTTAGTTTCTTGCAACTGTTTTTCTTTTATAAGACATTAGTCACCCCATAAACACAGTAGATGATTTTAGACAGCTCATAATGGGAAATTTAGGCACATGAGACTCAACATCACATACACACATTTTATTAGAAATCGATCTAGTCATAGTAAAAAAATATGCAAGTGTTCTAGAACATATTTTTTTAGACCTCTACTTTTGAGTTGGCGAAAATATATTATACAGAATAAATTTCTCTAAAAAGCTTCATGACAGATTTAGTTGAATAAGAGTCATACCGGGTAAAAATTAAATCTAATTAAAACATCTAGCTAGCACTGCATGGGGAGTAGTGAAAACACACTAAGAAAATTCCAGTGCTGAATATTTTCAGGTAAATTTATTGTAAGAAACAGAACTTTTTGAGTTGTAATTACTTTTATATACAAAAGAGAATAAAACAAATAAAAACAAAAGAAAGCTACATTATCAAGCATGGTGATCCTTATGCTAGTGAAGGATCGCTCCCAGATTACTTCGTGGTCTTCCACCACCCTCCTCCCCGTTCCTGCTTGGAATGCTTTCTTTTTCCTGGTGGAACCCATCGCATGTGTGCAGGCCTTCTTATTGCACATGGCCAAGCCGTTTCCATTTTCTTTTTTTTTTTAATTTCGTGTATGATGTTGTTCACGCTGCTGCGCCTCCTAATTCTTCATATGTTTAAATTTGTGTATTACATTTTTTTAAAGGGCATGTTAAAGAAAAAGCTACATAATTGGCTACTATGACATTTTGGTAAATAATGTTGACGTTGCGTTTAGTTTTATATATAGAGTATTAAAGTCTGAAGGTCGACAATTAAGTTTTTTTAAAGTTTTGGGATCTTTGACTCTTTGTTCTATAATAGCCTATACATTTTTTTTATTTAAGTTAATGTTGATATCAATCTTAATTTTGTAAAATGTTTTAATACATATTTATTCTTAAAAAAACAACAACAACAACAATCTTTGTTATAGCCTAGTAGCCTTTATATGTGACTGTGATAACAAAAGCACCGAACTTAGGTTTTGTACCGAACCAAATCTGATCTAATTTTGTGTCACTAAACCAAGACCCTACTTCTAAAAGTCATTGCTTTTCCTATTTCTTCTTTGTATGTTGTTTAGGTTATTATTGGGTGATAGCAGATATTTAGCAGCACTGGTGTTCTATGTCAGGGGTCGGCAACCTATGTTACGCGTGCCAAACTTGGCACGCAGAGCGATTTTCAATAGCACGCGGAAGACCTCCAAAAACGGCAGTTCAAGTCTATTATTCAAGAAATTTTGAGTGCTAGAACCGGATGACTTTTAATCTGAATGAATTAGAAATCCTACTTTGGCACTCTATTATCAAATGGTTGCCGACCCCTGTTCTATGTCACAATGTATTTATAATCTAGCACTATATCTCGTTTTCGAAAACTAGGCCTATTCTATATAGGCCTATTGTAATAGATACAGGACTGTATTTAGGATTGTGGGGGACCTGTTCCCAAATTTATGTGGGGGGCCCCTCACGGGCTCGCCCCTGCCTTCCACATACTTCAGAAAAATGACGTTAATGCATGTTACATTCTGTAAAATCATACATAATTTTTATGTTGCGCTTAGCTTGGTTGGACTGAAGCGCTTAAAATTGTCGCGGAATAATTGAATTTTATTTTAAACAAAGAAAGGAGATGGTACTAAACAAAATACTTTTAGGATGTGTGGGGCCCCCTGTTCCAATGGAACATGCCTAAAATACGCCACTGAATAGATATATGAGGATGTCGAGTATACCGTATAAATAAAAAATGTCACAATTACAATATCCGCATTTCATATAGGTAAACAGATGAAAAAATCCATTAATTCCTGTTAGCCTTAACCTCGATAAATATTAAAACTTTTAACAAGCATAAAAAGTTTGGTTTTTAAATAGCAGACGTGTTAAAATTATTTACATTACGTTTGTACCAACTACTTGCCATTCAACAACACCCCACCCTTATCAGCCCAAGGAACGTCAACACCTCTCAATAGGCAATGGGGCATATCTCCTCTCCGCTATCTGCGTTGAGAACCTACGGTCTAGTCTAGATAGAAGTGCCAGTGTATATGGTATCTAGAGTTTCTGTTTAATGTTATCTACATAGTATTAAATCAATAACAGATTATATTCTTCTGTTTATTATGCCTATAGAATACGTTGAGTTGACTCATCTATTACTCTTAGAAAAATAATCACGTCATTAGGGCATCGTGAAAAATGGGGAAAGCATTTAAAATGTCCATCGCAAACACTTATCTCTATCAAAAGTACTGTTTATGTTATAGTACATTTATGATAGTTTTATACTAAGCCTGGAAGGAACTCGTATCACACCAAAGAAAAGAGACGTCAACGCATAAACACCTATTGCATGAAGGACCCAGTAAAAACACAGCTTTACATTGGCAAAATACAAGAAGCCCTCCCAAAATCAACCCAAAATGTCACTATTGACTCCAAATGGTCGGATCTCCGCGATTCGATATACGACTCAGCAATACATGCCTTTGGCAAAAAAAAAACGCGAAAACACGGACTGGTTCGACGCCAACTGGGAGGAAATGAAACCTGTCACCGAAGCTAAAAGGAAAGCTCTCCTGGCATACAAGGAGAAGCCTACTCCCGACACACTGCACGCCCTCAAAACAGCTAAGATGCATGCTCAGAGGGTTGCCCGTCAATGTGCCAATACCTACTGGCTTAACCTCTGCTCAAGCATACAATCAGCTGCTGATATGGGAAACGCCAAAGCCATGTACGAAAACATTAAAAAAGCAATCGGCCCTACGACGTCAAAGGTTGCACCCCTAAAATCCAAAACTGGAGAAATCATCAAGGACGAAGCGGAACAGCTCAAACGCTGGATTGAACATTACCTGGAACTGTATGCAACAGTTAACACAGTCTCCAGCACCGCCCTAGATGACATCCCCGACATGCCGCTCATGGAAGAACTAGATGCCATTCCCACTCAGGAAGAGCTAAGCAAAGCCATCGACCGCCTAGCCTGTGGAAAAGCCCCTGGGAGCGATGGAATACCTCCAGAAGCTCTGAAGAACGGTAAGACAGTGCTGCTCCAGCCCTTACACGAGCTGCTAGTCCTCTGCTGGGAACAGGGATAAATCCCCCAGGACATGAAGGACGCAAACATAGTGACGCTATATAAGAATAAGGGCGATAGAAGCGACTGCAATAACTACCGCGGTATCTCGCTTCTGAGCATCGTAGGAAAGGCTTTTGCCCGCGTCACTCTTACTCGCTTGCAGAGTTTAGCCTCCCGAGTTTATCCAGAGTCACAATGTGGTTTTCGGGCGGGTCGGTCTACCATAGACATGGTGTTCTCCATACGGCAGATGCAGGAAAAATGTAGAGAGCAGCAGATGCCACTATACATCGCCTTCATAGACCTGACAAAAGCCTTTGATTTAGTTAGTCGCAGTGGGCTGTTCCAAATTCTGGAAAAAATTGGCTGTCCCCCACACTTACTCGCCATCATCAGACAGTTCCATGATAACATGCAGGGCACAGTGCACTTCAACGGAGCCACCTCTGAAGCCTTCCCAGTCAGTAGCGGTGTAAAGCAAGGCTGTGTACTCGCACCAACACTGTTCGCAATATTCTTCTCTATACTGCTCCGATACGCCTTCAAGGATAGTAGTGATGGAATCTGGTTACACACCAGAGCTGATGGAGGACTTTTCAACACTGCCCGTCTCCGAGCCAAAACCAAAACGATAGAGGTCCTAATTCGCGAGCTACTTTTTGCTGACGATGCGGCCCTGATATCACACACAGAAACAGGCCTACAACAGCTTGTGTCAAGCTTCGCCAACGCCTGCAAAGAATTCGGCCTGCAGGTGAGCATAAAGAAGACAAATATCATGGCCCAAGACACATGCTCCGTTCCTATCATTACTATAGAAAACGAAAACCTGGAAGTTGTGGACTGTTTCACCTACTTGGGGTCCAAGATTTCCAGCTCATTGTCCATAGAGGATGAACTAAATAGCAGAATCGGCAAGGCAGCTGCCACAATGGCTATACTTGGTAAACAGGTTTGGGAAAACACCAGGCTGACAGAAAGGACCAAACTATGTGTCTACCAGGCCTGCGTCATCAGCACGCTGCTTTATGGTAGCGAATCATGGACAACCTATGCGTCCCATGAGCGCAAGCTAAATAGCTTCCACCTGAGGTGTCTGCGTCGCGTCCTTGGCATTAAATGGCAGGACAAAGTCCCTAACAGTGAGGTACTGACGCGCGCCAGCGCCCAAAGCATGTTCGCAGTCCTCAGTGAAAGGCGCCTAAGATGGCTAGGACATGTAATAAGAATGAGTCCAGGCAGAATCCCAAAGGACCTCCTATATGGAGAATTGGCATCTGGGAAGAGAAAGACAGGTTGCCCACGCCTCCGCTATAAAGATGTCTGTATGAGAGACATGAGAGCAGCCAGAATAAGTACAAGTGACTGGGAGGAGAAGGCAGAGGATTGGTCCACCTGGCGCACTGCTGTCAGGAAAGGGGTTAAAACGGCAGAGGAAAATAGAATGGAAAAGAGCATAAATAAAAGGGCTAAAAGAAAAGCGGAAAAAATAGGACCCACAGAACACGTGTGCAAAGGCTGTAAAAAAGACTGTCATTCAAGGATAGGCCTGCTCAGCCACACGAGGAAGTGCAACCTCGAATCACGGTGATGCACCATCGTCTCGCGAGACGGAAGGATGCCATTGATACTAAGCCTGAGGCGCACACAAAATAAAAATTGTTATAAAATGTGGCAGTGTCAAACAACTACAAATATAAAATACAATAAAAATAACAACAACAACATACAATTATCCATGTTTCCATCATTATGTAAGTTTGTTTTGATTGAAATGATTCTATTATTTTATGGTTTCTTAGTGTTTTAAAGAGTAAACTAAAAACGTACCAGTGTTCAGGGCCTCTCAACGTCTTACTCCGGCCCCGAATACAGTTGCCATGTAAAGCAATTAGTATCGGAAAGAATATTAAAACATATGAACCTCATACATCGCATACATCACATACATTACATATGTCACATACATCACATACATCATATACGTCACATACATCGCATACATCACACATTAGATACATCACATACACCGCATACATCACATACATCCTATACATCACATACATCCTATACATCACATACATTACATACATCACATACATCGCATACATCATATACATCGCATACATCACATACATCATATACATCATATACATCGCATACATCACATACATCTCACATACATCTCACATACATCATATACATCGCATACATCATATACATCGCATACATCACATACATCGCATACATCATATACATCGCATACATCATATACATCGCATACATCACATACATCGTATACATCACATACATGATATACATCGCATACATCATATACATCTTATACATCACATACATTACATACATTACATCAAAATGTAAAGTTTAAAGTTTGGACCGTTATTTAAAATTCATACATCAAAGGGTGACACTGAATTGTGTTTTAAAGTTCGCTTAAATCATCTCTCCCTAAGGAGGTGTCTAAAAGTAAGCTTATTCTAAGTTATTCCGGGTGCAAACTGCCTAAAACGTACACTAACGTAGTCTTAAATACTATTTAACTTATGTGAATAAATACATTGATATTTCTCCCATATACCTTGTCGGCGACGTTTTGTTATATATATGTTGCGGCCAAAGTTCAAAGTGCGGCCACTTCACACCTTGGCCGAGGCGCGTGGCCAATGCCCGATGTGCTGGAAATTAACAGTGTTTACGCTACTTTGGCCGGCCACTTCGCGAAGTGGCTAGAAATCCCTGGCCAATAATCCATGTGTTGATGCAAGAATGTTCGGTGGGCGGCACAGCTGTTGGTTCTGGTGTGATGGCGGCTTGCATAAGGTAGCAAGGACAGTGATACGTACGCTGTGACGATAATTATTTGTTCATCTGCTGCTTTTCAGAGAGAGTCCTGCCGAAGTGGTCACTAATTATCAAGGAAATTAATTATCACACGATTCAGTAAACTATCTACCTGGATAGAAACACCATTTGCGTCATAAATTGACTGGATGGTGTATGCGAGTCGAGGATTGATTTTTGAAAAGCCACAAAGGTGGTCAGGCAGGAGCGACCGAATCTTTATCTAGCCATTGTCCTTGCGGTCTTGTTTCATGTGTTGTATAAACATGGGTGGGGGCGCCAGACAGTGGCGTAGCTAGGGTCATCTGCGCCCGGGGACATGACACTAAGTCTGCGCCCCTTCTCGGACCGACAAATTATGGGAGCTCATTGAGCCCCCAAGACAATTTTAAAATTTTACGGTTTATATGGTTCTTGTCGAAGCATCTGGTCTTTTAATGAAATAGATTAGGCCTACAGTCTAATAAGTCTCTATACGATTGTAAACAATTTATTTGAAAAAAATATATATTCTACTAATTATACATGACTGGAATAGACATAGTCTACAACAAATTGATCCTCCTTGATTTGACTGTCGCAAACTCGTCAATCACGTTGTCAAAATTGATATTCTCAAGTGTCTCTCTTTTGATGCTAAGGAGTGCAAGATAACTCAGACCATGGGTCGCCAACCTTTTGCTAATTGTGTGCCAAACAGGGATTCCTAAACCGTTCAGCGTGCCAACAACCAAAAGTCAACCTGCTTTATTATACTTTTTAATTTTTTTTTTATAAGACAATTTAACTAAGTAGCAAGACCAAGGCCAAAAGCAAAGGAAATTTATGGACAAAAAAGCGTTTTATATGTATTAACAATAATTAACGCGTTTGTGATTAACAACCTTTTTATTAGCATTTATGCAAAAAAAAAATTTACCAAACTTTCACATTTTTGCAAATGATTTTGCAAACATTATCCAGATAAGGATCCAGCAACTGAAAATATTGATAACAGTTTAATCTCAGTTTAATTAACTGAGATTGTCTTTAATGTGTTTAATGTTTGAGTATATGTAATAGTACCAATTTAGAGATGGGTCGCTCACTAAAGAACTAATCAACTGATCCGGGTCTTTCAAAGGAACGGATCCGAAAGCCGATCACTGTCAAAAGACCCGGATCAGTACTGATCCGTTCCCGTTCTGCATTTCAATATGTTTGTTTCCATAGTTCACTTAGAATCCGGATCTGACCCGGATCAGTACTGAATGGGTCTGTACTGATCGGTTCCCGTTCTGCATTTCGATATGCTGGTTTCGAATGCGAGTGATCGTACAATTGCTGTCAATTGTAAATAATGTTGATGATACCATTTTTGCATTATAATTAGCCAATATGATTACAGTATTTTACATTTACCCTTTTAATTTTACTTATTAGGTGAAAAAAAGGAATTATAGCTTAACTTAAAAACAAAAGTTTAATTATAATTAGTTTGGTAGCCTACAACAAGACAATTGATAATACATATTTTTTTTTTAAATGCCAACATTTCAAGTGAATGTACTACTCAAGATCATTAACAACATATAAATTATATTTGACTTAAGAGGGAAGTATGCTAAATTAAAGAGGTCAAACTTGAATAGGGGGGGGGGGAAGGGGGGGTTAGGCTAACATATATAAATAGATAAGCTTATACCAAATGGGTATGTGGTGGTGGGGGGGGGGGGTTCGGAAAAAAAAAGGGGGGGGGGGTGAAGAGATGTCTTTACTAAAGAAAGGAATGATAACTGAAAATTGATTTTGTTGGTCGGTCTCTAATCCTTTGATTTGAGTTGTTGTTTTTTTCTTTTTAAATCAAATACCGCGTCCCTTTCCTTGTCTTTGAAGGCTCGGCGTGCTTGTTATGTGAGCCCGAGAGCCCGAAACATTATTTTTAAAATTGTAAGTTTTTTGTTTTCGGAGGTCCTTTGATGTGTAAATTAATTTTCCTTTGTAAAATGCCGTTTTGATGGTGGACATCAGACTTTCTTTTTTTATCGTTTGAACCACTCTTCGATTGTTTGATGTTCAATTGAACTTTTATGGTCATGACAGCACTTGCACTTTTGATAACAAAACATATAAATATGATGTCATTTTTTTGTTGAGACAGTCAGTCAGAGAAGCTGTACATTTCGACATTGTTTGGATCTAATGCACAGTGCTAGAGTTTACAATTAAAATAATTATGCAGTATTGGTAAGTAATTTTGACATTTTTTTATAAATGTAACCATAATAAAATGTTTCATCTAGTGCTAAACCGTTATGTTCTATTTGAATTCATTCTTTTCTTTAACTTAGTTAGTTTTATTATCAATATATATAGATCTAATTACCGTGAGTTTGTTTAATTATGTATATATTTGTTCGATATAAGCTCCTTAGCCGTTTGACCAATCGGGTCAAAAGTTAAATATATAAATTGGAAATGTTCTCCAACATGTGTGACAAAAAAGGGGGGGGGGGTCTAAGATATCTGACGTCACATGAAAATGAATACACATAATGTATGTTTTGCTCTATAGACTCCTATGCCGTTTGATCGATCGGGACAACCAAATTTACTCGCAACTTTCCGGAATAGAAAAATGTAATTTATCACGTATGCTGCTGACTTTGTTGATTGTATATAAATAAAAGTATGCCATATATGCACACATGAAAACTGTAATTTGAAAAAAAAAATAGCTCCTCGCCGTAAAAGAGAGTAGCTTCCCTTTCATTCTGCTTTCACTGAGAGTGTTGAACAGGCAACTTTGGATTTTCCCGACATTTTGTTTGTATTGCTGCGCATTGTTGGTTTATACTGTACTTTTTCTTTCTCTCTATTGTTGATCTCGCTATTATTCTTTTAATTTCTATATGTTTTGTATGGACACACAATGTGTCCATGGGTCAACTAGTATCATTATATTTACTCAAATGAAAAAAGCTATTGCTATGAAGCAATTAAATAATATATAGGTAGTAACTATATTAATAATTAAAAAGTCGAAATAAAACCCATTTTTGGATATTAAGAAAACCTATATAGGAAGTAAATAGTCATGTGATTGACCACGTTTTTTCTTCAGTCGACTTCTTGTTCTTGTAATCAACACTCATAAAAATGTGTAGACTCAGTGCTCATTATGAAACTATTTTATATCAATACTATAACCATAAGTATTAAAGATTATTTCCTAAATGTGAAGTGTGAACTGTTAATGAAGTGTTATTAAATAATATGCTGCAAAAAGGCGTTCTTTTATTGATTACAAGTTGGAATTTATATTGTGGTGATGTCGTCTGTCTTGATGTTTAATAGCAAATAATTCAGCTACTGCAACTCAAATACTCTGAAAAGACTGGTAGTACTGTTTGATGGTCCAACAATAATAATAGGACATCAACAGGTTTGGTGGCAGCTAACGGAGAGAGAAGCTGAAAAATATAATATTATGTTCAAATTCGAAACTTTTTGAACTTTTTGAAGACGTACTATAAACTACATGGAAAATTATGTGAGTACCAGTTTTTGAACAAAACTGAAGCCTGAGTCGATTATTTCAAATACATATACTATTTATCTGATTGAGCACTATAATAGCTCTAAGAAAATATAACGTTTGTCCACCGATGACAAATATTTCATCATTGGAAAATTCGATACATAAAATCGAAAAAAAGTGACTGTACATAGGTCATTGTTTGCAACCGGAAAAAGTTTCGTTCCCACATGTTATCAACAAGGAACCTAAACTATATACATATGTTCAAGTCCGATGTTCAAATCCGATGTGACACAACCATGTGTTGAAATCTGATGTAGCCTACATAACCATATGTTCAAGTCCGATGTGCTTACCGGAAGATAAATAAATAACATTAAATAACTTTAAATATAATTAATATTTAATCTGTATACCAAAGACATTGACATTAATTTTAATTAATGGTATACATTTTTTTCTTGTGTTCATTCTAAAATTGGATTATACCATACTGAAGTGGAAACTTGAAGCAACTCAACTTGATACAGTGTGAACATTCATTGGATTATTAAATAATTAATTAAGTTTCTTCTGGATTTCTACTCTGGATTTACATTGCAGTAATTTCATACAGTGAATGTGTTTTCATTTGGATTATTAATTAGTCTTTAATTTTAATCATTTTTTACATTCATTAGTATGAATTATATATATATATATGTATAAAGCGGGCTCTGGTTGGCGGGAGTTTCTAAAATAAATCTCTTGTCTATTCTTATTCTGTCTATAATCTATTTCTGTTTCTTAAAAGAGATTGATTAGAAATGATTCTTTGTTAGGGTTATTTCTGTTAGTTGTCTTGCCTTTGTTTGTTTTTGCTAAGAATTATTAAAGTAAAATTACTATAGTCTTGTCAATGTTATACATGTTGTGATTCTTTGTCAGAAATTCCTCTATCATTTGTGGTCCAAGCAGCATTAGTGTATTGTGATTGTGTTTTTTTTATTGTTACTTGATATAAAAATATTTTTTTGTGTGTATTTTTTGAAATATCATTAATATGCATTGATTAGTTTTTGCTCTCTGAGTATAATGGTCTATGGTAAGAACAAGAACAATAATAAGTTCACCAATATAATAATAATATGAATATTCAGATTCATAACTATATGATTTAAGTAGTGCCCAAATACATGTAACTACAATTAACAAAATAATAATTAATATCTAATATATGTAACTACAAATGTACAAAATATTCACAATATAACAGGTAAAATAACCTAAATAAAAATAATATTGTGCTTTGCAGTGCTACTGTAATAATATTATCTAGAATTTACATTGCTATTAATTATAGTAAAATTATTGTGTATTGGCATTAATGAAAATGAAAATGTACTTCCAATACTGATAATAATTTTATCCATTTCCATTGCTAATGAGAATAATATCATAGTGGCTTATGATAACATTAATCTAATTCTTATATGCCATCCTTAATAATAATAATAATATTGTATATGTGCTACCATTGGTAATAATAAGATTGTACATTGCTTTGCGGGAAATAATTGTGCAACCTATATAGTAATAATAAGTCATAATAGCAAAAAGTGACTTGCACTTGCTTTCAACTCTACTATAAAATTGATAATAATAATAAAATAAATAAGCCATAATAGAAAATGTGTCTTGGCTTAGCATAATTGTTGACATTCTAGCATCTTGCATTCTGAATTATAAACATTTTACTATAGCATAGGATTAAAAAAGTTGCTGTAATAATATAAAAATGCTCATTCTGTATTTAATAAATATTGTCATTCAGTAATATAAAAATGCTCATTCAGTAGTTAATAAATATTGCCATTCAGTATAGGAATAAAACATTGCTGTACTATAAAATAGTGCATTATAATAATTGTACTGTACTATAATATAATAAATCTTGACATTCATAATAAATAATAATGGAGTCAAAGGTTCAATTACTCTATGATGAGGCTGAATTGTTGGCAAAAAAATATGGTCTTACTGATAAGAAAGAATATCAGGAATTTGTTGAAAATAAAGTTAAACAATTGAAAAAAGAATTAGCAGATAAGGAAAGAGATGAGCGAGCAGAATTAAGGGCTCATAAAATTAAACAAAGAGAACTTGATAATGAAATTAAACAAAAACAACTAGAACTAGAAATGAATAAAGAAAAAGAATTAAAAGAACTAGAAATGAATAAAGAAAAAGAATTAAAAGAACTAGAAATGAATTAAAAAAAAGAGTTAAGAGAAACTCAGTTGAAAGAAACTCAACTAAAATTAGCTCATGAATTGGAGTTGGCTAAGTTGCAAAATACTAAAGTTGAGCAAACAAATAATGAAAAATCAAAACATAGTGTAAGATTCAAAATGCCTCCTTTTGATGGAAAAGAGAAAATTGTTGATTTTCTAAACTTATTTGAAGCAACATGTAAAGGATATGGGATTCCCATTTCAGAATATTACATTCACCTTATCCCACAATTGAAAGATAAGGGTAGGGAAGCACTATCACATATTGATAAAGAAATAACTGATTATGCCATTATCAAAGAACAGTTAATTAAATTCTTTATCCACTCTGAGGATTATTACAGACAAAAGTTTCATAACTTTATCTTAACAGACAAGATAGAACCGAGAGCTTTTGTGTCTGAAGTGAAAACATTTTTACTTACCTGGTTAGACTTAGTAAAAATAGTTACCAAAAATCCTAATGAGATTATAGAAATCATGGTTGTTGATAAAGTATTAGAACAAGCTTCTAAACCATTGTTTACTCACATTATGGAAAGAAAAGTTAAGACAGTTGAAAATTTGATAGATGCAATCTCAAATTTTAAAGATAGTCATCCTAATGTAGAACTGACTAAACAAAATCAAACAGTAAATACAATTCAACATAGAAGAAGGAGCTATTCACCTCCTAGGTCTAGGCATAATCAATTTGGCAATAGAAAAAAGTTTGGTAATCAACCAAAATCTAATAATTATAGATGTATTTTTTGCAATGGTACAAACCATTCATCAGAATATTTTTACAGAAATAACAATGCAAGAGGTAGAAATTTCAATCCAAACTTCAATAGATCAAATGTTGATCATAGAGGTTTTTCAAATCAAAATTTTTCTAATTTTGATAATAGAAACTTTCCAAATCAGAATTTTTCACATTTTGAAAACAGAAATATGCCAAATCAGAATTTTTCCAATAACAATGTGCCAAATCAACATTTTGGAAGACGAGATTTTCCTAATACTCAAAATAGACAATCAAATTTCCAAAATAGAAGAAATAGAGGAAAACTTAACAATTCCACATCTCAATCAAATAATGTCATATTTGAAAACAGGGGTCAATTAATACTTTTTCCTGCTTATGTGGAAGGAAAGACCACATACTGTCTAAGAGACACCGGAAGTAGTATAATATGCATAGATGAAAGTATCATTCCAAATCAGAAACCCACCAATATAATAAGAGTGGATACAATAAAACTTGGAAATGGTTCCACTGTAAATTGTCCTGTCACTATAATAGACATTGATTGTCCTTGGCTTACAGGAAAAGCAGAGGCAGCCATAATGAAAAACTGTGTTGCACCTTTAATTATTGGTAATTCTTTCAATGTCAAACATGATAATTGTTTTGACATTTTTCAAAAATGGATGAATGAAAAATCCAATGACTTGAATTTGAAACCTGTTCTATTGCAAAATGAAAAGTTGGTAGATTTACCAGAACAAGAATTTTACCCTGCTCTACAAACTTTTAATTTTTTACAAACCATAGGAAAGTCAGAAAATAATATTCTCTATGAGACACCTAATATTGACTTATCCATAAATAATGAAAAGGATAATCCTATTCCCAAATGGAATGGAACAGAAAAACTAGAACAGTATGTAAACAAATTTGAAAGTCAATGTGAAATAAACAATGTACCAAAAGAATTACATGCTATTTCACTATGTAGACATTTAGAAGGTCATAAACAAATATTCAACATTGCTAAAAATCAAATATCTGATTTTACTAAAATGAAGAGTGAGATATTATCATACATTGATAGTCCTCATAAAAAGGAAACCCAAATGAAAAAAACAGAAAATATCAGTTTAATAAACATGCCTTTTGATGAGCTAACTCTAAAACAAGAACAGAAAGAAGATCCATACATAATTAAAATGGTATCAGAAATTGAAAAAGGTCAGGTTAAAAATAAAAACATTGAAATAATAAATGGAATTCTCTGTAGAAAGGACAATAAATTAGATGTAACTCAAATAGTTATACCTAAAACATTAACTGTCAAAGTAATGCAAATTTCGCACAACAATGCATTGTCAGGTCATTTGAGTAGTAAGAAAACAGTTTGTAAACTCAAAAAGAATTTCTGGTGGCCTAAAATGGAAAATGATTTGAAAACATTTATTAAAAGCTGTGATACCTGTCTCAGACATAATAAAAAAGATTCTAAACATAAGGCTCCAATACAAATGACAGATACCATAAACAAACCTTTTTACAAAATAGCAGTTGATATAATAGGGCCCATGAAACAGACTAAAACTACCAAAGCAAAGTTTGCCTTAACCATTATAGACATGGGGAGTAGATGGATAGAGGTAGTTCCATTAAGGGAAATAACTGCAGAAAGGGTCTGTAATGCTCTTTTACCTATCTTTTGTCGTTTCGGTTTTCCAAAGTTCATATTGAGTGACAATGGAACTCAATTCAAATCAAGCCTTACTCAAGCTTTTGCACAAATGTTCAAAATCACTCAAATTTTTAGTTCTATATACCATCCTGAATCAAATGGTATGATAGAAAGGGCTAATCAAACAATAAAACAAATGATAACAAAAGTGTGTGAAGACCATCCATTTGAATGGGATGATTACCTTCCAGCTATTTTGTTTGCTTATAGACAATCGGTTCATGAAAGCACAGGTTTTTCACCATTTGAATTAGTGCTTGGCAAAAATCCCAATGGACCATTGGATAATTTCAAATCAGAATTATTAGGACTTAAAGAAAAAAAAATGTCTCCATTTGACTTAGTCAATAAAACTGAAAAACATATGAAAACAGCTTATGAATTTGCTGTACAAAAAAATCAAGAAATCAAATCTAAAACTATAATCAGAGAAAATATTCATAAGAACATGAGAAAACTAGAAGTTGGTAATAAAGTACTTGTTTATTTGCCAATTGGCAGTGGCAATACTATGGAATGGAAAGGACCTTTTGAAATAATACATAAGTTATCAGATGTAACTTACAAAGTTAACATTAATAACAAAGAAAAAATTGTTCATTTAAACAATTTAAGAGCATATGAGGAAAACCAAATAAATGACAGTCAGTCAGATATTGAAAGCAAAATACAAAATAACAATATGATAATTTTTGAAGATAACAATGTTCAGAACATTCCAAACATTGACTATTTTTGTGGTATAACCACACCAGCCAATAATGAAATAGATCAAATACAGTTAGACCATATTGAAAATGAAATGGTTAAAAACAATATTTTGAATTTATTGAATAAATTTAAAACAACAATAACAGAAAAACCAGGATTAACAAATGTCATTGAACATAAAATAGAACTCACTGATCAAAAACAATTTCGATCAAAAGCATATAATATTCCTCAAATGCTTGTTGAAAAGGTAGATAAGGAATTAGACCAACTCATTGAAAGTAAAATAATAGAAAAATCTATGTCTCAGTACTCATCACCCATGGTGATTGTTAGAAAAAAAAATGGTTCTATCAGATTATGTTGTGATTATCGCAAGCTCAATAAAGTAACAAAACTTGATCAAGAGGGTTTGCCTAACATAGAACATATCATTAACACTATGGCCACAGGTAAAATATTTACTACCATAGATTTAACAAGAGGATTTTGGCAAGTGCCTCTTGATGAGAAATCAAAGGATTATACAGCTTTTATTACACATAAAGGCGTATTTAATTGGAACGTCATGCCCTTCGGTTTGGTCAATAGTACTGCTACATTCACTAAACTAATGAGACATATTTTACCTCAAAATAAAAACATAGTTCACTATGTGGATGATATTTGTATTTTCACAAATACTTGGGATGAACACTTAATTCTATTAGAGGAAGTGTTGCAAATATTGAAAGACAATAATTTAACAGTATCCCCTTCAAAATTAAAAATAGGTCAAACTGAGATTGAATTTCTAGGACATAAATTTGAAAATGGCCAAGTAAAACCAACACAGCACTTACATAAGAAAATTCTAGAAATACAAACGCCTAAAACAAAAAAACATGTAAGGGCATTACTTGGATTGTTTAACTATTACAGTAAATTCATTCCAAACTATAGTCAAATAGTTAGACCTATTATAGATCTCACAAAAAAATTTCAACCCAATATTGTAAATTGGACTGACCAATGTGCAACATCATTTAAAATTCTAATAGATGCATTTTCTAAGGAACCAATACTAGAAACAATTCAAAAAGATGATGACATCATTATAGCTTGTGATGCCTCAAAGTCCGGTTTAGGGGCTTGTATTTACAAAATGGTCATTGTGGACTCTGAAATAGTTTATAAACCTGCCTATTATGTAAGTCGTGCACTGACTAAAAGTGAAAGGAATTTTAGTGTCATAGAATTAGAGGGTTTGTGTATAGTCTATGCTGTACTTAAGTTTCAATACTATTTGTTGGGTCGTCAGTTCACAATTCTCACAGATCATAAACCGCTTGTGAATTTTAATGTCTCTAATGTCAATAACAAAAGAATAAATAAATATGCTTTACTTCTATCAGATTACAAATTTCAGATAAAAAGTATTGTAGGAAAAGATAACCATTTACCTGATGTGCTGTCTAGATTATCGATACACATCACTGATATCCAATAGTTTATCTCAGTATTACTGAAGTTGATTAGACAATACCAAAAGATAGTTGTCTATGACTAATTGGCATATAAACATTAGACATTATTCTTTGTGTCTTTTGGTTATATTTGTGCCTATGAATTTTGTTGTTGTTTGTACATATATTAAATGAATTTTTTCTCTATGTATTATTAAATGAATGATTATATGCATTAATTAAGATTAAGATAATTTTTTTTTTTCATTATTGTAAACATTTTTCGTATCAAAAATAATAATAAATTATTATTTTTCTCTGTGGTTGGGGGGTATGCTATGAAGCAATTAAATAATATATAGGTAGTAACTATATTAATAATTAAAAAGTCGAAATAAAACCCATTTTTGGATATTAAGAAAACCTATATAGGAAGTAAATAGTCATGTGATTGACCACGTTTTTTCTTCAGTCGACTTCTTGTTCTTGTAATCAACACTCATAAAAATGTGTAGACTCAGTGCTCATTATGAAACTATTTTATATCAATACTATAACCATAAGTATTAAAGATTATTTCCTAAATGTGAAGTGTGAACTGTTAATGAAGTGTTATTAAATAATATGCTGCAAAAAGGCGTTCTTTTATTGATTACAAGTTGGAATTTATATTGTGGTGATGTCGTCTGTCTTGATGTTTAATAGCAAATAATTCAGCTACTGCAACTCAAATACTCTGAAAAGACTGGTAGTACTGTTTGATGGTCCAACAATAATAATAGGACATCAACAGCTATTATTGAATTATCCTTTCTTTTTACATTTTTATGTCTTGTTATTAAATCTCTAAATGGACGCAACATTTAAACATGCGTTCTTCTTCAATTCAAATATGGTACCATTTCGTAAAATTGGATGGAAGAGCCAAATGTCGATATTGTCATGCACTTTTATCAATTAAATCTGGATCAACTGGAAATTTAAAAAGACACCTTAAATCTAAACACCCTACTGTGCCCCTTAGTCGTGAACAAACCAGATCTCATTATCCATCTGGTGAACAGCAAGCTGCCGGGCACTCATCTCAAACTGGTCAACAAAATCGACCAACGTCTGAAAGCTTACCTGATGCCCCATGCACTTCACGTGCCATCATCTCACCAGGCGATATAGAAACTACAGAAAAGGGAGCATCTCCGGTGTTGCCTGTAACAACTCATAAGTCTCAACAACCTATACACAATTTTGTAGAGGTTAATCACCCGATAACAACTTCGAAAAAAAGATCCATCGATATACAGCTACTTAAAATGATTTGTAAAGAATACCATCCCTTCTCTATTGTTGAAGGCGAAGAATTTAAAAAATGTGTGTATCTCTTAAACCACAATTACACAATTCCTAGCCGAAAAACGCTTACCAATAGCTTGTTGCCTTCGGTCTATAATGAGATTATAGACAAAATTTCATCCGAGCTATTAGATGCTCAAGCTATTTGTGTAACATGTGATGGCTGGACAAATATTAATAATGTTAGCTATTACGCCCTAACAGCACATTATATTGACAATGCTACTCAACTGCAGTCATGTTTGATTGAATGCTCGCAATTTAGCGAGCGCCACACAGGTGACAATATATCTTCGTGGATAAAAACTGTGCTTGAAAAATTCTCTATAAATAACAAAATATGTGCTGTCGTTACAGATAATGCCGCAAATATGAAATCTGCAGTGGCCGAGTTAAATCTTCGACATGTTGCTTGCTTTGCCCATAGCTTAAATTTAATAGTCTAAGATGCCATATCTTCTACTGTAAATGAACTAGTCGAAAAAGCTAAGAGCATTGTACAGTACTTTAAGCAAAGTAGCTCTGCTATGGTAAAACTGCACGAAATGCAAGATTCGCTAAAATTTAGCAATCTTAAGCTTAAGCAGGATGTTCCGACCAGGTGGAACTCAACATTTGATATGCTAGAGAAACTAGTTAAAAGTAAAGAGCCAATAGTGTCGACAAGGGCATTGCTGGGCTCAAGGCAACAGTTTCAGCTAAAACAACAGGAATGGGAAGCTTTGGAACATTGCGTACAAATGTTGTCGGTCTTCAATGAAGTTTCTTCAGAAACCAATGTTTCTTTGCCAAAACAACTATTTTGACTAGGATAATGTCCACAAAAGTCAAAGGATACTTACAGAACCATCCTAATATTCCTGTCAGTGTTCTGAATTTAGGGAAAAAACTGGAGGAAGGTTTACAAAAAAGATTTAGCAATAGGGAGTCCAATGAAATAATATCCCAGTGCATATTATTAGATCCCAGCTTTAAAAAGAAAGATTTGGAGAAGATGCTAAATATAAAGCTGCAAAACAATCCCTTATTGGAAAGTTCACGGGAATAATTCAAACCACAGAGAAAAACAGAAGTCCACTAGAAGTGCCACATACTTCCAGTTCATCTTCTCTATGGGAGGAATTCGACTCTTCTCTTTTCGAATTGCAAACCAAAAACTATCCTACTGTTGAGGCGATAGTAGAAATTTACAAATACCTTAGTGAGCCCCTCTATCTCGCATGAACGACCCACTAAATTGGTGGGAAACACGAAAATTGATATACCCCAATTTATATTCAATTGTGAGAAAAAGACTTTGTGTAACAGCTACAAGTGTTCCATGTGAACGAATTTTTTCAAAAGCTGGACAGATCTGCACTGAAAAAGGAGTAGATTGACAAGTGATAAAATCAGCAAAATTCTGTTTGTAAATAATAATTTTATCTTCTTTCCAAATAATTTTTTTAAATATAATACCTATGCTCACTTTTAGTGTATAATAAATGTTTAACTGATGCCTTATGCTTGTGATTGGTGTAAAAAAAATATTTCAATAATATTTGTATTGTACTATCTACCTTGTTCCCTTTCAATTATGTGCTATCGTGTAATTTTAGTTTGTAAATTATTATTGTCCTAATAATTCACTGTTGGAAAACAAGCTTTTCTACTTATTATGTTCATAATTTAATTTTAGCAGGGAATTTAAAATTGTGCGTATTTTTGTGTATAACCTATTGTATTTGTTTATAATATAATTGAAATATAATTTTTATGTATTGAGAAATTAATAAACCAAATTATAAGCATGTATATATCATTTAGAATTTTAGTTATATAGATCCCTGCAACCAGAATATAATAAACTAGTAGGCTATGCTTAATAAATATTTCTCAACAGAAGACAATTATTTTCTTCATTGTTCATTTGTTGTGTGAATGATATGAATGTAGTAAATATTAACTACTGTTATAGTGAAACCTAAACAATGCCTAATGCTAGGCTGGGTAAACGCCTATAAAATAGTCTTTTAGGTCAGAGCTAGTGTGACTAGTGCTTTTTTAGCCAGCCGTAAAGTACATTAATGATACATTATAATCAAGCCATTTAGGGCCGAGTATCAAAATACAATATCAACCCTATGTGGCCTTTCGTGTCTTTCCTAAAATATTTGCTGACTGAGATAGATCAATGTTTTTTTTTTCACAATTGATAATTTATATTATTTGTTAATGGGAAAATAGTTTTAAGTAAAAAACAAAAAAAACGGAGTAACAACAAATTATTCTTATCTCCCTGTAATAGCTAACATGTTAACAAAAATGGGAGGGGGGGGGGGGTAAGTGATCCGTCAATCCGTTCAACGGATCCGGATCTTTTTAGTGAGCGCTCAATTGAGCGGCGATCAGTAAGGTGAACCGTTTGGCCCATTACTAATCGAAAGAGCCGCATGCGGCTCGCGAGCCATAGGTTGCTGACCCCTGACCTAGAGGGAAAATAATCCGAATAAATAGCAAATAATAATAATAATAATAATAATAATAACAGTGCTTATATAGCGCATATCCCGTTGGTGACAGTTCTATGCGCAGACGACAGTTACATAATACAGACAGACAACGAAATATGTAGTAATACGCTAATTCTGCTGGCGAAATAGGTGAGTCTTCAGCCGGCTCCTGAAGGTGTCATAGCTAGGGCTCTGGCGAAGCTGTAGTGGGAGGTGATTCCAAGCAGATGGTCCTGCGTAGGAAAATGAGGAAGAGATATAAAATAATTATACAAACTAGATAGTTATTTTAATGTTTCAAAATGTAGGTACATGTACAATCTTTACTCATAAAATATTTATATAATTTTCAACTATCTTGTGTAGTTCGATCATTTTAGTGTTATAAAATGTAAGTCATTAATTTTTTAAAAAGGAAACAAAAAAATAAACATATTTGAAATATTAATATAAAGAACACGGGTTAATTATCTCCCTTCAAGTAAATTCTTCAAATTTGATGCTAACGATACCCTAGACTATAATACACATGGACGGCTTGCTTTAGTATTTCTGCTATATGATGACTCGAAAGACTGCTTTCCGGAATTTCCGATTCGTTGTTTCCTTTGCACTTCCATTTTATTAAATCACTTGGATTTTCTCAATGAACAAATAAAATTAAAATCGAAAGTTATATGCGGCGGAAACATTAAGAAACAACAAGGAGCGTAGAAGTAATTTAAGACAGCGTTATTGGTTGCGCACGGAAAAAAAAGAACATATAAGCTCTAAAAATAGAGCAAGCGGTCCATCTCATTATAATCTATGGTGATACCAAACGAGTTAATTGTTAAATCCATTCCAGTTGACCAATACTTCAATTGCTTTTGGTCCCAGTCTTGCAAATGGAAGTTTAACTCACTAAAACGTGTCACCAAGTAATACAGAAACATTGGTTTCAACAGTCAGTTCTTCTCATTCAATAACGGAATTTTTTTCTCCATTAAGACACATCTTAATTGCTTCCAGACAAGAAAAGAATCTATCCAAGACTTTATCTATACTCCGTATGACTTTCTTCTAGAAGAGACTTGAGAAACTATACAATTGACTATCTCAACTCTCAACATTCACAGATTGCAAGTAGGCCTACAATGATGGGAGCTTTGCATACAAAGATTCCTGAACTAAAACAGTCGACGTTCAGTGTGATTACCATGTAGTCCGCCATGCAACACCCACTAGTTATGCTGCCATACGTTGTTTTCACTTGCATTAAACCATATGCTTGAAGGTCTTTCGCGTGACACTGAAAATCGTTCTGCGTACCCAGTCTGACACGCTTGCCTTAGGTTGCCGACTACTGCTATGGAGCATTTGCGTTCTATAAATTCTTTTCGATACTAGATGTTCATCCCGAAAATGAGCAGTAAGCTTAGATGCAATAAATTTTGCAGCAATTCCCATCACTATTAGATGCTAGAAAAAGAATTGTGAATGGTTAAATAAAAACTGCACTATTATACAGTGTGTGTATCCTGAGGCACGGGGTTTTCGTATAACACTTGATACCTACAAATTCTTAGTTGCTCTATTAATCTGGAAAAATTGCTAAATTCCTAAAATTTCGCTCCCCCTAGCGTCAAAACCTGGCTACGCCACTGCGCGCGAATATAGTTAAATTACCGTGTTATTTCCTATGCATTTAATGAATAAAAAAATAGTTTTTTTAAGCTGCTGCTGCAAAAAAAAAGCTAATAAAACGTACACAAATGTAGTCTTAGACGATATTTAACTTAGCTGAATAAATAAATTGATACTTCTCCCATAGACCTTGTCTGTGACGTTTTGTGTATATGTCTATATATTATATTATATGTTTGCGAGTACGCATGACAGGCAACGCCCACTTGCTATGACAACCGGGGTCAGAATAAAAAGGTCCATAAACGAGTTTTAACACTACCTATATTTTTTTAAAGTCAGCAGCGGAGTTAGGCAAATTTGTTTACCTACATTACTGTTTCTCTTAGTTACATTAGATCAATAACTGTAAGCTTAATATATTTTTTTCGAAATTAAATCAGGTTTATTTGTATTGAAAAGAAACGGAAATACCCGAAATTATATTGCCAACCTAAAAAATTACAGTTAAATCTGTTCAGAGTATTTTTATCGGATTATAAATAGCAGGGCATACATTAAATTTTTTAACATCAAAGTATGTATAATTGTTTGTTTAAAACTCAGATTGTCCTCTCTTAAATAAAATAATAATTGCAACTTAGTATTTAATCAGTTAATAACTAAAGGAACTGTCTAGCAGTTTAGCCTATTAGTAGTTTACGTAGTTATTATAAGCTTAGTGTAAGACCACTGTAAGATAGTAAATTAAGGTGTTAATACACATTTTATTTCACCAATGATGGCTTATGAACTTGTTTTGAAAGTTATGCTTTATATTATTCTTAAGGAAAGCAAGTTTTTTTTTTTTTCAATACAATATTATGATATTAAAATAGGTTTTAAAACCAAAATAAATTGTATGCATTATGTCTAAAAAAAAAACTGGAAAAATCCGAAATTAGGCCTAGCCTATGTATTAATTTAAGTAAAATGTATTTGCGTTGAGTTATAGTGTTAAGATGGTCCTTGAGTTAATAAATATCTGATTTTTGTGACTTCTGTCTAGGGTGTGGGTCATTATCAAATAATGTACTTAAACATCTCATTCTATGCTAAAAGAAATATATAATGCTTGAACGTATGTACAACAATAACAATCAACGTTACTGTTCAATAACATTTGCCTTTTTTAGGGCTACGAAAAACAAAACAAATAACTACACTTTTGCTTACATCATACATAAATTAATGCAGAAGATGCTAAAATAGATTTCCCAAAGTTATCAGAATGCAAAAAATAATGCATACTAGAAAGCTATAGAACTGTAGAGATTTTTCTTTAATCAGCAGCCGATCGCCATAGATGTCTGTGGCACTTTCTAGAGAGAGATTATCAGAACACACTTTATCATAATAAATAACTATCAATACAATTGTACCCAAATTAACTCGATGCCATAAAAATATAAATAAATTACTTTGAATGAATTATTGAGACAATTTTAAATGCAATATGCAAAATATGTAGACATGCCATACGAATAGAACATGTAAAAAGTTAAAGATATATAACAAGTCTTTATCAATAAGATTGATGTGTTGATAAGACCTTGTGACAGAAGTCAACGGAAACATCTACATCATAATAAATAACTTATCAACAAATAATAGCAAGTAATGGCGGTAGCTGTATAGCGTTTGGTATTGACTTTCATATACTTCAAATCCGTCCAAAAAAAAAAAAGAAACGCTAGTTATACACCGTTGTATTATCCGAATGCTGAGATGTGCTTGACAAAAGGCAAGACACGATCTCACTGTGAATGAATAATTATTGCGCATTTATATATTCATGCACTGGGGTTATTTAAGGACAGACACCTGTCTAAATTAAAGAAATGTCCTTTAGGCCAACAATCGTCTGGGAGAAACGGGACACATCCAGAAGTGGGGAGTCACCAGAAATGGGAGTGTTGTTTGTGGTACTAAGGGTTTGATTAGTTCCTAGAAAGAAAGGCAAACTATGGCCACTTGGTATTCAATTCTGGCTCTCATGGTGAACCAAAGGAGCCGACGCAGGATAATTGCTGTAGTTGCGCCTTTACTTACTATTACACAAAATGCTCAAGGAAAGTAGCAATTTCTAATAAAAACAAACAAAATGACAAAAATTTTAAAATTTATAAAATAATCTCTTGAACGCGTAAAATCATGTGACCAGCGAATTGTAATATCTCTTCTGCAAACAAATTCAGTAAAAAAAAAAAAAAAACATGGACGAGAAATATGAAACGTAATTTACAAAGTTTGAATTATATTTCTCTGCGTTAAGCCTGAAATAATAAAACAAATTTTAATGTTATGAATTTTGCAGAGTGGTAAGCAAATATAGGTAATATTTGAAAAAAGTAAAATAAAGGCCTACCATAATCAAGGTAGATTTGCATCACTACAATCACCCCTTACGGCAGGGATCGGCAACCTTTTGATAATAGTGTGCCAATGGAGGATTTCTAATGCATTCAGCGTGCCAACAGCCTAAAATCATCACTTTCTATCAGCCTGTTTCTTGAATAAGAGGCTTGAAATTGCTTTTTTGTGGGTCTTCCCTGTGCCGTACGTTGCCCACCCCTGCACTACAGTTTGTTAATTTGTTTATTGCAACTTTAAGATAGAGTAGTGCTGTTTTTGAAATTGTTTACAACTGTGTCCAGTGGATAAGTGGCACATATATAATGTTTATACATTTTTGATAAAAATTAGCGTCCTATTCTGGAGTAAGTAGGACGTTCAATTGTAAATTAATTAAAACAAATTTCCGAGCGTTTAATTGCACTCCGACGTTTCGACGGTTTACAAATTGATAATACATGTTTGATTTGGACTGTTTATGTTTTACAGATGAGAAAGCTAAAGGAAATAAAAGATATAGTTATAAAACTAGAAATTATAGAAGAGATAAAGGAGCCATTGCAAAGTCTTCTAGATGAAATTAACACTGTAAGTGTTATTTTGTATATAGGGACATTTTTGTCATGATTCTTTGCTCTATAGGATTTTTAAAATAAATATTATTTGTTTCATTTTTATTTGATGTCCGTCTGTTATTATTTTGTCATTGTATTTAACACTATTCTTATTAAATTCATTTTAATGACTGAACAAAACACTAGTTTTTTTCTTATTGGTTGATTTGACTAGGAAAAAATTCCTTTTTTAAAATGATCAAGCATGAATCGCTTTACCATGCATTTCATATAAAGTAAACATTTGTTGCATTTTAAACGTTAACATTATTACTTTTAGTTGTTACATCAAGGACATGAATGGATTGACAGCAAAGTAAACAAAACTTACCAAGAAATGAAAAAACTACTAGATAGTGAAATGGCCAAGTTCCTCAGACAATGCTTTTGTATAGCAAGTAAGATAAATCGATGCTTCCTTTAAAATGTATGTATAATGTTACAGTACAAAAAAAGCATATTTTTCTACCAATATATATTTGAATTTATGTGTAAAATGTCTCAATATCTACCAGTGCTATACCTATTTTATCCATTATTTAATTTAATTTTGCTTTTGTCTATTTACAATTTTTTTTAATAACTTCGAAGAATTATATTTAAAAAAAGTTGTTTTTCTTATGTAGAAAATGTTTATGTAGATTACTTTATAAATAATATAAAAAAATGTATGTGTTTTAATGATTCTAATTCGCCATTTTTCAGATTTCTCTTTTTTTTTTAAACGTTAAGGCCTATCTTAAAGTTTCTGTACAGATTTTCCATAAATGTTTTAGTTACGGTACCTTCTGCTGTTTCATTTTCCTTTATAATAAAATTAACAAACGTTTCCAAATTTTGCACTATTTTTCCAAACTTAAAAAATCAACTCACTTTTCTAAAATATATAAAATCATAAAAAAGCCTATATATTTATGATTAGATTTATTACACAACATATATATCAATGTACAATTTTATAATATGTTCTACAGATAAACTTTGTTATCTATAGGTAATGGACATGAGAAGGTTTCTGGGACAGCACTTACAGTAGAACAACTTGACCAAGCATCTAATTTTGTATCTGTAGATGTGGCAATTACCAGAAGTACAGGTAATAAACTAAAACAAAGTATAATCGTGTTTTATTATTTCATGTTTATTTCATTGAAAACTAGTATAAGAAAATATAATCAATATATTCAAACAAGATCAATAGTTATGGCAACAGTTATCTATATATCTATATTTCTTTATCTATATAAAACATTTAACTGATAAACACGTTTAATCAGTGTCTATCTTGTTTCATACCAAACAGATGGCAAGAACAATGAACTCATTTTAGGACAAATAGAAGAACTTACTGCCAACTTTACATCACAAACAGAAATGGTGCAAACAATGCAACACAAAATTACGATCCAAGACAAAAATGTTAAATCAATTTCCAAACTAAAGCAAGAATTTGAAGAAAAATTTGAAGAAATAATGAAAGAACTACAAGAAGCCAGCAATTTTATGTCAAATTTGTCTGAGGAACTGAACGAAACAAAAGAAAAAGAAAAAACCCAAGATAAAAAGGTAATTAACTATAATATGTGATAATAGTGTATGCATTAATAATAATGGATTAATAAATTTTCTGCTAGCGTCCCACTTATGGGACACTTCTTAAAAGAATTCCTCTTTAATACATTACATTTAATTTCTTTATTATGTTTCGTTGTATAAAAATATAAAAATAAAATAAATATATGAGCAGGCTTATTATTTTCTGGATGGTGGGTTTAAAGGGTAAGGGGAGGACCTAATATTTTTCTTCATAGTTTATAAGTAACATTATTTTTGCTAATGCAATATATTCATTTATATTTTTTTATTCTTTTGTTATTAAATTATTACTGAACTTGCCTGTTTATACCTACAATACTTCTTTTTTTTCTCTACTCGAGATTCAAGAAATTTCTCAAAATGTTGTAAATTATTTAGAGCAAAGAGATTCAATTGGTAAGTTTATTAGTTAATATAAAATACATATTTTACAATGACAAAAAATAAATAATATTATTATAAAACAGTTTGATTTTTTTTTTGACTGTTTTATATATATATATATATATATATATATATATATATATTATAAAAGATATAACTTATTGTCTAATTATTACAAATTTTAATTCCAAGCTGATGAAAAGAAAAAAGTTAAGATTCTCAAGAAAGAAATTAAAAGACTTACAGATGAATTAGGTTTGTTGTTTTAAACATTTACATTTGTTGATATCGTTGCAAAAATAATAAAAGTATTTAATGTACATAATTTACTTTTATTTTATTCAAATATGATTAGGCTTACATATACCGCTTTCGACTGGCGTACCAAAGATCCCGGGTTCGAATTCTGGTGAAGGCTACGATTTGTTCCAGGGTCTGGAGGGTGTCCCTGAGTCTACCAAGCTCTGATGGGTACCTGACCTCAATAACCTAGTATGCCGTGACAACAGAATGAATCAATTTGGTCCTACGGGATACTTTACTTTTTATTCTACACTAGTCTGATAAATGATGGCAAGGATAATAATAAAATAATACTTACCTACAATATTTACTGATAACAGCATATAAGTCAGCTATCAGAGCTGTTATCGCCCAATTATAGTGTATATCTCTGTCTTGTTAAATATATTGTATAAAGATATAATTAAAAATTGATAAACTTATTATTCGGTATAGGCTACAATAAAAAATTGATAATGAGGAAAATTGCACATACAAATATAAGAGACCTAATAGGTGAAAACTCTCACTGAGCAATGTAGGTTGTCCGCTGGTCCAGCGGTTAGATCACCGGACTGTCAACCAAAAAACAACTGACAGGTCGCGGGTTCTAGCCCTGCCACCGGTGGATCCCTGTCGCCCTGCAGGAGTTTTGGGCCTAGTGGACGTAATAATCTTCTATCTAGAAGGAACGTCTGTAAACTTATAAGTTGAAGAGATAAAAATGAGACCATTATTATGGAGAAAAATCATGTATTGCAAAGATCGAAGAATATATTGGAGAGCTCTTAGATGATTAAAGACCAAAGCTAGAAAATTGAATTACTCTTTGAAGGAACATCAATCATTGAGCAACATAGTACAAGCATTGAAACACATAAAAGCTGGGAAAGTACCCGGTCCAGACAGAGTCACAAGCGAAATGATTGAAGCCTTGGGTTATTTTGGCACACGAACACTGACCAACATTTTGAATAAAATATATGACACATAAAACATACCAGAAGATATGTCAAATATATTTTTATAGCCCCCAAAAAAAGAGAAGAACAACTGAATGTGAAGATCATCGTATCATAAGTTAAACGAGTCATACTACAAAATTTTGCTTAGAAAAATAATGAATAAACAGAATCAGGCAAAAGATAAAACCAGAAATTACTGAGGAGCAATTCGGTTTCATGGAAGGAAAAGTTACAATCAAAGCAATTTTTGTACGGCTTATGATCATAGAGACGTCAGCAAAGATCTATATCTTTGCTTTCTTGAATACACAAAATCTTTTCACAGTGAGACATGCTGAAATTGAAATGTTCAAAAATTTGAACATACATACAACAGATTTACGGGTTATAAAAAAAAAACATGTATTGAGAGCAAACAGCAGCCTTGAGATTGAATATAAGCTTTACCGAATTTCAGTAGATTGAAAAGGATTATGTCAATGATGCGTTCTTTTACCGGACATGTTTTCTTTCCTTGTATAGTGAGTTAATTATGCGTTCAATAAAATAACTTCCCGGAATAAAAAAACAGCAATGCTAGAAGAAAAGAAGATACTAAGAATTACATAATCGCCAGCATATATCCCAATAAGTAAATATGAACAATTTATGTTATTAACAAATTATAGCAATTTTATCTTACATATAGGCCAAAACTTATACGTTATAATTTACAAAACGGACACACCTTTTCTAATCTATTAACAGGCTGTTACAATGTTTAATGCGTTTTTGATTAAATACTTTTTTTTTTAAATAAGAGTTATCTAAGAATGGTTGTACTTTAAACACAAACCGACTACAATAATTGTTGATGTCTATTGAGATGTGTAAAACTGTTTGCATTTTTTCACAATATTCTTGAAATCTAGACCAAATTTAATTCTTGAAATCGCACGAGCATGCAAATTCCAGACCGACATTAAAGACCGATTCTTATGTTTGTTGATTTTCAAGCAAGAAAATGTTAGCTAACCTAAATAGTTTATTTTTTTTTTTAAAGATATAGGAATAGCTGAAACGTTTTTTAAGTTGGGAAATGATTCTAACACAGAAAGCAAACTTATTGACTATCAACTTTTATAAAACAGTACTCATTTATCCATTTATCATTGAAAACACGAAATTTACTTTCACTATTAGCTTACGTTTTTAAGAGACAATCTATGTTTTAAATAAACTTTTATTTAATATTTTCTTGCAAAATAAAGTATTAGATCTATATTTACCTTAGAATTTGTTTTTCATAAAATAATCTTTGTCAACTTTTAACATATTAATAATTAGAAATATCTCTAAATTAAAATCGAGAAATAAGCTTATACATTTTAGCATTGCATTACAAATATCATAGACTGAACGACATTTAACAAAAAACGTGGAAACAATAGCAACGGCACATGAAATTCTATAACATTCAACTAAATAATAAATACGTAGCAAATTTTTTTATTTCTCATTGCCCTCTAAGGCCGCTATAAATTAATTTGCAGGGCGTTATGCATTCGGTGGCTGTAGTTGTAATGTTTTCATTCTCAGCTCAAGCTATCACAAGTTTAAAAACTAAATAAGCAGAAATAGTAAGGCTACAAAAAGAAAATGGTTACTTATTATATTTAAAAAACAACGTATTATAACAAAAGTTAATGATATGTTCTAAATTAGTAATAGTTTTCCTTATTTAAGCTTATATATGTATTTTATTTTTATTACATTTTTATAGACGTAATATAGTAATTTGAATTTCATTTATTTAATAACCCACAGTTACTGCTAATGAAATTGTAAACAAGAAAGACAAGGAAATTGTTAGAGTTATTGAAGTTGACGGTCAGTGTTTTATATAGAATACTTTATATAAAAATTATTATACATATTATATTACCTTATATTAGAAGTGTTGATGTCAAAACTTAAGTATTTTTTTTATGTATATATATACACTCTAGCGGATGTCAACACCATACTTTAAGAATAATTTTAATTTCCAGTAAAAAAAACAAAACATTTTTTATTACTGTATTTATTTTAAACCATTGTTTCTCTACGTGGCCATTACCCCCCTCCCTTTTTCCTCCTATTTCCCCATGGGGTTGGTGAGAATATCTTTGGGTGTGGGAGGGGGGCAGTGACATTCCCAGAGGCAGCAGGAGAGCTGTAAAGGGGCAAGTGGGCAAATTAAACACATTTAAATAATTTTAACACATCTTCTTTTTACTCATTTTCACTCGTACTGTCTGTCTGCTTGCTTGTTTCGTCCTTGCAAAACTTTGCATCGATTTGGGCAGCAGACTTGTGGCGACTAACAATACATTCGTTCACATTTTCAGTTTAAAAAACTTAATTATACTATAGTTATTCATTTTTTGAAAATGTTTTGAAAATGTAACTATTTATTTAGGTTTTTCATTGAAAATGCCGGAATACCGGATTCCGGTTTTAAAACTGAAAACCGGTTTTCAAAAATCAAAACCGGATTTCGGTTTGTTGGTAGCAACCCTTTTCTTTTTGTTCTGATGGAAATATTTTAAATAAATAATGTTGGATTCGCATAAAACAATTCTTGAAATGCCTTGATAACTCTATTTAGTCTTATATATTTTGTTTCTTTTTTTTTCTTCCAAATACCAACTATGGTTGCGATAAAAACAACATCAAACCAAATGTTAAGTTACAATTACAATAAACATAAATCTTATTACTTTTTGGCTTATCTTTGAAAAAAAATCTTTAACGATGGCTCAGTGTAAACTATGTTCCCAACAAATAAGCCGGAGCAGTGGCAGTACTACTAGATTGCGTACGCATTTGCATACGAAGCATCCTGGATTAACATCGTCATCATCTTCAAATGCTTCTTAATATTATTATTATGGTCAACAATAATCAGAAATTAGAATATCTATATTAAAAACTATTATCGATTTTAATCAATTAGCCCAGATTTTTTTTAGTTCTAAAGAATTTAATGATAAAGTTTACAAAATTAAATTGTGTTCACACAAATCAACCCCTTGAATCAACTTCATAAACTATTTTTCCAATATACATACAAAACTACGCACATTTGGCTTTTCTGGCCTGTTGGGGGGGGGTAACCAAAATTCGGTTTTAAACCGGTTTTACAGAACCGAAAACCAGTTTTGAAAACAAAACGGTTTTAACATCCCTAGTCGCAAAGCAAGAAAAAAAAAGATGCACTGATAATATTTTTAGAACAATTCATATGGAGTAAGGAGATATTTTTGAGATTTTTGACACAGATATTTTTCTGTACATGTTTCATTTCCAGTAGTCAATCAATTATTTAATTTCATTATGGTAAACTTAGTTTGCAAAGAAAGGGAGAATAATAAAGAACTGTGTTTTTATGGGTTAGTTTATTTAATAGCCCGATTTCAAAAATGTAAAAGTTCTTCAATTAATTATTATTTATAATTGCGGTTATCCTTAGCTTTGTTATTAAGAGGCGAGGAACTGACTGTTTTACATATAGTTTAGTTGATCACTTTGAAATCGTGACATAAACGTCTATCAAAGCTCGTCAATTATATTAATTAGACTGTTTTTGTTAAGAAAGGTAGGGATTTGATTAGATTAATAAAATTAATATAAATCATCAATATTTGCATGTGCTAAGGTTTACCAAGAATTTCTACTTGCATTTACACAAGCCTATTTAGTCGAGCTAGTATGTAGTGCTATTAACAAACTCTTGTCAAAAAGAGAAAAAAAAAGTTGTAAGTAAATGAGCATGGAAACCCAAGTGTTTTTCTAACCAAAATCGAATGAAATATGAACAATCAGCTAACATTTACACCGGCACAAACTTCGCATTGATATTCTTCTTAAAACCTATTGTGTAGCTAATATTTTTTTGTTTTACTAATTATTTAGTTAAAGTTAAAAATCAATAACAAAATTAAATGTTCTGTTTAAGTGTATATTAACGCACACAAAACAAGTCGCCGAAAAACGTATTAATTTGTGAGTGTGGGGATGGGAAGGGGAACGTTGTGCTAAAAATAGTAGGAGGGTGCTGGGCAAAAAATAATAATATTAAAAGATGCGGAAAGACGAAACAAGTTAAAGAACATATGTTTTAAAACTTAAACATAGGTTTCATTTTCAAGTGTTTAGACACGTATTTTGTCATTATAAGTTCTTTAATTTCAATCCAACACTTATATTATTTTAAAGAACATTTCATGTTTGATGGCTAAATTACAATCTATAAATAATCATTTTAGATTTCCAGAGATGCATTGAAATTTCCATAAAAGAAAAACGTGAATTAGACGATGAAGGTAAAACTATAAATAATATTAAGATTTCTTAATACAAATTTACAACTATTTAACAAGCTACCAAAGCAGCTAGTCTTCCTTTAGCAGTTAAAAAAAAGTTTTATAGACTTGTATTATATAATGTTCAACTTTGTTTTGTTAAAGTTATTATGAAATATATATAGATAGCTGTATTATAATATATTAGGATGGAGATCTTATAGCATTGAGGTATGTCAGATTGGGCTGACAGTAATGAATCAATTGTGAGAACTTCAAAGTACATACAGTTATACAGATGAAATTACTCTTATTTGTAGCAACAGTTAGTGACCTATGATCATAATAATATAGGTTGAGATATAACGTTGAAGTCAGTGATACGGATCAGGTGACACGCCTCGAGTGGTAAACATATCTCGATAAGTGGACGCCACCATTATGAGACACAAAGGTACACACCTCGCGACACTGCGGTTTGATCACTGAATACTAGGGAAATTAGATGACTAGGAGACCAAATTGTCTTTATAAAACGGTGTAAGAATAAGTTATGTTAGTTAAAACGAAATAATGATAATAATCAATAAAACAAAGATATAAATAGCCAGCCTACTTGTGATTTAGTTGATTCATTGTTAGAACAAATTTAATACCTTGTATTATATTAAGTGCGATATTTCCTAGTGTTACAATATTATTTATTGTTTATTATTATATTTAGAAGTTAATAAAATTTAATAATGTCGTCTTAATAAAATATATAACCTTTTTTTACCAATTAAAAAAAATTATTATTGTAATTCAAATTTTGTTGATTAAAACGGTTCTTCTTTAAGTCCAGTTCAATATTCTAGAAACACTTTTATTATTCTAAATCTTTTCTGTCTGACAATGTATCAATAGAATTTTGGACATGTATTTATTTATAAATCGTAAATAGTAAAACAAAAGTTAAAAAGAAAATCAAATGCTTCCTGTTATTAACTACCTAATCAACAAGTTAATCGAACTCAACGAGCTATCTTAGATCTTACAATATAGAACCTATATACAGGTATGGTGATATGATTCCTTCTGTCTTGTTCTACTCTTTTGCTTTTAGGCGAATATCGATAAAGTCGATATTCCTAACACATTATATGATACCTCTGATAATATTACAATAATTCAAACTGAAGGTATTAAAGTTATTTTCGTCGTTGCTTTCACTGCAATTCAAATTTTATCTTTTGAAATAAATTTTTAGGTGTTAATTAACTAAAATACTTATTCGATAAAAAATCTATTTAGAGCTTTAATCAGTAATAATTTTTAATTCTTTATAATAGGTAAAATAGTGTAAATGAAAATAATGTAAAATGTAATAGGTAACAGTAATTTCTATACAAACACAAACTCTAATGAGTATTATTGGATAGTTATGTGCATTGATAAATACAGAAACACGCTTAAATGCCCAACAAATTCGGATATTGATCTTCATTTAGTAGTAGCTTTTTTTAAATAAAGTTATAGTTTACCAATTTTATAATAATTTACTGTTAGTATAAACAGATTTACACAAATTAGTCTTATTTTATAAATTTATATCTGGTTCAAACATTTTACCAATGCTTTTTGTGACTAAAGTACATGTGACAAAACTTTACATATGTTCAATAAGGAGCATTGAATGTACATTATCAAGTTTTCAACAAGATACCTATCTATTATTATGCAGGTGTTCTTGCATTCTGGCGTGGTACGTCTCTTTTGTTAGAAAGCTGCGGTTGGTCAAGCAGACAAGGTATGTAATAATTATTTACTTTGGTTTAAAATGTTGTGTTTCATTGTCATTTTCTTAAAAAAAAATCAGTTTAAAAAAACAGTTTAAAAAAAAATAAATATTAGAATATTATGTGTTATTTATATAACTTATTCTAAACGGCGAAATACTATTTTTTATTAATTTTTAAACAGAAAATACATTTAATCGTGACAATATGCTAAAAAATATAGCTATAACTATATAACTATATAACTAAATAATTGTAAAATTAGGAGGGTAAATAGTCAATTATATATAAAAAATAAGTAACTTTATAAAAGGCATTGTTTTTAAGAATTTGGTTATTTTGACTATAGTTAAATTATTATTGGTTAATATATTTTTTATGTTGATGTTGTAATGTATAAGATAAGACTCGGACCACCTTTATAGAAGTATAAGATTTTCTGTTAATAGTGACATTGACAACACAACCATTTAATTACTGTAAAAAAAATATCACCCTAAATTATTTTAAGCACACAATTTGCTAGTACAGACTAAAACACATAATTTTATTGTTGTTTTTTGCATGCAAAGTTAAATTAAACCCATGTCCAGTCACATCAGCTAAAAGAGCTAAATCTATATTTACAGCAAGACAAGCAAAACAGAAAAACAACGAGCCATTATACGTGACACTTGTGATAAATGGTACCATTACTACCATGGTGCATGCATGCATATGAACACCCCAATTTATATAGCAATGTGAAATAAAGACGCCTCTTGGCACTGTGTACAGTGTGTGTTGCCATAATTTAGTTCAGGTTTATTCAATTCTCATTACGTGGATACCACTAACCCCTACAGTGC
Source organism: Anisus vortex (assembly GCA_949126835.1). NCBI lineage: Eukaryota > Metazoa > Mollusca > Gastropoda > Planorbidae > Anisus > Anisus vortex. Next base: position 30,188,426 of record OX421506.1, read on the forward strand.
ATTGACAAGCCCAGAAGTTAATAACTTGGACCTAAATAAACCTTTAGCTAGATCAACACCAATCAAAACTATAACAAAGATAACACCCTCTAACACTAAAATCCATTAAACCTAAAATCAGCATAACCTTAAATGACTAATAATCGATTTTCAAAGCATCAAAACTAAAACTGTTGATTTGGAATTCCTAATAAATAAAGATGAACCAGACATCATTGCAAGTTCTGAAACATTGCTAAATCCAGATATTTATAACCCAGAGATATTTAATGTGAGATTTTTTAAGTAAAGCGCCCTTTGGACCAAATTGATCATTTACCTCTTTCAATTATATTTAACAGGTATTTTACTTTTAATTTACTTCTTTACGAATTAGTTACAATATGGATTTGAACATGAAAAAAAAATTAAATGCTTTCATCTTTTACTTTTTACATATTGCAGAATATGTCCACGTACTCTACCCATACGCTGCATATTTAACCGGAGCAGGTAAAACATATAGATTTCAAATACTTACATCAACTATGGTGTTTGTTGTCGGCCTATCATTATGCCAAACATTAACATAGAAATAAATAACATCCTTTTTTAACTTAAAGAAATTAATGTTCAGTGCATAAATTTATTTTTAAGCGTTTTATAAATGCATATATATATTAGATAAAGAATTCCAGTATTTTGGAATCTATTGAATCAATGACAACTTAATCTTTCAATTCTAGGTTTAAATGTGGCAGAGATTGCACGCATTGACGTAATTTTATTTGAATGTTTTTATTGTTATTTTCAACACTTATACAAATTCTTCGTTTAACTATTTAATTGTGAATAGATGAATTCTACACCAATGATCAGCAAACTTTTGATAATAGTGTGCCAAAGTATGATTTATAATTTATTCAGCTGCCCACAGTCTAAAACGAACCCTGCTCCATAATTAATTTCTTGTAGAAGAGATTTGAATTGCCTCTTTGGGAGTTATCCGCGTGCCATTGAATATCGCCCTGCGGGCCATGTCAGGGTCCTTTTTAATATATGTCTAGGATTGAACAATAGCAATCTCATAATGTTTGCTGACAACCATAAAGTTCAATTTTACTTATATACAGATACAATGTTAAGATAATGTTACAATGTTAAAATCAATAGTATCAACTCTACTTAGATGACCAGCTACAACAAACTCAATACGTTGGGCATCAATATTGCAGTTTGTGTTTCACTCACGACAAAATGTTGACCCTAACCACCCACCCTCTTCATACGCCCGTTTACATTGATCATTTCAAATTATATTGTCTTAAAATGGCGTCCAATGAAAACTCGGTTATACATTCTTGAATAAATCAGGGTTAACCTTGTATCTTGGCTGTTCTTCAAGTTTTTATCTTATAAGTTTACAGACGTCCCTTCTGGATAGAAGATTATTACGTCTACTAGACCCAAATCGCCTGCAGGGCGACAGGGATCGGTCGGTGGCAGGGATAGAACCCGCGACGTGTCAGTTGGTTTTTGGTTGACAATCCGGTGAACTAACCGCTGGACCAGCCGGCTTCTGATTAAGTTTAAAATAATGTAAATCTTTAAGTTTGTTTTTATTCATTTTGACTAGTTAAGGTTACCCTATATCATATGCACATGTTTCTCGAGAATAAAAGTCACTTAGATACATGTTTATATAGACTATAATGAAAATCTAAAAATAGTTTTTATTGCCGTCTGTTTCTGTGTATGGAACACTTTGTTATAGAAGCAGCCTGCCTGAATAGCCATATGGAAAGTCGTTGTAAAAAATTCACGCTAAAAAGTCAGTATTTTTTTTAAAACTCTAACTGGAGGGCGTTTTAGTATATTCGGCACTAGATAGTGTTACGTCCACAATCCCCTTGTGGCCAGAGCCGTGTAGAGTGTAGATATCGTTGATAATTCTCGTTGGTCCTAAGGTAGATTTTAGTTATTATTATTTATGTTTCAGTAATACACGAACTCACCTTATGGTACTGGGCACAAACTCAGGATTTGCGTTCTAACATTTCCTTTCCTTGACGTTAGAGTAGTAGATAAATATTATAGTATTGTAAACAACACAATAGAATAGTAACTTGACGAGGAAGCTTCATTGTAAATGTTGTTCATAATTTAATTCAGGTGATATGTTCAAATACATATATACAATATAAGGATTATGTACAGTTAGAGTACAATACTGCAAACAAAAGCGTCCTCAAAAGAAATTATCTCGAAACTCAATGCCCAATCTCTATATGCGCAGTCACTAAAAGTGAAGCTCGGCTTTCGCCATTTTTTTTTATTCAAGACAGCAGTCACTAGAAACGCTACTATAGTTAAATGAAAAAGGCTTATTTATTACTGATATCTACTCTTAGCAAGTTTAGGACTAAAGCAAGTCTACTAATATTAAGTAATATGAGATTACACTTTTCCGTTGTTTATCCTTTACCGGGTCAGGACAGCCATGTAGTTTGACATGCTTTTTTGTACGATAATAAATTGTTTTCGCACCATTGTTCAGTTTATTACACAACAGCCTTTGTACCTTTTGCCTTAAACATTAGCTTTGGATGTTAGAACTTGTAGATTTGATGAAAAATACATTGTAAATAAGCATAAATATAGAGTGTAACCAGGATCGCTGCGTTTTAATAGTATTGCGTCGGTATTACTTCCGGAAACAGAAAAAAATGCGATTGCGCAATCTGTTCTATATTTATTCTGTGGAGCTGACCATACAATCTCTTTGTTTGCCGTAGCCATGGTAAATGTGAAACCATGCTTCTTTAGCTCTAAAGTCCAACGTGGTCTGAACGATTGAAAACACGTTTTTTTGTCTACCTATGTGTAATGTAAGATCAGTCTATTCTAATTCTTTTATTCGAGATTAGTATATTATGAAGGGCCGTCACAGCCTATGTAGCGCCCCAGGGCAAAAGTTTCAGCAACGCCCCCTTGCATATAGTAACTGCTTTGTTTAGTGCTATGTTTAGACTATATTTGCCGCCCCCTAGAAGTGTCACCCCCGGGCATATGCTCCCTCTATGACGATAGTAACTATTTAATTTATTTATTTTTCAGATTTGATATATGAAATTACGGGGATGTTAAATGATATTAGATTAAAAAGTTCAGGTATACAATTAATTGACAAGTCTTAATGAGGTGTAACCTTTTCAAATAAAAGAGATCATAAACTTCCAGTTCTATTTTTCAATTTGTTATGATTTTAGGCATTTCCAACAAAAAAAAAATCATGCTTTTGCTGGTGTTTGACAATTGATTTCAACCTCGACGGCCAGTTCTAGTGTTTTAGAAATATACAAAGGCTACAAGATTAGTTAGATATGGGGAATCCGTTTTTAACATAAAAAATGAGTAGTCCTGATAGGTTAAATTTAGCTTTGTTAAAATAAATGAGTCAAGAGTTGCGTTTCTTGGTTATTAAAAAACACAATGCATAGATTCATAAAAACAAATAACGATAATTCTTTTCCATTAAGCAATAAGTTTGATATTATAAAAAGGTGATTTTTCACTTCTGACTTTTACAATACATCGTTTTCTTTTGAAAACATCTTTTGGAAATGAAATACATTTTAAACCCCTACACATTTTTGTACAACTAGTAACGCAGCACACAGACATATTTGTTATTTTTAATAAAATGATCGAATGGGACGGAAATGTTTTTCTCTTCGACCATTCATGCATGCATAATCGTTAAGACTTGTCAATTACATTTTATGTTTTTCTAACAATTACAAAAATTGTATTTATAGAAGTTTTAAATGTCTTTGTAACACTTATTACATAGTTTTTACGCGTGATAACTTTGTTGTATCATTCACCAATGTTAACATTTCTAACAAAAACAAGAAGAAGACATCCACATTTCAAGCAATAGTACTAGTTTATTATAAAAAATAGGCAATATGAATTATATATAAACATTGTTTTCAATGTTGTTCCATTAAAGCCATAAGTGCATATAATACTTATTGATCATTTTTAATTAGATTACTTATTCAAACTAATCATAATTTGGATATAACAAAATTACATAACATGTAGCAAAAACTATAGTAAGAAGGGCCGCTTGCTCTATATTTAGAGCTGAAGTGTTTTGTTTTCCGTGTGCAGCCTATAACTCTATCCTATTCTATATTATTTAAAAAACACGGCTTAGTCTTAAGCAAAAGAAAGTTTTAAGAAAAAGGTATGATTATATCTTTCACTATATCTTTTTTTTTATTTATTCAGAATTTGAAGCCTTCTGGGATGAATACACAAAATGTCTAAATACAAGTTCAGGTAATAAAATTAGATTAAGGAGGGGGGGGGACTGCAGATCGGACCTATTTTTGTTTTTTACCAACAGATCTGTATAGAAATGCACACATAGGTAGAACCCCACACCCAATTAATTAATAATTGTTTTCACATTTTTTTTGCGCACGCTATGGAAATGGCGGCCATTTTGTTTTTTTTTCATTATTAGTTTATTACATATTTTTAAACCTAACTAACTTCTTTAGTTATTGGTAGATTTTTATTAAAATGTGCTGAAATGTGCATTAGGATGTAATAAATTGAATGTTGTGATGAATTTTTGATAACTAGAATAGTTTTTGTTTCAATTTTTTTTTTGTTTGGCCAATGGCGCATAATTAAATTTCAACTAAAATATCAACATTTAATAACAATAAAAACAAAAGTAATACTTTAAACAAAAATTCATTACAACTTTTTATTGACAAATATACCATGAATGGTCAGTAAAAGTTTCAAGCAAAAATATTAAGAAAGAAATAAATGGGTTAAAAAATTGTATAAAAAAAAGACATTTTGAGAAAAACGTAAAAAACAAGCAATTTTAGGTAAAACAAAATTTTGGGACGAAAATTGAAAAATTCAATTTTTTCACCAATTTCTTAATGGTTTTTGTAAGATTTTTTCACCACAAAGACAAGATGTTAACCTTTAATTTGATGTATATTAATATAGAATTAAACTAGTTTTTAATATTACTGTAGTGTAAATATGTTTAATAAAATAAAATTATGATATATACCCATTTCAAATGCAATTTTTACATTTAAATAATGTTACTAATATTTTCGAATTAAATACATTAGATCCAGGAATAGTTTAAGTATACAAATGAGGCAAAAGCTTAAAAATTTAATTTTCTGACATTCAGATCAATTTCACTGGCATCCGATCTGCAGCCCCCCCCCCCCCCCCCCCGTTAATTTAAAATGCATGACAATTTTATTTCAGTTCTGAGGTTTAGTTGTGTATAGATACTTTGTTACAAAATATAATGTATATAAATAAAAAAAATGTGCATATTAAGTTCATTGAGGACAATATGAAGAACCAGTACTATCAAAGACTAATTGACGAACATTTTCAACAAGTATAACGAAGGAAATATTTATTACATCCATCCGTTCTTAATGTTATAGGCCCTTGGGTTCTACCTGAACAGGTATAGCCGCCAAACAACGGAGGTTTCTGTTTGAAAGTTTCCCTCTCCTGATGTGCCACCTACCAAATCTTACAAGCCCCATTCTGCCCAAATCTACCAGTGGCCCGCCTTCACACCTTCTCATGTTAGTTGAAACCTTGATTTGTCAAAATTGGCTACCAAGACTAGGAGCTGGACTGAAGCTGGACTATATAAAGCAGAGGCTATGTGAGACAGAGGTCATGGGGATATTTCAAGAGGCTTTGGTGATTATTTGCCTTTTCCATGGCCGGATAAACAAACAACTCCATAAACACATCCAAATTATTACATCACATTACAATGTCTCAACCCAGTTGCACGTCGCTTTATTTAATCTGTATATTTTATATGCATTAATAAAAAATGATGCACTCATCCAAAACACTAACCATACACCTGATGAACAGTTTGAGATAGTTCATCACAACATATTTATATATGATATACAAGATAAAATGAGACACGAGTCATGCTTAATTTAATATGAAGTAAATACTTTACGCCTTATTACTTTCTTAGCTTTTAAAACTTTAAAAAAATTGTAGTGATTTTACTGATGGCGTTAAAACTTTATAGGTTTGAATAAAAAAGCATCACCTTCTAAATAGTTAGTTGTTAAAAAGGTTAATTCGAAATTTTTTTTGTCATTACAAGCCAATAAGTTTGAGCTGGATAGCGCATTGTTTTTGTGAATGTATGTATATATGTATATAGCAGAAAGATATAGAACAAGTGTACATATTGTATTTCATGTGTACACGATTTCTGTCATACCTAAGCAGTGGCATCGTTGACAGTGAGGGTGGGCGACATTATTTGTGAGGGAGTGCGTCATTAATTGGGAGAAAGCCATTATCAGTGAGAAAGGGCGCCACTATCATCTTAGGACAAAGGACATAAAACGGGATCAGCAAAAGAAATTACAGACACAATAGATTGTCATAATTTATAATTTCATTTACTGCTGCCACCTTTTAACGAATAGGGGAAAAAAAAGTTATAAAGTAGAGACCTACGTGACAAGAAAAAGCATTAGAATTACGATTAAAATAATATAAACGCAATTTTTATATATATATGTTTAAGTTTAAGCCCTTGTCCATTTAGTGCATTTGACCATTTTGTCTTAAGATAAGTTTATATATTCCTTTTTATATTATTAATATTCTAAGATAGATACAAATTTCGAATAATATTATTTTTTTAATTAAAAAGTTGAAAATGTTACTATGAGAATTGGTGATTTTTTTCAATGATATTAAAATATTTTTACTATACGCTATATAATCTTTACTACATTTTCTCTCTTTTGTCAGATAATGAAGAATTGTAAAAAAAAAAAGATGTCAAACTGCTAAGTCGCCTGGTGTAAAGTGTAAATCCAACTTTATTGACAAAGTGGTTTATAATTTGATACAATACTTAAATGCAAAACATTCTTATGTTTTAGAAAGTTATATTTTGTATTAAATAAAACTCATTTTTAAAAATGTGTAGATTGTATATAGCTTAGCCTACACTTGTAGAGTAACAATTGAAACATTAATACAGGCAAATAATTTACAGTTATATTATATTATAAATAATAATATTAAGGATCATTTATATAACGTATCCCTTAATACTATTGCATTGAGAACGCCCGATTTCCGCTATTCAGTAGCAGATGTTGAGGTGAGGAAGACACAACAAACATTATATATAAACAAAACACTTTGACCACAACTAGTGAAAAACAATTAGACAATTTTGATTTAATAATACATTTTAAAAATATTTTAATTTTTTCATATAAAAATCAAATGTAAATATATAATATTTGTTCATTATTAACTCTTTGTCTTTTTTAAATAATGGCATAAACTAAAGACAAATTAAAAAATATGAGTTTCAGCACAATTAAGTGAAGTTTTATATAAACTCTAAAAGCTAAAACGTAATCTAAAATCAAACTTTTTCATCTAAACATTTTATATTTAATGTATGATCCTAATATTATGTTGTTTATTTATTCGTATACAATCAGTTCTATTCTATTGTGCATTATTATATCATCTTTTGTTTTTAAAATTTTAAACAACTATTTTTGTAATGTATTAAAGATAGGCTATATGTACCTGAACGTATATTTATGTTCATACAATGAATAAACTTGTTTATTGTCATAAGCATTGCAATATTTTTTTTTCTACATTGACCTCTTTTAATAATAGACTTATTGGAACGGCGCAAACTGACATGGTTCGGTCGTGTGTTGCGGCACAATAGCCTGTCAAAAACAGTCTTTCACGGCACGGTGAAAGGGGGGCGTAGGAGAGTCTGTCAGCGTTCTACAATGTAAAGTATTGGACAGGTCTGCAGTTGACTCAACTATTGACAATCGCTCAAAAAAGGCAGAAATGGAGAAATTTGACTGCTGAGGTGTTCATTTTGCTCTCCCCAACAACCACAACGGTCAAGGGATGGATGACGATGATGAAATGGAACAAACTGGTGAACGCTGCTTCACTAGCTTCATGGATCAATTTGGTTTGACGGGATACATGACTTTTTAAAATTGCAACAGTATAATATAAAGTGGAGAGTTTTAAAGTTAAAAGTAAAAGTGATTATCGTTATTAAAAAAAGACATAGGCTTTGAACGAGCCTATAGATCATAATAGATGCTTTGTCATTAATGCTACTACTACTACATTAATAGAACAAAATATGTAAAGCAAAAGATTCATTTAAATAAGCTACGTTAAGAGAAACAGTATAATAATATTATGTGACATACCTTTATACCTTCAATGGTCCATACCATCATAGATTTTCGGCAAACGTGCGCAAATGTAATATTTTTGCAAATATAGAAATTATTGAAAGCATGTGGAAAAGAAGCAACCAGCATAATGTTCTTGAGTATTAAAGTCGCTATGGTTTAAAACCACCCTTTTAGTTAATGAAGGGCGGTTGACTTTCGTCCACTCTTTTTATTGTCGTTTAGAAAGGATCAATGTGCGTCGGAAGGTGAAAGTACCATATTAAAGATTTACAACAGAATGCGCTAACAGTATAGCGGACAAGTTACTCTCGGAAACTGAAAACTATTAAAAACAATTGCTCATTATGTCAAATATTTTTTTTTTGGGTTGGGGAAGAACCAAAATTGGCTTGCGCTTTGCTAATGAAATAAATGGCCTAGCTAGCGGCAAAGTTGAAATAAAAGTTATCATCGTCACCCTTAAAAACAAAATCATTCAAGAGAATAAACGCCTAAAAGACAAAGCTAGGTCATTGAAAGCAAAACAGACATACGCTTTGAACAGGTCTCCTTCTTCAAATATCTAAAACCATATTATAAAACGTAGGCTTAAAGCCATAAATGTTTTGCGATTTATAATGTCTCGAGAAACAAACAAAAAGGAAGTGCCTTCCGGCCCTTACCTCCAGAACGTAACAATGTTAAAGGGTGGATCCTTCGGAGACTAAGCACCCAGCCTCACGCCCATAGGCGTACATCGTTACGAAGGGTAGGGTCTCTGCATTGCATGCAATACACTTCTTCTCACCACCTGCTGCGAAATCACCCTGGACCATTAAGTTGGTGGCTCGCTAATATACCAGCACCTTTTCCCGGTAACATAAATACCAGACTAAAGGCTTGTACATCCAGGCAACAGGTGTTGGTTGAGTAAGACTGCTGCTTCTCACCGAGTCTCAGTGCATCTCGGCAGTGTTTTGAGCCCTATGTGTAAACAAAATTAGTTTCAGAATAGCACAGACAATCGCGATGTTAAGCAAGCTAAAGAATATCTAGCAAAAAATGAAATAGATAGACTCCATTCGTTCGAAAATTTGACTGATGTTTAACCTGGCAATGTGTTGTATGTATGTTAAACATTAACGCTCACAGAATATATCAGGGCCACAGAGCGAGGCTTTCATAAGATCCTGGTTATTTCATACACGGATCACATAAAGAAAGTATATATGTCCATAAACAAATTCACAGCGTCAACGGCCATACGAGACTTTGCTCCCCGCCAACAAGAGCAAAATCAAACTGAAAAGGCATGGGACGCATGCAGGATATGATGGTCTTGCAAAGACTTACATTGCAAGGCCAAGAGCAAGGAGGAAGAAACAGGAAGAAAGCCGACAGAAGAGACGATTTGATGACGGTGTAAAAGAGTAGACCAGCATGTCCGTCATTAGGTTCCAAAAGGCGATACAAGACCGTGATGTGCGTGAGAACAAAGCAGCCTGCTATAGTTCTCCATCGACCCTGCTACGGATTATGGAAGCGGTGACTGTAAAGTAACAAACAATACATTTTATAGCCTAAATTTATCTTCAACATTATAATAGTTTCCACAAATTATTTTATAAATATCCAGATAAACGTACATTAAGCTTTATATTCATTGAGTTCAATTAAAAATACTATATTTATTATAAAGATGTCCAATGCAGGTATGAAAATGTTCCGCGAAGACCAGACTAAATAAAAATATTTGCGTTAAAAGACGCATTATGCATTTGAGTACCTGGTCAATGGGAGAATACCAAAGTAAGATTTACATCATTGCTCCCCTCACTGACAAACCCAATAATTAATATTCATTTATTGTGAAAGCTTTCGTGTGAAGAATAAAAAAATGAAATTGACTTCTTGTATTGCCTAGATCTTAATTTCAGGTTGCTGTAATTTTGCTATAAAAGGAGTATTTATATATATATATATATATTAAATTTATATGGGAGCACAGCCGACAATAATAAATAGTATAAAAATAGGTCCCGAATTTTGAATCCTGGTAGACTCTGGGATTTGTAAAAGTGTCTGGAGTGTTACACTGTTTCTACAAAACTATAATGGGTACCTAAGAGTAGTTGGGGATACTTAAGGCTGTCAATTGTGTTAGTCTCACAATCCGCACCGCGTTTTGTTTTTAAAGTTTCCTTTATATTGTATATAGGCTGAAGAAAACAAACATCTGGTAGTCAACTTTTCACAACTAAAGATGTAGGGTGGTGGACCAGGTTCGGGTGTTACTAATGGAACAAGACCATCACTTTTGGCAAATGACAAATAGGGACAGGATATAGTATAGCTACTGACTCTTAGAATGAAATACAAATTAATATCTTCAAGCCGAGTTTTATTCTGTAACTATCACAATGCCATTTAGTCTAAGAGTTTAATAATAATAATGATGACATTTGTATAGCGCTGCCAACAAACATACTGTAAGCTCAGAGCGCATTTAACGTAACAATTAAAGAACACAGATACAATCTATAGGCCAAGAGATAAGAAAAACAACTAAATGATGATTCCAAACATTACAAACATAGAACAAATCAAACAACTGAAACAAAATAACCGACCTAAAATATAAGTAAGACAGTGGGGCTCTAAAGCATGTTAACTGAGATAAATATTGAAATAATGATTTTTTTTAAGTTTTTCTTTAAGAAATCAATGGAGCTGTTTGCTTGATTTGAATGGGAAGAAGATTCCACACCTTCGGACCGGATACTGAGAAGGCTCTATGGGTCATCAGAGAGAAACGGGGCTCTTCCAGAAGCGATGAGTTGGCAAAACGAAGTGTTCTTTGAGGGACATATGGTGTTATTAGTTCCTTGAGATAGGACGGAAACTCGTTATTAAAAATGCACTGATGGCAAAATAGCGCACTTTATACTCGATTCTGGCTTTCACGGGGAGTTTTCAAAAAATAGACTAATATTTGTAATATTTGATATCTTCTCACATGAAGAAATATACGGAAACTTTACTTAAGTGCGTCACAGTAGTAATCTAGCGTCAGGTCTAGTCCGATTTCACACATCTTTGTAAAGGAGTTTTCCGCTTTCCAACAGCCATCTATAGTGCAAAGGGTCCAAGGAAATTTTAATGCCACTCTACGTTGCCTTCTTAAACCTGACAAAAGCCTTCGATTTCTTAAGTCATATTGGTATGTACGAATTCTCCTACAATATTATCAGGTTCTCACACCTACTCACCATTATCAGAAAGTACCATAAATATTCAGTGAACTATGTGCTTCAACGGAGTTACTGTTACGAACTTGACTTATGAATCGAAAAAGTACTGCACAATGACACTTTATGGTTCAAATTAGAGTCAGATGAGAAGGGGGGAAGTGAAGATCTTCAAACTATTCTTTTTAATCAAATTGAAAGTGTGACGTCCACCCCGTTGAAATTGAGGTTTTGGCTTGTTAGTAAGTTAATAGATTGACTATCTGAACTCTCGAAAAAAAAGCCTGATTCTTGGCTATAGACCATCGGAGGGAAGCATTCCGAGTTGGAGACTTTTTTTTTACCTCGTGTGATCCAGCCTTAGTTCTGTCAATTCTTGTTCAGCGCTTTCTATCGCAAAATGTATAGGCTATTTCCATCTACAGTCTAAAGTATTTCTTGTGTATGTACGTTGAATTATTTGAAGGTTTGAATTTAAATAAATTATACATTGTTCTACACAATTTATTGAATTACTGCACCGTCTGATTCATATTGAATGCAAGACTAAGGTTACTAGGGCATATCTACTGTTGACTAAATTTAGTTGAAACCCTTCTTGGAGAAGACCATCTGACAAAAAGTAGGCTTATATAGAGCTTCATTACAATGCAAGTTTCGTTTGAACCAAAAATAAACAAGTCATAACTCTACCTATAGAGTATAATTATTTCCTAGTCAGCAGCAAAAATAAGTAAGGTTGTTTATTTGCACCAACAATTTTTATCATAGTTACATTATATTTAAAAATAACTTTAAAAACGTATATTTTCTTCGACACTAAAACTGGTTTATTTGTACTGAAATGGGAAAATCCGAAATTATACTGCCAATCTTCAAGATTGCATAAAGATCTGCTCAGAGTCTTTTCATTGGATTCTAAATAGTAGGGCCTACGTTTTTTAACAGTATGTATGCATAATTATTATTATACAATTCAGATTGGCCTTTCTTTACAAAAATAATATTTAAAACAAACATTTAATCAGTTGATAACTAATGGAAGTGTCTATTGGTAGTTAACTTAGTCATTTGAAGTTTAATGAATGTATAATAGCAAGATAGAGATATGAAAAATGTTTTTAATTTACTAGATCTAAAGATGATTTTAAATCTATTGTAAAAGTTCTACTTTATATTATGCCAATTGAAATTTACTTTTTTTTTATACCATCATAGTGCAATATTGTAATATTCAAATAGGAACTGAAAGCAAAACTTTTCTTTAATGCATAATGTTTTTTTTAAGAAATGAAATTGGGAAAATCCGAATTGTGTGTTAATTTGAGTGAAATCAATAACATCAATGAGACGAACCGCTTGCTTTAATATTTCTGCAATTTGATGACTCGAATATGTTCTTTTTGGAAATCCCGGTTCCATTGAGTCTTTTGTACTTCCGCTTTATTTAATCGCTATGATTTTCTCTAGAAAAATTAAAGTTAAAATAGAAAGTTGGCTACAGCGGAAACCTTAAATGCAGATGTAGGATCATAGAAATCATTTTCAATATTTACCTAATAATTTTCATCATTAGTTTACAAGTATATAATAAACATGAAAAAAATATAAGTCCAACTAATATGCTTTGCAAGGGTTTTATTAAATAAATATTTACATTTTATTTGTTATTGTTTATTTTTAGATAATAAAAAGTATTATGTTCTTTTTTATTAAAATTTGACACATATTTGGCTCTTTTTATGCTTTATAATTGTACTAATTTTCAAAACAATCCATGAATTGTTGCTAGGAAAATTCATGGTTGCAATAAAGCAAAAAAGTAAATTTGAAATTTCTCAAAATCACGTATAAGACAGGGGCTGCAGTAAAAACCCTATAGCTAAGATACTATTTCTCCGAGTTTTAAACGGTTTTCAACATTGAATTCAGAATGCTAATTACTACAAGGATAACTTAACAAAAATAAATTGCCATAAGGCACAAAGCGACTCAATATGTGGTGAATTGTCACTGACTTAGGGACGTAGCAATGTTAAAAAAAAACACCACCAGACAATAATTTTATTTCTTGAACGAACGATCTCCTTATATACCAAACGACTTTCCGTATCTCTCTTGCAAACATCTCACTGAATAAGCATATAATAGACCTATAAAGCTTTTTTTTTATAAGCAATACCTAACCTTATTTACCAAACATTATGCTTTTTCTTTGCAGCATGTAAGAAAAGGCCTAACAATATTTGGTGGTTCGGCATTACAGCAATCACCGACTATAATTTGATAATTACACATTTCTGACAGAGCAGTGTAGTTTTAAAACTTTTTACATTTGTGTTGAAATGATAGGTCGAACCCAAATTATTATTATTTTTTTTGTGTAAAAACGAGTAATTTATTATCGAGTATAAAATAAAAAAACAACAACTGTTAAGTCTTTTTAAAGATGCTTTGTTTTAAGTGCACTCCAACATGTATTCACAGTGAAATATTATATAACACAGTAATACTTCTTTGATATGGAGTGTTTATGTTTTATAGATGAAAAATCTCAAGGAGTTGAAAGATATACTTACACAACTAGAAATTATAGAAGAGATAAAGGAGCCATTGCAAAGTCTTCTAGATGACATTAACACAGTAAGTGTTATTTTGTAAATAGAGATATTTTAGTCCAGATTCTTTTCACCATATGATTTTTAAAGTAAATGTTAAGTTGTTGTTTTTATTTGACTTTCGACTGTTATTATTGGATTATATTATTGAACTTTGTTTTTCCAATTCATTTTGACATTTTCTTTTAATTCAAGGTGTTTAAATGTATCAGTATTTCACAAATGTGTCAAAGACTGTACAATAACTTTTCTTTTCCTGTTGGTTGTTTTGACTAGGATATAATATGACAACGTCTTTTACAACTTATGAAACATGAATTGCTTTACCATACATTTCAATTAAAAATAAACATTAATTACATTTTAAACTTTGAAACTATTACATTTTAGTTGTTACATAAGGGACGTGAATGGATTGAAAGCAAAGTAAATAAAACTTACCAAGAAATGAAAGAACTACTAGATAGTGAAATTGCTAAGTTCTTAAGGCAATGCATTTGTATAGCAAGTAAGTTAAAGTAATTCTGCCTTGAACATAATATTATGAGTATATTTTTACAGTAAAAAGAGAAAATACTTCGCTTTAAATTTTATATACACATGTATGTGAAAAAATCTTGAAATTAAAAAATGCTAACGCTATACGCTCAGCACATGTAATCTAAAATTGAAAGTAATTATACTTGTACATTTTTATGTATCTCTAGAACATTAATGATAATTTATTAAATAATGTCAATAAAGAATCCCGATTCGGCACAAGTAAAATTTTATGCAAACTTAAAAAAAAATATTATATAGATTTTCCTATTTCTTAAAATTGTTAATATGTTTAAGGAATCCCGGAAAATATTTCTTAATCTTATTAAAAACAATTACATACTAGTACTTTTGGTCCTTTTTGTTTTTCTTAGGTAGCATAATCAAACTTTTGAAAAGTGACGGTATTTACTGCTGTTGATTTTGTCTTTGTTTTAAAAATTACATTTTTTTTAACCTAATTCTATTGTACCGGACCGGAAAAACCTATTCGCTTTTCTCAATGTTTTTTTTAAACCTGTAAAGATAATTGATCATGTTTATTTAAGAAAAGAAAATATATAACTGCAATCATTTATGTATTCTACTGATTAAATAATGTATCTATAGGTAATGGTAATGAGAAGTTTTTTGAGACATCACTTACAGTAGAACCACTTCAACAAGCTTCTAATTTTGTATCTGTAGGTGTGGCAAGTACCAGAAGTACAGGTAAGAAACTAAAACAAAGTTTAATCATGTTTTATTATTTCATGTTTATTTCATTAAAAACTATTAAAAGAAAATATAATCAATATATTCAAAAAGGTCGAAAGTTATCTCAACGGTTTTGTTCTTCTTAATCTATTGTTACGTCCACTATCCCCTTGTGGCCAGAGCTGTGTAGATCTTGCTGATAATTCTCGTTAGTCCTAGGGGAGACTTTAATTATTAGTATTTATATTTCAGTATTACACGAACTCTTCTTATAGTCCTGGGCACAAACTCAGTATTTGTATTCCAACATTTCCTTTCTTGTACATTAGATTAGTAGATGAATCTTATAGTAATGTATACAACACAATAGAATAGTAACTTGACAAGGAAGCTTCAGTGTAACTGTTGTTGATAGTTTATTTCAGGTGATATGTTCAATATATACAATATATCTATTATGTACAGTTAGAATAAAATAGTGCAAACACAAACGTTCTCAAAGGAACATATTTTGAAACTCTCTGTCTTTCAGACAAAACAAATCATTAAATACTATCCGAGTGGTGCAAGGGACAGACCCACTACCAGTAGGGGTGAAAATCATGGTAACATTACAAATCTCATAACAAAACGACAGGAACTTCCCCTATTAAATAATGAGTCGTTCCCAGACCCTGAGAATTTGAGATCAACACAGAATCCCAACATTACCTAGAACCTTTTGTTTTCCTACTAAACGTCCTAATATTGTGTGTAGTAAGAAAAGAGAGAGAGAGAAGAATAAACATTGCGTGTTCCAATTCTTGGAAAAACAATATACATGACACTATATAAAACATTAAACATGTTAACACTTTCAATAAGTTGCTACATTTTCCCCTACCAAACAGATGACACGGACCATGAACACATCTTAGGACAAATAGAAGAACTTACTGTCAACAGCACATCACACATGGAAATGTTGCAAACGATACGACAAAAAATTACGAGCCAAGAAAAAAGTTTCAAATCAGTTTTCAAACTAAAGCAAGAAACTGAAGAAAAAATTGAAGAAATAATGGTGGAACTTCACAAAGCCAGCATTTTTATGTTAAATTTGTCTGAAGAACTAAATGAGTCAAAAGAAAAAGAACAAATTCAAGATAAAAAGGTAAATTAACTGTTTAAGAAAATAGTATACACATTTAGATAAGATAAGATTAAGATAAGATTGCTTTATTGATCCAAATGAATGGAAAATTGACTTGATTACATAAATTCCGTCTTTCAGCATACCTAAAACAATATAGAGAAACATTAGTTTCAGGTATACATACCACTAAGATACTTCGAGAATATATAATAAATAAATTCTGGTTTGAAAATGAAGTAAAAACGCTGAAAATAACGGCACATAGTAATCAGGTCGCCTGCAGTGCAGCGCCCCGGAAGTAAATGTTTAATGCATGAAATTAATTTAATTTTGTAACATTTATGTTATTTAGAAATTGTTATATTCATTCCAATAGACTTAATTCAAACATATTATTTTTTAAATATTATTTTTCTTGAATGTTAACCTGTAAAATACTTTTTACATTATGTGCTCCAGATCCAAGAAATTTCAGAGCATGTTGAACGTTTCATAGAGCGAAGAGCTCTAGATCTAATAGGTAAGTTTAATAATAATTACAAAATAAATAGTTTCAATTGGAGATAGTGAAAAATATTATTTCTAAAAATTATAATATATATTAACTGTTTTGTTCAGAGGGTTTAATTTTATTTTTTTTTAATTTGAAATCTATTATCTTATTGTTAACAATTTTAATCCACAGCAAAAGAAAAAGAAAAAGTTGAATATCTAAAGAATGAAATTAAAAGACTTACACATGAATTAGGTATTTATTTATTAAACATTAAAAGACAAAGCGAAGAGCTCATTTTATAATAATTGAATTAATAGTTTCATGTTAATAGGCAATAATATATTAATTATAGGATTGGTAATACAAATTTATACAAAATATTACCTCTAATTTCATGTAAATTAAAATAATTAAAAAAAAACTCACCCCTGAAAAATTATATCAGTCATCTAAAAAAGGTCTTTAAGAGATTCAAAAATTTAACAAGTGGTCGTTCGGATAATGTCCTGACTTTACAGCAAAGCAATAAATCGAGTTTCACAACCGACGTTAACCATTTAATTAAATAATGTGTAGCTCATTTCGCCGCCCTCTTCTTAGGCTCAAGTGGACATTGACCCTCGAGCAATATGAACGTAATAAAACCTGTCTTTTTAACAATACGGTTAAGCCTGCATAATTTAAACTTGTCTGAAGTTTTATGCAATAATTGAAAACGTATGTATAGGCCTAATATTAATTACTTAGAGAAGACAATAAAAAATAAGCACCCTCTATTTTGCAAAATGTCTTCATTGCTTACCGCACATAACCTAATAAGCTTCTAGATTTTTAAACCTCATGGCTTACAAGATTCACCACTGAGAATGAGTAGTTTTAGACAAATGGGACTTATCTTCATTTGCAATGCATTTACAAGAGAGAAACTCTAATCTCTAATTTCATATGACTATTGTTTCAATATCACTTTGATGCTTGCCCAATTGGTTTTGATGAAGACCATCCTCTGACAGAGTCATAGTTGCGTGTAGGTCCGGAGAAGGCTCGTGAGGTCTATTCTTGTTTGCCGCAATGGGAGCACAGACACGTGGCTTGATGGCCAGTGGTAGCGGAGCTGACTTCGCTGGATCTTCTGAGGTGTCGCTTTTCAGGTGCAATACTTCGGCTTTTCTTTTTGTTGGCTGCTGCTCCAGTGAAGGTCATGTTGGACCGGTCCTAAGGCATTCCCAGTTCTTAGGATCAAATTTAAAGTTTTTTAGAGGTTTTTATTATTTCTTTACTCCTCTTCTTTTGCCCTCAGCGAAAGCTCTTTACTGCGCCCAGTTTACCATAGAAAATGTTCTTGGATAGTCGTATTAAAATGTGCATAACATGACCGGCCCATCTAAGCTGGGCGTTTCCTAGTGGGGTGTAAATGCTTGGCATTATTAATCTTAATGTTTTGCAAATAGAAAGGCAGCTTCCTCAGATTAAACAGCTTACCGTCAAAGCGGTAGCGGAGTTTGATCCCTACATCACTGTTTTTGAAGGCATCCAAAAGCATGGCTGAGAACATGAAGCTAAAGAGTGTAGGGGCTAAGACGCATCCCTGGTTTACGCCGTTTGTAGCCTGGAAGGGTTCTGAATAGCTTACTCGATCTTGGACGTTGGCAAGTGTGACCGTTATTTTATAAATGTTACTTACACAACTCTCAGGGAGATCACATTCATTACTAACAATCAATAAACAAACTGCCGGCTTGTCGTAAAATGATAACTGATATTTAATTCAGAAATATCCAACAAGTTTATATACAAAATGAATATAAATATACAACAGTTTATATAGCCTAGTCTAACACGTCTTGCCGCTACCAAATCTTAAGGTCGTCTAACGTTCTCTGCCAAATCTACGCTACGTTCAATCTAACTTCTACGTCATTGTTTTTATCGTAAAACGTCACTTGTTTATTCCATACATGAACACCGGGTTAGAGATTATACAAATTGTGTCCTACTAAAACAACGATATATATTTTAAATCCTCACAGCAAGCATGCCGTCGTAGAGTTGCTTGACCATTTCAATGAATTTGTTTGGGCATCCAAATTTGGCCATGATTCCCTCGTGGCTGACGGTGTCAATATACAACTGTGTAGATAGGTATATGTTATTCTTGGTTTTTTTCTTGCATTGGGCGGGCGGCGAAGATCATGTCGATGGTTTCTCTCTCCTTTCTTAAATACCACTGGCTCTCAGGAAGTAGGCCCCGGTCAAGGTGAACCATGAGTCTGTTTACTAGTTTCCTTGCAATAATTTTGCCTTCGATGCACACAAGTGAGATCCCCTCATGGTTTTCACATGATTGCCTATTGCTCCTTGGCTAGTAGAGGTGAATTATTATGCATGGTTGAGCCAGAAGGCCTTCGAAATCATGGTC
This sequence comes from Anisus vortex, assembly GCA_949126835.1. Taxonomy (NCBI): domain Eukaryota; kingdom Metazoa; phylum Mollusca; class Gastropoda; family Planorbidae; genus Anisus; species Anisus vortex. The sequence goes on from OX421506.1 coordinate 30,207,854, forward strand.
TATGCTGATAGCAAAGAACTGGACGATTTATATCGCTCTCTGCAGGCTTTTTACGGCACAGTCTCCCATATTGTATTCAGATGGAAGAAAATGAAAAGATTCTGGCTCGCTGGGCAGAAAATTTAGACTGTGTCCTCAGCATGCCCTAGGTAAACTAAAGAACACCCACTAGCCTACGTTTAAATTTTACCTTTCTGGTACAACATGAGAACATGCTGCCGAAAGACCACCGCTACCCCAATTTGCTATAAGTTTAATATTCATTTTCAAATTGTTTGCTATACAAAATATATACAAAAAATATTTATATGCCACATTTTTTACCAACTGAAAGTGATAATTGCATATTTTTAGCTGAAATAACCACAACCTAAATGTTTAATAGTATACTAAGATATTATAATACTTTTTTGTTTCTTTTTGACAACTTTTATTATTAGAAACGTTTTAGGACACGTTGACATATATATGTTAAGTCTTGACAGTGTACAGTGGTTTTCTAAGTCTGCAAGTTACTGATAACTTAACTACTTTTTCGTCATCTACTACTGTACAAATGTTTTATTAATATACGTTTTTTTCATATCTTATACTTATCTAAATCTTTATATATATATATACATATATATATATATATATATATATATATGTATATGGTAATATGATTTCATATATCATTCTTACAGTATCCATAAATGAAAAGTTGTCTACTCAAGAATGCCAAATCCATGATTTAAAAACAGAAAAAGGTAATTATACAATACTGTAAGAGAAGATAGAATTATAAATATGAAGTACTTCCCGTATATTAAAATGAACAGAAAATTTAGAAGTAATGTTAACATATTTGATTGGTTATTAATAAATAATACATCATTAACCGTTTCTTGTTGCATGCATACGTACATATAAAAAAAAAGTATACATTTTAAACATTGTCCTTGATTCAAGACAGAGTGGTCTACCCAACCTTCATCAGTACCTGACATAAGTTGTGATAATCCAGAAACAGTCTGGCCCCTGTAATACCTCAATTTTCTTGTGAACAACTTACTAATTATGATAGTAATATACTAATTATGGGGGCAGGTGGCCGGCAGCGCGCTCGACTGACGTTCCGAAGTTCCTGGGCTCGAATCCTGGTGAAGGCTAGGATTTTTTCCCTTGTCTGGTGGGTGTACCTGAGTCTACCCAGCTCTGATGGGTACCTGACCTTAACTGGGGTAAAGTAAAGGCGGCTGTGCGTTGTTCTGGCCACACAATCACCTAGTATGCCGTGGCCACAGAAACTTGTTAACGCTGCTTCACCGGCCCTATTGTCAATTAGGTCCGAAGGTACTTTACTTTGCTTGACTTATATTAATTATCCTCACTCAAGTGCTATTGGAATTAAAGGTATTAAAAGGAACAAAAACTATCTTTGTATTTAAAGAAAATTACATTTAAGCAACAAAAAAAAAGCCAAACTAAAATGTAATTGTTTAGATATAAATATTTTTGAATTATTAACATGTTAAATCCCATATGACACCACACTTGCGTTAATAACATAAACCTTATAATTTGTTATACGGCTTTTTGTGTCTATGTATCTTATAAAACACAGTGATATAGTGTTTTAATATTTCATCAGAGTAGAAACCGACAGAAACCAAATTTGTTGTTTCGGCCGAAAACGAAACCATACCAAACATTATACATTGACTTTCGTCCGAAACTGAAGCCGAAACCAAAAGCTTTACTACAACTTCAACCGAAACCGAAAAATAAACCTAATCTGAGAAACAAATGATTTCAAAAGACTGCACATTTTTTTGTAATATTAACTAGTTTATGGGCACTCTATTTGAGTAAACGATTCTGTAGAGTGATTAAGTAATCCGTTATTATTATTTTCTACTTCACATTAGGGATGTTAATGTCCTTTTCAAAAAAAATATTTTCGGTTCTAAATATCAGATTTTTTACCCATTTTCTTTCCCCCCTCTCCGCCACGGGACAAAGTAAGTTATAGTTTGGAAAAGACAAATTGCATTGATTATACAAAAAAAAATACGAAGGACCATTGATCCTTAAATCTTTGTAAAAAAAAAATTTTGATTTTGGATTAGCAGAAGTCAAAAGCTATAGTGTCATAAATTTAGACCTTTAAAATTATAATATAAATCAGTGAATGTTAGATCTATATGTTAAACACTATAAACTGATTTATATTATAATTTTAAAAGAATATTTGTAGAATATGAATAAAATCCCAGACACATTTATCTAGGGTTGACAGACGTCCGGCAAGGAAATTAACCGTTTTTGAAAAGAACCTTAGATAACAGAGGTTCTGCTAATTCTTTTTTTTTAATTGCTCAAGTTGCTTTTTAGTCAACATTAAATAAAATGTTGGGTCATTTGTACTAATATACAATTATTGGCAGCTAATGTAATAAAATTAAACTGATTGTGTATTGCGAAACACTAATTATGTTATTCATTTTGTCTCTATGTGTCCTCTTTTTGAAGTCCAAGTATCTCGCAACCTAAGTCTATCGGCCTGTTCGTCTGTTAAAGGGGCGCTCAGCATCAGTGGGGGAAATCCAGTTTTTGTTTTGTTTTCGAATACGTAGATCAAATGTCTGTACCGACGACTAGCGTTAACATCTGAATTTGTTGTTGTATGTGCTTGTATCGCAAATTCACAAGCAATATTCAGAATGCGAAAAAAAAACCCAGAAAGAACTATAAGTTGCCCCTGACAAACGAGTTTTTGCAAGTAATATAGCCTAATGTTAAGGAATTTGTTCTAATCAAACAAATCTTTCTTCAAATAAAAAGATAAATAAATCGTGCAGTCATGAATTATATCCTCCCGAAATGCGGTTTTCGTTTAACATTTCTACTTCACACAGATTAATTCACAACAGTTTAACTAAACGAAAGTATTAATAAGCAGTGTAATAGATGCAGCAATAGCGTAGCATTTTGAATTTTGTAAGTTAAAATAGATATTCGGCTGATGACCGAAAGTCACTATCAGTGTCGGCCGAAACCGTAAACAAACCGAAAACTAAAATGTTGGCTTCGTCAAAAACCGAAACCGCGCCGAAAAAGATTGTTTGCATATTTTCGGAACCGAAACCGAATTTCGGTCGGTCTCTACATCAGAGGGTATGGAAATAGAAAACAAACATCAATCGAAACAATACTTTTGTATTATTTTTTTTTTATAGTCTTGTTCTATGAAACAAATCAGAATGCAGATAAAGAGAGGTATTGATTAAAAAGGAAGTATTTTGAGTACTAAGTGTGCACAATAGTTGAGCTTCATAGAGCTTCGCTGGCGTACCAAAAAATCCATGGCTAGAAAACTAGTTATGGTTAAAAGTTTTGTACTATGTATGGATGGTGTTTTTGAGACTACCTAGCTGTAATAGGTACCTGATTGTTATATATATAACAAATATAATAAATATGATTTTTTTTTACAGCATCATTAAAGAAAACATTGTCTACTAAAGAATGTGAAATCAATGAATTAAAAACAGAAAATGGTAATTATAATATACTGTACGAGAAGATATATTAAGATATATTATAAATAATTTAAAATTTATATAAATCTACAAAATATTATTAATATATTTTATAAGTAACTAATAAAAACATACTTATATGTATATTAAATGGTATTATAAAAGTTAACATTAAAAATACTAAATTCAATATTTTTTTTAGTATAATATACTTGTTTTTAAAGTATTTCTAGGGACAGCTTTATTGCACATTTTCGCTCAGTAAACACACTGCAGCCTGCTGGCACAAATACGTTTACAGGCCCAAAACTCCTGCAGGGCGACAGGGATCCGCCGGTGGCCGGGATAGAACTCGCGACGTGTCAGTTGGTTTTTGGTTGACAGTCCGGTGAACTAACCGCTGGACCAGCCAATTAATTTAAATTAATATGTATAAATTTTTTGTTAACTTGATGGAAAAAAAAATTCATTACAATAATGATCGAATACGGATATATTTGTAAAAATATGTGCCACCATCGTCACCTAATTAATTAAAAAGCTCTTTCTAAATAAACTATTGGTTACTGCTATTAAATAACTATATGGGTCAATTTGACCCACCTAGTAGGTATAAGAAGTATTTAGGTTTTATTATGTAAAAGTTATACGGGCCATTTCGAACCACCTTGTAGAAAGTAGTCGAATACAGTTAAAACAAGAAGCAGGTATAGAGTTAAGACAAATATTAAAACCGTTTATCTTTTTTGTTTAAAATTTTTGATGAAATGACATTTTCTTATGAACTTTGCATTAAAATATATCTACAGTTAATCTCAATGGCGTCGTGAAAAGGAAAGATAGGGAAATTGTTACACTTTTAAATTTCAAAGGTCTGTATTTTCTGTTAAAAATAGATTGCTGAATAGTTGATATAAAATAAGAAAATACAGTAGTCCCTACATACATATTAACATTATGTATATATATATATAACAAGCACTAGTGGTGGTGTGTTTTTTTTATAGTTATTGCAGGCCAGAGGTCACCAGCACGTTGCTTACGTTTTTTTTCCTTAATCTTTAAATTCACTTAATCATTAGATTTATTGCTTTGTGTGTATTATGCATTATTCTATATTTTTCTTACTTTTTTCTTAACGTTTACAAGTGAAATAAATTTCAAAGGTAACAAAATTTATTTTCATAATTAGATAATTCTTGACTTATATCAAACAATAAAAAACTGCTGTAAAGAACTGTATATAATGCTTTGCCGAATTAACAATGTATAAATATAATCGTTTTAGATTTCAAGAGATGCATTAAAACTGCCTTTAAAAAGGAAAGTAAATTAGAAAATGAAGGTAAAGAAACTTTCAGATTTTCTAATAACATTTTACAACATTTTAACCAAAAACTAAAAAGGTTAATTTTTTTCTTTAAACTTTTAATTGAAGATATAGAGACTTGAATATTTTAATGTTTAACTCACTTTTTAAAATTAATTTTAAAAAAAAAGTATTCTAAAATGTGATTTTTATCTACATTACGTCTTTTTTTTACAATTCTCTAAACGAAAAAATATGAATTTTTTTTATTATAATATATGATTTTTATTTACAAATGATGAAATACCAAAAATATACTCTTAATTAAGTACGATAAGACTTCCAGTCACATTTAAAATATCGATTCTGAAACATATTATGCTAGTTTCTCATGCTTCTAAATTAAAACCAAAAGTCAATTGGAGAGAAATGTTTCTTTATAACCTTTATTAAGTAAACTCAAACATTTCATTTAAGCAGACCTGTTGCGCAAAACTAACTTTGGTGATGTACTCAAAACTTTGCCAAATGTAAATATCGAAAATAAATCTTTACAATGTAAATGTGTGCTCTCTCTGACTTTCTCATCTATTAAAAAAGTTACAGTATTTTTGTCTATTAGTGTAAAAAACTTAATTAACTATTGATTTTAATACAGAAATACCTTATTGTAGGTTTAATATGAGTGATAGTAGTACAAACATATGTGTTAACAACTGCTTTTCTTTGTTATTTTTTTGCATAATATTGAACATACCAGCGGTCAGTGTAGGATCGGAGCCCGGGGAAGAAGGGGGCACCCAAGTGGGTTAGTGCTTAGGGAACCAAGATGACTTAATCGGGATGGTTAGACGGGCGTCTTAAAATCAAAACAAAGTGCAATTACTTTTGATAATTTTGTCCAAGTATTATAATTAAATTAAAATACAATAATAGCAGAATATGAATTTGTGTGTTTTAAGAAGGAATAGATTAAGTTTTATGTGTAAGCTCAGATAATGTATTTCTGTGGAAAAACATATACCCATGATGCCAACTTTAATCCTTATTAGATTACACAAAAGGCAGATTTTATATATTTTTTAAATGTTTAAACGTTATATCTCCCTTCTCTGTTCACCTAAAAAGATAAATTAGGTGTCATTGAATAGATCTTATCTAGTTTTATCAAACAGTGTAGGCTTTCATGACTGACTTTTTTTTTCTTTTTTTTGAAGTCACTCTCTATAGTGCATCAAGAGAGGGAGATAATGCATGTGTGAGTAAGGACAATTTAGGACAATCAAGATCAAAGCCCTCCACCAAATGAGTCACGTCGTGACTTAGGATCATTTTAAGTTATCCTTGTAGTAATTAGCAAGCTGAACTCAATGTTGAAAACCGTTTAAAAATTGGAGAAATATTCTCTTAGCTATAGGGGTTTTACTGTAGCCCCTGCCTTAAACCTGATTTTTAACAATTTCAAATTTACTTCTTGGCTTTATTCCATCCATGAATTTTTCTAGCAACAATCCATTGATAGTGTTGAAAATAAGCACAATTATAAAGCATGAAAATAGCAAACTCTGTGTCAAACTATAATAAAAAAGAACATATACTTTTTTATTTCCTAAAAAAAAACAATAACAAATAAAATGTAGATTCTTAGTCAATAAAAACCTTTGCGAAGCATATTAGTTAGACTTAACTTTTTAATAAATATTTTAAAACTAATGATGAAAATGATTAGGTAAATATTGAAAATGAAATAAAATGCCTTGGGTGAAACTGATGGATATTTTAATAAAAATGTAAAAAAAAAAGTTAATAGTACGTCGGCTAGACCTCTGTGTTTTCGATGCTATAATAGCGTTGTCCATAACGCATAAATAAATTACATGAACCAAAATATAAAGTGAAGTGCAAATGTGATTTAGAAATCAAATTCTACTCTAGATTTTACACTTATTATAGGTTTTGTGATAACAACAACAAAAAACTGATCGGATTAAATAGCCTAGCCTAAAATTAGCGGTAACTGTATCAGAATAGTCATAGTCATATGTTGTAAGCCTACTCAGTGGCGTACCGAGGGGGGTGTGGGGGTTGCGGACCGCACCTGGTGACACCCTCTCAGGGAGTGACAGCCGTTAACAATAAAATTGACTGGTAAACTTGGGTTATGTCTAAACGTGAAAAACAATATGGGGGAGAATGTGACATTGTTTTTTTTATTCATAAACAAAATCTCATTAGTTGGTTTCAATAAGTCTTTGCATAGATAAATATTATAAACAAGCTTAAATAATAAAAAAAAACAAGATGTTGAGCATATTTATAACATTTTAATTTACCTTTTATTTATGGACCTCTATTAACTTTATTTGTGTTACATATAGTATTTAGAGATGTAAGCAAGTTAGGTTGATTTTATGTATTTATCCTTTGCTAGAAATATTGAACTACAGTGTTTTCGCAACTAAAGTAGAATATGACACAACTTGACGTGTGTTCTATAAACACACTTTCATTAAACTTTCATTGACAGCGCTTAAAACAAGCTAATTTATTATGCAGGTGTTCGTGATTTTTGGTCTGGTAGATCATCATGTCGCAATGTATACGGACGCTTCATAAACAGACAAAGTATGTTATAGTTATTTACATTATTTAAAAATGTTATGGTTCATTTTCATTTGCATATACAGTTGTTTAATGTATATACATCTTTTCTAACTCAAATAATAAATATAAAAAAATATATAACATAGAAGTATTATTGTAGGTCACAATGGATTATCATTTGCTGAGCCGCTCCACAGATCCAAAGTTGACCTATACCCCGTTACCTTTGACCCCGTGACCTACTGACCCCCGTGACCTAGTGACCTTTGTACATGTCGTGACCTACTGACCCCGTGACCTTTGACATCAAAAATGTTGTGACTGACTTATTTGTTTTATTGAAGTCACTATATATAGTGCATCAAGAGAGGGTGATAATGCATGTGTGAGTAAAGAATGTTTAGGACATTAAAAAAGAAAGCCATCTATTTTTTATTTTTCCTGTGTCTTTTGATTCAACCATTAATTTGTAAAGTACACTTCGTGCTGCGCTGTATGTGACATTACGTTAAGGCATCGTGTCCTTTCTTTTGTTGCCTAATATTCCAAATAAAGCTGAAGTATATTGTGACATATATATTAGTAGTTCCCAATACACATTACTTTCTCTCTCTAACGCGAATTGTTTTCAAGCTCCTTTTTTGGTAGTCATTTTTGTCTGTTTAGTAAGGACTGCAAAAATGCTAAGTAATCCATTATAGTAGCGTGTGCAAAATTATGGAATAGCATACGTAATAGTTTATTATTACGTACATGGGAGATCATGTTTTAATATGGGCTAAAGTAAATGGTATCAATGTTTTTACCTCCCTAATAATGGGTCTGTACCGCGCACTCTTCGAAAGATACTTAAGGCTTCGCGGACTGCTTGCGAGCGAGTCACAAGTCAAACAGTGAGACTTTTCTTGAATGTGTTGACACTTGTTTTAGAACCATGTTATTATTGTATATAACTCGTTAATACTTGCAGAATCGAAATTATTACCTGAATTAAATATCTTCTTGATTGAATCATTTACACTAAAGCTTCCTTGTCAAGTTACTATTCTATTTTATTGTCTACAATACTATAATATATATTTATTTACTCATGTATCGTCAAAGAAAGGAACTGTTAGAACGCAAATCCTGAGTTTGTTCCCAGAGGACGATAATGGGTCGGCGTAATAATGAAGCTTAAATAATATTAACCAAAGTCAACCCTAGGATTAACGAGAAGTAATAGCAATATTTACACGGCTCTGACAACAAGGGGATTGTGGCCGTAACAATATGGTAAGGGTATTTCGTACTTACTGTTAAAAGGATCCTTGTCAAGTGTTATAAAATTGTGATTTCCTTTAAGCTCGATGAGCCGTTGTTAATCATTGTTTAGGAGACTGTTAATTATTGCAATTAAGATATAGATATATAGATATTTGGGGGGGGGGTGAATCAGAGCTCGCGAGATGTACCTATGCTCTACAGATTAAACATTAAATCATGTATTCATAGATGTTCTCACCGTACCAGTACCCGGTACCATTGTATACCTTAATATTTTTTAACTCTAGGCCTTTTGTCTTTTTCCTGGTGCATTCTCGATACTTCTGCTCTAATTTTAACGAAATAAGTAATGGTACGTATTACCCTCTACAACGAGTTACGATTCAGCCGACTCAGACTTAACATTGTTTATTGCTTATTTATTTGTATCGGCAATAGAAAACCAATCTAAATGTATTTATTAACGAAGCAGACAGGACAGTTAGCACACTAAACATATATAAATAAGCTATGTTTAACCAGACCTACGTAGTATGACTAACTAACTAACTAACTTGAACTCCTATTGGAAACGAGAGCTGGGAGTATTATTCCCTTGTAGCTCTGAGCAAGAAATCAGCCGTGCGTTTGAGCACGGCTCTATCTCCGTAGAGATCAGTGGGTAGTGGGTCACCCGTCCCATCTCCTCGATCGACGAGACGGGGGCACTCCCGCAGGATATGCTCCACTGTCTCCTCCTCCTCCCCACAGTGGCGACACCGCGAGTCGTATTTAGGCCGGAACCTGGCGAAGTATGCCCCAATGGGGCAGTGGCCAGTGCGGAATTGAGATATGATACTTCGTTCCGACCTACGTAGTATGACTAGAGGCGCTGGTCGAAAATAAACATCAAGTAGTGTCAAAAGATATGAAGTGAACCTACGATTTTATTTTATTATCAATGTGAACCATTGATCTAGGGCAGGTCACTAATGTGCTGTCATGTTTTAACGGGCTTAAATGTTAAATACAACCATTCAAAATATCTAAAACGACATAGGCACGAATTACCCAGTTTTACGAAATACCCACCTGTCACGATGTTGCTGTTGGGAGAGCAATTCGTCACAATGTTGACACTGAGAGGGGTGCGGGGGGTGGTTGAGTGGGGTTAATGGCGGCTGGTTGTCGTGGGGTTAATGGTTACTAGTGGCTGGTTGTCGTGGGGTTAATGGTTACTGGTGGCTGGTTGTCGTGGGGGTATGAAATACCGATGTTTCTGCAATCGTCCTGGAACAATGATTATCTCTCTCCTTGGCTCGTATAAGATGTTACAGAGTATACAACAAGCAGTTCTAAGATAAGCAAGCAAATCACTGATTACTGTTCAGGTGTTTATTACGTTCGAATATCCAATGGTGAGAAATACATGTGAAGTTATACAGCAATATTGACACTAGTATATGCGAGCGTTATGGAATCCAAGGTTAGGTTACACAACTTATACTACTGACATATGGTTACTGCAACTATACTACTGACATATGGTTAATGGCTAAACCGATATATATATATATATATATATATATATATATATATATATAACATGTTAGGTGATATACTACTGAAACAGATATGAAATTGGTCAGAATGTCTAACATTAGTACACGGTGGTGTTGTGGAATCCACTTTTAGGTTACACAACTGTATTAACGAATTACTATTACTGGCTAATTATCTATAGTCCAAATGAGTAGGTTGGGAGTTAAGCTAAGACGATGCTCCTTCCTCGAGAGCTGAGCCAGAACTAACTAAATGTACAGTGTATCGGTCAAGCGCCAACCTCAGACTGCTCTACAAGAGTTGAGCGGGCGTCTTGTGATACCAGTCACGTGACCGCTCCTCAATTTGGTTGGGTGATTACATTAACTTAGAATTACAGATAATTCCCATTGGTCCGCTCGAATATATATTTACATAAGGGAAAAAGGCTTATTGGGGCCGAAAATGGAGTTGGGGGTGGGTGACATTTATACCACCAATACTACGAGTAGGGTGTAGATGAAATAATTATTGCCGCCCGCACTCAGCGGGGTGAACAAGGGAGACGGGGGGGGGTGTGTCGAAGTGGGTGAACAAGGGAGACGGGGGGGGGTCGAAGTGGGTGGGGTTAGTCTAGATAAAAGACGATTGATACATACGTCATGCTGAGTGAAGGGAATTATCTCCCTTTGATATAATTTCAAGTGGTCATTCGAATGGCTGGCGTGGGTTTTCGGCCGAGGGGATATTAAGTAGATGCGAAAACATTGACCGTCTCAAAGGTTAGCTAGCGAGTCGCCGCCCTTGAGTGGTATGGGGAGGGGGTTAAGGGGTCTTAGTGGGGGAGGTGGGGTGGGTTTCTTGGCGCGTAATGTCTACATAAAGCATGTTGAATTAACAATATGAATGAATAAATAGTTATACCAGCACATTAAAATACGGCATGAATTAATAGTTAAAATTATAATAGAATATATACATTAAGATTCACACTTCATTCATTCACGGTTTTAGTACCAGTTTGGGCGTATTGATTAGCAAACTCTGAATTGGGACTAAAACTAAAAGAGTGTAGTGAAGGTTAAAGAACAGGTGAAGAAGGGAGGTTGTGGTGTTCCTATTGCGTGAGAGAGGGAGGAGGTAATAGTTCCAGGCTATTCGTTCTATCTAATCTAACTCTACGCTAACCTATGGTTCTATACTACTATCTACGCTATAATCTATCTATGAGTGCTAGGAGTCACGGTTTAAGTCCAGAATCGTGACACCACCTTCCCCCTAAATAAATATATATTTTACTATTTCCAAAAATAGAGTTTTTTATTGTTATTTTTTTGTTTGCTTGCAGCATATGTATTTGACTATTACTATGGGAACAGCAAATTTGGATTAAGCGGAGCAGGTAAAATATATAGCATGTTTTTATTGTATGCATGCTTTTTTTTCCAAACAAAATGACTAATATTTTGTTTAGTTAATAGGAGGAAATTATTTTATTGTATTTCGTATATAATGATGTAAAATGAACTGATAAACAGTAAATAATAGAAGGGGAAAATCTCGAAAAGCATAAAATAGACAGGCTACATTTTATAGGTACCCGGTAAAATAATGGAGGGCAAATTGAAAATTATATTTCAATTTTTTTAAAGACTATCTTTTATAAATTATATTTTTAATTTCTTTGAAAGATTGTGTGATACACACATTAATTCAACTTGTCAGATGTAATATGTTTTCACTTTTTTTCCTAGCTGGACGTGGTAAAAACGGGTCGCATTATTCGGTCCAACAGTAATTATGAATAAAAGTTTATTGTATTTTTACACAATGGATACGAATTCATTGTTTTACTATTATATTGTTAATAAATACATTCTACACCTTTAGTCAACAAGTTCAGTAACTATGTCATTATTCATCCTAATTCAGGGACTATACAACGTAATCATAGCAACTGATATTATTATCGAATGATAATATTACAAAAAATAACCCAGTAGATAAATGAGCCAATAATTAAGTGGCTGATCTGATACTAAATAAAAAGCTTGTCATGGATAATATATTGTTTATAGCTAAATGAAGGAGATGCCTATAAGACAGAGAGGGGGGTTATGATGCAGGGGCAACTCACAATCTCCATATCAAGGCCCAGGCATGCGCCCCGGAGTGGACACTTTGGTGCTGCTGCAAAGCGGCAAAACCAACACGGAAGGCAGCAGTTACGAGTGATAAGTCAAACTTGATTGGCGTAAGGCACGGACGCTACGGGTTGCCTCTGTCGGTAGGAGAGGTCATCGCGCCTCATTGATAAGCTACCGCCCGCCTTAACCTGGGCAGCCCCCAGGCAATAAGGTGCTGATCCGCCACTGTCTGCCTGCTTCAAAGGGTGCTTGGAGCTTAAACAAAATCGTCAAGCAGACGGTAACCAACGCACCAGTTATAAAAAAAAAATCACAGTAAAAAAGAAAACAACAGTCTTAAGACTGGCAACCTGGAATGTGAGAACGATGTGTCCTGGCATTACCTCCGACCTCCAATTTACCACAGACGGCAGGAAAACGGCAATCATAAACAATGAACTGATGAGACCTGAACATAGACATCGCAGCACTTCAAGAAACCAGACTAGACGAAGACGGCATGTTACGTGAAAAAGACTACACCTTCTTCTGGCAGGGCAAACCCCTTGTAGAATCACGCCTGCACGGAGTAGGATTCGCCATTAAAAACAGTCTACTGCCTATGGTGTCTCCCCCAGCCGGTGGAACAGAGCGCATCTTTGCAATCAGCTTGTCAACCAAGTCAGGCAAGGTGAATATTTTTAGCATCTATGCCCCAACATTATGCTCGCCTCAGGAAACAAAAGACCAGTTTTATGAAGAACTTGATGACAAAATTAAATCAATTCCAAAATCAGAGCACATCTTCTTATTGGGTGACTTCAATGCCAGAGTTGGATCAGAACACAGTACATGGCTTGAATGCCTAGGTCACTTTGGAGTGGGAAAAATGAATGAAAATGGACAAAGAGTTATGGAACTCTGCTCCTATCATATGCTCTGTATCACTAACACATTCTTTAAGACAAAGAGTTCTGGAACTCTGCTCCTATCATATGCTCTGTATCACTAACACATTCTTTAAGACAAAGAGTTCTGGAACTCTGCTCCTATCATAAGCTCTGTATCACTAACACATTCTTTAAGACAAAGAGTTCTGGAACTCTGCTCCTATCATATGCTCTGTATCACTAACACATTCTTTAAGACAAAGAGTTCTGGAACTCTGCTCCTATCATAAGCTCTGTATCACTAACACATTCTTTAAGACAAAGCCTCTCCACAATATTTCCTGGAGACATCCTAGATCAGGACACAACGGCATCAGCTAGACATGATCATCACAAGAAAAACTGCTCTGAACAACATCCTCCTAACACGCAGCCTCCACAGTGCTGATTGCGACACAGACCACTCAATGGCAAAGTTAGGATCAAGCCTATAGCTATACATCACAACACACAAAAAGGCCGCCCATGTATTAAAATACCAGAAGTTCCCAACCTAGGACTCCAGAAAAAAACTAAATAAGCAAATGGAAAAAGCATTCAAGGAAAACACCTGGAAAAGCATAGAGGAGAGGTGACAATTTATTCGTGAAACCACGTACAACTCGGCACTGCTAACATTCGGGAAACAGACAAAAGGAACGAGGATTGGTTCGAAAGCAATCGTCCTATTATACAACCTATCATCAAGACGAAAAGAACAGCTTTGATACAATTCAAGAAGGACCCCTCGCAGAAAAACCTTGCGATTTAATAAAATGCAAGAAAAAATGCACAAAAGACTGCCAGACAATGCGCAAACAAAATTAATACTGGCAGGACTTATGCACAAATATCCAGACATGCGCTGACCACGGAAACATTCGCGGCGTATACGAGGGGATCAAAAAAGCTTTCGGACCCTCTGTCAGTAAGGTTGCACCCTTAAAAGCATTAGACGGCTCCATAATAAAAGACAGAGAAATGCAGATGATACGTTGGGCCGAACACTACCAGAACCTTTATGCAACAGAAAACACTGTCACTGCAACTGCTCTCGCTAATATACCAACCATGGAGGTAATGGACGACTTGGATACACTTCCGACAGAAATAGAGCTCAGTGAAGCCATCAATAAGCTTGCACCCTGGAAAGCCCCTGGTGGGGATGGCATCCCAGCAGAAGCGATAAAATATGGGAAACCAGCCCTACTAAAACACCTGCACGAGCTGCTCTGCCAGTGCTGGGAGGAAGGAAGAGTTCCCCAAGATATGCGAGATGTGAATATTATCACGCTGTATAAAAATAAAGGAGATAGTACAGACTGCAACAACTACAGAGGCATTTCCCTCCTCAGTATCATTGGCAAGGCTTTCGCCCGCTTGATCCTGAAGAGATTACAGCTGCTAGCTGAACGCATGTATCCAGAGTCCCAATGCGGTTTAAGGGCTGAGCGATCTACAATAGACATGATCTTCTCTCTCAAGCAACTGCAAGAAAAGAGCATATAGATCAATTCGGTTTAAAAGGGATATGCCTACTTACTTTCAACTGTTTAATTAAATACTTAACATTGTTATTATAGCATTTCATCATTTTTTTTTCTTTTACCACTTAGTTGTAGTTATCGGTTTACAGTCACATAATTCCCAGACACCTAATCCCCGACACTTAATCCCAGATTCACTTAATCCCTAGCCACTTAATCCCCAGACACTTAATCCTAAAAATGCAATTTTAGGTAAAGAATTATGCAATCAGATCGGAATATAATTCATATCAATGACAAAAAGCTAATAGTCCGATATTCACTTATTTATTTTCTAAGTGAAACAATTAATAATACATATTTAAATGCATTATGATAATATTTAAATCATGTTATTAAAAGAAAATTAACATCAGTTTTAAGTTGTTTCAACACAAGAACTCGAAATCAAATTAAACTGATTGTTGTTCAGCCATATGAGAACAAATTATTCTTAATATTGTGTGGGGTAAGTATTTTAAATCACTATGACTGGTAAGCTAAAGATCAGATATACAGATGACGATCCATTGACTCATAGCGCTGTACAATGTTGTCGATTCTCCTGGCTAATGCAGCATACTTCTTCCTTGGACAATGCTCTGTGCCGGTACATGACTGAGTAAGAGTGGTGTCCTTTTTTTTTATCCACTGTCCTTTTTACCCGTCGTGCTTATTATCATCAAAGCGAACCCGGCGCACGGCCGTATCAAACAAAGGTAGAGCCGACCGCGAGTTACCGGTACTACCGGTGGCCAAGTTAAATAAACATTGTCGAGCAATCAAGCCAGGGGCAATACTGAGATAAACGACGACGAAACTTTATCCCGTTGACCGTTTTATTTGTATTCTCTTCAAACATAGAAATCATCAATTGGAATATCATAGTTTAATTAATATTCTGCTAATCAGAATCCCTTAAGTCTACCATAAGACAACTGCTAAAATTGACAGCCATGCACTACATATTGCTCTAGAAAGTATTAAGTGGCTGGGGATTAAGTGGCTATGGATTGAGTGACTAGGGGATTAAGTGTCACCGTATTTATCGACTTATAATGAAGAGAATAGCAATATTTATCCAATGATAAACTCAATATGATCAACTCTACTTAGGTGACGAGCGACAACAATCCCTCGTTTTCTTTCGGCAACATCTTTTGGAAATGAAATAAAATTTAATTCTCTATTTCTTTTATTATTCACAGTACAACCAGTAACGCAGCACACATACCTTTGTTTTAGCAAATGAACGAATGAGATCGGAAATGTTCTACACTTTGAACCTTTATGCATGCATAATATTTAACACTTGTCAATAGACACAGTCCTTTGTTAAAAAGTGGAATAACTCTAAACTAAAAAAGTGTGAACTGTTTTTTTTCCAGAGTGATCTTCTACCTTTTTTTTAAATCTTTTATATATTACAATTTTATGATATGATAAAAGCGAATATTTCATTTGTTCAGAAAATATATTTTTTTTCAGCTTTGGTAACTTGGATTGCTGATTTACTAAACGATATAGGATTAAGTACATCGGGTAAAAATAATATTTTTATATTATATAGAACTTGTTAAATAACATTTTAAAGGCATATAAAACAGTGCAGTGTAATTTCTCTCTGGAGTATGAAAGTTACCATATTTATAAATCAGTAATGGATATAAATACATCACGAATATAAAATAAACAAATATACACATATATCATTAAGGTAGTCGAAGGTACGGTGGCCGAAGTTCATGTGTGCGAATCCTGTTGAAGGGTATGATTTGTCCCTGGTTTGAAATGCAACCGGACTTTAGTTGGGGTGAAGTAAAGTTAAGGCGGTATGGAATTGCGCTGGCCACACATTCCCCTAGCATGCCGTGTCCAATGGAACTGGTGAAAGTTTTTTCATCGGCTGTAATTTTCAAATTGGTCCGACAGGATATTTTTCTTTTTGTATCCTTGTGGCAGTCATAAAATCTATTTTTAAAAAAAAGTAAAGTACCCTTCGGACCAAACTGATCATAGGGCTGGTCAAGCAGTGTTCACCAGTTTCTGTGGCCACGGCATACAAGGGGATGTGCGGTCAGCACAATGCCCAGCCGCCTTTACTTTTACCCCAACTAGTGTCAGGTACCCATCAGAGCTGGGTAGACTCAGGGACACCCTCCAGTCCTGGGAAAAAAATCCCGGCTTCACCAGGATTCGAACCCAGATCCCCAGTCTAACGCGCTGCCGCTCGGCTACCGTGCCCCATAAAAATATATTTAAGAAAAGTTAAATCTCCTAGACTTCACAATAGAGCGATTTGTTTTTTGTTTTTTAATGCGTAATTGTTAAGTTTTCGACACATTAGAAATATGAATAATAGTATAATTAAAGGAATGCTTTCTCTGCGTGTAATATAATATAATAAACAGTGTATGTAATGTTTTTCTTTTAGAGCCCTAAGTAAAGGTACTCAAAATTGATAAGTTTCATTTGCTATATTTAGTTCAATCAAACCTAACCTGAATAACAAAAGGAAATAGTATGTAGCAACTAGCAACTACTAGCTAAAAAGTTAAGGATATATAAAGCATTCATTAAAGATTTATAACTTTTCATCGTTGATAATGCCTACCACCATTAGCGTTTATCAAAGTTAAATTTTAAAAATGCTGGAACAATAGTGGAGTTTAATTACTTATTAGATTTATTTTATTTGATTGATTTAGATGTTGTATAACATTTATCCAGGAATAAAAATGTTCGGCTTAATGAATTCACCTTAATACATAATATACTATACCAACCTGATATGTACAAAATCAAAAGAAAATAATCACATTATAATAATAGTGACTGCTCATCACTAATAGGTTACCTTTTTTCAATAACATTTATTATTTAGAGATGGAAATAATTCAAGCCATAGGCTAATAATATGTAATGTGTAGAATAATAAACAGATGTTTTGCAAAAGAACATAACTTAGTCTATATTATTCGATTGTTCTTAACAAAGTTTCAGTTTAAAAAACATATGTGTGTATCTTTCACTAAATAAGAACATTATTTTTTTTCATATAGAATGTTTAGCTTTCTGGCAAGAGTATGGGAAATATCACAACACTCAAATAGAAAAATCAGGTAATTTAGACAAAAAAGTTTGTTTAAATATTAGACTGTTTCGTTTTCTGTTCAGCTTTATATGAATACTTTCATACGAAATTGGAATGCATATACAGTAACTTAACATTAGCACACGTTGATTTTGGGAGGGGGGGGGGAGAATTAGCTGTACAGTATAGCGACTATAGTAGAATGACGTCTTTTAAAAAGTGGTGGAACTCTTTTCAAAGGGCTTATAATAGATTTTCATACTCTTGGAAATAGATACATGTCATTTAATCTAAGATAGCCAATCGTACCGCATTGTCCAGGTGCACGACCTAAGGGAAGGTTGTGATAGGGACTGGTCAAATTTTAAAATGAGATATATCTCATAGATAAGATTACTATCGACCGTAGCCCGTTGATATCGATTTTGCTTTTTTCACTAACTATTTCTAACACGAGTACACAATATGACGGGAATGGTCAGCGGGTCAATAGGTCAGCACGGGGAGCTGCTCAATGTGTAAGAGGCACAGTTGTTACACGGTCGAAGTCAGGACCGGTGTTAGTTAGAGGGTGTTAGACAGTGTTAAATATAGTGATATAAATAGACGTTGGTCTCAGTTTAGTATATATAATATAGGGAACGTGAAGTGAATTTAATGTATATTCTTGAATTGTATTGTATTTTAAGTACATAACAAATCGTTTGCCAGAAACTCGCCTTGCTCGATTGATTGTTTGAGTGAGAGAGAGAAAGGCAGCCGTTTTGCACTCATAATAGTACATGTCTACAAAGATATCACATCTGGCAAGACAAGAATACCAGTGACAGCTATGTACATGCACAAACGTAATTAACAGCAAAGTCACACGCGGATAATTTCTCGGACGGTGTCAAGGCCATAAAATTTCGATCGTGTCTAAACCTTGTAATTATAAAAGGAATGCATGATTTAAATGAAAATTCTATGCAAATTTTGTGTACTAATTTATTTTATGCAAATAAATAATTCATTTTATCACAGCTATAACGCCAAAACGTATAAGACACACTAGGAACAAGACAAATAGCCTAAATAAAATCAAAGGCATATTTAGTCTTTTAGTAATATGTTTATAATCTGAAGCAAACGTGCTTGTAACACACCTACTAAAACACGTTTTTATATTCTTAAATATAGTATACTCATTTTAGATATATGTGACCATCCACCACGAACTGAGTCGCTTTGTGCGTCAAGCTATTTTGAGCTACAGCCACAAATATATAGTACGGTTGTAAAATATGGAAATTCGAATTTTAATACTTTTCAGTCAAGGTAGACAGTAAAACACACATAGCTAACAGACTATTTCTCCTATTTTTAAACGGTTTTCACAAATAAAATCACTATAAAAATAACATAATAACTCAAAATTAACCGTGGGCACAATGCGACTCATTTCGTGGTGGAGGGTCAAATATACACAGGTTAGTATTTTAAAAATTAAATTTTGTATGTGTCTGTGTTGATACTTTTATTGACATGAAAATATTCGTTTCCTTTTTTTAACAGATGAAATGTAAATAAGTGGTGCCATACTACAAAAGCCATGTTTAGAGTGTAAATACATCTTCAGTGACAAAGTAATTCCTATTTTGATACATAACAAGAATATTGAAAATGCATACATGTTTTGGAAAGTTATATTTTTCATGCTGTTTTATACATTTTCAAGACTATTTTATTATTTTCATTCTGAAATATATTTAAATATTTGTAGATTGCTTAAAGTTCATAATTTTAGGAAAAGAATTGAGTCAAAAATGTATGCGAATAAGTTTACTTTTATATTGAATTTATACAAATAGTAATGGCCGTTTATATTGGGGAACTTTCCATGATATCACATTACACAACATAA
The DNA here is from genome assembly GCA_949126835.1 of Anisus vortex. Classification (NCBI taxonomy): domain Eukaryota; kingdom Metazoa; phylum Mollusca; class Gastropoda; family Planorbidae; genus Anisus; species Anisus vortex. Next base: position 30,227,656 of record OX421506.1, read on the forward strand.
GTGAATTCAATTGGACGTTGGAGACGTTGAGATATGGAAAAGACAAAAAAACTAAACTCTAACGAAAGTTTTTTTTTAAATAATTTCTTTAAAGCATCCCTTACTGTCTGTGGCAAGCTGTTTTATTGCAATGTAAAATAAATACCAAGCTCATTTAGAAAATATGACAAAATGTGCCGATTCGATTTAATTATTTTTTTTTCTTTATTTTGCCTTTGAAAAGCATAATCTTTGTTGATTTAATGTTAGCTTAATGAGTAATGATTCAAGTAATGAGTTTAATTATTGTAGCATTACAATTTACTGCAAGTTTAAGCGCAATTAAACCTTTTTTTTTATTTACAGAAAAACTAATTAAACCAACATAAACAAATACATATTAATTTTTCTCAAAACATTATTTTGCATTATGATACTTTTTTTTCTTTCTTTACTTTACTCGTGTATAATTTAATTTTTATTTTTTGTGTGAATTGATGTACAATCTTTTGTTATTAAATTTTCATTTTATGATTTTTTTTTCAACTGCAGTAAACATACATAATATTACACATAATTTGAAGCTAACACAAAGGATAGCTGTTTTATTGTCACATATATCAAACGCTTTTGTTACTTTGCTCTGACCAGTCCACGTTTATCTATTTAGGCCGAATAATATGTTATGCAGCACCGGTGATTGTACAGTGTTGTTTTTTCTTCAGCTAAAGTTGATTCCTTTATGTAAAAGAAAAATAGAAAAAATAAATATGACCAAATGTTAGCTAATGCTTTGTCGTTTTGACTACTGCTATGTGACTTAAAAATGTCTTTTCTGTAAGTTAATAGCAGGGTAAAATTATGCACAATTAAATGAGTTTTTATTTCAACAATAAAACCTTAAGACAATAAGACACAAAACAATGAGATAAAAATGTGCATCTAAACATTATTTTGTATTTTCATCAGTATTAATTTTGTTTTCTTGTTTTGCTTAATTCGTTCATATTGAGTTCGTTTTTTATAAAATATTTTTTGTGAACTTTTTTACTACAATAATATAATTTAATATAATAAACTGTGACTTGTTTCATAACCATCTAAAGAATTTCTGAAGAATCCTTATGGATCTAAATCTATGAGTTTTTAGTCTAACGTTGATTTTTCTATTACATCAAAAATATGAGCAACTAAATATTTTGTCCAAATTTTACGAACAAGTATAAAAAGTATTTTTCTTTCTGTAAGCTAGGTGCAGAGAAACATTATCATGATATAATAATAATAACGGCTATTTATATAGCGCTTGTAGCCACGTTATTAAATTTAATTTGCTTAGTGCGCTCTTGGAATAAATTGCAGTGGCAGTTGTATTGATATGTAATGAACTCAACCACTAGCCAAGCTCTTCAAGCTCTTTTTAAAAGACTTTTTTGTCTCACGTTCTCTCAGTGTCTGAGGCAAGCTATTGATAATTATTTAATGTAGCTGGTTCTAGAAAAGTATGGTTCTAAAAAATTCAAACTGAAAATAATTCGCGTGGAGCTATTGATTAATGTCTTATGAAGCGCTGCAGACCATTTTCAATGAAGAAAAAAAGTGTTTACATTCGGGACGTGACATCACTATCACCCCTCTTTGACGGCACTCTTGCTAACTCGATAAATTTGAATGTTAGCTAAATTTTCTGTCGGAATTCTCTAGAACCCATAAAAAAGAACGAAAAAAGAAACAATAAATATATTGTAATAAAGTCACATTCTTACCATATTTAATAAGAAAAAGCACAAACTAACACCAAATGCTATTTATGCCTAGTTGAGAACCTCTCTGTGAGCATGTGGAAGCTTACATCACATCTCTTCGTGCTCAAAGTCAGTTTATAATATGTCAGGAAGAGACAAAATGCCAAGTTGTCATTCTACAGCCAAATAATGGATGGATTCTTAAAAAAACTAGGCTATCCTGGCCTAAAAACTAACCAATACTAACCATTAAGAAATACAACAATGCCATCCCGACCCTATAAACTAACCGATACGAACTAAAAACAACAACATTTTAATACACACACAAACACAATTCATTTCCATTCCTTTTTATTGTAGTTTTTCTTTCTGTTTTTGGTGTTGTTGTATATTCGAAAGACGGACTATTTAATGCGTAAATATTGGGGGTGCACGGAGACGTAGCTACACAGCGTTAGATCTCCATATGTTATCTCCTGGTTGATGTCCCTGGTTAATGTAATTGTTGAGATTCCCCAGTATACCCACCCACCTTAAACATTGAAGCTATAACATGATTTACTTATCTCTAGCTAGGCCTATACATACACGTGTATGGGCCTAGCTTTAGACTCTTTTCTGTCTGTTTTTCTTTCACCATCACCCACACACAATTGCACACACTCAAACACAAAGACAAATCAACAATTATGCAGCGAACTATCCAGTTAGATTTCTTAACAGCCAGACTCCTTTAGGAATGTATCCTAATATTCTAATACTAAAGTGAGTTGTAATCATTATGATTCTAAGAAATCAATGTGAAGCAATAATTGCGCAACGATACAAGATACTATGATGATTGTAAGTGACCTTCAGCACAACTTTATCACTGTAGACGTTATCTTGGAGTGTATTCGTGGTCATGTTTTTTTCTTAGCAGGTATTGACTAATCGCAGCATTTGTAATAACAATATAAAAATCAATGGGTCAGACATTTCGTAGTTGACCTAAGGACGGACGTTTTTCACATACACATTTTGATGTTGCTATGTCAAGTTAAAGACAACCTAAGCATTTAAAAGTGCAAATTTAACCAAACAAGGAAGACAACAGCAGGATAAACACCGATTCACACGCAAGAATTTTTAAAGAAGTGTTCCGGATAATAATAATTAAACAAGCCCTAAAACGATTGTATTTCTTTTTTAATTATGTGTATGCATTTTAATTATGTATTTGCCCTACATTAGGCACTTACAACAACAACAACAAAAAAACGATACAGAAATTAATTAAATATAGGTTAATAGATATGCAAATGGCCTACATGTAAATTATTTAAAAAAAAGAGAATACGCATTAAAAAGGGTTAGGTGGGTTCCCTCGGGTTATGTCTAGTGTTTAAATAGTTTTCATATTGTAATTAGAGCTGTTTTGATACTTCTTTAGATTTATCAATTTAATTTGTACTGAATTATAACGTAAAGATTATTTGCGTACACCAATATGTGTTCATGAAGTCTAGTATGCACTTTTCTCTTGCGTTCTAAAAACTTCAGTGAAAATCCATTCTATAACGTTTGTACTTAAAAAACATTATTTATTATAAAAGGCACGCAGACGTGTATTTTTTTGTTGTTGTTTTGGATAGCGATAAAGAAGCTATTTATTATCGACCTGTGTTTGTAATGTAGGCCTAGGCCTACAAAAACAGAATAAAAAATTTAATAGAATGCACAATCGCTAATGTTTTCAGTTTCCGAGAGTAACTTATCCATCCGCCATACTGTTTATATTGCGCCTTCTGCTCCATATCTTTTCTGCGATTTGTTTCACCTTCCTGCAAGATCCTTCGACACATTTGTCATGATCCTTTCTAAAAGCTAATACAAAAATAGGTGGGGAAAGTTAAAATCCCTACATAGACTCAAACATTTCCTTTTTTAAAGTCAAAGAGTATTGTTCTGGTTGCTTTGTTCCACGGGCTTTCACTAATTTCTATGAGTTTGGCACAAATATTAAATTTGCGTATGTTTGCCCAAAAGCTTTGGTATGGACAATTGAACATATGAAGGGATGCCCTATAATATAATTGAGACTGTTTCTCTGAGCTTAGCTTTTTTTAATGGATCTTTTACTCTACATAGTTTTCTCTATTAACGACAAAGCCTCAATATGATCATATGTAGCATATGCCTTTCTCGGACCAAATTGATCCATGGGGCCAGTCAAGCAGCGTTCACCAGTTTGTTGCAATTAGTCAATTATAAAAATATTTGTATAAACAGGTCTATGTAAAAAAAAATAATAAAAAAAAATTAATACTTATGATAATAAACAAGTTTATTCGTTGTATCAACATAAAATTTAGTTCAAGATCATGTATGTATAATAGATTAAAAAAATTCATTGAAAGAAATGTAAATAACAAATGATGATGTGATAATGCGAATAGACAAGAAGTTTAGACATAAATATGTATGCTTTTAAATTAATTTTTAGGTTTTATTTCTAGCATTTATATAAAAATTCACGTAATTGTCCTAAAGCTCATATTTTTTTTATTTTGTCTTTAATTATGCCATTATTTAAAAAAGATAAATAACTATTAATCAACAAATATTATATATTTACGTTCGGGCATTTATGTGGACAAATTGAAATATTTTAAACATTTTTGATTAAATTAAAATTGTCCAATCGTGTTTCGCATGCGGTGGTCAAACTGTTTTGTTTATATCTAGTGTTTATTGTGTTTTCCTCATCTCAACAGCTGCTAGTGAATTACGGAAGTTGAGCGTTCTCAATGCAATAGTACTGTATATAAATCTAATAATATTAAACGAGAACAAATTGTGGGCATATTTGTTTGTGTGTTTGTGTCAGCATTCTCGAAAACGGGCCCTACGATTTTCGCGAAAACTGTCCTATCGATGTATTCTGGTGAGAAAATGCGTTTTAGATCAATCTCATTTCATTTGAACCTCTGCTTAACTCTCAATATTTTGAAAAACCACTGACCATTCTAAAAATAGCTTTTAAATTGGGCTTAAAGAAAACAAAACATGTCATTGGAATCCCCATCTATCGCGATCACGTTCAATACAACTCTTTTGACGTCATAGTCGAGAAGACTTTTATTTACTATCAGCGTTTCGGAAATTCCCGTTTCAAAGCATTTAAATCGTTACCATTTTCCGATTCGCCGCGCAATTAATTATAATCAGCGTGAAAATGTGTCATCAATTTAAAAAAAAGGAAAGATATAAGTTTGAAAGTTTACATGTCTCAAACAGTCCATGTCGATTAGGCTTTTACCAATACATTAAACAATTGACAAGTCTTAATGAAGCGTGAACTTTTGAACCGATATATTCGTGAATCATCTTTCAGCCAGGAAATACGATGGCTCAATAGCTGACTCCTAAATAATAGGCCTACTTTTTTCTTGTATGATAAATGGTATGATAGTTTTCGTGAATGTCTATTGTGTTTGAGTACAAATGGTTCTTTAATATTGTTTTAGGTATGCTGAAAGACGGAATTTATGTAATCAAGTCAATTTTCCATTCATTTGGATCAATAAAGCAATCTTATCTTATCTTATTTTTAAACTAATAAACAAAACAACATGCTTTTGCTGGTGTTTGACAATTGATTTCAACCTCCACGGCCAGTTCTAGTCTTTTAGAATTATACAAAGGATACAATATTAGTTATGAGGAATCCGTTTTTAACATCAAAAGTGAGTAGGCAATAACTAATACTCAAGTGTTAGTCGCGTGAAGTTCAATATTTATTTGTTTACAAAACAAATGAGTCAAGAGTTGCGTTTTCTTGGTTATTGAAAAACAAAATGCGTAAATTCATAAAAAACGAATAACAAAAATTCCTTTGCATTTAACAATAAGTTTGATATTTTAAAGAGGTGATTTTTCACTTCTGACTTTCACAATACATTGTTTTGTTTTGTAAACATCTTTTGGAAATGAAATACATTTTAATCCCCAACAAATTTGAGTACAACCAGTAAAGTAGCACACAGACATGTTTCGAAACAAATTATTGAATTCGACCGGAAATGTTTTTTATTTGTCGACCTTTTATGCATGCATACACGTTAAGACTTGTCAATTAGGGTACTATTAAAGCTGTGGAATACATTAAAATATATAATATCGTTAATTGCATAGTTGTGATGGTAAGTATTTTATACAGTCTTTAAAGTTATAACATTTACAACTTTATGAAAATGCCTGGCGGACGAAAAAAAAAAATCCTATTTTAAACTAGAGAAAGAGAAAGGCACGACGTGGGGCCAAAAATGTGACCGTTATTTTATAAATGTTACGTAGGCCTACACAACTCTCAGGGAGATCACATTCATTACTAACTATCAATAAACAAACTGCCGGCTTGTAGTAAAATGATAACTAATATTTAATCCAGAATTCTCCAACAAGTTTATATACAAGATGAATTCAAATAAACAACAGTTTCCATAGCCTAGTCTATCACGTCTTGCCGCTACCAAATCCTAAGGTCGTCTCCCGTTCTCTGCCAAATCTACGCTACGTTCTATCTAACTCCTACGTCATTGTTTCTATCGTAAAACGTCACTCGTTTATTCCATACATGAACACCGGGTTAGAGATTATACAAATTGTGTCCTACTAAGACAACGATATATATTTTAAATCCTCACAATATAAGACAGAAACGAGGTTGGATTATCAAAGAAAGTGTCTGACAAAACAACTAGAGGAGGAAACTACAAAAGAACGAGAAAGACGATTGGAAGAAAAAAAGAAAGCGAAGGACAAAACAACTAGATAAGGAAACTGTAGATGTAAGAGAAAAGACAATTAGACAATCTGAGACGTAGCAAGGCAGAGAAATTAACAAGAAAACCATAAAAACACATTTTTTTCATTATACTTCCTTTCTTTGTAAACTAAGTTTACCATTTTCACTTCACTACAAAACTAAAATTTCGAATCAGTAATGTCGGCAAATACATATCTATTTCTAACGATTGCGCATTTTTTTTTATATGCATGAAGCCACGATCGTGACTTTGCTTTTGCACATCCTTTTTTTTTATATCTTTGGCTCGCAAAAACCATAAAAAAGATAACTCGCTTTGTTTCGGCTACATTGTGTCACAAACACATTGTGTCGTTTTCATTCATATTTTTTCTTAAAAACGAACATATCCGAAAACTTTCGTTATTTCTTCAAAGGCTGCCATGTTTTTTCGTATAATATGTTCCTCGATTCGCAAATTGGTGGAAGATATTCGTGACTGTTCCAAAGGCTACGATGCTGAAAATTTGACAAAATGTATTGTTAGTCGGGACAAGTCTGCCGGCCAAGTTTCGGCTCCATTGGACGACGGGAAGTGGTCGAAAAATCGATGCAAAGTTTTGCTATCAATACAAGTTAATCAGAAAGGGAGTAAAAAATGAAACACTAGATAAAAGAAAAGAAAGGTTGCAACTCAAGCGACAGAAAGTCATATCGATAGAGACCATTGATCAACGTGAACAACGCTTGGAAGAGCAACGTCGCCGTAATGTAAGGCAACAATTATTTATGAAAAATAAAATATTGCCAACCTACATGTGCGCAACCAATTCCGACGCTACCTACACAAGTTCGGGACCTGTCAACACAACATGTATACAATGCCATGCTGTTCATTTTCACGATGATCGGGTGTCGAACAGAATCGACCGCGACTCCTTTGGTGACTGTTGTTTACATGGTAAAGTAAAAATAGAGCCATCAGTGTTTCCAAATGAGTTGGCCTGCCTCTTTTTTAAAATGTCATTTGCTAGCAGAAGAATTCCATAAGAGGATCATGAACTTAAATTCACGTTTCGCATGTGCTTCGTTTAACGTAGATGACAATTGGACAATCAATAGTCACGGAATCTACAGCTCTAAAGCAGCAGAACAATTCTACAATAATATAAATATGGCAGTACATTAAACACAAAATGTTACGGGTGAATTTGAAAGTCCACAATACGTACATATGTACTTCTTAGATTCCGATGACGCCTTCACCAAGCAAATGACACATCCACTCAATCTTGAAATCAGTCAATCTCTAATTAATTTATAGGAACAAATCATTATATCACGCAACCATTTTGCACAAACTTTCATGATAATGAGAGAAGTGGAAGAAGAGGTCAACGGTCGTGCTTCTGTAAAGGAAATGCACCACCGTGCGACTTAAATATCCACTCAATCATGAAATCATGACTATTAATATTATTCAAAAGAGAACATAATACAATTATACTGTATTTATGATATTGACGTACATCAAACTATGTAATATATTATGTATATGATTTAATTATTATTCACTTTATATTCACATTTCCCATATTGTTGAAGCCTGTCTGAACAAATCTGAATTTATGTGTTTACATGCAGCTTCTTAATTGTGGCTGCTTTATTTAAATTTGACTTACTTTTTATTATAATTAATGTTTTTATTATTTGTCTAAACTTCACACTACAATGCATGTTTATTCCTGAACAATTCCAATGATATTTACCTACACTATACGATATAGTCGTTCAATTTACAGGTTACATTGATGACCGTTTAAAAGTCATTGATACGTCAAAACATGCAATCTTGATTAGTCATAAAGAATCTCATTGGAGTCTTTGGAGATGGATTTTCTCCTTTAAAAACAGCTTATCAACCGGCATTTATTAAATGATATCACTTTGTAATTGTTCTTTTGAAAGCCCTTAAAAACATTACAATATATTGAAGCAAAAGATACTGTAATGGAAAAGAAGAGATGGCTACAAAATACATTTGTAGGAAAACACCTTATTAAATATGCCCTCTATAAATAGTAAATTATATACATGTATCTTATTATTTACAATTTCTCTATTGTTTTAAAGTTAATTGCGTAAATTCTAACAATATTATAGTATGATAATGCTTGACATTTATATTATTAATTTCAGCCTTTAAAGACCGATCTCAGATCCGTCACCTCGATATTTATTTATTAACACAATACAAATTATGTTATAAACAATTCTGCCTATATTAATGTCTCAATTGTTACTCTATAAGAGTAAGCTATATATCATCTAAAACATTTTAAAAATAAGTTGTATTTAGTAAAAAATATAATTTTCTTAGACATATAGGAATGTTGTACATTTACTTAATGTATCACTTTGGCACTAAACAATGATTTAAACTTTACACAGGCGTCTGACAATTCCCCCATTATCTGTCAAAAAAAAAAAAGAAAATGTAATTAAATATTATGTAGAGTTTGGTAAAAAATAATTTAAAGACAATGAAAACAAACACCCATTCGGATATTAAAATGCTCAAACTGTCTTATAACTTATTAAAAAAATACAACTATTATTGAAAATATGTATCTATTACAGATTGTATCATATATTTAGGAATATATAATCGTACATTAGGACATGGTTGAAAAGACTATTGCTTCAACGTATACATACTTGACAAAATAGCTTATATATTCTTTTTTTATTTATCATGATGATGAATGTCTTTCTTGTCACGAAGTCTCAACATTAAAGCTTATTATGTTCATATTTCTTAATCATCAATTCCTTGAGCGTTGAGGTCGTTGGTGGGAGCAAATGGAAACCTCTGCAGTCATCTTACTAAATTTTTGCTTTTTGCCTATATTGAGTGGCTGTTAATAGTTCAGTTAACTACAGCCCTGTTATTTTTTTTTTATATTGTCGAACCAGCATTTCCGCTACTGGCCTCTCCGACGTCCACCTTCTACATTCTACAGTGTCTTGGAGGATTGTTTTTGTTAGGTTATTATGCCGCAGCACATAACCGAACCAAGTCGTTTTGCGCCGTTCGATTGTTGCCGTAAAAGAACTCGTGCGGGCCGGCAATTGAGCAATTGAGGATATTCTATCCCTGACATACTCATTAGTCTAGGTAGGAGATTCCAAGGATTTTTCTCATGCATTAATTTTCGAATGCCTGCAAGTAGTGTCCATGTATCACATCCAATCAGAACAATGGTTTTTACAAGGGCTCAGTAAAGCCTAAGCTTGAATGGGAGATTATGGCTTTTGCTGGTCCAGATTCTTTTTAGTCTAGCCATTGCGTCCATTGCTGACCCAATCCAGGCTCAAATGTCTGCCTCACCGCTTCTTTTTCTGAGAAGATTTCCATTCCGTATGCCCCTGCTCTATCTGCAAGCTTATCTAAGTGCTCTTTGTTAATAGGTGGCAGTAAATTGCATAATACATGTCAATGTATTGTTCCAGTTCTTTCTCTTGCTGTTTATGTTTTAGGGCCTTCTTGTTCAAAGCTACCAGGGAGAATGTTGCTTTACAGATAAGAGCGCCCTCCCTGATATAAGTGGCCACCATTACTGAAAATGACGTCTAACTCACTTATAATGGGTCCCTAGATATTATTGACGCCCTCCTTCACTTTGATGGCTCCCTCACTGATAGTAAACCCCACCCTTACTTTAATGGCTCCCTCAAAAATATGGACGCCTTCCCTTACTTTAATGGCTCCCTCACTGATAGTAAACCCCACCCTTACTTTAATGGCTCCCTCAAAAATATGGACGCCTTCCCTTACTTTAATGGCTCCCTCACTGATAGTAAACCCCACCCTTACTTTAATGGCTCCCTCAAAAATATGGACGCCTTTCCTTACTTTAATGGCTCCCTCACTGATAGTAAACCCCACCCTTACTTTAATGGCTCCCTCAAAAATATGGACGCCTTCCCTTACTTTAATGGCTCCCTCACTGATAGTAAACCCCACCCTTACTTTAGTGGCTCCCATGCTAATAATGACACCCACCCTTACTTTAAAGCCCCCCACTCTAAAATATTATCGCCTTCCCTTACTTTAATGGCTCCCTCACTAATAATGACGCTCTCCTTCTCTTATAATGTCGCCCATATTCACTGATAAGGATGAATTTGTTATATTTCTTGTTGAAATATACACAGGCACACTCTCACGCATACACAAACAATATAGCAAAATGGCATAACAAAGGGAACAGCTAGCTCAAACTTATTAATTAACTTATAATGGCAAAGAAAATTTTTATTTAAACCTTTTTAACTACCAACTAATTATAATATTTTTATTTTATTTCAAACCTAAAAGGTGTTTTATTGGTAAAATAAAGAAATTTTAAAAACACGTATTAAGGGAAAAAGTTAAAAAGCAAAGAAAGTAATAATACATAAATCATTTACTTTACATTAAATTTATACTTACTATCTTGTCTCATATTATCTTGTATATTAGATATAAATAAGCTGTGATAGACTAGCTCAAACCTTTTATCGGGTGTATTAAGGCGAATCAAATATTGTGGATAGTGTTTTAGATGCGTGAAATAAAGAAAGTATATACAAGATAAAGAGTAAAGAAAGTTTCGTGGAACTATTTCGAGCCATTGTAATATAATGTAATACTTTAGTTGTGTTAATAGCCCTGTCAATTTTTATATAATAGTTCCTTATCCAAGATTAGTACAGCCGAGCATGGATATAGCTAATAATTACCCACTCTTCTAGAAATATTCCCAAGGCCCGCATCTCAGAAGGTCTATGTTAACCAAAGTCAAATTACTAGTGTGCTTAAAAAACTTCCTGCACAAGTTTGGTTGAGCATATTTCAACGAACAGTAGAAGAGGTGAAGGCTGGCAACTGGAGCCCTAAAACCAGTAGCTTTGAGCATATGGGGCTTGTAAGCCTTAGTAGGTGGCTCATAAGGAGAGTGAAACTCCTATCACAAATTTTAGTTGTTTTGCGTCTATAACTTTAAGGGAGAGGTTATGGGCGGAAAACCCTTAAGAAAAATTAGACAAACGAGTCCCTAAGGCTGTTGTATAGCGTAGGTGTAATCTCTCTGACCACCTCTGTTACGCTCATGCTCATTTGCTGTAGCAGCTTAGCTGTTACTATGCTATCATCACCAGCGTATACAAATTAGTCCTGCTGCCTGGACAACAGCTGACTTTTCTATTTCGGTACTTCGCCCAGAGTAAGACAGATTCTTCTTCTAGTCTTTTTGCAGAAATCAGAAGCCACCCTGCATCAATCCTTGGTAGTAGGCCTACTGTTTTTTTTTTCCTCAATTAACATATGCAAATGTCTAGTTAAGTACATTATATTTTGTAACAATTTCTTTTATATAAAGCTAAAGCTGAGAACTTAAAGACAAACCCACTGTCATATCTTTCAAATGATCAAATTTTTATTACCTGATCTTATATTTGACTCTTTAGACATTCCTTGTATTTTCTCCAGAAGGTTATACATTCTGAATGAAAAATTAATATTCTAATATAGTGAAAGATATTATAAATTGTATGTTTTAATTTAATTTAGTTTTTTTAAAGACTAAGCCTTTTATAAAGAATGAATAATAAGTTGATTTGTTACAAAATAATTCTTATTTCGACATAATTATGCAGATTACTTATTTTCTATAATAGAGATTACTTTAATTATTTCAATCTCTAAATAATTAATGCTTAATAAAAACTGTTGCCCATTAGTAGTTACAAGTATTTTATTACTGTGTTATATTCTCGGGCGCCTTTCCATGTGGCGAATAGAGGAGTGTTGACTAGATACTGGCGAAATGAAATATCCAGGGCGGACCAAAATCAGAACTGCTGCCTTGCCGGAAGTGGGTGGAACCACAAAGGCTAGGGTACCCTTCTCAAAAATAAAGGCAGCTCTCCGGAAAGCTTTGGGAGGCACCTCCCTCCCACCTCCCAAATGATTGTGCACAGAGCCAACAACCCTGTCACAAAAAAAAAATTATGTTACAAAAATGCCAACAAGAAAGAAAACTAAAGACATTTCGGACCTGGGAGAGGATTGATTCCCAGCTGAGGAATGTATGACGCGAGTAGTGAAAACCAGATTCTGGAAACTACTAAGCCGACGTCCATCATCTCCACCAGGAACACTGCCACAATTGGAACTTGGATCGTGCAAACAATGTACGAGACGGGAAAGACTGCAAGTAGCGGCTGAGATGAGGAATTATAACCTCGGTATAAGTGAAGCAAGATGAACTGGCTCTGGACAGAGGAGGCTGATCTCAGGAGAGTTGCTGTTTTTTTTCAGACCACGAGGATGTCGATGCACCACAAACCCAGAGTGTGGCCTCGATGCTATCAAAGACAGTCGAACGGGCGCTCATCGGATGGGAGGCGCGTGGACCCAGAATCCTGGCATCATCCTTCAGAACGAAGAAGCGAAGCATAAACATAGATGTGATTCAGTGCTACGCACCAACTAATGAAAGCGAAGAGGAGGACAAGGATGCCTTTTACGACAGACTACTAGCTGTGGTGTGGTCCAGGGTAGCCCGGGAAGAACATCGTCATCCTCATGGTAGATTCCAATGCTAAAATTGGTAGCGAAAACACAGGATACAAAGAAACCATGGAGAAGCATGAAATAATGAGGCGAACGATAACGGACAAAGGCCTCCATCACTGCCCCTACAGTTCCAGCTTTCAAATCGTCACTTAAGTGCTGGTCCAAAAACCTAAAGTGACACTCTTTTATCTGTATATAATTGTTGTTTGTTATGTTATGTTTGCTACGTTATTTTATGTATATTTAAATTGTGGACTTTTTCCTGGATTCAACGGAATCTCCACAGTATAACGAAGAAGAAGAAGAGAGTTTACTGAACTATGCGCCACAACCAATCTAGCCATAGGCGTGAGTTTCATTCAACATAAGAAGACACACAAGGATACATCGGGTTCCCCTAACCTCCGAATGGCAAACCAAATAGTGTACTTAGAGCCTTTATGGAATAACATTAAAAACAATGTTTATTTTGAATTCGGATTCCTTTTTTATAATGCACTAGTAGTATTACTTGCATAGAAAACTTTCCTTTAATTACAAAATTATGTATAATTATAATTTTTAGGTTGTTTTAATTTTTTTTACGATTACTGTAATATCAAAACACATATTAACAACTGTGCAATGCATATTTATTTTTTCAATTGTGAAGCCTAGGAGATTATTTTCATTTGATTACATTTATAGACTACATTAAAGATTTATGTGTGTTACAGACTAGAAAGTTTTTATTTGTATCCACTATTGATTAATTAAATTGTAGCTTTTATTATTTTGAGAAAAATAACACTGCTATGTTCACTTTATTTATTCAACAAAACAAATTGTGAATGTCTTCTTTTTGTATTTGTTTGAATTGTTCAAAATTGGACAAGGATAAAATAAAAGTATCAATTTTTTGCATATTCTAACCAATACACTTAAAACTGGACAACAGTTGACATAAACATCATTTATATAAAGATAAAAAACACAAACGTGTAGCCTCGTTAAACATGTGTAAATTGTATTGTTTACCTGGTGTTGTTAATACTAAATGATTTAATATCTCTGTAAACGTTGGTATCAATGCTGAAAAAGAAATGTTTCTTTTCTGAACAAACTAAATAATATCTGTAATTTTTTTATTTTTTTTTATTTACAAAAGTAAGAAGCAAAAGTAGGAATAATATATATTATATTATGTTTAAAAGAAAGACCAGAATAAAAAATTCTAATACATTAAATTCATGTTTTTAAATTATGTATACCACCAGTTAAAATGCCCATGGCAAACAATGTGATTGTGTGGTCAGCTCTATGTTAAATCGATGTGTTTTCTTACATGAAATGTCAGGTTCCCACAAGAGCAGACTATACTAAAACGCACGCCAGTTCCAATAAAAGAAAACACCGGTCTTATAATGCGTGTTTGAAACCAAGACATTCAATATGACTATTCAGGCCAACCGAACCTAGACCCCCTTGCCTTATATTTTTTTTAAAGTAAAGTATCCCGTGGGACCAAATTGATCCGTAGGGCCGGCGAAGCAGCGTTCACCAGTTTCTGTGGTGTTTTATATATTAATACTTAATGCAGATCGAGATAGAGAATATTTATAAAGTTTCATTACAATTGTCATGTATATTGTTTTTCCAAGAATTGGAACACGCAATGTTTATTCTCCTCTCTCTCTCTTTTCTTACTACACACAATATTAGGACGTTTAGTAGGAAAACGAAAGGTTCTAGGTAATGCTGGGATTCTGTGTTGATCTCAAATTCTCAGAGTCTGGGAACGACTCATTATTTAATAGGGGAAGTTCCTATCGTTTTTGTTATGAGTTTTGTAATGATACCATGATTTTCACCCCTACTGGTAATGGGTCTATCCCTTGCACCACTCGGATAGTATTTAATGATTTGTTTTGTCTGAAAGACAGAGAGAGTTTCAAAAGATGTTCCTTTGAACGTTTGTGTTTGCACTATTTGATTCTAACTGTACATAATAGATATATTGTATATATTGAACATACCACCTGAAATAAACTATCAACAACAGTTACACTGAAGCTTCTTTGTCAAGTTACTATCCTATTGTGTTGTATACATTACTATAAGATTTATCTACTACCATAATTTACAAGAGAGGAAATGTTGGAATACAAATACTGAATTTGCGCCCAGGACTATAAGAAGAGTTCGTGTAATACTGAAACATAAATACTAATAATTAAAGTCTCCCCTAGGACTAACGAGAATTATCAGCAAGATCTACACAGCTCTGGCCACAAGGGGATTGTGGACGTAACAAAATTTGGTGGTCTCGCCCGGTATATTTGAGTTCTACTTTTCCTGACCTAGGATTAACAAAATTTAGTGGTCTCGTTCGATATATTTGAGTTCTACTTTTCCTGATCTAGGATTGGAAAAAAATTTGTTGATCTCGTCTGGAAAATTTGAGTTATATTTTTTTCCTGACCTATAAATATTTTGTGACATTAGTAGTACTGAGAGCGGCATATTTGTGTTTCGTTTTCAGGACTGTGAAACTATTCTTTTTAAAAAAGAGGAGAGAACTGGTTTGCGTTTTTATTCCTTGGGAAGTGTGAAGATTCCACGAAGTGTTTAATATTATATTGTGCAAATTTCTGGACAAATCGTAAGTTGGAACTTTATATTTTATTATACAATATATACTACTCTACTATAACAAATATTTCGAACGCTATACTATGGCTTCGAATATATCAAGTGAGGAACTTAATGCCATGTCATTTGCTGAACTAAAAGAATTAGCTGAGTCCTTTGGGATTGAGGCAGGACAGGCAAGACCTAATCGTAATCGTTTGACCAAAGAAATTATGACATGTTTGAACGGGCAGAATGCCATGAACACTGGTAGTGTAGTTGAAGTGGGACAGAACGATATCAATGAAGGTTATGTAGCTCCCAGTGGGGGCGAGGTAATTGCCCACGGAGACGAGGTAAGAAATATGTCATCTAGATCATCAAACAATGATGAAGATGAAGGGTTGAGTGAAAACCTAAAATTCCAATTAGCTATGAAGAGAATGGAATTGGAAAGATTTAGGATAGAAAATGAAAGAATTAGGATAGAAACTGAAAGGGAAAATGAAAGAATTAGGATAGAAACTGAAAGGGAAAATGAAAGAATTAGGATAGAAACTGAAAGCAGAGAAAGGATAGAGATGGCACGCATGAATAGACCTGACCATCGTAGGGACAGCAATGGTATGGATATTAGCGCAATGAAGCAACACTTGCCTATATTCAGAGAAGAAGATGTTCAAGATTTCTTTTTGCTTTTTGAGAGGATAGCTGTAGATTATCAGTTCCCTGATGATAAGATGGCTTTATTGTTAAGGTCAACTCTCAACAAAGGAAAAGCATTGGACGTAGTGTTGAGTTTAACACCCGAGGAAATAAATGACTATGAAGTAATCAAAGATAGGGTGCTAAAAAGTTATTCCCTGACACCAGAAAAATATAGAAAGCTATTTAGAGACAGAAAGAAGGCATATGATCAAACTCATGTAGACTTTTTGAGACAAAAGGAGAAAATGTTAGAACAGTGGCTAAGGTCACAGAATGTAAGTGAGTTTGATAAACTCAAGAACCTAATATTGTTTGAGGAATTCAATGATTGTATTCGAGTGGATATTAAAACCCACATCTCAGACCGAGGGGTTGAAGATGTGCATGAAGCTGCTAGATTGGCAGATAACTATGCCATAATTCACGCCAGCATAAAGCCATATTATGCTGACAAACCCAAAGTGCACAAACCAGAGCCCAAGGAGGCTAGTAAACCAAAAGAGACAAGTGAAAACAATAATAAGAACAGTGGTGTAAATAATAATAGTAACTTAGTTCATTTCAGGAAGCAGACAGATGTAAATAAAGCAAAGGTGGTATGTTTCAATTGCAAGAAAGAGGGCCACATGAAGAAAGATTGTTGGATCCTTACCAAGAAGCAAGGTGCTATACTACACTGTGCCAGAGTGCAGAAAGATAGCAAGCAGACAGAAGAAGTGTGCAACACAGGGTCAAGAAACTCAAAAGAAATGCGGCCGGCATCGCCCATAGTTGTGGAGTCGATGGTTTTTGAGAACAGTCTATCTAAGGTAAAAGAGAATAGCTGTACTCAATCTATTATGCTTTCAGAAGGCCGTGAGGAACAGATGGTTCCTGAAGTCCCGGAAGAGGACGACCTATCCGATTTTCGACCCTTTGTCTACGAGGGGACAGTGTCGACAGAAGTCGATGTACTCAGCAAGAAGAAAATACAGATATTACGTGACACGGGCTCTGCTGTCAGCGTGATCCTGGAGGGCAGTGTGCCGTTAACGGATGCCACCAGTACCGGTGAGTCTGTTGTGCTGAGAGGTGCTAGTATGGAGGCTGTGGAAGCTCCACTGCACAGAATAAAACTCGAGTCGGATATTTTTACAGGTAACATCGTAGTGGGAGTGTGGCGCGCACTACCCGTCAAAGGCGTTTGCATGATATTAGGAAATGACATTATGGGCGGCAGAGTCACTGTCGAGCCCATGGTTAAAGTGTTGGAGACAAAGATGGCGGAGGACAAAAACCTACGTCCTGCCAATGAACGCCCAACATGTGCACTGACAAGAGCAATGCAGAAAAAGAAGTCGGTAAAGACTCCTGCTACGCCGTGTAGTGCAACGAAAGATGTGCTTGTCTGTTCTGAAGACACACATGCGAATGAAACAGTGATAACAGAAACACCTGACATCGATTTAAGTGCTACGTTCTTTGCTGAACTAACAACTGGTGATGCAACCGAGAACGATAACATTTTGTCACCAAAGCAGAAATTGGTGAAAGAACAATTGAATGACGAAGTAATAATGCAACTCAAAATGAAAGCTGTTGATGAAAAGACTGCAGATGCAATGGCGGAATGTTTCTACATAAAAGATGAAGTGTTGATGAGAAAGTCGAAACCGCTCAACTCAGGTACAAACGAGTGGGACAGTATTCACCAGATTGTAATACCTAAGTGCTATCGTCAAGATATACTGCGTATGGCGCATGATCTGCCTTTCGCTGGTCACATGGGAGTCCGAAAAACGCACCACCGTATCCTCCCTTACTTCTACTGGCCAGGACTGAGAAGAGATGTCGAACAATACTGCAAGACTTGCCACGTATGCCAAATGGTAGGACGTCCTAACCAACGAATTCCTGTCGCTCCACTCCAGCCGATACCAGCGTTCGACGAACCATTCAGTCATATACTCATTGATTGCGTGGGCCCGTTGCCGAAAACAAAAGCCGGTTTTCAATACCTGCTCACAGTCATGTGTTCATCCACTCGCTTCCCGGAAGCCATTCCGTTGCGGAACATAACAACAGTGAAGGTGGTAGACGCCCTGACAAATTTCTTCACACGTTATGGCCTACCGAAGACAGTACAGTCCGACCAGGGGACTAAATTTACTTCGAACATTTTCAAACAAGTCATGGAACAATTAGGGATAAGCCATAGGCTATCAAGTGCCTATCATCCTGAGAGCCAGGGAGCTCTGGAAAGGTTTCATCAGACATTAAAATCGATGCTTAAAAAGTACTGTTATGAAAACGAGAAAGACTGGGATAAGGGTGTGCCTTATGTACTGTTCGCTGCAAGGGAGGCCACTCAGGAATCCCTGGGGTTTAGCCCATTCGAACTTGTGTATGGACACTCAGTCAGAGGTCCGTTGAAACTTCTACATGAAACTTGGCTAACGGACAGTGAACCGATTGGACTTTTGTCATATGTAGATAAATTTAAAAATAGGCTTTATCATGCTTTTAACCATGTGAAGATTCATTTTCCACAGATGCAGGAGCGTATGAGACAGAACTATGACCGTAAAGCTACAGCTAGAACTTTTGCACCAGGTGACAAAGTTCTTGTGTTTCTACCTTTGCAAAATCAGCCTTTAAGTGCAAAGTTTAGTGGACCCTATGAGATAGAGTCAAAGCTTGGCGAGGTCAATTATTTGATAAAGACTCCTGACCGGAGACAAAAGCAGAGGGTATGCCATATTAATTTGCTTAAGCCCTATGTTTCCAGGGAAAAGAGTAAACCACGGGAGGTCCCCATGATTTCATTAGCTAGGGTCCCGACGGATTTATCTAGGATAGAATATAAGTTTGCAGAAAGTAAACTTAATAATACAGATGCCCTTAAGAGTTTAGATACAAGTCTAGAACATCTTCCGGTAGAAGATAAGGAGAAGATTATTGAGCTGGTACATGAATATAAGTCACTGTTTACAGATGTTCCCAGGAGGACACATCTAATAGAACACGATGTAGTATTAACTGAGGGTGCCAGGCCAATTAAACAGCATCCATATAGAGTTAACCCCATCAGACTTGAACATATTAGAGCAGAGGTGAAGTATATGTTAGAAAATGACATAGTGGAAGAATGTGATAGCGAATGGTCTTCACCCTGTGTGTTGGTACCAAAAGCCGACAACACATTGCGGTTTTGTACAGACTTTAGGAAATTAAATAATTTGACAAAGACTGACTCGTATCCCATTCCTCGTATTGGTGACCTCATTGATAAGATAGGTGATGCGACGTATGTGACAAAAATTGATCTTCTCTCCGCGTACTTTCAGATTCCTTTGACGCCACGGGCACAGGAAGTATCCGCGTTTGTGACACCTGACGGACTTTACAGGTATAAGGTCATGCCATTCGGACTCCGTAATGCCCCTGCGACGTTTCAAAGGCTTATAAACACCCTCACTCGCGGTATCTTCCAGTGTAATGCCTACCTCGACGACATAGTGGTGTATAGTACAGATTTCAAGACACATGTCAGTCAACTACGACACTTGTTTGAACGACTGAATAACGCCAATTTGACAATAAACCTGGCTAAGAGTCAGTTTGGACATGCCACTATCGAGTATCTTGGACATGTAGTGGGTGGTGGAAAGGTTAAACCAGTAAATGCTAAAATAGAAGCTATTCAGAATGTCCCAGTGCCACAGACAAGGAAACAACTCCGTAGTTACCTTGGAATGGCCGGGTATTATCGTAAGTTTTGCCAGGACTTTTCTACGGTAGCTTGCCCCTTAACTGACCTACTAAAGAAGAACAATCGCTTTGTTTGGTCTGACAAGTGCCAAAAGGCGTTTGATGAGTTGAAGTTAAGATTATCCAGGGCACCTATTTTGGTGACCCCGCGTTTTGATAGACCCTTTAAAATTGCAGTAGACGCGTGCGATACTGGGATGGGAGCGGTGCTGACTCAGCAGGATGACCACGGAGAGGAGCACCCGGTGTGCTACCACTCACAGAAATTCAATATCCATGAACGTAATTATAATACAAGTGAGAAGGAACTTTTAGGGTTGATCCTAGCGTTAAAACAGTTTGATTTCTATGTAAACAGCTCTGGGTACCCGATAGAAATACTGACCGACCACAACCCTCTGACTTTTCTCTCCAGGGTCAAGCAAAACCAGAGGCTTGTTAGATGGAGCTTATTCCTCCAAGCCTATGACTTAAACATAAAACACTTGAGGGGTAGGGACAACGTCACAGCTGATACTCTATCTCGGGTGCTACATGATTGACTGAATAACCCCATACTTCTTTTTCAGATCATCTCATTTATTCATTAAGAATGTGTCATGATAACCTATCATTCGTTTGAATTTTGATTATGGAATACCTATAGAATACTTGTATCATGCAGAAGTCAAGTCTTTTGAAAGTATTAATAATTTTTATAATCATGTATAATATTGATGTTCTGATATATTTTAAATTCATTTGATTCAATTCATTTTATTATGGAAAAGAAATTCCATTTAAATTTTGATGCACTATGCAATAAATATATATGCATGTATCTACTTGATATGGATGGATGAAAGTTATTGGTCATTGCATGCAATTAAGTGGGAAACTTTAAGCTAATTGATTTATTATCTTGTTTTTTATTTTAGTTAATGAATGGAACTAAATAATAATATGTACAATTTTTATCTTAGAAAGAGATGTAATCTTAATTGGTATAAATTAATAGATAATATTGGAAAACTATTGCTAAATTGTTATATCATGGTAATAGAATGGGAAAAACTAGTGGATATTCACTATGTTGTATATAGGTTGTTATATATTCCATATATCCGGGAATGGAGGGAAACAAAGGTACCTAAAGGTGGGCACTCATTCAACCCTGAACAATCTTTTATATTAAACTTTCAAATTTGCCAAAAACGCATAATAGTGGATTACATTTTAATATTGAGATTACTGTAGTAATCGTAACTAGAGCGTATTTTCTCCTCATATTTGAGAAAAGGGGAAGTATCATCATCTTAGGTATGCACCCTGTTAATGTCAAGTTGACACTGTAATTTAAAGGGGAAGTAACCTATAGTTTGATTCGAGTTATGTATTACTTATCTTTTGGTTTGTATATTAGGAGTAAACTGTTGAAAATTGACAGAGTTTGAGCAATGTTATATTTGTTTAAATAGATTAAGACTTTTTGCAAATTTTGGTGGAAATCCACACAACTGTACATAGTTAAAATAAGAATGACTAGAATATTTTTTAATTATTTGTACTTGTTGAGACATTAGTTAATATTAATACTAACGGGGAAATATTTGTCCATCACGTTATAATCACAATTACCATTGGGTAGTGACACTTTTTATAATTTAGTTGTGCCAGTGAGCCATGTTTGCTTAAATTGTCTTATAATCTTCCATTGATTGTTGGTTGTTAAAACGATAGTGTTAAGTACGAAAAATGTACCATGTTGAGTATTACTTGGGTAATTATGGTACATTATTTCTTTCATTGGGTGGGGGCGTGTCATGTATATTGTTTTTCCAAGAATTGGAACACGCAATGTTTATTCTCCTCTCTCTCTCTTTTCTTACTACACACAATATTAGGACGTTTAGTAGGAAAACGAAAGGTTCTAGGTAATGCTGGGATTCTGTGTTGATCTCAAATTCTCAGAGTCTGGGAACGACTCATTATTTAATAGGGGAAGTTCCTATCGTTTTTGTTATGAGTTTTGTAATGATACCATGATTTTCACCCCTACTGGTAATGGGTCTATCCCTTGCACCACTCGGATAGTATTTAATGATTTGTTTTGTCTGAAAGACAGAGAGAGTTTCAAAAGATGTTCCTTTGAACGTTTGTGTTTGCACTATTTGATTCTAACTGTACATAATAGATATATTGTATATATTGAACATACCACCTGAAATAAACTATCAACAACAGTTACACTGAAGCTTCTTTGTCAAGTTACTATCCTATTGTGTTGTATACATTACTATAAGATTTATCTACTACCATAATTTACAAGAGAGGAAATGTTGGAATACAAATACTGAATTTGCGCCCAGGACTATAAGAAGAGTTCGTGTAATACTGAAACATAAATACTAATAATTAAAGTCTCCCCTAGGACTAACGAGAATTATCAGCAAGATCTACACAGCTCTGGCCACAAGGGGATTGTGGACGTAACACAATCTATATAAACATGTATTTCAGTGATATTTCTTTTTCGAGTACATTACAAGCGTTGCAAATAACAATTAAAATATACAAATAATGTTTAATAACAAATAATTGTAAACGTTTAATGAGTACACTCATACAGAAATCAAGAACTAAAAGTTTAGTCGGCATTGATTGAATAGCTTGGAAAAACAGTGTAATTCTTTATCTGATATGTTAAAATCAATCATTGTTCAAGTAGTTTTACACAATTATTAACAGAAAAAAACGAAGGTAACTTATCATTAAATTTAATTATTTTCCTTTCCTCCATTATTTTCACAATTCGATGTTATGTCCCTATTTTATGCTTTTCAAAATTTACTTCCCTTTATTGCAAAATATTCTGTTATATACTCATCTCTTTTTAATATAACATTATTAAATTACTTTGTAAAAAATATTTTTAAAAAATATTAAATGCTTGACAATACATTTATTTAAAAAAAACATTGTTTAAATTAAAAGAAAAAGATGTAGTTTTTTTGGCACAATAGAGGCAGAACATTAAAAACACAATTGATATAAATATTTAAAATCTATATATCTTACCTAAACCAGTTAAACCTTTGTAATCACCATAAGAGATTGCAACATATTCTGTAATATTTAAAAGTAATAGATTTTTGTCAATGTAAAAGTCCATTTCGTTACTAATTCGTATAAACTGAATTAAATATAAAATGGATTTTTTGTTATTGTTTAAAGAGGTTAATATACTTATTAAAATAAGGGGAAAAAATGAGAAAAAGGCTATACCTATAGACTAATAGATGCTATAGACTATAATTTGATTTATTAATTTTTATTTAATATATAAGAATGTTATTGTTACATGATCAAACAGAATAGAAAGGTCACGAACTAGGAGCTGGGACTATTTGTCTTGTATAGCCTGAGGTTCTGCGTATGGGTATTGGACACGGTGCATGACATAGTCCATGACAGCTTAAAAATTGTATTTGACCAGGTCACCCCGTTGCTTAAGTTGGTTCAATTTATCTTTTTTGGGTATGTCCTTTTTCCCACGGGTTAGTATTGGATTGTCTTGAGCCTGAAATAATTTTCAGAGAAGTATATGTGCCTGGGTATTGTGCTGGTCACACAATCTCCTAGCATGCGTCTTCACACATGAATCAGATTTTACGTTTGAATAATCAACCTTGATTAACAAACTAATGCCTGTGACTCGCATTCCTACGAAGTATATACTCAAGCTAATTAGGAACTAAACTTACTACACAGTTAAAACATTTTCTGGGTCTATGAATCTTCTTTAAGCTATTCCTCATGAATGCTGCCAATTTAAAAAAAAAAAACAACAACAACCAAAAACAAAGAATATAGCAACAGATAAAATTTAAAAAAAAGGTAGAATTTAGTCAATCATATTTCATGAATATAGAGGCGAACTGTCGCAGAACATCAATTTGTAGAGATCAAAAACATTATCTAATGTTTACACCTTTTAACCAACTATTGAAACCACCAGACTCATTGCAATTAGGCACGAATAACCGTAGGTATGTATTACTTCAGTTCTAAAGCAGAATATATGTTCATTTGGTCCAACGATTTAGGAATGCAAATTCTCAATCAGCAAAAGTAGCCAATACATTAACATTTGCAAAGTAAAAATATATAAGCTTATTTCAATGTAAAAATTGTGCGTGCAGAGTGCAAAGCCTCGAATTTTATTTGAAGAGGCTATTTTTTTAAGTCATATTATTTCAACTAAAAGCATTCTTAAGTTAGTATACATTTTCAGCGTGCTTATTATTTATTTATTGTTAGTATTTAAAATTTATTTTATGTATTTGTACAAACTCAAGTATCCAACCAATAAATCTGTCAAATATAAATGTTTTTCCTAATGAAGATAGCAGGCGTACCAAACTTTGCAAAAATGGACATTACCTCGTTGCAGCAATTACGCATGTTTCTGTGTGATCTTCAAAACAGGTAGGCAAAGTAACTGCTATACCAAAAGCTTTGTTTGCATTCCAGGCCAATTTTTCACGTGATCGGCGAGGCCTTGATAGCATTCTGCTCGTAATATTGTTTATTTAATCGGATATCGTTTACTTTGTATGCTTCTTTTTGAAGATATGAATCCATCATTTACTGGGTTAAATTATCAGCACTCATAGTTGGGTTAAAATTATCGCGAATAGCATTGAACTTTAGCATGCTAAGTTTTGTCCGCACACGATTAAGCAATGCCCCTATGTACGCTTTGCACTCACAATTCGGTAGCCATCAAGGCTCATGCTATGGGATCAGGATTGCATAAGACATTGGATCCAAGTTCGGGCTCAAGATGTTGATAATATTTTGCTTAGGATTGGTGGTGTTTCTCGGATGGATGCGGATGTCACGCTGAACTTGAGGTTCATTGACAAATACCATAGCTACTTCGTTCGACGTCGGTGCGCTGAAGCAGCATAGATGCGAGTGACAATCTCGTCGAAATACCATATTTACCAAAGAAATTTGATCTCCCCTCTGTGTTGCTTGTTGTGCTGCTTGTGTTTCTACTTCTGTCATCATCTGATAATGTATTGCAATTCTATTGTGTTGTCGAAAAAAACGATCGATATGATACATAAAACGTGAGAGGCACTGTTAATGTTCATGTCGAATATTAGTGTCTAGAGTGCTGTCCAGTACATAGAGTTGGGCATATTGTGCGTCTGTGGCGTTGCTGGCTGAAGATGCGAACGTCTTGTGGTTCGTCTGACCATGTATCTTGAAATCGTATGGACCGCTTCCTTGCCGTCGATGATTTTAGCACCCATTGATGCGAATGTCACTGCGTATTTGTACGATCTTTTATTATTGCGAAAATGTGTACTGTCTGGATCAGTTGTGTCAAACAGAATTATGCGAAGAAACTCTGGATAAGCAAGCTTGCCATCATTTACAACATTGGGCTTGGGCATTTTAACATTTTCTTTTACGGCAATTTCTGGTGAATTTTTGTCAGCCTTAAAGTTTCTTGATTGACAAAATTGGCAGATTTCCGCCATTGGACAGCAATTAATTGTGTGCGACAACGTAATTCTCCTTGTAATAAATAGCCTCTTCTTGAATCTGATGTTTTTGTCGCACGTGCAGTTTTTATTGGGGTTTTTTTTCAGCATAACGCCTAGCCGCCTTTACGTTGAACCAGCGAATGTTATGTACATATCAGGAGCTTGGTAGACTCAGGGACACCTTCTAGTCCCTGGAAAAAATTATAGCCGCTACCCTGATTCGAACCCAGAACCTTCGGTTTTACAGTCAAACGCACTGCCGCTCGGCCACATACGTAAATAGATCTAAATACGAGTGCTTCCTTTTCAGAGATAATTAGAATTAAAGTCAATTTATTGTCCCTTTCTCTGATTCTATTATTCCGGTTCCTTTTGCTTTCCACTTTTTGCTAGCTTCTGACTTTGTCGACGCCTTCCGGTTTCATTGATGATTCTGGCTTCGTTGATCACTGTGTGTATTTACTGGTGTTGCCAACGAATGTCTATAGAAAGACTACTGCTGTTTCTTAGCAGTTTTCCGAGTAGTCAGAAATCGTTATTTTGCCGGTCCCTCAACTGTGAGCCATTTCTAATTTTCGTCCGAGCGTTCACGAGTTGTTTGCACTGACCAATGTGTAATGCAAATGAGTACAATAACGGACAAGATCTCCAATTGTATTTGACTAGGAGGGTGCACGATTTACCGCGTGTAAGTTTTCCGCATTTTGGCACACTCCATACGGACACTCTATGCCCTCCAAACATATAATATATAAACATTGTTTAAATGTAATTTTAAAAAAAAAGATACGATATCATTATTAATGGAAAAAATGAAGCCTAGAACTTCTCAAATAGACAAAAAAAAGATATTTTTGTCTTTTTGTCAATCAGGCTGCAGACATTTTCAAACCAGTGTAAATAATTATAGCATACCTTCTCTGCTTAACACATCATCAGTTCCGAACGCAAAACGCCAACTTCTAGTTTTATGAGACCAAAACGCACCAATACCTGCATAATAATATATATGGAGCGTGTTCAAAATTATGTTAATGAACGTTCAATAATCATTGTTGAACAAATGTAAAAAAAAATTTCACATGTATTTAGTTAGCAAATGCATTACCGTAGGCAAACATTTTAATAACAATAATAATAATGGTTATTTATAAAGGGCTTCTTTTCATGCTATTAAATTTCGCATGATCATTACGCTCTTGGATTAAATTGCCGTGGCAGATGTATTGGTATGCAAGCTAGTTCCCCGGCGTGGTCTGGGGAAAATTAAATAGGCCTGTATAAGCTACAGATAAACATTTCATAAACTACAATGAACAAGAGATATTGGCTAGATGTAAAAAAAATGTCAAATATAATTATTATTTACTGGAAACATTTAGGAAAGTAATTTAAAAAAAATATTATAATCGGGTTAAAAATAGGGAAGTCTTTTTTATTCAACCAGAAACTAAATTGCCCGGCGTTGCTCGGGGGGGGGGGTACATATAGTTATTATATATTTGCTGAAAACATTTAAGAAAGTAATTGAATAAATATTGTAAAAAGGGCTATAAAAAAAGGATGTCTTTTTATTCAACAAAAAGTTAGGACTATCCCTGTGGATGAGAATGAAACACTTGTCTTCCGCATGCATCTAAATTATAATTATTATATACATTTTATTTACTGAAAACATTTTAGAAAAGTTTTAAGTCCTAAATCCTTAAGGTAAAGCCACACTATATTCAAGAATCACGTGTTTTCTGTAATCCTGATTCAGCGAATCACTAGAATTTGTTTCAGAGTGAATAAGAAATACGCTGTTTCACAATCAGCCAAGCCACACGTAAAACACGATTGACAGAAAAACAAAGACGCGCAATTTTATTTTCAAAAGAATCAAGAAAGAGTTAAGAGTGACTGTTCTTGACGCCCTATTTTATGGTCACGACTAATGAATTCTAGCAGTGACGACGAAGTAAATTTGTTATGTCCCACTGCGTCTGTTCTACTTAAAGCAAAAAGAAATCGAAAGCGAAAATGGTGGGTTAAACCTTGGATCAAAAGAAGAAAGATTTATGGAGGCACACAGCCGCTAGCCCAAGAGAAAGGTCTTTAAGCTCTTTTTAAAATACTCTTTTGTCTCAATTTCTCTCAGTGTCAAAGGCAAGCTATTTCGCATAGAAGGCACCACAGATTCAAATTAGCGCACTCCAAGTTATGTTAATACTAGTGGTTATGCCAGTCAAAATGACGGAAAAACGAATGACTACAATGTATGGTGTTTTTTTTTTAAGAGAGAAAGAAAAAAAGTCAATATTACATTAAAAATTGGAGTGAGAACGTTTCTTTCGGTATTTAGTTTTTTTGTTATTTTTTATTGTTTCTGGTCGCCCTGACCCTGGCGTATACATAAGAATTGTTGCTATCAAGCTTCTGGTATTTAAAAGTAATCATTTATAACGTGTCCATTATAATTCGTATCTTGTCTTACAATTAGCGAACAGTTGTGTTGATTTACCGTGTTATTAATAATATTAAATTAACAATAATATACTATCAATAAGAAAAAACAAACAAATACAAATTCCAAAACAATACAAAATTAAATAAAAACATGTAGATAATAATATTTCAATACAATAAAAACTAAAGGGAGAAGGATTTGTTTCGGTATTTATTTTTTGTTGTATCAATATTATTATATGCTTATAGTATCAATAAAACAGTATTGATAATATTTCTTTCGGTATTTAGTTTTTGTTATTTTATATTGTGTCCGGTCGCCCTGACCCTAGCATGTGCATAAAAATTGTTACTGTTAAGCTTCTGGTGTTTAAAAGTAAACATTTTAATTCGTATCATTTAATTTATAAAGTGTATAAAGTCGCCTATTAAAGGATGTTCTCAATAGCGACGTGAATCCATTAAAAAATTAAAACATTTGGTTACTTTTACTTAAAAGGATAATGCAAACGTCTATAATGAAAAAAGAAATTATTTGATACGTCATTACGCTAGTATTTTTTATTATTATTTTTAAAGAACACCATTAGAACTCTTCAAGCCGAATTGCGGTGCGTAACTTTTAAAAAAGGTATCGCGACATTAAAAAAAACATCAGCCGAATGGGGAAAACTCGATAAGACCCTCGCGTTCAACATAGTAAATGAACGGAAATGGCCATTTGTTAAGTACGGTTATATTTATTTGCATAGTTGGATCTAACACTTTTTATTTTTTAAATCATCACAATGAGTATTATAAGTGATAAAATAAAATTATATTGTGGAGAACGGTTTCAATTTATAAATGTAACTTTTGGCCCGATTAGTCATACGGCTTAGGAGCCTATAGCGAAATAACATATAAATATATAAACATATAAACAAACTCACGGTAATTATATATTGATGATTGACGATGATGACAATAGCAATATTACGCTGTCAATAATTATAAAACAAAACAGACGTACATATTATATTTTATAAAGACAGAAGCGCACAAAGAAAATAGTATAATACTCGTTTTTATGCCCGTCAAATTGATGGAGAAACGAATGACTACAACTTTATTTTTTTATTAATTTCTTTTTCTACTTTATTATTTTGCTTTATAACCCTACTATATGCTTGCTTGTAAAAGTGTAATTACTGGTAAATTAAATTTTACTGGAACTAAGGACGACGATAAATATAGAAATGTCGGTCATTTTTATTTGGTCACCCATAAAGTGCTGGTGATCTTATCTTATACATTACAGACGCTCCTTCTATAAAGAAGATTATTGCGACCTACGCTCATCCGTGGTCCGAGTCTAGTCTTGCATTTTTATTAATGTTTTAAATGATGTTAAGTTGTTATTGGGTTGTATTTCTCAATTAGAGTTTAATGCCTTGTGTATTATTACTACTTTACTCTTTGCCCTTCTGTCCTCTAGTGTTTCTAGGTTTAGTGATTTGACTAATGGTGTTACTCTTGTTAATTGGGAATATGCACTAGTTATGAACCTTGCAGCTCTTTTTTGGATTTGTTCTAATTTTTTAATGTTTTCTTTAGTTGATGGGTCCAATACAGGTGCTGCATTCTAGTATATGTCTTACTAATGTGAGATAGCATTTTAGTTTTATATTCTTATTACATGTGTAAAAGTTCCTTCTTATGAATCGTAATGTATTGTTTGATTTTTTAATTATTTCATCAACATGATAATTCCAAGATAAGTAAACATTTATTTTCACTCCTAGATACTTAGCATTGTTAGTTTGAGTTAGTTCTTTACCATGAATGAAGCTAATATTTGTTTCTTTTTCTTGGATACCCTTATTAGTTGGCATTTTTCTGGGTGAAAAGACATACTCCAGTTTGATTCCCATTTCTGTAGTTCATCTTGGTCTTTTTGTAGAAGTTCACTATCTTTTCCTGTCTTTATTATTCTATAAATTATGCAATCATCTGATAATTGATAGTGTAATTTTTTTTACTCAAACTATAGGTCACTAAGTTACTCGAAATCGTTCCTCGTTTACCTAGAATTATCAGATCTATATTTTTACAGCTAAAAAAGATTTTCTCAAAATTGGACGCCTTTTTATAAGTCTAATATATTTGCAATTAGTGCATAGAAAATCAGTTTACGGCAATCAAATGCTTTTAAAAAATTAATATTAGAGCTTTGTAGACATTACAAAAAAAAACATTTAGTCAACATTACACTCGTTATACTGACCAAAATAAAAAGAGAAAACAAAAATACATATGCTACTAAATTTACAAATTTTGTCTTATTATAATTTTTTTTATTGAGTTTATCATTAGTTCCAAAACATTTGGTGCCAAATTGGCGTCACCAAAGTAGCCCTTATACCAAAACGGTTGTTCTAAATTGATCAACTAATCACGATCATATTATTATGTTTTTTTTAACATTAACACAGCCTATTTTGACATAAAAAAAAACACTCAGTGATTCACAATTACACCCGTATTACCCAATAGGAAACTTATAAAAGAGAAAAAAAGACATAGAGTATTAGAGTATTAGTCATTACAAAAATCATAAAATTGTTATTGTACATTCAACTATATACACACACGGAAGAGCAAATCGCTAAGAGAAAAATTATTACTGATTTTTACTATTTTGGTTACATCTGATAAAATATTTTTTTTTAAGATAGCTTAAGAACACAAAAGAACAAAACATTAAAATACTAATATTACAAATTTAACTTTGCATTATATATATGAGACTTAGATCTAATTTTAGTCTGTAGAATATGTAATATAATAATAATATAATTTCTTTCTACATTCACTAACAATACACTTAATATAACATTTAAAATGATAATTAAATTGTATTTATATGAAGCAAGCTGTGAATCTATTTAAATAATATATTGTGCCAAGCCTGTTTCTATAACCAAGGTAATTGTACACAGCCATCATATCCCTGGATAGATAAGCCGTTGATTGGCGGACATAGAGTGTCCCATGGGAGATAGCCACGTTCCACAACAAACATAATCCGATGGGAGCACAGGCAATTGTGCACCCTGTGGGCCACATTTATTTGCTCATCACATTACGTTTCTAATGAAATATTTGAGTATACTTAATGAATGGTGTAAAGAAACATTCTTATCTAATGACCTTTGGTTTGAATTTTAGAGGAATCCGAAACAATTCTAACAGGTTTCCTAATGATTTAAAGTGTTTATTTGTATGTTTTGTGGTCTAGATCTCAAATGTAATTAATCTTCTTGTTATTTCAACTGTTGTAAACGATCTTCTATTAAATATTAATCAAAGATAATCTGAAATAAAAGGTAAATGTAAAAAAAAAATGTTATTAATTGAGATAAATATCTTACCTTACACAGCGTTTATACTTTTCTCTTATTATATTTAAAAAAGTAAGTTAAACATTATATAATAAAGCTCTCTCTACATTTTACAAATGCGTAAGGAAAACTAGCTACTTTGATTGCTTGTTAAAATGTTGAAAATGTGTCTTAATAAAAGTACTCTTAATATTATTCCTTATTTACCTTTGTCGTCTAATTTACGTTCGTTTTTTAAGGTCCTTTCAATGCAGATTTTGAAATCTAGAATGATTATTTATGCATTGTAATAATTTAGCAATCAATCAAGAAATTTTCTTTACAGCAATAAAAAAAGGTTGATTCAAATCAAGGACTTTATAATAATGATTAAAAGACAAAAAGAAATAAAAATGCAATACAAACTTTATGATTAAAATTATTACTAAAGTAAATTAATGATAACCTCTGGGTTATTTCTATACAAATAAAAAAACAAAATATTTTTTGGCATGAACACCTGTATCAAAACATTAAATTTCCTTTTTTTTAATATAAACTTATTGTGTATAGCACACTGACCTCTAAGTGCAACAGCTCTAACAATTTCCTTCTCTTTTTTTCTTAAAGTTTCATTAGCAGTACCTATTGATTATAAAAAACAAAGCTCATTAGAAATTATATGAATTATATTATGTCTCTAAAATTTCAATGCAAAGTTAAATGAAAGTTTAAAAAAATAAAAATTAAGCAGGCCCTTTACTATAGTCCTATACTTGATTCTGATTATATTTATGCATGACATATATTATACAATAAATTGAAAAACAAACCGATTTCTTCTTTTAGTTTTTCAATTTTATCTTCCAAAGATTTGACAGCTTGATCTGATAATGGAAAGAATACAATATAAAATAGCCTATTGAAATAGAGGACAGAAGGGCTAAGACTACTAAACTAAGAGTAAGAGTAGGCTAAAGTCACTAAAGTTAAAGTAATTATAATAATTAAAATAATAATAATGCTTGTATAGCGCATATCCCGTTGATGACAGTTCTATGCGCTGACGACAGTTACAGAATACAGACAACGAACAACAGACGAAAAAATTTAAATATGTATAACCAAATACGCTAACGAAATAGGTGAGTCTATATACCGTAGCATTCCAAATAAAATCTAACCTCGATTCTTGTTAAGCTGAAAAAATTCTTCATCTTTTGCTTTGATTTTGTCATTTTTATCTATTATTTCATGATCTTTTTCTTTTATTTCGACATCTTTTGCTTTTATTTCATCATCTTTTGCTTTTATTTCTTCATCTTTATGTATTATTTCATCATATTTTTCTTTTATTTCGACATCCTTTGCTTTTAGTTCATCATCTTTAGCTTTTATTTCATCATCTTTTGATTTCATTTCATCGATATTTTTACCTAAAACAAGCAATGACATCATAATAAACAACGACATTAAAATATTTTGGGAACAAATCATTACACCTTATACTCTGTTCGATTATATGATGCGCAAAAAAAATATATTTCATACACCGGCTCCATATTAAATAAGAGGGTGATTCACAACCCTGACATCAAGAAACCATATTTTTTTTCGAGAATATTCTATAAAATACTTTTCAAACAGGTAGGATTTGTGTCGTAAGTCAATAACATATACGATGGTAGCTATTAGCAGTAGCCACTATGCGATTTCCGATTCAAAACATGAGTAAATTAACCCTCAAATAGAAAAACCTCCAGCAGCCTTTGCTTTGAGGAAACAGTTGATCCTGCTGAGGTTTCCAATTCATGATGGCCTACCTCAAATCTTACTGGCAGAATATAACTTTAAAAACAATTTCAAGATGCAAGCTCCTTTCTAGAGGAAGACAAATATAACTATATTTTTTCTGGGGCTCGTATGATTCACATTTACATCAAATACGTTTGGGATGATACAACCCGTACTAAAGCGTGAATGCCCTTAGCAGTTAGAGCCTAGAGTCGGAACCCTAGAAACATAAAATAATTAACACAGAATAAGCCTCTCATATCTCCACAGACGGTTTAGCATTTGAAACAACTGAAAATATTATATATGAACTTATCTGAGCAAACCTGAAAAACAAAGTGCTGTGAGCTAATTGCACCATGTGCAGAATACTGGAGTTATTTTCGAGCTATAAAGTTTATGTAATGGATATCCGCTGAAAAACTGTAAGACTTTAATACAACTATAAACACCAAAGTCGCCTAACTCTTAAAGCATTAAGCAAAGCTCACATTAATTGATACAGACAAATTGCATTCAAATGTGTTTTTGTTATCTTCTTTAAAAACGCACACAAAATAATTCGAGATCAAATTTATTTGTTTTAACTTTTAAAAAACAACAACAGCTTAAGCGTATAATATACGAGCTTTATATTTCATAATTACATGTATTCTTATAGCAATATTTGACTAATCTGTGTTGACGTTTGTACGTTTCTTAGTAAAGCGCCTTTTTTTTAAATCATGATACATACATTTAATAACTATTGTTAAAAATAATAAATATAGCAGAGGTTGAATATTTGGCTGTTGGCACGTCGAGTAAGTTAGAAATTCTACTTTGGCACGCCGCTATCAAAAGGTTGCCGACCCCTTGGCTAATGAACCTTGCGGTGTATACTTAGATGAAAATCTAACCCTCAAAGATGAAATAATAATAATAATATTAATAATAATCATTGTATGCACTGACTACAGTCACAGAGTACAGACCACGAATAAAAGACGAAAATGTATACATGAAAAATAGTAAACTGATACTAGCATAGGTCTGTCTTCAGCCGGCTCCTGAAGGTGTCGAAGCTAGAGCTCTGGCCAAGCTGTAGTTGGAGGGCATTCCAGGGGAACGGGCCCACGTATGAGAATGCTCGTTGGCCAGGAAACACTAGCTTCACACGAGAGATCTGAAGAGTTAGTGCATCAGAAGCCGAGCAGAGTGGACGGGATTGTGCGTAGAGCTCGAGACAGGATTGAACGTAATCCGGTGCAGAATCATTCAGGCACTTGTAGCAGAGAGAAGCCAGCTTGTAGGGGATCCGGTGGTTAATGGGTAGCCAGTGCGGAGATCGGATCTTCTTAAGGACCAGTCAGGTAGAAAAGTTATGGACACGTTGGAGGCCCTAAAGGGAGGAAGCCGAGAGGCCAGACAAGAGCGAATTGCAGTAATCCAAGCGGGAAAAGCGGAGAAACATGACAAGCTTAACACAAGCTTCTTTGGTAATAAAGAGACGGATGGCGGCAAATAAAAACAAATGTAAATCTGCAATGTGGAATATGCAGAGAATAAAAGTATTAAAATCATTCTAACAAAAGAGGCCGGTGAGACATTAATCATAAGTCTGGTAATCTCTCAGTTAGACTACGCGAACTGTCTGTACATAGTACTGCCAGAGTGAAAAAAACTACAAAGGGTCCGAAACATGTCTGCGAAATTGTTATGGACAATAAAGAAATCTCAACAACTTAAAAAAAAAACATTGCACTGGTTACCTCTAACACTTAAGATAAAATATTCTGACTATGCTCTATAAAATTGCATTTGTTCGCGCATAAGGGATAAGCAAAGTGTTTTTGTTCTTATGTCTATCTGAGTATAGAGGAGTCTTAAATCTTATGCATGCTAAGTTTTGGATGCAGTTACACTTCCGATCCTATTCGCTACATTGGATTAAAAAAATAGTTGCCTTCTGCTATAAATTCTGGCATACTCACTTTTAATATTGAAAACATAGTCCTCACAATAATACTTATAGCCTTTGTTTATTTGTAGTCTGCGTAAACTTGCAGTTGAAAGTGCAATGAATTTCTCAACAACCGTGAATGTTAAGTCAGTAACAAGGCGTAAATCTCTGCTTGCAATCGTAATGGTTGCCATTGTAAGCAAAACAAAATAAAACCGGAAGTTCCACAATGCACTTGAAACATACATAAAAGATAATTATTCGTTCATTTACGGAAATATAGCGGAAAAATTTACATCCAAATTGCCTATTTAAGACTCCGTCAATTTTAGAATTGAATGCTTTATGTATTATTACAACTTTACCCTTTGCCCTTCTGTCCTCTCGTGTTTCTAGGTTTAGTGATTTAACTATTGGATTTACTCATGTCAGTTGTAAATATTCGTCAGTAATGAACCTTGCAGCTCTTTTCTGAATCTGTTTTAATTTTGTATGTTCTCTTTAGTTGATCGTTCCCAAACAAAAGAGCAGTGTAGAAGATGCACTCGTTAGTCCTAGGGTAAAATTAATATTTATTATTATGTTGTTTTCATCTATACACTTTCTCTCGCTCTTTCTCTCTCTCTCACTCTACCCTGGGTACTAACTCAGAATTTGTTATCCTGCAGTTCCTTCTTTCAATAAACCAGTAGGCTACTTATATATATTATTATTCCAACTTGATATTTTTAATATATTGTGTTGTAAATTACGAGACAAATTTAATAACAGCAACTAGGTGTAGAACATTCATTCAATAAGTATATTTAATTCAGAACCAGATCAAATCTTGAATAATCTTGTATACAGAAATAAAATACACAATTTACATGCCAGGACAAAATAGGATCAACACAAGCGTCAACATAGAGACTGACCAAAAACTAAGCTTTTCAACGGCGCATAGGTCTTATATACTGTTTAAGAAAAGCAGTGAGATTAGTCCATCACTAAGGGGGTAAAATGTTGATATTTCTTTACTAGCCCATAATGAAAGATGATTTATTTAAGATAATCTCCCCTGTACGTTAATAATAAACTATTCCCAGAATTTGCACACCATTCTCAAGAACAATAGAGAGAGAGATGATCGGCCTATATGTCATTTTCTTCAGAAGACAACATAAGTCAACATATGTGGACATAAAAGGAAATGATTGAGTTCTAGCCAATCCTATAAAATAAGCGTTGGAGAGAGAAGGTGTTCTAGTACCGGGTGCTATTAATATGTGACAACATAATAATATATATACATATCGTACGTCTCGGTGCCTAGGGGGTTGTTCTATCTCTAATAGGCCTACTTCTTATTTTTCCTAAAAGAATAATTCGTCTTCCTTCAACTTCCTTCCAAATAACGAATAAAACGACTTTAGAAACAATAAAGAATACTTTTAATAATAATACTACTGAACTTCAAAGTCTATAAAATACATACAATTCTTATTAGAACACAAGTCAATAAAACAACAGTACGTCTACTCTCTCTCTAACTCAACACTAACTGACGTAACACTCTTACACACTTGCTACCGTACACACGGGTTATGACCCCACGCTTTCATTCAAGCGGACAAGGGTCATTCTCGGGTAAAAGAAAAAGAAAATTTGACCACGAGTTATAAAAGGGAGATATCCAAACAAAATCAAGGGAGTTAATTATACTTACACTTTACAATATAAATAACCAATAAAGTAATCTTATCTTATCTTATATTCTAGTATAGGTCACTAGCATTCCATCAAGCTGTCACAATCTGTTTTATTAACTGATAATTTTTAAAATATGTCTTAAACTATTTCTTACGCATCCTTTC
This sequence comes from Anisus vortex, assembly GCA_949126835.1. Lineage (NCBI taxonomy): Eukaryota > Metazoa > Mollusca > Gastropoda > Planorbidae > Anisus > Anisus vortex. The sequence goes on from OX421506.1 coordinate 30,264,804, forward strand.
AACAAACAAGCTGAACTATTGCCGAAATCATTAAACAATAGAAAAGAATGATCAAAGAAAGTTAAGGAAATTAACAAACACAATATGCAAGAAGCAAAAAGTTTCTAGCCAAGAAAACAATATTTCACGTGGCAAAAAAACAACTAGAGTATCCTCAACATGAACATTAAACAGACTAAATCCCAAACAATCATTAAGTCTTCTTCCCATCCCTGTCTCTTAAACAACAAGCTACAAAACAACTATTGATTTTAATGTGCCAGTGCCTAATTGTCATCTTCTATTGGTATAAAGCAAGGTCAAATTATAGTCTAAGAACTTTACTTGTAAAGATTTTTTACCTACCATTACTAACACCCTGTATAACAACACAGAAAAACTAAATAAATAAACAAATGTGCGTTCTGGAAAAGGAAGGAGATCTGCTTTAGAAACAACATTAATCTGTTTCTGTTATAATATAGAGTTTTGCGGCCAGTAAAATACTAAGCCGTCTTTCCGTTTCCCGAAGTAATGTTAGATACTTATTGGTTCTGTGTAGTCTCAGGGACACCCTCCAGACATGACAAACAACAAAGTATTGCAATCACCAGTTTACTAGCAAAGTAATGATTCTAAATGTCGACAGTCGAGCCTAATTACTGTATTAAAAGACTTCCTGAATACAACCTTCAATTAATAGCCCACTGTATCCTGATTTATTTCCTGCCTAAATAAGTGGATAACATATTATCGGACTGCCATGCGGTCAACCCTCGTTCGATTCTCAAGTTAGTCTATACCTTTTTTGAGAGTCCACTAAAGTCCACATAATATTTTTAACATTATAACAGCTTTCTATCTATGAAGACAAAAATCTACTCTTAAATCCCTATCTACTTCTATAACAACTATGTATCTACGCCTATTATGCTGTCCACACCCTTTTAATGTAAAACTCTTACAGATAGACACATTACAACTCACTGTCAACAAGATCTATAGTCTGTTTCAATCATAAAATACCCATAACAACCATAATAATATTGAAAACATGGTATTGGTAAAGAGTAAAATCGTTTCTAGATAGTTGAGTTGGGCAAAATGTAAAAAAAATGTCGATTCTCTCATTTAGCCAATTTCCAATCTTTGGGGCACTTTGCCCTGGTTTAGAGATGCCTGAGAATGTATTCTAAAGATTGAAGATATATTATTATTTAGTTCTTAAAGCAGTCTTGTTATTATTTCATCTGGACTGGAAGCTTTGTTTACTTTTAAATTTGTTAGTAGTTTGTTTATGCCTTTTTCTTCTATGTTTATATCTCCTATCACTTCTATTTTGCTTAAATGTATGTAGATTTCTTTGTCACCTGGAGATGAAAACGATGGTGCAAAATGTGTGTTGAGGATGTTAACTTTAGATTCATCGTCGTTATAGGTTTCATTGTTTTTGCCTTCTAGTGGAGCTATGCCTGTTGTTTCTATTTATATATAGATACGTTTATAGTGCATTTTAGTTACTGTTATTGTTGTTTGCAATTAAACAAAATATAAATGTTTAATACAACAAACCTAATTCATCTGTAAGTCTTTTAATTTCTTTCTTGAGAGTCTCACCTTTTTCCTGTTTCTTTGCTGTTAAAAAAAGACAATAGATTCCATCATTAATAAAAAAAACAATATCTAACATTTAAAAACATATTAAAATTAATTGTATTAATATTATTCAGTTATATCTATTGTAATATGTATTTTGTAATAATTCAAAAACTTACCAATTAAATCTCTTTGCTCTAAGTAATTTACCACATTTTGAGAAATTTCTTCTATCTATATTATAGAAAAGTACCCAAGTACTTTAGGTGTACACATTTAGTTTAGTAATAATTAATTAATAAATAAATTAATTAATATAAAAGAAAAATATTTTATTAAAAGGAATAGAGCTACTTATAAATAAAAAATAACTGTTATTATCCAATCAATTTTTTTTGGGTTTTAAATTATTAATGCCTACACTATTTTGACATACGTTTTTTTACCTTTTTATCTTGAATTTGTTCTTTTGTCTCATTTAGTTCTTCAGACAAATTTGACATAAAATTGCTGGCCTCGTGAAGTTCTTTCATTATTTTCTCAAATTTGTCTTCAGTTTGTTGCTTTAGTTTGGAAATTGACTTTAAACTTTTTTCTTGTTTCTTAATTTTTTGTTTCATTGTTTGCAACATTTCTGTGTGTGATGTAAAGTTTGCAGTAAGTTCTTCTAAGTGTTCTAAGATGTGTTTGTTGTCCTTGTCATCTGTTTGGTTACAAAAAATGTGGCAACTTATTAACAGTGTTTATCAGTTTTAAAAACTCATAACGTAAACATTGAAATAACTATTGAAAATGTTTGAATACCAAATTCAAAATTCAAATTATATTTTATTCAGTCAATGCGTTTTACATCGAAAATATGTGATGTTGAATGTGACATCTACAAAAAAGAAAATTACATTACAATAATAGTAAGACACAACAATGAAAATTAATGAAAAAAAAAAACTATTATATCAATGTACATTATGATAATATACAGAATATAAGGAAAATTATTACAATTATGATCTTATAAGACGCTTCTGTCTTGTATTATTGAACAGTTTAACTGCTTGCGGATAACAGCTGTTAACAAATCTGCTGCTACCTCTAAATGCTCGAAGGCGACGGCCATGTGGAAGAAATTCAAAATAGTGTCTCGAGGGGTGGGATTTATCCTTCATAAAGTTAGTCATTTTACCTGTTAAGCGCTCTTGGTATAATGTTTCTAACGACTTAAGGTTAGTGCCAATAATTTTTTCTGCATTTTCGACAACTGATTCTAGCTTGTGTAAATTAACTACAGGTAGCCTGTCGAACCAAACTTCAATAGATCTTGTCAGTATGCTTTCAATAATAGCCCTATAGAAATTAGTCATTATCACTTTATTGACCCCACAGGACTTCAGCTTTCTAAGAAAATACATTCTCTGCCTTGCTTTCTTAAGGATATCAGTGCAGTTAATATCCCATGTTAGTTCATTGGATAAGACAGTGCCAAGAAACTTAAAATCATGAACTCGTTCTACATTTGATCCCTGTATAACCAAGGGTGGGGGTGGGGGTTCGTTTCTCCTAAAATCTATGATCATTTCTTTTGTCTTCGATACATTAAGGTGTAAGTTGTTCTGGCTACACCAGCTCACGATAGTGTCTATTTGGCTACGATATGCGTGCTCATCTGCGTTTTTGATTAGGCCAGTAACCGTCGTATCATCGGCATATTTTATAACCAGACAGCCAGGCTGTTCTGCTTTACAGTCATAAGTGAAAATATAATATAGTTTAGGTGATAATGGACAACCTTGGGGGGTCCCAGTATTTAACGTTATACTGGTTGACACATTGTTACTAATTTTAACCTCCTGTGGGCGTTCTAATAAGAAGTCTAAAATCCAATTACATATGTTAACAGGAAAAGAGAGTTGGTAGTTAAGTTTGTTGTACAATTGTTGTGGTATAATGGTATTAAAAGCTGAGCTATAGTCTATAAATAATATTCTTGCATATGACTTGCTTAACTCTAAGTGGTTTAATACCTCATGCACATTTATTGCAATAGCGTCATCTACTGATCTATTAGACCTGTACGCGAATTGAAAATCATCGAAGTCTAATGGTAGTAAAGTATTTAAAAATTTCAAAACAATTGATTCAAAACATTTCATAGCCACAGATGTTAAGGCTACTGGTCTTTAATCATTTAATGTTTGTGGGGACTGCTTTTTAGGCACAGGCACAATGGTAGACTTTTTAAGGCATGTAGGGACCGAGCAGGTTTCTAGCGACCTATTAAAAATAACAGTGAATACAGGTGCCAGCTCTGCACTACACACTTTTAGTAGTTTTGTTGTTAACTTGTCTGGTCCAGCGGCTTTGTTAACTTTCAGTTTACTAAACGAGCGCCTTACGTCATGCTCGTCTACGACGAATGGTGGCGAGTCATTGGATGGCAATGGGACAGGGCTAGTTTTGTTGTCTTTATCAAACCTTGCGTAGAATACGTTTAACCTGTCAGGCAGGGTGGGGTCATCACACTCGGTGGTCTTAGGTGTGCCCTTGTATTGTGTTATGGTGTTCATATTGGCCCACATTTGCTTACTTTGCCCTGAGGAGAAAAGATCTTCAATTTTGTCTTTATATTTATTTTTTGCTTCTTTAATTGCTTTTTTCAACTTCGCCTTTGTTTGACGAAACAGTGTTGGTTCTTCTTTTCTGTAGGCTTTGTCCTTCTCACTTATTAATCTTTTAATGTCTATGTCAACCCATGCTTTTGAATTCGGGTAAAAAGTAACTGTTTTTTTCGGCACACACACATCTTCGCAAAATTTTATGTATTCAGAAACCGTGTCTGTGTACTCATGAATTGTTGTGTGTTCATCACGGAAAATGTCCCATTCGGTGGTTTCAAAACAGTCTTGCAACTGTTCTGTCGCCATAACTGTCCATTGTTTTATTATTTTCTTTACAGGTTCAATAGATTTTGATTTTTGTTGGTACATTGGTATCAACAAAACCACAGAATGGTCACTATTACCAAGGCCAGGCCGTTCAACAGACTTGTACGAGTGTTTGATCTTGCAATAACAGTGGTAAAGTGTGTTATCGCGCCGTGTTGGGCAGGTAATAAGCTGGTTGAAATCTGGGAGCACAGACCTTAGATTTGCCTGGTTGAAATCGCCGCTAATAATAGAGACCGAATCTGGGTCATCATTCTCTTGTTTAGCTATAATGCCTCGTAGCTCATTAAGGCTTTCTTTACTGTCAGCTTTGGGGTGAATTTATACGGCTGTCAAAGTTATGGAAGAGAACTCCCTAGGTAGATAAAAAGGTCTACATTTTAGCGATAAATGTTCTAAATTCTGAGAACAACCTTTTGATAACACTTTAACGTTGGTGCACCAGTTATTATTTATCATGAAACACACACCCCCTCCATCTTTCTTTCCTGTGGCTTTTTTGTCTCTATCACATCTATGAATAGAGAAATTGGGGGGTTTAACTAAATCATCAGGGTGTTTATCTAACCAGGTTTATGCACGTATTCGGGGGTTTAACTAAATCATCAGGGTGTTTATCTAACCAGGTTTCTGTGAAACAGAATATCTGGCTGTTCCTGAAGTCTTGGTGGTTTGCTATTTTTGAAAACAGCTCATCGGTTTTGTTGTACAGTCTGTTCACATTTGAAAGCATAATTGTAGGTAGTGGCAGGTAGCCATTCTTAAACTGATTTCTCGATTTTACTAGTAATCCACTTCGCCTACCTCTTCTACGCTTCGCTTTGTTTTGGTGATTACGGTAATTGTCGTTGTTTTGTTCCGTTGATAATCCAACAAATAATGAATTGTTCACATGTCCTAAATGCTTAGAATGCGTAGGGTTTAACAGTAGCAAGTCCTCTCTTGAATATGTAAACACACAATGTACGAAATTAACAAACACAAGTAAAAATAACACAAGTAGTAGAGTCACAATCAACACGTCGCCATTGCTCGGCGCCATCTTGGTAGATTATGTTTCTGATTATACTCTTCAATGAAATAAAAAAAAATATAATAAAATAGCAATATTATATTTTGCTTGAGATTTGTTTTACCTGCATCTCTGGTACTTCTCATGTCTACAGATACAAAATTCGTTGCTTGGTTAAGCTCTTCTTCTGTTAGTGCTGTCTCAGAACACCTTTCATGTCCATAACCTATAGAAAAAAATGTTTTTTAGAGCAACATATTCATGATATTATTGACAAACATTTGTCCATAATAAACCTGATTTAATACATAAATAGTGTATAAAATATTGTTAAAAGATTGTAAAGTTTGTAAAAACAGTGTAGAGTTTTAAAAATAAATGTAAGTAGATATGAATGTTAAGAAAAATGCAACATAAGAATTTGCTGTCACTCAAATTTGTTATATAAAGTATGTACAGCAAAATAAAGATACAGGGGATAACTAGAATCACTGACTTATAAAAATTATTTGTTCTTATTATTTCTTTTAGAGCTAGCAATCAAAGAAAAAAAGAAAAATGAAGACTTATAGAAGCAGTATACAATTTTGAATTGTAGTAATTATTTCTGGGCATCAAGGTATCTTACTTGCTATAGAAAAGCATTGCCTTAGGAACTTAGCAATTTCACTATCTAGTAGTTCTTTCATTTCTTGGTAGGTTTTGATTCCTATGCTGTTAATCCATTCATGTCCTTGTTGTAACAGCTAAAAGTAATAATTCCAAAAGTAGGAATGGAAAAATTTTCAGCTTTAATAAAAACCCATAAAACATAAAATCATGTTTGAATAATTGAAATATATGTATGAAAAATAAAAAGGTAACTTGTCCAGTGAAAGAAAACTTAGTAACATTATGCATGAAACCCTTGCATTTTAAAAGTAATTTATCAAGTTTCGTTCAATAAAAACTAAGTTACATAAAAGAATAAAATTTAAAAAGTAGGAAATAAGATTTAAAGGAAAACAATATAATTTTTACTTTAAAAATCCTATAGACCAAAGATTATGGACTAAAATGTCTCTATTTAAAAAATAACACTTACTGTGTTAATGTCATGTAGAAGTTTTTGCAATGGCTCCTTTATCTCTTCTATAATTTCTTTTTTTAGAACGATATATTTCAACTCCTTGATATTTCTCATCTATAAAACATAAACATTACATATATAAGATGTTTTACTTCGATTTTTAAAGACTTTACAAAATTTATTTTATTTTGATTACTGTGTCTAATTGTGTATTGATCACTCGTTTTTTTTACTAAATTTTATTTTAAAAAAATGTGGTTTTACCAATCGACACTAAAAATGGGTAAAATGTTCATAACAAAATACTCATTAAAAATGAAATTATAAATTATTAGCCTCTAGTCGGCAAATGTTCGCAATAAATGCACAATTTGAAAACCCGCACGGGGTTTTGCCACGTATTTATACAGATACAGATAGATACAGACATTAGTAAATTTGATTAAGACTTAATTAGCTAGAAAAAAAATGTGTGCAATACATTAGGCTACTATTATATGTAATGTAATGCTGTCTTGTGGTTTGAAATGGTACAAGCTGAGCGGCTTGTAAAATTGAATTCTTTTGTGGTCTATATAAATATATAATTTTCATTTTATTTAAAAGTAGCTTTAGTCGATAATGCTCTGTTAAAAATAATTATCAGGCTACATCGAAGTAGTTTATTTATTCTTTTATTTTAAAGGAACTAAAATTAATGTTTGAAATTAACAATTAAATAATTGACTTAAAAATGTGTAGAGCTTAGACTATTATCATTTTATGAATTATCGGTCAAGCTTTGCATTATGTTCATTTCATAGGCACCAAATTCCAAAGGAAATAATAGAACCTATATTACAGTAAGAGTGGATGGACCCAGGCCGTAAGAATAACGTTGTTCCTAAATATTATGATATTATTAGTGATTATAAGAGTACATTGCCCTAATCATATATCCTTTATCATCATACACGGACTTTTATTGTGGTTTAAATATAATTAAATTGTCTTATAAGAAATGTCTTAAATTCCACTATAATGCCTTCTTCCTACAATTGTTATTGTGAATAACAAATAAGATTCTAAACAATGTCGATAGAAAGTTTAAAAACAAATAATCAGGTCTAGTCCTACATCTATGGGGCACGGTAGCCGAGCGGCAGCGCGTTCGACTGGCGATCCGAAGGTCCTGGGTTCAAATCCTAGTGAAGACTAGGATTTTTATCAGGGATTGGAGGGTGTCCCTGCGTCTACCCAGCTCTGATGGGTACCTGACAAAGCGGCTGAGTATCTTGGTGGCCACACATCTCCTAGTATGCCGTGGCCACATAAACTGTTGAACGCTGCTTCACCGGCCCAATGGATCAATCCTGTCGGGGAATAACTTTATTTATTTTTAGGCCTAGATTTATATTTATTTTACTATAGAATACATGTTTACGCGTATGTTTGAAATGTTAAAATGTTTTAAAAACAACGGAATACATTACTCCCATTAGGCATTATGATTATTTATCCCCAGTAGGCATAATACATTAGCCCTATATTGTAGAATTATTGAATTAACATTGTAATGCTGGCTTTAAATCTACCAAGCATAACACATTGGCCCTTTATTAGACTTGTATGGACTTAATATGCTGGTTTTACGTCTAATAAGCATTATTCGAGCATAATCAGTCAATCTCTAGTTTTGTCTTAATTAAGTCTTTCATATTTCATAAGCAGTATAGAAAAAATGTATTGTGAATTTCGGCGTAATGAAGTCTATATTGTCCAATATTTCTACAACTAAAACCAATATTTAAACATTTCTCACTCTGAGAAAGCTGGTGACAAAAAGGATCTACATACTATGGATCATCATGCTATTGTTAAAAACGATCAATTCGTATACATACAATATAGAAAAACTAATTTATTAACAAAAACAAACTTAGATTTTTATCTTTTTATTTTTAAAACCTTGTTTAAAATTTACAGCCTTATCAATATCCTATTAATGCGTGGATTTTCTTTTGCGTTTAACGTATCTTATCTTATAGTCTACATTAGAGACGCTCCTTCTATAAAGAAGATTATTGCGTCCTATTCAAATCGAACATTTTTAGCATAGACCAAAAATGATAAGTATGATTATTGAGGTTTTTTATAATAAATTTTGAATAAAAATACTTCTTTCATTCATTCAGTGTATATTTTATAACGTTTTCCCGATTTATTTCGCTCTATAGGCCTACATAACAAACAAAACATTATCATGACAACTTGCCCCTCAATGCACAACAACTTGCCCCACCCATGGGGCATACCGTAAAAATTTCCGAAAAAGTGGTTATATTTATTTCTAGAATAGTTTAAAGATGTATAAACCTACTTTTTAAGCAACTATGAAATAAACTTCTAAATAATAAAGCTTTTACAAAAATTTACCCATATTTGTTTTTTTTTAATATATGAAAAATTATAATAGTACGACCCCTACATTCGCCTTTTAACTGTTAAAAACTTGTAAAGGTAAACACAGGTGTTATGCTTACTTAAAAAAAATTAAACTGCATACATCTATAATTAAATGTTTTATTTTTTGTTTTGGTTCGTCAATGTTAATAAATTTATTGTTGGTCTGTCCAGGTAGCTAATAAATTGTGTCTCTCAGACCCTACCTGGATCAGTCTATTCGCCATGCTGATAGACGCCTTCGGTGAGAGTGATGTGGGATTAAAAATATGCTATTGTTTGAACGCGAAGCTCTATAAGCTGAGGCGGTCACCAAGCTAGAAATAAAAACATGTGTGATATATTATTGCGCTTTTTGTTCATGGATGAATGCGCCTTTAACTCTGTTACCAAGACGTACCTGCAACATGGATTTAATTTAAAGCACAGATGTCTGCCTCATCACGGCCATCAAAATGATATACGTCCTACACCAGAGAGTGCGAGCCACGATTACTCTCTTAGGCTCAAAGAACGAACTTCGCTGTATCACGCAGCTATGATACGTTACCATAAAGTTTTGGCACAAACATTTGACTGATTCTTTCCACTTTAAGATTTTGCAATCTAACAGAACGTGCTTGACCGTCTCTTCAGTATGCCTGCAATTTGAAAATCAAAGTGGGATCTAAACTTACTAAAGCATACAATGCCAAGTTTGAAACCGGGCTATCGGATAATGTTATGTTCTGCGCAGCTTCCACCACGAACAAGCTCGACTTGGCTAATTGAAATGATGCACACCCCCACCTTCAGATTTGACCTCGCTTGCGTCACGCATCAAATGAGAAGGATCTTTAAGAATGGGTGCCAGGCACCCCTTCTTGGCTATGGAGTCGGTTCTCGTTGCAAGAGACTCCTGGGTGACCTTCACTCCGTGCCTATAAATCTGATGGAGATAGCCGATAGAGTCGATTGGGCCAAGTCCACATGTCGTTTATAGCCTGGAGTAAAGACTGTGAATTAGTGAAGATGGTTTTGTCGGCTGCCACTTCCGAACCATCAAGGAATATTTTCCCGATTCTCTCGATGGCATCCATCTCTGCATCAAAGCTGCAAAGTGTACCACAAAGCCCTGCAAACTCTTCTTTTCGGGTACCAACCTCTAGGCGCATCACAATCGCTCCTTACCTGGCACGCTTTTCGACATCAATGGTGGTGCTGATATCAGTAAAAGACTTGATACACGCCGAGTAGAAGTGTACCGTTTCCAGGGAGGTAGCACACTTATCTGCGCAGCTGCTGTGTTTTCCAAATGTGGGATCCGTCAAGTACATTCGCACCTCAGGCAGCGCAGGAAGGAAGAAGTGTGTGGACGAGGCTCGTCTATCATCAGCAGGGGTATGTGAATATTTGGAGCTCGATCTCTCAATTCAAGTTCGCTGCGTTATGCATAAATGACTACAATGAGATCCGCCTTCTTCGTTCAGTAATGAGCCATCATGTTGTGAGGCGAGCTCTTTTCCAGCCACTAATGTCGCTCAAATGCAATGATAACGGCTGGATTCATTCGTGTGCAAATTGGGGGTGCGTTTAACATAAGTTTCACCACAGACAATGGGGCTGTTCTAAAAGTACCACAGATGTAGATGTTCCTTAATTTCATTTAACAACTGATTTTTTTTCAATAAACGGAGTTATGCAACTAAGTTAAATTATAGGTAAATTAGAGGCGGGTAACTGCTTAGGGCTAAAATGGTAGGACTGCTCGAGAGCCAACGCATATTTTCCAGTTTTCCATCTCAAAAGGTTATAAGCAAATAGCAGATGTGAGAATTCCAGATGGTTCGGCAGTCGTTGATGAAGGCTAGAAACAACTGTTACTTTCACGCAGTACTTGCTCCAAGGTACTTTTCGGAATATCGTTTCTCCAAAAACCTGTTGCCAAAGTTCAATCTTCCAAAAAGCAGCGTATCCACTTATACGTGTTAGATGTGACACCTAACCAACGCAGCTTCAACAACAGACACGAACGCCAGATTCTATAATACACTTGTTTGAAATTCAGGAAGAATCCCAATGCAGACATCTTGCGCTGTAATTCGTCCGCCATCTTCTGTACCGTTACCAAGTGCGTCACCTGTCAATCGATTTCCTTCCCGCTCTAAACAAGCCTGTGATTGGCTGATTAGCTCCTTAGGCCTATTTTATAGGTACATTACCATCGTCAAGATTGGGACTACCATTGCTTTTCTACATAGTTTAGGGTTGACACCAACGGATCATGCCATGTTAATTAGTTCTGTTTTCCAGGTGCGTAATAAGCTCATTCGATATATTTTTTGCACCATGGACCTTATTGCTTTTTAGCTTGATCGTGTCAAGATAAGAGCACAGAGAATATGCCCGCCTCTCCCTCAAGATGTGTCGCTGGTTTGTCTGTACTCATCCCAAAGTTATTTCCAATAGATCCGTTTCCTACATTTATATGGGTCGGTAACTGCTTTTCCAATATTGATACAGAGCATGACGGGCAAGAGGTTACGCTCAACATTTCACAAGTAATAGCACTGATGAGTAAGAGATCTAGCTTCAATTCGTTTACGTTTCCTATGTGCAGTCGATGTCTTTTTACAAAGCTCCTAAGTGTTTTGTCCAGAGGAATCAACATATCCCCAGGACAGAGACATCGACCTGAAAGCCCTGCAGAAAGTCAGAATCTCTTCCGCGGTAAAATCTAATTCCGTTTTCAGAGGGCTGTTCAGATTGGTCAGAGTGTAAGCCTTTTCGTTCTTATATACACACAGAGCCATGATATCAGACTTGCAGCTGTCCGCCTTGGTAATGTGTACTCTGGACGTCTCTTCTAGTTGTAATATAATGAGCAATCACTAAATCAGAATAATCAATCATCAGAAATTGTATCATGAAGCGAGTTACAATGGTCAAATGGAGAATACCAAAATATTTTTTATTTCCTTGCCTAAGTTGCTCTCCCTGACACATCATTCTACTATGCCTTGACCACGAATAGGCTTTTTGGGAGCGATCCAGCCATTCTACTTCAGTCCATAACATCCCTAAGACCTTTATTTCATCTTCCACCACCCTCATCCACGTTCCCGCTGGGCGTCCTTTCTTTCTTTTTCCTGCTGGTGCCCATCGCATTTGTGCAGGCTTTCTCCCATTCATTAGTAGCACATGGCCAAGCCGATTCCATTTTCTTTTTTTTTAGCGAATTCTAATTCTTCATATGTTTACGTTTTAGTCTTAAAATTTTTTAAAGGGCATGTTAAAGAAAAAGTTACACATTGGCTACTATGACATTTTGGTAAATAATGTTGTTGCGTTTAGTTTTATATAGAATAGTATAGAAGTCTGAGTTTGAAGGTCGACAATTTAGTTTTTGAATAATTTTGGGATCTTCGACTCCTTGTTCTATAATAGCCTATGCATTTTTTTATTCTTATTTTAAGTTAATGTTGATATCAAGCTTAATTTTGTAAAAGGTTTTGATAAATATTAATTCTTTAAAAAACAACAACGATCTTTGTTATAGCATAGTATATGTGACTGTGATAACAAAAGCACCGAACTTAGGTTTTGTACTGAACCAAATATAATTTTGTTTCACTAAACCAAGACCCTACTTCTAAAAGTCATTGCTTTTTCTATTTCTTCTTTGTATCTCGTTTAGGCTATTATTGGGTGATAGCAGATATTTAGCACTGGTGTCAGGAGTCAGGAGTCGGCAACCTATGATACGCGTGCCAAGTTTTGCACGCAGAGCGATTTTCAATGACACGCGGAAGACCCCCAAAACCTCAATTCAAGTCTATTCTACAATAAATTTGAGTGCTAGAACCGGATGAATTATAATCTGTTGGCACGCGGAATGAATTAGAAATCCTACTTTGTCACTCTATTATCAAAAGGTTGCCAACCCCTGTTCTATGTCACAATGTATTTATAATCTAGTACTATCTCTCGTTTTCCAAAACTGTTCTATATATTGTAATAGATAGATCAAGATGTCGAGTATATAAATAAAAACGTCACAATAACAAAGTCTGCATTTCATATAGGTAAAAAGATGAAAAATCCATTCATTCATGTTAGTCTTAACCTCAATAAATATTAAAATGTATACTTTTAACAAGCATAAAACTTATTTACAGTACGTTTGTACCAACTACTTGCCATTCAACACCATCCCACCCCTATCAGCCCAAGGAACGTCAACATTTATCAATGGACATTGGGGCGTATCTCCTCTCCGCTATCTGCGTTGATAACCTACCGTCAAGTCTAGATAGAAGTAGGCCTACCAGTGTATGGTATCTAGAGATTCTTTTTAATGTTATCTACATAGTATGAAATCAACAACAAATTACATTATTCTGTTTGCTAAGCGTAGGCCTATAGTATACGTTGAGTCGACTCATCTATTACTCTTAGAAAAATAGTCACGTTTTTAGGGCATATTGAAAAATGGGGAAAGGATGGAAAATTTCCATCACAATCACTTAGGTTTACCTCTATCCGAAGAAGGCCTACTGTTTATGTTAGTAGTACGTTTATGATAGTCTTAGCCTGAGGCGCACACAAAATAGTAATAGTTATAAAATGTAGCAGTGTCAAACAACTACAAATATAAAAAAACAATAAAAATAACAACAACAACATAAAATTATCTATGTTTCCATCTTTTTGGAAGTTTGTTTTGAGTGAAATAATTCTATTTTATAGTTTCTTAATGTTTTAAATAAGCTAGTTGCAGAGAAGTGTAAACTAAAAACGTACCAGTGTTCAGGGCCTCTCAACGTTTTACTTCGGCCCCGATTACAGTTGCCATGTAAAGCAATTACAATCGGAAAGATTATTACAGCATTTGAACCTCATAGATCAATAACTGTAATCTTAATATATTTTTTTCGAAACTAAATCAGGTTTATTTGTATTGAAAAGAAACGGAAATACCCGAAATTATATTGCCAACTTAAAAAAAACACTTAGATATGTTCACATTATTTTCATCGGATTATAAATAGTAGGATCTACATTACATTTTTTAACATCAATCAAAGTATGTATAGGCCTAATTGTTTCTTTAAAACTCAGATTGTCCTCTCTTGAGTAAAATAATTATTAGAAATAAACATTTAATCAGTTAATAACTAAAAGAAGTGTTTATTGGTAGTTTACCTATGCCTAGTTATTATCAGCTTAGTGTATGTTAGTAAGATAATAAATTAGGGGTGTGAATAATTATCTCATTCACCAATGATGACTTATGTATTTGTTTTGAAAGTTATGCTTTATATTATATTTAAGGAAACTACGTTTTTTTTTTAAAAAACATTTTAATACAATATTATAATATTGAAATAGCTTCTAAAGCCAAAATATTTTTTCATGCTTTATTTAAAAAACACAGAATTGGAAAAGTACGAAATTATGTATCGAGTTAAATCTTGTTTATTTGCGTTGAGTTATAGTGTAGAGATGGTCCGTGAGAAGAAATATTATGTATTTGTGTTTTCTTTTAGGGTGTGGGTCACTATCAAGTAACACACTTAAACACAGGGTCGTATTTAGGATTGCAGATGCCTTTTTACTATTTTTTAGGGGTCCCCTTGTGGCCTCGCCCCTGCCTTCCGCATAGCTCAGAAAAGTGCGTTAATTTATGTTACATTCTGTAAAATCATTTTTTTATTGCGCTTGGTTGGACTGGAGCGCTTAGAAATGTAGGGGAATAAATGAACCATATTTTAAATTTTTGTCACATGACCAAGGACCACACAATACTGATAATAACTTGACGAAGGCTGCTGCACACAATTCGTAACCTGTTTAACGCTTAGTCAATGTAACACTAGAATGCAATTACATTAGATAATAATGATAATGGGCATTTATATAGCGCTTCTATCCATGCTATTTTAGCATGCTCAGTGCGCTCTAGAAGACTATTAATCTGTGAGAGGTTTCACTGCTGCCGGTTAAGCGCATGTGATAACAACCCAGTACTAACGTCATCTAGTCCCAAAACTCCTGTAGGGCGACAGGGATCTGCCGGTGGCGGGGATCGAACCCGCGACGTGTCAGGTGGTTTTTGGTTGACAGTCTGGTGAACTAACCACACGGCCAGCGGCTTCACAATGATACATTCTGGTCATGACTGGCACTGGTCGTATCACACTTCAAACTTGTAGTAAGACTGATATCTTTCACGACTAGACAAGGTGCCGTCTCAAGATCAACTCCTTCACTTGGGTTTCTATGTTGCTATCTGACCTTCGTAAGCTCTACACTTTCCTTTCATACTACAGTACAAGCTTGTACATAATAATAACATGCACACCTTACTTATTTCTTATCTAACAACATGCACACTTTCTATATTACATAATAATACATACTACACTATGACACCATCCACCCCAATTTTAAAATTTTATAAAATAAAATTGTATACATACTTATTACTATTATAAATAAATACTAACTAATAATTGTTAGCTTTCATACCTATGAAAATACTAATGTAACATAGCTGATGCACCCTTTCATCCAAATATAACTTTCATACTGAATTTTTCTAATCAAAATCTTTATTATAACAAACAAATCAATCATACACTAATCCTTTGCTTCTGCAAAGAAATAAAAACATTTTGTTAAACATCAGCATATGAAAAAAAAAAATTTTAGTGAACAAATCCACGCCAACACTTGGATGTACTCATTCCAAAAAAAACTATATTTTTTTGTTTGTTACCAAAACCCTGGGACGTTTACTTTTTAATACCGTACCGCCCCTCAGTTCTTCTTTTGTGAGCATATGTAAGCCTCGATCTAAATGACTCTCAAATTGTATTATGTTCATAAAGTAAGTTTTCAGACTAACTATCTCCTGACTCTTTTCTTCTCCACCAAACTCCACCACTCTCCTTGTTTAATTCTTCTCTCTACATTACTAGTCTCCATCACCTCTAACTTCACCTCTTCACTGATATTCGCTGGCTCTTTAATTATTGTCACATGTTAGTAGCACCACAGCTCCACTCAACGCAGATTTTGTGGGCTTTACCAAGAAGCCTGGACTGTTCTAGGAATCCACTCTCGTGCACTCTCAACGCAAAGTGTGGGCGGTACTAAGAAGTCTGGACTGTTCTAGAAATCACTCTCGTGCAGACCTCAAATTCTCGGAATGGCTAGGAATTGTTTATTATTTCTCTTACAGGGGAGTTTATTATAGAACTATCGTTTTTACTGGGAGAAACGGGACACATCCAGAGGTGGGGAGTTAGCAGAAATTGGAGTGTTATTTGTGGGACTTGATTGTTTCCTTTAGAAAGAACGGCAAACTATGGCCACTTGGTATTTAATTCTGGCTCTCACAGTGAACCAATGGAACCGACGCAGGATAATTGCTAAATACGCGCCTTGAGTTACTATGACACAATATTCTCAAGATAAATAGCAATTTCTAAAAAAAACAAACAAAATGGCAAACGTTTTAAAATTGATAAAATAATCTCATGAATGTAACTTCCCGTGACCAGCGAATTGTAATATATCTTCTGAAAACAAATTCAGTATAACAAACACGGACTAGAAATGTTAAACGTCATTTACAAAGTTTGAATTACGGTATATATCTTTGACTTAAGCCTTAAATAATAAAAGAACATTAACAAATGTTATGGGTTTTGCAGACTTTAAGAGAAAATAGGTGACCTTTTAAAAAAGTAAAAGATAGCCCTACCATAATCAAGGTAGATCTGCATCACTACTATCATTCACTACTGCAGCGATCGGCAACCTTTTGATAATAGTGTGCCAATGTAGGATTTCTAATTCATTCAGCGTGCCAACAACCTAAAATCATCACTTTCTATCAATCGGTTTCTTGTATAAGAGATTTGAAATTGCCTTTTCGTGGGTCTTCCCCGTGCCATTAAAAATTGTTCTGCGTGCCCAACCTTGCACTACGATTTGATAATTGCAACTTTATAATAGAGTAGTGCTGATTTGATATTGTTTACATTTGTGTCCAGTGGATAGTTTGCACTTATATAATGTTTATACATTTCTGATAAAAATTAGCGTCTTATTCTCGAGTAAGTAGGAATTGTAAATTCATTAAAACTAATTTCCTTGCGTTTAATTGCACTCCGACGTTTATAACGGTTGAAAAAAATGAATAATACATTTTTGATATGTTTTTACAGATGAGAAATCTCAAGGAGTTGAAAGATATAGTTACAAAACTAGAAATTATAGAAGAGATAAAAGAGCCATTGCAAAGTATTCTAGATAGAATTAACACAGTAAGTGTTATTTTGAATATAGAGACAGTTTTGTCATGATTCTTTGGTCTATAGGATTTGTAAAGTAAATATTAAGTTGTTTTATTTTTATTTGATGTTCGTCTGTTTTAAACTTTTATTATTGTATTTAACACTATTCTTATTAAATTCATTTTAATGTCTGAACAAAAAACTGTTGTTTTCTTATTGGTTGTTTTGACTAGGAAAAATCCCTTTTTAAAAATGATCAAACATGAATATCTTTACCATGCATTTCATATAAAATAAACATTTGTTGCATTTTAAACTTTGTAACATTATTATTATTTAGTTGTTACAGCAAGGCCATTCATGGATTGACATTAAAGTAAACAAAACTTACCAAGAAATGAAAGAACTACTAGACAGTGAAATAGCTAAGTTCCTGAGGCAATGCTTTTGTATAGCAAGTAAGATCATTTGATGCTTCATTTAAAATTTATGTATAATGTTACAGTACAAAAAAGCAGGATTTGCTTTAAAAATATATTAGAAATGTATGTGCAAAATGTCTCAATATCTATCAGTGTTATACCCAGCTTATCAAAAATTGAATTTTATTTTACTTTTCCATTTTACAGTATATAGAACGCAATTCGGTACATTTAAATCGAATGCAAAAAAAATATAAATAAATATATGTTTATCGATTTCAAAAAATTGTTAATAATCTCTAAGAATTATATTTTGTTTAAAGTTGTTATTCATATGTAGCAATGTTTATATATTATGTAGATTACTTTATAAATAATAAACAAAAAAGTATGTATCTTAGTGATTTTCATTAGCCTTTTTCAGATTTCTCTTTTTTTTAAACTTATATCTTAAAGCTTCCGTACAGATTTTCCATAAAAGTTTTAATTACACTACCATCTGCTGTTTCATTTTCCTTTATAATAAAATTAAAGCGAGAACAAATGCTTATTATTACTCTTTCTTCTCGAGTGGTGTTCGGGCATGGAGTGGGTTGCCTGAACAAACCTGCAAAACCATTATTTTAACATCATTTAAAATATTAATAAAAATTGGACCACGGATGAACGTAGGACGGAAAAATCTTCTCTATAAAAGGAGCGTCTGTAATGTATAAGATAAGATAACAAACGTTTCTAACCTTTACACTATTTTTCCAAACTTAAAAAATCAACTCACTTCTCTAAAATGTGTAAAATCGTTAAAAATCCATATATATATATATATATATATATATATATATATATATATAAATATATACTTATAGGTAATAGGTAATGGTAATTTATATAGCGCTTCTATCCATGCTATTTTAGCATGCTCAGTGCGCTCTAGAAGACTATTAATCTGTGAGAGGTTTCACTGCTGCCGGTTAAGCGCATGTGATAACAACTCAATATTAACGTCATCTAGTCCCAAAACTCCTGTAGGGTGACAGGGATCTGCCGGTGGCGGGGCTCGAACCCGCGACGTGTCAAGTTGTTTTTTTGGTTGACAGTCTGGTGAGCTAACCGCTAGGCCAGCCGGCTTCACGGCTTATGATTAGATTTATTACACAACATATATATAAATGTAATATTTTTTATGTTCTACTGATAAACGCGTAGTCTAGATGAGAGATTACCAGGCCTACGATTATAGACAAATGGATGTCAATAAAATCATGTAGGTCTATATGTTCTTCTAAATAACCATTTTATTTATAGGTAATGGACATGAAAGGTGTTCTGAGACAGCACTTACAGTAGAACAACTTGACCAAGCATCTAATTTTGTAACTGTAGATGTGGCAAGTACCAGAAGTACAGGTACAATCCTGAAATCAAAATATACGAATATGTTATTGTTTTACTTTATGTCATTGAATGCAAATTATAAGAAAACAATATCCACATATTAAAACATGTTCAATAGTTATGTCAATTAGTTACTGTATGTTTCTTGATCTATATAAACAATTTTACTGATAGACAATTTTAATAAGCTGCTACATTTTCCTCCCTACCAACTTGAAACAGATGGCAAGGACAATGAACACATCTTAGGACAAATAGAAGAACTTGCTGCCAACTTTACATCACACTCAGAGATGTTGCAATCAATACAACACAAAATTAAAAACCAAGAAAAAAGTTTTAAATTAGTTTCCAAACTACAGCAACAGACTGAAGAAAAATGTGAAGAAATAATGAAAGAACTTCATGAAGCCAGCAATTTAATGTCAAATTTGTCTGAGGAACTGAACCAGACAAAAGATCAAATCCAAGATAAAAAGGTCATAAACTGTGTGCAAAAATAGTGTATTCATTAATAATTTGAAGCATAAAATGTATTAGATATTAAGATGTTATAATTAGAATGTAGATATTGTCTTTCTAATACAATATATTCATTTATATATGTATTAATTCAATTATCATTTAATTATTATTGAACTTACCTGTTTACACCTACAATACTTTTTATTTTTCTATGCTCTAGATTAAAGAAATTTCTCAAAATGTTGTCAATTATTTAGAGCTAAGAGATTCATTTGGTAAGTTTATTAGTCAATATAAAATAAATACTTTACAATGATGAAAAGTAAATAATAACATCATTAAAAAATTTGACTATAATTTTGACGGTTAGATAATTTTTATGAAAGATGCAACCTATTGTCTTATTCTTTACAATTTTAATCCAAAGCAAAAGAAAAGGAAAAAGTTGAGATTCTCAATAAAGAAGTTAAAAGACTTACAGATGAATTAGGTTTGTTGTATTAAACATTTAAGTTTCTATGTCATTATTATAAAAATAATTAGTATACATAATTAAATTTTGTGTTATTCTAATATGATTAGAATATTCAACACAAGTCTGAACTAATATGCAATATGCATTTATATATATAACAGTAAAGTACCCTTCGCAACGAACTGATCATAGGGCTGGTGAAGCAGCGTTCACCAGTTTCAGTGGCCTTGGCATACTAGGGGATGTGTGGCCAGCACAATGCCCAGCCAGCTTTACTTTACCTGAACTAGTGTCAGGTACCCATAAAGCTGGGTAGACTCAGGGGCACCCTCAGGTCCCTGGAAAAAATCCTAGCCTGCACCAGGTTCAAACCCAGAACCTTCGGATCGCCAGTCGAACGCGCTGCCGCTCAGCCAACGTGCCCCATTTTATATATATAATCGAACATAAAAATTAGTTTAGTAGAGTGTAGAATATAGTGATGAAAGTAATAAAATAATACTTCAGTGATAGCCGCATAGCCTATTAATGAACTCTCATTTTAATTTGCCTTATCAAACTTGGTTTTGATATAAATAAATAAATAAATCTGAATATTTCGTCATAGAGTTCTAGCCTTTTTATTTAAGCTTATTTATAGAAGGGAGTGGGTGAAAAGACATACTCCAGTTAGAAACCCATTTTTATAATTTATCTAGGTCTTTTTGTAAGATTTCAGCATCTTTTTCTATCTTTATTATTCTATAAATTATACAATTATTTTAAAATTAATTTACTTTTGTTCAACATGCTTTAGACCCCTACTGTCTTACTAATGGGTTGGGTCGGTTAATGTTACATTTATTAGATTTGTCTTTTGTTTAAATCATTAATCTATCACCTAGCCTAGAGTAATATTCGTGTTTGTAGTTTTATGTTAAACGCGCTCTGAGCTTACATTATGTTTGTTAGCAGCGCTATACAAATATCATTATTATTATTATTTTGATGCAATTAAAAAAAATCATTAATATAAATTAGAAATAGTTTAGGCCCTAATACTCCTGCATTTACAGTTATTGGTGAAGATTTACAGCCATTTTTAATTACAGCTTGTTCTTATCTTATCTTATCTTATACATTACAGACGCTCCTTCTATAAAGATGATTATTGCGTCCTACGCTCATCCGTGGTCCGAGTCTTGTCTTGCATTTTTATTAATGTTTTAAATGATGTTAGGTTATTGGTTTTCCTGGTTTGTTCAGGCAACCCATTCCATGCCCGAACGCCACTCGGGAAGAAAGAGTACTTATATGCATTTGTTCTCGCATATGGGACAAGGAAAGTGTTTTTGTCTTTATGTTTATCTGAGCTTTGCAACAGGTTGTTATTGTGTTGTATTTCTAAATTAGAGTTTAATGCCTTATGTATGATTACTACTTTACTCTTTGCCCTTCTGTCCTCTAGTGTTTCTAGGTTTAGTGATTTTACTAATGGTGTTACTCTTGTTATTTGGGAATATTCACTAGTTATGAACCTTGCAGCTCTTTTTTGAATTTGTTCTAATTTTTAAATGTTTTCCTTAGTTGATGGTTCCCATACATGTGCTGCATATTCTAGTATAGGCCTAACTAATGTGAGATAGCATTTTAGTTTTATATTCTTATTACATTTTTAAAAGTTCTTTTTATGAATCCTAATGTTTTGTTTGATTTTTTAATTACTTCATCTATATGAGGGTTCCAAGATAACTATCATTTATTATTACTCCCAGATACTTAGCATTGTTAGTTTGAGTTAGTTCTTTACCATGAATGAAGTAGTTTGCTATTATTTGTTTCTTTTTCTTGGATACCCTTATTAGTTGGCATTTTTCTGGGTGAAAAGACATACTCAAGTTTGATTCCCAATTTTGTAGTTCATCTAGGTCTTTTTTGTAAAAGTTCACTATCTTTTCCTGTCTTTATTATTCTATAAATTATGCAATCATCTGCAAATAATCTTACTTTTGTTCCTGTGTTGATGCAATTTGGCAGATCATTAATGTAAATTAGAAATAGTAAGGGCCCTAGAACAGTTCCTTGTGGAACTCCTGAGTTTACTGTTATTGGTGATGACTTAGAGCCATTTATTATCACTATTTGTTCTCTGCCTATAAGAAAGTCCTGAATCCACTGATGTAAGGGACCACAGATGCCAAAGTGTTTTAAGAAGACTAGAATGATGAACTGTATCAAATGCTTTTGAAAAATCTAGTAATACTGCATCAATTTGGTTGTTATTATCTAATCCCTTAGACAAGTCATCTATTAAGCCTATTAATTGAGTCTCACATGATCTATTTTTCCTGAAGCCATGTTGGTGTGGGCACAGTGCATTAAGTTTGTCTAGATGATTTACTATACTACTATATATCATATGTTCAAGTAATTTACATGTTATGCTTGTTAGGGTCTATATTTTCCGGGATCAGATTTATCTCCTTTTTTGAAAAGTGGGGTTACATTGGCTAATTTCCAATCTTTGGGCACTTTGCCCTGGTTTAGAGAGGCCTGAAAAAGTATGTTAAAAATTGGAGATAATTCATTAGTTAGTTCTCTACCTATAAGTCTAGAATCCACACAATATATAATTTAAATATTTAATACAGTAGAATGTCAACCACCGAAATAACTGTATCTCTAATTGTCTTATAAAGTTAATATGATTCTGGTTGAATTATTTACTATATCAAGAAAAAAATATCGTTTTGAAGCACTATTTATTTTAGTACTATTCTCTAAAACTAAATACTAAAAACTGCCTAACCAAACTTGTTGCACAGGATTCCACTAGTTAGACATGCCCTGTTTGTCACTTTATTTTTGACAATGGTATTAAATTGTGTAAAATCAATTAGTGTATTCAGTAACAGGGCAATGTATTTCACAGTTATTGTATGGTCTGATATATATTTAAAATTTTTGTGATTTTTCTTTCCAATTTTCAGAAAAATCTATAGATGAAATAAAAACAAAAGATTGTGAAATATTTCAACTTAAAGAAGAACAAGGTTAGATATTAGAGCCATATTAAGAATTTAATAATACTGTGGGGCCGATTTGTTGCATAAGGCTGTTGCGGCAGCAATTACATGTTATCATAGAAATAGCATACTATAAGATTATGTAGCTAGAACAATGCTCAGTCTCCTTTGCATTTCCCAACTAATGTCAGGTACTGACAGAGCTGGGTAGACTAAGGGACACCAACCAACCAATGCCAGAGTCTTAATCTAAAAGCTGATCACCTCTAGATCACCATCCTCCTAATTGGACGTCAGTTTAAAATTACCATTGTTTTCAAGTCTTTGCTATAAAAAAAATTAATATGAAAGACATCTATTTATAAGGCACTTTAGAAAATGTATGTTATACCACCTGAATGTGATGAGTAAAAGTTTAACTGAAGATAAATATAAAAAAAAATATGATAACAGAGAGCGATGCAAATAAAATGTGTTTTATATGATAAGTTACTATATGATAAGCTCTTATATAATAAAATCTAAATGTATAAAATTATACTTAATATTTTGTCTCATTAGGTGTTTTTCAAACAGTTAATGGTCACAATAGTTGACCTGCAGTGTGCTTAGTTCGCATACCAAAAGTTGCTAGGCTAGAAAACTGGTTATTGCTGGAGAGTGTTCCTCAGACAACCAATCTCTGATAGCTATCTGATAAAGTATGGTAAAAGAAAAGGCGGCTGAGCCTATTGTACTGGCCACACAATCCTTAAGTAGGCAAGAAACAGGTTAAATGCTGTTTCATCGACCCAATGAATGAAATTGGCTGAAAATTTGTATTCATATTCAAATTCTATTGGTAACTTTTTAAAAATTCAAATAGGTGATGACTATATGGTCCAATGGCACCTTAAAAACAATCATTTTCACCTAATTAACCATTTTCGGCTCATTGGACAGGCAGAAACATCTAAGCTTGCATTTTACGTTTTAAAATGAATAATTATGCTGCCATAATACAATTTGTTTTTTATTAATTAACGTGTAACAGTATAAATGTACTATGCTCACTCACATTTAAACTATATATATCTTGTTGTCTTCCATTAAATAGATAAAATACTTATCACTTTATGACTATGTACAAATGATTTATATTTCAGTTTCCATAAAGGAAATGTTGGCTACTCAAGAAAGTGAAATCAATGAATTAAAAACGGAAAACGGTAATTTCACAATAAAATTATTTAATGCAAAGTTCCCCTCGGACCAAACTGATCATAGGGCTGGTGAAGCAGCGTTCACCAGTTTCTGTGGCAACGGCATACTAGGGGATGTGTGGCCAGCACAACGCCCAGCCACCTTTACTTTACCCCAACTAATTTACTAATGTCAGGTACCCATCAGAGCATCAGGGTAGTCTCAGAAACACCCTTAAGTCCTGGGAAAAAAATTCAAAATACGGTAATAGAATTCTAAATATATTGTAATACATACATGCATGTATTTATATACATCTCTCTCTCTCTCTCTCTATATATATATATATATAAATATATACATATATATATATACAGGGGTGAAGCCAGAATGTTTTTTCAGGATGGGCCGATTGTTCGCATTACCAACATTTCTAAACAATTTTTTTTTTTATTTTCAAAAATTTCAGTTGAGAGGGGGGGGGGCTAAGCCCCCATCAGCCCCCTCATGGCTTCGCCCCTGTATATATATTGTTACGTCCACAATCCCCTTGTGGCCAGAGCTGTGTAGATCTTGCTGATAATTCTCGTTAGTCCTAGGGGAGACTTTAATTATTAGTATTTATGTTTCAGTATTACACGAACTCTTCTTATAGTCCTGGGCACCAATTTCAGTATTTGTATTCCAACATTTCCTCTCTTGTAAATTATGGTAGTAGATAAATCTTATAGTAATGTATACAACACAATAGGATAGTAACTTGACAAAGAAGCTTCAGTGTAACTGTTGTTGATAGTTTATTTCAGGTGGTATGTTCAATATATACAATATATCTATTATGTACAGTTAGAATAAAATAGTGCAAACACAAACGTTCTCAAAAGAACATATTTTGAAACTCTCTGTCTTTCAGACAAAACAAATCATTAAATACTATCCGAGTGGTGCAAAGGATAGACCCATTACCAGTAGGGGTGAAAATCATGGTATCATTACAAAACTCATAACAAAAACGATAGGAACTTCCCCTATTAAATAATGAGTCGTTCCCAGACTCTGAGAATTTGAGATCAACACAGAATCCCAGCATTACCTAGAACCTTTCGTTTTCCTACTAAACGTCCTAATATTGTGTGTAGTAAGAAAAGAGAGAGAGAGGAGAATAAACATTGCGTGTTCCAATTCTTGGAAAAACAATATACATGACACGCCCCCACCCAATGAAAGAAATAATGTACCATAATTACCCAAGTAATACTCAACATGGTACATTTTTCGTACTTAACACTATCGTTTTAACAACCAACAATCAATGGAAGATTATAAGACAATTTAAGCAAACATGGCTCACTGGCACAACTAAATTATAAAAAGTGTCACTACCCAATGGTAATTGTGATTATAACGTGATGGACAAATATTTCACCGTTAGTATTAATATTAACTAATGTCTCAACAAGTACAAATAATTCAAAAATATTCTAGTCATTCTTATTTTAACTATGTACAGTTGTGTGGATTTCCACCAAAAATTTGCAAAAAGTTTTAATCTATTAAACAAATATAACATTGCTCAAACTCTTGTCAATTTCCAACAGTTTACTTCTAATATACAAACCAAAAGATAAGTAATACATAACTCGAATCAAACTATAGGTTACTTCCCCTTTAAATTACAGTGTCAACTTGACATTAACAGGGTTCATACCTAAGATGATGATACTTCCCCTTTTCTCAAATATGAGGAGAAAATACGCTCTAGTTACGATTACTACAGTAATCTCAATATTAAAATGTAATCCACTATTATGCGTTTTTGGCAAATTTGAAAGTTTAATATAAAAGTTTGTTCAGGGTTGAATGAGTGTACACCTTTAGGTACCTTTGTTTCCCTCCGTTCCTGGATATATGGAATATATATAACCTATACAACATAGTGAATATCCACTAGTTTTTCCCATTCTATTACCATGATATAACAATTTAGCAATAGATTTCCAATATTATCTATTAATTTATACCAATTAAGATTACATCTCTTTCTAAGATAAAAATTGTACATATTATTATTTAGTTCCATTCATTAACTAAAATAAAACAAGATAATAAATCAACTATCTCAAAGTTTTCCCACTTAATTGCATGTGATGACAATTACTTTTATCCATCCATATCAAGTAAATACGTGCATATTATATATTTATTGCATCATGCATCAACATTTAAATGGAATTTCTTTTCCATAATCAAATGAATTTAAAATATATCAGAACATCAATATTATACATGATTATAAGAATTATTAATACTTTCAAAAGACTTGACTTCTGTATGATACAAGTATTCTATAGGTATTCCATAATCAAAATTCAAACGAATGATAGGTTATCATGACACATTCTTAATGAATAAGTGAGATGATCTGAAAAAGAAGTATGGGTTATTCAGTCAATCATGTAGCACCCGAGATAGAGTATCAGCTATGACCTTGTCTCTATCTTGTCGATGATACGGTAATGGGATACCAGTCGGTCTCTGTCAAATTACTTAATTTCCCAAAGTCTCTATAAAACTGCAGTGTGTGGTCGGCTTTTGGTACCATCACACAGGGTGTAGACCATTTGCTATCACATTTTTCTCCTATGTCATCTTTTAACATATACTTTACATCTAATTTAATATGCTCAGGTCTGATGGGGTCAAATGGATGCTGTTTAATAGACCTGGCACTATTGGTTAACACTACATCGTGCTCTATGACATGTGTCCTACTGGGAACATTTGTGAACATTGACTTATTTTCATGTACCAGCTCAATAATCTTCTCCTTATCTTCTACCGGAAGATGTTCTAGCCTTGTATCTAAACTCTTAAGGGCATCTGTATTATTAAGTTTACTTTCTGCAAACTTATATTCTATCCTAGATAAATCCGTCGGGACTCTAGCTAACGAAATCATGGGGACCTCCCGTGGTTTACTCTTTTCCCTGGAAACATAGGGCTTAAGCAAATTAATATGGCATACCCTCTGCTTTTGTCTCCGGTCAGGAGTCTTTATCAAATAATTGACCTCGCCAAGCTTTGACTCTATCTCATAGGGTCCACTAAACTTTGCACTTAAAGGCTGATTTTGCAAAGGTAGAAACACAAGAACTTTGTCACCTGGTGCAAAAGTTCTAGCTGTAGCTTTACGGTCATAGTTCTGTCTCATACGCTCCTGCATCTGTGGAAAATGAATCTTCACATGGTTAAAAGCATGATAAAGCCTATTTTTAAATTTATCTACATATGACAAAAGTCCAATCGGTTCACTGTCCGTTAGCCAAGTTTCATGTAGAAGTTTCAACGGACCTCTGACTGAGTGTCCATACACAAGTTCGAATGGGCTAAACCCCAGGGATTCCTGAGTGGCCTCCCTTGCAGCGAACAGTACATAAGGCACACCCTTATCCCAGTCTTTCTCGTTTTCATAACAGTACTTTTTAAGCATCGATTTTAATGTCTGATGAAACCTTTCCAGAGCTCCCTGGCTCTCAGGATGATAGGCACTTGATAGCCTATGGCTTATCCCTAATTGTTCCATGACTTGTTTGAAAATGTTCGAAGTAAAGTTAGTCCCCTGGTCGGACTGTACTGTCTTCGGTAGGCCATAACGTGTGAAGAAATTTGTCAGGGCGTCTACCACCTTCACTGTTGTTATGTTCCGCAACGGAATGGCTTCCGGGAAGCGAGTGGATGAACACATGACTGTGAGCAGGTATTGAAAACCGGCTTTTGTTTTCGGCAACGGGCCCACGCAATCAATGAGTATATGACTGAATGGTTCGTCGAACGCTGGTATCGGCTGGAGTGGAGCGACAGGAATTCGTTGGTTAGGACGTCCTACCATTTGGCATACGTGGCAAGTCTTGCAGTATTGCTCGACATCTCTTCTCAGTCCTGGCCAGTAGAAGTAAGGGAGGATACGGTGGTGCATTTTTCGGACTCCCATGTGACCAGCGAAAGGAAGATCATGCGCCATACGCAGTATATCTTGACGATAGCACTTAGGTATTACAATCTGGTGAATACTGTCCCACTCGTTTGTACCTGAGTTGAGCGGTTTCGACTTTCTCATCAACACTTCATCTTTTATGTAGAAACATTCCGCCATTGCATCTGCAGTCTTTTCATCAACAGCTTTCATTTTGAGTTGCATTATTACTTCGTCATTCAATTGTTCTTTCACCAATTTCTGCTTTGGTGACAAAATGTTATCGTTCTCGGTTGCATCACCAGTTGTTAGTTCAGCAAAGAACGTAGCACTTAAATCGATGTCAGGTGTTTCTGTTATCACTGTTTCATTCGCATGTGTGTCTTCAGAACAGACAAGCACATCTTTCGTTGCACTACACGGCGTAGCAGGAGTCTTTACCGACTTCTTTTTCTGCATTGCTCTTGTCAGTGCACATGTTGGGCGTTCATTGGCAGGACGTAGGTTTTTGTCCTCCGCCATCTTTGTCTCCAACACTTTAACCATGGGCTCGACAGTGACTCTGCCGCCCATAATGTCATTTCCTAATATCATGGAAACGCCTTTGACGGGTAGTGCGCGCCACACTCCCACTACGATGTTACCTGTAAAAATATCCGACTCGAGTTTTATTCTGTGCAGTGGAGCTTCCACAGCCTCCATACTAGCACCTCTCAGCACAACAGACTCACCGGTACTGGTGGCATCTGTTAACGGCACACTGCCCTCCAGGATCACGCTGACAGCAGAACCCGTGTCACGTAATATCTGTATTTTCTTCTTGCTGAGTACATCGACTTCTGTCGACACTGTCCCCTCGTAGACAAAGGGTCGAAAATCGGATAGGTCGTCCTCTTCCGGGACTTCAGGAACCATCTGTTCCTCACGGCCTTCTGAAAGCATAATAGATTGAGTACAGCTATTCTCTTTTACCTTAGATAGACTGTTCTCAAAAACCATCGACTCCACAACTATGGGCGATGCCGGCCGCATTTCTTTTGAGTTTCTTGACCCTGTGTTGCACACTTCTTCTGTCTGCTTGCTATCTTTCTGCACTCTGGCACAGTGTAGAATAGCACCTTGCTTCTTGGTAAGGATCCAACAATCTTTCTTCATGTGGCCCTCTTTCTTGCAATTGAAACATACCACCTTTGCTTTATTTACATCTGTCTGCTTCCTGAAATGAACTAAGTTACTATTATTATTTACACCACTGTTCTTATTATTGTTTTCACTTGTCTCTTTTGGTTTACTAGCCTCCTTGGGCTCTGGTTTGTGCACTTTGGGTTTGTCAGCATAATATGGCTTTATGCTGGCGTGAATTATGGCATAGTTATCTGCCAATCTAGCAGCTTCATGCACATCTTCAACCCCTCGGTCTGAGATGTGAGTTTTAATATCCACTCGAATACAATCATTGAATTCCTCAAACAATATTAGGTTCTTGAGTTTATCAAACTCACTTACATTCTGTGACCTTAGCCACTGTTCTAACATTTTCTCCTTTTGTCTCAAAAAGTCTACATGAGTTTGATCATATGCCTTCTTTCTGTCTCTAAATAGCTTTCTATATTTTTCTGGTGTCAGGGAATAACTTTTTAGCACCCTATCTTTGATTACTTCATAGTCATTTATTTCCTCGGGTGTTAAACTCAACACTACGTCCAATGCTTTTCCTTTGTTGAGAGTTGACCTTAACAATAAAGCCATCTTATCATCAGGGAACTGATAATCTACAGCTATCCTCTCAAAAAGCAAAAAGAAATCTTGAACATCTTCTTCTCTGAATATAGGCAAGTGTTGCTTCATTGCGCTAATATCCATACCATTGCTGTCCCTACGATGGTCAGGTCTATTCATGCGTGCCATCTCTATCCTTTCTCTGCTTTCAGTTTCTATCCTAATTCTTTCATTTTCCCTTTCAGTTTCTATCCTAATTCTTTCATTTTCTATCCTAAATCTTTCCAATTCCATTCTCTTCATAGCTAATTGGAATTTTAGGTTTTCACTCAACCCTTCATCTTCATCATTGTTTGATGATCTAGATGACATATTTCTTACCTCGTCTCCGTGGGCAATTACCTCGCCCCCACTGGGAGCTACATAACCTTCATTGATATCGTTCTGTCCCACTTCAACTACACTACCAGTGTTCATGGCATTCTGCCCGTTCAAACATGTCATAATTTCTTTGGTCAAACGATTACGATTAGGTCTTGCCTGTCCTGCCTCAATCCCAAAGGACTCAGCTAATTCTTTTAGTTCAGCAAATGACATGGCATTAAGTTCCTCACTTGATATATTCGAAGCCATAGTATAGCGTTCGAAATATTTGTGATAGTAGAGTAGTATATATTGTATAATAAAATATAAAGTTCCAACTTACGATTTGTCCAGAAATTTGCACAATATAATATTAAACACTTCGTGGAATCTTCACACTTCCCAAGGAATAAAAACGCAAACCAGTTCTCTCCTCTTTTTAAAAAGAATAGTTTCACAGTCCTGAAAACGAAACACAAATATGCCGCTCTCAGTACTACTAATGTCACAAAATATTTATAGGTCAGGAAAAATATAACTCAAATTTTCCAGACGAGATCAACAAATTTTTTCCAATCCTAGATCAGGAAAAGTAGAACTCAAATCTACCGAACGAGACTACCAAATCTTGTCAATCCTAGGTCAGGAAAAGTAGAACTCAAATATCCCGGACGAGCCCCCAAATTTTGTTACGTCCACAATCCCCTTGTGGCCAGAGCTGTGTAGATCTTGCTGATAATTCTCGTTAGTCCTAGGGGAGACTTTAATTATTAGTATTTATGTTTCAGTATTACACGAACTCTTCTTATAGTCCTGGGCACCAATTTCAGTATTTGTATTCCAACATTTCCTCTCTTGTAAATTATGGTAGTAGATAAATCTTATAGTAATGTATACAACACAATAGGATAGTAACTTGACAAAGAAGCTTCAGTGTAACTGTTGTTGATAGTTTATTTCAGGTGGTATGTTCAATATATACAATATATCTATTATGTACAGTTAGAATAAAATAGTGCAAACACAAACGTTCTCAAAAGAACATATTTTGAAACTCTCTGTCTTTCAGACAAAACAAATCATTAAATACTATCCGAGTGGTGCAAAGGATAGACCCATTACCAGTAGGGGTGAAAATCATGGTATCATTACAAAACTCATAACAAAAACGATAGGAACTTCCCCTATTAAATAATGAGTCGTTCCCAGACTCTGAGAATTTGAGATCAACACAGAATCCCAGCATTACCTAGAACCTTTCGTTTTCCTACTAAACGTCCTAATATTGTGTGTAGTAAGAAAAGAGAGAGAGAGGAGAATAAACATTGCGTGTTCCAATTCTTGGAAAAACAATATACATGACAATATGGCCTATCAGTCCTATGTGGGGCCTGAAAGTTCTATTGCAGGTGTTGCAAACAAATGACGCGGCCGTGGGATCTGGCGCCACGTATTTGTTTTGCCCTGGATATTCTGTTGTTTCCCGCCAACTGTGCCCCGGAAGACACAACAATTCATCACCTCCTTCTGTCAGCGGCCATTTCAGTCCATCTGTCTGGGTCAATGTCTAGTGCATTAAAGATTGCTTTCAGACTATCTTTAAATCTCTTTTTTTGGCCGCCAATTCTTCTTGTACGGTGTGCTAGAACGCCAAATAGGCAATATATAATCTGGCATTCCCACTAAATGAACAGCCCAATGCGCTTGAGATTTCAGATGCTGAGTGTGAATGCTAGACTAGTCTTCCCTGAGATAAGCACTTCTGTGTCTTGCCATCATATTTTTAGTAATTTGGGAAGATAGCTGACATGGAAGTGATTGAGTTGTTTTGCATGCCTAGTATACACTGTCCATGTGTATTGTAGCACTGTATACTTTTAGCTTGGTGTTTAGACGGAATCCTTTTCTGTCCTGAAGGCACCCAAGGGTGATGCTATAATATTATAAGGTTCATATATAAAGAAGTCCAACGTTGGCTGCCATCAATGTTCTATGTCAGTTAATCTAACGAATTTAAAAAAAAGTTGTACAAGGGAATGGTAAAGTGAAAGTAAATTTATTATAACCCATTAATGTCTATTGTTACGAAACGTACATTCCCTACATTGTAATGTTAATAAACCAACTAAATCATTTAAGCGAATTGCGTTCAAACGATATAAAATATTTCTCAGCTCAAGGTTTCCCCCGGGTTTTTTCTAGCCTAATTAGAGCATTATTGTTTTTTTATTAGCCTCGATAAAAACATGAACTGTTCACGCAAACACAGCGTGTCAAGGTCGTCCGGTCTCTCCTTATTTTGTTAGAGCATTATTGCTTGTTCTTAATAAAAAGACAATCTGATCACGCAGTCAACAGGCGGGCTCGATTAAAAAAACTAGTGTAACTAAGCTGGCTGGAATTTCCAACGATTGACCCATAACATATTCCTACGCGATTCGACACTTTTTAGTTCAGTTCTTGGCGTACAGTCGATCGGATAACATCTAAGATTATGAGTCTCTGAGTATCGTTTCTATTTGATTTGTATTATGGAAAAGTTATTATTCTACTATTAACTACAATGCTATATGTTCATTGAGGATATTCATTACTAATTGAAATATGTGTATTTCTTGATTGTGTATATAATATTATCTGGATTCCTACTGGATTGATTTTGTAAATTAAACCAAATTTATCGTTGCTTTCTACACAAATTGGTTAACGTCGATATTTCAAAGTTATATACATGTGTGTATGTGTAATATTTATTCAACTATATTAATAATTTACACTACAACTCAACATCGAGGTTCTTGCTGTATAATATGAGCCACATAAATAATTATACATGAAGTAAAATCAACTGAAAACTCTAAAACTACGCTATGTGAATTGCCAGGGGATTATAAGAACCAGGATTACTCTAGACAACTACAAATAAACTTCAGAATGATATAATAAGATCTTCACTAATACAATGATACTCAGACTAACAATAACAATACTATAACTATTATTTTCATAAATTGAATGGGGGCTCTAGCCGTTATAACATTATAAATTATAATTATACTTGTGTGATACAAATTTTAATGGAAGGTCTCATCCATGATTTATTATGGTGAATAAATTGCCTTGTAATAAAATGGGTTTTGCTCGTCAGTGATTTACTAACAAACGTTTAGAGGATTTACTTCAACTTCAAGAATCGTTATACTATTTACACAAACTATTTACAACTGCCGTAATACATACTCGTAACTTGGATGGATTGTGTTGGATAATATGAACAATATACAATATACTACAGATTGTGATTGAATTGAACATTGCTATTGAGAATCGGAAAACTTAACTATTCAGCCTGGAAAATTATCTTGTGTATTACCTTATCAAACAAAGTAACTCTAAGAAAGTATTATTTTTATGACCTTGTTGTGACAAATCTGAACTGTGTGGTGTAGTGAATTATTCAAAGGACAGAAAGTAAGTTGGACTCTTTATTGTATTATTAACAAGATTTATAATAACTTTTAATAATATATAAAATGGAAGCCACAAATAATCTTACATTGGATCCAGAGATATTTGATCTAACCTCAGAACAGCTTAATAAAATGTCAATGATCTAACTAAAAGAATTGGCTAAATCATTGGGCATTTCTATCACAGAAACTAGGCCATCAAAAACTAAATTACTTCAAGAGGTAACTGAGTGTTTAAGAAAACAAGGTACACTAATTATTGAAGAAACTACTGCTAATGATAATAGTAATGATGAATCAGATGATGAATTACCTTTTCCTATAAAACAAAGAGTAAAGCATACAACTGGTGACTTAAGTGAAGAATTGAAATTTAAACTTGAGTTAAGAAAGATGGAATTAGAGATGGAAAGAGAAAACAAGAGAATTGAGTTAGAAATAGCAAGAGAGAAAATAGCAAGCCAAGAAAGAATTGAGATAGCAAGGTCTCGTACGTCAAATCATTCGAATGCAAGCTCTGAAGCAAATGCAGAACTGTATAAGTTTAAGAAACATATTCCAGTTCTTGAAGATAATTTGGTGGAAGAGTTCTTCATGATTTTCGAGAGAAACGCTAGAGACTATCAATTTCCCGAGGGCAAGAAAGCTATACTTCTACGCTCAGCTCTGAACAAAGGAAAGGCACTTGATGTTGTATTAAGTCTTACTGAAGAGGAATTGTATGATTATGAACTGATCAAGAATAGAGTACTGCTAAGTTATGCACAAACACCTGAAAAATATAGAAAAGTGTTTCGTGAGTCTAAGAAAGAACAGGAACAATCCCATGTTGATTTTCTAAGACAGAAAAAGAAATATTTTGAAAGATGGATTCGATCCAAAGGTGTAAACAAAGACTTTGATAAATTAGCTAATCTTATGCTAATGGAAGACTTTAACAATAACATCAGAGGTGATGTAAGAATACATTTAGCAGACAAAGGTGTAGAACAAGTAGAAACAGCAGCAGTAATGGCAGACGAATATGTTATTATCCATTCCAGCAATAAATTTACAACAGTTGATAAATCTAAATTCCAGAATCGAGATATGAAGGTAGAAAAGAAAACCATGAATCCAAATGAATCCTATCAATCAAAGAGACATCAGCAGAGCAATGAAGGTCCCAAAAATTCCAAGCCAACCTGTAGCCATTGTAAACGAATTGGACATACTAAGGAAAAGTGCTGGATATTGAATGGGAACCCGAATAAAAAGAATGTTGTCTTATCGTATGTAGCAATGCCAAAACAAAGAACTCATGAAAATGTAAAGAAGGATGTTAGAACTCAAATAGAGATACCTAGTGCTAATGCAGATAACCTGACAAAACACACGTATCTAGGAAACTTGAAACCAGAAATAGTTCCTAAAATAGAGACTATGGTTTTCAATAATTCTAATTCTAATCTGAGCTCCAAGGAGTCTATATCAGATAGAACCACCATGAGTACTAAACATACCTCTTACAAAAATAACTTGGATACAGATCTCATCGATACTGAGATACCAAGCAATTGTTTGCCATTCATTGAAGAAGGTACCGTGTCATCCATAATAAATGGTGTCACTAGTGAAAAGAACATCAGAATACTCCGTGATACAGGGGCTGAGGTTTCACTACTTTTAGAGAATACTGTTCCTACGTCACAATCGACATATACAGGACAGGATCTTACTATTCAAGGTTTATCAAGGAAAAATGTACAAGTTCCTTTGCATCAAATACAGCTGAAGAGTGCGTACTTCACTGGAAATGTAGTTGTGGGTGTATACAAATCACTTCCGTTTAAAGGCGTTTCTTTAATACTGGGAAATGATATTGCTGGAGATGTGGTGCATTCCATATCCAAGAAAAAACAATACCTTAAGAAAAGTGAGAGCTTTATCAAACCTATATGCATCGTCTCTAGGGGTATGGCCCAAGAACAAAAGTCTGTCGAAACCATTTCAAAGTAAAAAATAGAACCAGAAATTGACCTACAGGCAACTTTCCTGGCTGACATTTTGAGTGGTTCCTCAGTCAAGACTACTGAAAGTAATTTGTCACCTCGACAATTACTCCTACTAGAACAGAATAGAGATTCAGGAATTAAACACCTGAAGAAAAAGGTGATAAATGAACAGGAGGCAGAAACTAAAGGAAATGGATTTTTTCTGAAGGAGGGAATATTAATGCAAAAATGGAGAGATGTGAAATGTGATAATGACCATTGCAGAGAAGGAAGTCAGATTGTGGTACCAGCCATATATCGCAATGACATTTTACATATGGCTCATGACACGCCATATGCTTGTCATCTAGGAGTGAACAAGACTTACCGTCGAATTCTTCCGTACTTCTATTGGCCTGGACTACATCGTGACGTCACAAAATACTGCAAGTCATGCAATACATGCCAGATAGTTGGTAAACCTAACCAGACTATACCGGTAGCACCTCTAAAGCCAATACCTGCCTTTGCAGAACCATTTAGCCACTTGCTTATAGACTATGTAGGTCCTTTGCCTAAAACAACGACAGGACACCAGTACTTATTCACTATAATGTGCACTGCCACGAGATATCCTGAAGCTATTCCGCTACGCACCATTAACGCAGATAAGATATCTGACGCACTGATTGCATTTTGTTCAAGATACGGTCTTCCAAAGACTATACAATCAGACCAAGGATCTAACTTTACATCAAAGCTGTTTAACCAGGTCTTAAAGAAACTAGGCATCCAACATGCAACTTCAACTGCGTACCATCCGCAAAGCCAAGGTGCCCTAGAAAGATATCATCAGACTCTGAAAACAATGCTCCGCACATACTGTTTTTAGAACACTGAAGACTGGGATCGCGGTATTCCATTCGCTCTTTTCGCGACTAGAGAAACTGTACAGGAATCTCTTGGATTCAGTCCGTTCGAGTTAGTGTTTGGACATTCAGTTCGAGGACCTCTAAAACTGTTGCAGGAAACCTTGTTAAATTCTGATGAAGAGACTGGACTCGTAGCTTATGTGGAACAATTTAGCAATAGAATCTATCATGCTTTTAATCATGTTAAAGATAATCTTTTGCAGGCTCAGAAAAGAATGAAAGGGTACTATGATGTCAAGGCCAGATCCCGATGTTTCCATCCTGGTGATAAAGTCCTCATGTTGACCCAATTGTCTGGACAACCCCTGAGTGCAAAATATACAGGACCATATCAGGTTTTAGATAAAATCAGTGATGTAACATACCTTGTAAAAACCCCTGATAGAAGGAAAACACAGAGACTGTGCCATATAAACATGCTAAAACCTTATGTTGTTAGGGAAGAACAAACTGACATTAGGCCAGTGAGTGCTATCAAAACTGTTGAAACACCCCCGCCTAAATTTAAAAAGACAATCATAGAAAGTAAACTTCAAAACACTGAAGCACTTAAAAACCTCGATGATAAACTGGCACATCTAGACTAAGGTGAACATACTTCTATCAAGGGTTTAATCTATGATCATGTAAATTTGTTTAGTAATGTTCCTAACAAAACAACTTTGGTTACCCATGATGTAGTTTTAAAAGATGATAATGTTAAACCTGTCAAACAACATCCGTATAGGGTTAATCCCATACAACTTGAACACATCCGTAAAGAAATTGATTATATGCTGAGCAATGATATAATTAATCACAGTAACAGTGATTGGTCATCCCCATGTGTGCTGGTTCCCAAATCTGATGATTCACTACGCTTTTGTGTAGACTATAGGAAATTAAACCAAGTGACAAAAACAGATTCGTATCCCATACCACGGATAGATGATTTAATCGATAGAGTAAGCAGTGCAAACTATGTAACTAAGATTGACTTACTAACAGCTTTTTTTCTAAATCCCATTGACAGATAGGGCTCAGGAGGTATCAACTTTTGTTACTCCTGATGGATTATATAAGTTTAAAGTAATGCCATTCGGAATGGTCAATGCTCCAGCTAGTTTTCAAGGACTAATAAACACTATTATCCATGATATCCCACAATGCCATGCATATCTGGACGATATCGTAGTGTTCAGTAATAACTTTAATGATCACCTAGATCAGTTAAAACTATTATTCCAAAAACTAAAACAGGCTAATCTTACTATAAACCTAGCTAAAAGTCAATTTTGCCATGCAGAAATTGAATATTTAGGTCATGTAGTGGGTAATGGCAAAGTAAAACCAGTGAATGCCA
Organism: Anisus vortex; assembly: GCA_949126835.1. Lineage (NCBI taxonomy): Eukaryota > Metazoa > Mollusca > Gastropoda > Planorbidae > Anisus > Anisus vortex. Next base: position 30,302,845 of record OX421506.1, read on the forward strand.
AAGTCAAAGCTATACAGGAATTCCCTGTCCCTAAAACGCAGAAACAACTTCGAGGTTTTCTGGGTATGGCCGGGTACTACAGTAAGTTTTGTAAAAACTTTTCTATTATCACTTGCCCTTTGACAAATCTCTTGAGAAAGAAAAATCAATTTAAGTGGACTCAGGAATGTGACCAAGCCTTTAATGATATAAAAGACATACTGACCAAGGCACCAGTATTAGTCTCACCTGATTATACTAAACCTTTCAGAATAACGGTGGAATCGTGTAATACAGGAATGGGCGCGGTAATCTCACAAATAGGAGATGATTCTCTTGAACATCCCATTAGATTTTGTTCAAAAAAATTTAACCCACATGAGGTAATTTATAGCACAATAGAGCAGGAATTACTAGGACTTATCCAAGCATTGAAACATTTCAATTATTATGTAAATGGTTCTCAGTTCCCAATCGAGATATTCACTGATCACAATCTATTAGTATTTCTTTCCCGCATCAAACAAAATCAGCGCATTCTAAGATGGAGTTTGTTTATTCAAGCTTATAACTTAAGAATAACTCACTTATCAGGAAAAGATAACATCGTTGCGGACACCCTATCGCGCATGTAACTAATGTACAGGGGGATAACTTCATGTATATATTCTGATAATCCTAACTAAGAGAATTGGATCATCTATACATATATAAAGACAGTGTTAAGCCCCGCGAGGATCCCCATTGGTCGATTTGAAAACACGTGTGTCACTGACCTATCTAGGCCTAGCCCAATATACCGTCTAATAATTTTTCACATCGGACATGTGTCTACGATAGCTCAGTGGTAAACGTAGTGGACTGCTATACGGGCGACATGGGTTCTATTCTCCAGTTAGACTATACTTTTTTTTTTCGACAATTAATTTTTCAAACTTTTAAAAACAAAAGATATTGTAAATCTATAGGCAATATAGATTTTGTTAAATAAAAATATTTGACTTTTTTTTACCCTAAGCTTATTACAATATTTATTTACTTTCCTAAAAGTATTCAGTAAGTGTAGTAGTGTAGTTTATAAATTTGTTATCTGCACCCCAGACAGTCCTTTTTTTTTTCACCCGGGCAACGCCGGGCAATGTAGCTTGTTTAAAATATAAATGCATGAATATATGAATATGTTGTGATTACTTTATGCAATATCTTATGCCTTATTTTATGCCATGAATATTTCCATTTGCTAAAACAAATATTATTATTGTTGTAGGAAAAAGAAAGAACCTAATAAGTTACTTATAAATATTATGGATTTATGAACATAATTTTTCTTTATGAGTAAGATAATGAATGAACATAAATGTACATCCTTATTTTGAAACAATCAAACTATAGTTGTGATTATGTAAAAAACAAAATAGAGTAATGTGCATACACTTCACATGCTTACACACTTAAGATTAAAATCTTACTCTTAAGTTTATTTAAATATTAATTTCATTTAAGTTGAATTAATTAATGATTGAATTGTTTAATATGACCACATTAGTTATGTTGATTTTTACCTTATAAATAAGATGATGATGTTTATGAGGAATGATATCTCAGAGAGTATAATTTTTTTTAATAACGCGAACATGTGTTATGGTCTAAGGATAACTTGAGATCCTATATGATGAGGGTTTAATAGAATAAATTATTTCCCTTACTTGTCTTATTTAACGGACTACCCAGGTGGAATCAGTTTTTTTTTATATTGTTTAGAACTAAAGTTAAGTACAGGCGGTTCTAAAAGAAATTGCACACTTCTATTGTTTAGTATGCAATGTTCTTTTCCTTTTGGTACGGGCGACTGTTACGAAACGTAAATTCCCTACATTGTAATGTTAATAAACCAACTAAATCATTTAAGCGAATTGCGTTCAAACGATATAAAATATTTCTCAGCTCAAGGTTTCCCCCGGGTTTTTTCTAGCCTAATTAGAGCATTATTGTTTTTTTATTAACCTCGATAAAAACATGAACTGTTCACGCAATAACAGCGTGTCAAGGTCGTCCGGTCTCTCCTTATTTTGTTAGAGCATTATTGCTTGTTCTTAATAAAAAGACAATCTGATCACGCAGTCAACACGCGGGCTCGATTAAAAAAACTCGTGTAACTAAGCTGGCTGGAATTTCCAACGATTGACCCATAACATATTCCTACGCGATTCGACACTTTTTAGTTCAGTTCTTGGCGTACAGTCGATCGGATAACATCTAAGATTCTGAGTCTCTGAGTATCGTTTCTATTTGATTTGTATTATGGAAAAGTTATTATTCTACTATTAACTACAATGCTATATGTTCATTGAGGATATTCATTACTAATTGGAATATGTGTATTTCTTGATTGTGTATATAATATTATCTGGATTCCTACTGGATTGATTTTGTAAATTAAACCAAATTTATCGTTGCTTTCTACACAACTTGGTTAACGTCGATATTTCAAAGTTATATACATGTGTGTATGTGTAATATTTATTAGACTATATTAATAATTTACACTACAACTCAACATCGAGGTTCTTGCTGTATAATATGAGCCACATAAATAATTATACATGAACTAAAATCAACTGAAAACTCTAAAACTACGCTATGTGAATTGCCAGGGGATTATAAAAACCAGGAATACTCTAGACAACTACAAATAAACTTCAGAATGATATAATAAGATCTTCACTAATACAAGGATACTCACACTAACAATAACAATACTATAACTATTATTTTCATAAATTGAATGGGGGCTCTAGCCGTAATAACATTATAAATTATAATTATACTTGTGTGATACAAATGGAAGGTCTCATCCATGATTTATTATGGTGAATAAATTGCCTTGTAATACTATTATCATCATAGTTTCAACAGTTTGAGGCATAATGAATGATCTGTTTTATAATCACTAATCTAAATTCACAATGCTTTGTCTGAGCAGACCCAGCACTGGCGTTATTAATTTAAACTATATTATTGATTGTATGGCTATTATAGTGTGGGCATCTTTATGATTACAGGACAAACATATTTATTTTAAAATTCATACGATATAAATTCATTTATAATATTTTCTTTCTAATGAAAATTGTCCATTATTATTTTAGGAGAAGCACTGGAAGCAATACGTGGAAAGGAAACAACTATTATACAACTTCAAGATGAATACGGTAAATTCAATGTAATGTTTTTAAATTGAAAGTTCATTAATTTAACAATTCTTCTAACCGCAGGACCAAAATAGAATTTAGGATGTTATTATTCCTAAACTTAATATCATCTTATCCACATTTACTTTTAAAATATCTTTTTTTCAACACAAATAAGTAGGCTATAATATATAATATTTATAAGAATTACGTTTAACTTCTTAGGTTTCTCTAACAACAGGAATAAATGGCTTCATGATAAGTTCATAATATATTTTAAACGAAAAAATTAGCAGTATATGAAAAATTAAATAAAGGTTACAATCATTAAAACAGACTAACTGAATAGTGAACAATGTGATAATTTCTTTACAAAAATGTAAAGCTGATTTAGAATAGTGATGTAGCATTTTCAATTCAAATGCTACTACATCTATTCTGTAAAATCGCAATTTTTCTGCTTTGTCAGTGAAAAAAATAATTATAAACTTTGCATATCAAGTAAAAGGTATATGGGTCAATTTGACCCACCTTGTAGTGAAAACACGAAGTTGGGATAGGGTTAAATGGTACTACATCTATTCTGTAGAATCACAATTTTTCTGCTTTGTCATGTGTCAGAAGTAAAAAAAAAAATTATAAACTTTACATATCAAGTAATATAGTAGTAAAAACATATATCATAAACTGCTAAAATGATCCTTATCGCAACCCCTGGAAACACTTTTTGTGGGATAACTTCAAAGAAATTATGATAGAAACTTGTAATAAATATTAAGCTTTGTCCCAAATTTAAAAAAAAATTTATTGGATTAGCGACGAGACTTGGCAAAGAATTGAAGAGAGGAAAAATACAAAACAAACAGTAAATCAAGCCAACACAAGAAAACATAAACAACTAACACAACAAGAGTACCATACAATTTCAAAAGATGTCACAAAATGCTTAGAAATTATAAAAGAACATTTTCTTATTAAGCTAGCTGAACAAGCAGAAGAAACATCAGGAAAAGGAGTTCTGAAACAGTTATACAAAATGATTAAACTCTTGAGTGGCAAGAAATCTAACTATAATAGGCCAGTCCGAGACAAAGAAGGTAAACTTATTTCTTCCATAGATGAAGAAGATTGAAAGGATATTTTCATGAAGAGTTAAACAGACCTTCTCCTCTAAATCCACCTGATCTGACCACAAGAGAAGTATTGGACATGAATATAGAAGAGATATCCAAATAAAAACTATGGAAGACCCTCAATCAAATGAAGACACTATGAAATACCTAACAAAGTAATACTCATCATCAAAGATCTCTAAATCTCTATGAAAACTTTACCTGCCAAGTAGGACATAAAGTTATAGTGCTACATTGGGTCACAAAAGAAGCATATGCAAACTCAGGAAAAGGAATGCAGTGGAACTTAGTGCAAAAACTAGAAGACTTAGAGTTTGCAAATGACCTGGCTATACTATTCCCAGTCTAAAAGATAAGCAAGAGAATATTACAGCCTTTGCAAGACTTGAAAAAGAATAGGTCTCAAAATAAATCATTAAAAAACTAAATTATTAAAAATAAACCACCAACAAGATGGCGACACTTAAATTAGCGAACCAAAACTTAGAACAAGTGGATAACTTTATAGACATTGGGAGTGTGGTCATTGTTTCAGGAGAAATAGGCAAGGACTTTGAACTTTGAATAAATTTGGCGCGACATGCCTTTGCCAATTTGAAACCAGTCTGGCGATCTAATCACATCTCTGGCAAACAAAAATAAAGATCTTTAACACAATCGTAAAAACAGTCCTACCTTACGAGTCCAAAACATGGCGAACAACAGAGATAACAATCAATAGACTCCACAACTTTGTTAACAGATGCCTGAGAAATATATTGAAAATACAATGGCACAACAAGATAGAAAACTCCAAGCTCCAAGTAATGGGAGGGGTGTGGACAGAGAATAGTAGAACAACAAATCCTGGAAAGAAAGTGTAGATGGATTGGACACACCCCTAGGAAAAATAGCAACAACAGAGCTGGAAAGGCCTTAGAGTGTCCCAGGGCAATACACAGTGAAAGACCCAAGCGTTCTATGAGACGGCGTTCTTTGGGTGAGGCTGGACCAACTGGAAAGAGTTGGAAATAACTGAAGCAGATTGTAAGAGACAGTGGAGAGTGGCGTGCTTTGACAGAGTCTCTATGTTCCAAAAGGAACCCAAAGGACAGATGATGAGGATTCATTTATGACTATTTTAGGAATAACAAATACAAATGTTCCTACATTTATAAAATCTCACACATTTATCCCCCTATCCTCCCGCTACCTCCCCAAAAGCTCCCAGACAACAGCAAACATTTAGCCTTTACATTACAAATAATATGGCAAATTAACTTTTGTATTTGTAAATGAGATGGGATGAAGGAGAGCTGTTAATTCAATCATTTACAGTTTCATCGTCAGTGCAATCTAAGATAGAAGCTCTATCCTCAGGGTAATATGTAGAAACTAGTTGACAAATAGACATACATCTGTGTATTTTACAAGACTGTTTTAATCGTTGAGAACTGAATGAATAAGTAAAATTAATTAATTTACTTATTAAACTCTATCACTTAAAAGCAATGTTTCTTAAAAATGGACCTCAAGCAGAAAATAGTTTAAACATGTCATTAATGCAATTATAACTGTTAAAACATTTTTGAAATATTTATAAGATTAGATGTAGTTTGGAGTAGGTTTCTTTCTATTGAACATCTCTTAACATTGTATATTGTATATTTTTATTCTCAGCTCAAGCTGTTAAAAGTTTGGAAACTAAAGAAGCAGAAATTGTAAAGCTAAAAGATGAAATTGGTTTGACTTTAATTATTTTTTTAGCACATAACCTAATCAAACGTTTTGGATCAAGTATAGTTTTAAATGTTTAGCTTGTAATTTACTTCCCATTAAAATTTTTGTGAAATAATAGAATAATTTCTAATAATTTTGTTTAATAACCTACAGTTGCTGCTAGTGATGCTTTAAAAAAGAAAGACAAGGAGATAGTTAGAGCTATTGAATATGATGGTCAGTAATATATAAAAGTTTATATTAAAAAATTAATACATAATATTAAAAATACTGAAAAAGATCGGATGTCCGCCCCGGCTACTAGGTATTATTGAGGTTTTCCATAACAATATGCACAACACAGTACGTACTCTTCAATGGCGCCACCTCAGAACCATCCCCAGTGTGTAGCAGGGTTAATTTGTGTCTTCTTCTCTGTACTACTCCGACATTCCTTGTGAGAACTGCTCCCAGGGTGTGAACATCCATACTAAGGTGTGCGAGGGCACTCAAGTCACAGAAGCCACTCTCACAGAAAGGAGTGAAGAAAAGCGAGCCAGGAGAAAGGCGAGAGGCAGTGGAAAAGGAGAAATCATCCCTTGAGGATAGAAGGATGCGATATACATAATATTAACTTTTAAGCAGGCGTGGATATCAAAAGTTGTTAGTATTTCTATGTATACTGTTACAACCATGATCTTCTAGTGGTCTGAGAAGTGTAGATGTTGTTCTACATTCTCGTTAGTCCTAGTGTTGACGTTATATTTAATATTATTTATTCCTCATCGATACACTTACTCCTTTCTGTCCTGGGTGTAAACTCAGAATTTGTAATCCGAGATTCCTTCACTAGACCATCATCTGGTAGATATTGGTATTCCAAACTTGACGTTCTAAATATAATATTTTGTTATATTGCAAATAATGAAACAGTAACTTGATAACAGTAACGAGGGTGTAGGCCTAAATGGTTCATTTAGTAGAATATTATATACTGCTTTGGGGGGGGGGGCAATTTACAAGAGGGGTAAAATGTTGATACCTATTACTTAGCCCATAATAAAATACGATAGTTTTAAGGTGATCTCCCATGTACGTTAAAAAATGAACTATTCCCAGATTTTACACGCGGTCCTAAAGTAAAATACCCGAATTTTGCACTCGTTACGAATGTAAAAATAAATGCTTGCCCTAAATGGCATAAACGAAAGGAAGATTTTTAGCCCCGCCTATAAAATAAGTGCAAGTGAGGTGTCAATAGTACTGGGTACTGTTAATATGTGACAATACCTTACGAGGGTTGTCATCATTTTAATATTAAAATAATTTTCTTCACCGTTAATAAAAAACATAAAAAAAAAATAAAAATATATATGTATCTGTTTCTCTAAAGTGTAACAAAAAGATACATTTAAAAGAGTTTAAACATTTACTTCATTGTTACAAACTCCTTGATTTACACTGAACTATTATATTGGTGTAAAAACATTTCATGATTGATTGCTAAATAACATTGTATAAATTATTTTAGATTTCGAGAGATGTATTGAAATTACCATAAGAAAAGAACGTAACTTAGATGATGAAGGTAAACAATAATAATATTTTTATAGCTTAAAAATAATTATAACAATTTAAGAATCAATCAAAGTAACTGGTTTTCTTTTAGCAATTATAAAATATATTAAGAATACACTGAAATAACGCGCAAAGTTACAGATTTTCACTTTGAGAAAATCAAACTTGACATTGGAAAAACTATTTGAAATAGTAAGATAGCTTTTGTATTTACTAAAAGTCCATTTTTTATGAATAAGAAAATATAACATGAATTATTCTTAAGCACAAATATAATTTTTATAGTCCATTTTCGCAACACACCCTAATTTAGACCATGCACGTTCTTCTTAAATTTTCATGAGTTTTATTTTTTATGTGTCTAAAGACATAACAATAGTTACTATATAATAAAATGTCTTAGCATTATTGCTAATACTTTACTTTAGTATTTAAAATTTAAAAGTAAAAAATAAATCAAATATTAGTTCTTTTAATTCTCTATTTTTTACTTTTTTTTGTGTGTGCTTAGGCACTAAATTAACAGCTTTCACTCCACATTGCTATCCTTGACTGTTTATTAGTTTTCATTTTCATTAGGCTACTAACTGTAAGTATGACCTTGTTTAGCTTAAAGAAACGGTTGAGCAAATAGGTCAGCAAAGATTAAATCATGGTTCATAATGCTAACTAGCCCTAAGCTCTTTTTTCAATAGAAACATTTGAATTACTTAAATCAGGGATTAAATTACTTAAATCAAAGATTGCACGCTATTTTGACTTGATACATTCAGGTTTTCCTTTTAATAATTAGCCTTAAATGTGATATTGTCTGCTTTTATTAGGCCCATTATTTTTGGGCATTTCGGTAAATTTAAGTGAGTTGGTGGAGCCAATCATGTTGCTATATTAATAATAAACAAAGCGAACAGACAAAACAAAACTCTTATTCAATCATCACCAAGTTACAAAAACAATGAGGGCTAAATATATATGCCCGTTTTATCAAAGTAAACAGTGCGACAATCAAATGATGATTTTTTTTCTATGTTTAATAACTCGATAATTTGGTCGAGTTGGATCATGAGACTTGGTGACAATGTAGATATATTTATTATATTATGAATAACACTGGAGTCATAAAGTAAAATTGATCAAAATGTGACCATGCCAGTTTTTTTTCATTATAGTCTTCATATATAGAGCTTTATTATAAAATGTTTAACTAACTTTGTCGATATAATTAACACAAATTTAACTTTTTCAGAAATTGAAACATTTCAAATTTAGGCCAAGTGTCACTTATATATTATATATTGTATAGTCCATCTTTAATTAAATGATCTTGTTATCTATTTTCGCCTTATATACATTAATACATTGTTACTGTAGCGTGCAGTTATGTCAGTTATAAAACGTTTAGAACTTTTTTTTATATACAGATAGCCTGAGATATTATAAACATTTTTAAAGAAATTAAATTAGGTAGAATTTATGCATTATCTTTGTTTCAAAATATTTGACTAATGCTTTCTACAATGAAAGTAAATGTGAAACTTGTTCACTAGTACATTTGTTTAACAAAGAGCTTTTAACTTTCACTAACAAATTTTTCAACAAGCTCTCTATTCATTATTATGCAGGAATGGATAATTTTTGGCATATAACTATGATATACATAGATAAGTATAGCCCTTGGTTAAGCAGAAAAGGTATGGTATAACTCTTTACACCAGTTCCAATATTATAGTTTATTGTCATTTGCATACCCAGTTCTTTAGTAAAAAATACAAATTTTGATAAAAAAATATTTTATGTATTATTTATATATCTCAATCTAAATAACAAAGTACAATATTAATAAATTGTATATATAATAATAGTCATTTGTATAACGACTGTACTTAAAAAAATATAGCCGTAAGTGATAATTTCAAAATTAGCAAGGGAAATAATAAAGGATATAATAAAAATGGAATTGGGATGGAATAAATTGAATATGCCTAAAACATACACATGTATTTTAAAGAGTTTGGTCATTTATATAATTTTTTTTTTATATTGAAAATTATTTCTTTAAAGTTCAGTTTAATAAAAAAAAATTTAATAAACAATTTAAATTTAGTAACCTTTGTTATTATTGTATAAGTTGACCTATTCTCCTACATCAGTTTAGAACATTCGAGTCTTCTATTGTTTAGTTTTTTCTTGTTCCCTTTGAGTTAAAAATTATGTAGGCCTATAGCAATTAGGTTTTTAAGAATAGGCCTATGTAAATAATAATAATAATAATATAATATTTGTATAGTGCTGCCAACAAACATAATGTAAGCTCAGAGGGCTTTGAACATACAACTAAGAACACGGACATTACTCTAGGCTACGAGATTTGAAGGATTATAGCAGATAAGATTCAATCTTAGCATTTTAAATAGGTCTTTACCTAAACGTGTGTAGGCTAATTTTATAGACCCTCATGCAAACATAGGCATGCACACACATCTATGTTAGATAAAAGGAAACATACGTTATAGAAATGTTAAACAATCGTTAATATATATTTTTGTGTGAATGTGTCAAAATAAAATTATTCTTAAGATTATAATAATTAGAACACATGTGCAATTTAATAAAGTTGAACTCTTGTCTTCAGAATTATCGGCATATTACCCTTACCCTTACCCTTACTTTCATATCATGGAACGAAAAATTGATTTCGATAACAAAAGGTTTATTAAAGAAATAGTACAGATTTTAAAAACATTTAAAGGAAATACATCAGTTTAAGAACAATAATTTGGTGAAAAATAAATAAAAAATAACATAGACTACGCATATGGTTGTAATTTCAAAGGTGTAGTATAGTATCTCCGTTAGTTCATTTTGATCCATAGGTACCGTAAAGCAGTGCTCACAAGTTTCTGTGGCCACGGCCTACTATGAGATTGCATGGCCACAAGACCCACAGTTACCATCCGTCTTTACTTTTCCTTAACAAAGGTCGGGTACCCATCAGAGATGGGTATGATCAAAGACACCCTCTAAACCCTAGCCTTCATCAGAATTCATACTCTGAACCTTCAGTATGCCAGCCGAATGCTTGATCTAACAAACAGTTGTAATAATGACTGGTATCACACTAATTTTTGTGATAAAATATGACAGCAATGGTGATAATATCTTACACCAAAAGAGATATTGACATTAATGCTAATAATGTAATCATTAGGCTTTTGAGAAATCCCAATCCAAATATTGACTTTGAAACGGCAGTTGTTTGATTCATTGCAAGGAAAAAACTTCGCAATTTTAATACTTCAGAGATCATCTCGGAATGCAACAAAGCCGATGGTCTTTTAATCCAAATATATTAACTTGGTTCATCAACACTAAAAACTCCATTTTTCTATGACGTCTACAATTTCCAATTATTATGGCGTTTGTGATTGCAATAAAAAAATTGAGAACAGACATTCGATTATGTCGGAGTTTTCTCATCTGGACAACTTTTGTCACTTTCTTGAAAGTCGAAAAATCTTAAGCGTTTAGAAAATAAACACTCAACAGACAATTACTGTATGGTAAACAATAAATTACATTCAATATTGCTTTAAAGAAATGTTTCATCATTGAATATATTACAGTGATTAATGGAAGTTAAGGCAAAACTATATGTTAGTTTTATTTTTCTAAGTGATTCCGTAAAAAAATTAAATATCACTAATTAGAATCGTCATTTCTTAAATTAAAAACCATGACTTATGCCTACTTTACTTCCGGCGTATGTTTCCCGTCTTTTGAAAAAGAATGCCATATATATATTAAATACAATTCTAAAAATAATAAAAACACATTAAACAAAATTCTTTTCCATCTTGGTTTCCCACTGGCTATTACAAGTGTCTAATAATCTTTTTTATATTACAGTATTTGTACAATCTTAAAGCTACATACCAATTAAAAGTTAAAATGATTGTATTTAAAGGAAAGTTTGTACTTAAAGTAATACTACACAGTATTAATAAATATAGTGTTGATAGTGATGATGATTCTCGATCTAGTGATAGTAGTGAGGAAGAAAGCATTGACCCAAACTTGAACTCTTTCCATTTCTGTAGTTGATGGAACTGTAGTCAGAACAAGAAGTTACTATGGGAAAGATGGCACAGAGTGGAAGTACCCCTATGGCACCAAATGCTCAAACTACAAGGTCAAATATTGTGACTCTTCCGCGGAATCGTATTCCAAACACACACAATGCCAAAAGCCCTGCAGAGACACGATCAAGCTGATTATGAAATACACAAATGAAGAAGGAAAAAGGCAGAGAGGAGATGCATGGAAGGAGATAGACGATGTAGAGATCAGAGGGCTCATCTGTATTCTTGTCTTCCTGGGTGCTCAGAAACAGAGCAAAGTAAACCTGACAACAATATGGGAGCTCTCATTGGGCAAGATTTTGTGCGAGCCACAATGTCAAAGAACATATGTTTCCAGCTGTTAAACACATTGAGGTTTGACAACAAAGACACCCGTCGCAGAAGACAAGAAACTGACAAGCTCGCTCCAATCAGCGAAGTGTTGGACCTCCACCTTGCCAACCTCCAACAGTACTATGTTCCTGGAGCTTCACTGACTGTGGATGAGCAGCTCATACCCTTCAGAGGGCGTTGCTCAATCATACAGTACATACCAAGCAAACCTGCAAAGTACGGCCTGAAGTTGTTCTGGATCTGTGACTCAGAAACTTACTACCCTCGCAAGTGTATCATATACACAGGTGCAATGTCCCGAATCCCACGAGTTTTAGGACAGAGCTAAGGCCATGCTGTGGTGATGGAACTGACCTTGCCATACCAAAACAAGGGAAGGAATGTGACAATGGACAATTTCTTCACTGACACAGCTTTAGCTGAAAAGCTCCTCCAGAGAAAAAACCCCATTGTTGGGACTGTGCGTCGAAACAAACGCTTTCTGCCGCATGAATTTCAGGCCAAGAAGAAGCTGAAGCTCAATGATTCCTTGTTTGGGTTTTCTGCCAACCAATGCATCCTCAGCTACCAAGGACACAAGAACAAGAATGTCATCTTGCTCTCATCCATGCACGTCCAGCCAGAGATTCTTCCCTGAGGGATGTGATGAGGGATTGTTTGAGGAACATGGGACTATCTGTGGAGGAAGGACCTGCAACTGCTGCCACTGCCCCTGCTACCGAAGCCAAGAAGAGGGGACGCTGTGGTTTGTGTCACTGGAAGTTCAACAAGAAGGGCACAGCCAAGTGCCATAAGTGCTGCAACTTCTTGTGCAAGGAGCATATTCCCAAATCTGTTGTCTTTTGCAAGAATTGTGATGCTTAAACCATGATGACTATAAAGGCTCAAAGAACGATATCTTTGATGTTATTTCTGTTTTAATCTTTTATTTTGAGATTTTTCATCAATAAATGACATTGTATGTGCTTAAAGTCAATAAGATGTATGATTTTATCTTATTCTCCAATGCCAAAGTGTGTTAGAAAAAGTTTGTCTGTATAAAGGTATGACCCAAAAAAGGGAACACTAATATTTTCTCTATGTAAAAGTATGACCCAAAAAATGGAACACGAAGTACAATATGTATGCAAAATATCGATATACGGCTAGGGTTAATAAAAAAATTAAAATTTTGATACAAAAATATTTTATGTATTTTTTATGTATCTCATTCTAAATAACAAAGTATAATATTTTAAATTGTATATATAATAATATAGGCCTACATTTCTATAACGATCATACTTTAAAAAATATAGATGTAGTGTAAGTGATAATTTCAAAATTAGTAAGGGAAATAATCAAGGATATGATAAAACGAAAATGAAATTGGAATGGAATAATTTCAATAGGCCATAAAACACAAAAATGTATTTTAAAGAATTTGGTCATTCATGTACGGTATTTTTTTCTCTTGATGTTGAAATTTTATTTCTTTTAAATTCAGTTTAATTTAACAGTTATAAAACAACATTTGTAATTTAGTAACCTTTGTTATTTTGTATATGTTGACCTATTCTAATAATAATTTATAATTTTAGATTAGTTTTTAACATTCAAGTATTCTATTGTTTTAGTGTTTCCTTGTTCCCTTTGAGTAAAAAATTCTGTATACCGATTATGTTTTTAAGAGTATGTAAATCCTGCTTTGAAAAGACTATAGCAGATAAGGTTCAATGTTAGCATTTTAAATAGGTCTTTACCTAAATGTGTGTAGGATAATTTTATAGACATTCTGCTTTACTGTCTGTCAGCCTAACACACAACCGAAAACACGCAAACATACACACACATCTATACTAGATAAAAACGAAATACATTATAGAAATTATAAAAACTCGCATTGATATTTATATATTTATATAAGTGTGTGCGTGCGTGTTAAAATAAAAAATATACTCCTATATTATTAATAGGCCACATGTTAGTCTTAATATAGTGGTTTTATAAAAAATGTTTACACCCATTCTTCTCTCCGTAAGTTTTGAATTCATTCTTGGGCATTTTTTGTTAAGAAATTTAAACCTTAAAACATTTACATTTAATTTTTTTTATAACTAACACGAGTAATTAGAATAGGCTAATATTAAATTATTTTTTAAGATTATAATGATTAGAAAGCAAGTGCAATTTATTTAACTTGAACTCTGTCTTCAGATTTATCAGCATATTATCCTTACCCATACTTTCTCAACATCAAACGAAAAATTGATTTTGAAAACAAAAGGTTTATTGAAGGATTTGTAGAGATGTTAAAAACATTAAAGGAAACACATCAGTTTAAGAACAAAAACTTGGTGCAAATATAAATATTTTTTTTTCTTTTCCAATGGCTGCGCCTATGGTCACACGCGTAGTAGTAAAGTATTTCCATTAGACCAATTTAATCTATAGGCACCGTAAAGCAGTGTTCACAAGTTATTGTGGCCACGTCCTACTAGGAAATTGCATGGCCACAAGACCGACAATGACCATCCGTCTTTACTTTTCCTTAACGAATGTCGGGTACCCATCAGAGATGGGTAGGCTCAAAGACACCCTCCAGACCCGGGAACAAACCCTAGCCTTTAACAGGATTCTTACTCAGAACCTTCATTACGACAGCTGAACGCTCAGTCCCACAAACACTTGTGTTAATGACTGTTATCACACTAATTGTGATCAAACATTACACCAATGGTAATAATATCTTAAACCAAAAGAGATATTTACATTAATATGCTGATAATGTAATCATTATGCTTTTGAGAAATCCAAATCCAATATTGTATTTGAAACGGCAGTTGATTCATTGCAAGTAATATACATCCCAATTTTAATACTTCAGAGATCATTTCAGAATGCAATAAAGCCGATGATCTTTGGTTCATCAACACTAATCACTTCAATTTGTGATTGCAATTAAAATTTTAATAACTGATATTCGATCATGGCAAAGTTTTCTCACATGGAAAATTTGTGTCGCTTTCTTTAAGGTCGAAAAGTATTAAGCGTTTAGAAAATAAACACTCAACAGACAACTACTGCATGGTGAAAAAAGAAATTACATTCAATATTGCTTTTAAGGAGGTGTTTCATCTTTGAATTTATTACAGTGATTAATGGAAGTTAAAGTAAACTATGTTTTTGTTTTATTTACGCCTATCTCAGTTATTCGATAACAATTTTTCAATATACATGTATTGAGATAAGCTGTGTAGGCTAATCTGTGTAGGAAGTTCAGTTACAAGATAAAATAAGATATTTAAGTGTGTAGCCTACTACAGGCACATTGTTAAAAAATTAGGGTTGATTATTCAAACATACAATTTAATCCATGGGCGAAGCAGCTTAATAGGAGATTTGGTGGCCAGTACAATGTCCAGCCACCTATAATTCGCGCTATTAATTTCAGACGCATACCCTCTAGACTCTAGACCTTGGATAAACCTAGACTTTGTTATGATTTGAATTTACCACCTTCGGTTCGCCAGCCAAGCACAGTGCAACAGATCACTGTCTAGGGCACAAAGAAAGCGTCCTCAATTCCATTTTTGTCGTTGTCCATGCAATGTTTTATCGTTGATCTAGACTATTAAGAACATAAACACCAAAATTATTTATAATACTGGATTTACAGGAACAATGCCAGCTTCTATGTGTTGCATTGGACCCTTGGACATGAAAGAGATAAATCGAACCACCTTAAGAAACGGGTCGACCTGGCCAAACCCAATTTTAAAGTATCACGGACTATTTCATGTACCTATAATAAAAGAGCCCGTAACAAGATTATGAAGCTGGAAAACAATGTAATGGTATTTAAGTTAAGACAAATTGGAGGAGACTGGTGATGCCTTTGTAATGATTCGAAGCATATTGCGGCAGACCTTTGTCTAGGGCACAAAGAAAGCGTCCTCAATTCCATTTTTGTCGTTGTCCATACGATGTTTTATCGTTCATTTAGCTATGCCGTTAAGAACATAAACAACTGATGCATCGAAATTGAGTCTACTACTGGATTTAAAGGAACAATGCCAGCTTTTTGGTGAAAGCTTGGTGTTGCATTGAACCCCTGGGCATATGAACCTACTTGAAAGAGATTGAACCACCACTTTAAGAAACAAGACGACCTGGTCAAATTTGAAAGTATCACATACTATTTTATGTACCTATAAAAGAGCATGTAACAAGTTCCGAAGCTGTAAAACAATCAAAAGGTATTGAAGTTAAGATAAATCGATTGAGACTGGTGATGGTAAAATTAGATTATGTCGGAACAGTTGATAATTTAACAGTTTTTAACCTTACATTATTCCGTCTGTACATACTTCGTTAGGTTCTCAATTTACATTGATTCAATGTGCCGCCGATGTGGGAGAAAGAGGAGATTGTCAAGTATTTCCTACATGATTGTCTCCGGCTTGCAAATTTCAGACAGGATGTTATCTGAAACCACCAGTCCATTTCTATTACACACAAACTCAGAGTTAATATCTAAGGTTCTATGAGTGAAATAGTCCCAGCTTCCATTTCATGACATTTCTAGTCTGTTTGAGCATCTAATAATTATATACTTTTATATTAATTGATCGCAATCTAATTCTTGTTTGGTATACCATGTTTCTCAATTTTGTTTTCTTATTTGTATACTAGAAAAAGCCCGCGGGGTAAGTGTTTATTATTTTTAGAATTGTGTTTATATATTTAATTTGTTTTGCTTTTTCAAAAGTCGGGAAAGAGGAGCTGGAAGTAAAGTGGTCCTAATTCATGGTTTTAAATTTAAGATATGACGATTATAATTAGTGATATTTACATTTGTATCGAATTACTGAGATAAATAAAACATAAAGATGATTTGATTTAACCGTCTTTTTAAACTGTAATAAATTCAGCTGAAACTTTTCCTTAAAAGCAATATTAAGTGTATTTTTTGGTCTCCATGTGTAGGGCCTAATAGTCTGTTGAGTGTTTTTTTCTACATGTTTGGGACTTTTCGACCTTTAAAAGCGACAAAAGTTGACCATTGTTGAAAACTTCGACATGATCGAATGTCTATTATTAAAATTTATTAATTGCTATCACAAATCAGAATTATTGGACAGTGTTGACGTCATAAATAATAGGGTAATTTTTAGTGTTGAGGAACAAAGTTGATAAATTTGGAATAAAAGGCTTTCAGCCTTGCTGCATTCTGAGAAGATTTCTGAAGTGTCTAAATTACGATATATTGCCTTTGCAATGAATCAATAGCCGTTGCAAAGACAATCGTTGGATTGAGATTTCTCAAAATTCATAATGATTACATTATAATTATTGCTGTCTCCTTTGGTGTAATACATTATTACCATTGGTGTCATATTTATCACAATTAGTTTGATAACAGACATTATCCAAACATTTTGTGAGCTCGAGCGTTTGGCTGAGGTACCGAAAGTTCTGAGTATGAATCCTGAAAAAAGGCTTGGGTTTGTTCCCGGCTCTGAAGGGTGTCTTTAAGCACGTGATTTGTGTTTACTTTCTGTAATGGTGTACAAGTAATAATGGCCGCTGTATTAATAAAGTTTCATTTAGGCTCGAGCTTTTTTTAAATGATTTGATGTGTTTTAAGTCTTATTAAAATTTAAGCTGTAGTATGGCATACAATAGGCTTTTTTATTATTATCATAGACATAGATCTTAAACGATTTGAGCCTATTCGTGACTTGACTAGATAGCTTATTCACCAACACTATCACTTGACATCGTAGCCTAGCCTACGAAACATTAAAAGTGTAGGCCTATAAAGTGAAATTGAAAGTGTAAATAGGTCTAGCCGGCCCTAGCCTAAATCACATTGGTAATGGTAATGGTAATTTATATAGCGCTTCTATCCATGCTATTTTAGCATGCTCAGTGCGCTCTAGAAGACTATTAATCTGTGAGAGGTTTCACTGCTGCCGGTTAAGCGCATGTGATAACAACTCAATATTAACGTCATCTAGTCCCAAAACTCCTGTAGGGCGACAGGGATCTGCCGGTGGCGGGGATCGAACCCGCGATGTGTCAAGTGTTTTTTGGTGGACAGTATGGTGAGCTAACCGCTAGGCCAGCCGGCTTCACATTAATCAATTAATCTACAGTACTTCTATTTACCTCCTTATTTTTGAGTAGGATAGCCAATATTCAGATGTGAATTTTGCATAATAAAGAACAACTGCACTTTCACCACGTTACATTTGTACCTCAAGTGGGTTCTTATATTTACACAAATACGTCACTAAATACCTAAGCCACGCACACTCTTTAGTGTATATGTAAAAGTCAATGTTTTAATTTTTCAATTTCTTCGTTTCATTACTTCTCATGTAGAAATTGTAGAATAATACTTTATAAAAGGATCGTCTGTTATCTATATAATATTAGAATTCTAATTTAAGATTAAAATAGAAAATTGCATACAGTAGAATTCTTTTGGATCACGCTTTATTTGATGCGCACCAAAAAAACACACGATTCATTGAGCTCTAAAAATAGCGCAGGCGATCCTCTTATTATAGTTTTTGAAATTACGTCATCTGTTTATACTCTCAAAGCCAAGTCGCTAAGCGTTCTGATACACAGACAGACAGATACATTTATTTGGGCTATTATTATATAGAAGATGTATATTAACATAATATGTAAATTTTGTTTTTTAAATTAACTTAACTTTGTTACGAATTAGTAATAAAATGGACCTGTACATTGACCTATAAGCTTATATTGATTTTATCATTTCTATTTTCAATATTTCAGAATATATTTCATCGATATACAATAATTGCATAGGTTTAACAGGAATAGGTAAGATTTATTATAGATTTCAAATGTTTACATCAACTATGGTGTATATTGATTTAAATATTGCCTGCATACCTATGTGCCTACCAAGCAAAAACATAATATTAAAAAACATGGTTTTTACTTTCAAAAGTATTTTTGTGTGTACATAAATGTCTTTTCAGCATTTAAAATACTTATATGTATGCAATAATGTTAAATTAATACGAGATATAATGGAGTATCAATGTGCAATATTAATAAGATACAAGACTAGATACGGACCACGGATGAACGTAGGACGCAATGATCTTCTTTAGAGTTTGTATTATATAACATAATGTTTTAATATCAAGGTTTTAATCTTGGCAAAGATTGCACGCATTACTTGTTTAAAAGTATTTGTTATTAAAGTTTATTTGTATGGTGTACGGACATTTGATCTCGTGACATTTGATCCCGCGATAGTTAATCCCTGACACTTAATCCCACGACAAATGGTCACATTGACAATTAATCCCTCCTGCGGACGTAAACTAAGAAGAAATAAAACAAGATTTATTAATCAATACATTTATATGTATTAAACAGTACATTTATATTTATTAATCAGTACATTTATATGTATTAAACAGTACCTTTATAATTATTACACAGTACATTTAACACAATTTAATAAAAGGTATCAGAGGTATTCAAGTTACCGTAAATGTAAAGTTAAATGTAAAGTAAAATAGAGATTCCTTACAGAAAAGACGTTCTTTGCATCTGAATGTCTCTGTCAATTCCCTAGAGAAAATCCATAAAGTAGGATGATGACAATGAAAAATCTCTTTGTATACCAATCAAAGCAAGTCTCGCTCGACCTCAGACCAACACGCGCGGGTCCTACTACTGACAACCATCTGGGTGAGGATTGTCCACAGGTAACAAAGGGAGCTGATCGGAATCCATCTGACCGAGTCGCAGGGCTTAACCCTAGTCACTTGAACATTACGCAAATGTCGCGGGATCAAATGTCACCAAACCATTTGTATGTTGTTTTTCAACGCTTGTTCGGATTCTTCATTTTACAACTACATTGTAAATAAATAATTACACCTCAAAGATCGGCACAATTTTTGAGCATATAGTGGCAAGGTATAATTTATATCTTTTTCAGCTGCTAGCAGTCTAAAATTAAGCTTCCTTCACAATTAAGTTATTGTTGTAGAAGAGACTTAAATTAATAAATAGCCTTTTGGGGTTGTCCGCGTACCATTGAAAATCGCTCTGCGGGCCAAGTCTTTGTCCTTGTTAATATATTTCTAGGATCGAACGATCCACGTCATATGTTGCAGACAACCAGAAAGTTCAATTCTCCACAACAGTTACATTGTTACTATTATACTGTTACAATGTTAAAATCAACATGATGACCTATACTTGGGTGACAAGCCACAACCAACTCAATATGTTCTGCGCCAGTGTTGTAGTTGGTGTTTCCATGACAACAACAATCTGACAAAAACCACCCACCCTCGTCACACGCCCATCTATATATAAACGTTTCATATTATATTCTCTTAAAATAGCGTTCAAGTTCTTAAATAAAACAGGGTTAACTTTACTAGTAGGCATATCTGGTTCTGACGTGCCTGTTGTGTTAGTCTTAATTTTGATTACCGTAAATTACAAATAATAAAAAAGGCTTAGTTTTGTATTTTTTTTAAATTAGTTAAGGTTAGACTGTCCTATATAATGCCCTAATGTTTCTCAAGAAGAAATATCACTTCAATACACGTTTATGTAGACTATAATGAAAATATATAAATAGTTTCTATCTCACTATGCATCTGTGTAGGGAACATGGTGGTCTAGCGACAGCTTGCATGGATAGCCATAAAAAAAATTTTCGGTTTAAAATCCACTTTATAAATTTAGATTTTTGTTTACTGATACTTGAGTGCGTCTCCGTATCCGTATAATGATATAAAAAGAACAGCGATTTGATATTGAGCTGGCTACGCAATCCTCTTGTTTTCCGTAGCCATAGTAACTGGTGAACCCTGCTTCTCTAGCTCAAAGACGAATGTGGTCTGAATGATTTACAAACACAGGACATTGTTGTCTTTTTCCTATCTATGTAAAAGTATTAGAACAGTTTATTCTAATCCTCATGTAGAACATAATGCATTGTGTATTATTTCTACTTTTTTATATTCTTATAAATATTACATAAAATGAAATGATGGATAATAATATTTCATTTGTTCCAATAATTTTTGTTATTATTTTCAGATTTGATATCTTGGATTACGTGGTTTTTAAATGAAATTGAATTAACATCATTAGGTAAATAATACAATTTACATCTGTTTTAACAACAAGGCTACACTTTTTTTTTTGTACCTTTACATACATTTTGTTTATAGAAGTTTTAAGTGGATTTGTTATAGGCCTACTATTTAAAAACATACATACTGGATAAATTTGTTTTATCAATTTTATACAATAAAAAATACACAAAAATAAGACATCCACGTAGCAGTATTATTTCTCTCAAGAAAATGAAAGTAACAATATTAATAAAACATTGATGTATACAAATAAACCACTAACACTTTATAGCCTGTAAATAATAAACACACACAAGTCCTAATGGTATTCATTGAATGTAATTATATGAAATAAAATCTTCCAATACAATAGAGAAAACAAATGTATTGCACCATTGTTAATGTTTTTTAATATTACACAAATTATACATTCCGAAAATAACAAACAAATTTAAAATATAAATAAGGAATAAGTAAAGGAAAGTTTTTTCTTCAAGTAATACTACTTGTGTATTATAAAATATAAGCAATAAAATTATATAATAAACATTGTTTTCAATTATATTTAATAAAAGCCATAAGTACAGTTAGGCCTAATAGGCCTACCTATAGACGAGTCTCCATTACACTACTTAGTACAACTAATCATAAGCTGGATATAACAAAAAGACATAACATGTAGCTTGTTAATAAATTAAGGATTAATAAAACATCCATAAAAGATATTGGTTAAAACGAAAGCTTCATAACATAAATAATATACAGAGCTACCCCTTATATTTAAACAATAAATAAATATAGTCATTCAATAAAAATGGTGATTACTAGAATATAACATATCAATAAAATATTTGTAAGTTTTTAGAGATGGCAATAATTCAAGCCATCTCTATTATAGGAAATATGTAGTCTACATAATAATGACAAAAATAAAATTGTTGTGAACTTATTATTATCTTATTTAATATTGTTGAAAAAAAAGCTTAGAAAAATAAAGTTTTAAAATTAACATGTTTATAATATCTTCCACTAGATCTATATAAGATTTTCTTTCACATTTAGAATGTGCAACCTTCTGGGAAGAATACAAGAAATATCTAAACAGTTAAATGGTAGTTCAGGTAATAAAAAATATATTATTTTAATAAATTATGATAGTTTTCTTTAAGTTCCGAGATTTAACTTAAAATACCTACTTTGTTACAAAATATATAGTATTTATCTAAAACATTTGCATATGTTAATTTTGACAAAATTAACAACCAGTACCATCAAGGACTTATTAACGTAAGTCTTCAACAACATTAGCGAACAAAATATTTATGACATCGATCTTTCTTCTGGCTCTTTTCTAAGCGTTATTGAAAGCAAGAGTTATTCTGCTAGCTATCTGTAAAGGGCACTTCTTTCCCCATGGGCCTCATTATTGGCAAAGTGTGGAAACCACCGATACGCATATATCAAGAGCACACCGGTGGGCTAAAGGATAAGTGACAGCCCCTGATGCGCCTACCTTCCCTCATTCTCCTTATAGTTGAAACATGATCGACCAAAACTCGGGTGCCAACTCGAAAAGGATTTGGGCAAATAATGTATGTCTTTGAGGAGATAATTATTAGTAATGCAGTGCTCAATTAACTGTGATGGAGGACGACATTATCAATGAAGGAGATCACCATTATCAAGTTCAATAAAGGCGGGCAGAATTATCGATTAGGGAGAGCTGTATTTTTAATTAAGACGGGCACATTTATCAATTAGGAAGGACTGTATTATCAATGAAGGAGAAAGGGCACCATTATCAGTGAGAGAGGATAACATTATTTTTGAAGGTTAATATTATTAGTTAGGGTGCACTCATTATTGATGGAGGATATCTCTTTTATTTAGAAAGGGCACCATTCTCAGATATGGCACTATTATTAAGTGAGGGCACCATTTTAGTCCAGGCATCATAAATGAGAGCTTAAATTGTCAACAAGATATAAAATGATCAGGGACTAATAATAATAATAATAATAATAATAATAATAAATGAAGTTTAAATAGCGCATATTCCGCAATCAGTTCTATGCGCTTAACAATAACAGACGATGATAAGAATAACAGGCAAATATTTAAAAATGTGAGTGAGCTAGGAATCCATAAGAAACAGGTGCGTCTTGAGTCCGGTCTTGAAAATGTTAAAGTTCGAGCTATGTCGCAGCTGGAGTGGCAGGGTGTTCCATGCGGAGGGGCCGGAGTAGGTGAAGGCCCGCTGACCAGCTGTCACGAGTTTTGTCCGCGGGATCGTCAAATTGAGTTTGTCCGCAGCCGATCGAAGTGGGCGTGGTTTTGTATAGATTTCCAGACAGGAAATTAGGTAATCCGGGGCGGAGTCATTGATGCATTTATAGCATAGAGATGCCAGTTTATATGAAATCCTATTTTGAATAGGGAGCCAGTGCAGAGAGTGGAGAAGAGGTGAGATGTGGTCAGACTTCTTCTTCTTTAGGACTAGTCTGACAGCGCAGTTGGGACATTGAAATTTTAATTTTATTCTACTTATGACACAAATAAAAATAATTAGATTTAATGCTGAGACTCAAAGGAAATTAAAACATAAATTTAGAAAAAAAGTTTCTGTGGCCGCATCATACTAAGTGATTGTGTGGCCAGCACTATGCACACCCGCCTTCACTTTACCCCATCTAAGGTCAGGTATCCATTAATCCTATTAGTAAATTCACACATACCTGAATATATGAGACACATTCTTAGATATGTTTGATTACTGTTTTAAAAGAGAAAATTGAATATATAGATATGCAAATGTTTGTTCGTTCATATTCATTGGCATTGAATTATTGTTTTACTATACATAAAGTTTACTTACATTTTTTTCTTTTCTAGCAGATGAAATTTGAATAACTGATACTGGACTGCAAAACGTCACATGTATTGAGCAAAGACATCTTCAGTTACAAAGACATGAATGAAACCAAAAATTTTGAATATTCCTATCATATGTTTTTGGTTTAGTTATATTTTTCAATTCATTTTATTATACTAATTTCTTTTTTATTATGCTCTTTGTAAATTTTATAGAATCACAGATTTTGTTTGTAAGAAATGAGAAAATAATAAAGGCAACTAACTTTACTGTTTTTTTTTATTCATAACAACAATAATGATGTTCATTGTATAGGGTCTAACTCTAGATTGCAATCACATTTACTAAGCTTAAAATGCTATCTTATTTTACTATTCAGTCATATATGTTGTATTAGGAAAAAAACTAAAACTAGTTAAATAGAACTTTTACAAAACTTTCTTTAAATGACTATTTATGTCTGATATAAGCTTTTCTAATGCAATGTAAAAAAAAAAAGTTAAACAGAAAAAATAACCACAAAAATGTAGACAATTTTGATTCAAGTAGCATTTAGTAAAATATTTTTATTAATCTGTATGTCTTTTTTGAATAATGAGATACATTTTTGAAAAAAAAAGAATACATGTAAGTTACATCAAAATAAAATTAATTTTACTATAAAGAAAACAAAGCTACGGAACAAACAACAACAGAAATACATAAGAAAATAAATACTATTGTGTAAATATATGTTCTTTTTTTATGTTTTTCTTTTTGATGATTCTTTTTTCTCTACTCGTTTATAATCAGTTTGTTTTTTTTTACTGCTAAAATATGACTTCCTCCGTTATAAGCTTTTTACAAACTTTTGTAACGTAATACATATAATAATATTATGTTGATTGTGATGTTGATACAATAAATAAATATTTTTTATTTTCATCACATTTAAAGCTTTATATTTTGTTCTTGCTTTGATTAGAAAATAATTATGTATGCCTAATGGACTAAAAAATAAAAAAAAATTCAATGTCTAAGCTTTTAAGCTAAAATTTATTATTTAAATAAAAGACATAAATATGTGCAAATAGAAGCCTTGCAGAATAATTGAACTATTGTGTGTATTAATAACGGTCTTAAAGAAGTCTTAAACAGGAAAATAACATTTGAATCGAGTAAAATTTACATTAAAAACAAAACAAAGTTGCAAGGCGATACCAATAGTTCAATTAAGAAATAATTAATTTATCTCATAATTGATTAGAAATAAATAAAACACAATTTTACGAAAATGATTTAAACAAGACTCAAGGTAGTCTACAAGCCTTTTAAGACTCTAAGTCTTTTAGTAGCTGTACACAACACTCAAAGGAATAAGAAGAATACCAGACTAAAGTATTTTAGTTGCTAGTACACAGCGCAGTATAAATACTGTAAACAGTAACCAACTATTAAATACAAAAAGGCCAAACTATGAACGCCCACTTTACTATATATACATCCTTAAAATAGATTATTCTAGGTAAGAAGCTTTAGATGACACAACTTAAAACACCTTAATGTAATGTTTGAGATAAATATATCAAATTGTTGGACGGAAACAGAAGATAGGGGATGGGGAGAAAGTAATCAACCGTAATGTCCACAGGTCAAGGTGATCAACTTGGGTCCACAGAAAGGAAGGTTAAAGTTCATTAAATGATAATAAAGAGAAAAAAGTAATGTTTATGTTAATTAAAGGATAGCCTAATAAGGAATGAAAATAAAAGGTTTATATCAATGAACAATAATAAAGATAAAACTAATGTTTATATTACAAATAACATGATTTATATAGCGCTATTCATAGCAAATAGTCTTCGAATGCGCTTTACAATTACCTTATGCAATAAAAAAAAATAGAATAAGTATGTTTTTAATTTTCTTTTATAATAAATGTCTATATATTATTAGCTGGTTCGGAAGTTCGTTCCACCACGAAGGTGCTATCACGCTACAGGTGCGAGCGACAAAAAATTTCTTTTTACATTTGCTACCTTGAGTTGTTGATTCAATGAACAATAAAATGATTTATCTTCATTAGTCAAGCACACAAATATACAATAGCTAAATTCCCTAATTATATCCGTTACATTAATTTAAAGGACATACACTGATTTAAGGGAGATAACCAAAGTAATTTACACAAGGATTTCCTGATATTATCAGGATAATATTATCCTGATAATATTATTATGCTCTCCCCAAGTAGTTCAATAATCTTGTTGTTGTTTTTTCTTTGGTTGAATGATAAGATGTCCATTCGCTTCCCCCAACGACCACAACGGTCATGGGATTGATGATCATGATGATGAATTAAAATAAATCATTTTCCTTAAAACTATTACTTGAGTTATTGTATTATTAAGAGCTTATTTTCAGAATAGGTTGCACTATTCCGGAATAGAAATTGCCAGTGACACTGTCATAGCAACTTTAGTGTATAAGGTAAAACATTGTATAGAGTGTAGGCCCTATATTCTACATTTTAAAAAGTATATAAAACTAAATATTTTCCAAAAGTGCAAAAAAAATTCTTTTTCTAGGTCTAGTGCAACAAGTCTACACTGTTTAGCTACGAATAAGAGCATTATTATGTTGTAGATTTGGGGATGGCTGAAGTATGATAATAATGTAGGCTATAAGGTTAATCAGAAACATTTTATACTATTTCAGTTTGTAGTTTAACTTGACATGGCTGATTGTTTTTGGTTTGCATACTGCATCTAGAAGGCATGATTCTCAAATTCGTACTCAATCACCATTTATTATGCGTTCAAGAATCAAAACTGCTGCAAATCATTGCAAAAACAGGGTACACACATTGTTTCATACTCCTCTATAGACGGGGAATCTGGTTTGTTCTACTGGGGCAATTTACTACAATATAAATACTTAGCTGAGACAAATCTGTTAGTTGGACTACTTACTACTATATAAATACTTAAATAATATAAGACACTTTGTGTGTTATTTTTCGATGCAAAGTTCTTACCCTGCTAGTTTTATCATCATCGTGGACTGCTTTTAGGATATAGGCCAATATATAGCCTTAACTACACTGTTTCTTCCTTTTACTGTCCTGGTCCTATCTGCACTAATATTTTTACATGGGTTATTTTAAGGACCGGAATGATCAATCGTTGAAATGAGTGCATAAAAAGATTCACCAATATTTTTATTTTGGCATGCAGAGCCATCTTCTGTCTAACGACTTTTCTCGATAGCAGCTTTTGCTTATTTTTTTAAATACTTACAATGTGCGAATTGAGGTCCATCTCAGATAAAATTTTATTACATTACAAATTATTCAATTGCAAACCTTTTCTTTCCAGTCCCGACGAAAGGAGAACCGGCCATAATACTATGATTATAGAAACAATTAAATATTCTTCAGTTAAAAATCATTGTTTTATTTTTAACGTTTGTTAAAACATGTTATGACTATCGTTGTATAAATTCCAATATAACAATTGCACAATGAACATAGGCCTAGGCTACATTTCTTTTCTTCTCTCTTTATATTTTAAAATCTCCCCTACGTTTAATGTGCAGACATGAAACAGCGGACAATGATAAAAGTAAGTTAATTATGCTTATATATTGGGCCTAAGTACACACTTATGGCGAGAGGGTGGATAGTGTACGAATGCCTAGGCTACCATGAGTTAAAAGGTGACTCCCTTCAATAAATGTGTACGTACACACAAATTAATATATAACTTACGGTACATAACAACTGCACATGCTAAATCTAGTTGAAGTTGCAGACACCAAGGTTTAGTTTTGAATACAATAACATTCTTAAGAGAAGACAATGTTATGAAAAAGCTATACGCAGTATTGCTGGTTGTGTTCTATTTGTTTCAATGACTGCCAACGACATTTATGCCATGTGCAATATTTGGTTAGGCCCTAAAGTCTAACCGATGACATATGAATTGTGAGGCAAATATATTTTTTTTCAAATAGGGAGTGGTGATAAAAAAGCTAATTTGTACGGGGTGAAACAATGACCCAGCGGTCACACCATGTCATATCGACGAGGAAAAAAAACGTGTTTTTCTACGTGTTTTCGTGGTTTCTAAGTTTTTTCTCCGTCGATACGACGTGGTGTGCCCGCTGGGGAGGAGTATAGCCTATAACATAAATAGCTTTTTTAGATATTTTTTCTTAGCGTACGCAAGCTAGGCTATTGAAAAAAAACAAACTAAAAAAAAACAACTAAAAAAAAACAACAACAAACAAATAAAGAAACAATGCAAAAAAAAAAAAAAAAAAAAAAAAAAAAAAAACTTACAAAAAAGAAAAAGAAAATATTCAAATCCCAAGATAAGTAGACTGCGTCCAAAGTTATCGGTACTTGGGCTACCCGAAAGACCTAACCATTTAAAATAAATATAAAAAATTTATGAAGACAAATTAAAACGTTAGAAGTCATATTTAGCGTAAAGATTTTCGTAACTGGACTGCCCTTAGGCCTACATGGACTAAAGCATTGTGTTTATTGCCAATTTTATAAGTTAAATAATATACAGCTTTGTATTTATGTTTAAATCAATATAAAGACTTCACAGGTTTATTTTATATCACTTCTTTATAACCATATACATGTACATATAATATCTGGTTTTCCCTGTCTTTTTTATTCCAATGGTGTATAGGCCTATATATCTAAATATAAATATATATATATATATATATAGTAATTCCTACAACATAATTATTTGAACTGTTTTTTACTTGTTAGTGATCTTTTAATGAAGCATAATCTTGAAAATAAAATATAAAGACATATCTTTAAAGATTGTATTAATGCAATCTAAACTACCTTCCACGAGAACTTGATAGGAAATTCCCAATGTTATCCGGCATTTCGTGCAGGAAGCCATTTTGGTTTAATTTGACATTGGACAACAATAACTATTGATATAGATTATAGATTTATGAAAAATATATTTGATCACGTTTTGCTGATTAATAGAAAACACATTTTATCCTATTTTCATTAGCAGATACAACTATGTCTTTGAAAGTGTCTAGGGGAGAATTAGAACCAGAAGATTTTCATTGCATTCAAGAAAATTATGTTTATTTGAAAGCTAATCTGGAAGCTAAGGATATTGAGGATTTCTTGTTCCAGTATGGAATCTTAACTATAGATGATAAAGAAAAAATAAGTAAGGCAAATACTAAATCTGAAAGAAATGAAATCATGTTAATAGCTTTGTTACATTCAGGACCAGGAGACTCATTTAACAATTTTCTTCGGTCACTAGAAAAAAGTTACAGACATGTACTTCAAAAATTGAAGCAAACAGATAAATATGTTATAGCCTATTTATATTCTTATAATGTTATATACCTATGTAAAAATATATTTGTTGATAGGTGAAACATATTAAAACAAACTTCTAAGAAGACTCCATAAGAACATTTAAAAAGGTATATTTTATAATATACAATGCGAACATTTGTGTACTAAATTAAGTAGGTAACAAAAGAATAAATTTTAGCAAAACTAAATTTAAACAAATTCACATGACTGTAACTTCATTAATTGTAGTTAACCATAATGTTTGAAATCCTGTAAGTAGACCCAAGTTTTTATTCCTATATACTTTTGGCGTTACTGGATTAAAGTTAATACGTCAATAAGTGTCTTAACATTCGTGTCAAAATTAATTTTTATTATTATGTTTTGTAATTCATTCTACTTTCAACCATTTTATAAGCAGTTCGCTTTCCTTCATTTAATACAAAACACATATATTTTATTTTCGCTAGCGGTTCTGTCTTGACACAATGCAGGAGGGCAATTAAGACATTCTAATTTTGTGCACAGTTTTCCTTAAACTAATGAAAAACAACAAATATCTTAAACAAGCATCATTATTGCAACTTGCTGATTAAATACATACATATACATTTCATATCTTATAAGGTTTCAAATTGTCGTTTTTCTTAAATTGTATAAGGCAAAATGTATAATTAACAGTGGCACAGTTATGATTGGAAAGTGGAGAGAAGTGGGGAGGCAAATAGTACAAGGTTGGTTACGTAGAAAAGGACGGGGAAGCAATTTTTCAAGGAGTAAGGAGTGCACGAATTTGAAAAGGTGGGAGCAGTAGCAGCGTACCAGTTAATTCTGAATAGGTGTAAAATTTCTCTTTAAACTATTGAAAAACTAATAAAGTATCTAAATATCAATAATTGAGAGTAAAAATTATAGTTACTAAATATTCATTCAATAAACAAAAAATAAACTATCTTATATTAATTTATTTTATTATTGTATTCTCAGAAGATATATTTCATAGAAAATTTTTAAAAAGAAAAGAAAAAAAAAAATAACTAACTTAAAATTAGACATAGATCGAACTAAAAATGAAATAGAAAATTTAGAAACAATTCAATAAACGTATGGATCACTATAACGTAAGACTATTAATATTTTGTAATAAGTTCAATTTAATGCTTAAAATAAATCAAACGTCGCAAACTGACATGATTTGGTCATGTGTTGCGGCATAATAACTTGCCAAAATAATCCCCCAAGGCTCTGTAGATGGTTAAAGTCGTAGATGCCGTCGGCGTAGATGCTGGTTCGACAATATAACATATTTTACAGTATTGCAGATACTTAACTATTAACAGAACCTCAAGCTAGGCAAAAGTGGAGAAAGTTGACTGCTGAGGTGTCCATTCGCTCCCCCCCCCCCCCCCCCAAACGATCACAACAGTCAACAGATTGATGATGATAGTAAATTGATATAATATGAGGATTTCTTTTCAGAAATTTCTTTATTAATTTGTGTAAGAAACACAATTGTTTATCTCATCATATCATCGAATAGAGAGATAAATAGTATGTTTGCATAAGGTATTATGTTTTAATCCCATAAGATTTTTAATGACGCTGTATTATGATGTCATTGCTTATTTCAGGTAGAACTATCGATGACATGAAAGCAAAAGATGATGAAATAAAAGCTAAAGATATTGAATTATTTCATCTTAACAACAAAATAGGTTAGATTTGTATTTGTATTGCTTTGAAATATATATTTTAGAGCATCGGCTAGTTTTAATTTTATATTTTTGAGCATTTTTTTCCAATGTTAAACAATTTAAATAATAAGACTTTCCATAATTTAAACATTACAGTTAAAACAGCAATGTTGTAAAACATTTGTGTTGTATTTTGTAGGTACAGAGGTACAATTATTACTCATTTAATCTTTGAACCAATATAATACACTTCTTTCCTAACGATCACTATTCTATAGTTCTTTTACCTTTACACTACTTATATTAATTATTATATGCATTTTGTATATTTTTTTCTTAGCTATTCCATCATCAATGTGTAAGTGTTTTGATTTATGATTTCAGTTGATATTAGTGTCACATCTGGTCTGCTGGTTATATAGTGTGATATGTGCAGAAATGTTGAAGTAAGCCTATTCTTGCTTTGTAGTAGTTGAAGATTTGTTGAGTTTACAATGTCCTCTAACTCTGTCCCTCTGTTGTTGTAGCTTGAGTAGCCTAGGGTTGGTGTGTAAGCAATTAATTCTACTGCAATAATTGTTCTTAAGTGGTAGGGTAGCTGTATGTCGATTATTGTGGTTTAGGACTGGGGGCAATACATATTTCTTAGTGTGTACTTCATTCCTCCTCTCCAAAGAATTGTATGTCGATGTATGTGTCATTATAGTTAATAGTTATTTCTGCTTGATTATTATTTTAGATGAGTGTCATCTCTCTTTGACAATTAGTGCAGTTGCATTTGTTTTGCTTGTATCCTGCTTGCTTGTAATTACTTATGTTGACTTTTTGTTAGGAATTAGTGTATTTTGTAGCAATACGATGTATGTAATGTTTGTTAAGTAAGTGTTCTAGTACAGTTCTTTTGTTTTGTAATCCTAATAGGTTAAGTTGTAATATGTTATGATCTGTGTTTCTAGTACCTGTCTTTTCACAGGCTGTCATGCGCCGACCTTTTATTTGGCAACATTTGAGTTCGTCTGAATTCTTATTTTGTTTTACTGGTTCGTTTTTCAGTTGTTTTTTTGTGTGGCTTTTTATAAAATACCGCAGTTTAAGAGCTTTTGTAGTTTTGTGCCCAGCACCTACGAGTGATACTCCGGGATCGGGCTACATTGAGTTAGAGCTGAGGTGTGCTTAGGTGGGCTGGTGTCGTAGGTGGTTTGAATTTTGGCCTTACAGACACGTCAGGGTGCAGTAATTTGTACTTACACCCCCGGCTGGTCTAGTCAAGGAGTATGGCGCTATTGCAGTAATTGGTTATATATCGCAAAATTTATATTTCCATCAACTATTATTGATATAAGTAGGGCGGATTCACCAGCTTGCTACTTTCTTTAATATATCATCAGCCACACAGAACACATAGACTAATATAACTATAAAACAGTTAAGAATTTGTGGTTAATTACATATATCTCCAGTTTATTGATTGAAAACAAAAGTACTAATGTCAAATATCGGATGATCTGATGTAACAAATGCAAACTAAATCACTAAGTTGTGCAGGTGAAAATAGTGGAAATACTTAGTGAAATTAAACTAGACTGGCTATACTAGCAGGGTACCACCTCCCCGCACCAATACCAAGAGATGTTTCCTATATGGAGTCTCTCAGATGCACTGAAGAAATTCCAGTGTAAATTTTCTATTTCCTAGCTCGAATAATTTCTGGTTGGACATGCCAAACACGTGACTAAACTGGACCTTTTGATTGGCCAACATTGAACCGTTCCCTCAAAGACACAAGGGGGGGGGGGGAGAATATCAATGGCCAGCCTAACAATAACAGACTGAGTTTCCAAACTATAATTACGGAGGGGAACATTCTGGGGCGTTTGACACTATCCGAAATCTATAACGGTGGTCACTTTACATGGCAATTATGTCATAAACCTGCCAGGAAAAGGGGGGGGGAGGACCGATGCAGTAGGAAAGAATGGGTCTCTGGGTGTGGTCTTATCTCAAAACTGAACAAAGACGGGGCTTTCCTTTACTGAGTATCTGAAAGGACAATGTCACTTCTAAACACAATAAAAGATCCAAGGGCTGGAGGGGAAGGAAAGGGAGGGGCATTGAGGTTGGGCCTCCAATCTCAGTTATCTTACACCACCTAGAGGGTCAAGGAGACAGTAAAATCTCGACCTATAATTTTAAAATCTTCAGACATCGAATTCCTTAGTTTAAAAATAAATGTGACGAGCGTCACATATCTCCCCTCTTTTGAGATTTCGCTACGCATGTAACGAAATCTAATAGGACTAATTATAAGACTCAATATGTATTGCGAACCTATAACTGCAGGGGTAGTAGGGAAATAAATGTACA
This sequence comes from Anisus vortex, assembly GCA_949126835.1. Lineage (NCBI taxonomy): Eukaryota > Metazoa > Mollusca > Gastropoda > Planorbidae > Anisus > Anisus vortex. The sequence continues at coordinate 30,336,301 of OX421506.1, forward strand.
TAAATTTAACAAGCTACAGTAGTTTACATATCTCAATAGTAAATATAGAAAAATCAAAACACGTAAAGGGATGCAAAAGTAAAGGCAAAAGAATAAAAAAGCTACAAAGATTCATGCATTTATATACAAGCTCTCACATTCTTGCAATTTTTGAGTGTCCGATCATATCAACGGATAAGCCGTGACCAAGAATCAGAGATCAGTCCAGAATATTACACAACTATTATAATATCGACGAGTATTAGGAAGTATGTGTTATATTTTAAGGAAGTACTGATATATTTATACTCATATGTTTTTGTTTGTTGTTAAACGAACCGTTAAAAGCAACCGCGAGTAAATGACTCGAAGAGAAAACTAAATAAAATGTATTCCTTATGAACTTCCTTGTCATAAGTTACGCGTTTTAGGGATAGCATGATAAACTTATCCGAAACAAAGTTAGCGGTAGTTAATTTATTATTGAGCTATATTTTGTTATTTTTCAATCGGACCTCGATTATTGTGAGACTTTATTGGCGGGTTGCGTAAGCAGTGAGCATTTGACTCAATTAGAGTTGCGCTAAGCACAACAGACAAGTTATTTACAGCAGCGTGGGGCGCGAATTTTCGTTACTTTTATCTCCCTACTTTGGAGAGTGTATAGACCTTCAAACTATTGAACTAGAGACTAAGTGTTAAATTGACAGATGGTTTTTTCTTCTTGTATGATTGACTAATACCTTTCAAGTAAATAGATCTAGGTTTAGCGAAATTATTAGATAGGCATATTATACGTTTATTTTTCTAGTAACGAAATTCTTGCAAAGTATATCATACTATTATCTCCCTAGAGGCGGTACCTGGCTAATGGCATTCTATTTTTCTTTTCTAAGAAAGGTCCTACTTGTTTGCCAAACAAGTTAGGGGCGAAAGGGGTTGGCGAATTTAGTTTAAATTACTCTGTGACCGACTGCAAAATACTGGATGCGAAACCGAGTAGCTATAGTAAGCGTACATTTCAATGTGTTGATTATTCTTAATCATGACCGGCGTTTGCTTAATACGAGCACGTTTTTGTTCAGTGACGTAAGCATAAATAAATTTCCTTAGAAATTTCTGGGGCCCTATGAGCATTATATACGTAAAGATAGCGGAGTCTTGTGTAAGAAATAACATTCTGAGATAATTGCCAATTGTGGCGATTTCTGAACAGCGGCGGTAATTACGGTACACCATAGGCATAGGTTACACTATGTGGGCCATACAAACTGCAATTGACGTATGGTTGGAGCTTAAACAGACCTGGAAAGTGATATATTTTTGGGTTGTTGTTTTGTTTAAAAGTGAATTCGCAGTCTCACACCCTGATTCAGTGACTAGCACTCAATTTATATCCCAAGGTATCCCGATAAACTCGCTATGCACCTACATTTCTGTGAGGGGGAATTCCCACATAGTCAATAAAGGGGAGGGGTCTATTTCCGTTTCAGGTGACAATGCCATGTCTTCACAACAGTGGCGTCTGGCCTAAATACATCATATAGACAATGGGATACAGTGTGGTCCCTTCAATGGCTACGGCAATTGTAAACTTCCTTGGAAGCGGCGGATAGGCGATGCGGATAATTGCTCATTTTACTTTCCGTTAGCGAGTGTGCTTTCTACGGAGGGCGTTAAATATAGCCACCTGTGTGGACTCAGATTAAAATATCCAGCCGAAGCTTGGACGCGAATAACTGGGCGAGTTGTAATAGTCTCTCCTGTGTTTCGGAGGGCGGGGACAGCAGGTAGCTGCCCGGGGCTGAGTGCGATTTGGTGCGGGGGGTGATACGAAGTTAATTATTGTTCTTGTCCTAACATGCGGTGCCCTTTGTTGTCCGCCTCCGAGTGTACTCGATTAGTTAGGGGTTAGCGATAACATATTTACTAGTTTGCTTGGTCCTAAACATATCTTACCTAAACCATAACGACATATAATTCTTCCCCACCGATTTGAACTTACAACCTGGCTATAAGGCTGCCCATTTGCTTCCACCGTGTTCATTACACTGGGCTATGGTAGGCCACTTGGTAAGGGGTTTGGCCCGATTAACAGGTGCCAATATGGGGCCGACTATGCTAAGTCGGTGTGGACACCAATGTAGGTCTCACTCCTATCATTGACGACCACGGGAAGGTGGTTTTTATGGGTCGGTGTTAAGGGAAATGTTGACTTACATGGTCGGTGAGTGTTTAGGGTTGCCCTGTCGGGGCGCTATTGTTGATGGGGAGGCGAGAGGGCTGTACTTTTGCATTTTATATGTTGCGTCCTGTTGAGGACAATTTCTATGCCAGATTAATTGTTCTTTACATTTCTTGTTCTCGGTACTTTCTCTTCTAATGTTAATTTACATTTTAAAACCTGTGACGCGTTTCCTATCGTTTTACGGAAAATTATCTCCTACCTTTTTAATGAATGTAAATACTAATAACTCACTATCAATGAGTCTTAATAGCTATGTCTTTTATTAAAGACTAAAATTATGTAACTCGTACAACATGATAATAGCTAACTGATTGACTGATCACTGGAAATTGGACACTGAGACACCAAGATACAAAAACGAACACTCACCTTGCGTTTTATTGAGACTTTCATTCAAAACCATACACTCTTGATACAGCTGGCTTGTGGTCCAGTGGAGTTAAGACTGCGGGCGTTGTATCTTGGGAGGTGAGGTAAGCAGAAAGATGTCTCTACGGCTTGTGACAGGCAGTGAACATGCGAATGTAGGTTAAAAGTGTCGCCTATGGTGTCAGGCACATACAGGTGATGTCTGTGTTGAAAAGTGCAGGCAGGTGCTGTCCACGGTGCCAAGTGCAGCAGGTGCTGTCCACGGTGCCAAGTGCAGGCAGGTGCTGTCCACGGTGCCAAGTGCAGGCAGGTGCTGTCCACGGAGCCAAGTGCAGGCAGGTGTTGTCCACGGTGCCACGTGCAGGCAGGTGATGTCCACGGTGCCAAGTGCAGGCAGGTGATGTCCACGGTGCCAAGTGCAGGCCGATGACGTCTGACTTGATCTGTACTGGCAGAAGACAGGTGTAGGCTAAGCAGTTTGATATGCTGTCAGGTGAGGGTTCTGTGATCTAAGGTGACAGGTGCAGGCGGGTGACGAGTACAATCAGGTGTTGACAGGAGTAGCGGCTATCAGGAACGTGTGATGCTGTTTGTAGTGGTTGACGAAGTTGATGTTTGGCGAGCCCCCAGCGATATCTAAGCGTCGATTGTAATATTCATAGCTCCAGAGCGTTCTTTATGTAAGATGTGCATATCTGGCGCTCTTCGGGTTCAATCCGCGGCACGAGCCCACATATATGTCGTAGGTGGTTTGAATTTTGGCCTTACAGACACGTCAGGGTGCAGTAATTTGTACTTACACCCCCGGCTGGTCTAGTCAAGGAGTATGGCGCTATTGCAGTAATTGGTTATATATCGCAAAATTTATATTTCCATCAACTATTATTGATATAAGTAGGGCGGATTCACCAGCTTGCTACTTTCTTTAATATATCATCAGCCACACAGAACACATAGACTAATATAACTATAAAACAGTTAAGAACTTGTGGTTAATTACATATATCTCCAGTTTATTGATTGAAAACAAAAGTACTAATGTCAAATATCGGATGATCTGATGTAACAAATGCAAACTAAATCACTAAGTTGTGCAGGTGAAAAGAGTGGAAATTAAACTAGACTGGCTATACTAGCAGGGTACCACCTCCCCGCACCAATACCGAGAGATGTTTCCTATATGGAGTCTCTCAAATGCACTGAAGAAATTCCAGTGTAAATTTTCTATTTCCTAGCTCGAATAATTTCTGGTTGGACATGCCAAACACGTGACTAAACTGGACCTTTTGATTGGCCAACATTGAACCGTTCCCTCAAAGACACAAGGGGGGGGGGGGGAGAATATCAATGGCCAGCCTAACAATAACAGACTGAGTTTCCAAACTATAATTACGGAGGGGAACATTCTGGGGCGTTTGACACTATCCGAAATCTATAACGGTGGTCACTTTACATGGCAATTATGTCATAAACCTGCCAGGAAAAGGGGGGGGGGGAGGACCGATGCAGTAGGAAAGAATGGGTCTCTGGGTGTGGTCTTATCTCAAAACTGAACAAAGACGGGGCTTTCCTTTACTGAGTATCTGAAAGGACAATGTCACTTCTAAACACAATAAAAGATCCAAGGGCTGGAGGGGAAGGAAAGGGAGGGGCATTGAGGTTGGGCCTCCAATCTCAGTTATCTTACACCACCTAGAGGGTCAAGGAGACAGTAAAATCTCGACCTATAATTTTAAAATCTTCAAACATCGAATTCCTTAGTTTAAAAATAAATGTGACGAGCGTCACAGCTGGTCTATAACACTCAATGTGCCTTGTAACCGTCATTTGTACTGGACCGGAAGGATTATAAAAGTAGTAACAAACAGGAAGCGGAAGTGACGAATGCATGATAAAGTCTAAAAACCAACACATCATGTTCTCACTACATCTCCCCCTTATTGTCATTCCTGTACCTAGCAGTTGTATGAGCGTTACGCCCAGAACGAGTTGTCAAGATCGTTGAGCAGGACAGGCACCTGCTCTGACTCAACGGAAGCTGCGTACTTTGGGGTTTAAGAATTAATATACGATTCTGCTTGGGACCTTGACCAGGAAGAGTAGATCATACACCAACGGGAGGTACATCAGACTGTTGCACGTTACTCTTATGTGGCAATATATCAACTGAATAAGAAGAGAATGTTGAAGATGGTCGCAGGTGTTTTCGATTCCTACAAATGAAACCAATTGGATTCTTGACGAGATATTATCTTGGATCGACAGGTTTCATTACAGAAGCTTGTACACTGGAGCTCGTGATTCAATTTTTGTAGGACTATGATACCTGTAATCAAGGGTGGAAGTTCTTGTATTTCAAAGCGGCTATTTAAAGTAATTCTGGTTTGCCTTTTTGCTCTTTCTGTCATTCCTTTGAAAAGTGCCTTTATTTACCACTTTTGGTTTTAAATTGCAAGGCCATGTTGGAAGGGTATTGTGAATCTTGCGTTCCATGGCTAGCTCAGCAGGATTACACCATGTAACATGAACGACGTTCTTAGTTTCAGCAAACTGTTGAAATTCCCCAGATGTGAATTGGCCTCTTTGTGGGCGACTACTGTTTAAGTATTCCATGATGAGCGAATATTGATTTGAATTTGGAAATTACGACTTCTGATGTCAAGCGCGAGAAAGAAGGAAAATCTCAAGATAACGAGAGTAGTAGTCAATCACTACAAGATAGTTTAGTCCTTTAAAGTCACATAAGTCATTACCAACTTTATGAAATGGTCTGCTGGAAAGTGGTGTTGAGATTATTGTCTCTTTTCTGTAGGTTGAAATCTTTTATTCACAATGTTGGCAAGAAAAAACATGTTGCTGGATTTTGCCGCTATTTCCTCGTCCCCAAACAGATTGGTTTGCTCTCTCGCGACATTTCGTGATGCCCAGATGACTATCATGGAGTCTGATTACAATTATTTCTGCTTGAATTAATTATTATGGCTTGTGATCAGTCTGTAATGTGAATGATGGTAATCCCATGTGTGTCGATAAATCAATAGGTACTTCTGCTCTTTCTTGCAGCCCAGCTGGGGGTCCAGCGGTTATACCCATGTATAAATAGGCTAATCTTCTTTCTTGTGATAATCTTAAAAACCGCCATTCTAGCATTGAAAGCTGAGAATAAAAAAAAAAAAACGCTTGTTAGGTTTCCCTAAATACAGAAATAAATGGTTTCATATAATGTTCATTATATATTTTAAACCTATAAACTAGCAGTACATATTTTGTATAAACAAATTATATCATGGTTACATGCATTAAAACATACCAAACGGATAGTGATAAAAAAGTAATGACTATTTCGAAAAAAAATTAGTTTTAAGTAGCATTACAGCTATTCAATTTTTCTACTTTGTCCTGTGTCAGAAGTCAGAACATACAATTTTGCATAGTAATTTAAGCTTATTAGTTTGATATTTTATCACAGTGTAAAAACATTAATCATTAAGCTGCTAAATTTATCTTTCTTACATAATCTGGTTATGTAGACCAGTCACATACGTGTAGAGAGTGAATGTTAAAAGCATCTACTCTGTTAAATGCAGCTAATGTGTTGAAAGCAGCAGAAATGTTGGTGAAACGATTCTACGTGAATATATTGAAACTTAGTGAAGATGCTGTTTGGTGTAGATTTCAACGTTTGTTACTCAATGAGTAACCACAATAATCGGACCTCACTTTATGAATCATCAGCAAATATTTGCAAGGGCGATGTTGCCACACGATCTGCTAGAAGTAATTAATAGCAGCATGTTAATTTTGTAAAGGCGATCACTTTAAACATTCGAATATTATCGTAACTGTGCAAAGAGTTAGTTGCGACTAACAACGCTCTACTATTTTAAATTATATTGAGATGGTTATCGATAGGTAACATTTAAAACGTATTTTTTAGTTTGTTATGGACTTTAATAAACCTTAAGAAGAAAGCTAAACTGCAGTTCGAATCAATTTTCGTCGATAAAAGTAGAGCGCAGAAAATAACATAGTTGTTGAAATTTTTGCCATCTTGAATGAGTTAAATTTATCACTACAAGGACCAAATGTAACATGATGTCTGAATTTGTCTGAAAAGATACTTCAATTTCGGCATAAAATATTGGATGAAAGTAAAATGTACCTGTTGCCTACCTTATAAGCTTTCTTTGAAAAACATAACATTGAGCCAGATAAATAAATTACGATGATAATTTCTGTGAAAGACAGTTGCACACGCATGATAACTATATTTCAAAGTACTTTCTAAATCTACCTGACACCTCATTAGCACTTAGGCATAGTTAGTCGAAATTGAAGATGTTTCTGAGTCACAACATTAGAGAAGTCCATTAAACTAAAAACTACAAATTTCTGGATCAACTGTTTGCAGCCATTTACTACTACTATTTTGCTTAGACAGTGTTGCGCCTACTTCTTCCATTTCAAAAGGTTTTTAAGTTTGTTGTTTATCAAGTCAAATTACAGAAGTAAACTTGTTGTGGAAGATGATCTTCGTTGTATTCTTGCAAAGACTGCCTCGATAATTTCTGACTCAATGAAAAAGACGCAATCTGAACCGTCGTACTGGCATTCGTGTTGTAATTAGAAATATATATCTCACATTATTTACTACAAATATTAATTATTTTTTCAGTAATCTTTATGCTATATCTATGTTTAATTTGTAACACTGAAATACACTCTGCATTTATTTAACATTACATTTCATAACAGTAGCAAATCATAGTTATAAGGTAGATAAGAAAATAATTGTATGGTGTTGGGTCACCAAAATGTGAGAAGCTATATTAGAGGTCGCGACATTAAGAAGGTTGGGAAACACTGCTCTTAGCCAACCAGGGTCGAGGGTTAAAATGTTACCTATATCTTTAGTTTTTATTTAATAAGGGCTGAAGAAAGTATCTTTTTTTCAGGTATGTGTTGTGGAAATCTTGCATATCTGAGATCCACTCATTTATGACTATTTAAGAATAACAAATACTACTGTTTTTACACTTATCAAAGCACACTGTTTCGTCTGGGTGTCTAGGGTTTTGGTTCTATCACTAATACTTCTTAATTTCCATGAAGAATATTTAATCTTCCGTCCAACTTCTTTCCAAGTAATTATAAATGAGACTCCCGGAACAATATACTTTTAATACAGAATGACACAGACCTCCACAGTTCATAAAACACATACAGTTTTAAAAGAGCACAAGTAGTCATAAAATAAATAAACAAGCCTAATCAGTCTACTCTAAATCTCTAACTACACATCCTTATATCTCTCTCGCTACACATGCGGTTTAATTCCACGCCTCAGACGGAAAAGGGTCACTCTAGGGTCAACCAAATTACTGTGGCCACGAGGTAACAAGGGGAGGTAATCACTAAACAAAATCCAGGGGAGTTAATTATGTATCACAACACACACATATACCCATTTATCCCCCCATCCCTACCTCCCTCAAATTTCACAGACGACAGAAAACATTTAGCCCTTACATACCAAATAACATGGAAAATTAACTTCCATCATAATTTTTGTTGCATTCTTTGTGTTTACAAATTTAAATGTGTAGGGATGAAGGCGAGCTGTTAATTAAACCATTATCAGATTTTTCATTAGTGCAATCTAAGATAGAAGCTATTTCCTCAGGGTAATATGTAGAAACTAGTTGACTAATAGATATAAAGCTTTTGTATTATTCAAGACTGTTTTAATCGTTGAGACCTGAACGAATAAGTAAAATTAATTAAGTTACTTTAACTCAGAAAAAAATGGACCTTAAGCAGAAAATATAACCTTTAAAACGTTACAAAAAATATTTGTAAGCTTAAATTTAGCATTGAGTAAAAAAAAATTTCTATTAAACATAACTTAATATTATATATTGTATATTTCTATTCGTAGCTCAAGCTATTAAAAGTTTGGAAACCAAAGAAGAAGAAAATGTAAAGCTAAAAGAAGAAATTGGTTTGTCTTTAATGTAATAAATATAAATTTCATCACATAACCTAATGAAACGTTGTGGATCAAATCTAGTTTTAAATGTTTATCTTGTAATTAATTTTCCATTAAAATTTTAAAGAAATAATGTAATAGTTTCAAATAATTTTGTTTTATAACCTACAGTTGCTGCTAATGATGCTTTAAAAAAGAAAGACAAGGAAATTGTTAGAATTTCTAAAGTTGAAGGTCAGTAATACATAAATGTTTATGAAAAAAAAGTAAATAAATAATATTAACTTTTAAGATGTTTGTCTTTCTATGTATACCCTACGAAGGTTGTCATCATTTTAATATTTAAAAAAAAATTCTTTACCGTTAATAACAAAAAAAATTTACAATTTATATTTATTTGTTTCTTTAAAGTTTGACAAAAAGATTCATTTCAAAGTGTTTCAACATGTACTTTATCATTACAAACTCCTTGATTTACACTGTACTATTATATTGATGTAAAGAACATTTCATCTTTGAATGATAAATAACAATGTATAAATATAATTTTAGATTTCATGAGATGCATTGAAATCGTCGTAAAGATAGAAAGTCACTTAGATGATCAAGGTAAATAAACTAACCTAAACAAAGTTTTTATTATTCTCCCTTTCTTTGTAAACTAAGTTTATATTTAATTTATATTTTGATAGATTAAAAAAAATATAAGTGATTTCATACCTTATGAATTTCCACGCTAAAATTTAGCAAATCCTTTTTTTTTCTAGCTTTGGACCGCAAAAACCATAAAAAGATAACTCGCTTTGTTTCGGCTACATTGTGTCGTTTTCATTCTATTTATTTCGTAAAAACGAACATATCCGAAATGTTTATTTATTTCCGTCTTTTTCGGTAGAGGCAGCCATGTTTTACGTAAAATTTTCTTCGATTCGAAAATTGGTCGAAGGTATTAGTGATTATTCCAAAGGCTATGATGCTGAAAATTTAAAAGAATATATTGTTAGTCGCAACATGTCTGCTGTCCAAGTTTGATTGTACGACGGGATGTGGTCGAAAAATCGATGCAAAGTTTTACAACCAAAAAGACAAGCAGACAGACAGTACGAGTTAGTAGAAAGAGAGTAAAAAAAATATTAGGCCAATTATCATTGCTTAATACAATTGTACAATTATTTATTAAGCAATCAAAGTAGCTAGTTTGTCTTTAACAGTTACATAATATATTAAGGCTACACTGAAACAACACGCAAAGTCACAGATTTTCACTTTTGAGAAAATCAAACTTGACCTTGGAAAAACTATTTGAAATAGTAAGATAGTTTTATATTTAATGAAAGTCCATTTTGTTTAATGAATGAGAAAGAATAAAATGAATGATTTGTATGCACAAATATAGTTTGTATGGTTGGTATTTGAAACACACTCTGATTTAGACCATGCACGTTCTTCCAAAATATTTTATTTTACCTCCCAACAACCTCATTCAATGGTCACAATCGTAAAATAAAAAACAACATAGTTAATAACAATAATAAAACTATAAGCCTACTTTCTAATATTTTCATATATTAGTCTACATCTAATTATGTTTTATTATATAAAACAATAACCTTAAAATAATTAAAGGTAAATCAGATCAACACGATTGTACTGAATTGTTTTAAGTATTACACTTATTTATGCCTAGTTTTATACTAGTTTAATATTTGTAACTGACCTGTTAAGAACATTTTGATTGTTTTATTTATTCGAACAATGTCGCTTAAAAGAGAACTTGAATTCCTTAATTGTGTTTAGGACAACTAAAACTGTGTAGTCGTAACTGTGATGTTTAGTATTAGGGATGTGTATGTGTTTCTAAACCTTATTTATTACCATTTTATTAGTTTTCACTTTCATTAAGCCACTCACTGTAAGTATAGAGTCTAACCTTATTTAGTATTTAGTTAAATGAGCAAATAGGTCAGCAAAATATTATATCATCGTTCATAACGCGAAGTCACTAGCCCTAAGCTCTTTTTTTTTTCAAAAGAAACATATAAATCACTTAAGTCAGAGATTGCACGCTATTTTGATTTGATACATTCGTGTTTTCTTTCTAATAATTAGCCTTAAATGTGCTTTTGTGTGCTTTCATTATTTTGTAGCCTTTCGGTTAATTTAAATGTGTTGGAAAAACCAGCCATGTTCCTATGGTAATAATAAACAAACCAAACGGACGAAACCAAACTTTTATCCAATTATCGCCAAGTGACAAAAACAATGAGAACTATGCCCGTTTTATCAAAATAAACAGTACGACTACGTTCATTTTATCATGGGATTTCTTTCCTATGTCTAATAAATCGGTAACTTGATAGATTTTGATCATGAAACTAGGTCACAATGTAGAGAGACATATGACAAATAACACTAGGGTTATAATTCAAAATTGAACAAAATGTTAGAGGCTATGCTCGTTCTTTCGGTGTAGGCCCTAGTCTTCATATGCAAAGCTCTATTATAAAATGTTTAACTTACTTTGTCAATATATATAATACAAATGTAACTTGCTCAGAAACTGAACAATTTCGAATAGTGTCACTCATATATCATAAATTAAGTGGTACCTCTTCAATTAAATGATCTTGTATTCACCTAATATACATTAATATATTGTTACTGTAATGGTAATGGTAATGGTAATTTATATAGCGCTTCTTTCCATGCTATTTTAGCATGCTCAGTGCGCTCTAGAAGACTATTAATCTGTGAGAGGTTTCACTGCTGCCGGTTAAGCGCATGTGATAACAACTCAATATTAACGTCATCTAGTCCCAAAACTCCTGTAGGGCGACAGGGATCTGCCGGTGGCGGGGCTCGAACCAGCGACGTGTCAATTGGTTTTTTGGTTGACAGTCTGGTGAGCTAACCGCTAGGCCAGCCGGCTTCTGTAACTGTAGCAGGCAGTTATAAAATGCTTATATTTTTTTTTACAGATAGCGAGATATTATAAACATTTTAACACAAATTAAATTAGGTCGAATTTATGCATTTAATTATCTTTGGTTCGAAATATTTGACTAATGCTTTTTACAAGGAAAGTGCATGTGGACAATTTTATTAGTACATTTGTTCATCATAGAGCCTTTAACTTTCACTAACAAAGTTTTCAACAAGCTCCCTATTTTTATTTTTTTTCAACAAAGTTTATTCAGTGATATGTACATAAACAATTTCAATTTTGCATAGAGGAAAAGTAGATAGAAGATATAATTAATTCACATTACAGTGGATAGAAGACAAAAATGTTTTGTAGCAAGGAGAGTTTCTAAATAATCCAATTGAATTTTTCATTCATTCTGTTTATTTTACATAGTGATTTTTATCCATTCGTTCATAACTTCCATACTTAATTTAACAAAAACTTATCATATTGGAATTATACATTCATTTGTACCATATTTTGAAAGTGTACAATGGTATTAAATGTGAATTCAGTTCAATAATTCCAAAAATAGGGGGGGGGGGGTGGATGTAGAAGGGTAAGAGACAAAAATTTCCAATTTTTAACAAATCGAAGGGAAAAAAGACAAATATGAAAATTTTAATATCATACGTTTATATGGTTATTTATAATTATGCAGGTATTCGTAGATTTTGGGATGAGAAAGTTCTGGTGGAAAACTGTCAATGGACACGCAGACAAGGTATGGTATAACTATTTTCACTAGTTCCAATAGTATAGTTTATTGTCATTTGCATACACTATCCTTTAGTAAAAAATACAAATGTTGATAAAATAATATTTAATGTATTTTTTATATATTTCACATTAATCAACAAAGTACAATATTAATAAATGTATACATAATAATATACATTTCTATAATGACCATACTTGAAAAAATATAGCTGACTGTAAGTGATAATTTCAAAATTAGCAGGGGAAATAATCAAGAATATAATAAAAACGAAAATGGTAGGATGGAATAATTTCAATAAGCCTAAAACACACAAATGTATTTTAAAGACTTTGGTCACTTTTATGTACCTTTTTTTTCTCTTGATATGGACACTTTATTTCTCTTCAGTTTAGTTAATTTTAAAAATTTTAAGTCAACAATTTTAATTTAGTAGTTTTTGTTATTTTTGTATATGTTGACAATAACTGACTACTAATAAACTTTTTCTTGTATGATATATTGTGTAATATATTGCGTGCATGTTTATTTTTATAAGTATATTTCTGTGCTTGTGTACACATATTTCTTTTATATTTTTTTTAAATATGCTGAAGAACAAAACGTCTGTAATCAAAACAAATTTTTATTTCTTTGGATCAATAAAGAAATCTTATCTTATTCTCCTACATCTTTTTTTTTTTTTATATATGTTGACCTATTCTTCTACATCTTCTTGTCAACCAGACTGAGGGAAGTTTGCTCTCTTGCAGTCAACACCCAACAGATATCTGTGTTGATTTTTCTTAGGTAATGTCACATATTAATAGCGCCCACAGCTCCTCTCAACGCAAATTTTGTGGGCGTTACTAAGAAGCCCGGACTGTTCTAAGAATCCACTCTCGTGCAGACCTTAAATTTTCGGGATGGCTAGGAATAGTCTGTTATTTCTCGTACAGGAGAGTTCATGTTAAAATTATAATTTTTATTATGAGTTTTGTAATGATACCATTATTTTCACCCCTCCTAGTAATAGGTCTGTTCCCCGCTCTACTCCGTAGTATTTAATGATTCGCGTTGTCTTTCAAGGCAGTTAGTTTTGTAAATAATTTCTGTTGCATGGACGCTTGTGTTGGCACTATTCTATTATTGCTGTAAATACTACATTTATTGTACATACTTACAAGTTATCACCTGAATTAAAGCAACAACATTTACACCGAAGCTTCCTCGTCAAGATACTATTTTTGTTTCATTTTTTACAATAGGATAATATAATATTTATTTACAACTACAACGTCAAGGAAAGGAACTGTTAGATCGCAAATACTGAGTTTGTGCCCAGGACAATAAGGATAGTTTGTGTAATACTGAAATATAAGTAATAATAACCAATGTCTACCCTAGGACAAACGAGAATTATCAACAACATTTACACGGCCCTGACCACAAGGGGATTGTGGTCGTAACAGTATTCTGTGTTGTTGATTTGTGGAATTTTTGCATGATTGTTTTCGATTTGACAGCTAAGGACATTCATGTCTTCTATTGTTTTAGTTTTTCCTTGTTCCCTTTGATTTAAAAATTCTGTATAGCGATTGGGTTTTTAAGAGTTTGTAAATCCTGCTTTGAAAAGATTATAGCAGACACCGTTCAATCTTTTTATTTTATATTGGTCTTTACCACAACGTATATGGGCGAAGATTTATAGACCCTCTCCCTTTCTTTATATATGCCTCCTAATTCACACACGTATAAATACATGCAAGATTAAAACAAACATATTTTATAGACATTTAAAAAGTCTTACTGATATATATATATATATATATATATATATATATATATATATATATATATATATATATATATATATATATTTACGTGTGTATGTGTGTAAAATCTCTAAAGCACGACCTCTCAATCTATTCCTTTTGTATCTCTGTTATTCTTTTCTCTATCAATTTAGAAAATATAAAACTAGTCCTATCTTATTAATACATGTTAGTCGAAATATATTCATTTTTGTTTCTTTCACCCATTCTTTTCTCCATAAAATTAAATTTCATACTTTGGAGTTTGTTTTCAGAAAAGTAAGCCTTAAAATATTTAAATTTTCCTTTTTTTATAACTCACGCAAGTAATTAGAAAAGGCTAATATAAATGTATTCTTAAGAGTATAATACAGGTAATTAGAATGCAACTACAATTTAATGAAGTTGAACTCTTTATAAATGCCTTCAGAATAGATAACATATATTATTATCTTTACGCCCCTCCCAAGAAACAAAAATTAATTTTGAAAAAAAAATATGAAAGGAATAGTACATATATTAAAAACATTTAAAGAAAATACATCAGTTTAAGAACAATAACTTGGTATTAAAAAAAAAACATTTTTTTTCCAGTTGCTATTTCTATGGTTATAATGCCTGGCCTCACGCGTAGTAATAAAGTATCTCCGCTAGAAAAATTTGATCCATAGAGCCGTGAAGCAAAATTCACAATTGTTTATTCTTTACCATGGCCTACTAGGAGATTGCATGGCCACAACAAGACCCACAACGCCCATACGCCTTTACATTTCCTTAACGAATGTCAGGTTTCTATCAGTGCTGGGTAGACTCAAAGACACCCTCCAGACCCGGGAATAAGTACTAGCCTTCATCAGGATTCATGCTCAGAATCTCAGTATGACAGCCAAACACTGGGTCTCACAAACAGTTGTGTTTATGACTGGTATCACACTGATTGTGATAAAATATGACACCAATGATAATATCTTACACAAAAAGAGATATTGACATTAATGTTTGTAATATAATCATTACGCTATTGAGAAAGCCCAATCCAAATATTGTCTTTGATTCATTGCAAGGAAAAATCATCACAGTTTTAATACTTCAGAGATCATCATATTATAATGCAATAAAGCCGAAGCTCTTTTAACACAAATACCCGGCTTATTAACTAGGTTGATCAATAGTAAAAACTCCAGTTTTCTATTACTTCTACAATTTTCAATCATTATGGCGTTTGTGATTGCAATAAAAAATATTACGATCAGGCTTTCGATCGGGGTTTTCTTATCTGGATAACTTTTGTCACGTTCTTTAAGGTCGAAAAAAACACACACTCAACAGACAACTACTGCATGGTGAACAAGAAATTACATTGAATATTGCTTTTAAAGAAATGTTTCATCTTGGAATTGATTACAGTGATTAATGGAAGTTAAGGCAAACTATGCTTTTTTTTATTTATCTCAGTAATTTTATAAAAATTTAAATATCACTAATTAGATTTGTCATTTCTTAAACTAGAAACCATGACTTATGCCTACTTTACTTTCGGCTCCTATTTCCTGTTGTCATAGGAATCACGTATCACAAAACATTGAACGCATCAAATGCTTGTATATTCAACAACTCTTCTTCAGTAAGGGTAAACATCTTTTAATTATAAACGTAGTCTAACACAATATGTCTATGCAACTGCTACAGCTCACATCAATCCTGTTTCAAACCTATACTAATAACTCAAGACCAACTAACGAACAACCTCGTTCCATAGTCGCAAGTAGTATTCTCTCTTCAATCTTCAATCTCTTTCTCCTAGTAAACAACAACATTACGTTAAAGACCACACTGAATATTCCCTTCCTGGTTACTACTAATATTGCACCTATTGAACAAACTTTTTCTTGTAACTTCACACCAACTCACGCACCCACTTACACCTGTCTTATGAAAAAGCATGTCATATAAATTAATAAAACCTAATATTAATACAATGTTCAAACTAAAAGAAAACACATTTTAATAAACCTTGTGGTTTACCAAAGGTTATTTCTAGTTTATAAAATTATATTTATATTACTGCAATTGTACACTCTTAAAACTACATACACATTAGACGTTTAAATGAAATATATAATTAGAGGAAAGTTTTCACTTAATTAAAGTAATACTACTAGTGTATTAATAAATCAAAATATTGCAGCCACTTGGGAAAATAGTTTGAAGACGACTCATAGAACCAGAAGAGTTTTATTCCATAGTTCATATCATTTTTAATATATGGGGATAAGCCGTGTAATATGTGTAGGAAGTTCAGTTACAAGACAAGTTTAATAATGTACTTCATAGGTATGCCTGTGACATGCATATTTTAAAAAATTAAGGGTGATTTTTTAAACATACAATTTGATCCACGGGCGTATCAGTATAATGGGAGATTTGGTGGCCAGTACTGTCAAGGGCACAAAAATAGCATCCTCAAATCCATTTTGTCATAGTTTGTACGATGTTTTATCATTGATCTAGGCCAGGCCATTACGAACCTTAACTGATCTAGTGTAAAGTGAGCATAGAACTGGATTTACAGGGAAAACGCCAGCTTTTAGATGAACGCTTGGTGCTGCATTGGACCCTTGGGCATAATCTAGGGTTAATCATCATCATCGATCCCTTATACATTTGTAGCTCATGTGTTAATTCCTTCAATTCCTGCATTCCTGATACAGATTTTGTACGTTCCAAGTCCCTAAAGTTGTTCCCTGTTTGGGAAGCTTGATAGCAAGGTTGGAATCAATGTTAAATTAAATTCACTTTGTTACTAATTGGTAACAAAATGGATTTGTACACATTCACCTAAGACCTAAAAGTAATGCTTTTATCATTTATTTTTTAAATGTTGCAGAGTATGCTTCATTAAAGTTCAATAAAGGCACATGTTTAGCTGGAGCAGGTAAGATATTGTCATGCATATTGTTTTTCCAAGAATTGGAACACGCAATGTTTATTCTTCCCTCTCTCTCTTTTCTCACTACACACAATATTGTGAGCGGGGCTTAGGCTTTCCGATCGCTTGACGTTTAGTACGAAAACAAAAGATTCTAGGTAATGTTGGGATTCTGTGTTGATCTTAAATTCTCAGAGTGTCTGGGAACGACTCATTATTTAATAGGGAAGTTCCTATCGTTTTTGTTTTGAGTTTAGTAATAATACTATGATTTTCACCCCTCCTAGTAATAGGTCTGTCCCTTGCACCACTTGAATAGTATTTAATGATTTGTTTTGTCTGGAAGACAGAGAGTTTCAAAAATATTATGTTCCATTGAGGACGCTTGTGTTTGCACTATTTTATTCTAACTGTACATAATATATATATATTGTATATATTGAATATATCACCTGAATTAAACTATCAACAGCATTTACACTAAAAACTTCCTCGTCAAGTTACTATTCTATTGTGTTGTCTAGAAGACTATAATATGTATCTATTACTATAACGTCAAGGAAAGGAACTGTTAAAACACAACTACTGAGTTTGTGCCCAGGACTATAAGAAGAGTTCGTGTAATACTGAAACATAAATAATAATAACTAAAGTCTCCCCTAGGACTAACGAGAATTATCAACAATATCTACACAGCTCTGACCACAAGGGGATATTGGATTTAACAAAATGTGGTGGTCTCGCCCGGTATAATGGAGTTCTACTTTTCCTGACCTAGGATTGATAAAATTTGTTGATCTTGTCTGGTATAGTTGAGTTATACTTTTTCTGACCTGGGATTGGAACAAATTTGTTGGCTTGTACCGGCAAATTTGAGTTATATTTTTCCTGACCTAGAAATATTTTGTGACATTAGTAGTACTGAGAGCGGCATATTTGTGTTTCGTTTTCTATGACTAATGTGGTTTGTAAACTAGTTAGCAAACTAGTTTCGTTTTCTAGGACTGTGATACTATTCTTTTTAAAAAGAGGAGAGAACTGGTTTGCGTATTTATTCCTTTGGAAGTGTGAAGATTCCACGAAGTGTGTAATGTTATATTGTGCAAATTTCTGGACAAATCGTAAGTTGGGACTTTATATTTTACTATACCATATATATTACACTACTATCACACATATTACGAACGCTATACTATGGCTTCAAATATATCAAGTGAGGAACTTAATGCCATGTCATTTGCTGAACTAAAAGAATTAGCTGAGTCCTTTGGGATTGAGGCAGGACAGGCAAGACCTAATCGTAATCGTTTGATCAAAGAAATTATGACATGTGTTGATGTCCTATTATTATTGTTGGACCATCAAACATTACTACCAGTCTTTTCAGAGTATTTGAGTTGCAGTAGCTGAATTATTTGCTATCAAACATCAAAATAGACGACATCACCACAATATAAATTCCAACTTGCAATCAATAAGAGAACGCCTTGTTGCAGCATATTATTTAATAACAATTCATTAACAGTTCACACTTCACATCCAATGAACAAATATAGCTTTATAGTAGCAACATAATATACAATTTTATTTATTTGTCCTGAGTCTAATAATAATGCCTGCGTTCCTTGTAAGTTATGAGAAAAGACTGCCGACCGCATGGACAGTCACTTGACTATATCTACTTCCGATATAGGTTTTCTTAATATCCAAAAATGGGTTTTATTTCGACTTTTTAATTATTAATATAGTTACTACCTATATATTTTTTAATTGCTTCATAGCATACCCCCCAACCACAGAGAAAAAATAATAATTTATTATTATTTTTGATACGAAAAATGTTTACAATAATGAAAAAAAATTATCTTAATCTTAATTAATGCATGTAATCATTCATTTAATAATACATAGAGAAAAAAATTCATTTAATATATGTACAAACAACAAAAAATATTTATAGGCAGAAATTACCAAAAGACACAAAGAATAATGTCTAATGTTTATATGACAATTAGTCATAGACAACTATCTTTCGGTATTGTCTAATCAACTTCAGTAATACTGAGATAAACTATTGGATATCAGTGATGTGTATCGATAATTATTATGCTAAATACTCATCAAGGCTGTCGAGATTATCTATTATCTTTATCTCACAAAATCTATATAGATTCCATGAAAATTGTTTTCATACAACATTTATTATTTTATACAACAAAATTAATATAATACTAATGTCGGTTTTTTCAATTGTCATTTTGTATTGATATTCTCTTAATGGTTATTACGAATATATATCTTCACAATATTTATTTTGAATTGATATTCTTATTGATTATTATTGATTATTATTGATTATTATTGATTATTATTGATTGATATTCTCAATAACATTACTTACAATGTAACATGATTATCTTTCATCTTAGTTTACAATAAAATATTACACAAATTATTCAAGTCTTTCCTTCAATTATATAATTATATTACACTGCTCATCTTCCTGTGAGTCTTATATGTATCATTTATTTATTGGCTTCAATGCTATCTTTAGTCTTACATGAATACAATACAATATTATCATCTAATGCTCTCTCTCTAGAGTCTCACATAGGTATTTAATTATTATATCATTCTAATTTCAATTCCTCTAATGCTTTTTTAAAGACTTACATAGGCATATTAATATTAACATATGGCATAACAGATTCACTGTTCAGAGGCCACAAAATTTATGTGCTTAACAGTCTTACCAAACTGTTCAGAGGCTACATAAAAAAAAAATTCCAACTGATAATTATTATTTTTATCAATTAGATTATTACATACCAGTATCCATATTTATATATTTGTTCTTTACAAAGAAAAAAAATGTTATCATGTCATTATATCTGTTACTGAAAATATCATATCCTTTTCATAAATTTAGTTATTCCTAAGTATAATTTTATTGATTATACCTGAGTTCTCTGCTAAAATTCCTTAGAATTTCACAGCATTTATTCAATGTTATTTTTCTATGTTCAGATTTACTAATATCATTGTCTGGTTTATTTTCAATTTCAATTATTTTGCTTTTATTTTCTCTGTTATAGCTTCTTAATATTGCACAACATTTATTTAATGTTATTTTTGCATGTTCTGATTTATTGATATCATCTTCTGATTTATTTTCAATTATCAAATCATCTTCTGATTTATTTTCAATAACATTTTTTTCTTCATAAGTCTTCAAATTGTTTATGTGAACAATTTTTTCTTTGTTATTAATGTTAACTTTGTAAGTTACATCAGATAACTTATGCATAATTTCAAAAGGTCCTTTCCATTCCATAGTATTGCCACTGCCAATTGGCAAATAAACAAGTACTTTATTACCAACTTCTAGTTTTCTCATGTTCTTATGAATATTTTCTTTGATATCAACTGCTATCTTGTAAAAAGGTTTGTTTATGGTATCTGTCATTTGTATTGGAGCCTTATGTTTAGAATCTTTTTTATTATGTCTAAGACAGGTATCACTGCTTTTAATAAATGTTTTCAAATCTTTTTCCATTTTAGGCCACCAGAAATTCTTTTTGAGTTTACAAAATGTTTTCTTGCTACTCAAATGACCTGACAATGCATTGTTATGCGAAATTTGCATTACTTTGACAGTTAATGTTTTAGGTATAACTATTTGAGTTACATCTAATTTATTGTCCTTTCTACAGAGAATGCCATTTATTATTTCAATGTTTTTATTTTTAACCTGACCTTTTTCAATTTCTGATACCATTTTAATTATGTATGGATCTTCTTTCTGTTCTTTTTTTAGAGTTAGCTCATCAAAAGGCATGTTTACTAAACTTATATTTTCTGTTTTTTTCATTTGGGTTTCCTTTTTATGAGGACTATCAATGTATGATAAAATCTCACTCTTCATTTTAGTAAAATCAGATATTTGATTTTTAGCAATGTTGAATATTTGTTTATGACCTTCTAAATGTCTACATAGTGAAATAGCATGTAATTCTTTTGGTACATTGTTTATTTCACATGGACTTTCAAATTTGCTTACATACTGTTCTAGTTTTTCTGTTCCATTCCATTTGGGAATAGGATTATCTTTTTCATTATTTATGGATAAGTCAATATTAGGTGTCTCATTGAGAATATTATTTTCTGACTTTCCTATGGTTTGTAAGAAATTAAAAGTTTGTAGAGCAGGGTAAAATTCTTGTTCTGGTAAATCTACCAACTTTTCATTTTGCAATAGAACAGGTTTCAAATTCAAGTCATTGGATTTTTAATTCATCCATTTTTGAAAAATGTCAAAACTATTATCATGTTTGACATTGAAAGAATTACCAATAATTAAAGGTGTAACACAGTTTTTCATTATGGCTGCCTCTGCTTTTCCAGTAAGCCAAGGACAGTCAATGTCTATTATAGTGATAGGACATTGTACTGTGGAACCATTTCCAAGTTTTATTGTATCCACTCTTATTATGTTGGTGGGTTTCTGATTTGGAATGATACTTTCATCTATGCATATTATATCACTTCCGGTGTCTCTCAGACAGTATGTGGTCTTTCCTTCCACATAGGCGGGAAAAAGTATTAACTGACCCCTGTTTTCAAATATGACATTATTAGATTGAGATGTTGAATTGTTAAGTTTTCCTTTATTTCTTCTATTTTGGAAATTTGATTGAGGTCTATTTTGAGTACTAGGAAAATCTTGTCTTGCAAAATTTTGATTTGGCACATTGTTATTTGAAAAATTCTGATTTGGCATATTTCTGTTTCCAAAATTTGAAAAATTCTGATTTGGAAAGTTTCTATTATCAAAATTAGAAAAATTTTGATTTGAAAAACCTCTATGATCAACATTTGATCTTTTGAAGTTTGGATTGAAATTTCTACCTCTTGCATTGTTATTTCTGTAACAATATTCTGATGAATGGTTTGTACCATTGCAAAAAATACATCTATAATTATTAGATTTTGGATGATTACCAAATTTTTTTCTATTGCCAAATTGATTATGCCTAGACCTAGGAGGTGAATAGCTCCTTCTTCTATGTTGAATTGTATTTACTGTTTGATTTTGTTTAGTCAGCTCTACATTAGGATGACTATCTTTAAAATTTGAGATTGCATCTATCAAATTTTCAACTGTCTTAACTTTTCTTTCCATAATGTGAGTGAACAATGGTTTAGAAGCTTGTTCTAATACTTTATCAACAACCATGATTTCTATAATCTCATTAGGATTTTTTGTATCTATTTTTACTAAGTCTAACCAGGTAAGTAAAAATGTTTTCACTTCAGACACAAAAGCTCTCGGTTCTATCTTGTCTGTTAAGATAAAGTTATGGAACTTCTGTCTGTAATAATCCTCAGAGTGAATAAAGAATTTCATTAACTGTTCTTTGATAATGGCATAATCAGTTATTTCTTTATCAATATGTGATAGTGCTTCACTACCCTTATCTTTCAATTGTGGGATAAGGTGAATGTAATATTCTGAAATGGGAATCCCATATCCTTTACATGTTGCTTCAAATAAATTTAGAAAATCAACAATTTTCTCTTTTCCATCAAAAGGAGGCATTTTGAATCTTACACTATGTTTTGATTTTTCATTATTTGTTTGCTCAACTTTAGTATTTTGTAATTTAGCCAACTCCAATTCATGAGCTAATTTTAGTTGAGTTTCTTTCAACTCTTTTTCTTTATTCATTTGTAATTCTTTTTCTTTTAATTCTAGTGCTTTCAATTCTTTTTCTTTATTTATTTCTAGTTCTTTTTGTTTTATTTCATGAGCTCTTAATTCTGCTCGTTCATCTCTTTCCTTATCTGCTAATTCTTTTTTCAATTGTTTAACTTTATTTTCAACAAATTCCTGATATTCTTTCTTATCAGTAATACCATATTCTTTTGCTAACAATTTAGCCTCATCATAGAGTAATTGAACCTTTGACTCCATTATTATTTATTATGAATGTTAAGATTTATTATATTATAGTACAGTACAATTATTATAATGCACTATTTTATAGTACAGCAATGTTTTATTCCTCTACTGGATGGCAATATTTATTAATTACTGAATGAGCATTTTTATATTACTGAATGACAATATTTATTAAATACAGAATGAGCATTTTTTATATTATTAGTAAAATGTTTATAATTCAGAATGCAAAATGCTAGAATGTCAACAATTATGCTAAGCCAAGACACATTTTCTATTATGGCTTGTTTATTTTATTATTATTATCAATTTTATAGTAGAGTTGAAAGCAAGTGCAAGTCACTTTTTGCTATTATGACTTATTATTACTATATAGGTTGCACAATTATTTTCTGCAAAGCAATGTACAATCTTATTATTACCAATGGTAGCACATATACAATATTATTATTATTATTGAGGATGGCATATAAGAATTAGATTAATGTTATCATAAGCCACTATGATATTATCCTTATTAGCAATGGAAATGGATAAAATTATTATCAGTATTGGAAGTACATTTGCATTGTGTTTAATGGAAGTACATTTTCATTTTCATTAATGCCAATACACAATAATTTTACTATAATTAATAGCAATGTAAATTCTAGATAATATTTTTACAGTAGCACTGCAAAGCACAATATTATTTTTATTTAGGTTATTTTACCTGTTATATTGTGAATATTTTGTACATTTGTAGTTATATGTATTCGATATCAATTATTATTCTGTTAATTGTAGTTACATGTATTTGGGCACTACTTAAATTATATAGTTATGAATCTGAATATTCATATTATTATTATCTTGGTGAACTTATTATTGTTAATGTTCTTACCATAGACCATTATACTCAGAGAGAAAAAACTAATCAATGCATATTAATGATATTTTAAAAAATACACAAAAAAATATTTTTATATCAAGTAACAATAAAAAACACAATCACAATACACTAATGCAGCTTGGACCACAAATGATAGAGGAATTTCTGACAAAGAATCACAACATGTATAACATTGACAAGACTATAGTAATTTTACTTTAATAATTCTTAGCAAAAACAAACAAAGGCAAGACAACTAACAGAAATAACCCTAACAAAGAATCATTTCTAATCAATCTCTTTTTAAGAAACAGAAATAGATTATAGACAGAATAAGAATAGACAAGAGATTTATTTTAGAAACTCCCGCCAACCAGAGCCCGCTTTATACATATATATATATATAATTCATACTAATGAATGTAAAAAATGATTAAAATTAAAGACTAATTAATAATCCAAATGAAAACACATTCACTAATTAATAATCCAAATGAAAACACATTCACTGTATGAAATTACTGCAATGTAAATCCAGAGTAGAAATCCAGAAGAAACTTAATTAATTATTTAATAATCCAATGAATGTTCACACTGTATCAAGTTGAGTTGCTTCAAGTTTCCACTTCAGTATGGTATAATCCAATTTTAGAATTAACACAAGAAAAAAAATGTATACCATTAATTAAAATTAATGTCAATGTCTTTGGTATACTGATTAATTATTAATTATATTTAAAGTTATTTAATGTTATTTATTTATATTTCAACATATGATTATGTCACATCAGATTTCAACACCTGGTCGTGTCACATCGGATTTGAATATATGGTTATGTAGGCTACACAAAATTCAACACATGGTTGTGTCACATCGGATTTGAACATCGGACTTGAACATATATATATAGTTTAGGTTCCTTGTTGATAACATGTGGGAACGAAACTTTTTCCGGTTGCAAACAATGACATATGTATAGTCACTTTTTTCGATTTTTTGTATCAAATTTTATAATAAAGTTATTTTTGTCATCGACGGACAAATTTTACATATTCTGAGAGCTAGTATGGTGCTCAATCAGATTATTAGCATATGGATGTGAAATAATAGACTCAGACATCACTTTTGAAACGTTCAAAAACTGGTATACTCACAAATATTCCATGTGGTTTATAGTACGTCTTCAAAAAGTTCCAAAAGTTTCGAATTTGAACATAATATTATCTTTTTCAGGTTTTCTCTCCATTAGCTGCCACCAAACCTGTTGATGTCCTATTATTATTGTTGGACCATCAAACATTACTACCAGTCTTTTCAGAGTATTTGAGTTGCAGTAGCTGAATTATTTGCTATCAAACATCAAAATAGACGACATCACCACAATATAAATTCCAACTTGCAATCAATAAGAGAACGCCTTGTTGCAGCATATTATTTAATAACAATTCATTAACAGTTCACACTTCACATCCAATGAACAAATATAGCTTTATAGTAGCAACATAATATACAATTTTATTTATTTGTCCTGAGTCTAATAATAATGCCTGCGTTCCTTGTAAGTTATGAGAAAAGACTGCCGACCGCATGGACAGTCACTTGACTATATCTACTTCCGATATAGGTTTTCTTAATATCCAAGAATGGGTTTTATTTCGACTTTTTAATTATTAATATAGTTACTACCTATATATTATTTAATTGCCTCATAGCAACATGTTTGAACGGGCAGAATGCCATGAACACTGGTAATGTAGTTGAAGTGGGCCAGAACGATATCAATGAAGGTAATGTAACCCCCAGTGGGGGTGAGGTAGCCCACGGAGACGAGGTAAGAAATATGTCATCTAGATCATCAAACAATGATGAAGATGAAGGGTTGAGTGAAAACTTAAAATTCCAATTAGCTATGAAGAGAATGGAATTAGAAAGTATGGAAAGGAGAGAATTGGAAAGAATTAGAATATAAACTGAAAGGAAAAATGAAAGAATTAGGATAGAAACTGAAAGAGAAAATGAAAGAATTAGGATTGAAAGTAGAGAAAGGATAGAGATGGCACGCATGAACAGACCTGACCATCGTAGGGACAGTAATGGTATGGATATTAGCGCAATGAAGCAACACTTGCCTATATTCAGAGAAGAAGATGTTCAAGACTTCTTTTTGCTTTTTGAGAGGATAGCTGTAGTTTATCAGTTCCCTGATGATAAGATGGCCTTATTGTTAAGATCAACTCTCAACAAGAAAGAGCATTGGACGTAGTGTTGTGTTTAACACCCGAGGAAATAAATGACTATGAAGTGATCAAAGATAGGGTGCTAAAAAGTTATTCCCTGACACCAGAAAAATATAGAAAGCTATTTAGAGACAGAAAGAAGGCATATGATCAAACTCATGTAGACTTTTTGAGACAAAAGGAGAAAATGTTAGAACAGTGGCTAAGGTCACAGAATGTAAGTGAGTTTGATAAACTTAAGAACCTAATATTGTTTGAGGACTTCAATGATTGTATTCGAGTGAATATTAAAACTCACATCTCAGACCGAGGGGTTGAAGATGTGCATGAAGCTGCTAGATTGGCAGATAACTATGCCATAATTCACGCCAGCATAAAGCCATATTATGCTGAAAACCCCAAAATGCACAAGCCAGAGCCCCAGGAGGCTAGTAAACCAAAAGTGACAAGTGAAAAGAATAATAAGAACAGTCAGCGTGATCCTAAGGGCAGTGTGCCGTTAACAGATGCCACCAGTACCGGTGAGTCTATTTTTCTGAGAGGTGCTAGAATGGAGGCTGTGGAAGCTCCGCTGCACAGAATAAAACTCGAGTCGGAGATTTTTACAGTTAACATTGTATTGGGAGTGTGGCGCGCACTACCCGTCAAAGGCGTTTCCATGATATTAGGAAATGACATTATTGGCGGCAGAGTCACTGTCGAGTCCATGGTTAAAGTGTTGGAGACGAAGATGGCGGAGGACACAAACCTACGTCCTGCCAGTGAACGCCCAACATGTGCACTGACAAGAGCAATGCAGAAAAAGAAGCCGGTATAGACTCCTGCTACGCCGTGTAGTGCAACGAAAGATGTGTTTGTCTGTTCTGACGACACACATGCGAATGAAACAGGTGATAACAGAAACACCTGACATCGATTTAAGTGCTACGTTCTTTGCTGAACTAACAACTGGTGATGCAACAGAGAACGATAACGTTTTGTCACCAAAGCAGAAATTGGTGAAAGAACAATTGAATGACGAAGTAATAATGCAACTCAGAATGAAAGCTATAGATGAAAAGACTGCAGATGCAATGGCGGAATGTTTCTACATAAAAGATGAAGTGTTGATGAGAACGTCGAAACCGCTCAACTCGGGTACAAACGAGTGGGACAGTATTCACCAGATTGTAATACCTAAGTGCTATCGTCAAGATATACTGCGTATGGCGCATGATCTTCCTTTCGCTGGTCACATGGGAGTCCGAAAAACGCACCACCGTATCCTCCCTTACTTCTACTGGCCAGGACTGAGAAAAGATGTCGAACAATACTGCAAGACTTGCCACGTATGCCAAATGGTAGGCCGACCTAACCAACGTATACCTGTCGCTCCACTCCAGCCGATACCAGCGTTCGACGAACCATTCAGTCATATACTCTTTGATTGCGTGGGCCCGTTGCCGAAAACAAAAGCCGGTTTCCAATACCTGCTCACAGTCATGTGTTCATTCACTCGCTTCCCGGAAGCCATTCCGCTGCGGAACATAACAACAGTGAAAGTGGTATACGCCCTGACAAATTTCTTTACACGTTATGGCATACCGAAGACAGTACAGTCCGACCAGGGGACTAACTTTACTTCGAACATTTTCAAACAAGTCATGGAACAATTAGGGATAAGCCATAGGCCATCAAGTGCCTATCATCCTGAGAGCCAGTGAGCTCTGGAAAAGGTTTCATCAGACATTAAAATCGATGCTTAAAAAGTACTGTTATGAAAACGAGAAAGACTGGGATAAGGGTGTGCCTTATGTACTGTTCGCTGCAAGGGAGGCCACTCAGGAATCCCTGGGGTTTAGCCTATTCGAACTTGTGTATGAACACTCAGTCAGAGGTCCGTTGCTACTTCTACATGAAACTTGGCTAACGGACAGTGAACCGATTGGACTTTTTTCATATGTAGATACATTTAAAAATAGGCTTTATCATGCTTTTAACCATGTAAAGATTCATTTTCTACAGATGCAGGAGCGTATGAGACAGAACTATGACCGGAAAGCTACAGCTAGAACTTTTGCACCAGGTGACAAAGTTCTTGTGTTTCTACCTTTGCAAAATCAGCCTTTAAGTGCAAAGATTAGTGGACCCTATTAGATAGAGTCAAAACTTGGCGAGGTCAATTATTTGATAAAGACTCCTGACCGGAGACAAAAGCAGAGGGTATGCCATATTAATTTACTTAAGCCCTACGTTTCAAGGGAAAAGAGTAAACCACGGGAGGCCCCCATGATTTCATTAGCTAGAGTCCCGACGGACTTATCTAAGATAGAACACAAGTTTGCATACAAAAAACTTAATAATACAGAAGCCCTGAAGAGCGTAGATACAAAGCTAGAACATATTCAGGTAGAAGATACACAGAAGATTATTAATCTGATACATGAAAATAGGTTAATGTTACATATGTTCCCAGTACGACACATGTCATAGAGCACGATGTAGTGTTAAACGAGGGTGCCAGGTCTATTAAGCAGCATCCATATAGAGTTGACCCCATCAGACCTGAGCATATTAGAGCAGATGTAAAGTACATGTTAGAAAAAAACATAGGAGAAAAATGTGATAGCAAGTGATCTACACCATGTGTGATGGTACCCAAAGCCGACCACACACTTCGGTTTTATCGAGACTTTGGGAAATTAAGTAATTTGACAAAGACCGACTGGTATCCCATTCCCGTATCATCGACAAGATAGAGACAACGTCACAGCTGATACTTTATCTCGGGTGCTACATGATTGACTGAATAACCCAATACTTCTTTTTCAGATAATCTCACTTGTTCATTAAGAATGTGTCATGATAACCTATCATTCGTTTGAATTTTGATTATGGAATACCTATAGAATACTTGTATCAAACAGAAGTCAAGTTTTTTGAAAGTATCAATCATTTTCATAATCATGTATTATATTGATGTTCTGATATATTTTAAATTCATTTGATTCATTTTATTATGGAAAAAAAATTCCATTTAAATTTTGATGCATTATGCAATAAATATATATTTGTATGTATTTACTTGATATGGATGGATATACGTAATTGTCATTACATGCAATTAAGTGGGGAAACTTTAAGCTAAATGATTTGTTATCTTGTTTCATTTTAGTTAATGAATATAACTAAATAATAATATGTATAATTTTTATCTTAGAAAGAGATGTAATATCAATTAGTATAAATTAATAGATAATATTAGAAATCTATTGCTAAATTGTTATATCTTGGTAATAGAATGGGAAAAACTAGTGGATACTCACTATGTTGTATATAAGTTGTTATATATTCCATATATCCGGGAATGGAGGGAAACAAAGGTACCTAAAAGGTGTGCACTCATTTAACCCTGAACAATCTTTTATATTAAACTATTAAATTTGCCAAAAACGCATAATAGTAGATTACATTTTAATATTTAGATTACTGTAGTAATTGTAACTGGAGCGTATTTCTCCTCATATTTGAGAAAATGGGAAGTAATCATCACCTTAGGAATGAACCCTGTTAATGTCAAGTTGACACTGTAATTTAAAGGGGAAGTAACCCATAGTTTGATTCGAGTGACCTATTGTTTATCTTTTAGTTTGTATATTAGAAGTAAACTGTTGAACATTGCCAGAGTTTGAGCAATGTTATATTTGTTTAAATAGATTAAAACTTTTTGCAAATTTTTGGTGGAAATCCACACAACTGTATATAGTTAAAATAGGAATGACTGGAATATTTTGAAATTATTTGTACTTGTTGAGACATTAGTTAATTTTAATGTGAACGGGGAAATATTTGTCCATTATGTTATAACCACAATTACCATTTGTGGCGTTTTGGGAGAAGATTAACGTCACACGCAACTAATAAAGGTCTTAGATGTAATCCGCTCTTATAAGATACTATAATCATATATCATCTGTACGTACAAACCACTGACATTAAATGCCACAATCTTGCATGTCTGATCGGAGTAAGAATGTGTCTGTCCTTTTTATCCCCTATATTTAACATTAAAGTATTTTGCTTGCATTTAATTTTATTTACATATATGTATATGTTCGGCATGCCCATAAGTATATTACTTATATTGACTTTAGTTTCCATTCATGTATATTGTCATTGTTACTAAGTCTACATCATGCCCACCATTCTAAATTGTGTAACAGTAACATGGTTACGTCTCGCCCCCACCCCAAAACCACGGACGATCGAGAAACAGGTCAAGGTCATTCCTGAGCCCCTTCGTCTCTGACCTTCGCCCCCCGTCCCTCCTCACTTATAACATGTATATGAAAATAGACCTCTAAGGGCTCGTTCCCTGGTCAAAACCCCCTTTGTTGCTTAAACAAAGGCGCCGCCGGAAGATAAGAATTACCTTGGATGGCTGACCGCCTCTTCGCCCCTCCCCCTCATCGCCACTCGCACCCACCATCCCCCACCCCTCTCCCCATGCTTTCCCTACTCCTGTCAATCAGACTAAACGTGTACATTTCCCCCTATCCTCCCATTTTATATCACGTGACTATTACTATTAATGCTTTTAGTTTTAGTTATAGATGGAAGGTTAGAGTTTTTACGGAACAGTCTAGCTAGGTGGTCGTGAAACGGAGTGGGCCCCGTCTGGGCCCCTCCGAGGCCTTTGTGAAGGCTCCGACCCTAAGTCTGTATCTAAATCTTAATCTTTGCTGTTTATATTGTTGGACAATGTACCTAGGATATTATGTATGATATATACGCAACGGTATACTCAGTCTTAATGTGAATAAACTTCAGAATATAATGTTTTCGCTCGTGTTCTCTAGTGACTATAATCGATGTTGTGAAGTCTATATGTGTTTAGTATAGCCAAACCTCTGCATAATTACCTCAGACGAGCCACGGAATTCTACACACACAAATATAAATTTGATCATCAATACATAACCTCTAGCACAGTACTCCGGCTCATCCCTTAAGACAAAACGCAGCCAACAAGAATAGAAAGAGAATAATTCATCTCTTATCTATTTATGCAGACCACTCTTATAAGAAGGAAAGAATACACATACGAGCCTGCCTGCCACACCGCGTGACATAATTCAGTCACTTTTACTTAATCATACAGAAGGCACGACACACAGGAGGCTCAGGTGCAGATCTAACCCCAACTTATAAAGTTTACGTGGTGATTAAGTGGTCTAATCACCCCCCGCCACGCGACACTTGGGGGCTCGTCCGGGATATGCAAATACCGTCGTGCACACCCGGAACCAGTCGTGAGTACTTCAAATGTTCTTCGTATCGTACCTGCAAAAACTCTTCACTGTTGGAGTAAAATTTCTCGTACTACTCTTGGATTACATTGGACCATGCAAGAAATATAACTATTGAATGATCTGGGGGCTCTTAATGAATTCCACATTGAGGTGAGAGAAATGTAGAACTATATTTTCGCTATAAATATCACTAATCATCATTGTATGTCAACCACAGTGCACACTTGCACTATCAACCTGCAATGCGCCAAAGTGAAGTCACTGGAATGTCCGCCAATGTTTAGTTGCTGTCAAATGTTATGTGTCGGCCAGAAGCGCCACCAATAACTTTGTTTCTGTTTGGATTATCTGCTGTCAAATGTTATGTGTCGGCCAGAAGCGCCACCAATAACTTTGTTTCTGTTTGGATTAGCTGCTGCAAAATGTTATATGTCGGCCAGAGCGCCACCAATAACATCGTCGTTTTCCTGCTTTGGATTAGCTCCTGTACAATTCTGTACACTGTATATGCTTGCCGAATGCCGATAGTCAATAGGCATATCGCCATTTCTGCTTTGGATTAGCTCAGGCGTAACGAAATTATTTGCCATATCGCATAACTATGTCCGCCAAATACTGTGAACCAGTACCCGCTTTGAGGAACACTGAAAATATTCGCACCCACCGGGCCGCAATCCAGCCTGCAATCTTCAACATTGCATATAATGTTCGCCCATTCAGCTAAAATTCTTGGATACTTACAGCCACGTTCGCACTGGATTAAACTGTCATGTGCAGTACGTTTCCGGGAAGCTGACATTATTGCCTTTAGATTGGAGTATATTAACTGTTATCGGATTACCATGTGTACATATTAACTTTTGATGAACTGTGTTCCTTACACAACGCGTTGGATAATAAATATGTTAGATTTTAAGACTGCCTACGGGCCAATTGACTGTTCTCAAGCGCTACACGGCCGATGTCATCCGCTGTCATCTGATGTGCCAGACCCACTCTGACGTCAAGACTCAAGAACCGCGGTCTAGCGTGAAAGAAAATGAATGTGTTTAGATAAAACGGTGAGTGGCATATATATGTAGTGGTCAAATGTACGTACAGAGATATTATTGGTAGCGAATTAAATAATTGCTTCTGTACCGATTTTACAAATATATAAAACGGGAATTGAGAAAGTAGAACGATTTTATCTTTACTGTAGCCAAAGTAATGTACGCCCACGGCCAGCCCCCCCCCCCTTTCCGCCGCTGCTTAAACACTGTTAAACAAGGAGAAATGTGTTGCTTGAGAAAAGAAGAGAAGCGAATATTGTAACAATTGAAGTGAAGCTATGTCCGCGTTTTAGCTCTAGGGCCCAATAATTGCAAACAAACGACAACATTGATACAATTTCCTGGGCTATCGCGCCAGAGGTGTCTTGACTATCGCCTTACTCCGCCCCCCCCCTCGCCCACTAGGAGTCACTCGCACATGTGAACTCAGAATCCATGTGATCAGAAACACTAGTGTTTAGGCTTGTGTTAGGTCAGCTGCACGCGCTCTCACAATGCCCGCCCCACCCCTGAAGAACGATCACTAGACCAGTAATGCATGTACCTACGTTAAGCAAAGAAACCCGCGCCCCACCCTCTATGACTCCGTCATAGATCCCCTCATATTTACGTTGCGATCCCAGATCCCCTCACCTGTCCGCTTTAGCGCGAGTCAGGGAGTGAACTGGTGGACCTGATAGTTCGATCAACAATTCGATCCCTATCAACCAGTTCTGGCATCCCGTCACGGAATTCCTCCAGATTCCGTAGAAACTACTGCCGAGGTCAATTAAGTGAATCCCGCATTTATAGCACATAGAAAGCACGAAATAAATAGATTTCCTAGCTAGTACTTATCAATATATGGAAAGTAAGGACCTAAGACAGTCACCGACAAACGATAAAATGAATAAACCGTGTCAATAGCTCGCAAATAAATGGGACGAACCTAGACTAAGCATTATGCCGGAATATATTTAAAGTACCGTAAGAAACGCTAAAGCATGCTTCTCTCCTCCGCCCTCAAGAGAAAAACGTAAAAATTCGCCCCGTCACCCCTTACCGCCTTGTATCGAACCCCCCTCTTCCCCGTAGCGATAACCACCCGCTTCGCGTCGATGGTCCAGAACTCTCATAGTGTAAATAGTAAGTGCAGTAGGCCTACCTCTAATGGGTCAAATCTTTCATTATATGAAAACTTTAAAACATGGCGGGGCAGGTGTGGCGTTTTGGGAGAAGATTAACGTCACACGCAACTAATAAAGGTCTTAGATGTAATCCGCTCTTATAAGATACTATAATCATATATCATCTGTACGTACAAACCACTGACATTAAATGCCACAATCTTGCATGTCTGATCGGAGTAAGAATGTGTCTTTCCTTTTTATCCCCTATATTTAACATTAAAGTATTTTGCTTGCATTTAATTTTATTTACATATATGTATATGTTCGGCATGCCCATAAGTATATTACTTATATTGACTTTAGTTTCCATTCATGTATATTGTCATTGTTACTAAGTCTACATCATGCCCACCATTCTAAATTGTGTAACAGTAACATGATTACGTCTCGCCCCCCCCCCCCCAGTACCACGGACGATCGAGAAACAGGTCAAGGTCATTCCTGAGCCCCACCGTCTCTGACTTTCGCCCCCCCCCCGTCCCTCCTCACTTATAACATGTATATGAAAATAGACCTCTAAGGGCTCGTTCCCTGGTCAAAACCCCCTTTGTTGCTTAAACAAAGGCGCCGCCGGAAGATAAGAATTACCTTGGATGGCTGACCGCCTCTTCGCCCATCCCCCTCACCGCCACTCGCACCCACCATCCCCCATCCCTCTCCACATGCTTTCCCTACTCCTGTCAATCAGACTAAACGTGTACATTTCCCCCTATCCTCCCATTTTATATCACGTGACCATTACTATTAATGCTTTTAGTTTTAGTTATAGATGGAAGGTTAGAGTTTTTACGGAACAGTCTAGCTAGGTGGTCGTGAAACGGAGTGGGCCCCATCTGGGCCCCTCCGAGGCCTTTGTGAAGGCTCCGACCCTAAGTCTGTATCTAAATCTTAATCTTTGCTGTTTATATTGTTGGACAATGTACCTAGGATATTATGTATGATATATACGCAACGGTATACTCAGTCTTAATGTGAATAAACTTCAGAATATAATGTTTTCGCTCGTGTTCTCTAGTGACTATAATCGATGTTGTGAAGTCTATATGTTTTTAGTATAGCCAAACCTCTGCATAATTACCTCAGACGAGCCACGGAATTCTACACACACAAATATAAATTTGATCATCAATACATAACCTCTAGCACAGTACTCCGGCTCATCCCTTAAGACAAAACGCAGCCAACAAGAATAGAAAGAGAATAATTCATCTCTTATCTATTTATGCAGACCACTTTTATAAGAAGGAAAGAATACACATACGAGCCTGCCTGCCACACCGCGTGACATAATTCAGTCACTTTTACTTAATCATACAGAAGGCACGACACACAGGAGGCTCAGGTGCAGATCTAACCCCAACTTATAAAGTTTACGTGGTGATTAAGTGGTCTAATCACCCGCCGCCACGTGACACCATTAAGTAATGACACTTTTTATAATTTAAATATGCCAATGAGCCATGTTTTCTTAAATTGTCTTATGATCTTCCATTGATTAATGGTTGTTAAAACGATAGTGTTAGGGACGAAAAATGTACCATGTTGGGTATGACTTGGGTAATTATGGTACATTATTTCTTTCATTGGGTGGGGGCGTGTCATGTATATTGTTTTTCCAAGAATTGGAGCAGGCAATGTTTTTTCTTCCCTCTCTCTCTTTTCTCACTACACACAATATTGTGGGCGGGGCTTAGGCTTTCCGATCGCTTGACGTTTAGTACGAAAACAAAAGATTCTAGGTAATGTTGGGATTCTGTGATGATCTTAAATTCTCAGAGTGTCTGGGAACGACTCATTATTTAATAGGGAAGTTCATATCGTTTTTGTAATGAGTTTAGTAATGATACCATGATTTTAACCCCTCCTAGTAATAGGTCTGTCCCTTGCACCACTTGAATAGTATTTAATGATTTGTTTTGTCTGGAAGACAGAGAGTTTCAAAAATATTATGTTCCATTGAGGACGCTTGTGTTTGCACTATTTATTTTATTCTAAATGTACATAATATATATATATGTATATATTTAATATATCACCTGAATTTAACTATCAACAGCATTTACACTAAAAACTTCCTCGTCAAGTTACTATTCTATTGTGTTGTCTACAAGACTATAATATGTATCTATTACTATAACGTCAAGGAAAGGAACTGTTAAAACACAACTACTGAGTTTGTGCCCAGAACTACCGCCCAGTATCCAATCTACCCTTCCTTTCCAATATCCTAGAGCGTGTTGTCCTTGAGCAGTTAAATTTTCATCTGTCTCTACATTCGCTGATGCCCGCGCACCAGTCTGCGTATCGCCAGCATCACAGCACTGAGACAGCGCTTCTGCGGATCACCACTGACCTCCTAAACGCCTCAGACAGAGGTCTCGTCTCTGCCCTTGTGCAGCTTGATTTGTCTGCTGCCTTTGATACGATTGACCACCACCGACTAATTGATCGCCTCAGGTCTACATTTGGCATTCATGACATCGCCATCTCATGGTTCGCAAACTATCTTCAGAATCGCTCCCAGACCGTTATGATTGAGTCCATATTCTCCAGGCCTGTTCACGTCTGCTATGGT
This sequence comes from Anisus vortex, assembly GCA_949126835.1. Lineage (NCBI taxonomy): Eukaryota > Metazoa > Mollusca > Gastropoda > Planorbidae > Anisus > Anisus vortex. Next base: position 30,372,449 of record OX421506.1, read on the forward strand.
GTGCCGCAGGGATCTGTCCTTGGTCCACTTCTTTTCACCCTTTACACTCAACCCCTATCCTTTGTCATCGAACGCCACAACCTCAAATATCATTCTTTCGCCGATGACACCCAGCTCTATAACAGTGCTGAGCCTGAGGACTTCGACAGGCTCCTTGCTTCCATCTCCATCTGTTTCCTGGACATCCAGAGCTGGATGACGGAAAACAAGTTGAAGCTTAACAGTGAGAAAACTGAAGCTCTTATCGTCGGTACGAGACAGAGGGTCGTGTCCCTCACTGCGTCCGATCTTCGGCTGGCTGATGCAACTGTGCCTTTCTCCCCGACTATCAAGAGCCTTGGCGTCTATCTGGACTCCACGCTGTCCATGCAGTCCCACATCTCCTTCCTCGCCGAAATCTGCTTCTTCCATCTGCGTCGTATTGCTGCCATCCGTCCTTATCTCACCAAGGAAGCTTGTGTTAAGCTCATCATCTCTCTCCTCTTTTCCCGCTTGGACTATTGCAATTCGCTTTTGGCTGGTCTCTCGGCCTCCTCCCTTCAAGGACTCCAACGTATCCAGAACTGCGCAGCCCGACTAGTTCTCAAGAAGAAGAAGTCAAATAATATCAATCCTCTGCTCCGATCTCTGCACTGGTTACCCATCAACAACCGGATCTCATATAAGCTGGCTTCTCTCTGTTATAAGTGCCTGAATAACTGTGCCCCGGATTATCTTCGCTCTTGTATGGAGCTCTACACCCAGTCCCGCTCACTTCGTTCGGCCTCTGACGCGCTCACTCTGCGGATCCCTCGTGTGAGGCTAGTGTCCGCTGGTGAACGTTCATTTTCCTACGCAGGACCGTCTGCTTGGAATCACCTCCCATTACAGCTTCGCCAGAGCCCTAGCTATGACACCTTCAGGAGCCGGCTGAAGACTCACCTATTTCGTCGGCAGAATTAGCGTATTACTACATATTACGTTGTCTGTCTGTATTCTGTAACTGTCGTCTGCGCATAGAACTGCCACCAACGGGATATGCGCTATATAAGCACCGTTATTATTAATTTATTATTTATAAGAAGAGTTCGTGTAATACTGAAACATAAATAATAATAACTAAAGTCTCCCCTAGGACTAACGAGAATTATCAACAAGATCTACACAGCTCTGGCCACAAGGGGATTGTGGGTGTAACAATATATAGATTTGAAATGTTTACATTAACTATGATGTTTATTGTCTTCATACAATTGTGCCGAAACACTGATCTATCAAAAAAATGGATAGCGCCTTCTTAATAAATTGGTTTCAGAAAAGCGAAGAAAGGCAATGATCTATAGAAGAAAGGAAAAACTCTACTGCACTTATCGATATAAACAAAATTGTGTCTAAAACTTACTGTGCTGCTGATCTATAAATAGATCGGAACGGAATCAGTCATAAAAAAGCCTTTTTATTTATGGTAGTCCTAGATATCCTTTCTCATTTTATTATAGATCTAGTAGCATTTCTATTATAGCGACTGCTGCATTGCGTCAAAAAATGGCGGAATCTTAGCTTCACTTTCAGTGACTGCGCATATAGGGATTGCGCATTCTATTCTATACCTATCCTGTTTGCCGCACTGTCTATGCGACGTTCAGTTTAATGACCTACTTCAAAAATTGTTTGTGTGTGTCGACCCACTATAGTATGACAATAAGAATAGGAACTTGAGTAGGGACAGAGGCTTAGATGGAGAAACAGATACCTTACTTTCTCATACCACTAATGTATGTAGGCTTAGATCGTTTGTTTAAAATAAATGAAGCCCTACCTTTATTTGATTATGTTTGCCTTTTGCACGATTGAACAATTTTTTAAAGGAAAGTTTCCAAAGAAGGGTGAATATTTAGTAACTTTTATAATTAAAGGGTATGCATTTTTAAAAAGTTAAAAGGCAGTGTTACACTGTAAGTCGGGGTGCGACTTATGCGTGGGTTAATGACAACATATAAGAAAATAAATCTTAAACTACGGGTGCGACTTATCCACCGGTGGGACTTATACACGAGTATATACGGGAATATAAAAGTAACGCAAAATACTAATTTTTTTTTTTTTAATAGTTAAGTTTACCTTTTCATGCTCTTATGTTTTTCAAGAAGAAAAATCTCTTAGATACATATTTATATGTAAAGAATATAAAACAAATCTATAAATAGTTTCTATCTCACTCTGCATCTCTATATGGAACATGGTGGTAAAGTGATAGCTTGCCTGGATAGCCATATTGAATGTTTTGGTTTAAAACCCACGTTATAAATCAGTTTTATCTTTACTAGAACTAGAGAGCATCTCTGTATAATCAGCCCGTGTGGGTATCTGACATAAATATGGCGAGTTAGAATTGGGCTCGCCATACAATCTCCTTGTTTGCAATGGGCATGTTAACTGGTAAACTCTGCTCCTTTAGCTCTAAAGACCAATGTGGTCTGAATTAAATAAAAACACATTAACTGTTTTATATATATATCTATTTAATGTATTAAAACATTTTATTATAATCGTTACTTGAAATATGATATCTTGTGTATTATTGACAAGTCTTAATCAGGCCTAACTTTTTCATATGGAAGAGATCATGAACTCCCGGTGCTATTTTAATTTTTTTTATTATCTTATCGTAAACACAATTTTGCTGGTGTTGACAATTGATTTCAACCTCAAAGGCCAGTTCTAGTCTTTCAGAAATATACAAAGGCTACAAAATTAGTTATCAGGAATCCGTTTTTAACAATAAAATAAATTAATTAATAGTTAAGTCCTTGGTTATTACAAAAAACACAATGCGTTTATTCTTAAAAACTTAAAACAAAAATTTGTTTGTATCAAGCAATAAGTTTGAGATTATAAATAGGCGAATCTTCACGTCTGACATTCTCAATCCATCGTTTTCTTTTGGCAACAACTTTTTGAAATGAAATTTAATCCCTACATCTTGCCGTACAATCAGTAATGCAGTACACAGAGTTTTGTTTTTATTAAATGAACGAATGAACTGGAAATGTTATCTACATCCATCTTTTATGCACGCTTAAGACAATTCCTACTTAAAGACCAAGTGAAGAGCTTTTTATCAAAATTTAGTTAACTTTAGATTTTGATAATAAATAGTGTATTCAGTATCTGAATGTTAATAAAAATCATTTAAACAAAATATCAAAGATAACTTTTAAGTAATTAGTTCAATATTTGCACTTAAATGTGTGTGTTTTTTGGAGGACAAATCCAAATCTCATAGCCATTTGAGATGATTTTATTTCCGGCAACATAGGAAAGTGACGTAAGAGAAAGAATTTAGAGTAGGAAAAATGAATATCGTCACGTGTTTTGAATCTATTGCCACATGTTTTGAATCTTTTCCCGGTTCTTATTTTTAACAAAATGGTTAAATATAGATTTATAGCGTCGAGTTTTGTTTATTTGTTTTCTTTCTCAAACGTCACTGCCGTATGAGGCTATTCCAAATCTCGTTCCTTTGAGAAAAACCTCTTCACTTGGTCTTTAACTTTTTTTTCTTGTGAATATTAATAAAAAAAATAAAAAAAAAGAAACGACATTATTTTTTCAGAAAATATTTTGTTTTTCAGATTTGATACACAACATTGCAAGAATATTTTATGCAATTGATTTAACACTTTTAGGTAAACAAAATGATTTTTCTCTCTGTTAACCCTTCCTGAACCGACCTACTTCTATCTATGCTGCCTTCAGTTCCACTATATACGCGCCCCGGACTGTAAGGGTTAACATTGAGGCTACACATTTTATGTTTTTTGTCTTTACATAAATTTAGTTTACAGAAGTTTTATTGTATTGGTTAAACCATAGACTATAATACACATGGACCGTTTGCTTTAGTATTTCTGCTATATGATGACTTTAAAGACTGCTTTTCGAATTTCCGATTCGTTGTTTCCTTCGCTCTTCCGTTTCATTGAATCGCTTCGATTTTCTCAATGAAAAATTAAAATTAAAATCGAAATTCTATGCAGCGGAAACATTTAAGAGACAACGAGGAGCGTAGAAGTAATTTAAGACAGCCTTATTGGTTGCGCACGGAAAAAAAAGTACATAAAAGCTCTAAAAATAGAGAAAGCGGACCATTATTATAGTCTATGGTTAAACTATTAAAAATATTCATATGTGATAAATTGTTTTAACATTGTACAATTTTTAACATTTAAAACAAACACAAAAAGAAGACATCCACAATTTGTTTAGTTAAAGAAATAAAGCGATCATAGTATTATTTCTCTCAAGAAAATTAACGTTACAATATTAATGTATCAATGGTGGATACAAATAAATCCCAAACACTTTCTAGTCTGTAAATAATAAACACATATATCCTTAATGTAGTCATTAAAAATGTAATCAAATAAAAAATAATCTCCTAGGCTGAACAATAGAGAAACATTTTTTTACATTGTTTATATGTTTTTTAGTTGGGATAAAGTAAAGGCGGTTGTGCTTTGTGCAGGTAACACTATCGCCTAGTATGCCATGGCCACAAAAACCTCCTATGGATCAAATAACTGTAGTTTGTAGTTCTTGTTATTATAACACTTATTGTTAATGGGTTATATTTTGTCTTTCCCATTATACAATGATTCCAGTCTCTTCGGATTATATATTATTATTTAATAAAATGGTATTTTACCTTTTCTTTACTGCTGTCTGACATCGACAGATAAATACATAACATTTTCAATTTATAATTAAATGAAAGGAACACTCTTCTGCAGCATATTATATTTAATTCACATAAATCTCAATTAACGATTCACATCAACGAAATAATATTACAAATCCAAGAAATATGTTAAATTCTTCTGAGTCCATCCCAAAAAAAATAATACGTCTATACGTTACAAGATGCTGCGGGAGACTGACTAAACCGCGTGTTTGATCATGTGACCACTTCCGTTTTACTAAGCGAGATTCTATGTTTTATTCAAAACACAATTCTAGTTTTATCTATGTTGTATAACTCGTACTTGTCTTAATATTACTATTGATTTACATGAGTCATTTCCCTTGCATCTTACTTGCATCATAGCACTTATGTTATCAGCCAAATAAATTATTATCTTGAGTAACATTATACTGGTACACATAAGTTAAAATTAGTAAAGAAATATCATTCAATCTATCGAGTTGAATTTATTCTATATTTACATAACAAAAAATCCAGAGCACGAATTCACAATAATCCAATTAAAAATATGAAGTAACATTGACTTGCACATTCAAGAATCACATTTATAAAACATAGCTTCTACTAGCTCCTTAAATTCTTAGTCTTACATAAAGACTTGGACCTATATAAAATTTCTATTCATTTCGGCTCAACAGAGCTCACAATACCACAACCTTATAGGTTAAATAATATCTCCTTACTGACCTTTCTTACCATTTCTTACTCCCCTTGTCAACTATCGTTCACTCACAAAAAAATTCTTACTTCACATTTCAATAATTCTCTCCCTTTTATGAACAGTCTGTCTTTACAATCACTTGTTTACATTTTAAAATCATTCAGTCACTACATAAATTAGACCCGTAACAGTAGTCATTAAATGTAAACAAATAAAAAATAATCTTCTAGGCTGAACAAAAGAGAAATAAAATTGTTCAATTGTTTACATTATTTTTTTTTATTGGGATAAAGTAAAGGCGGCTGTGCATAGTGCTGGCAACACTATCACCTAGTATGCCGTGGCAACAAAAACCTTTCTATGGATCAATTTGGTCCGACCGGATACTTATGTTTTTTTTTTATATTACAATAATTGTGTAATATTAAAACAAAAAGCAAAATAAAAATTTAAATAATTGTATAATTAAAGGAAAGTTTTCTCTTCAGGTAATACTACAAGCGAATTATAAAGTATAAGCAATTTTGAATTCTATAACAAACATAATTGTATTTAATGTTATTCCGTAAGTAATAGCTCCAAGTGCTACTTATTGAAGAGCCTCAATTACATTACTCATAGTTCCAACCATTCATAAGATGGATAAAACAAAATAACATAACATGTAGTAATTACTAGTTAATAACTTAAGGATTAAAAAAAACGCGTTACGCTCCGGTTCAAGAGCTTCGGCTCGTCCGGGTTTTTTAGACATATAGTATAAGTATGGTAACAAATTAGTTAATAATTTATTTTTAAATTTATTGATTTTAGATAATGTATTAACGTTTTTCAAGTATAAACATTTTAAGTGTTAACTAAAAATCTACAATGATATGTCTAATAAATTTTATCTACATATATATTATACAATGACAACAGCCTATGTATAAAATAAAAAAAATTCAATGGAAATAGTGATTACTGGAATATAACACATTAATAAAATATTTATATCTACTAAAAGTTCGGATTTTTTAAAAGGGATTATTTATTTAGAGATGAAAATAATGTAAGTCATCTCTTCTATAGCGAATATTATGTAATCTGCATAATTATGGTGAAATAAGATATTTTTTTAGCAAATATATATATTATTTAAAAGAAAGCTTAATCTTTAGAAAAGTAAGTTATAAAAATCTTATGGTCATAATTTATTTCACTATATCCAAACATTTTCTTTTCATTCAGAATTTGTAGCCGTCTGGGGACAATACAAAACATATCTAAAGAGTTAAATAGAAGCTCAGGTAATAAAAAATAATTGATTATTTGAAATGTATAACAATTTCCTTTCAGTTTTTAACTTTAGCTTTATAAACATAGGCCTATTTTGTTAATTATATAATGTATATAAATTAACAACTTAACATTGACATAATAATATGTTGAGTTTAAAAGGAAGAACGAGTACTATCAAGTACTAATTGACGCAAGTTTTTAACAACATTAACGAAAGAGACAATGGTGTACTTTATTTGGTCAATGAATTAGCCTATCTTCTGGTTCTTTTCTCAACACTCATGATGCATGGGTTATCAGATTTTTCCTTTACTGATTAGCCATCTACCGAAGGCTTACAAACCCCTTCTTCCCAAAGCTACCGGTTTTAAGTTCCCTGTGGCCCGTCTTCTATCTTTTCCTGTTAATTAAAATATGATCCGCCAAACGTGATCGTTTAAAAAGACCAGGACTTGGACTTTGTTTAGCAGAGGCTATCTGAGACGCAGGCAATGAGAATACATATTAGATTTAGATTAGTGTTTTTGAAATAGAAAGTTTAATATAATGATCTGCGAATGTTTGTTTTTTCAATGACATGAAATCAATGTTTATCTATACACAAAGTTTACTTCCATGTTCTCTTTATTTTACAGATGCAAAGTAACTAAATGATGCCAAACTGGAAAACGTCTTGTGTCAAGTGTAAATACATCTTCAGTGACAAAATAATTCATAGGAAAGAAATATTGACAAATTTTAGCCTATATGTTTTTGGAAGCTATCATTTTTTGTAATATATACAATTCATTTTGAAAGTGTGTAGCTCACAATTTTATAGTAAGAATTAGAACATCATTCTAGTCAAATACTTGTACTTGTATATTCTATAAATAATACAAATACTAATGATCATTAATAGTATAGCTCATTTGTCCATGTATCGCCATAAACATACTCATTGCGCTCTAGTTCCACTAATCACTTGAATATGTTGTGGTGGAAACGACACTAGAACAACATAAGTTAAAGATAAAACACTTTTGTAATTACCATTAAATTTGTATCAACGTTGCAAAGTTTTTGTGGCAAGCTGTTCTGATATCAAAGCAATATAAAAATTGACTAGAAAACATGCCAACTGATGTACAATTTCGATTTCATTGTTGATATTTTTAGATTCCTATTACAGCATGATAAATGTGTATTTGTAAGTTAACTGTTTGCTTTTGTTATTGAAAAATTCAATGAGAAAAACTATTGGAAAAATCACAAATGTAAGTTTCAGCACAACAAAATTAGATTTTATTAAAAACATTAAAGACTTTATAAAACAACAACAGAAACACATATATTGTTATACAAATATTTAATATAATTTTTAATATTAACTTCTCACAAACTTTCTGGCTAGTCAGCTGACGACTCTCTGACTTTGGAAAAGCTAATTAAACTTTTTTTCTTCATCTTATCGATGTGAAAATTAACACTTAGTCGTGAATCCTGTGCAACACATCCTTGCAAATTTTCATTCAAATCATTGCACCCTTATCCACACTTTATGATATGCTGTGGTTAATTCCTTTTAAACTTATATAATTAACTTTGCTTTCGTTTGTTTTCTTCGGATCTGCACTTTTGTTTTCAATTTCTTTGTGGGCAAAACCTCCGGAATGATAAAGCATAAAAAAAATACATATGCACAACATAATATTGTTAATTAATGTGTGTATTTCTTCCTTTTAATAACAAAGTTACAAAATTCGTATAAACAATTGACATCATCATAATATTATCACTTTGTCATAAAGGTTTTTAATGTTTTTCACATTTATTAGCCTAATTACATGCTTTAATTTTAACATCGTTTTTTTTTCATACTATTTGTGAATGGCAAAGATAAAATATTCAGATGGCTAATGTATAACAGAATTGACATAAATACTATATTATGTTAACTTCCATTTAATCGTGCGTTTTTTTCTTTTTATTAAATATAGATCTAGTACAGTAGTTAGGCTTACCTATGTATTGGTTTTCAGTGCTTTTTTATAGGACTAACTCATAGCCTATTAATTGTGTTTTTGTATTTGTTTACTATGCAAGTGGCAATGGGCTAAATATTTGGAGGGCTATATTAACATGCATATAAAGGATCTATACATGAAAGTTAAATTATATTTTTTGTTGATTTATTATGAACCATCATAATTTTTATTGGTTGCTTTACTCCTGCATAATAAATAAATATTGTTTCTCTAATGTACTTTTCTATCTTCTTTTACTATTGACTTTTATTTACAAAACATTTCTAAGGTAATACACATATATAGTTTTAGCATACACTTAATAATTTGAAGTTCATACTATGAATTACCTGTTTTATGTTATACAAGTTAAAAGACTTTCGTCTTTTGCTTTGACCATGCCATGTAAATTTATGTATAGGATAAGTAGCAACGGTAAGTCTTTTAAAAGTTTTGAAAAAAAAAGTAAAATAAAAGCTTTATTGATTATTAAAAAAAAATGTAAAGAAAACGTTTATAGCTAAGTGCAAAAATGTATCTTATTATGAAACTCAGTTGGCTTCAATGAACTATACAAAAGAATGTGACAGGCTGTAGTATCAGCATCTATAAACTATAAACACATTCAATATTGTCATAGAAATCGTCCAGATACTAAATAACAAAGCAAACAGCGCAACTCTTCAACAGTAAAGTAGGTTTAAAACATTCCCATTAGTCAGTCAGGAATGTTTATATTCGCCTAAACTTTTTTAACCTCTTTCTAGAAATGATGATGGCAGATGTGCTGGAGGACAACTTCGGAACCATCAGCATCGGCGGATAAACCATCCCCACCATTACCATCCTGCGCTTTGCTGATGACATTGATGGCCTGGCTAGCAGTGAAGATGAATTGAAATATTTCACCGCCAAACTAGAGAAAACATCAGAGGCGTCTGGCATGGAAATCAATGCAAAAAAATACAAACGTCATAGCAAATAATTATTTTTATCTGAACAGTGTAAATTGGCGGACAAAAGCTCGAAGAGGTCTCCTCAAAATATCTAGTAGCTCAATGTTAGAAATTCTTGCAAGGGTTTAGCTCTGACATTTCTGCGTTTTGCAAGCAGAAGAACATCTGACAAAACAAGAAAGGCTCTATTCGTTCAAAGATTCCACTTATGTGCTCTTTGGTGATTTCGTTTTTCATGTATGGACGTGAAACCTGGACGCTCTCATCAGATCTTCAGAATGAAAATGATCTTTCCACAAAATCTCTTATTAACTCATCACAAACGAAGCTGTTTATTGGCCTATACAAGGATCGACTCACAGCCTCCAAGATGTGACGGTCTGGCACAGACTTATCTTAAGAAGCAAAGTGCAGGGAGGAAGAAAAAGAAGCAGAGACTACAGTACAGATAGGAGGACAGCGTAAAAGAGAATACAGCGACCAAAGATGACACAATACCGTAAACAAGTGTTGAGTGATAACGAAGCAGTTGGCAATGTGCTATAACGACCCACCTACGGGTGACTACTGTTGCTCACCGAAAATAGATATAATTTAAAGCAAGACCAAGTGTAATAATTTATGTAATGCAGGGGTGTTAACTACAGCCAGTGGGTGACACGCGGGCTGACAAATAATAATATGCGGTCCTCGAGACTTATTTAGATGATAACGTCTTCAATGTATTTTAGATTAAATTAAAACAACTAACAAAAAAAAACCCAGCTAAATATTGTTTTGAGGAAAAAATAAATAGGAATCTTTATAACCATGTTGGAAATGTTTGCTATTACGCATTTATTACTAGTGAGATAATAGTTTGCCGTTTGAATAGTAACAGAATTAGATTGGGTCTCACCAAACTATATATTTTACTTTTTTTGTATGAAACATTTTCAGTCTTTTAAATACATAACATAATGACATTACTGACTTATATTTATGTTGGATCTGGTTTCTTTTAGGGTTTGAAATGAGATTAAGATGTTTGTTTTTTGCTTTTTGTTGCTTTTGTTTGTTTTTTTCGGGCGAAATCTAGATATTAGACTACACAAATAAAAATCTGATTCGACTGTTAGAATTTAAAGCTTATGTTATTCATCGTTACCTTTATATTTTAAATACAAACTAAATGTTTTTATTTAACATAATTTAAAAGGTAAATTATCAATGTGCTGCTGTGCATAATGCTGGCTACACAATCACCAAGTATGCCGTGGCCACAGAAACTGGTGAAGTTGTACGCTGCTTCACCGGCCCTATGGATCAATTTGGTCCGACGGGATACTTTACATTTACTTTTAACATAAATGTAAAAAGAAAAGTGTAAGCTGATTTTTGTGGGTGGATTGGGTTAGATGTGACTCAAAATTATAAAGAATGTTTCGTCATCGGTTTCACTTTTATATGCCAGGTTCCAGTTCGATATTATAAAGGAAAGTGGTTCAATTAGCTTTCCAAACGTGGGTCAGTGGATCGCTAGCAAACCAGCCAAAAAGTTTTGCAAAAACTTTAAAAAGTTAAAAAAACCATTCATATTGAAGACATACTATGAGGATTTTTTGGGGAGGCGCAAATCAAACATCTATTATATAGACCCATTACTGAAAGACATGATATACATATTGTGTTTAAATTTACCTTCGTATACATCAGACTATACCGTATATATAATATAAAACAATTATTTTTTTCGGATGGGGGGGGGGGGTGAAGTTAATCTAAAACGTAGCAGACAAGGTCTTAGAACGAAAATAACAAAGGTATTTATTCAGCTAAGCCAAATTATATATCGTCATAGATTTGCTACCTTCAGACTTTGTAAGTGTCCGTTTTTCTAGCCGTTTAGCAGCAGCTGGTTATAAAAAAAACACACTTTCTTTTTATTCATTGGCTACATAGGAAATATCAAGATAATTTAACTATAAACACGCGCGCTATAAATAATTAAATAACTCCATATTATTTGTAAAAGTAATCGAGACCTCCTGTTTGCTGACGATGGCACCCTAAATGCCGATTCAGAAAACATGATGCAAAATCTCATGGATTGCTTCACTAAAGCCTGTGGTAACTTTTGTCTCACCATAAACACAAAGAAAACAGAGGTTCTGCACCAGCCCGCACCAGGGACACTGCAAACAGATCCAGAAATTACAGATAGTGGCCAGAAACTCAAGGTTGTCGACAAATTTACCTACCTCGGCAGCACACTAGCGCGAACTGCCAATATAGACGACGAGGTCTGCAATAGAATAGTAAAAGCAAGCATCACCTTTGGGCACCTCCGGGAAAACGTCTGGGACAGAAAAGGACTCCGTCTAGACACTAAGCTAAAAGTATACAACGCCACAATACTGCCAACATTGCTGTATGCGATCAAAACATGGACAGTATATAGTAGGCATGCAAAGCAACTAAATCACTTCCATGTCGGTTGCCTCCGCAAATTACTAAAATTACGTTGGCAAGATAGAGTCCCTGACTCTGAAGTGCTTCTCAGGGCAAGCACGCCCAACATCCAGACTCCCAAACGCGATGGGCTGGCCATCTAGTTAGAATGTCGGACCACAGACTGCCAAAAAAGCTCCTATTTGGCGAGCTATCACACAGGAAAAGAAGAAGCGGTGGTCAAAAAAAGAGATTTAAAGACAGTTTGAAAGCAACCTTGAATGCACTATTGACGCGTAGACCCAGTTAGATGGGAGGAACTGGCGCCCGATAGAAGCAGGTGGCGCAATGTCGTGTCGTCCGGGGCACATTTGGCAGAATATAGCAGAATCTCCAGGGCCGAACAAAAACGATCAGAAAGAAAAGTCAAGCAGACCTGCAAGGCGCTGCCAGACCCCACGAACGCATCTTTTATCTGCAGTACCTGCAACAGATCCTTGAGGCCCGCATATGACTGAGAGGACACCAAAGAGGCCACAAAGCGACTGGAAGAGTGGTCATCCTCGGAAATGAGGGACGAACAACAACATTATTATGTTATTATTCAAATTACGAAAACCTGTGATTTTTTGTTCCAATTTTTTTATTATTAGTCCATTAATGATGTAGGCCTACAAATTTTTATTTTATATTTTAAGGGGTCGTCCACAAATGACACTTTTTATCAATCCCTTATATACCCCGGTACACACTGTCACAAGTCTTAACTAAAATTTATAGCTCCATTCCAAAATGACGTAATATAACCTTTCTATCCCCCTGGACATGTCAACAACAAAAAAAAACATTTTCCAGTTTCAAAATTAACATCTTTAATTCACTTCTGTTGACATTGTGGTATAAGCATTAAATTAAATATAAATTAATGTTCTTACTTAAGTGAAATTTGATATCGTGGCCCTACACCATCCCCTTTTTTTCCCAAAACCCAGGTTTTTGAAATAAAAATACGTATTATCTCTTTTTTACATTGTCACTATTGATAATATACAAAAATATTAGTTTCTCAATCGTTTGGGGGGGGGGGGGGAATTGTCAACCAGTTATTTGCCCCCTCCTCCCAGTGTATACTATTTGCCCTCTCCCCCCCCCAACCACTCTAACAATAGCTTACACGTTTTGCCCCCCCCCCCCCAACCCTTCATCCCCAAACCTCACAATATTGGTCACGTCACTGATGCAATGTGTTGAAGTATTGATGAGTTACACAATAATCATATGTAGTGTATTGAAGTATTGTCCACTATAACAGTATAACAAAACATTTAAGGACACTTTCTGTTTTAGTCAATTCAACAGGTTTAATTGCCTATATTATCTTCTTAGGTCCATCCCTGGCCTAGGTATACATAAAGTCATAAATCAAAAGGAATTTTCTACACACGCGCCAGATGACAAAAGATTACAGAAAAAAAAAGTATTATGTTCATGAAATAAATACCAACAAGAATCAAGTCCATTTTCATAAGGAAATGAAGAGTGGGACATACTCAATCAATATGACTAGGTCATGTTGTCCCAGCGAGACTTGTACGTGTACACACCCCGCGTTGGCTTTTTGCCAAGGTAATATTGATCAAAAAGTGACTCACGCAAATTGCAGGTTGTTGTTGTTTTTGTTTTGTGTGTGTATGTGTGTATACAGTCGAAGTTAAATGACAACTTCTATTTTAAGCCTTGCCGAGAGCTACGTGAGGGCAAGGTCTCCTCGTGACACGGTTGGATATTGTAGCGCTCAATAGGCCTTTAATATTCTGCAATGGTGATGTCTATAGCCTATTGTTGTTGTCTTTTCAAGCTGTTCTAGAAATAGCCTACTGTGTACGTTTCTACTCATCAGTGGTATAAGTCTTAAGGGTTTGAGGAGTGTACACTATAAGCCTTTATCTAACCTAGATCTATTTGAGAAAACTTTTAGCATTTTCATTAAGAGAAAACAACTCAATAAAACACATTGGAAACACGGGAGCTATTGAAGCAGCGATAATTTTTTTTTGTGACCACGGCATACAAGGGAATTGTGTGACCGGCACAAATGCCCACCTATCTTTTCTTTCCCCAACGAATGTAAGATACCCATCAGAAATATCTTTCACTGAAAGAAAACAATTAAAAAAACACATTCTGAACACGGGGGCTATTGAAGCAACGATAAATAAAAAATTGTGACCACGGCATACAAGGGAATTGTATGACCTGCACAAATGCCCAGCTATCTGTTCTTTCCCCAACGAATTTCAGGTACCCATCAGAAATGTCACCCATCGGAAGCGAGAAAAACTAGATTGTCTAATTAAAATTGATATCCTAATAAGTATTTTTTTATATTTAGTTTCTATATTGTTTTCAGTTTAATTTGCGTACTTCTTCATTATGTAAACATTGATTGTTTTGTTTTTTTGCTTTTACACTTAGAATAGTCTCATCCAGTAAGCTACCTGCTGATGTCCCAATATAGCGATACAATACAGTTAGCACTCTTTGATTCAGATTTGTAATTTAAAATGTCAAAAGAAATACAGGAGATCCAGTTCATTATATTAATAAGATTATTGCGTCCTTCGCCAATCCATCGTTTTAGTTTAATGACAAAATTTGTTAAAAAATGTTAAGTATTTGATTTTATAGTTAGTTGAGGTAACCAGGTCCCTATGTGAATACCACTTTGAGAAGGAAAGATAAGTTATACACCCTTGTTATTGCATAATATTACATTAAAAAAAAAGAAATTTTTAGCCCTGTATTTCTGAGTAAGCTTATTGTTAAAGGTTGTTGTATTGCTAAGTTAAAAAAAAACGGTTTTGGATTTATTGAGCTTACTGCTATACGTAAAACCCTACTTTACTCTAGTGTTTCTAGCTTTTATGAATTATACTATAAGTTCAACACAGTTCAATTTGAGTCCTACACTATTAAGGATATATTATCACCCATGAGACCTAAAAATTACAAAAAAATATCCCAATGTTCTATAATAATCAAATTCAAATATATTTCAATGAAGAAATCAATTGTTCAATTAAACATTACTTTATAAAATAAATTTATAACATGTATTTTATTTTTTGCATAATTATTTATACACATTTATACTATTCTGTTAGCTACGTATATAGAAAATGTACGCATACATTATTTTATGGAAAATATTCAAATTGAAATGCCAATAATAAATAAGATCAATTGTTGGTTTACAGCTTCTATTCACCATATTATGTAAAATATGTTAATTGTTTTAATTTACAGTTATTATTTACAACAAAAGATATTCAACAGTCAGCGTAATAAAATATACCCCGCTACAACTTTTTTTCTCGCAGAACAACAAGGAACGCAGCACACTAGCACACAGGCTTGTTTTGTTAGTAAACTAAAGAACAGGACCGGAATTGTTGGTTTACAGTAACCTTTTAGGTTACCATGTAGTAGAAAAAATACAGCATTAACAGGCCAACAAATTGCATTTGCATTGTATCTAGACACATTTCAACATTTCAGTCAAAGTTTTCAAAAAAAAAAAAAACATCAATGCTTCAAATTATCAACATATAAACACCAATAGTCAAACACGTAAACACTTAGTGCAAAAATACCGAGAATGCACCAGAAAAAAAAACAGAACAAAAGGTCTAGAGGCGAAAAAAATAAAGATCTGTTTGGTACCCGGTACTGGTTTACATACGATGAGAACCTCTACGAAGACATGATAAAATGTTTAATATGTATAGCATGGATACATCTTGCATGCTCTGAATCAGCCTCACAAAGTGGGTGGACAATAATACTTGTGAATAAATTATCAAATACAATTGAGTTATATATAGTCTTCAACTTATAAATGTCAACATTACAAAAAAAATAATTCTTCATTCCTTGTGGTACTTATTACGCTCCTTAATGGCTTTAATTGAACGCTGGTGAAGATAATTAGTACCACATGGTCTTTTAAAAAAAAAAATTTCTATTAAATGTGCTCTTTGTTTCCACAATAGGTCTAACACGCCGAACTTGTTTATTTCTATACTAATGTCAACAATAATTGTTTTATCGTTAAATGAACTTGTTTCTACATGTCGTTTTATTATTATAATTTTTTTTCCTTAAGCGAAATTACCCAACTCTCCCATATTATATATATATATTGCTCAGCACAGAAATAGTTGGAGAGGCACCTTACACACCTGTATAAATGCGGCAGAGGGCAAACTTCGCCTTATAGCGGAGGCTAAATGAGAAACGAAGAAAAGTAGGCTGCCCCTAACAATCTCGAACGGTCCAGCTTTCAAGTGCCATAGATGCGACAGAGCCTGTCTCTCAAGGATAGGTCTCCACAGACACAGTCAATTTTGCAGGGCTGGCCAAATCACAGGAGCCCAAATCTAATCGTCTTTCGAGACTATAAAGCCAATGAATGATGATATATATATATATATATATATATATATATATATATATATATATATGCCTATCTACATCTAGTACATCTACATATCCCGTAGTATGTTGGACCGTTGGGACGCCACAGATGACATATGCACCAGCCTCCTCCAATCCTCCCGACTCTCAGCCGTTCGCATTGCGTAGCACAGTTTTGTTCCTGTCCATTCCCTGATATTATACTCCCATCGTTTCTTTTGTCTTCATCTCTTTCTGCCTCCTCTAGTGGTGTCCTGCAGAATGGTTTTGGCATGCCCGTTGGTTCCGATGACGTAGCCATACCATTCCAATTTCCTTTTCTTGACTGTGGCCAGCAGGTCTTCATATTTTCCAACTTCCTGATGTATTATTTTTCGTGTCTGTTCATTGGAGATATGATCATTATATCAATTACCAAACCTGAATCCTGAAGCATCTCATCTCCATAGCGTTTATCTTCTTTTCCAGCTCAGCTGTTGATGTCAATGACTCACAAGCATATAAGAAAATGGACAGGACCAGTGAGCGCATAAGCCTGATTTTGGTGCTGAGGGCTAAGTTATTGTCTTTCCAAATTGTCTTTAGCCTCTTTAGTGATGCTGTTGTCCGGGTATCCTGGACATTACTTCTGGTTTGGAGCCCTCATCGGATACAATAGCTCCCAGGTATTTGAAACTGCCTACTGTTTCCAAACTCTGCCCACCAACCTTGATCTACGTGGTGATCCCATGATATAAAACTGAATGGTATTATTCAATAAGAACGCTGAAATTGGCAGCGAAATGTTGTTACAAATTATAATCATTCAACGATGAATGAGAAATAATAGTAGATGCAGGAATTTCTTAAAACTAATGCTAAGCTACGTATTTAAACAAGTATATAGACTTGAAAACTGGGGAGAACAATTTGTACTAAAGCCATGTCTGACTCCTAACGAAAAAGAAAGGAAATGTGCCTATAAATCTCAGGTTGGCACTGGACGAGACTAACTTACATAGCGAAAATGTTCACCTTATATAGAGGAAAACATATGGAAATGTAATCTATAACACTGGCCTGACACTTTGTACTTTAATTTTGAGATCAACCTGGAAATCTCACTGGTCTTAGAAACTCACAAAATTATGGGGCATTTGCTAAGGACCAGAGCTAAAACATTAAAAATTGTCAGGTTCCATAGTTGGCGATCATAAAAATGATATCAACTGGAAGGTCGTGGAAATTACATTTCCTAAAACGATGACATGTGAGATAAAGTATGAAATATCTAGTCACCCGGGTGAGCGAAGTGGGGGGGGGAGGGCAAGCCAGGGCGTGGTATTCTCGGGCACTACTAGATCCTATTTACAATCGGGACAAAGTTAGTTAAAATTGTTCGCCTTTCACCTGTGGCTCGGAGTAGTGGCCAACTGGACAGGCCATCTGAGATTGCAGTCTCAACACGATGGATGTGAAAATGCTTTGTGAGGAGAGGAGGGCCAATGGCGGGTCCTGGGAAAAATCTTGCTGCGTAATAAAACAATAACATTAACAATTGTTTGCACCCAAACACTCTTTTTCTCCAGATTACTCTTTCTTACATTCAACAAAAATCTATATACACAGTCCTATATTTAATTCATACATGGCTTTTGATTTTAATACATTGGTAACCAATAGCAATTACACAATTCGGCCGTTTTAGTTAGTTTATGTTTCTTTGTTCAAATTCTAGAACATTTATTTAATTAACCAGCCTATGTAACGAAGGATTCGTAACATATTTATGAAACGGATTTTCCCTAAAATATTAGTCAGGCAAACATATTCTTCCTGGTAGCCATTTTGTGCATTGATGCCTTAAAGGTAAGACTGTGAAAATTAAATGATTAAAAATATTTAGACATATGTTTTTTGTTTAATACGATAACTAAACGTAGAATAATTACAACATTGTTTTATTGGTAATTCAACCTTGGAAATGCCTAAAAGTAATCTCAAACCAAAGTCCACAAGAGCATTAGGAAAAACTACATATATTTAAAGACTTAACTAGAACCTTTTTGTATAATTGATTTCTTGTTTAAAAAAAAAAATGTAATCACTTTGGATGCGATAGAAATAAATTAAAAAGCAGGAAAGAAAATCTGAAAGAATAGAAACTTTGTTGACAGCTTTGCTACTTTCTTGACCAGGATAAGCTAGCTGATAATTACTTTTCTTTATTCGTTTGAAGAAAGTCACCCACATTTTATCTTATACATTGCAGAAGCTCCTTCTTTAGAGAATATTATTGCGTCCTACGCTCATCCGTGGTCCGAGTCTAGTCTGTACTCTTGTTTATTAATGTTTTAAATGATGTTAAGTAACTGGTTTTCCTGGTTTGTTCAAGCAACCCATTTCATGCCCGAATGCCATTCGAGAGGAAAGAGTACTTATATGCATTCGTTCTTGCAAAGGGGATAAGGAAAGTGTTTTTGTCTTTATGCTTATCTGAGCTTTGCAACAGATTTTTTATTGGGTTGTATTTCTAAATTAGTATTTAATGCCTTATGAATTATTACTGCTTTACTCTTCTCCCTTCTGTTCTCTAGTGTTTCTAGGTTTAGTGATTTGACTGATGGTGTTACTCTTGTTAATTGGGAATATTCATTAGTTATGAACCTTGCAGTTCTAATTTTTTAATAATTTCTTTAGTTGATGGGTCCCGTACAGATCCTGCATATTCTAGTATAGGCCTAACTAATGTGAGATAGCATTTTAGTTTTATATTCTTATTACTTTTGTAAAAGTTCCTTTTTATGAATCCTGATGTTTTGTTTGATTTTTTAATTACTTCATCAATATGAGGGTTCCAAGATAACATCATTTATTATTACTCCTAAATACTTAGCACTGTTAGTTTGAGTTAGTTCTTTTTAATGAATATAGTAGTTTGTTATTTGTTTCTTTTTCTTGGATACCCTTATTAGTTGGCATTTTTCTGGGTGAAAAGACATACTCCAGTTTGATTCCCATTTTCGTAGTTCATCTAGGTCTTTTTATAAATGTTAACTATCTTTTCCTGTCTTTATTATTCTATAAATTATGCAATCATCGGCAAATAATCTTACTTTTGTTCAAGTGTTAATGTAATTTGGTAGATCATTAATATATATTAGAAACAGTAGGGGCCCTAAATCAGTTCCTTGTGGAACTCCTGAGTTTACAGTTATTGGTGATGATGACCAGGGCTGTGGAGTCGGTAGATAAATGTTCCGACTCCAACTCCTACTCCTACTCCTCATTTTTTGTTATGTCCATGACTCACAAGCATATAAGAAAATGGTGAAGACCAGTAAGCGCATAAGCCTGATTTTGGTGCTGAGGGCTAAGTTATTGTCTTTACATATTGTCTTGAGCCTCTTTAGTGATGCTGTTGTCCGGGCAATCCTGGACATTACTTCTGGTTTGGAGCCCTCATCGGATACAATAGCTCCCAGGTATTTGAAACTGCCTACTGTTTCCAAACTCTGCCCACCAATCTTGATCTGCGTGGTGATGCCGCTGGTGTTACTAGTCATTTATTTTCTTTTTTTCGGCACTGATTCGCATGCCATAGGATGCGGAAGCTTTGTCTAGTCGCTCTACTAGATTGGCTAATTCTTCATCACTCCCGGCGAGTCCATCTATATCATCTTCAATTCGAAGGTTGGTGATCCCTCTGCCATTTGTGCTGACTGCCCCTTCGTGATCCTTTAGTGCATCCGACATGATTCTCTCCGAGAAGATGTTGAACAGTGTTGGCGAAAGCAAGCATCCTTGTCGTACTCCAACCGTAGTCCTAAACCAATCTACAATGTTGTTGCTGAAGAAGATTCACTGGTGGCCCTGTCATAGAGGCTGCGTATCAGCATTGCCAGGTTGTCATTAATGTTATAATGTTTCATGCTTGCCCATAGGGCATAGTGCCAGACCCTGTCGAATGCCTTTTTAAAATCAACAAATACATGGTACTAGTGTTGTTGATGTTGCGGTTTCTTGGCCGGTCTATGTTTGCCAAGAATATCCTCAGCTGTGTCAGTCATAACTGTGTTGAAGGTGTCGATCAGTGTGTCCATGTCTGTATACAAGCTAAATTCCATGGCGTGGACCGGGGAAAAATTAACTATGCCCTTATAAGCTACAGGTAAACATTTCACAAACTACAGTGAACAGAAAGCTATAGATCTAATATTTTTTTAAATTTCATTTTTATTTACTGTCATTTACAAAAGTAATTTGAAATAAATTGTGTAATCAGGTCAACAATAGGCATGTCTTCTTATTTTAAAAGACATCTAAATAGCCCGGCGTTGCCCGTGGTTTGTAGCAGGACTATCCCTGTGGATGAGAATCGAACACCCGTCTTTCGCGTGCTTCTAAAATATAAGCATTAGATATTACTTACTAAAATATCCAAGGAAAGCTTTAGTTCCTAACATTCTTTACAATCTTTAATAAAAAGTAATATTAGTAGGGGATAAAAGAATAAAGGAAAAAAATTATCAGTGGGGGATAGAAGTTAGGTCACCGGCTTGGCAGTAAAAGACGCTTACCTCTGCGCTAGGGAAGACACATGCAAGATGCGAGATCGCAAAAGTAAAATATAAGAGAAAAAGGTCACGTGTCTCTAAAGTAGCCAATAGGGATTATATATTGTAAAAGGTGGTTGGGACTTCACCTCAGTTACACGTGTGGTGGAGATTTCAACTCACTCCCTTGGCTTCGTTGGTCTGGAGGTATCTCTTGAAGTCAGATCGCAGCCTCGACTGTAATCTTTCAAATTTATATTTATCACCTTTCCTAATAACTTGGCTTCATGCACGTAGAAGGCTAACAAGTAATGTTTAACAAACAATGTCTTCCCATTATATAAAACTGAATGGATTTATTCAATAAGAACGCTGAAATTGGCAGCGAAATGATGTTAAAAATTATAATCATTCAACGATGAATGAGAAATAATAATAGATGCAGGAATTTCTTAAAACAAATGCTAAGCTACGTATTTAAACAAGTATATAGACTTGTAAACTGGGTAGAACAATTTTTACTAAAGCCATGTCTGACTTCTAACGGAAAAGAAAGGAAATGTGCCTATAAATCTCAGGCTGGCACTGGACTTAACTAACTTACATAGCGAAAATGTTCACCTTATATGGACGGAAACATATGGAAGTGTAATCTATAACACTGGCCTGACACTTTGTACTTTAATTTTGAGATCAACCTGGAAATCTCACTGGTCTTAGAAACTCACAAAATTATGGGGCATTTGCTAAGTACCAGAGCTAAAACATTAAAAATGTCAGGGTCCATAGTTGGCGATCATAAAAATGATATCAACTGGAAGGTCGTGGAAATTACATTTCCTAAAACGATGACATGTGAGATAAAGTATAAAATATCTAGTCACCCGGGTGAGCGAAGTGGGAGGGGGGAGGGCAAGCCAGGGCGTGGTATTCTCGGGCACTACAAGTCCCTATTTGCAATCGGGACAAAGTTAGTTAAAATTGTTCGCCTTTCACCTGTGGCTCGGAGTAGTGGCCAACTGGACAGGCCATCTGAGATTGCAGTCTCAACACGATGGATGTGAAAGTGCTTTGTGAGGAGAGGAGGGCCAATGGCGGGTCCTGGGAAAAATCTTGCTGCGTAATAAAACAATAACATTAACAATTGTTTGCACCCAAACACACACACTCTTTTTCTCCAGATTACTCTTTCTTACATTCAACAAAAATATATATACACAGTCCTATATCTAATTCATACATGGCTTGTGATTTTAATACATTGGTAAGCAATAGCAATTATACAATCCGGCCGATTTAGTTAGTTTATGTTTCTTTGTTCAAATTCTAGAAACATTTTTTAATTAACCGGCCTAGGTAACGAACGATTCGTAACATATTTATGAAACGGATTTTCCCTAAAATATTAGTCAGGCAAACATATTCTTCCTGGTAGCCATTTTGTGCATTGATGCCTTAAAGGTAAGACTGTGAAAATTGATTGATTAAAAATATTTAGACATTTTTTTTTTGTTAAATACGATAACTAAACGTAGAATAATTATAACATTGTTTTTTTGGTAATTCAACCTTGGAAATGCCTAGAAGTAATCTCAAACCAAAGTCCACAAGAGCATTCGGAAAAACTATATATATTTAAAGACTTAACTAGAACCTATTTGTATCGATGATTTCTTGTTTAAAAAAAAAAATGTAATCACATTGGATGCGATAGAAAAAAATTAAAAGCAGGAAAGAAAATCTGAAAGAAGAGAAACTTTGTTGACAGCTTTGCTACTTTCTTGACCAGGAGAAGCTAGCTGATAATTACTTTTCTTAATTCGTTTGAAGAAAGTCACCCACATCTTATCTTAAACATTGCAGACGCTCCTTCTTTAGATAATATTATTGCGTCCTACGCTCATCCGTGGTCCGAGTCTAGTCTGTACTCTTGTTTATTAATGTTTTAAATGATGTTAAGTTACTGGTTTTCCTGGTTTGTTCAAGCAACCCATTCCATGCCCGAATGCCATTTGAGAGGAAAGAGTACTTATATGCATTAGTTCTCGCAAAGGGGCAAAGGGGATAAGGAAAGTGTTTTTGTCTTTATGCTTATCTGAGCTTTGCAACATATTTTTTTATTGGGTTGTATTTCTAAATTAGTATTTAATGCCTTATGAATTATTACTTCTTTACTCTACTCCCTTCTATCCTCTAGTGTTTCTATGTTTATTGATTTGAATAACGGTGTTACTCTTGTTAATTGGGAATATTCATTAGTTATGAACCTAATTTTTTAAATAATTTCTTTAGTTTACGGGTCCCGTACAGATCCTGCATATTCTAGTAAAGGCCTAACTAATGTGAGTGATAGCATTTTAGTTTTATATTCTTATTACATTTGTAAAAGTTCCTTTTGTTTGATTTTTTAATTACTTCATCAATATGAGAGTTCCAAGATAACATCATTTATTATTACTCCTAAATATTTAGCGTTGCTAGTTTGAGTTAGTTCTTTTTAATGAATATAGTAGTTTGTTATTATTTGTTTCTTTTTCTTGGATACCCTTATTAGTTGGCATTTTTCTGGGTGAAAAGACATACTCCAGTTTGATTCCTATTTGTGTAGTTCATCTAGGTCTTTTTGTAAAAGTTCACTATCTTTTACCTATCTTTATTATTCTATAAATTATGCAATCATCGGCAAATAATCTTACTTTTGTTCATGTGTTGATGCAATTTGGTAGATCATTAATATAAATTAGAAACAGTAGGGGCCCTAGAACAGTTCCTTGTGAAACTCCTGAGTTCACAGTTATTACTGATGACTTAGAGCCATTTATTATCATTGTTCGCTCTCTGTCTATAGGAAAGTCCTGAATCCACTGATGTAAGGGACCAGAGTTACCAAAGTATTTAAGTTTTTTTGAAGACTAGAATGATAAACTTTATCAAATGCTTTTGAAAAATTAAGTAACATAGCTTCATTTTGGTTGTTATTATCTAATCCCTTAGACTAGTCATCTATTAAGCCTATTAATTGAGTTTCACATGATCTGTTTTTCCTGAACCCATATTTTTGTGGGCACAGTGCATACAGTTTGTCTAGAGTCTAGATGATGTAGGCTACCGGACCAATTAGAAAGAATTGGTATACCTGTTTTGTTCATCATAAGGTGCCATGCCCGATGGCGTAGTCCGTAGGTGATCATGTCTTTCCACGTATCTTTTATTCTGGCAAACTCTAACATTGCTGTTGTTCCTGCCCGCCATGCCATTCCATTAGATCATCTAGTATCTTACTTCTCTGTCTTCCTCTGCATTTGTTTCCCTCTAGCTTTTCAGTTATTATGATGTTTTTTGTTTTCTTTTTTAATTATGTGGCTTACTAACGTTGATTTTTTTTCATTATCTTTACTTTTATTTCTGTGTAAGCGTTTGACCTTTTGAGCACCTCCACATTATATATTTTATCTGTTCGTGCCACGCGCTGCATTCTTCTATAAAGCCACATCTCTGCACTTTCCAAATATGCAGTCATTTTTTGTTCATTGTCCATCCCTCACAACCGTATAATACAATTGGTAAAAAATAATATAGACCCTATCTAATAAAAATTAGATTTGAATAATAGCTAACGCCTATATCCATATATATATAAAAAGATCGTGTTTCTTCCCCCACGGATCCCCTTTGGTCAATTTGAAAACACGTGAGTTTGTGCCACTGACCTATTTAGGCCTAGACCTATATACTGTCTAATAATTTTTCACATCGGATATGTGTCTTCTCTAGATCAGTGGTTAGCGTAGCGGACTGCTATGTGTTTGATTCTCCAGTTAGACTATACCTTTGTTTTCGAAAAAAAAAATCAAACTTTTAAAAACAAAAAACATTGGTAAATCTACGGGCAATTTAGATTTTTGTGAAATAAAAATACGTGACTATTTTTTTTTACCCGAGTACAATTTTTCATTTAAATTACTTTCCTAAAAGTCTTCAGTAAAAAAAAAAATTAAATACTAGATTTATAGATTACTTTTAATAGTGGTTTATAAAAATTTGTATCTGCACCTTATACAGTCCTGCTTTTTTTTCACCCGGGCAGCGCCGGGCTATGTAGCTAGTTACCTATAAGCTTATTTAAAAAAAAAAACATAATGTTATTACGTTTTCGTATCATTGTTAATAAGCTTGTACTGGATACGCATATGCCTAGTGATGGGTGTAAAGAAAGGCCCTAGTGTCAGAGGCATAGATGAAAAGGGGGTGCATGAACCCAATTCAACCAGTCCCTCCCCCTTTCCCACCCAAATCCATTTTTTTAAATATAGTTTTTAAAGTTTTTTTTTAACCTCCTGGGGAGGAAAACTTTTTGTTTAATCACAAAGCAAGACCACAGTTTGAAACACTTTTCGGGCGATACAAATAAAATTGTAGAAAAAGACTTTCTAGGTTGACATCTTTGCCATCTTGAATGAATTAAATTGATCACATCAAGGACCAAATGCAACATGTCTTCATTTCTCTACAAAAAAAGATTCGAACATTCCAAATAAAACCTCAGCTTTGATATATAAAATTGGATGAAAATAAAATGTAAATGTTGCCTACATTATCTGCTTTAAAAAAAAAAAAAAAAGAAACAGACGCAATGCTTACGATGATAATTTCTTTGATAGAACACTTGCACATGCATTAGAGTCGAAATGACGTCATACTTTCCAAATCTAGCTGACATCATATTTGCACTGCACAGAAGCCCATGCACAGTCAAATACTGGATGACGAGTTTGCAGTCATATACTATTTGTGAAAAAGGGTTTTCAAGCTTAGTAGTTATTAAGTGGTTATTAAATCTATTTACCGAAGTAGACTTGTTGTGGAATATGAATTTTGTTGTGCTTTTGCAAAGAATGCTAATATAATGAAACAAAACTACTATTGAGTCAACCCGAGTCAACTGACTAGTGCATAACGTGCATGCTCTAATAACCACGGGATATTGGTTGTAACAAATATAACTTTAGCAATGGTTCTTGCTTTAAACATTTTTTATGAATATCTAAGTGCTCTTAATAAAAGATGCAAAGAAACCTTCCTCTCTATTGACCTTTGTTCCGAATTTAAAGAAATTGCTAACTAGCATAATATGTTTCCTAATGCCAAAAGTATCAATTTATTAGTATGTTATCTAAACCTCAAATGTAATTAACTTAGAATCTCTTCTTGATATTTAGATTTTGTAAATGTAAACAATCTTTTATTAAATTAAACTAATACACATATTTAAAAATGGTAAATGTAAAAAAAACAAAGTAATTATTATAAATAAATATTTTAAAATAAAGTTATTGAAACAGTTATATTAATTATATTAACAGAATTAAGTTAAAAATTAACTAATGGAGTTCGCTAGATTTTTTTATAAATGCTAAAGGGAAACTAGCTACTGTTAGTGCCCATATTTATTATTATGATTGATAGCGTGTTATGGCTTTATTGACAAATCTTAACGTGTATGCATGCATAAAAGTTCACGAGAAAGAACATTTCCGGTCGAATTCGATCACATTATAAAAAAAACATGTCTGCCATGTGTGCTATGTTACTGGTTGTAGGCTACGAAAATATGTAGAGAATTAAATTGTATTTCCTTTCCAAAAAGATGGCGCCAAAAGAAAACGATGGATTGTGAATGTCATATTTGAAAAATCACCTATTTATAATCCCAATCAAATTGTTTGATGCAAAATAATTTTCGTGTTGTTGTTTTTTACGAATTTCCGCATTGTGTTTTCTTAATTACCAAGGACGCAACTCTAGACTACCTTATTTTATAAACAAAAGCTAAATTTAACCAAACGCGACTAACACTATGAGTATTAATTATCGCCTACTCACTTTTGATGTTAAAAACGGATTCCTCATAACTAATCTAGTTGAATATTTTTTAAAGACCAGAACTGGCTGTCGATGTTGAAATCAATTGTCAAACAGCATCAAAAGCGTGGTTTTTATTTACGAAAATGGCAGTAAATTTCACCGGAAGTTCACGCTCATCCCAGTTCAAAAGGTCACACCTAATTAAGACTTGTCAATGGGCATCATAACATTTTAATGTATTATTATTCAGAGCGCAATTCATGTTTAGTTCCAACAAACAATTTGCGATTCAGCATCTAGACTAGGCATATGCAAACTTGAAAATGATGTAAAAAACAAATCTCCTTTACCTACATCAATACTTAATTAAATTCAAAACAAACACATATATATATTATTTGATGATATAGAATGTAGGAATTGTAGGCACATATAATATACTTTAATTAAACGTTTTACAATGGAGATATCAAATCAGCTCCATCACACTTGGGCTTATAGCAGAAGTCTCTTACAAAAATTTAATCTTTTTTTATTGACGATTTCCCAAATTTCATTGGGTGCACTGACCTATACAACTTTAATAAGGGATACTAAATAATTAGTGTAATAAAATGCAAATGTCTTAATATAATTATTAAATTAATTAAATCATCAATATAATAATTATTTTTGGAAAGGCAATATCTAAAGCTACTTAAATATATAATATTTACAAAAGAGTACTATATAAAACGTAACCTAACTTCTCTTTCATAATGATATGGCCTGAACTACCCCCTTGTTAATGGAATAGTCCAAGCACCTATTTTTAAAAAAAATGTTTCTAAAGCCTCGCCTCTTCTACGCAAATTAAGTAGTCTAAATGTTAGCTTTTTTTCCCCTAATTAATTAGGTATGCATCTATTATTAGAATGACTCTCTCTCTCGTTTTTTTTGCATTCTAACTGCGTTATAGGTTCCTAATATTTGCATGATGTGTTCATCTTACAATAGTACTTATTTTATCAGCTTTTTTTAAATTATGAATTAAACTGGTTATAGGTAGGCCTAAAAAATAAAGATCAACAAAATTTTAAATATAGGCCTAAATGTTAAGTTTCAATCGTTATGTTTTAACCAGTTATGTCTTTGCTTATGCGAAGAAAAGCAGATTATAAACTAGAAAATTATCTGCTTTATCATAAGTCGCGCAACCTTGTTAAAATAACTTTTTATCCCCATTAAATTATAAAGATTCTGATATGAATTGGTCTATTAATGTCTTTAAATTTTAACAGTTGTTGATATAAAATTGATGCCAAATGTTTTCTTAACTAACAATTCTTTGACATATATTGAATCGACATTTTATTGTATGGAACATTTCATGTTTGTTGCTAAATAAAACTATTTACATAATCATTTCAGCTTTCAAGTAAAAAGCCCAGTAAAGGAAAGTAAAATGAAAATTAAGGTAAAATATAAATAATATTAAAATTACGTAATAAAATGTAACAATTATTTAACAGGCAATCAAAGAATCTAGTATATATTTTAATATGATAGGCCTATGTATCGTACATGTCATATATATATATAATATATATATATATATATACTGTTAAAATTAAACAATTTATATTTATATGTTAATTGTTGCCTTTAAAAAATATGTAACTCCATCTCCATTTAATAAGTTTTTTAATATTTATGTTAAGAAAAATGGATTAAAGTCTAAAAATAGATGTTTTAAAAACGATAACGTTGCTTAATTGGTTACAACTAGAGAAGATAAAAAAATAACATTTGAAAAAAGACTTATGCAAGTTTACAATTCCTTTAAAATTCGGACCAAATGTAATTATATGAATGTGTCCTTACATAATTCATTAAGTACACTCAAAGATTAAATGAAAAACGCAATGTGAAAAGAGAATGATGTGACCAGTAGGGTACACAATTGCCTTTGCTCCTATCGGATTGTGTGTTTTCCTCGTACCTGAGGATCAGGTCGGAAATAGAAGCTAATAGTCGGACAAGCAGATCGGGCCATGTTCCCAAGCCGTCGATGGCTTGGAGTACTGAAAGCGCATCAGTGAAGATAACAACATCAGCACGAGCAGCTGGTGTGTCTTCGAACGTTTTCCCAATTGCCACAGCAGCAATTCTGATGGCTTCCATCTCCGCATCAAAGATGCAGATTGTTCCACATGGCCCACTTAGCTCAGCCCGTTTTTCTTCTGCCTTCGGGTACGACACAAGAGCACCATACCCAGAACGCGCTTCGTTCCCACTGATCGCGCTCCCATCAGTGTATGCCTCAACGAATCCCGAGTATGCAAGTACCGTCCTTAGAGCAGCTGCGCGCCTCTCAGTCAGGCAAGCGCTGGGTCCGACTGCTTCCATCAGGTTCCATCAAGGTCATTTTGCAGTGGATTCCAGGTCATGCAGGAATCGCTGGCAATGAGATAGTGGATGCCTTGGCCAAGAAGGGATCCCTGACACCCACTCCGGAGGGTCCGTCCACCTTCGCGAGTGACCGCAGATCAATTCGTGAGTGGGAGACAAGACAGTGGTGGAAGAATTGGGACGAGTCTGACAAGGGTCGAGGTGTGTGGCAGCAACTAAAACGGCCAAATCGAGCTGATCCGTGGTGGAAGCTCCGCAGGAGAGAACAGGCTACGATAGCCCAGTTCCGTTCAGGGCACTGCCCTATTGGAGCCTATTTCGGACGATTTAGGCCCAATTTCGATTCGCGGTGCCGACACTGCTTTGAAGCAGAAGAGACGGTCGAGCATTTGCTTTTAGACTGCCCTGCCTTGCAGGAGGAAAGAGTAGATGGGAATGGTCAACAGTTTGCACCATCCCTTTATGGGAACCTGGCTGTGCTACGTAGTACAAGTGTGTTTGTCCTCCGAATCCTAAGAGATTAGTCTCGATTCGATCACTCCGGTGAGTGAGGTTTAAAGTCTGTGTGTTTTCCGGAACGTGATTCTCTCAAGTTCAATGGCGACACGCCATGCGTCATAAAACCCCCACACCTCAGCGTCCTGATCTTGTATGTTTGTAGTGTCCCCAAAGATTAGGCCTACTTCCCTTTTCCGGTTCTTGTTATCTACCTCACAAGAATTCGCATGTGCATAATAAAAAAAAATATACCCTCAATCATAAATCCCTCAAAACACGCCATGTATATGCTAAACCTTGTACAAAGAAATATCTGATCTTTTTTACTCTAAGTTCGTCCCCTTCCCCCACCTTTTCCCCCACGACTAGACTATCAGTGAGTTGTAATACCCTCTCTCCTTTTAATCAGGGCGAAAAGATACTGAAATGCTTTATCCAATAGAAATGATACGCTAACACCCACCCCATTTGGAACCATTGTGTAGAAATAATGTAAATGAAATTTTACTAGTTAGCCGATGTACTTATAGTCTTAGAGGCATAGACTTACTATTTGCCTACTCTTAAGCTTGTGGATGTACATTGTCTATTGTTTGTATTCTAATTATAGTCTATGTAGTGAGAACGTGATGTATTGGTGTTTGGGCTTTACCATAGAGTCGTGACTTTCGCTTCCAAGTTTGTTGTTACATATTAGTGCTTCCGGATCAACACAAAATAACAGTTATCATTATCTGACGTCAGAAGTAAAACTATTGTTTTCGTTTTCAAGTGGTGCATAATGGCTAAATTCAATCCGCCAGAAGAATTTGATTTCTGTTCACCTACACAGTGGCCGGAGTGGTGAGGTTTCTCAGATTCCGACTAGCCACAAAGCTTTGCAAAGAGAAATGTACTGTAAAGGTTAGAAGTCTAATTTATGCTATGGGTGCAGAGGCCGAGAAAATTATTGTGGAACAGTACATATTAGTGATTTATGACTTAGTAGTGTACTGTAACTTCCCAGATAAAAATGACACTTTTAGAGATCGCCTCGTTCTGGGTCTAACTGACAAGGAAGTCTATCAAAGACTACAGTTCAAAAAAGACCTATCGTTAATTACATCTTTAGAGACAGCAATACATCACGAATTGGTGAAGGCACAACTTTCTGACCAGCGTAACTTGTCAACTAACTTAGTTAGATTCAGTGTTTCACGTTGTCAATCTCATTCGTTCAGTGCGAAAAAGTAAAGAGAAGTAAGGGGGGAAAGTACACGAAATACTTTCGTCTCACATAAAGTAGAAGCAGCCACATTTGTTAAGATGTGTGAAAATTGTGGACAATATTATTATAAGACAGCCTGTCCAGCAAACGTCGTGTTGCCACTGTGGTACATCAGGTCACTTCATCTCAGTGTATCGTCAGCGATCGTGACGTTCATGGCTGTATGCATCTTGACATTGTTACCCAGTCGTTCACAGTTAACTCAATGTTGTCAACGGTTACAGAGCCGCCCTGGAGAGTGACAGTTAACATTCACATCTACCACTTAACTGTAAAAGTGACACAGGTGCAGCTCTTAGTGTCATTTTTAGAGCTACTTTTAACAAGATAAGCCATAGTCATAAACATTCCACTGCAACTCTACGAAGTGCTGGTGGTTTCGTACAGAACTTAGAAGAATTCACTGCTCCAGCGACATTTTACAAATATTCCAAAATTCGCTTTTTTTGGTGTAAATAATTAAGAGACTGACAGTATTTTGGGTAAATCCGTAGTTAATGCCCTGGGTCTTGTTCAGAAAAATATCAATGAAATTGGAGAAGCAGATGCTCTTGATTTATCTACACACATAAAGTGTACTCCGGTTACAATTTAAATTCGCGAAGATTATGAAGCATACAGCTTATCCGCATACCTCTGTATGACAAGGTAATGTTTGATCTTCAACAAATGGAACAACTCGGGGTAATAGAAGCTATCACCGAAGCAACAGATTGGTGCGCTCCTACGGTGCTAGTCTTGAAGAAGAATGGACCAATGCGTATTTGTACAGACTTTAAGAAGCTTAACGCTGCAGTGAAGATGCAGCATCGGGATTTCCAAAATTCGCTTTTTTTGGTGTAAATAATTAAGAGACTGACAGTATTTTGGGTAAATCCGTAGTTAATGCCCTGGGTCTTGTTCAGAAAAATATCAATGAAATTGGAGAAGCAGATGCTCTTGATTTATCTACACACATAAAGTGTACTCCGGTTACAATTTAAATTCGCGAAGATTATGAAGCATACAGCTTATCCGCATACCTCTGTATGACAAGGTAATGTTTGATCTTCAACAAATGGAACAACTCGGGGTAATAGAAGCTATCACCGAAGCAACAGATTGGTGCGCTCCTACGGTGCTAGTCTTGAAGAAGAATGGACCAATGCGTATTTGTACAGACTTTAAGAAGCTTAACGCTGCAGTGAAGATGCAGCATCGGGATTTCGACAAATACCTATAGACAGTTCCAGTGCAAAACTGACTAATCTAATAACAACTTTTTGGGCGCTACTAATTTAAAAGGCTACCATTTGGCATCACAAGTGCACCTGAAATTTTCCATTGTTACCACCCAATTATTATGGGTAGGGTAAATGCTGACATACATAAGCTTAAAGAAATACAGAAACATTGTTCCAGCTGTAAAGTTTTACTTTATTGAATACATACAAAACAAATAATCCATAAAAACGAAATTTACTGTATCCAATATCAATATGAGAAGTCATATAACATCGACTTGAGGATCAAATAATCTCATTTACTATTGTATTAATCATAGTTTCTTATATCTCACAAACTCTTAGTCTTCACATAAATACCTTCATAAAATTATATCTCCTCTTTCATCTCAACAGAGTTGCTATGGAGCAAGTAAATAATATATAGGTAGTGACTAAAGTAAGAATTAAAAAGTCGAAATAAAACCCATTTTTGGATATTAAGAAAACCTATATCGGAAGTGTATAGTCATGTGACTGCCCATGCTTACTGGGCAGTCTCAATGTTAGCTTGGAAGGAACGCACGCATAAATATAGACTCAGAGACCATTAGTAAAAATGTGTATTATGTAGCTATTATAATTCTGTAATTGTTTTCATGATGTGAAGTAACCAGTTAATAATATTAATAAATTACATATGCTGCAACAAGTAGTTCCTTTATTAATTTACAAGTTCAAACATTTATATATTGTGAAGTCGTCTGTTCAATGTTTGATAGACAATAATTCAGCAACTGTAGCAAATACTCTCTGAAGAGACTGATTATTTTAATTGATGGTCCGACAATAATTTAGGACATCAACAAGAGTTCACCAAAAAACAACCTTACAAGTTGAACTATATTTCTCTACTGTCCTTTCTAACTCTTTCTTGCTCCCCTCGACAACTCACAAAAACAGGCTTTCGTGTCATCTCAATCTTTCTCTCTTTTTGTGAATAGTTTTTACAATCACTTACTTATATTTTTTAAAAGATCACTCATGTTATAGTGAATATAATTATTTTTGCATTAACAGACCTGTAACAAGCATTTTTCTGGAGAATAAGAGCGAAACGTAATTTGGATGATATTCTAGTCTTTTTAAAAAAAACAGAGCTGGAACATGAGAGACACTTGTCAGCAGTTCTAAAAAGGCTGAACGAAGTGAATGTTCACGATTAGTGTGAGTACAGAAAGAAGGAGATTGATTTATTGGGCCATCGCATCAGTAAGAATGGTAAAAGCGCAGATACTATCAAGGTACTGGCTTCATCGACATGCGAGAGCCACGAGATATCGAGGCTTTACGTCGCCTACTTGCATGGTAAACTTTGTGGGCATATACGTTACATTCTTCGCCCTCTGACACAATTGCTGGAGAAGAAAAAAAATTTGGACATGGGGATCAAATCAGATAAATGCACTTACAAAGATAAAAAATAACAATAATAATAATAATGCGTATATGGCACATATCCCTGTGATGATGCGGGATAGTATGGCCAGTGCGATGCTCTCGTGACTGAAGTGCTCACACGTAAGGTTCCCTACCTCACGTGGTTCGTTGGTCTAGAGGTCGATGGCAATGTTTTAGACCAGGCAATTCTCTGTGACAACGCTCGATATTTTTATTTGCGTACTATCTATCAAGCAGAGTCAGTATCTTCTTCTCACAATCACTCCAATGAAATACGAATTAAGAATACAAGACTATCTATCAGCTTTAAGTGAATAGACCATACGTTTAATCCATAATCACATGTAGATATAAACATATAAATCATCAGACACATCAATCCAAACGACAGCTGTATTCTGAACAGTCCAAGTATAGGTTAAATATCCAAGGAGTGAAGATGCATTAGTAAGAAATAATAGGTACACAGAATGATATTAGCACAGTATCCAAGATAATCTCAAATCAGTCACACCACATAGCTAAAAAAATGGCTTCCCAAGTGTCTGTGTGAGACTGTCTGTGTCGTCTGGGTGAGACTGTGTGTAAGACTGTCTGAGAGTCACGTCTGCACATATATAGATAGGAATACAATGGTAGTCAGGGTCGGTCCTTCATGTCGTCATCAACCGCTGGTCCCATCAGTACAAATGTATACGCCCACTCGTTGACCAGTCATCTGTCAAACCATAACTCAGGGGCGTGGCCAACTGACCAACGCTATTATCTCCCTTTTTTTTCTCCAACGTCTAGGTTAAACATTGTACCACCTTTCACTCTTAGCATATCTCTGTGTTACCGACGAGTCTTATTGCCCGCAGACAAACCTAATGGTCTGCCTGTACGGTATCGCTACACCCTACCGTCCGCCTAGACAAAGGCGCTTAATAGGACTATGCACGACGCGGTCAAACTCAAAGGAACAGATAATCACCAGAAGGAGTGTCTGATTGCACCTACGCCCGTCCGTATACGAACAAATGACAGACAGGGGTGCGATACTCCTTTGAGCAGGACCGTGTTGACACAAAGGGAAAACAAGGGATAGCCCCGCCACCGGAGTGGGAAGGGACAACGAGAGTGGGAAGGGGGAGAACCTCACCCTGCCTACCTAATTACATACAAATTTCATAGCATTAAATTAAAAGTACTAAAGTGTGACGCTATAATAAATGTCACATCATGACAATCCCGTTGATAACAGTTATATGCGCTGAAACGACAACAACAGACGAAAATGAAAATATGTAAACGCAAATATTGCTAACGAAATAGGTTAGTCTTCAGTTGGCTTCTGAAGGTGTCGAAGCTAGGGCTCTGGCGAAGCTGTAGTGGGAGGTGATTCCGCGTAGGAGAAAGCACGTTCGCCAGCGGACACTAGCCTCACACGAGGGATCCGCAGAGTAAGCGCATCAGAATCTGAGCGGAATGTGCGAGATTGGGTGTAGAGCTCAAGACAGGAGCAAAGGTAATCCGGGGCAGAGTTATTTAGACACTTATAGCAGAGAGAAGCCAGCTTATCCGAGATCCGTTTGGTCAAGGGATGCCAGTGCAGAAAACGGAGCAGAGGAGTGATATTATTTGACTTCTTTTTCGTGAGGACTAGTTGGGCTGCGCAGTTCTGGATTCTCACATCTACACAAACCCTTGATATTCGGTCCAACACAAAATGAAAGTTATTATTACAATCTATAATTCGCTTGATTGAATTAATTGCTCACTCCGAATTGATGCAAATTAATGTGTTTTTATGTGTATAATACAGGAATACACCAGTATTTATTGAATCTAGAAAATCAATGTCTGTTGTCCTATACGTGTACGGTGTTGCAAGATTATCTTTGTTAGAGAACCGCAAACTAAACAATTATATAACTGTGGCGTTTTGGGAGAAGATTAACGTCACACGCAACTAAGAAAGGTCTTAGATGTAATCCACTCTTATAAGATACTATAATCATATATCATCTGTACGTACAAACCACTGACACCATTGCCACAATCCTGCATGTCTGATTGGAGTGAAAATGAGTCTTTCCTTTCTTTCTCCTACATTTAACACTTTATGCATTTTGCATCGCAACGAATTTTCCTTACATTATATATGTATATTTCTGCATGCTTATAAGTATATTACTTACTGTCATATGACTATTCATTGTCTTTAGTTTCCATTCATGTATATTGTCATTGTTACTAAGTCTACATCATGCCCACCATTCTAAATTGTGTAACATGGTTGCGTCTCGCCCCTCCCCCCCGTACCACGGACGATCGGGAAACAGGTCAAGGTCATTCCTGAACCCACCGTCTCTGACCTTCGCCCCCTCCCGTCCCTCCTCACTTATAACATGTATATGAAAATAGACCTCTAAGGGCTCGTTCCCTGGTCAAACCCCCTTTGTTGCTTAAAAAAGGCGCCGCCGGAAGATAAGAATTACCTTGGATGGCTCACCGCCACTCGCAACCACCAGCCCCCACCCCTCTCCCCATGCTTTCTCTACTCCTGTCAATCAGACTAAGAAAACGTGTACATTTCCCCCTACCCTCCCATTTTACACCACGTGACTATTACTATTAATGCTTTTAGTTATAGATTTAACGTGTAGAGTTTTCGGAACAGTCTAGCTAGATGGTCGTGAAGCGGAGTGGGTCCCGTCTGGGCCCCTCCGAGGCCTTTGTGAAGGCTCCGACCCTAAGTCTGTATCTAAATCTTAATCTTTGCTGTTTATTTTGTTGGACAATGTACCTAGGATATTATGTATAATATATATGCAACGGTATACTCAGTCTTAATGTGAATAAACTTCAGAATATAATGTTTTCGCTCGTGTTCTCTAGTGACTAGAATCGATGTTGTGAAGTCTATATGTGTTTAGTATAGCCAAACCTCTGCATAATACCTCAGACGAGCCATGGAATTCTACATACATAAATATAAATTTGATCATCAATACGTTAATCTCTAGCACAGCACTCCGGCTCATCCCTTAAGACAAAACGCAGCCAACAAGAATAGAAAGAGAATAATTCATCTCTTATCTATTTATGCAGACCACTCTTATAAGAAGGAAATAATACACACACGAGCCTGCCTGCAACACGATGTGTCAGAATTCAGTCACTTTTAGTTAATCATACAGAAGGCACGACAAACATCGGGTTCAGGTTCAGATCTAATTCCAACTTATAAAGTTTACGTGGTGATTAAGTGGTCTAATCACCCCCCGCAACGTGACAAAAACTATTGTTTGACATTAATTAGAAATCACAACACAATAAGTGAACATACCCCACTAGTTATGTGCCGAACTTGGTAACAACATATTGGTGCTTGCCTCTCCCCAAAACTCACGTATGCCACGTGAATGTTATTCATAAGGTTGATGATATGTTTTTATCTTTGGTTCAAAATGTATTACTACTTTTTTTTGCAAGTAAATTGGATATGACAAAACTTTACATTTGTTCAACAAAGAGCATTGATTTTTGTATTAAAATAACTTTCTTCAATATCTCCATATTCTAAGATAATATATTTTTTATTGATCCAAATAAATGAAAATTTGTCTTCATTACAGCATTTCGTGATTTCTGGTCTGGTCGTTCTTACTGGTACGGGAGTGGCAGTGTACCTTTACCAGACAAGGTATTGTATATTTATTTAAATTAGTACAAATGTTAAGTTTTTTTTGTGTCTTTTTAATGCACACCTGCGTACTTGGAAGCGATCAATTTTATGAAACAAAAATGTGTATTCTCTTTATGTAACTTATTTTGATCGACAAAGTATAAACATTAAAAAATCAATGTAATATAATAATATTAAAAATAACACAAATTTCTCTAACAGCCACTATTTTTCAATATTGTTGTCAGATAAAATATTCTAAAATTAAGCAGGGCAGTAATTTATTATATATATATTGTCACGTGCGAAATCAGCTACTGACGTATAATAATATATTTAGAAATGTAATATTTATACATTCTTTTAATTCACATCCCTCTTGGATCCCACAAGGTTGTACAATAATTAGTATTGGTGTTATTTTAGTAGATATGATATTTATTTGGCTCGTAGGATGTGCTTTAAGTGTTTAGTAAATGAATTAGGTAACTATACCTTAATATAGAGGAAATCCACAATTCTGTTTGAATATGTTAAACACAATTTTATTCCAACAAGTTGAAATCATGAATATAACAGCAACACAGAATACAGGTACCATCAGTATAGGATGAAACTTAAATCAGTTGAGATTCTTTGATATAGTATTAAACCGTAATATCGTATCTTTTAAGAAAGTGGTCAAGATTAGTCCTCACACAATAGCGCCCAAGCTAGAACTGTCTAACGATCTCAAACCCTCAAACCCTCGTGCGACGTATGACTCATTCTAATGTTATGACGTAGTGTCTAGACATATACATGTTTTATTCTTAACACGGAAACATTTCGGGTTTAAGATTATTTCTTTTGAACTTTAATTTATAATAATAGAACCAATATAATTATGGAAATAAAACTACTTTCGTAACACTCGCCCCCCCCCCCCCCTTAAGACACAAAGGAATTACAGACAGTGTTAAGTATGGAATTCTTTGTAGAGTACCCATAAAATAAACCGAATTCCCAAACTATCCATAAGATTTAATGGACTATTGGACATTTTTTTAAAGATTAAAATGAACCATATATTACATATACCTTTAATAACAAAGTTGTTATTATGGAATCCCTTATCATATTATCTTACCAATGTATGTGACACATTAATAAATATTCATATCTTAAACAGTAACCCGTAGGTCAATCTTACTTATCACCCTTACTAAACTTACTTCAGCAAATGATTATTAATTAAACATTTATTTATCAATTCATATTTACAATTATGATTTTTGTGTGTACAACGTTGACCATAAAACCATTACCACCAATAACCAATTCCCATAGAATTGATATTAATTACCCAAATAAGTCGAACCGATTAATAATTGATAGATAATTCTTTAGAAAGTTTAGTTTATTTATAACCGATTATTGTATCATTAACTCATGATTTTCAGTTATTATATTATTATGATGTCTCAATTATGACATCAAGAATATTTAAAATGTGATAATCTCAACTGATTCAGCTTTTACATAGCATAAAATAAGACATCTAAATTATAACATGACGACATAAAACAAACAATTTGCAAAACACATCAATAGAATTAATTGAACAAACACAAGTGTGGATGTATTCAAGTTAATTACCGGTGTGTGTGCAATTGATGTATGCAATATATGTATAATTGTTTCCAGTAGAATTTTAAGTTTAGTTCTGTAATGTTTCATAGTGTAATAATTCAGAACATAGTTTATTTATTGTCATATTTCCAATAATATATATGTTAATTATTACAATGAATGACATAAAAAAAACATTTCATGAGAAACTGGTTTCCTCTTGTTCAATCAGTCTTGTTCTATTGCGTACATCTGAAAATAGATTAATATTAATATGTTCATAAATTTGACCTTTGATAGCGGATTGTTTGCAATCGGGTAAATGTGCCAATTTGTCATTAAGGGTTTTTAGAGCTTTTGTGATTTTAAATTTGCTTTATTCTACTTCATGCTCAATTTCGGGTGAATTATTTCCGACTTTAATAACAGTGTTTACCCAGGAAAAAACATTTTGTTCTTCTCTGGTAATGTATGGTTTCAACATATTGATATGGCACACTCGTTGCGATTTCCGTCTATTAGGGGTCTTTACAAGATAGGTAACCTCACTAAGCTTAACCATAACCTCTTAGGGTCCTGTAAACTTGGCACTCAGGGGTTGACCAGACAGTGTCGTCAGCATGAGAACTTTATCACCAGGTTAGAAGATACGGGTTCTTGCGTTGACATCATAATAGACCTTCATCTTGTCTTGTGCCTGCAAAAGATTAGATCTGACAACTTTTAATGCATTATACAGTCTATTTCTAAAATTCTCCACATATGTTAGTAGACCAGTGTCTCCAGTGGATGACAACCATGTCTCTTGTAGCAGCTTTAGTGGTCCACGAACTGTGTGTCCGAATACCAGTTCACAGGGACTGAAACCAAGAGATTCTTGCACAGTCTCTCTCGTTGCGAAGAGTGCGAAGGGAATACCACGATCCCAGTCGTCATTATGCTCGAAACAGAAAGTACGGAGCATATTTTTCAATGTTTGGTGGTATCGTTCCAGTGCGCCTTGACTCTGTGGATGATATGCACTCGATATTGCATGACGAATACCCAGCCGTTCTAAG
The DNA here is from genome assembly GCA_949126835.1 of Anisus vortex. NCBI lineage: Eukaryota > Metazoa > Mollusca > Gastropoda > Planorbidae > Anisus > Anisus vortex. Next base: position 30,412,561 of record OX421506.1, read on the forward strand.
ACTTGGCGAAATAACTTCGATGTGAAATTTGAACCTTGACCTGACTGCACGGTTTTCGGAAGTCCATATCGGGTGAAGAATCCGATAAGTGCATCAGAGATGTTGTCGGCATTGATGCTACGTAAAGAAATAGCCTCTGGAAATCTCGTTGCCGAACACATACAAGTGAACATATACTGGTGACCAGCCTTAGTTTTAGTCAACGGACCGACGCAGTCTATAATGATGTGGCTGAAGGGTTCTGAGAATGCTGGTATGGGTCGTAGAGGAGCTACCGGAATGGTCTGATTCGGTTTGCCGACCATCTGGCAGACATGACATGATCTGCAAAACGATGTGACGTCACGACGTAGGCCCGGCCAGAAGAAATATGGAAGAATCCTGTCGAAGGTTTTCTGTATCCCTTGAAGACCAGCAAACGGTGAATCATGGGCCATATGTAGTATGTTCTTGCGGTATACATTGTGTACCACGATTTGATGTAGTTCGCTGCATGTTTCATTGTCGTTTTCTTTCCCTCTCCATTTCCTCATCAACAACTCGTCCCTTAGGTAATAACCTGCAGCCATTGTTTCTAACTCTCCTTCATTCTTTGCTTCCTCTTTTAGCTTCCCGATCTCTGGATCTGTGCCTTGAGCAAGAATGAGTAGTTGTCTAGGCGACAAATTACTTTGATCAGTATGACTTGAGTGACCACTCAGAATATCCGCCATGAAGGTTGCTTGTAAGTCAATCTCTGGTGTCGGTTCTGGTTTCTTTGTCGATTCATCAGTCATCTGTTGTTTCTCCATAGCTCTGGTGATAACACATACTGAATTTTCAGTATTCCTACACTGAACAGAGTCTTTGGGTTCTTTAAGTACAGGATGTACCTGATTCTTGGCAATGTCATTTCCTAAAAGTAACGAAATGCCTCTGTAGGGAAATTTCTTCTCTATCCCAACAACAACAGGTCCAGTGAAGTAATTACACTTCAACTGTATACGATGTAACAGTGCCGTAAGTGTCCCAGCCGTAGTACTGATTAAGGCATACTGGCCTGTATGAGTCAATTTCGACATTGGTACAGTATTCTTCAACAGTAAAGATATACCAGCACTGGAGTCACGTAGAATTTTAATCGTTCGTTCTCTAGCTTGATTATCTATAGGTGACACATAGCCCTCACTAACATCCGAAAGCATGCTCTTGGGTAGTTCTCTGCCTACTGAGTTTCTTGCTACACTACTGCCTCCATAAGTAAACTTTTTATTTACTGATTGTTCATCTGTCACACTCCCTTTGGAGTTGAAACTAGAATGTTCAATAGCCTCGGTCTTCATTTCAAAGACTCATTCTGACTTTGAGCAACTTGGACATGGGTGTTTCGCCATTTCCTCATATTTAACATCAGATGTCTTTCGTTCAGCTTTAATTCTTTTGTCGGCAGTTTTATTTATGTGAGTTTCAGTTTGTACGGCAATGTGCGATAAAACCACGTTGTTCTTGTTTTTAATGGGTCTTTTCTCTTTATGTAGACTCCAACAATTCTCTTTGATATGTCCATCTTTCTTACAAAAGGTACAGGTAATTCTATTTTGTACAAAACTTGAATTTTTTTCTTTTTTAACGGCTTTTTGTTTACTTTTATCCTCTGTGGATCTTAACTTCCACTCTGTATTACTGTTTTGAGTCCTCAAACTTGTTCTGTCATTTTGATAATAATGGCTATGCGGGTGAATATTGACGTATTCATCGGCTTTAATTGCTGCTTGTTCTGCGATTTCAATACCACGATCAGCCAAATGAACTTTTATATCAGTGCGAATCTTCTCATTAAAATCCTCCATCCTATAGATTATATAGTTTTTCATAATCTTTATTCACATTCTTAGATCGTAAACATCGATCAAGATACTTTTTCTCTAATCTCAGGAAGTCAACATGTGAAACTTCTGGTTATTTCTTGAACTCACGATATAACTTTCGATACTTTTCTGGAGTTAGAACATAACTCAATAGTACCCTGCTCTTTATTAGTTCATAATTATTGCATTCCTCTGGAGTCAAATTCAATACAACATCTAGAGCGTTGCCTTTTGTTAGAGCTGAACGTAAAAGTACTGCTTTCTTATCTTCAGGAAATTTATAATCGATCGAGTTTCTCTCGAAGACCATAAAGAACTCATCAATGTCTATGCCCTCCATGCTTGGAACATGCTTTTTAAACTTATATAGTTCTACATTATTTGTTTCCTGAATGGTATGATTTGACGAACGAGACCTTGCCAATTCAATCCTTTCATTACTAGCGATACTTTCTTTTTCCAATTCTTTCTACTTCAATTGTACTTCAATTCTTTACCCTCTAATTGTAATTGAATTTCTAACTTCTTCATTTCTAACTGGAATTTCATGTCTGCACTTAGTTCATTTGCATTCATTTTAGAATCATGATTATTTATGTTTGTTTTCAGGGTTTCTGATACATTGAGAACCGCTGATTCTTCATTATTCATAGTATTTTCTTCAAGCATTGCACCATGTCTTTTCAAACAGTCCTTAATCTCTTGAATCAATTTACTTCTTACTGGTGTAACTTCAGTAATGTCTATTCCCAGAGAGTTTGCCATCTCTTTTAACTGGGTTAGTGACATGCTATTTAACTGTTCTGACGTGATAGCAAAAATATTCAATTGCTACAGCGTAAGATTAGCTTTCGCCATGTTTTTATATTAATGACGTAAATAGAAGATAAAAAATTCAACTTTACCTTTCATAAAGTCCTTTGAAATATTTTTACACCACACTGTTAATTTGTAGCAGATAAATTTTAAGGATGGTTGTGTACAAAGCTGAAATAATAGTATGTCCGAACACAGACAGTGCCCTCCAACGTAGACAGAATTTTAATAAATACTTGTTGTAAATCGTTTTCACTAAAACAGTTGTATATCCTCAATTTCTTATACATACAAACTTTAGATCCAAGGACGATAGCCCCCAATCTATTGTCACGTGCGAAATCAGCTACTGACGTATAATAATATATTTAGAAATGTAATATTTATACATTCTTTTGATTCACATCCCTCTTGGATCCCACAAGGTTGTACAAGAAATAGTATTGGTGTTATTTTAGTAGATTTGATATTTTTTTTGCTCGTAGGATGTGCTTTATATGTTTAGTAAATGAATTAGGTAACTATACCTTAATATAGAGGAAATCCACAATCCTGTTTGAATATGTTAAACACAATTTTATTCCAACAAGTTGAAATCATGAATATAACAGCAACACAGAATACAGGTACCAACACGTCCCCTCAGTATTATCTTGTTCTATGTCGTCAGACTATAGTTTTGAGAAAAATGCACTTGAAGTTTCAGAAGACCACAATCAGCCCAAAATTAATGTTGCAAGTAATTTTGTGTTCATAATATCTTTAAGTCCCTTATAATATACCCTTTTAATAGCTATTTATACAACTTTTGTGTATTTTTTGTTCAAAATATCGATTTTTCACTTTTGAGATAGAACAAAATACACATTTTTTTTTCAAAGTCCAAAATTGTATAATGTTCTATGTCAATTTTTTTCCCCAAATGTATATTAATTATTGTCCATGATTAATTATAAGGTAAAGTATCAACATTTTGATTACAAATGTATTTGGAGTGTTTGTTTTAATACATCCAACATTACTAGAAATGAATATTATTCTCTTGGTCACCCACCACATCAAGTTAGCCTAGAAGAAATTCTATAGGTACTCCTTTAAAATCAATTTTACCTCAACTAGCTCCAAACTATTTTACTTTACTAGGCCTAGTACTAATTATTCACAAAATAAAATATAGCCTTCAGTTTAATTAACTTGACTTAATTAATTGTTGTACTATTATTATTATCTGGTAGGGTATGTAAGTTGTCCACAAGAAGATAAATTGTAATAGTTTGAATTGTTTTCAGACCTGGCTTGATATTATTGATAATAAAACCTTGATATTATGTTTACTAAGATTAAACTGATATTATGATTCAATTACATCATAAAGATAATATTTGAAATACTGTATTATTTATGGTACTAGCATCCACTGTTCCGATTAATGAAGGAGTTAATTACTCAAACTTTCCTAAGCCTGGAACAAAACAAGCTAGATTTTCCAATTGCACTGTTACAAACATAATTTAACACAATTTAGTTTTGCACCAATGCATTTCACAATACATTGTATATTTATTATGTGTGCAAACAACATTACAAATAGAATTAGAATTTGATATTGAAAATAAATTTTAAAATGCAATATACTCAATCAAGACTAACTAAAACAAAACTATATACCCAAAAAGCAAATACAGTGTAATAATACAGAGAAATTTCAATACACTGAATGAATATTGTAATCAAAACAATAACTAAAAGCAAATAAAGTGTAATAATGAAAATAGAGATGAAAAGTTCAATACAATGAATGTATAATGTGAAGCCGGCTGGTCCAGTGGTTATTTCACCGGACTGTCAACCAAAAACCAACGAACATGTCGCGGGTTCTATCCCTGCCACCATGCAGGAGTTTTGGGCCTAGTGGACGTAATAAGGTTCCATCTAGAGGGAATGTCTGTTAACTTATAAGATAACGCTAATATAGTGTAATAATGAAAATAGAGATGAAAAGCTCAATACATTGAATGAATAATGTATTAAAACCAAAAACTAAAAGCATATATATTGTTATAATGAAAAAAGAGATGAAAAGTTCAATACTTTGAATGAATAATGTAATCAAACCAAAAACTAAAAGCATATATAATGAAAATAGAGATGAAAAATTCAATACATTGAATGAATAATGTAATCAAACCAAAAACTAAATATAGCAAATATAGTTTAATAATGAAAATAGAGATGAAAAGTCCAATACATCGCAGTCAGTACAATACTTTATGTTCTGCAGCTCTCTCCTTCTTTTAATCACTTTTATCCTGCTGACATATTCATGGCCAGCTTGACGCCTCTTCTTATTCACATTACACATCCAGGTCTCTCGATTCCTTGGTCTCTTGCGCCCTTTTACTGATGTGTTCAGTTCATTAATATCTTGAGCCTTCAGCACATTAAAATTTGTAAGCCTATGTGAATCAAATCTGCAGGGATGAAAAGAACAAAATTAGGGCTATGGTTAAAAACAACATGTTATTAATATAATTAAAAAATGAATTGATATGTGTATAGAGCATAGTACCGTACATTAAAAAACAAATTTTGTGACTAAATTTTTTCTTCAATTTACAACATGTATTCTATCTAAGAGTACAACAGTTAACAGCTTTAATCAGTACAGGGAGTACAGTACAGTACAGGGAGTACAGTACAGTACAGGGAGTACAGACTTACACTTATTGATCATCAAATTTTCTACATATAAAAAATCTTAAATATATTTGTGTCAAGGTCCAGGGAAGTCAAAATATTCAGTTTTTTTTACAGTAACAATTTTAGGTGATGTAATTTTTAAAATACTTTATAAACCTAGAGATTAAATAATATAAACATCAGGCAACTATTGGATTATAATATATACTGAAAGCTAGAAGGCTGAAAATAATTGGCCTATGATGCGTCAACCTAAATTATAAGACAAAAACCAATCGTGGAAGTCTGGAAGTGAACAGGACACGGTTTGAGAAGATCCGAAGAACAGTATTGCAAGACAAACTTTAGACTGGGTTTCCCAGGGAAAAGGGAAAGTATGCAGACTGAAGTAGACTTGGAGGATGTCAATTGTAAGTAAGAAAGGCTATTGGCCTCACATGGACACATCTACTGATAGACGCCAAAGAAAAGATTGACAGATAATTGTAGTTGCGGCCTAATATTCTTATGGAAACATACGGAAATTAAATAAAAGTCTGACTGAAAGTTCAGCTATAGGCCTATATAATATAGTCCTACAACAAATGCAGATAATGGATTAGGCCTACCGGTACCTTATTTGGTCACTTGACGTTGAAGAAAGGGGGGTTACTGTTATCCTTAAATCAGTAACGTCTGGTTTGTAGCTTGGATCAACATCTGAGTAGTCCAAATCTTCAGAATTAGTAGCACTGTGAAAATTAAAATTCAGTTATAATGGATTTAAAATATAATTAGTTTCAGTAAAATTTTGGCGATAGACAACTATTTGATTATTATAGGCCTACTATTATAGACTTACATACAGGTGTATCATTCCTTAAACCTTCAGAATCTAAAGCATTAATAACAAACTTATATGTTTAAGTGAAGATGTATATACTATACAACAGCTGAAGATATAGAAGTTATTGGGCTGATTAGGCCTACCTTTCTTTGTAACTTGAAGTTGAAGAAAGCATGGTTGTTACTGGTCTCATTGAAACAGCCACTTCCTCACTTCTGGTTCGTAACTAGGATCAGCATCTACGTCATCCAAATCTTCAGAATCAGTAGCACTGTGAAGATAAACATTCACTTATAAAGTATTTATATTTATCTATCATTAAATTATGTAGGCTTTAAGACTAATTCAAATCATAAAGTCTAAAGTAAAGGCTAAGGCTAAGCTAAGGTCTATCCGCTATCCTGTTAAAAGTGTTAAATTTGCTACTAGACTAGTTACTAGACTACGATACTTCATCGTTAACAATCGAGAAAATAATAAAGTAATCCTTGCATTTAAATATAAAAAGGAATTAAATTATTAAGTCAGAACAATAAAAACAAACTTACGAGACTGGATCAAGTAGCTCAAAAGATATTTCCACTTGCAACTGAGTCTATAAATTAACAACTGTGTGTCGCCATTTTGACTTTAAAAAAGGTCAAAAGTCAAAAGTGAAGAAGTCACGTGACTTAGATTACACGATTGATTCGCCTAATTTGACATAGAACATTATTATACTGCGTTTCGATACATTTTTTTTAGTTAGAACATAATAATATTGAAATTTTTCGCAGCATTGACATAGAACAAGATAAAATTATCAAAGTATGCGAAATTGTAGTTAGAACAATTACAAATTGTTAAGTGTTGAAAATGCAGATAAGATATTAAGATGTAGATTAGTGGAGATAGGACATAATGCTTTTTTAAATAAAAAAAAATAGGTTTTTGTAAAACTTGAAAATTTGTAGTTAGAACAAGATAATACTGAGTGGACGAACAGTATAGGATGAAACTTAAATCGTTGAGATTATTTGATATAGTATTAAGCCGTAATAACGTATCTTTTAAGAAAGTGGTCAAGAACAGTCCTCACACAATAGCGCCCAAGCTAGAACTGTCTAACGATCTCAAACCCTCGTGCGACGTATGACGCATTGTAATGCTATGACGTACTGTCTAGACATACACATGTTTTATTCTTAACACGAAAACATTTCGGGCTTAAGATTATTTCTTTTGAACTTTAATTAACCATATCTTGCTGGCGTCCTTATTTAAGGACACTTCGTAAAATGCGATTCAAGACATGAAATTAAGTTAATAGTTTGCGTTAATTTCAAGAAGAATATATTATACTGATCTATCTAATTATTATCTTTATTTGTCTGCTTTTAGATTTTTTTGCGCTTGAAACAAATTTATATCGCGAGTTTGATAAAGTTGAGGAAAAAAAGTCATGTCTGAAAAAGTCAGACTTTTTTAAAAAGAAAATGATAAAAATTTACCTAAACTTTAACATAACTTTGTTAATTAATGTTTGTAGAAAGCATAAACATAGATATTTAGTTTAAAACAATAATAATAATTACACAGAGGTGTTAAAACGAACTGTCCTTTTTTTAAGGATGCTAGCAACAAATGATACCGTGACATGAAATTTAGTTTTTTAGTGTTTTCTTTGCTAAAACATAGAAAAACTTTATTTTTTTTGGATTTCTTTTGGAATATATTTGGGAGTCTTTAACATATGAAGTAAGTTGAGTGGGAATGATATTATTTTTGTTCATAATAACTAGTTTTAAAACCACATTGTAAATTTATATACATAAATATACATTATTAGACTATTTCTAGGATATATTTCAATTATATTCTCATAATCTCTCATAACCTTTACTGAATTCAAGATGCTATTACTTAAATAGAAGACGAAGATTATATAATACACTCAATATATTGATTCAGCCGCAATGTATGTAATAAATATGATGTAACTAAAGACATTCTAGTGAATTTCTAGATTCTAGCTCTCTTAATTATGTAAAAACAAATACAAATATTGTTGAATCTGAGATAAGACTATTCAGCTTTGCAGATTGTTTTAAGCAAATTTATGTTGACCAAATTCTAGAATACATCATACAGCCGACAGAGTAAGGATTCTCCTTTTCTTAAGCTGGCTACTCTTTTTCTATTACAATAGGATCGAGACAAACCTTTCTTGCTTTTTTTTGTCTTTTGCTGGCTCCGATACATTGCCCAAAAGACAAAAGATGCTTATAAGATTATTCGCCACAAATAAGACCAATATAATGTCCAAAATGACAATTGTTGCCCATACAATATGTCAAATGCCCTGAACACAAATCCTCTTCCAAGAAGTCACATCAGCTGCCCAAAATACAAATATGATGCCCTAAAGACGAATGCGCCGTTGTTAAACCTATCCTCTACACATAAGACAAATCCAGTGCCCATAAGACTTATCTGATGCCCATAACGTCAATATGTAGCCCACAAGGCATCTGCTGCCCAGAAGACGAATCAGCTCCCCGAACAATGAATCTGCTGCCCAGAAAAGCTGTCTGCTACACGGAAGACTAATCGGTGGTGTAGAAACTGCAGGGAGGCGTTGGAGACGGTCAAACATGTGCTTGTCGAGTGCCCCGCTCTGCAGGGGCTCAGAGTGGAGAGGGGAGGCCAACCGTTTGTGCCGACCCATTATGGGGATTATCACATCTGCGTAATACTGCAAATTTCGTTCTCCGGGCCCTAAGAGAGTAAATCTCGGTCCGCTTTATCGTCGAGAAGAGGGGTTCACGTCTGGTGTCCAGAAGAGCACTTTGTTGCCCAGCAAACCGATTCGTTGCCCTGAAGACCTATCCGATGCCCAAAATACAAATCCGCTGCCCAGAATATCAATCGGTCGCCAATAAGACCTATCCGACGCCCAGAATATCAATACGAAAAAGGATATTTACAATGCAATAAGATGAAAACAATTTGAGGAGACGCCATCTTAGAATATATTTCTTTGTACCATATGATGCATTATCGGAAAGAATAACATATATCGTTATAAGTAATGTGTGATATCAACTATATATATACTGTTGGCTCAGCTGCCTATATATATATATATATATATATATATATATATATATATATATATATATATATATATATATTATCTAGGTGCTTACGCCGAATATCACAATATCTAAAGCATATTATGCAAACAACAAAGATATTTTTATATAAAGCATATTTTAAAAAAATTAAATATTATTGATATATTTTTATATTATAAATTACACACGCTACTTCTGTAAAAAATATTATTGCGTCCTACGCTTATCTGTGGTCAGAGTCTAATCTTTCAATATTTATTAGTGTTTTAAATGATGTTATTGGTTTTTCTGGTTTGTTCTGTTAACCCATTCCGTGCCCGGATGCCACTCAAACGCCAAAGTTATATTACACTATTTTCTTATCTTATTGTTTTAAAAAGCTATAAATTAAAAATTATAACTTAAATTGTTAAAAAAATATGTATTTATCCTTGAAATAAGAGGGCCTGTTTCTATTGCAAACATGCAATGTCACGGTATCATTTGTTGCTGGCGTCCTTTATTAAGGACACTTCAAAAAATTTCAATATTTCAATAAAAAAATAAAATTTTCACAAATTAACTTTCATTTGTTTATTACATCTTCACTTTCTATTACATATGTTGTCACGTGCGAAATCAGCTACTGACGTTAGATGATATTTTTAGTAATGTATTATTATATATTATTTTGATTCATATCCATCTTGGATCTCACAAGGTTGTATAAGAATTTATATTGATGTTATTGAATTAGATTTGATGTTTATTTGACTCGTGGCGATATGAATCTTTTGTGTACAAAGTGATTTAGATAAACTGTACCTTAATATATAGGAAATCCACAATCCTGTTTGAAATCGAACACAATTTTATTCCAACAAGTTGAGATGATAAAATATAACAATACCACAGAATACATGTATCAGTATTATATAATGAAACTTAATCAGTTGAGATTCTTCTATAATGAATTAAGCCGTAATCCTATCTTTAAGAAAGTGGTCAAAAACAGTCCTCACACATTAGCGCCCAAACTAGAACTAAACTAAACGGTATTCCACCCTCGTGCATATGACGTATTTTATCGCTATGACGTAGTGTCTAGACATATGCATGTTTTATTCCTAACACGGAAACATTTCGGGTTTAAGATTATTTCATTTTAACTTTAGTTAATAATAACAGAACCAATATAATATGGAAATAAATCTACTCGTAACACTCGCCCCCCCCTTAAGACACAAAGGAATTACAGACAGCGTTAAGTATGGAATTCTTTGTAGAGTACCCATAAAATGAACCGAATTCCCAAACTTTTCGTAAGATTTAATTGACTATTGGACAATCTTTTAAAGATTAAAATGAACCATATATTATTTACATATTCCCCTAATAACAAAGTCGCTATTATGGAATCCCTTATCACATTATTCTATCAATGATTATTAATTAAACATGTATTTATCAATTAATATTTACAATTATGATTATTGTGTGTACAACGTTGACCATAAAACTATTACCACCAATAACCAATTCCCATAGAATTGATATGAATTACCCAAATAAGTGGAACCGATTAATAATTGATAGATAATTCTTTAGAAAATTTAATTTATTTATAACCGATCACTGTATCATTAACTAATGATTTTCAGTTATTATATTATTATTATGATGTCTCAATTATGACATCAAGAATATTAAAAAAAAAAAAATGTTATAATCTCAGCTGATTTAGCCTTTACATAGCATAAAATAAGACATCCAAATTATAACATGACGACATAGAAACAAACAATTTTCAAAACACATCAATAATCAATTGAACAAACACAAGTGTGGATGTATTCAAGTTAAATACCGGTGTGTGTGCAATTGATGTATGCAATAGTTACCTTTTACCTTACAACGTATGATTGTTTCTAGTAGAATTTGAAGTTTTGTTCTGTAATGTCTCATATTGCAATATTTCAAAACATAGTTTATTTATTGTCATATTTACAATAATATAAATGTTAATCAATACAATGAATGACATAAAAGAAAACATTTAATGAGAAACTGACTTTCATCTTCTGGTTTACCAGTTACATGCGCGACAACGTGTCAGCGACCACATTTTGTTTACCTGGTAAATATAACACATTTAAATTATATGCTTGGAGGAATAAGCTCCAGCGAATAATTCTTTGGTTCTGTTTAACCCTGGAAAGGAAAACTAAAGGGTTATGATCAGTTAAAATATCAATTGGATATGGAGAACCATTGATATAAAAATCAAAATGTTTCAATGCCAGGATTAATCCTAAAAGTTCCTTTTCTATCACACTATAGTTTCTTTGATGCTTATCAAATTTTTGAGAGTAAAAACTAATCGGGTGTTCCAGTGAATCATCACCCTTTTGGGAAATGACCGCTCCCATCCCTGTATCACACGCGTCAACGGTAATTTTAAAGGGTTTACTGTAATTGGGTGTTACTAATACAGGTGCCTCAGAAAGAACATCTTTTAATTTATCAAAGGCCTGGTGGCATTCATTAGACCATTTGAAAGTGCAATTCTTCTTTAATAGATTTGTTAATGGACATGCAATGGTTGAGAAATTTTGACAGAACCGACGGTAGTACCCCGCCATCCCGAGAAAACTACGGAGTTGTTTACAGGTTTCAGGAACAGGGAACTCACGAATAGCCTTAACCTTTGCATTTAATGGTTTTACCAAACCATTTCCCACCATGTGACCTAGATACTCGATGGTTGCATGGCAGAACTGACTCTTAGTCAAGTTAATGGTGAGATTAGCATGAATCAATTTCGTAAATAACAAATGTAGTTGATCCAAATGAGATTTAAAATCGTCACTAAAGACAACAATATCATCGAGGTATGCATGACATTTAGGAATGTCCTGAGTAATGGTATTTATTAACCGTTGAAAAGTAGAGGGTGCATTGACCATACCAAAGGGCATGACCTTAAATTTGTACAGTCCGTCAGGGGTTACAAACGATGATATCTCCTGAGCCCTCTCCGTCAGTGGAATCTGAAAATACGCCGTCAATAGGTCAATTTTCGTCACAAACTTAGCATTACTCACTTGATCTATTAGATCATCGATTCTTGGTATTGGATAGGAATCAGTTTTTGTCACTTTGTTTACCTTACGGTAGTCCACACAAAACCTCATGGATCCATCGGCCTTAGGTACCAATACGCAAGGGGAAGACCAGTCACTACTACTAGGTGTAATAATGTCATTGTCAAGCATGTAGCGAACCTCTTTACGGATGCATTCTAACTGGATAGGATTTGACCTGTATGGATGTTGTTTAATAGCTTTTGTATTTTCATTTAAAATAACATCATGCTTAACTACACTAGTTCTACTAGGTACATCTCCAAATAAATGGATATTTTCATTAATTAGACCTTTGATAGCGGATTGTTCGCAATCGGGTAAATGTGCCAATTTTTCATTTAGGTTTTTCAGAGCCTTTGTATTTTGCAGTTTGCTTTCTGCCACTTCACGCTCAATTTCGGGTGAATTATTCCCGACTTTAATAACAGTGTTTACCGAGGCAACAACATTTTGTTCTTCTCTGGTAATGTATGGTTTCAACATATTGATATGGCACACTCGTTGCGATTTCCGTCTATCAGGGGTCTTTACAAGATAGTTAACCTCACTAAGCTTAGCCATAACCTCGTGGGGTCCTGTAAACTTGGCACTCAGGGGTTGACCAGACAGTGGCGTCAGCATGAGAACTTTATCACCAGGTTGGAAGATACGGGTTCTTGCGTTGACGTCATAATAGACCTTCATCTTGTCTTGTGCCTGCAAAAGATTAGATCTGTCAACTTTTAATGCATTATACAGTCTATTTTTAAAATTTTCCACGTATGTCAGTAGACCAGTGTCTTCAGTGGATGACAACCATGTCTCTTGTAACAGCTTTAGTGGTCCACGAACTGTGTGTCCGAATACCAGTTCAAAGGGACTGAAACCAAGAGATTCTTGTACAGCCTCTCTGGTTGCGAAGAGTGCGAAGGGAATACCACGATCCCAGTCGTCGTTATGCTCGAAACAGAAAGTACGGAGCATATTCTTCAATGTTTGGTGGTATCGTTCCAGTGCGCCTTGACTCTGTGGATGATATGCACTCGATACTGCATGACGAATACCCAGCCGTTCTAAGACTTGGCGAAATAACTTCGATGTGAAATTTGAACCTTGATCTGACTGCACGGTTTTCGGAAGACCATATCGGGTGAAGAATCCGATAAGTGCATCAGAGAATTTGTCGGCATTGATGCTACGTAGAGGAATAGCCTCTGGAAATCTCGTTGCCGAACACATTATAGTGAACAGATACTGGTGGCCAGCCTTAGTTTTAGGCAACGGACCGACGCAGTCTATAATGATGTGACTGAAGGGTTCTGAGAATGCTGGTATGGGTCGTAGAGGAGCTACCGGAATGGTCTGATTCGCTTGCCGACCATCTGGCAGACATGACATGATCTGCAAAACGATGTGACGTCACGACGTAGGCCAGGCCAGAAGAAATATGGAAGAATCCTATCGAAGGTTTTCTGTATCCCTAGGTGACCAGCATACGGTGAATCATGGGCCATATGTAGTATGTCCTTGCGGTAAACATTGGGTACCACGATTTGATGTACTTCGCTGCATGTTTCATCGTCGTTTTCTTTCCCTCTCCATTTCCTCATCAACAACTCGTCCCTCAGGTAATAACCTGCGGCCATTGTTTCTAACTCTCCTTCATTCTTTGCTTCCTCTTTTAGCTTCCCAATCTCTGGATCTTTGCCTTGAGCAAGAATGAGTAGTTGTCTAGGCGACAAATTATTTTGATCAGTATGACTTGAGTGACCACCTAGAACATCCGCCATGAAGGTTGCTTGCAAGTCAATCTCTGGTGTTGGTTCCGGTTTCTTTGTCGATTCATTAGCCATCTGCTGTTTCTCCATAGCTCTGGTGATAACGCATACTGAATTTTCAGTATTCCTACACTGAACAGAGTCTTTGGTTTCTTTAAGTACAGGATGTACCTGATTCTTGGCAATGTCACTTCCTAAAAGTAATGAAATGCCTCTGTAGGGAAATTTCTTCACTATCCCAACAATAACAGATCCAGTGAAGTAATTACTCTTCAACTGTATACGATGTAACGGTGCCGTGAGTGTTCCAGCCATAGTACTGATTAAGGCATACTGGCCTGTATGAGTCAATTTCGACGTTGGTACAGTATTCTTCAACAGTAGAGATATATCAGCACCGGAGTCACGTAGAATTTTAATCTTCCGTTCTCTAGCTTGATTATCTATAGGTGACACATAGCCCTCGCTAACATCCGATAGCATGCACTCGGGTAGTTCTCTGCCTACTGAGTTTCTTGCTACACTACTGCCTCCATAAGTAAACGTTTTATTTACTGATTGTTCATCTGTCACACTCCCTTTGGAGTTGAAACTAGAATGTTCAATAGCCTCGGTCTTCATTTCAAAGACTTTTTCCGACTTTGAGCAACTTGGACATGCGTGTTTCGCCATCTCCTCATGACTAACATCAAATGTCTTTCTATCAGCTTTAATTCTTTTGTGGGCAGTTTTATTTATGTGAGTTTCAGTTTGTACGGCGATGTGTGATAAAACCACGTTGTTCTTGTTTTTAATGGGTCTTTTCTCTTTATGTAGACTCCAACAATTCTCTTTTATATGTCCATCTTTCTTACAGAATGTACAGGTAATTCTCTTTTGTACAAAACTTGAATTCTCTGGTTTATCGGCTTTTTGTTTACTTTTATCCTCTGTCGATCTTAACTTCCTCTCTGTATTACTGTTTTGAGTCCTCAAACTTGTTCTGTCATTTTGAAAATAATGGCTATGCGGGTGAATAATGACGTATTCATCGGCTTTAACTGCTGCTTGTTCTGCTATTTCAATACCACGATCAGCCAAATGAACTTTTATATCAGTGCGAATCTTCTCAGTAAAATTCTCCATCAGTATGAGATTATATAGTTTCTCATAATCTTTATTCACATTCTTAGAACGTAACCATCGATCAAAATACTTTTTCTCTAATCTCAGGAAGTCAACATGTGAAACTTCTGGTTCCTTCTTGTACTCACGATATAACTTTCGATACTTTTCTGGAGTTAGAACATAACTCAATAGTACTCTGCTCTTTATTAGTTCATAATCATTGCATTCCTCTGGAGTCAAATTCAATACAACATCTAGAGCCTTGCCTTTTGTTAGAGCTGAACGTAAAAGTACTGCTTTCTTATCTTCCGGAAATTTATAATCGATCGAGTTTCTATCAAAGACCATAAAGAACTCATCAATCTCCATGTTCTCCATGCTTGGGACATGCTTTTTAAACTTATATAGTTCCACATTATTTGTTTCCTGAATCGTATGAGTTGACGAACGAGACTTTGCCAATTCAATCCTTTCATTACTAGCGATTCTTTCTTTTTCCAATTCTTTCTCTTTCAATTGTACTTCTATTCTTTTACCCTCTAATTGTAATTGTACCTGTAATTCTAACTTCTTCATTTCTAACTGGAATTTCATGTCCGCACTTAGTTCATTTACATTCATTTTAAATTCATGGTTATTTATGTCTGTTTTCATGGTTTCTGATACATTGAGAACCACTGATTCTTCATTATTCATAGTATTTTCTTCAAGCATTCTACCATGTCTTTTCAAACAGTCCTTAATATCTTGAATCAATTTACTCCTTACTGGTGTAACTTCAGTAATGTCTATTCCCAGAGAGTTAGCCATCTCTTTTAACTGGGTTAGTGACATGCTAGTTAACTGTTCTGACGTGATAGCAAAAATATTCAATTGCTCCAACGTAAGATTAGCTTCCGCCATGTTTTATATTAATGACGTAAATAGAAGATAAAAAATTTCAACTTTACCTTTTATAAAGTCCTTTGAAATATTTTTACACCACTGTTAATTTGTAGAAGATAAATTTTTAAGGATGGTTGTGTACAAAGCTGAAAACAGTATGTCCGAACACAGACAGTGCCTCCCACGTAGACAGAATTTGAATAAATATTTGTTGTAAATCGTTTTCACTAAAACAGTTGTATATTCTTAATTTCTTATACATACAAACTTTAGATCCAGGACTTGAGCCCCCAATCTTTTGTCACGTGCGAAATCAGCTACTGACGTTAGATGATATTTTTAGTAATGTATTATTATATATTATTTTGATTCATATCCATCTTGGATCTCACAAGGTTGTATAAGAATTTATATTGATGTTATTGAATTAGATTTGATGTTTATTTGACTCGTGGCGATATGAATCTTTTGTGTACAAAGTGATTTAGATAAACTGTACCTTAATATATAGGAAATCCACAATCCTGTTTGAAATCGAACACAATTTTATTCCAACAAGTTGAGATGATAAAATATAACAATACCACAGAATACATGTATCAGCATTATATAATGAAACTTAATCAGTTGAGATTCTTCTATAATGAATTAAGCCGTAATCCTATCTTTAAGAAAGTGGTCAAAAACAGTCCTCACACATTAGCGCCCAAACTAGAACTAAACTAAACGGTATTCCACCCTCGTGCATATGACGTATTTTATCGCTATGACGTAGTGTCTAGACATATGCATGTTTTATTCCTAACACGGAAACATTTCGGGTTTAAGATTATTTCATTTTAACTTAAGTTAATAATAACAGAACCAATATAATATGGAAATAAATCTACTCGTAACAATGTAAAAATCACGAAAAAATAAAACCTCAGCAAGATATGGGTTAATAATAATAGAACCAATATAATTATGGAAATAAAACTACTTTCGTAACAATATATATATATATATATATCATCATCAACATATATAATTACCGTGAGTTTGTTTGTTTGTTTATATATTTATATATATATAAATGTTTGTTCGCTATAGGCTCCTGAGCCGTTTGATTAGTCCGGACAAAAGTAAAATGTTTAGAAAGGGAAAGGTACTATAAAAGATTATTTTATTTTATGACTTATAATCATGAATGTTTTGATTTAAAAAAAAATCCAAAATGTTATATCTATCTATGCAAATAAATATAACCGTACATAAAAATGGCCATTTCCGTTCATTTACTATGTTGAACCCGAAAAAACTCTTTTAAAAGCGATGGTGTTATCGGGTTTTCCCAATTCTGCTGTTGTTGTTTTTATGTGGCGAGACCTTTTTTAAAAGTTAAGCACCGCAATTTTGCTTGGAGAGTTTGAATGGTGTACTTTACAAAAAATACTAGCGAATAACGTAATGTCTAATTCTTTTTTCATTAAAGATGTTTGCATTATCCTTTTAAGTAAAAGTAACCAAATGTTTTATTTATTTAATAGATTCACGTCGCTATTTATAACATCCTTTAATAGGCGACTATATACACTCTATAAATTAAATGATACGAATTATAAAGGACAAGTTAAAAATGATTACTTTTAAATAACAGAAGCTTGAAAGCAACAAATTGTATGCATGTGCCAGTGTCAGGGCGACCGGACACAATATAGAATAACAAAAACCAAATACCGAAAGAAACATTATCAATACTGTTTTATTGATACAATAAGCAAGAACAAAAATTAAATACCGAAAAAAAATCGTTCTCCACTTTAGTTTTTATTATTTTGAAATATTAATCTCTACGTTCTTTTTATTATTTATCTTTTTACTATTTGGTATTTGTTTGCTTTTCTTTTAGATAGTATATCATTGGTAATTTAATATTTTTAATAACAAGTCAAGTCAACACAATTGTTCGCTACTTTCTTTTTAATACCGAATTAAAAAGTCTCTAAGAAAAACCGGACGAGCCTTTCGGCTCTTGTGTCCAGGGCGTAACGCTTAGGATTGAGCAATCTCTGTCCGGGCTCCAGCCACCCCCGACACGTCGAATGCGTGGCGTGACGTGTAACAGGGGAGGTTTCCCCAGGCCAGCGATCGTTCACTGCGGTTCCCCTAAAGATCATTATCATGGTGGCTCGTCCGTATACCTGCAATGTCACCCGGTAGCACAAATCCTTTACTATAGGTGCAGGCGTCCAGGCACCGGGTGGGTTCTCGAGACGGGATTGCAGCTACCATTGCTTCCTCTCCACCAAGACCCCATGGCCTCTCGGCAGTGCAATGGAGCTCGGACCCGCTGCGGAAGCTGTCCCCCATGCGTTTGCCCGCCGGTGTATTCTTAATGGGAATGTATCGGCGGTTCACCCACTACGCCAGTCTTTGAGGCCGATGGGTACAGTAGTACCAGAAGTTTGACAGCAACAATTCTTATACATATGCCAGGGTCAGGGCAAAGAGAAGCAATGAAAAAGAACAAAAACTTAATACCGAAAAGAAACGTTCTCACTGCAGTTTGTATTGTAATAGTCCTTTTGCTTTCTCTCTTAACAAAACAATAACTTTAAATATTTAGGATCTTCAATCACTGATAAAAATGAAATCTTAGCAGAAACAAAGGAAAGAATAACAACAGGCAATAAAAATTACTACAGTAGCTACAACATGCTAAAAAATAAAAATATCTCAAGAAAAAAAAAACACAAAAAAAAAAACATCTACAAAACAATAATAAGGCCAGTGGTGACTTATGGCAGTGAGACCTGGACACTCACAAAAAGTACAGAAAACATACTAAATACCTGGGAATGAAAAGTCCTCAGAATTTTTTTTTTACCAACCAAAGATGAAAATGGATGGAGGATGCGCACCAATAGAGAGGTCTACGCGCTATACGAAGAACCTACTATTGTGGCTGAGATCGAAAGGGGCAGACAACGCTGGACAGGCCACCTGGAACGAATGCCTAACAGCAGAGGAGCAAAAGTGATATATATGCTCCAGAGGAAAACGACCTAAAGACAGACCCAGACTGAGATGGTTGGACGATGTCGAGAGAGATATGCGACAGATCGTGGTACAGGCCTGGAAAAAGAAGGCAATGGATAGGTCCTAGTGGAAGGAGGTGGTGGGGCAGGCCAGAGCCCTCCATGGGCTGTAGCGCCAAAGATGATGATGATGATGATGACTTAACAAAACACATTGTAGTCATTCGTTTATCCGTTATTTTGACGGGCATAACCACTAGTATATATATATATATATATATATATATATATATATATATATAGATATGATCTTTTTGTAGTGTTGTGGAATGTTTCGGCTAAAATGCATAAAGGGGCGAGGCGGTAACAAAAGGAAGTTACAATTGAATACCTTTAAATCTAAAATCTGGAAAAGTAATATTACAAATGGATTTTTTTTTTTTAAATAAGCTTATACAAGGCCAATGATAGTTGCTCGCCGGAGTGAAACAGAAATCTACAAGCCACTGTCAGCGACACAGTGGATAGAATGAGTTAATGAGTGGTAGTTTGCAGTTGAACTCTCAGATAAAACCATGCCTGGGACCGCGTGGGAATTTAAATGATTTTGTGGCGCTACGAAGATTGCTTCTCAGAAAGTACTTTCCAACACCAAAGACACACCGTCATGTCCCTACCTCTCTTACGTTATCTTGCAATTCTATGTTTTGTGTAGTTATTACCTGCAACTGTTATTATCTTAGCAGTTGATTACCATTCCTCCTGATATACACCTGCTCGATCTTACCCTTTTTATGTTATAGTAGATGACATAAGTAGATTGTCTTTAACTATGTGTTTCCTAAAACACGGTGCTACAAGTGGAACAATAACGCCAGCTCGATTCTGGGGACATTACATCTTGATTGTGATTGGTCTCTTCCGGCTAGTGACCAGGCAATGCTGGAAAGATCTGGGAATTTTCAACGTCATAGATTAGTAAAGTAGTGCAGCATGGCGTCGAGTCAAATTCCGGCATAAAAACAACATTACCACAATTGCATTCTAATCTGATTTACCATTGATAAAATAGAGCTAAAGGTCATTTACTACAATCTCTGTATCACAGTTGTACAATCCGTTCTTTCGACTGAGATTTCTTAGATACATAATGATTACACTTTTTCTTAGCATTAGAATACGAGAAGGCATTCCTGAAGAAGTCTGATTGTTGTGAAATTGGACTGGATATTTTGTTGTTTCATTTGGAACTTATTTGTATGTATGCAAGTGTGTTTGTGATGAAGGTGTGCGACAAATACAGACGAACATGGTAAATAGTTTGAGTCGATACACGTATAGATAGAGGTCTATTTAAAGACAAAAGTCATACGTAAAGCCAATGGCTTAAGACTTAAATTATAATGAAGTTGTGAGAATAGAGGGGACTCAAACATTTTCATTAAACAAGAAAATATTTCAACAAACCTAACGCGATGCCACCAAGCCAACATGCACCATAGCATTTTACACAATTTTTAATTTACAACATCGAAAACATCTTAGACCTACAACCTTAACAAAATAAGAAAGTATTTCTGTGTGTGTTGTTACAATGAGAGAAAGTGTTTGTGTATATCAGAGAGAGAGAGAGAGAGAGAGAGAGAGAGAGAGAGAGAGAGAGAGAGAGAGAGAGAGAGAGAGAGATAGAGAGAGAGAGAGAGAGAGAGAGAGAAAAAGAGAGTTTTGCCCACACACATGTATTTAAATGTGTAAACATAAAGTCATTAGTCTGTTGCTGTTTTTTAATTATCTAAATACTCTAAGAACTATTTTTAAAGTGAGCAAGATATTATGCCGCAATGCTCTTGGGACAAAACAAAAAAAGTTTTTCCGTTCCGGTTAGAAAGAAAGAAGGATAGACATAGTTCTTTGGGCTTTTTATTATATAAATGTTGTTTATAACAAATATTTTTTTTTTTTAATGAAATATGATCATTCTATAACTTACTATTGGATGGGTTAAGGGTAACTGGCTATAGTAATAGACTTAACCATTTTTGTTTCTAGAAATTTAAAAACATTATAAAAAATAATTTCTAATACCTGGCTTAGGCAAGTGTTAAAAAATGGTCTAGTGATATAATTTTTGAGCTCCAACGAATGACGCATGCATTTAACATATAATATTACATTTATTAAAATGATTCAGTTCATATAGTGTTAGGGAAAAAATATGAATAACTGTTCGGTATAATTTTACATAGGGTCTATTGTTCTCTACCTATAATATAAAATGTTTAAAAACAATTGAAAAATGGTTAGTTTTCTTTACCTGTAAGTGCAGCAATATCGTGTTCTAATGAATTCACAAAAAATACCAATTTAATATTTGTTTATATAGACTATAGTGAAAATGTATAAATAATTTATATGTCACTCCTTTTCTGTATATAAATCAATGTTATCTTGCCCTATTAGTCATATGAAAAGACTTGTTATAAATTCCGTGTTAAAAAGACGATTTCTGAAAGTCTTTTAGTAAACCGGACGATCATTTCGGCTTAGGAGTCCAGGGCGCAACAATGTAAAGGGTGGTTTAAGGGGCCACACCAAGATCCTATCCGAGCCTTCCTTTCTGCGACAAGCCGATAAGGCTTTTGCGTAACAAAGGGTACGGTCTTCGCAATACATGCACTACGGAATTACCCTTGGATCATTATGTGGTTGCGTGAAAGTATACCTGCACTGTCGCCACGCAGTATCTCGGCAGTGCAATGAATCTCGAACGCGCAGCAGGGACTGTACCCAATGCCTACGCCTGTCGGTGTGCTCTTAATATGAACGTATCAGTGGTTTACACACACTTCGCCAGTCTTTGAGGCCCATCGGTACATAAATGCTATAAGGTCATTTTTTCTCCACTAAAGGTGGAGAGTGTTGCTGTACAATCAGCTCCTGTGGGTATCCGACGTAACCTACAGGAAGTTGAGTTGGTCACACAATCTCCTTTTTTCAGTTGGGCATTGAATAACGCTGCTTATCTAACTCTAAAGACCATAATGGTGCAAACGATTTATAAACATGTTACTTTTTGTATCTATAAAACGAATTAGATCGATTTAGTCTACTCCTCATTTTAAACATAGTGCATAAGATCCATTTTTGCTTTTTTCTTTTTGCAAATATTAAACAAACAAAAAATTATACGATGACAAGAAATATTTTATTTGTTCACAAAAGACACATTTCTATTTCAGCATTTCTCAATCAGGTTGGATAAATTTGAATTTGTCAAACGTCACCAGGTAAGGGAAAAACGTTTGATCTTTTTAACAACTAGCCTGCAAGTTAGTGGTTATATTATTGACATAAAGCAGATAACTAATTGGTTTAAATTATTTAGTCCACGCTATTTGTCACCGAGATATCTCAAAATTTCGCTATTTTAATAGAACAAGCTAAGATGTACCTGGAAACTAGTCTATCGAAAATTGTTATTGTTTGACGCGTCCTTTCCCCCATTCGCATACGAAACGAACGATAAAAGACTACAGTAAAAGAATAACAATTCACCGTTAATGACATACTTCAAACTGGGTAAGGTGTAATGGACAACACTCATCTTTTTTGTTGATGAGAACAATGTTATTGTCAGACTTGCTTTAAAGAAACCATGTATGGAAAATGTTAGGAAAATGTACAAAAGAACATACAATTCCATTAATCAGACCCGGTGAATCTGTCTACCCTGTCTGACCATTCTCGTTCCTTTTGAATTCGAATTTTTCATTGATTTCTAGATGGTTAAACTGGGTGAATAAACCAGACGCAGACGTACCCCCATCTCTCCTTGTATTGACAATTGTTATTCGAATATATGGCTGATGGAATGACCATTCTAAAGTTCGACTGCTCCAAATAAAATAGAAATGGAAATCAAAATGAAGCAGCACCAAACACACCGAACTCGAAATCTGCTTACCAGAACCCGAACTAAGGCGGCTAAAGTAAAGTACCGAGCGTCATCTCCAAAGTCACAAAATAGTTATTAAACCGAATCAACCTATTTAGCAAAATTATGGAACAGTTGTTAGTGTCCATATTATTTTATAGTATTATTACTGTTAGCGTTATATGGACATATTAACATTTTTTTCTGGTTTCATTATATTCAGTTGACCTCACAACTTGCGAGTCAGTATTCACATATTATATATAAACTTATAAACTTGAAAAGACGGAGTCGGGAGAAACAATATTCCTTCCATTTACTTCCATATTTTATTTGCTTCAAGACAAACACTGATATATATTATTTGATATTGTAGAATCTGGGAATTGTAATTACATATCATATACTTTAATTCAACGTTTTACAATGTAAATATCAAATCAGTTCATCTAACTGCCATACTTGGCTTCTCTAGCAAAAGTCCCCAAAACAAGAGTAAGTTGATTAAAAAGTATAACTCTGCAGACTATAAAATAAAGTTTTAAGTCACTGATCTACATATTATTTTTAAGTGGCAATAAGTCACACTGAATATTAAATAATATAATTGCAACTAAATGCAAACGTTTTAACATAAAATTAATTAAATGATTAACCTAATATTTATTGATGGGAAAGGTAATATCTACAACAGTACAAAAAATAAATTGATTTTAATTGTATTATTAAGATTCATTTTCTCTCTTTTTTATATCAACACAATTATTATAAGAAATCTAATAATAATGTTTGATTATAACGCAAGGGAGATAGAAAAAAAATGAATACAAAAAGGAAAAAATAATTAAACGATGAATGCCTTTGCATTATCGCCTCTTGGACACCAAGTTGATTGGACGTTATCTTGGATGCAATATTAAACGTAAATCTTCAAAGATGAGATGACAATGGATTGACAAGGATGACTTGCGCGTGAATTGGATTTAAGTGAGGAAGAGTTTCGCAGCGTCATCCTCACTCTCTCGTCCAGGCCCTACTTTGTCCAGTGACAAGACGTAGTCAAGACGACTTGAGTAGAGACTGGATGCAGTGGATGACCAGGGCATTCTAAGTGTCATGCCATGCTCTATGCATTCCACCACACATTGCTAGGAACGCCTTTCAGCCCGTTGATCAGCTAGTGATTCCTCCGCGCCGTCCGTCGAGTTCCAGACTCGCATGCATAGGCGACAAACCTGATTCACCAGGGTTTTGAGGCCCTTTTGGTTACCCTCATCTGGTTTGGCCGGTTTGTCAAAGCCGTTTCCCGGGGTGTGGCCGCTGCGCATGCTACAGCTACTTTGAGTCACAGATGAGAGCTGGCTGCCAGGTGGGGACCAAAGGTGGGTGAATTGTTCCCAGAGGAACACGACATGTTCTCCACACCAGAGGTGCTACCCTCCCAAGGCACCCCATACACCCCTTCAAACTACGAATTAAAACAATACAGGAGGCAGCCATTTTGAATACCACATAAATTGGGTGCCATATTAGAAACCTCGTGGTGATCAAAGTGTAACACCAAGAGTGGACGCCAGCTCGATTCCAGTGACATTACATCTTGTGGGTGATTCGTCACTTAAGGCTAGTGACCCGCCAATTTTACCCCATTCCTAACTATACTAATACCGTCATGTGATTAAATGTCTGCGTTTCTTATGGTCGGTTGATTAAGTGTCCGTGTGTTTATGTGTCGTCTGGTAAGGTGTCTTAGCTTATGTGTAGAAAATTTAACATATCCTCGCCATGTTTCGTTTCTCATAGTCTCTGATACTGTTCATTAAACATCTTCTTTTACCTAGTAAACATTTCGGAGAGATTCCATTCTACACGAAAAGTTTTGTAAAGCACGCATTGGTGTAGTTAAGCTGTAATTGTTTTGCATAGCGATAAGAAGCTAATCATTATTGCCCAGTAAAGTTGAATGCTATCAATGTACATAAGTTCATGTATTGAATGCCCCTTTTAAAATTCATTGAGAGGCGTGAGTTTATTATTTTATATTAAACAAGATCCTAGTCGGACGACAGAATTCCCAGATATGTAACATTGATGGGAAGTCATTTGGAAAATTTATCAACTTTTATGAATCAACTAACTGGAGTATCGAACCGATATTTTCAACATTAAAACTTGAATATTGAACAAGTTAATGAAAATACATCTCTCATGGAAACTGATACATTTTATAGAAAATAGATTTTAAAAAGTGCAAAAGTATTTTAAGTTAAGTAGACTACCTTAACATTACAAAATAAACATATAAGAAATGATTGTTATATATCTTGTCATCCATAAATAGATAACTGAGGACGCTTTAGACACAAAAGATGAAGAGTCTTTCTACTCTGATCTTGTAATACAAATTAAAATGAAACAGATGGACTTAAATGCTTAGAAAAGATAGAGAAAGAAATACTAAAAATGGAAACAAAAAGATTACAAGTTGAAAAAAAAGAAAGAATATTACCAATGGAGAAATAAGAAATAATTGAGAAAAAACTTATTCAAAATACAGCTAATGTATTTTGATCTTTATACAGTCAACAACAAAAATTATCAGAAAGTTACGATTTTTGCATCCTAGAAAGTACTGTCCAGCACCCAAGTTACCCTGCCATGTCCACACCTCTCTTACCTTATCTCAGGTGTCACTGTAAGACTGGTTAAAATTTTATGTTTTGGGTAGTTAACTTTTATGACCTGCAACTGTTTTATTCTTAGCAATTAATTACCACTCCTTCTGATATACACCCGCTTGATCTTACCATTTTTATGTAGAGTAGATGACCTAAGTAAATTGTACCTCTGTGTGTTTCCTAAAACACGGAAGATTCAAGGGGGATCTCAAATTTTATTGACCATCATATCCGAAATCCCTCTATTTTTTTACCTTTATATTGCGATGCTTTTTTAGCTGTGTGTGCCAGTTTTGTTTTAGAGGAAGATAGTGTTTGTCTTTTTTAGAAAGTAACAATGCTTATTGGCCTTAAATGTTTATGAAGCCAAATTATTAGGAAAGGTAATAAAATATTAAATATAAATTTGTAATATTACGCTAGGTCGCTGGCATCTGACTTCATGAGATACATCCAGACCAATGAAGTCTAATGTGGGAGTTGAATTATTCACCACAAGTGTAACCGAAGGCGAATCCACAAAATCTCGTTACAACCGGGTTTAAGTTTAATTTTAATTGCGATGAAAGTTTTTAATGTTCTCAAGATGTTTTTCGTTTTCAGTTTTAAATGTACTAAATTTGAAAAAAAAAATTATTATACCTAAAATAGGTTTCTAAAATCGCATAAAGGATAGCCTACATCAATAACAATGACAGAAATACATCAAAATACACCTAAATATTCATTTTACAACAAAAATCATTTTTTTCTATAATTTATTTATAATCATAAAAAGTTCAATCTAGGATCTATTCCTTAAAAACAATATTGCTTGTAAATTGGTCTATATCATGTAGTAGATGTTCTTGATTAGTTTTTTTTAAATGATTATCTTTATCTTAACAAAGCAACATCAGTTAGTACATTTGACAAAAATAGGCAGTCTTTTGACTTACTTTAAAAAGATTAAATGTCTGCCTCCGGGATTCGTTAATTGCTATTACAAATGCCCGAAAGATCTGGGAATTTTCAACGTCATAGATTAGTAAAGTAGTTTTGCATAGCGCCGAATCAATTTCCGCCATAAAAACAACATTACCACAATTGCATTCTAATATGATTGACCATTGATAAAATAGTGCTAAAGGTCATTTACAATCTCTGTATAACAGATGTACAATCGTTTCTTTTGACTTTCTTAGAAACAAAATGATTACACTTCTTCTTAGCATTAGAATACAAGAAGGCATTCCTGAAGAAGTCTGATAGTTGTGAAATTCGACTGGATATTTTGTTGTTTCTTTTGGAACTTATGTGTATGTATGCGAGTGTGTATGTGATGAAGGTGAGCTAACAAATACAGACGGACATGGTAAATAGTTTGAGTCGATACACGTATAGATAGAGGTCTATTTAAAGACAAAAGTCATACGTAAAGCCAATGGCTTAAGGCTTAAATTATAAAGAAGTTGTTGGAATAAAGGGGATTAAAACATTTACATTAATCAAGAAAATATTTCAACAGACCTAACGCGATGCCACCAAGCCAATATGCACCAAAGTATTTGTAGTGTTTCAAGTCAGATAACTTATATTCAACAATCAGACTTGTACATCAAACATTATTAGAGTATCCTGCTCTTGTATTACATACGGGTTATTACT
The DNA here is from genome assembly GCA_949126835.1 of Anisus vortex. Lineage (NCBI taxonomy): Eukaryota > Metazoa > Mollusca > Gastropoda > Planorbidae > Anisus > Anisus vortex. The sequence goes on from OX421506.1 coordinate 30,440,019, forward strand.
GTTACTTGAAAAGTCAAACAAGATGGCCGTCAGCCTTGTTTAGTTACTAAACCAGATCATTTTTATTCTTATTCAGTGTTGTTCAATAATTTGTCCTGTTACCTATATAACTAATAACCCATGCACCTACACATCTTAAGACCACCAAATTAAGAAACACTATAGTATTTTACACAATTTCTAAATAACAACATCAAAAACATCTTAGGCCTACAGCCACAACATAATAAGAAATTGTGTCTGTGTGTGTTGTTACAATGAGAGAAAGTGTATGTGGCTTTTGCCAATACACATGTATTTAAATGTGTAAACATAAAGTGAATTGATCAGTCTGTTGCTGTCTTTTTAATTATCGAAATACTCTACTAACTATTATTTTTAGAATAAGCAAGATATTATGCCGCAATGCTCTTGGGACGAAACAAAGAAACTTTTTCCGTTCCGAATAGAAAGAAAGAAGGATAGACATAGTTCTTTGGGCTTTTTATTATAATTTTTTTGTTATTAATATTTTGTTTAATTTTTATCAAATTTGATCATTCTATAACTTACTATTGGATGGGTTCGGACTATACAAGTAGACTTAACCATTTTTTTTTCTAGCAATTTAAAAACATTTTTAAAAATACTTTCAAATTCCTGGCTTAGTCTTGTGTCATATAATTGTCTATATTTTCTTAGCTCCAACGAATAATGCATACATTTAACATATAATATTACATTTATTAAAAGGAGTCAGTTCATATAGTGTTAGGGAAAACATGAATAACTGTTCGGTATAATTTTACACAGGGTCTATTGTTCTCTACCTATAATGTAAAATGTTTAAAAGCAATAGAAAAATGGTTAGTTTTCTTTACCTGTAAGTGCAGCAATATCGTGTTCTAATGAATTCACAAAAAATACCAATTTAATATTTGTTTATATAGACTATAATGAAAATGTATAAATAGTTTATATGTCACTCCATCTTGACTAATATATTTTTATAAACAAATCTAAATTTAACCCGACTAACACTTTGAGTATTAATTATCGCCTACTCACTTTTAATCTTAAAAACCGATTCCTCATAACTAATCTTGTAGCCTTTGCATATTTGTAAAAGACTAGAACTGGCCGTCGAGTTTAAAATCAATTGTCAAATACCAGCAAAAGCATGTTTTTGGTTTTGTTTACGGAAATGCCTAAAATAATTTGCAATCTAAAGATATAACCGAAAGTGCATGATCTCTTCCATTTGAAAAGGTCACACCCCTAATTAAGACTTGTCGATAAAAACGTGTTATATCAGCGAAGTGTAAAAAAACCTGATGTGTACAACGACTCACTAAATCTCGAAGGGAAAGTCTTATATAGTCTAAGCTTATAGCATAGTAAGATAGAGATTCCGACTTCTCTAGAATATTACAGCCTCACTGCTAAAATATCAATATTTGGGATAAACAATAGATTCGAGAACAAAACAGAACTGACCACAAGTCAGGAGAAAGGAAACATTTTTAAAAACTTTCTTAGATGTGCGCTCAAGTGTGACCATCCAGTCAGCCTACAACACGAAAAGAAAAAAGATAAATCTACTGGGTGCAAGAGAAAATATCGGTAGGGAGAATACCGCACACCAGTAAACACAGAGAGAAAAAAAATTAAAACAAACACATAAACAAGTGAAGGGCTTGACTCAATCTAGATGAATCTAGGACGTAACAATATTGTTATACTTCTTGTCATCAATGAATACATAACAGAGGACGCTTTAGACACAACATATGAACATTCTTGTCTACTCTGATCTTGAAATACAAATTAAAATGAAACATATAAAGTTAGATGCTTAGAAAAGATAGAGAAAGCTCGATTACAAATAGAAATAAAAAGATTTAAAAAATGGAAAAAAAAAAAAGACTTGTTATAAATTCTGTGTTAAAAAAGACGATGTCTGAAAGTCTTTTAATAAACGGACGATCCTTTCGGACAATACGTCCATGGCGTAAGGTTGTAAAGGGTGGATTAAGAGACGGGGGCACACTAGAATCCTATCCGAGCCTTCCTTTCTGCGACAAGCCGATAAGGCTTTTGCGTAACAAAGGGTACGGTCTTCGCAATACATGCACTACGGAATTACCCTTGGATCATTATGTGGTTGCGTGAAAGTATACGTGCACTGTCGCCACGCAGTATCTCGGCAGTGCAAAGAATCTCAAACGCGCAGCAGGGACTGTACCCAATGCCTACGCCTGTCGGTGTGCTCTTAATATGAACGTATCAGTGATTTACACACACTTTGCCTGTCTTTGAGGCCCATCGGTACAGACTTGCTATAAAGTCATTTTGTCTCCACTACGAGTGGAAAGTGTTGCTGTACAATCAGCTCCTGTGGGTATCCAACATACAGGGTGTTGAGTTGGTCACACAATCTCCTTTTTTCCGTAGGGCATTGATTAACGCTGCTTATCTAACTCTAAAGACCATAATGGAGAAAACGATTACTTTATAGATATAGATATAGAAAATGAATTAGATCGATTTAGTCTACTCCTCATTTTTATAAGGTCCATTTTTGCTGTTTCTTTTTGCAAAAGTTAAACAAACAAAAAATGATATGATGACAAGAAATATTTTATTTGTTTACAAAAGACACATTTCTATTTCAGCATTTCTCAATCAGGTTTGATGAATGTTAATTTGTCAACAGTCACCTGGTAAGGGAAATTTTTTTATATCTTTTTAACAAACTAGCCTGCAAGTTTGTGGTTATATTATTGACATAAAGCAGATAACTAATTGGTTTAAATTATTTAGTCCACGCTATTTGTCACTAAGATATCTCAAAATTTCGCTATTTTAATAGAATAAGCTAAGATGTACCTGGAAACTAGTTTAGGGAAAATTGTTATTGTTTGACGCGTCCTTTCCCCCAGTCACAGGCGAAACGAACGATAAAAGACTACAGTGAAAGAGTAACAATTCACCGTTGATGACATAAACTCTAATTTAGAAATACAACCCAATAACAACCTGTTGCAAAGCTCAGATAAACATAAAGACAAACACACTTTCCTTGTCCCTTATGCGAAAACAAATGCATATAAAAACTATTTGTTCCCGAAAGGCATTCGGGGGTGGAATGGGTTGCCTGAAAAAAACAGGAAAACTAGTAACTTAACATCATTTAAAACATTAGTAAAAATGCATGTCTAGACTCGGACCACGGATGAGCGTATGACGGAATAATCTCCTTTATAGAAGGAGCGTATGTAATGTATAAGATAAAATAATTCAAACGGGGTGGGGTGTATTGGAAGGCATTTATCTTTTTGTTGATAAAAACAATGTTATTGTCAAACTTGCTTGAAAGAAACTATGGAAATATTATTACCCTTACAGTCCCTGTCGCTTATATTTTCCTCTAACTATTTCACTCCCTCAAACCAGGACACGTATATTTCCCTCCAAATACGAAATCTCCTGGAACCCGCGTATATTTGCCCTCATTTGCTACTAACCTACTTTCCAAAGACACCCCTGAAAATACTAGCCAAAGGGAAGGAACTCTGTATTAAATTTAGTAAATTTTTTTGTATATATTTTTTTATGACTAAATATTCCCCAAAGTGAATAAAAATTACATCATAAAATAGATAAATATCTTAGCTTTCTGGAAATGTATACTTTTATACATATAAAATGCCGAATTATCGGTAGAATCATTCTCTGAGTGTTGAGACCCTAGGATTCGGCTAAATATTTTCACTAGCCCTAGCGTCAAAGTCCGATAAAGTATCATAAAGCCAATTAATCGAATTGTAATGCAAATTCATCTAAGTCTATATCTGCTGCATCCTTATTATCAGAACTGTTGTTAAATGTTATATTTGGAGGTATAGAACTATTGATTAATAAAGTAAAAAAATTAAAGGCGAAGGCTATAAAAAAAAAGTATTACAACAGAAAAGCCAGTGAAAACTACCCGTATTTTGAACGCGCATCGCAAAAAAAAAAAAAACGAAACGAAATAAAAACATCCGGTTTTTATTAACGAAACAGACTATATTCCTACTTTTTAAAAGCCGTGCTTGCAGTAAAAGAAAAACCCAGAACGCATGGCGAAAAATCAGGAAACGACAATAGATTAGTCACATACGTGGCGGCCGCTTTTTGGCGCATTAGTACGGAGGGAGGGGGTATGCCGCATTCAGTCGCAGTAGTAGCAAATGAGTGAAGGGTGTCTATTTAAAGATTTTAAAAAAGAATTTGACATTTCACCATAGTCTCGGGCAGAATATTTATTCGATAGCCGAATAGTTGAATTTTATTTCGCTTTTTATATTATGAAAAATTACCAAGAGTTTTGAGTTTTTTTTTTTGTGAAATAGAAAGTGCAGTCCTAATGAACGCTATCGAATTACCTTCCGTTATTATGGCGGTACATGTTGATGCGACTTTTTCTTATTGATTATTATTACGAAGGAATACAATAACTTTATGAATTCGATTATTTTAATAAGGTTAGTTATTATGTACCTAGCAATTTACTCTCTTCGTGTTATCATTAATTTTTACCTACAAAAAAGTAAAAAAATAATTTCGGAACCCTATCGATGTCTCAGCCATTCTGAAATAATGTCTGAGATGGAGGGGATAATTAGTAAAATAATCACTGGGACTGAAGGCATACATCGCAAAAAAGTAGGTCGGTACAATAAGGCTACGTAGAGTGCCCGCCACGCTACACCTGGGGGCTCGTGTAGAGGCTGATTATTGCGATGTCACAATGACGTTGGGCCTTAGACTTATTTATATTTGTCCGTTTCCCACGTGGCTGGCGCATGTGCAGTTGGTTTTAGTAATTCCACTACAAGACAGGAATGCTACACATAAGCAGGGATAAATTGCAAATACTGTTTATTTAGGCATAAGTTGATGGGTTGCAGAAGTAATCCACAATACAAATTTAAAGCGTATCGGTATAATTGGACCAGGCGTAAACACGTCTACTCAGACCTGTGTGTTACGGCTCCAATGACCGTTTTTCATTCTATCTTAGCTAAAGTGTCCTCTTTATGGGAGGTGGGAGAGAGGAGGATGGGGAGGGGCGATAAACCGCGTATCTTTAATGATGAGTCTGGTAGGGGGAATGAGGTTGTAAAGGGGAGGGGGGTCTTTGACACCCTCCGGTCGGCGTACAGAGGAAGAATACATAATATGTGTCAATTGACCAGTTTAGCCACCTGCGATGGCCGTGGTCTAACAGGTAAATGTTATCTCAAAGACCTGCCCGGTGGCCGGTTGAGGTGGAGGAGTTACTCTTTGACGAGGTCAGGGGCTGGGGAGTACAGTCACGAGGAGGGGTAAATGGAAGCATCTTAAATATATCCAAGGACAGATAACTATGTTTTGTGTAATAATGTATATATCTACACATGTAAAACAGTGATAATAGAGAAAGTAAATACATTCATAGATGCACATTAATAAAAAAGGTACAAATACAATCATACATCCTTCATTCATTTGTGAGCACCGCAATGAGCCAGGATTAATTGTAGTTTATAGGTTTTAGCCATTGTGAGTAATTGCCATGGCACCAGACTGAGCGGTTGCGCCTCTAGTGAGTTTACCACTTATCCCCTTCCCCATGTTACCAGGTGTGAAATTGTCTGTTTTACTATAAACTTACGCTGCTAAGCCTGTGCTAGGAGAGCCCAATGAGAAAAGAGTATGTCTATTGTCTATTTGCTACCGGTCAATTGTGTGGGGGGGGGGGCTAATTTCTAGGTTACACGACATATTTTCCGTTCGTACGCTTGGGCTGAAGGGGCCTGTGTGCCTGGTTTAAAGAAACTGTACAAAAGAACATACAATTATATTAATCAGACCAGGTGAATCTGTCTACCCTATCTGACTATCGCGTTCTTTTGAAGTCGAATATTTCATTGATTTCTAGAGGGATAAACTGGGTGAATAAACCAGACGCCGACGTACCCCCATCTCTCCTTGTATAGACGATTGTTATTCGAATATACGGCTGATGGAATGACCATTCTAAAGTTTGACTGCTCCAAATAAAATAGAAATGGAAATCAAAATGAAGCAGCATCAAACACACCGAGCTCGAAATCTGCTTACCAGAAGAACTGATACGAACCCGAACAAAGGCGGCTAAAGTAAAGAACCGAGCGTCATCTCCAAAGTCACAAAATAGTTATTAAACCGAATCAACATATTTAGCAAAATTCTGGGACTATACAAAAATAAATTGATTTTAATTTTATTATTAAGATAGCGTTTCGCTCTTTTTTATGTCAACGAAATTCTTATAAAAAATCTAATAGTAATGTTTGATAATAATGTAAGGGAGGTAAAAAAATAATAACCACAATTTATACAAAAAGAAAATAATAATTAGACGATCGATGCCCTTGCACTACCGCCTCCTGTGCGGCATTCGTTTATGTGGGAAACTCGGAAACTCGGAGGTTCCGAGTAGGACAATAATTAAATGTAGAATTATATAGTGTTCCGTTTTCTGACACTGTGCATTTTAAAACTGTTGGTTTTATCGATGCGTCATTAGCAACCTTGCAAATATATATATATATATATATATATATATATATATATATATATATATATATATATATATATATATATATATATATATATATAGATATAGTTCCCTACATCCTACAGCCTACATATCCCGTAGTCTGTTAGACCGTTGGGGCGCCACAGATGGCATGTAAACCAGCATCCTCCATTCCTCCCGTCTCTCAGCCGTTCTCAATGCCTCGCACAGTTTAGTACCTGTCCATTCCCTGATATTATCTTCCCAACGTTTCTTTGGTCTTCCACTCTTTCTGCTTCCTCTGGTGGTACCCTGCAGGATGGTCTTTGCAAGCCCGTTGGTTCTGGTGACGTGGCCATACCATTCCAGTTTTCTTTTCTTGGCTGTGGCCAGCAGGTCTTCATACTTTCCAATCTCCTGTTGTATTCTTTTTCTTATCTGTTCGTTGAAGATATGGTCTTTTTTTTAAAGATTGGTTAAAATTATAAATAAAGAAAAATATTATGTTCATTGCTCTTTAAATTAAAATATACCATTTTAAATAAAATTATGTTTCAATATAGAGTAAAAAAATATGTTTGCATTATAAGCAATGATCCATATATTTTTTGTGAAATATAACCTCTTCAGCTTCTAATGTTTAAAAATAAAATCACTTATCTAAATGAGTTGAAAAGCCGTAACTAAGTGGACGTCCATTAATTACGTCAACAAAATAGGGGGAGGGGGGTCTGAAAAAGTTTGACAATTATTGTTGAGGAGGGAGGGGGGTGTCAGGAAAAGTTGACGTCAACAATGTTACTTTTATTACATAAATAGCACGCCACATTGCCCGGCGTTGCCCGGGTGAAAAAAACAGGACTGTATAAGGTGCAGATAAAAAATTATAAACAAGCCTACACTTAAAAGAAAGCTATAAATCATATATTTAAATTATTATTTTTTTACTGAAGACTTTTAGGAAAGTAATTTAAAATAAATATTGTAATCGGAAAAAAAATAGGCAAGTGTTTTATTTAACAAAAATCTTTATGCTCCAACAGTCTTCAATGCTATGTCCTACTCTCTTACAAAAAGTACATTTGACGTTTTTGTTGACATGTTTTTATTAACATCATTTTGTTTCACAAAGTTCTCCTTTTCACGATGTTTTTGTTGTTTGTGTTCTACTGGTCGTTGTGACCTAAAATTCTTTGAATCAGCTGTTTTATGACACAGTGTATATTGCTCCGCTAAATCAGCAGCTTTATGCGGGTCAGTGATGTCACGCTCGGATAGATACTGTCACGTGCGAAATCAGCTACTGACGTATGATGATATTTTTAGTAATGTATTATTATATATTCTTTTGATTCAAATCCATCTTGGATCTCACAAGGTTGTATAAGAATTTGTATTGATGTTATTCAATTAGATTTGATGTTTATTTTACTCGTTTGATGTGAATCTTTTGTGTATGAAATGATTTAGATAAACTGTACCTTAATATAAAGGAAATCCACAATCCTGTTTGAATGATTGAACACAATTTTATTCCAACAAGTTGAGATGATAAAATATAACAGTAAAACAGAACACATGTACCAGTATTATATGATGAAACTTAATCAGTTGAGATTCTTCTATATCGTACTAAGCCGTAATCCTATCTTTAAGAAAGTGGTCAAAAACAGTCCTCACACATTAGCGCCCAAGCTAGAACTAAACTAACGATATTCAACCCTCGTGCATATGACGTATTTTATTGCTATGACGTAGTGTCTAGACATATACATGTTTTATTCCTAACACGGAAACATTTCGGGTTTAAGATAATTTCTTTTTAACTTTAGTTAATAATAATAGAACCAATATAATTATGGAAATAAAACTTTTGTAACACTCGCCCCCCCCCCCCTTAAGACACAAAGGAATTACAGACAGTGTTAAGTATGGAATTCTTTGTAGAGTACCCATAAAAATGAACCGAATTCCCAAACTATTCGTAAGATTTAATTTACTATTGGACAATCTTTTTAAGATTAAAATGAACCATACATTACATATCCCCTTAATAACAAAGTCGCTATTATGGAATCCCTTATCACATTATCTTATCAATGATTATTAATTAAACATTTATTTATCAATTAATATTTACAATTATGATTATTGTGTGTACAACGTTGACCATAAAACTATTACCACCAATAACCAATTCCCATAGAATTTATATGAATTACCCAAATAAGTGGAACCGATTAATAATTGATAGATGATTCTTTAGAAAGTTTGATTTATTTATAACCGATCACTGTATCATTAACTAATGATTTTCAGTTATTACATTATTATGATGTCTAAATTATGACATCAAGAATATTTAAAAATGTGATAATCTCAGCTGATTTAGCTTTTACATAGCATAAAATAAGACATCCAAATTATAACATGACGACATAGAAAACAAACAATTTGCAAAACACATCAATAATCAATTGAACAAACACAAGTGTGGATGTATTCAAGTTAAATACCGGTGTGTGTGCAATTGATGTATGCAATAGTTACCTTTTACCTTACAACGTATGTCTGTTTCTAGTAGAATTTGAAGTTTTGTTCTGTAATGTTTCATATCGTAATATTTCAAAATATAGTTTATTTATTGTCATATTTACAATAATATATAAGTTAATCAATACAATGAATGACATAAAAGAAAACATTTCATGAGAAACTGACTTCCTCTTGTTCAATCAGTCTTGTTCTATTGCGTACATCTGCGAATAGATTAATATTAATATGTTCATTAATTTGACCTTTGATAGCGGATTGTTCGCAAGCGGGTAAATGTGCCAATTTTTCATTAAGGGTTTTTAGAGCTTTTGTGATTTGTAATTTGCTTTCTGCAACTTCACGCTCAATTTCGGGTGAATTATTCCCGACTTTAATAACAGTGTTTACCGAGGCAACAACCTTTTGTTCTTCTCTGGTAATGTATGGTTTCAACATATTGATATGGCACACTCGTTGCGATTTCCGTCTATCTAGGGTCTTTACAAGATAGTTAACCTCACTAAGCTTAGCCATAACCTCGTAGGGTCCTGTAAACTTGGCACTCAGGGGTTGACCAGACAGTGGCGTCAGCATGAGAACTTTATCACCAGGTTAGAAGATACGGGTTCTTGCGTTGACATCATAATAGACCTTCATCTTGTCTTGTGCCTGCAAAAGATTAGATCTGACAACTTTTAATGCATTATACAGTCTATTTTTAAAATTTTCCACGTATGTCAGTAGACCAGTGTCTTCAGTGGATGATAACCATGTCTCTTGTAACAGCTTTAGTGGTCCACGAACTGTGTGTCCGAATACCAGTTCAAAGGGACTGAAACCAAGAGATTCTTGTACAGCCTCTCTGGTTGCGAAGAGTGCGAAGGGAATACCACGATCCCAGTCGTCGTTATGCTCGAAACAGAAAGTACGGAGCATATTTTTCAATGTTTGGTGGTATCGTTCCAGTGCGCCTTGACTCTGTGGATGATATGCACTCGATACTGCATGACGAATACCCAGCCGTTCTAAGACTTGGCGAAATAACTTCGATGTGAAATTTGAACCTTGATCTGACTGCACGGTTTTCGGAAGACCATATCGGGTGAAGAATCCGGTAAGTGCATCAGAGATTTTGTCGGCATTGATGCTACGTAGAGGAATAGCCTCTGGGAATCTCGTTGCCGAACACATTATAGTGAACAGATACTGGTGGCCAGCCTTAGTTTTAGGCAACGGACCGACGCAGTCTATAATGATGTGACTGAAGGGTTCTGAGAATGCTGGTATGGGTCGTAGAGGAGCTACCGGAATGGTCTGATTCGGTTTGCCGACCATCTGGCAGACATGACATGATCTGCAAAACGATGTGACGTCACGACGTAGGCCAGGCCAGAAGAAATATGGAAGAATCCTGTCGAAGGTTTTCTGTATCCCTAGGTGACCAGCATACGGTGAATCATGGGCCATATGTAGTATGTCCTTGCGGTAAACATTGGGTACCACGATTTGATGTACTTCGTTGCATGTTTCATCGTCGTTTTCTTTCCCTCTCCGTTTCCTCATCAACAACTCGTCCCTCAGGTAATAACCTGCGGCCATTGTTTCTATTTCTCCTTCATTCTTTGCTTCCTCTTTTAGCTTCCCGATCTCTGGATCTTTGCCTTGAGCAAGAATGAGTAGTTGTCTAGGCGACAAATTATTTTGATCAGTATGACTTGAGTGACCACCTAGAACATCCGCCATGAAGGTTGCTTGCAAGTCAATCTCTGGTGTTGGTTCTGGTTTCTTTGTCGATTCATCAGTCATCTGCTGTTTCTCCATAGCTCTGGTGATAACACATACTGAATTTTCAGTATTCCTACACTGAACAGAGTCTTTGGTTTCTTTAAGTACAGGATGTACCTGATTCTTGGCAATGTCACTTCCTAAAAGTAATGAAATGCCTCTGTAGGGAAATTTCTTCACTATCCCAACAATAACAGATCCAGTGAAGTAATTACTCTTCAACTGTATACGATGTAACGGTGCCGTGAGTGTTCCAGCCATAGTACTGATCAAGGCATACTGGCCTGTATGAGTCAATTTCGACGTTGGTACAGTATTCTTCAACAGTAGAGATATATCAGCACCGGAGTCACGTAGAATTTTAATCTTCCGTTCTCTAGCTGGATTATCTATAGGTGACACATAGCCCTCGCTAACATCCGATAGCATACACTCGGGTAGTTCTCTGCCTACTGAGTTTCTTGCTACACTACTGCCTCCATAAGTAAACGTTTTATTTACTGATTGTTCATCTGTCACACTCCCTTTGGAGTTGAAACTAGAATGTTCAATAGCCTCGGTCTTCATTTCAAAGACTTTTTCCGACTTTGAGCAACTTGGACATGCGTGTTTCCCCATCTCCTCATGACTAACATCAAATGTCTTTCTATCATCTTTAATTCTTTTGTGGGCAGTTTTGTTTATGTAAGTTTCCGTTTGTACGGCGATGTGTGATAAAACCACGTTGTTCTTGTTTTTAATGGGTCTTTTCTCTTTATGCAGACTCCAACAATTCTCTTTTATATGTCCATCTTTCTTACAGAATGTACAGGTAATTCTCTTTTGTACAAAACTTGAATTCTCTTGTTTATCGGCTTTTTGTTTACTTTTATCCTCTGTCGATCTTAACTTCCTCTCTGTATTACTGTTTTGAGTCCTCAAACTTGTTCTGTCATTTTGAAAATAATGGCTATGCGGGTGAATAATGACGTATTCATCGGCTTTAACTGCTGCTTGTTCTGCTATTTCAATACCACGATCAGCCAAATGAACTTTTATATCAGTGCGAATCTTCTCAGTAAAATCCTCCATCAGTATGAGATTATATAGCTTTTCATAATCTTTATTCACATTCTTAGAACGTAACCATCGATCAAAATACTTTTTATCTAATCTCAGGAAGTCAACATGTGAAACTTCTGGTTCCTTCTTGTACTCACGATATAATTTTCGATACTTTTCTGGAGTTAGAACATAACTCAATAGTACTCTGCTCTTTATTAGTTCATAATCATTGCATTCCTCTGGAGTCAAATTCAATACTACATCTAGAGCCTTGCCTTTTGTTAGAGCTGAACGTAAAAGTACTGCTTTCTTATCTTCAGGAAATTTATAATCGATCGAGTTTCTATCAAAGACCATAAAGAACTCATCAATTTCCATGTTCTCCATGCTTGGTACATGCTTTTTAAACTTATATAGTTCCACATTATTTGTTTCCTGCATCGTATGAGTTGACGAACGAGACTTTGCCAATTCAATCCTTTCATTACTAGCGATTCTTTCTTTTTCCAATTCCCCCAGTCTTATCTCTTTCTCTGCTTCTATTCTTTTACCCTCCAATTGTAATTGTAATTGTAATTGAATTTCTAACTTCTTCATTTCTAACTGAAATTTCATGTCCGCACTTAGTTCATTTCCATTCATTTTAAATTCATGGTTATTTATGTCTGTTTTCAGGGTTTCTGATACATTGAGAACCACTGATTCTTCACTATTCATAGTATTTTCTTCAAGCATTCTACCATGTCTTTTCAAACAGTCCATAATATCTTGAATCAATTTACTCCTTACTGGTGTAACTTCAGTAATGTCTATTCCCAGAGAGTTAGCCATCTCTTTTAACTGGGTTAGTGACATGCTAGTTAACTGTTCTGACGTGATAGCAAAAATATTCAATTGCTCCAACGTAAGATTAGCTTCCGCCATGTTTTATATTAATGACGTAAATAGAAGATAAAAAATTTCAACTTTACCTTTTATAAAGTCCTTTGAAATATTTTTACACCACTGTTAATTTGTAGAAGATAAATTTTTAAGGATGGTTGTGTACAAAGCTGAAAACAGTATGTCCGAACACAGACAGTGCCTCCCACGTAGACAGAATTTGAATAAATATTTGTTGTAAATCGTTTTCACTAAAACAGTTGTATATTCTTAATTTCTTATACATACAAACTTTAGATCCAGGACTTGAGCCCCCAATCTTTTGTCACGTGCGAAATCAGCTACTGACGTTAGATGATATTTTTAGTAATGTATTATTATATATTATTTTGATTCATATCCATCTTGGATCTCACAAGGTTGTATAAGAATTTATATTGATGTTATTGAATTAGATTTGATGTTTATTTGACTCGTTTGATGTGAATCTTTTGTGTATGAAATGATTTAGATAAACTGTACCTTAATATAAAGGAAATCCACAATCCTGTTTGAATGATTGAACACAATTTTATTCCAACAAGTTGAGATGATAAAATATAACAGTAAAACAGAACACATGTACCAGTACTATATGATGAAACTTAATCAGTTGAGATTCTTCTATATCGTACTAAGCCGTAATCCTATCTTTAAGAAAGTGGTCAAAAACAGTCCTCACACATTAGCGCCCAAGCTAGAACTAAACTAACGATATTCAACCCTCGTGCATATGACGTATTTTATTGCTATGACGTAGTGTCTAGACATATACATGTTTTATTCCTAACCCGGAAACATTTCGGGTTTAAGATTATTTCTTTTTAACTTTAGTTAATAATAATAGAACCAATATAATTATGGAAATAAAACTTTTGTAACAATACATTCTTACATCCGGCCTCACTTTGTTAATAAAATCTTCTAAAAGAATGATATCTTTCATTTCTTTTAATGTGGAGATATTTCTGGATTTTATCCACTGATCCATTAACTTTTCTTCTGCTCGAAGGAAGTCTAAGTGTGTTTGGTAAGGGACATTGTGTACTGACGGAACCTTTTTCGATAACTTTCCGGTATCTGGTTGTACGCTTTAAGTACAGTGTCTTTTATGACTTCATAATCATTTAAATGTTCCTCTTTTAATAATAGAACACAATCTCTTGCCCTTCCCTGAGTAAATGCTGTTCTAACCAATATTCCCCATTTATCTTCTGGGAACTTAAAATCTCTGCAAGAAATCTCAAAGGTCTGGAAGAAATAAGCTATTTCACTTTCTTTATCAATGTAGGTAGGGACTAGTTTTTTCCATCTGGCCATCTCTACATCATTTTGCGATTCTTTTTTAGTAGCTCCTATCTTCGCTAGTTCTATTCTTTCCTGACTTTCTGTTTGACTTTTCTTATCTCTTTCCTGACTTTCTATTTCTAGACGTTTCTGTTCCATCTCAAGACTTTTTTCTTCTATTTCCATCCGTTTCATTTCTAGCTGAAATTGTAACTGTTTGGACATAGATTTCGACGTCCGACCTTCAACTTGATATTCCTCCGCGCTTGATTCTACTTTCATTTTGCCACTCGCAATCAACTCATCTTTTATCCGCTGTGTCAACACAATTCTTGATGGTGTAGTCTCAGTAATTTCTATCTTCAAGATCTCAGCGATCTCTTTTAACTTCTTTATTGATAAAGTTTTCAAAACTTCTTCTTCTCGATTTTCAATAAATTCCATTCTTTAGTTAAGAGATTTTAAAGTAGTAAATTTTTCCAACTTACGTTTTTCCAATCGGAAGAATAAATTCAGCGTTATTAGACTTGCTCAGTAGGTCACGGCTTTACACACACAACACAACACAACTTGAATATATGCTTCACTATACAACTATCCCGGACGAGCCCCCAAATTGTTATGGACTATGTCTCTGATGACTATTATTACGACTCGTTAAATCGGATTCAATGTATAGTTGTATCTTTATTAGAAGTCTCTAGATTCTGCTAATCTGTAGCCCAAGCTAGGGGTTCCTTGACTGACAGGTCTATGCAGTAATGTAGTTATATTCGGTACAATTACCTTCAACACCTTTCTTTCAACAGCGATAGATCAAACAACTCCAGTTGTTGAATAAACAATTTTATTTAAATTGTAGACTCAATATAAACTTTAAATAAATGCATCAACTGATGGCAACTTAAGTGTTTCAATAATATGACATGAAATATACAAGTATCCATATAGCGACTTCTCTCTACAAACTTTCAAACTGAACTAACTTTAAGAAGGTAGGGACTTTACAAAGAAAACTATTCAAAGATTCTAAAGGGTCTTAATACGCATTTCAATCTCACTGGTCTATAGGATACTGCGATCGAGATTATAACCTTCATTTTCCACGAGGTTGGACGAATTATTTTATTTAAACTGCCCTCAGGGCAAAAAGGTCAAACCTTGGACTCTAATACGCACTTGTTAAGAGGTCAATGTCTTAGTACGTCATTCATCTATGACCGATATTCGTAACAATATATTTATGGTTAAAATAGAAGGCTAATTTAGAAGTGGTGCACAATTTCACCCTAAATTATTGAACAATTAACATTGTACCAAAAGTTCATTAGTGAAACTTAATATTAGAAATAATCAAATATCCTATACTATAATACGAGTTAAAATTGAATGTATATATTTATGTGTATATATGTCTGGAAATTTTCTTCAAAAGCGCTCTAACGATTATCTTCATGTTTTAATACACGACTTGTTTCACCTATAAACAAATCTACAGCTTTTCGGCCCCACAAATAAAAATCGGAAATGAACGTTAGATAAAAATACCCTTCGATTTATTGTAGATAATTCATTTTGGCCGGGAAAACATGCCATTGATCGACCCACGTGTAGTGTGGCTTTCAAGAGCGGTGTTTTTTTTTTCTCGCAGTTGTGACGTTTCGGAAATACCCGTACAGCAGCAGAAAGAAGTTTAATTTCTTGTTTAGATTACTGTTGCGCACCTATGGTAGATATAATTTAAAGCTAGACTAAGTGTAATTTATGTAATGCAGTGGTGTGCAAACTACAGCCAGTAGGTTGATAAATATTAGTATGCGGTCCTCGAGGCTTACTAGGCCTATTTAGATGATAAAATCTTCAATGTATTTTAGATTAAAGAAAAGAAAATAGCAGCTTAACAATTATATGAAGAAAAGATAAATGAAATCTTTATAACCATGTTGGAAATGTTTTCCATTACGTATTAATTACTAGTGAAATCATAGTTTTACGTTTAAGCATAGACTATAAAATACATGGACCGCTTGCTTTAGTATTTCTGCTCTAAAATGACTTGAAACACTGATTTTCGGAATTCCCGATTCTAAATAATGTAATTGCTATACAGGAAATAAAGTTATTGATATACAAGTTCCGTTTTATTTAATCGCTATGATTTTCTCAATGAAAAATTAAAATCGAAAGTCTATGGTTTAAGTAATAAAAGAATTAGATTTAGGTTTCACAAAACTATATATTTTACTTTTTTTTTTAATCAAATATTGTTTGGAAAAAAAACACGTCGAAAATAATAATAGGATCTAGAGACTTACTTTTTTTTAAACACGACATAAGTTTACGAATGTGTTCTTAAATATATTCATGATTTGCTTATAAAGACCTACCCAAGTAAGAATAGTAAACTAGAAAAGATGTATTCAATTCATAACAATAGTTAGACGTGTAGCATAGGCCTACTGTTAGTTTTATTGAAAAAAAAAGGGGGGGGAATTAAACAATTCATCTAAAGTATATTCTAATCTTTTCATTTGCAGTCTTTTAAATGAATAAGATCATTACATCATTGGCCCATTGGTATATTTTTGTTGAAAGTAAAATTGTCAAATTTAGCCTACACGTTTAAATTTTATAAAGATTGAAAATGATATTCCCTATGTTTATATAATAAATGTTTTTCGTTACATATGTGGAGTAATTAAAAATAAAACTCCCTGGTAGCTTGATATAAAGTTTTTGTGAACTAATAGAAAAAAAAAACACTAAGCCACCGGTTATAAAATAGGCCTACACATGTTTACGAATGTTTTATTAAATGTATTTATGATTTGCTAACATAGGCCTACCCAAGTAAGATATATTAGAATATGTTAACATTGTGAATTCGAAATGTGGTAAACTAGAAAAGATGTATCAATTTATTCGTATTTTCCTTATAACAATAGTCAGAAGTGTAATATACTGTTAGTTTTATTGAGGGGGGGGGGGGAATGAAACAAATCATCTAAAGTATATTATAATCTTTTCATTTGCAGTCTTTCAATGAATAACATAATTTCACCTTTAATTATTCAGTATTTTACTGGCGTAATGCTCAAAATAAAAAAAAAAAAGTAAAATGTTAATTATACCATAGTTTTAATTAATCGATATGATATTTTGCCGCGATAGTTTATTTTAAATAGTAACACAAGGGGAGGATATTAGACAAGGTTTACACCAAACTATATATTTACTTTACTTTTTTTGTCAAATAATGTTTGGAATAATACATTGAAAACATTGAAAATAATAAATAAATACTTTGTTGTATAAGATATTTTTTACAAGTGATTTACAAACTATACTTATGATTAATATTGGTGCCCAAGTAAGAAATATTAGACTATGTTAAGAGGTCAAAATGAAATCTGGTAAACTATTAAAATAGTGTTACATTTATTCGTAGACCTTTTTAATTTATATCAAACATACTTGCCGGCAGTAACTCATTGTTAGCTTGAATGGGGTGAGGAAGGGAGTTAACAAAATTGACATAATTTTATAAGAGGGGTCACTAGAAAGTTTGACAGTTGTTAAAGTAGGGGAAGGGGTAGAAGAACTAAAAATTGTAACGAAATTCACGATATTTTAAATTTAAACTTTTCATTTTCAGTCATTTAAATACAATACATAATGACATAAATGACATATATCTGTTGGATTTAAAACTGACAACTCTAGCCTACATGTTGTTTTTTTTAGGGTCTGATATGAGATTAAGCTGTTGTTTTTTTTTTGTATCTTTTTTTTTTTTGTTTTTTTTTTTTTTTGTGGGGGGGGGGGGGGGTATTGGGAAAAAACTAGATATTAGACTGCAGAAATAACAATCTGCTTCGACTGTTAGAATGTAAAGCTTACGTTATTCATAGTAGAAAAATAACAAGACAAATACAATTTATTGGTCTGGTAAAGACGTATTTTTAAAATTTATGCACTGCTGTTTAACATACACATGATGTTAAGGTACAAGCGCCTGCTCTTTATTACCGATCGAATGATCGGTCACCTGGTACTTTCTATAAAAAGAACAATAGTAGGCCTTAATAAAAAGAAAAAAAACTATTGTTAAAATCCTCAGATTTTAAAAACAAAATGTATTATAATTAACTATAGTATATATACATTTCCATTTCAAATCTATTTTCAACATAAAATCCAGCATTTAAAATTGTGTTTCTTGTTATGGGGGAAGGGGGGGGTAACAAGTTGTTAACGTAATTATATAGGAAAGTATGAAAGTTTTACATTTGTTGACAAGATGGAGGGGGAGGTAAAAATCGCATAAAAATTGTTGACGTAATAAATGGACATCCTCTAAGTAACAGTAACTTTTCTATATTTTCTGTTAATTTTCAACGTCGTCAAGAAATATGTAATTAACGCACATATAATACATATTATAAAGATAAGTGACAAAATATAGTGCAAAAATGCACCAATTCGTAAACGGGAAAACTGCCTACTCGGAATTTCCGAGTTTCTTGCTTAAGCGAATGTACCATTGGACACCAAGTGGATAGGACGTTATCTTTACTTTATTCCTCACTTGCGGAATTACCCTTGGATTATTGTGTGGTTGCTTGATCGTATACCTGCACTTTCGCCACGCAGTATCTCAACAGTGCAATGAATCTCGAACGCGCAGCAGGGACTGCCCCCAATGCTTTCGCCTGCCGGTGTGCTCTTAATGTGAACGTATCAGTGATTTACACACACTTCGCCAGTCTTTGAGGCCCATCGGTACAGATGTTGTATAAAGCTATTTTTTTTCTCGACTACGAGTGGAGAGAGTTGCTGTTCCATCAGCTCCTGTGGGTAACCGACGTTAATTGCGTTGAGTTGTATTAATGGTTCTTTTATTGACCATTAAACAATTCATTAAAATAATCTATTATTGTTTGTTTCATGTTGTATGTGTGTAACTTCTAACTTCTTCGTTCTGTCTTAATTAGACAGACTCAACAATAGTTCTTATGTATAATATAAATGAATGATTTAAAAAGACACTACTTATATATCTATAGAATGAATTAGATCGATTTAGTCTATTCCTCATTTTAAACATAGTGTATAAGGTCCATGTTTGCTTTTTCTTTTTGCAAATATTAAACAAACAAAAATGATACGATGACAAGAAACATTTTATTTGTTCTAAAAAGACACATTTCTATTTCAGCATTTCTCAATCAGGTCTCTTGAATGTCGATTGGACAAACGTCACCAGGTAAGAGGGAAAAGTTTGATCTGTTTAACAACTAGCCTGCAAGTTTGTGGTTATATTATTGTCATAAAGCAGTTAACTAATTGATTTACATTTTTTAGTCCACGCTTTTTGTCCTTTACCCATCACGAAATTTCGCCATTTTAATAGACCAAGCTAAGATGCACCGGGAAACTTTTCTAGCGAAAATTGTTATTGTATTAAATCATGTTGATCTACTTTGCTTTTTATTATTGTAAATATTAGTGTAAATATTTTTTTAATAAAGGTATGATGACATAAAAACAAATTTTGTTCATAAAAGAAATATTTTTTTCAGAAAAGTTTTCTCAGTTTTATCAAATTCGGACAGATGGTATCGGAATGGCGCCATAAGGTAAACAATACAATTTATATCTTTTTAACAACTACAAGTTTATGATATCCTATACTATAATACGAGTTAAAATTGTATGTATATATATATAGTACCAGGTGACCGATCATTCGATCGGTAATAAAGAGCAGGCGCTTGTACCTTACCTGTTGTAAAACAACAGTGCATACATTTTAGAAATACGTCTTTACCAGACCAATAAATTATATTTGTCTTTTTTTTTCTACTATGAATAACATGGGCTTTGAACTCTAACAGTGAAATCAGATTTTTATTTGTGCAGTTTAATATTGATATTTTGCCCGAACCCCCCCCCCCCCCAAAAAAAAAAAAACACACACAAAAAAACAAGACAATAAAACAGCTTAATGACATTTAAAACCCTAAAAAAACATGTAGCCTAGAGTTGTCAGTTTTAAATCCAACAGATATATGTCATTTATGTCATTATGTTATGAATTTAAAAGACTGAAAATGAAAAGTTTAAATTTAAAATATCGTGAATTACGTCACAATTTTTATTTCTTCTACCCTTTCCCCAACTTTAACAACTGTCAAACTTTCTAGTGACCCCTCTTATAAAATTATGTCAATTTTTTAACTCCCTTCCTCACTCCATTCAAGCTAACAATGAGTTACGCCGGCAAATATGTTTGATATAAATTAAAAAGCTCTACGAAAAAATGTAATACATCTTTACTAGTTTACCAGATTTCATATTGACTTCTTAACATAGTCTAATATTTCTTACTTGGGCACGTATATAAATCATAAGTATAGTTTGTAAATCACTTGCAAAAAAATATCTTATACAAAAAAATATTTATTAATTATTTTCAATGTTTTCAATTGATTATTCCAAACATTGTTTGACAAAAAAAGTAAAAATATATAGTTTGGTGTAAACATTATCTAATATCCTCCATTTGTGTTACTATTTAAAACAAAATATCGCGGCAAAATACAATATTTATTAATTATAACAATGGTATAATAAACATTTTAAAAAATTGTTCAAATTTTGAGCATAAAACTTAAATACTAAATAATTAAAGGTGAAATTATGTTATTATTTGAAAAGATTACAAATGAAAAAATTATAATATATATATAGGCTACGTTAAATGATTTGTTTAATTCCTTCCCCCCCCTCCCGCCCCTCAATAAAACGAACAGTATATTATTATTACATTTACTTAACATAATATGTATGTAAAACAACAGTGCATACATTTTAAAAATACGTCTTTAACAGACCAATAAATTGTATATGTCTTTTTCGTTTTTCTACTATGAATAACATAGGCTTTAAATTCTAACAGTCGAAGCAGATTTTTATTTGTGCAGTCTAATATCTAGATTTTGCCAGATACCCCCCCCCCCCCAAAAAAAAAAAAAAAAAAAAAAAAAAAATTCAACAGCTTGATCTCATTTCAAAACCTAAAAACAAAAATGTAGGCAAGAGTTGTCAGTTTTAAATTCAACAGAAATATATCTCATTTATGTCATTATGTTATGTATTTAAAAGACTGAAATTGAAAAGTTTAAATTTAAAATATCGTGAATTACGTCACAATTTTTTAGTCCTTCTACCCCTCCCCCTACTTTAACAACTGTCAAACTTTCTAGTGACCCCTCAATTTTTTTAAAACTCCCTCCCTCACCCCATTGAAGCCAACAATAAGTTACGGTCGACAAGTAAGTTTGATATAAATTAAAAAGGACTACGAATAAATTTAATAATACATTTTTACTAGTTTACCAGATTTCGAATTGAAAATGTTAACATATTCTAATATATCTTACTTTGGTAGGCCTATATAAGCAAATCATACCAATTTTTAATGAACCATTCGTAAACATGTAATTTGAATTTAAAAAAGTAGATACTAATACAGTGTACACTATATACGTGTAGTGTATACCGCTACAGTCTACACTAAATACGGTGTAGTGTAAACCGTTACAGAATACACTATATACGGTGTAGTGTATACCATTACAGTGTACACTATATACGGTGTAGTGTATACCGCTACAGTGTACACTATATACGGTGTATGTATACCGCTACAGTTTACACTATATACGGTGTAGTGTATACCGCTATAGTGTACACTATATACTGTTTTGTTTATACCGTTACAGTGTACACTATATACGGTGTAGTGTATACCGCTACAGTGTACACTTAATACGGTGTAGTGTATACCGCTACAGTGTACACTATATACGGTGTATGTATACCGCTACAGTGTACACTATATACGGTGTAGTGAATACCGCTACAGTGTACACTATATACTGTTTTGTTTATACCGTTACAGTGTACACTATATACAGTGTAGTGTATACCGCTACAGTGTACACTATATACGGTATAGTGTATACCGTTACAGTGTACACTATATACGGTGTAGTGTATACAGCTACAGTGTACACTATATACAGTGTAGTTTATACCGCTACAGTGTACACTATATTATAATATACGGTGTAGTGTATACCGATACAGTGTACACTATATACGGTTTAGTGAATACCGCTACAGTGTACATTATATACGGCGTAGTGTTTACCGCTACAGTGTACATTATATACGGCGTAGTGTATACTGCTAAAGTGTATACTATAAACATCGTAGTGTATACTGCTTCAGTGTACACTATATACGGCGGAGTGTATTCTGCTTCAGTGTACACTATATACAGCGTAGTGTATACAGCTACAGTGTACACTATATACAGTGTAGTGTTTTATACTAGAGTATATGCTATATACATTTATACAGTTTTTATACCAATAAAAAAAGATTTCGACGTGTTTTTTTTGTCCAAACAATGTTAGATCAAAGAAAGTTAGAAATAGACCTTTAGTTTGGTGAAACTTTATCTAATCCCGTTATTATTTAAACGGCAAACTTTTATCTCACTAATAATTAATACGTAAATATTTTACTAGTTTTAATCTAAAATACATTGAATACGTTATCATCTAAATAAGCCTCGAGGGCCGCATACTATTATTTGTCAGCCCCACCCCTGCATTATATAAATTACATTTGTTCTTGCTAATAATATATATTATCGGTGCGCAAAACAGCCAGCTTAAAACAACAAATAAAACTTCTTTCTACTGAATATCGCGTATTTCCGCAACGTCATAATTGCGACGCAACAAAACACCGCCCTTGAAAGTCGCGCTACACGTAGATCGTGCAAGGGCATGTTTTCACGGCCAAAATCAATTATCTAAGATAAATCTAATGGGTATTTTTGTCTAACGATCGTTTCCGATTTTTATTTGTGTGGCCGAAAAGCTGTAGATTTATTTTTTAGGTGAAACAAGTCGTTCATAAAACATGAAGATAATGGTTTGAGCCTTTTGAAGAAAATTTCCAGACCAGGCTTTTCCAGTTATTAGGATTGATTTCAAAGATATTTAGAGAGGCCTTTAGGGTATCTTTAAACTTCCTCTTATGCCCTCATCGCAAGCGCTTTCCTGCGACTAGTTCCCCATAAAATAACTTCCTGGGTAGTCGGCTTCTTTTATGCACACAAAATGCCCCTTTTTTAACTAATTGGGCCAATATGCTTGTTATGTCGGTCTGTGCGAGCACTTCAGTGTCCTGTATTATCTCCTGCCATTTGACCCTTAGCAGCTTCCATAGTCAGCTCACATGGAAGTAATTCAGCTTCCTTGCGTAGCGGCTACACACGGTCCATGTTTCACATGTATAAAGATTGGTAGAACAAATGCTGCCTATACTTTTAATTTGGTTGGCAGCTTGGTTCCATACAAAGGAGGAACTGGCCCTGGCTATCCTAGTATTGACTTCAACATTTATATACAGAGCCTGGGAGAGGGTACTGCCAAGATACGTGAATCAATCCACATTGTTTAACTTTTTACCATTTTCAGTAATGGAGGGTTAAGTGTGGTCACATCCATGAGCACGCTGGTTCAGACTTCGGTTTTCTTGGTGGAGATGGTTAGACCGACGTTGTGTATACCGCCGCATGTTTGAATCCGTGGAGACTAGCAAATCTCAGTCATATGTAAACTAAATGTCCCGAATTGTCTCAATGTGGGTCTTAGATTCGGCACGCAGTTTCCTCAAATTGAACAGCTTATCGTCAAAGCGATAGCAGAATGTGATCTCTGCTTCTTTGTCTCTAAAGGCATCCATTGGCATGGCTAAGAACATGAGGCTAAAAAGTGTAGGGGTTAAGAGACATCCCTGCTTTACGTCGTTTGTAAGTTGGAAGGGTTCTGAATGCCCTGATGTTGGACTCTGGTAACCATGCCATCTTGGAGTTGCTTGACAGTTTCAATGAAGATGTTTAGGTATCCAATTTAGGGCACGATTCTACAAAGTCATGTTGTTAAGTGCCTGGTGGAATCGCTCAAGATCTCTCTATGACTCAGCATGATATGCACTCGCCACGCAGAGTTTTATTCCCAGTTGGTCCATCACTAGTTTGTACAGTCTGGTTTCCCGAATAAATTAAATTAGACTTCTGTAGACAAAACAACGTAAAGAATTTTGTCAAAGCCTTCGCAATGTTCGGTCCCTTAATATTTCTTAGAAGACCCACCTCCGGAAATCTTGTTGAAGCACACATTATTGTTAACAGGTATTGATTGCCTGCTATAGTCTATGAAAGAGGGCCAACCAGTTAATAAATATTCGACTGAACGTTTCTTTAAATGGCTGGAATCGGCCTGATGGAAGCGACGGGGATCTTTTGATTCGGCTTGCCAACCATCTAAAATACATAACAGGATCTGCAGTACCGGGCAACATCTTTCGTCAGTCCAGGCCAGAAGAAACATAATATAATCTTATGATATGTCTTGTGAATACCGAGATGACCTGACATTGGTGTATCATGAACCTTATTCATTATGTAACGGTATCTTTCAGGTTCTACGATTTGATGGACCATTATACACTCTTTGTCAGTTGATGCATCTGATGATCTTCACTTTCTAAACAGCATATCATCATTCATATAGTAGCCTGGTAACATGGCTGTTTCTTGAAACTTGGCCAGCTCTGGATCTTTCTTTTGTTCGTCTATTAACTGTTCTCTAGTTCATGCCGGCTCGCCAGAACTTGAAGCTTGACCTTCCTCAAGTGTGGCAAAGAAAATGGTCTCTAGGTTCACATCAAAGATATTTTTAGCTTTGGTGAAACTTCTTTTCAAACGCATGGCTCTAGTTACTGAACACGCGGGATACCATTCTGGATCTTCGTCAAGTTTTGCAGATAAGCTGGGTTCACCGTCTCACCAGCTAACTCATTACCTAACAGCGACGTGATGCCTCACTATGGTAATGTTGATCGGACACCTACAGCCATTAACCTAGAAACAAGATCTGGCTTGATTTCAATAAGATGGAAGGGTACATCTATAAAACCATGTTCTACGACTCGTAACAAGGTTGGTTTTTCCAGTGGCCTTAGTTTTCGACAAGGCCAGAATACCCTCAAATAGTAGCGTTTGCGATGCTACTGTGTCCATTCAAATGGTATTAGTTATTAATTTGGTGAAATTACCTTGCAGTGATACAAATCTTTCCAAAACGAAAGGCTTAATCTCCTCTAATTTTGTCGCATCCTGTTTTGGATATTACCTCATCTGTTCTATATAGTTCTATATAAGCCTCAATTACACACCCACATGTTTTACAACCTTGTAGTTCTTCTGTTGTTCGACTGTTAGTGAACAGATAACTTCTGCAGTCCTACCAGTCATAACTGTTTGCAAAGGAGTGGGCCACAACGTCGTTTCAGGTATGCTGACATTTTTGACTGCCAACTCAATTTGCGAGCAGTAGTTATCAACATTAGTCTCCATAAAACGTTAGATTATTTTTAAAAATGTAATTGCATCCACAGTCGGACTAGCAGTGAGATCTGCACTCTTTTATAATTTTTATTCTAATTTCTTTATTCCTGTTTCTTTCTCTTTGTAATTTTCTTTTTGCTAAAATAGAAATTTCTCTAGCTAATTATGCTTTAATCTCCATTTGATTAAAATTAATTTGTAGCTATAAATTGTATGAATTAGCCTTGCTCTCTTTTGGGCTAAAAGTTGATAAAGCCACTTACGGTAATATGTCTTTTTCTAAAAAAATGTACGACATGTGTGCCTCTATTTTTTTTTAAGATCATTAGATTTTACTTTCAGATTTAACGGTTTTTGCAATTGCGACCAGGTACTTGCGGCTACCTTTATCATCCTATTCAACAGAAGGCTTGAACAAAAATGCCTGAGTATCCATGCTTAGAATGTTAAGAAAAAAGTTTTAAATACAATTAAAAACTATTTGAATAAGATGTGCAAAATGCCGTCGCAATACTAGAAAATATGCCGGAAATGCGGCGTTGGTCTTTATCTGCATTTTTAAAACCTTTATCTAGGAGTTGCCTCACGGGGCAGAACAATTCAACTGTGTCCTCAACATGCTCTCTACCATAAGCAATGAGGCGATCAATTGATTGCCACAAATAGCAATCAAAGAAGGAATGGCTGACCCTCCATCAGAGCTGGAAACAAAAAAGACCATTGATCTCCTGTATAGCGGCAAATCTCCTGAAGCTGACTCCATTCCTTACGAAATATATAAATCAGGTGGACACAAACTGGTTAAATAACTCATGGCCATGTTCTGCGAGATGTGGCAACAAAATAAAGTCCCACAGGACTTCAAAGATGCAACCATCATCCACCTCTACAAGCGCAAGGGCAATCGGCAAGCATGCGACGACCATACGAGGATATCGCTTCTGTGCATCGCAGGCAAAATCCTTGCAAGGATACTCTTGAACAGAGTTACGGCTCATCTCGACCAGGGTCTATTGCCTGAGCGTCAGTGCGGTTTCACCAAGGAGAGAGGAACCATCAACATGATCTTCGCCGCCCGCCAAATGCAAGAGAAACGACAGGAACAACATTTACCTCTCTACGCCACTTTTGTAGACCTGATGACTAAGGCATTTGACACAGTCAGCCGTGAGGGACTCTGGAGAATCATGGCCAAATTTGGATGTCCAGACATCTTCATCGAAATGGTCAAGCAGCTCCACGACGGCGTGCTTGCCAGAGTTTAAGACCAGGGCATCTTTTCAGAACCCTTCCATGTTACAAACGATGTAAAGCAGGGATGTGCCTTGGCCTCGTTAGCCTCAAGTTCTCAGTCATGCAGTTGTAGGACTTCAAAGACAGTGATGTAGGGATCAAACTCCGGTACCGCTTTGATGGTAAGCTGTTCAATCTGAGGAGACTGCAGGCCAAATCTATTAAGAGGATACGGGATACGGGACTTTTTGTTAGCAGATGACTGCGCCCTGATAGCCTCCACAGAGGCAGACATGCAGCGCAGTATTAACCTGTTCTCAGCTGCATGCACCAACTTTGGTTTAACTAT
Organism: Anisus vortex; assembly: GCA_949126835.1. Taxonomy (NCBI): domain Eukaryota; kingdom Metazoa; phylum Mollusca; class Gastropoda; family Planorbidae; genus Anisus; species Anisus vortex. The sequence goes on from OX421506.1 coordinate 30,467,235, forward strand.
CTCCATAAAGAAAACCGAGGTATTGCACAAGCCTGCTCCTGGATGCGAGCACACTGAACATTCCATCACTGTAAATGGACTAAAGCTAAATAATGTGGATAGGTTCACAGACCTCGGCAGTACCCTCTCCCGGTCTGTACATATAGACAATGAAGTAAATCTCAGGATAGCCAGAGCTAGCTCCTCCTTTGGAAGACTGCGGTCTAATGTTTGGAATCGGAGAGGCATTAAGCTGCAAACCAAGCTAAAAGTATATTCAGCTGTCGTTCTACCAATTCTTCTCTACGCACGTGAAACCTGGATCGTGTATAGCCGTCACGCCAGGAAGCTAAATCACGTCGTCCATCTGAGCTGCTTACGACAGCTGACACGGGTCAGGTGGCAGGACAGGGTCCCAGACGCTGAGGTCATCGCGCGTACCGGCATACCAAGCGTGTACACCTGACTGGCAAAAGCCCAGCTCAGATTGGCATGAAGTCAGAAGCACGACTACCCAAAAAGATCTTTTATGGCAAGCTAGTCGTAGGAAATATGTCGCGAGGAGGGAAGAAAAAGAGGTATAAAGACACCCTGAAGGCCTCCATAAAAGACCTGGAAATCGACCCAAACAATTGGGAAAGACTGGCTAAGGACCGATCCTTCTGGCGAAACATGACATTCAATGAAGCAGCAGCAAAACGTTAACTTAGAAAGTCCAGAAAAGACAGCTCCGCTACTGCCGGCCAGCAGGCCTCGCATCCATGCCCCTACTGTGGCAAACTTTTTCGGGCAAGAATAGGCCTCACCAGCCATCTTCGTACCCATAAACATCGATGACGCTGACAAAGGATGGTCCTCTTCGCAAGCGATGGACAATCATCATCATCACGGAGTTGCCTCACACCCATATATAATGACTAAGTAATAAGAGATGTAATAAGAGATAAGAGATCATTTGATGTAAAGATATATTATATACTTTGTCAATTTAGGCTCATAAAAAATCCAGTTTTTATGGTTTTAGTTTTTTTATTCAATAAACGAAATTTGCTTTAACATCCATATAATAAATGTATTGCTCTGCTCTGATTTATTTCTTTATTATTATGTTTTCTTCTTCTAATACAAAACTAATATATTCAATGCGCTCCAAAGCAAGCATGTAACACATTTATCATTAGAAAACCCGGTAGTCATTCATGTCTATTGCACTCCTGTAGAGTGCATCTGAACACACACACAAAAATCCATGTACCCACCCGTGTCCTTGCACTCTCTTAGAGTACCCCCACCCCAAACACACACCTGTAACTTTAGAAGAAAACCAAAAGCAATCAAAGCAAATGTATATAGCCAGTATTTGATGCATTATAACTAGGAAACACAAAACAAAAAACAACAAAGAAAATGTCATTTGAATAATATACTCTTGGATATTATTGGACCACCCTTGATCAATTCTGGAGATTCATTACTTACTAGCTATATGTGCTTTGATTAAATTAAATTTAGTATAATATTTTTACAGAATATACATTTTCTGTTTTAGCTTAACTGCTAAAATTATATGACAAAAGATATATATATTATTCACTTACATCCATTACAAGAGCGTCATACTATGTATGAAATCATAATAAAATGTAAAATATTAATTACCAACTAGAATTTTAGGCTTCTAATTCATACGATATTTCTATCCATTTATAGGTACTTTTTTTAATAAACAGTTTTTATTTAGGAAATTAATTATGCCATCTTTATAAAAAAAAGAAACAAACATAAACAACGCACACTGAATCTAACTATTAAATCAAAATTATTTTTTTCAGTGGCAACATAAAGCAAGTTTATTCATATAATATAAAAAGCCCTACTCAATCAATATAATCAAAAACTAAATAAATTCACCATCACTACTAAATCCCAACTCTACACGACACTGCTCTTATTAAACTCAAATCTATCAAAAACCGTAAACTTATACTATAATCCTCACATCAACTCAACATCACGTATCTATCTAATCTACTAAACGATAAATCTAAAACCTATACTAAATAATAATCTCCAACGCTACTAATTTCTATACTTAAATACAATGAAAATACCAAAAGATTTACAATGGCGAAAAAGAATACTTAAAAAAAAGATTATTCGAAAAAAGAAAATATCTAACACGAGAAAATCTAGCCCCAGAAAAGAATATCTAAAAAGAAAACATCTAACCAGAGATAAGACCAACAATATGCTGGTTTTATCCGAGGTAAATGTACAAGAATAACAATAATAAAAAAATCAAACATTAAGTTAAAAATAATAATATAATTTACATCAATGCGATAAAAGCAAACCCCTGCCTGACCATTCATTATTGCCACTTACCTGTTCAATTCAGAGATCATCAATGTACCATATAAATCTACATACTATCTAAACAATCTGACATAATATTTCATCATCCTGTTCAATCGTCGAAGTTAAGGTATCAATACACAGTTCAGCATACATATTTAAACCAAAAAAGCAATGTAAAAATAGTATAACCACAACTTACGGTAGACTTTAAGTTGCCACTTTTGACCACCACCGATAAAAAGAATTGATCGCTGACCGGAATGAATTTATAGGGCAAATCAAACAACCATCAATAACCAATCATATTTATCCCCCCGACCCGAGTCGCCCAAAACATTACAGTAAAATGTTTAAAAGTGTGCTCCGTTGTAGAATTAAAACGAAAAGTTCTAAACAAACAAACACATGACTACTTTAAACCATACACATCTACAAACCAGAACACATTTCCTAACAACTAATAACAACTACATTCCCCAACACAAATCCTAAACGAAACTACTCAACCAAAACGGTCAAGTTTCGGCCCAAAATGTAGTTAATAACAATGAAAATATAGTTTTAAAAAAAAAAGCACAAAAAAACACATCGTAGATCACCAGTCTACACATAATTTAAAATAACGGATTTTTGTTTGAAAGTTATATAAACCTAATATTTTTATCTTTCACTCTATCAGAACACCTTTTTTCTCTTACAGCATGTGTGGCCTTCTGGGGACAGTAAGAAACATGTCAACAATTAGGAAGCTCTGGGTAATAAAAACAAATTCTTTTTTAAAGCTTCAAACATAATAAGTGCATTACTTAAAAATTGTTGATTAAGGGGATAATAAAGAACCAGTAATATCAAAGAATCATGGATCTAAGTCTTCAACAACGCCTAGTAAAGCAAACTTGTCAATGAGGCCGGTGAAGCAGCGTTCACCAATTTCAACAGCACTAAGGAAATATACATGGCCACTGTCCATTGTGCCTTTCTCCAGTCTCTCTTCTCGGCGCTCATTACTACTAGGGTGGCCTCTGTTATCTGCAAAGGATGTAGAAGAAAAAGATACGTTACCCTTGGCAATGTGTTAAAATAGTCAGTTTTCGCATAGGCAGCAGGTCCTCTCTCTATCCACGCTCGCTGATGGTGATTTCAGGGGAAACAGCTTAGTCGATACAGCACAGGACCATATTATGCCAAATAAGTGTGACGAGAGGGAAAGATGATCACTAATTTCGCTATAAGACTACCTTAAAGTCGCCATCGAATGATTGTGGTCAACGCAGGCTTGCGATTGGAGTTCCGTTTTCCTAGATGAGCTACCTACGAACGTTTATTAGTCCCATTTGCCCACAGCCACTGGTTTTAAGGCGTAAGTAGCCCCTCCCCCCCCCGCCATCATCTTTATCTCCTTTTGCAACTTGATCTGATAGACTAGGTGTCAAGTAAGTGTTGCTTAATTAAGTAATTAAGTAATAATTGAATGATTTAAATATTGTTTCTAACTTTACTTTTTTTACTTAAATGCCTTAAAAAAAATTAAGAAATTTAATAAATTATGGAGATACAATATTTTAACAGTAAGTTCTTACTTCTAACTAATCATTAGATAAAATGTTTTTTTAATATTTCGTTTACCATAATAAGCACAGAAAGTTTGCGCTGGCTAGCCCTTTGTTTAGCTAATATTTATTATATTGTGCATTTGTGCGCTTAGAATTTGCTACACTATTATCAGCGAGAGCTTAGGTCGAAGATGCCCTATAACGTAAAGAGAAAGAGAAAGAACAAGACAAATAAATAAATATGTATGATTTTATTTACTGCCACTTATAATAAATATAAAAATAATGAGCTATTAAGCCGAAACTTGTTGACAAAAAGACATTGATAAAAATTTGAATAAATAATAACATGTAAAATATTTGTCACGTATGTAGGCTATAACTTGAACCAAAAGTTCATTTAGCCATGTTATCCACATGCACGTCTATATTTCAATATATTTAAATATATTCCTATGTTTTCTAAATGTGTAAGACACATTCGAAGATAGATACATAGTTCAGTTAGTAATTTTTAAAACACGTAGTAAATTATAATATTATGCAAATTAGTATTATTTCATGGACATTAATTCTTTTTTTTTACAATTTCCATTTATTTAACAGAAAAAATAATAAGTGATGACATACAACAAAACGCCATCTTCAGTGACAAAAAACATATGTGATACAGACATTTTGAAAGAGTCCACATATTTTGGAAAGTTATCATATATTGTATTATTTACAACTCATTAAAAAATATTGTAGACTGTGTATAGCTTACACTTATATAGTAAGACTTAAAACATCAATGTAGTCGAATGCTTTCACTTTAAAATTTTACTAACAATCATAATAGTAGTGATGATCATATTTATAGCAGATCTATCCATGTATCGCCATTAACGTACTCATTGCTTCTTATTTCCACTAATCACTTGAATGCGTTGGGGTGGAAAAGACACGAGTTAAAGATAGTTTTTAACTCTTTTTTTAAGACTATTTCGTTGCAGCATCGTTTAGTTTCTGTTTCGAGCTCTTCTAAAGCAATGTAAAAGAAATGCCAATTTTAAACAGAAAAAAAGTAGATCTAGTTACTATTTTGATGTCGTGAATTTTTTATAATTCTTTTTCTTCTTCATATTACAGTGGAGACCCTGTTAGGACCGAGGAAAGAGTCCACAATTTAACTACACATTCAATAAAATAATCACAAACAACAATTATATACAGACTAGTTGACCCGTAGACACATTGTGTTCATACAAAACATATAAAAATTAAAATAATAATCGCGAGATCAACAATAGAGAGAAAAAAAAAATGTACAGTATAAACCAACAATGCAAACAAAACAACAGCAACAGAGTGTGCAGCAATACAAAAACATGTCGCGAAAATGTCAATGAAAGCAGAATGAAAGGAAAGTTACTCTCTTTTACAGCGAGGAGCTACCGTAGCTCTTTCTATTTAAATTACAGTTTTCATGTGTGCATAAATGGCATACTTTTGTTTATATAAAATCAACAAAGTCAGCAGCATAGGCATGTCTACGTGATAAATTAAATTTTTCTATTCCGGAAAGTTGCGAGTAAATGTCCATTTTTAGTTGTCCTGATCGATCAAACGGCATAGGAGTCTAAAGCGCACAAACATATATATGTATTTTCATTTTCATGTGACGTCTGATATCTTAGACCCCCCCCCCCCTCCCCCTCGTCACACATTATCACAAATGCGAAAACCTAGAAACCGGAAGTAATACAAATATAAACAAACTTAGCCTATGCTATCTATTACTCGCAACGCCGACGTTTAAACTACCCTCCCCCCCCCCCTTTTTTTTTTTACCTCTAAAGGTCAAACCCGTGAATCCCGTGATCGCAGATAACTTTACAGGATAAATAAACAACTTTATGCAAGGGGAATTATTGGGAAATAGTAATGAACGTTGAAGGGGAAATAATTCTGAAATAGCGCTCAGTTTAGAAATACTGTGATTAGTAAAAGGTATAATTTTTTTTTTAATTATACATATTACGCAATATTGTTGATAAAATTAATTTCGCTTTTGTAGGACGTTTCCAATTGATACATTTAACTTTTAGCCCGATTGGTCAAACGGCTTAGGAGCCTATAGGGAACAAACAAACAAACATCTAAATAAACAAACTCATGGTAATTATTATATGTGATGACAGAGTGTCACTGTAGAGTGCCAAAGATATATGTAAGTTTTGGTTAATGCTAACTGTTTTATTTTGCAAAATAAAAAAACAATAACAAAAAAACAATGCGATGAATAATTGGAAAAGTCACAAATAAGTTTCAGCACAATGAAACGATATTAATTTTATTTAAAAAAAACAACAACACGTCAATCTTAAAAACAACAACTCAATAATCAAATAATGTTTTTTTCCCAATATTTTATTAAATCCTTAATATGCACCTGCCAAAACTTTTTGGCTAGTAAGCTGGCGACCCACTGACACTGGAAAAAAATCAAGCGTAAACTGGACACATAAACGTGAATTCCTGGGAGCAACATCAGTTCAAATTTTCACCCAAATCCTTCCAAACTGTTCTTAATGGTGCGCATTCGTAAATTTCTTTTGAACGTACATGATTAATCGTGCTTTTGTCTGTTTACTGCGCTTATGCGCTTTGTTTACAATTTTATTGTCGGTAGTAGCAACATCGTAATTTTAATGTAACATTTCGAGAATATGTAAGTCTTAACGATTATGCATGAATTGTGAACCCAAACGGTCGATGCATTCCAACACTCCCGGTTCTATTTGTTAATTTACTGACAAATCATGCCTATTTGATGCACTTCTTGTCTGCAAGTAAGAAAAGTAATAGGGGATAAATCATTTCCAGAAGATGTTGCCAAATAAAATCGATTTCTTCTTCTACATTCTCAGGAGTTATGATTTGGAGGATTCAGACAACAAGTCCGATATTTGTAATAAACTTCGCCGTGGTTGTCAGTTGCTCTAGTTCACCGTACAGTTTGTAATTGAAGGTAGCATCCTATGGCCAAGTAGCTAAGCGGGTAGAACGGTACAGAGGTCTGAAGGACATGTTCCGAATTTTCGGGAGCATTTTCGCAGGATCACATTTCGCTTGCTCCGATTCGTAGTTTGCGGAACATGTGTTGCTTCAACCTGTTGTGACCAGTCCTTAGTCTGAAGATAATGTATTGAAATTGGCGGGAGAGTTTGAAGTAAGCATTAATCTTTGGGTTGTTTTGTTGCAGCTCAGACCATCTTTCGGATTTCTTACTTCTGAAAATTGCCTTAATTTCTTCGTGGTGTAGGGATAGGCGTTTTTTTAAAGACTGGTGGAGTACTGTTCTGGCATCAGTGAAGATGACAAAGCCACTCTATTAGAATGCCGGGGTCTCCATTTTTTAAATCTTTTTTTTTGATGTTCCAATCATGAATTTTTGGGGTATTGTTTTCCAATGGTGTTGTTTACTGCTTCTTTTGGTATTCCAGGTGCGTAGTCAGATTTTCTCCTTATGTTGCTTAATGTGTCTCCGATTGTTAGAGGTAATAATAAAATAATAATTAAAAATAATGAAGCTTATATAGCGCATATCCCGCAATCAGTTCTATGCGCTTAACAATTACAGACGATAATAACAATAAAAGACAAATATTTAAAAATGTAAGTGGGCTAGGAGTCAATCAGAAACAGGTGCGTCTTGAGTCCGGTCTTGAAAATGTTAAAGTTCGAGCTTTGTCGCAGCTGGAGTGGCAGGGTGTTCCATGCGGAGGGGCCGGAGTAGGTGAAGGCCCGCTGACCAGCTGTCACGAGTTTTGTCCGCGGGATCGTCAAATTGAGTTTGTGAGCAGCCGATCGAAGTGGGCGTGGTTTTGTATATATTTCCAGACAGGAAATTAGATAACCCGGGGCAGAGTCATTGAGGCATTTATAGCATAGAGATGCGAGTTTATATAACATCCTATTTTGAATAGGTAGCCAGTGCAGAGAGTAGAGCAGAGGTGAAATGTGGTCGGACTTCTTCTTTAGGACTAGTCTGGCAGCGCAGTTTTGGACACGATGAAGCCCTTGAATGGAAGAGGCAGAAAGGCCGGACAGAAGAGAGTTACAGTAGTCCAAACGAGAGAAGAGGAGAGTGATGACGAGCTTGGTACAAGCCTACAAGAGGTGGGCCTAGATCCCAGTGTTTGAACTGGCTGTGAGGTTGCATAGCTTCAATTGCAATGTTTTCTATTATGTATTTACTTTTTAGATGTTTGGCTTCTTGTATAAAATTGGATGTTTGAAGTCTTTTGGTGTGTGTTTTGAGTAGCTTGGGTTTTAGAGGGTGATGCCCTGATGCTTCTGGTTCGGTGAATTGTGTTATAATTTTGCTTTCTCGTCTAACTTCCATAGAGATTAGGATAGCTGCATCCTCCATTGCTCTGAGGGGGGTAGTTTACATTGCTCCTGTTATGATTCGAAGCCCTAGGTTTTGAACTTTATCTATTTTTCGGAGGTTCAATTTGGTTGCTCAGCCCCACCCTGTGGCTTCATATTCTATAGTAGGCTTATATAACTGGTGTATATTTTCTTCAAGATAGAAAGATTTGCACCCCAGTCTGAGCTAACGAGTTTTTTTCATTGACGCTAGTCTTTGAATTCCCTTTGTCTGTGTATTTTCTATTTGATTTTTCCAGGTTAGTAATGGGTCAAACGTAACTCCTAAATATGTGGGGTTGTCCTTTTTTTCAAGGATTGTTTGTTAAATAATCTGTAATCCAGTTTAACATTTTTTTGGATATATGGTTGTTTAATAGCTCTAGGATTAGACCTTATTTCCCGACCTTATCGAATGCTTTTTCTAGGTCGACCTAGAAAGTGGTCGTTGGTTTCTTTTTCTGGATGCCATCTTCTATTTCTTAATAATAATAATAATAAGGTCATATATATAGCTCCTCACTCCATGCTAATGCAAAGCATGTTCAGCGCGCTCATAAAAGCGAAACGACAATAGCAATGACTACAGCTTCGCCAGAGCCCTAGCTATGACACCTTCAGGAGCCGGCTGAAGACTCACCTATTTCGTCAGCAGAATTAGCGTATTACTATATATTTCGTTGTCTGTCTGTATTCTGTAACTGTCGTCTGCGCATAGAACTGTCACCAACGGGATATGCGCTATATAAGCACCGTTATTATTATTATTATTATTATTATTCTAAAATAGTTTTCAACAAGTTATTGTCGATGGAGGTGTCAGAAAAGCATGATCAACTTAGTGGGGAAAACATGTCTTTAAATTCTTCTTGAATGACTCTTTTGTCGCAGAGAGTTTTAGTGTCTTAGGTATTGGGCTATGTTAGCTGTTTGGTCTTCTGTTGATTAACATTTCCTGCCTGTTCATCTACCAGAATATTTCAGATTCAATGATCCATGTGAGAAATCGATTTATTTGAACATCGGACATGATAAACTACTTCTTTTAAAATGTAAGATATTTTTCAAATTCATTTAAATATCTTGCCGGAAGTAATTCGTAAGTACAAGTGTGCATTGATACCTAACCGAAATAGTTTAGTTTAGTGTACGCTAGTTGTAAACTAACAAATTGTGATTAAAATTAACTGGTCAACTATTAGCTATCACATACTTACATACAATGTTAAAAAAATACTCATCATAACAAATTGTGTAACCTTTGCAAATTGCCGAAAATATTATTTAAAGTTTGTTGACGGAAATAAACCATAAGTTCATGTATGTATACAAATGTATAGAGCTCAAACGGTAAGGTCTCATTTTAACTTTTCAATGATAATGCATAAGAAAAATTTATGAAAACATCACAATATTGCTATTTACGATTTACTTTGTGTTATGCTTTCTTTATATTTTTAAACTATTGACATAGGCCTAATCATTTAATATTATCATCACGGCATAAAGGTTTTTAGTGAAGTTTTTTTCATCTTATGTGGATGGTAAAGCTAATATTTTCACAAGGCTACAGAATACAAAAAATATAATTACTTTATTGTCTTAACTAGAATTTAATAGTGTGTTTTTCTCTTTATAAAATATAGTATTTTTATTTTTGAATTTTTTATTATGTAATTGACAATGGGCTAAATCTTCGGATAACTTCATACAAATGCTTATAAAGGATTTGTACATTAAAGTTTAGTTTCAGTAGTTATTTTATTACGATCTAACAAATATTTTTTATTGGTTAAGTACTCCTGCATAATTATTTTTATTCTAATTGTGTTTTGTATTAATTTTCACTATATAAGTGACTATGCGTGACTGGCCTAGCGGTTAGATCACCGGACTGTCAACCAAAAACCATCTGACAGGTCGCGGGTTCTAGCCCGGCCGCCGACGGATCCCTGTCGCCCTGCAGGAGTTTTGGGCCTGTAAACATATTTGCGCCAGCAGGCAGCAGTGTGTTTACAGAGCGCACTGAGCATGCTGAAATAGCATGGATAGAAGCGCTATATAAGTAACCAATTTAATTTAATTTAAAACAGTTTAATTTTTATTATTGTTTTATTATTATCCATCAATTTTTTTTATTGGTTTCTTAATCCTGCATAATCATTTTTATTATTAATTGTGTTTTCAAAATAGTAGTGTTTTTGTTTTTTTTTGCTTTGAGCTATTTATGTAGCTGTATGTATATTATGAGTATCGAGGGTAAGCCTATTAAAAGTCTTGAAAATAATGTAAAAAGAGCAAATAAAAGAATTGTTTATTTTCTTGCCATCAACATATTATTATCGCTTCATCATGATTGCTTTCATTCAACATAAAAATGAGATAACTTAGGCTTCTTAATAGCTGACTTATTTTTTATTATTTCCCGTTTACCATTTATATAGATCATACGTTAATTATTACATTCACGTAATGATTTGTCAAGCCTTGTGCTATGGAGTAACCAAATAATATATATAGGTAGTGACTAAATTAATAATTAAAAAGTCGAAATAAAACCCATTTTTGGATATTAAGAAAACCTATATAGGAAGTAGGAGTCAATTGATTGCCCACGTTTTATTCTTCAGTCGACTTCTTGTTCTTGTAATCATCACACATAAAAATGTGTAGACTCAGTGATCACTATGAAACTATTTTATATCAATACTATAACCATAAGTATTAAAGATTATTTTCCTAAATGTAAAAGTGTGAACTGTTAATGAATTGTTATTAAATAATATGCTGCAACAAGGCGTTCAATTATTGATTACAAGTTGGAATTTATATTGTGGTGATGTCGTCTGTCTTGATGTTTAATAGCAAATAATTCAGCTATTGCAACTCAAATACTCTGAAGAGACTGGTAACACTGTTTGATGGTCTAACAATAATAATAGGACATCAACACCTTGTTAAATATTTAAACAAAAACTATGTAAACATTTTTTTTATTATGTTAGCTAAATGCAGAGAAAATGTATCTTAATATGAAAACCGTCGGTATTCAATGGATGATATTAAAGCATTTTACAAAATGCTTTTCACAGAATATGGCAGGCGGCGATATGGGCATCCATGCACACTTTAAATGTTTGCGCAAATTTCTTAGAAATCATCAAGATCCTGTAAAACCAAGCAAAAATTCATCAACAATAAAATTAAACTAGGATTAAAACCCCCCTTTAAGTCAGACATGATTGTTTACTTTCTCCTACTCTTTTTAACCTCTTTCTAGAAATGTTCATGACAGATATTCTGGAGGACAACATTGAAATTGTCAGCATCAGCGATGAATCATCACCACCATCAGCTATCTGCTCTTTGACGATGAATTAGATAGCCTAGCTAGCAGTGAAGTTGAATTGTAATGTCTCACAGCGAAACTAGTGAAGACATCAGAGGCGTTTGACACGGAAATTAATGCAAAAAAGACATACCAAATAATTATTCTTATCGCAAAAAATTAACATGGCCGGACAGAAGCTTGAAAAGGCTTCCTCCAAATATCAAAAAAAGCCAAATGTAAAATTTTTGCTAAGATAACTCTGACAATTTCGACTTTAAGCAAGCCAATCAAGATTTGGCAAAACAGGAAAGTCTCCATTCGTTCAAAGATTCGACTTGCACTCTTTGGCGATTTCTGTTTTCATGTATGGGTGTGAAATTTGGACGATTACATCGGATCTCAAGGGAATTAAAAGGGCCATAGAAAAAAGATGCTCCGCAAAACATCTCATACATGGATCACAGCACAAATGAAACTGTTCGCGACCGAGTTATCAACGAGATCAGCTAATGCTTATACAAAGATCTGCTCATTGTAATCAAGAGCAAAAAACATGTATGTAGCCATATCTGACAGTCTTGCTAAGACTTATCTTGAAAAGGAGAATGCAGGGAGGAAGGACAAGTATCAGACAAAATAAAAAGACCGGCCTGTCCATTAGGTACCAAAGGCGACACAAGACCGTAAACAAGTTGTTCGTAAGCAAATTGTTTAAAAAGCAGTTAGCACTTTCTCTATGGACTCACCTACGAGTTATGGTAAATGTAAAATGGAAATGATAAACAAGATATTTGTTAGTTTTACAGCCTAAATTTATCTTCAAGGAAATAAATATTTATACGCAATGTTTTCAATTATCAAAAGAAGGACACATAAAGCTTATTAAAAAATTCAAAAGAAAAAAAAAATTAAATACGTTGCTTATAAAATGTTCCGAGAAAGCTAAAAAGAATAATTATATTTGTGAGCTAATTCCATATCGTGAAGCAGAATACACTGGTCAAAGGGAGAATACCAAAAAATATTTTATATTCTTACCTGACAAACGTAAAAATCAACATTCTTTCAAATTTCATAGGAGTGAATTTCAGGATATTGCGTGCTTGAAAAAAAAAAAAATTTCTAAATTTAAATATAAACTTTGATAGAGAACAGTCGACAATTCTAAATTCATATGGGCCTGTAATAAATCTATTTAGTTATAATCAATGCAAATCTACTCTTGAAATAACTATACTGAAAAATAGTTTGTACAAATTTATCTCGTTTGGTCACTAATTCTATTATAAAATATGGTTATCTATTAAACAATGAAAAACTTAATTCCCATTTCAAGATAAATATTATCTTTTCTTTTTATGTTGTTTCTTTATAGTTTACAGTTTAGTTTGCGTACTTCTTCTTTTTGCAAACAAGTTGTTTTTAAGTAATAATCAGTTGTTGTTTTTTTACTTAGTCTCATCCTGCAGGATACCTGCTAATGTCTAAAAATATCGACAAAATACAGTTAAACTGTTTGTTATTTAACATGTCGAAAGGAATACAGCAGACACTATTCATTATATACAGAAGATTATTTCGTCCTACGCTAATCCATCGTTTTAGTTTATTTCTGCACTTTCATCTGAGTTTTTATATTAATATTCAGTTGTTGTTTTTTCTAGTTAGTAAAGGTAAAGAGCTCTATATTTGGATACCATTGTGGATGAAACGCGAATAATAAATTACATTAATTGTTGGTTTACAGCTTCTATTCACCATATTATATAAAATAATATGTTAACTGTTGTAATTTACAGTTATTATTGACAACAAAAGATAGTCAACAGTCAGCGTAATAAAATATAACCCCCTACAACGTTTTTACTCGCAGTAGGTTTTTAATAAACACACTAAGCTGTTTTCAATTACAGTAATTAAATTGCAATGCCTTTATGAAGACCCCATTCATGTTCATGTTCAGAAAGAAAGAACATAAACTGTATTTCACTCATTGAAGAAATTCTGCACTCTATGAAATCGAGAATATTATGAGAATTTACTTCATGGGGATATTACTAAGAGTATAACTGACTGACACTCTTATCTTTATCTTATGTTTTTAAGTAATAAGTTATATTTTTTTCAGAATAGTGGTATATTAATACTATATGACTATCAAAAAACTATTTAAGTCCAATAAAATGCATTTAAAGAAACTTATTACCTATTTCTTTTAAATTTTAGATTATTTTTTCTTTGTGATATTTGATAAGAAGTATATTGATTCAACTAAAAAATATATTTGGTTAATGTCCTTTTCAATATATACCTATGACTTTGGGGAAGCGTTTTAAATTTTAAATTTACATTTTCTCAAAAAGCGAAAAGTGTGACTTAAGCTATTTTTCCAGTAAGGCTGTCAGTTGTAAACATGCGAAAAAAATAGTGAATAGAAAACAATCAGATTGTTAAAAAACATATGATTATATTATATATAATATATAAATAAATATTATTGAAACAATTTAAACTATTTAGTTATAACGCCATAATGTGTATTTTGTATTTAAATCTAGATTTTTTAAAAGTAAAATCGGTTCAATGTTTTGTAAATGTAAAGTAAAAGTTAACGGAAGTTTGAACTTATTCTAATTCAGTATGTTTTGTTTTTAAAGTTAAAGCAGTTTCCTGTCTATTAGAAATGTCCACCATTTTTTTTTTAGACACAGCAGATACTGTCTGGCTAATACAATGCTCGCAGCTTCCATACCTATTTGCAAAGTAGACAGTAATTTAACCCATTGCTTCATTGAGCTACAGTGTGAGTTAAAACAATCATTAGTAGACAATAAAATAATTAACTCTAAAACTAAAATCACAAAATACTTTGAAAATGACATTTTTTCAAACCTAGTTACATTTTGGAATACACGACAAGTATAAACCTTTGCTTCTTAAGCTAAATATTTTCTTGTCAAGCAATATCCTGTCACCAAAAATATTCTAAAATGCTGATTTCTGGTAATAGCCTATTTATTGTCGGTGAAAAAGTAATCAGTTATCAAACAATTTAGATTTGCAGAAATTAGTTTCCACGTAAATTTGGTAATAATAATAACACCGACTTTTCAAAGTAGAGAAGTTTTCTTTAAGAAAGACAAAATGGATGAAAGGTTTGTAGTGCAAAATCCTATCACCTAAACTTGTTAATTTAAACTTTAAACACAGGCTAAACTTACCATTTTTCTTCAAATGTGTTTTGAAAGAATTGATCTCATCAATGAGTCCACTTAAAGCAGGGGTCGGGAACCTTTTTGTCTTAGAGAGCCATGGACACCACATATTTTGAAAAGTAATTCTGTGAGAGCCATATATTATGTTTAAAACTAAAAAATGCAGTAAATATGTACATTTTTTTGTAATTGCAAGACTAAAAGTAGGCCTAAAAGTATGTCTCTGACTTCTTCTGACGATGATCTGCTTTAGACTTTAGCTCATTTGTAGAATGAAATATTGATAGCAATTAATATGTAGATAACAAAATCTAAAAAACAATAATTTTAATAATCGAACATTTGTCTGCGAGCCAGATGCAGCCATCAAAAGAGCCACATCTGGCTCGCATGGGTTCCCGACCCTGACTTAAAGTGTTAATGTGTCTCTCAGTCTCCAAGTCCCAAACGTTCAGTGTTGTATGTGTTGTCCTGTTATCATGTACTAGCCTTCACTTCACGTGGTCAGACTTATTTTTGTTAAATAACAGATGGCAGATTGGCTAACCTTGGAACCGATACAGAAAGCGTACTATACGTATATAACGTTATAAAGGCTGAGACAATCAACAATAAATTGAACATTAGTTAGCAAACTAGAGTAATGAAATCATTTCACAATAAAATGATCAACAATTAGACTGAATCCTAAAACTAGGAGACAGTCTACAAAAAAGTGAACAATAATTAAAACAGACACATGCAGTCAGTCAACGATAAAATGTAACATTAACATAGATACATAGATGATGTCTACAATAAAATTAACAATAAGTGAAATAGATACATGGACACAGTCTACAATAAAGTGAACTACAACGAATTTAGAGACTCGGGGACAGTTGACAATAAAGTGAACAACAGTGAAACTAAAGACTTGGCGACAGTGTACAATAAAGTGAACAACAGTGAAACTAAAGACTTGGCGACAGTGTACAATAAAGTGAACAACAGTGAAACTAAATACTTGGAGACAGTGTACAATATAGTGAACAACAGTGAAACTAAAGACTTGGAGACAGTGTACAATAAAGTGAACAACAGTGAAACTAAAGACTTGGAGACAGTGTACAATAAAGTGAACAACAGTGAAACTAAAGACTTGAAGACAGTGTACAATAAAGTGAACAACAGTGAAACTAAAGACTTGGAGACAGTGGACAATAAAGTTAACAACAGTGAAACTAAAGACTTGAAGACAGTGTACAATAAAATGAACAACAGTGAAACTCAAGACTTGGAGACAGTGGACAATAAAGTGAACAACAGTGAAACTAAAGACTTGGAGACAGTGTACAATAAAGTGAACAACAGTGAAACTAAAGACTTGGAGACAGTGTACAATAAAGTGAACAACAGTGAAACTAAAGACTTGGAGACAGTTAACAATAAAGTGAACAACAGTGAAACTAAAGACTTGGAGACAGTTAACAATAAAGTGAACAATAAGGAGAATAGAGACATGGAGCCTATCCACAATAAATTGATAAATAGTAAAACTATTGACATTATCATTGAGACACATTCAAGAGATATATGTGGCTTCCAAGATAACTTATTATTGTTTTTTTTATCCTAAGTACTTTGCCTTGTAGTTTGGGTTAGGTCTTTTCCAGTAGTTTGTAATTATTTGTTTATTTTTCTTTAATACCCTTTAACAGTTGGTAACTTTCTGGGTGAAAAGACATACCCCAGTTAGAGTCCCATTTTTTGTATTTTTTTTACTAGGCCTCCTATGTGTGGTGTGCATCGGTAAATCCTTTTCTTTTAGTTCTTTTCATGTTGAAGCTAAAGCCTAAAGCTAAAGCCACACTTGTTGTTTACAAGAGGCATTTTTTTTATGCATTAGCATTAACATTCAGAAAACATGTCCCTTATCCATTAAGCTAAAGCCACACTATATTCAAGATTCACGTTTTGACTCGAATCATGATTCAGCGAATCACTAGAATCTTGTTACAGAGCGAATCAGAAATACATGTTTCACAATCACCCATGCCACACGTAAAACACGATTCACATAAAATCACGAGTTACTGAAAGTTTTGAGAGTGACTAAAATAAAATCTAATTAATGTGTTTGTTTCTTTAAATAATGGCCTATAGTCAGTACATTTGTGTTGGTTTTAGTTTAGATTTTCTTTTAAAGGACTATGTTATTTTGTTGTTTTTTTTGTTGTATTTTTTTTTACTATTTGCGGTAATGGGCTTTTTGTGAATTAACTTAACAACACAGCAATAACCTTTTACAATAAGCTTGTTCAGAAAGACAGTGCTAAAAATATTATTCGTATGCTATACTATGCAATAACAAATGTGTATAACTTCTCCTTCTTCCCTAGTGGTATTAACATATGGAGATGGTTTCCTGAACTAACTAGAAAGACCTACAAGGAAAACCAAAAATTTAACATTAATGTAGGCCTAAACCTTTTATCAAAGTGTAGAAATAAACTAAAACTATGGATTCATCATCATCATCATCAATCCCATTACCGTTGTGGTCAATGGGGTCGTTATGGGGAGCGGATGGAAACCTTAGCAGTCAACTCCACTTTTGCCTATCTTGAGCGGTTGTCAATAGTTGAGTCAACTGCAGCCATGTACATTATCAAACCAGCATCTCCGCTGACGGGCCACTCCGACGTCAACCTTTTACAGTGCCTTGGAGGATTGTTTCTTGCAGGCTATTGTGCCGCAACACATGACCGAACCATGTCAGTTTGCGCAGTTTGATTGTTTTCATGTTTTCTAGAGGGCCTGCAATTGAGGATTTTCTGCCTCATACCTACGCATTAGTCATGTGTTCTACGTAGGAGATTCGAAGTATTTTTCTCATGCATTCATTTTTGAATATCTGGATTAGCAATACAATATAATATCCCATATAATAGGCCTAAGATGAATAGCATCTCCTATATTCCTTTTGACATTTTAAATAACGAACCAAACAATTTTAACGGTCGTGAGTCGCTATTTCGTGACATAAGCAGGGAGCCGACTAGATGAGACTTAATCTAATTGTACAAAATAACAACTGATGCTTGAAAACAAAACAACAGAAATCAACTCAATGTTTGCACCAAAAATAAACTAACCCTTTCTTTGTTAACTAAGTTTATATTTAATTTATATTTTGATAGATTAAAATAAATATAAGTGATAATATAAATATAACTGATATCATACCTTATGAATTTCCACACTAAAATTTTGCGCATCCTATTTTTTTTTTTTGGTTCTAGCTTTGGCTTGCAAAAACCAAAAAGAAAACTCGCTTTGTTTCAGCTATATTGTGTCGTTTTCATTCTATTTATTTCGTAAAAACGAACATATCCGAAAATTGTATTTACTTTCGTCTCTTCCGGTAGAGGCAGCCATGTTTCCTATTTCTTCGATTCGCAAATTGGTCGAAGGTATTGGTGACTATTCCAAAAGCATATGATACTGAAAATTTACAAGAATGTATTTTTAGTCTGGACAAGTCCGTGACACAAGGTTTAGGTCGATTGGACAACGGGAAGTTGTCGAAAAATCGTTGCAAAGTTTTGCTAACGACCCAGTAAGCAAGCAAGCAGACAGACAGAAAATACAAGTTAATTGAAAGGGAGTAAAAAAAAAAGTACGCGAAATTAAACTGAAAACAATATAAAAACAGGAATAAGAAAATACTTATTACGAAACTGGCATTTTTTTTTTGTATTACCTATTTTTAAACTAGAATTAGAGACCAAAGAAAATCACAAGTATTTACAAATATTCATTTTTAAGCTTTATTTTTATTAAGAATATCAGTATAATTATTGTTAGAAAACATTTTCTTTGATTGTAAATAAATCGATTTATTACAGACCCTTAAGAAACTACAATTGTCGACTGTTTTCTTTATCAAAGTTTATATTTACATTTTAAACTCTTTTCCAGCACGCAATATCCTGAAATTCACTCCTATGAATGTTGAAAGAATGTTGATTTTTAATTTTATTTTTTTTTACGTTTGTCAGGGTGAGCAACTCAGGCAAGGAAATAGCAAACAAAATTTTTGGTATTCTCCTCTTGACCAGTGTATTATGTTTCACAACACGGAATCACTTCACAAAAATAAATATTATTATCTATTCTAGCTATTTGGGACATTTTCATACTTGCCTTGGACATTTCTTTATAATTAGCGTATTTTTTATTTTATTATTTTTTTTATATAAAGCCTATAGTGTATGTGCTTTTATAATTGAAAATATTTTGTAGTAATATATATTATATTTTAAGGTAAATTTAGGCCATAAAAGTAGCAAATATTTATTTTTTTACTACAACTCTATCACACCCATAACCCTGTAGGTGAGTCGTTAGAGCACATTACCAACTGCTTTGTTATCACTCCCCACTTTTTTACGGTCTTGGTACACCTTTGGTCGCGGTCTTCTCTTTTACATTGTCCTACCCTCTGCACTGTGGTCTCTGCTTCTTTTTCTTCTTCCCTGCACTTTGTTTCTTAAGATAAGTCTATGCCAGAACATCAGATCTTGCAACGTGCAGGTTTATCGCTCTTGAAGCCGATCCTTGTATAGGCCGATTAACAGCTTCGTTTGTGATGTGCTCATATATAAGATGTCTTGCATAAAAATAGTTTTTCATTCTCTGTGGGTCTGATGTTAGCATCGAGGTTTCACAGCCATACATGAAAAACGACATTACCAAAGAGTGCATAAGTCGAATCTTTGAACGCAATGAGCCTTTCTTGTTTTGCCAGATGTTCTTCGGTTTGCTAAACGCCGAAATTGTCAGAGATATTCTTGTAAGAATTTCTAACATTGAGCTTATGGCTTCTAGATGTTTTGAGGAGACCTTTTAGAGCTTTTTTCTGTCTATTTACATTGTTCAATAAAGAATAATAATATTTGCTATGACATTTGACTTTTTTGCATTCATTCCATGCCAAACGCCATTGAGGTTTTCTCAGGTTTGGCAGTGTGATATTTCATTACAAATTTACTGCTAACATAGGCTATCTATGTCATCGGCAAAGCACAGAATGTTCATTGTGGTGATGGTTCCTCCGCCGATACTGATGGTTCCGAAGTTGTCCTCCAGCACATCTGTCATAAACATTTCTAGATAGAGGTTAACCCTACTAGACCTGACCCCGGACCATCCTTCAAGGTAGACACCATTTGCAATGACTATCTCGCAGCAAATGTGATATTTGACCATGAGTGGTTGTTACTTTTAGCACTATGTCCTAATTACCTAAAATTCGGTAACTCGGCATTTGGGAAATAAATTGATTACCTAATATTTGGTAACTCGGTCTGATAGGGTTAATAAGGGTGGGAGAACATTCTTGTCTGACCAAAAAGCAGTTTTAAAACCTACTTCAAGGTTGAAGAGTTGTGAGTTTAATGATTTCTATGATATTTGTTTTTTTCATTAGTAACGTTACAGCGAGTCATCTTTTGTGTTTATATAGGTTATTGTTTACAATAATAATTATAATAACTCAAGCGACTTGATGAATGTTTGAAAGAAGAATTTAATTTATGAACTAATGTACAGTATGAACAACTTCAACTTCAAACAACACAGACAATCATCAACAATGGAATCAACAACAAAGACCGCGCAAATCTGCTTATAATACTTTTATAGATTTTTGTGCAGAAATAAATAAAAACGAATTTTCCCGAAGCCTTCCGAATGCAAAAGAAATTACGTACTAGAAAATATAAGAAACTACGAGACAGCATAATTGTATTACGTCATAAATATTTCTCAATAAAAATAAATATAATCTCTAAACCAAAATCAAATGTTTAACAAAAAAACTATACACTTACTAGAAAGACAATCTTATATACAGTTTAGAAACTATTAGGAGGCCTACATATAGTCTACATGTATACACATTAATATAACAATATCGGGGTGACTGATCTGAGATCGGTCTGTATAGGCTGAAATTAATAATAGAAATGTTAAGCATTATCATACTAATAATAATATTGTTAGAATATATGATGTATTTAATTTCTTTAACATCAAAGATCTTAAAAACAATAAAGAAATTGTAAATATAGAATACATGTATATAATTTACTATTCAGTGGGGGGGGGGCATATTTAATCAGGTGAAGGCCTACAAATGTATTTTGTAGTCATGTCTTCTTTTCCATTACAATATCTTTTTCTACAATATATTTTAATTTCCTTTAAAGGCTTTCAAACGAACAATTATTATTTAGTGATATCATTAAATGCTCGTTGATAAGCTGTTATTAATTTAACAAAAATCCATCTCCAGTGAGATTCCTTATGACTAATCAAGATTGCATGTCATACTTATCAATGACTTTATAAAGGTCATCAATGTAACCAGTTGAATTGAACGACTATATCATATAGTGTAGGTTAGTGTATCAATGTGAATGTTCACGAATAAACATGCATTGTAATGTGAAGTTTAGACAAATTATAAAAACATTCATTAAAATAAAAAGAAAGTCAAATTTAAATAAAGCAGCCCCAAATAAGAAACTGCATATTTACATATCAATTGTACAGACAGGCTTCAACAATATGTGAATATAAAGTGAATAAAAATTAAACCATATACAGAATATATAGTTTGATGTACGTCAATATCATAAATACATTATAATAGTAGTATGTACTATTTAAAATTAATAATCATGATTTCATGATTGAGTGGATATTTAAGTCGCTCGGTGATGGCGTCACCGGAATCTAAGAAGTACATATTATGTACGTATTGCGGTCTTTCAAATTCACCCTTAACATTTTGTCTTGGATGTACTGCAATATCCATCTTATAGTAGACTTGTCCTGCTGCTATGAAGCTGTAGACTCCGTGACTATTGATTGTCTGATCGTCATCTACTTTTAGCGAAGCCAGTGCGAAACATTAATTTACGTTACTCATACCCTTGAGGAATTCTTCTACGAGCAAATGACGTTTTAAATAAGAGGCAGGCCAACTCATTTGGAAACACTGATGGCTCTATGTTTACTTGACCAGATAAACAGCAGTCACCATAAGAGTCGCGGTGATTCTGTTCGACACCCGTTCTTCGGGAAAATGAAAAGCATGACAGTGAATACATGCTATGTTAAAAGGTCAGAAACTTGTGTAGGTATTGTCTGAATTGGTTGCGCAAATTTAGATTGGCAATAGATTTTGTTTCATAAGTAATTGTTGCCTTACATAACGGCGACGTTGCTCTTCCAAGCGTTGTTCACGTTGATCAATGGTCTCTATCGATAGTCCTTGAATGGCTTTATGTCGTTAATCTAGTGTTTCATTTTTTAATTGGTCTGCCTTGCTACGTCTCAGATTGTCTAATGGTCTTTTCTCTTACATCTGCAGTTTCCTTATCTAGTTGTTTTGTCCTTGGCTGTCTATTTTCTTCCAATCGTCTTTTTCGTTCTTTTGCAGTTTCCTCCTCTAGTTGTTTTGTCATACACTTTCTTTGATAATACAATATCGTTTCTGTAATCTACAAATGTGTTTATTCTTTAATTGTTGCTCGCGTGTTTCTGCTATTTCTTTGTTAATAAATTTTGAAATTATGCCCATGCACCTGAGCTTGGCTGCTCTGTATGGCCTTATAGTTATATCTACTGAATCATTTATATCTGAAGACATGCAAGAAATAATTTAAAAAATAGTCTTCTTCTGCAATATCATCAGTCCGTGCCTTTCTCTTTTTCTAGTTTAAAATAGGATTATTATTTTTTCGTCCGCCAGGCATTTTCATAAAATTGTAAATGTTATAACTTAAAGACTGGTGCCTGGAAGTTCAGAACCATACTGTAGAATTTGTGCTATCGAGCGACAGTGCAGGTATACGAGTACGCCACCACGATAATGATCCGAGGGGAATTCTACAGGTGGGAAGAAGTAGAGTAGTGCATGCGATTGTGGAGACCGTACAATATGTTACTCGGCACGCCTTATTGGAAATGTATGTGCCCCCCTCCCCGAACCACCCCTGAACATCATTACGACCTGAAAGCAAGGCTCATCCCGTTTATATTTTAGACCTTCATAGTATGGACATTCTTTGTGCAGTTATTGTGGTGTTTGTTTAGGCCTGGCAACTTGCATACAACAATATAACAAGAGGACCAAGACAAATGTCACCTTTCTTAAGAAAAAACAACAAACAAACAAATAATAATAATAATAAACAGTCAATAATCTACAACTAGTGGCTAGTACAATTGTATAATTCAAAGTACATACGTCTATAAAAATATCAAGTAATACACGATTTCAGATTACATAGAATTTGTATTTTAACGTGATCATTGCAATAAAGCAATGTTACCAAAGTCCTATACATCCTATAGATGCTGTAATCAGCTATGAGTAACGTTATTAGAAGGTTATTGTTCACAAAAATAATTATAATAACTCAATCCACTTGATGAATGTTTGAAAGAAGAATTTAATTCTTGAACTAATGTACAGTATGAACAACTGCACTGGGTAAATCAAACAACACAGACAATCATCAACACGGGAATCAACAACAAAAGACCGTGCAAATCTATTTATATAGATTTTAGTACAGAAATAAATAAAAACGGATTTTCCCGAAGCCTTCCGAATGCAAAAGAAATAGCGTACTAGTAAGAATAAGAAACTTCTAGAAAGCATAATTGTATTACGTCATAAATATATCTCAATTAAAATAAATATACTCTCTACACCAAAATCAAA
Organism: Anisus vortex; assembly: GCA_949126835.1. Classification (NCBI taxonomy): domain Eukaryota; kingdom Metazoa; phylum Mollusca; class Gastropoda; family Planorbidae; genus Anisus; species Anisus vortex. The sequence continues at coordinate 30,490,869 of OX421506.1, forward strand.
AGTTAAAAACAAAACTACACTAACTAGAAAGACAATCTTAAAGACAGTTTAGAGACTATTACTATTACGTATACACATCTAACACATTAGATAGAAAAGTTATTAAATAAAAAGTCAATCACAAAAGATGATAGAATTATACAATATAGAAACAAAATAATTATAAGCAGGAATAAAGATACTGATAATAAAAATGAGATGGATCATAATAAATCAAAATATTTGTACAGATCCTTTACATCCATTTTTATATAGCCATCCGAAGATTTACCCCATTACCTAACTGTCTTTAGGTCATAAATCAGTCCTATAAATAAAAATACAACTGAATACCAAACAAAACTATATTTTATAAAGAGAAAAACGCACCATCAAATCGAAGTTAAGACAATATATAGAGTGTTTATATTAATTGTTGTTATTCAGTAGCCATATGGAAATCTTATCGCTGCCATTCAATGAGTATGAAAAAAGCGATAATATTAGGCACATAATAAGCCATATACATTAAAAATATCATGACAACCTTTACACCGTAGTGATAATGCAATAATGTCAATAGTTTTAAAAAAGTATTGACTTCATTATTGAAAGAGAGAAAAACGCAAAGTGAGATGTAAATAATAATAATAATGTTGTTTATATGTATTTTTCTTATGCATTATCATTATGGTGGTTTTACCTATTGCTACCGCCCACAAAGAAAGAAAAAAAAAAAAACACGGAATATTAGCAGTAAACAAAGAAAAGCACGGTTAAATCATGTAAGTTAACAAGGAATTAAACAACGCGCATCCTAAAGTGTGGATAAGGTAGTGAGGATTTGGCGGAATATTTGAAAGGATTTGTTGCCCATGGATTCACGTTTATGCACCAAGTTTCAGATCGATAAGATGAAGAAATGTGGTTCAATTAAATTGTATAATGTCTGTGGATGGCGAACCAAACAGCCAGAAAGTTTGTGAGAAGTTAATATTAAAGATTTAATTAAATATTTGAATAAATATATATGTGTTTCTGTTGTTGTTTTATAAAGTATTTAATGTTTATAATAAAATCTCAGTTCGTTGTGCTGAAAATTACATTTGTGATTTTTTCAACTGATATTCTCATTGAATTTTTCAACAATAAAGAAAAAATAAAAAACAAACAAACTCACATAATTAACTTACAAATACTTAAATATCATGCCCTAATAGGAATAATAATTAAAAAAAACAACATCTAAATCGAAATTAAACATCTTTTGGTATATATTTTAGTTATTTTTTTATTATTATTTTATATTGCATTAGAACAGCTTGCCACAGAAACTTAGCGATCTTGATACAAAATGGTCATATGAGCGTGTTTATTTTATTATATCTTTAACTAATGTTTTTTCTCGTGTCCTTTCCACCCGAACATTTGCAAGTGAATTGTTGACATAGAACGCAATGAGAATGTTTAGGGCGATACATGGAGACAAGCGCTATATAAATGATTATTACTAATATTATTATAAATGAAATACGCTTATAAAAGAAACAATATTCTACCATAATAATGTCTTAATTTTTATTATATAAATTTGAGCTGCACACTTTAACATGTGTTGTATATAGTACACAAAAATCATAACTTTTCCAAACAAGTTGACATTTTCAATATTTCTTTTTCGTAATCAAACTATGAATTACTTTGCCACTGACGATGTAATTACACTTGACAGATGTCATTTTGCAGATTGATATCACATGATTACTTTGTATCTGTTAAATTAAGAGAAAATGTTAGAAAAATAATGTTTAATAAAACGATATTTTAATTTTAATTTAAAAAACAACAACTATGCAGATCATTACATAGAACTTTCTATTTTAAAAGTACATGTACTTATATATACATCCTCATGGCATGCGTCTCAGATAACCTCTGCTAACCAAACTCCACCGCCTGGACTTTGGTGGATCATATTTCAACTAACAAGAGAAGATTGAAGGCGGGCCACTGGCGCCTTAAAACAAGTAGCTTTGCGTAGAAGGAACTTGTAAGCCTTCTGTTGGTGGCTAATTAAGAAAGGGAAACTCCGATCACATGTTAAGGTAGAGGCAACGGGCCTCAACCTTGACGGCGTTTTTTCTCTGGCCACCTCTGTAACGCACATGGTCACTTGCTGTATAAGTTTATCTGTTACTCTGAAATCAACATCGGTGTTGAGAGATAGGTCCTGCTGCCTGGTCAAGAGATGACTTTTCTAATACTTCGGCCGGATTAACGCAGCTTCTTCTTCTACTATATTTGCAGATAACAGAAGCCACCCTTGCAATAAGATAAGATAAGAAAAAAAATGGGCATTTCGTATAGCGCCTCTATCCATGCTATTAAATTAGCACGCTCAGTGCGCTCTTGGTGTGATTTGCAGTGGCAGATGTACTAGCCAAAGAGAAATGTCTTTAAGTTCTTTTTAAAAGATTCTCTTGTCCCAGATTCTCTCAGTGTCTGAGATAGACTGTCTCATAGAGAAGGCGTCACTGACTCAAATGAGCACACTCCCAGGTACTTCTTTCTGTGTCCATCCAAACTAGGAGTTTTGAGGAGTGACTGTGTTGAAGAGCGCAGTTCCCTAGATAAAAGAGCTTTGAGAATAGAGCCAGAAAGGCAAAAGGCATAGACCAAATAAATTAAAACCATCGTCCCCTGAGAAGAGATGGATGTCATACATAATTCCTTCGTTAATGTTGTTAAAGACTTACACAAATTAGTCAATGATAGTACTTGTTCTTCATTTTGTACGCATTCAACATATACAAATGTTAAGTTATATAAATTATATTTTCAAACAAAGTATGTATATAAAGCTAAAGCTCAGAACACTGTTGTTATTGATTCTATTTTAATTATTATTGTTCTTCGTAGGCTAATAGAATCATGAGTTGATTGAGTTGATTGAGTTGAGTTAAATGTTTCTAATATTATTTTCACAGTACGTCTAACACACTTGATAATTCAAATCTTTGCAGCAATATATATCTATTTATTATTACTCACAATACATTATTCACAGTACATCCAACAATCATATAATATAATATAAGTCCAAGAAATGAAATAGTATTCTGATAAAATGTGGTATAATTCCGAGTCTAGCGTATACGTCTATGCGCTGCTGGATATTCAAGTCAACTGACTATTCTCCGGTCCTTTACCCCCGTGATCAGACTGAGACATGTAAAACCCCGTGATCAGACTCAGACATGTAAAACGTGCAAAGCATGCTTTAGAAAGCTAAGACGCAGTAGAACCAACTAGATTGTGATATTCACTATCTTCCCAGTCCCCATAACTCTTGTACTATACAATTGACTTTCCTGAGTCATTTCCCTTTGACCATGTTAGTGCATACTAGCAACTGTCTGGCATTGTAAATAATCTATTTTTTATTACCTGAATTTTTTTTACTTCTTTCAATAGTTCTTGTATTCTTTCCAGAAAACTTCACATTCTGAAGAGAAAACAAACGTTCTGATATAGTGAAAGATATTATAATTTTTTTTATTTTAACTTAATTTTTCAACATAAATAGCCGTTTTAATATAGAAAAAGATATAATATTTTAACGAAAATTTCTACATTTGTCATAATAAAATACCTAGATTACATATTCGCTATAAAAGCTATAATAGACTTGGGTTATTTCAATCTTAAAATAATTAACGCTATTTAAAGATTGTGTCCAATTAGTAATTAGTAGTTACATTCAGTGCCCTCACATGGGGAAGGGGGGGTTAGAGGGGGAAATATGCCCGGGAGACGACATTTCCAGGGAGGCGGCAAATGTAGCCGAAATATAGCAAACAAGCTACATTGTCCGACGTTGCCCGGGCGAAAAAAAACAGGACTGTATAAGGTGCAGATAAAAATTGTATAAACTACAATTAAAAGAAAGATATTAATCTAATATCTTAATTATTATTTTTTTTTACTGAAGACTTTTAGGAAAGTAATTTAAAATAAATATTGTAATGGAGTAAACAAAAAGGAAAGTATCTTTATTTAACGAAAATCTAAATTGCTCGTATATTTACAATGTCTTACATGCTTTTAAAAGTTTGATAAAATAATTGTCGAAAAAACTGGAGAATAGAACCCGGGTCACCCGCATTGCAGTGTGTTCGCTACGTTTACCACTGAGCTAGTAAAGACACATATCCGATGTGTAAAACTATTAGACAGTATATAGGCCTAGGCCTAAATAGGTCAGTGACACAAACTCACGTGATTTCAAATGTTCTTCTTCTAATAAGTTTACAGACGTTCCTTCTAGATAGAAGATTATTACGTCCACTAGGCCCAAAACTCCTGCAGGGCGACAGGGATCGGTCGGTGGCAGGATTAGAAACCGCGACGTGTCAGTTGTTTTTTTTTTTGGTTGACAGTCCGGTGAGCTAACCGCTGGACCAGCCGTCTTCACCAAATTGACCAATTGGTATCCGTATGCGTACAAACACTCTCTTTATATATAGAGAGAGAGATAGATATAGCACTAAATAAGCAGTCAGTTACAGTATGCAAGGGGGCGGCGCTGAAACTTTTGCCCTGGGGCGCAACATAACCTTGTAAAGGCTCTGGTTATATTGAATTTTTTTGTTCTATTCTCGTAATCATTATTTTTGTCGAGTGACTATTTTTTAATTTCATAAATAGGGACTTGCTATTGTATATTATGTATATAGATAATTTCGTTTTAGTGCTGTCATTTTAGTTAAATCATCATCTAAATCAATTAAATCACATTGAGCTAGTAACTAATTTGATACCAGAATTGTTCAAGCATAAAGACAAATCATATAGAGACATTTAATAAAAGGGTAAAGCTCTGAGAAAGATTAACAAGGATGGCAAGTAGTGCAAGACTTTTTTTTTACTAAACAGTCATCTTTTATGGATGTTTTATTAATCCGTAAGTTATTAACTAGTAATTGCTACATATTGTGTCACTTTGTTATATCCAACTTATGATTAGTTGGACTAAGTTATGTAATGGAGCCTCGACAATTATTACTATATGCACTTAGGGCTTTTACAGAATAATATAGAAAACAATATTTACTATATAAATCATGTTGCTTATACCTTTAAATAAACAAGTAGAATTACTTGAAGAGAAAACTTTCCTTTAGTTATTAATTTATATTCCTTTTTTGTATTTTGTTTTAAGAATGTAGAATTTATGTAATATAAAAAAACATATTAACAATGGTACAATTTTTTTTTTCTCAGTTTTGAAACCTAGAAAAATATATTTCATGTCATTACATTTAATGGCTATATTAAGGATTTATGTGTGTTTATTGTTACACACTAAAAGTGTCAGTGGTTTTTTGGTATACATCAATTTTTTATTAATACTTTAATTTTCATTTCCTTGAAAGAAATAATAGGCTACTGCTTAGTTCACTTTATTTTATTACCAAAACAATCGAATTGTGGATGTCTTCTTTTTATGTATGTTTGAATTGTTTAAAATTGTACTATAATAAAACACATGTATCACGTATGAATATTTTAAACATTTTTACCAATACACTTAAAACTTCTATAAACAGAATTTATGTAAAGGTAAAAAATATAAACGTGTAGCTTCGTTGTTAAACAGATGTAAATTGTATAGTTTACCTGGTGGTGTTAATCCTTTTTTAGTTAATATCGATGTAATCCGAGTTATCAAATCTGAAAAAAAGAAATGTTTCTTTTCTAAACAAATAAAATATTTTATGTCATCATATAATTTTATTGAGATGTCTAATATTTAGAAAAATAAATAAACAGGGTAGGAATAGTACAAAATACACTATGTTAAAAAAGGGATTTAAACTTTTCTAATGCATTACATAAATAGAAAAAAAAAGGTAATGTCTTTTAAATCATTCTGATTACGTTGGTGTTTAAAGCTAAAGAAGCAGCCATCACCAGTTACCATGGCTACAGCAAACAAAGAAATTGTGTGGCCAACTCATTGCAAATGGCTATATTTTATATGTTATGTGTCATGGGCTGATTATACAGAGATGCTCAGCAATTCCACTATAGAAAAATCTGGCATTTTAACGTGGGTTTTAAATCAAAACTTTCAATATGGTTATCCAGAAAAATTGTCGCTAGATCACCGTAATCCATAACATACAGTTATAAAGTGAGATTAGGGTTGCCATCCATCCAGATATATCGGGACCATCACCGTTATTGACCTTCTTGTCCCGACATCCGGACAAGACCCAATTTTGTCCCAATTTTGCAAAATACTGTTACGAGCTTGGCTCAAGTACTAAAGTAACGTCATCTGTTAGCGCAACATGTAAATGCAGCCTCAGTTAGATCTAGTTTGAATTATGTCAACAAGTTTATGTTGACAAGGTCGTCTCACAGATGACGTTTCATGCTGTGTATCCTGTATCGACGAGGCAAGTACCTTCTTGATATAGCGCCATCATTGGAGTTTTATAAATACTTTCAAAATAAACAAATACTTGATGATAAAGGTGAAATCTTCCGAAAAATATGGTGTACTAACTACTTCTGCCGAAAGAAGTTGCATGTAGTTGTGTTCTATATAAAAAGTAATTATATTAAATACATTTTTAACTTCATTTCTACGCCCCCATCGCAGAATGTCCAAACGCGGTCTCAATGAGATATGGCAACCCTAAGTGAGATAGAAACTATTTATAGATGTTCATTATAGTCTACAAAAACATGTGTTGAAGTGATATTCGTTCGTGAGAAAAAAAGAGGACATGATATGAGTAATCTTAGCTGGTTGATGAAAAAACACCTAAGCATTTTATAATATTTTTAACATAATCAGAATTAAAACTTGCACAACATAGACATGAGAACCAGATACTAGGTTAATCCTGATTTATTTAAGAATGTGAAACCGAGTTTCTCTTGGACGCTATTTTAAGACATTATAATTTGAAATGATTATATGTAGACGGGCGTGTGAGGAGTCCGGGTGGTTAGGGTCAAAATGGTATTGTGAGTGAAACACCAACGTTTTGAGTTCGTTGTAGCTGGTCACCTAGGTAGAGTTGATCCTATTTAGTTTAAAAATGTAAACGCATAACAGTAGCATTGTGACTTTTGGGGAAAATTGAACTTTCTGCTTGTCTGCAAACATATGAGATTGAACGTTCAATCCTTGGAATATATTAACAAGAATCTAGACTTGGCCCGCAGGGCGATTTTCAATGGCAGGAGGACAACCCACAGAAAGCCAATTTAGGTCTCTTCTACAAGAAATTAATTGTGGAGCAGGTTTACTTTTAGACTGTGGGCAGCTGAAAAAATTATAAATTATACTTAGGCACACTATTATCAAAAGTTTGGTAATCATTTGTGTAAAATTCATTTATTTGCAATACAACGGTAAAACGAAGAATCTTTACTAGCTCAGAAAAACACTAACAACATAACAAACAAAACTTTAATAACTACTACTTTTACACGAATAATGCGTGTAAGCACATAGAAACCAAGAGCTGAAAAATTAAGGGGCGTTAACTGATACGCTTTAAAAAAGGATGGAAAATTATTCATCTGAAAGGCTCAATCAATCATTGCTCTAGTAGTTTGACACAATCATTTAAAGTAATTTTAAAAAAATAATTTAGGAATAGATTTAAAAAATAAAATTAAATATATTTTTTTTTCTAATTTCATCCATTGTTTTAACAATTTAATGTTATGTCCACTTTTTTTCAAAATTTACTGACTCTTATAGAACATTATTCTATTATATATTCATCTGTTATTAAATTAACATTATTTCGTACACATAAAAATTTATCAAATGCTTAACAATACTTTCATGTAAAAAAAAAAACTTACATTTTTAAAGTAAAAAGAAATATAAATTATTTTTGTTTGTTTGTAAGGCACAATGATAAGCAGACAATCAAAAAGATTGTTGATTTAAACATTTTAATATCTATATATTTTACCTGCTCCGGTTGAACTTTCGCAAGCTCCATACCATCTTGAAATATAATCTGCAATGTAAAAAAAAAATATTAACAATGTTTTCAATGTAAACCCCCCTCACATTCAACAGTTAATTAAAAACACTTTTCTACCTACAAAAAAAATCAAATAACCCATGTCATTATTTAACCTACAAAATATTACTCTTCATGCCCATAAAAATTATTGTTATAGACTCTTATTTAAAAAAAATCTAAGCGTATTCTGTGAACAACGGCTGTAATGCTCCATCAATTTAATTTGATTTTTGTCCCAGGAAAGGGGACAGAACTGTGCAAATGTTATGTACATACATTTTTCTCTTCTGTTTTCTATCCCTTTGTTTTTGATATAGTAAAATTGAAATAATTACTTCTTCTATCTTCTTCCTAAATGTTACTTAATGTTAGTGTTTGTTTTTCTATTATAAAAATTGATATATATGGCATATAAATCTCACAGTTCATGCAGTTATAGAAAGTAAACTTTAAAAAATAATAAATATGATAAATGCGTTACTTTTCAATCAATCGCCAAATCCATTTTATTACTAATTCGTAACAAAGTGAATTTAATTTGAAGTGAACTTTATGTAAAGCTATAAGAGGTTAACTTAATATACGAAGTAAAATACGGAAAGAACATTTAGAAATGTAAAACAAGAAATAATACGATCGCGGTCATTTAAGATATAAGAATGTTATAGAACAGAAGGGCAAAGAGTAAATTAGTAATAATACATATTGTAATAAACTCTAATTTAGAAATACAACCCAAATGAAAGCCTGCTGCAATGCTCAGATAAACACAAAGACAAAAAAAAAAAACTTTCCTTATCCCTTATGCGAGAACAAATGCATATAAGTACTCTTTCTTACGGAGTGGCATTCGGGCATGAAATTGGTTGCTTGAACAAACCAGGAAAACCAGAAACTTAACATCATTTAAAGCATTAATAAAGACTACACTCGGAACACGGATGAGCGTAGGACGCAATAATCTTCTATATAGAAGGAGCGTCTGTAATATATAAGATAAGATAAGATAATACTCAAACAGAAATGTCATAAATTGGGAGCTGGGACTATTTGTTTCTTAGGCCTTGGATATTATCTTTGAGGTTGTGCATGACGGAATTGGACAAAGGGTTCCTAAAACATCATGTCTGCATGCTGGAGAAATTCATGTATAAAATACTTCACAACATCCGTATTCTCACACATCGACGATATATTTATTCAATGTGAGGGGACAACATAACGAAGTATATCCCGACGTAAAAATAAAAGTTTCAAAACTGTTAGATTAGGATATCGACTGCTCTGTCATAATATAGTTTTACCGTCACCAGTCTCCTCCAACTTTTATGTTCACTTTAATACCGTTTCATTATTTTCCAGCGTCGGATCTTGTTACGGGCTCTTTTATATCTGCATGACATAGTCCCCGACACCTTCAAATTGGGTTTGACCAGGTCATTCTGTTTCTAAAGGTGGTTCGTTTCATTATTGTCAGGTTTGTTATTATGACCAGGGGTCAAATGCTGTAAAAAGCGTTCACCAAGGTGATGGCTTGGCTCTTGTAATGCCAGTAACAGATTCAATTTCGGAGGATCAGTCGTTTAGGTTTTTAATAACCTAGATCAACGATAAAACAGTGTACGGAGCAAGACAATATTGATTATAGGACACTTTCTTTGTGTCCTAGAAAGTGGTCTGTGACAGTGCGCTTGGCTTGCGTACCAAAGGTCACGGTTTGAATATTTGCAGATGCTAACAGAGTGTATGTTTGGATAATCACGCTTGATTAACAAACTAATGACATGACCTGTGGCCTGTGATACGATCCCTACAAAGTACATACTGAAAATACCTAGAACTGAACGTCCTACACGTAGCACAAAGCTTATATCTAATATAGTGAAAAATTATACAAACTATGGAATAAAAGTCTTCTGGGTCTATGAATCTTTCTGAAACTTTTCTCTCAAAAACTGTCAATATTTTGGTTAAAAAAACAAAAACTAGTGCCTTGGAAAAAGTGAATATATCTTATCTTATCTTATACATTACAGACGCTACTTCTATAAAGAAGATTATTGCGTCCTACGCTCATCCGTGGTCCAAGTAATGATGTTAAGTTACTAGTTTTCCTGGTTTGTTCAGGCAACCCATTCCATGCCGAATGCCACTCGGGAAGAAAGAGTACTTATATGCATTTGTTCTCGCATAAAGAACAAGGAATGTGTTTTTGTTTTTATGTTTATCTGAGCTTTGCTACAATGTCATTAGCTAAAATGAACAAAACAAAAGGTAGACTTAAGTTGTGTTTTAGCAGATATAGAGGCAGATGACCACTTTAAAAAATATCAAATTTTAACAATCATGAAATTAAACTATGCTTTTTTTGTAATTCAGCCTTGATATCAGGTTATGGTTATTGTGGACAATTAAAGTAATCATTTACAATTCACATTTAACCACAATTACAAACCATCCGTTAATCTTCTTTAAAGAAGGAACATCTGTAATATATAAGATAAGATAAGATTAAAAAACAAAAGTTTCTATTTGTTCATAAGAAAAAGTGTTTGTAAATTGAAAAAAAAAAAGAAAAAATTACAAATAGTATAATTTATATTCATTCAAACATTTAACTAGGACTGCAATGGGAAAAAAAAATTTATTGAGTTTGACATAAAAAATGATAAACAAAATTGCCACTAACCAATAAATAAGGGAAGTTGGCAACATCAACAAACACAGGGGAGGGCAGCACGGTGACCAGAGGAGATGTGTATCGAGCGGTCAAGAGGGAATTGTTTTTGTGTGATGTGTAAGATCGTTGTGGAGATCTGAGAGATAGTTGAAATAGCAGTTGATGTTGAGAGAAGGAGAAAGGAAATGTGCTGAAGGTATATCTTGATATATGAACACTGTATGTATTGTTAATATTATTAAATTGCTTGTGGAAAGGAGACTTGTTGGAGTTATTCAATTGTCGTAAGGAGAGAATGAAAGTCGGCACGTTAGTAGTACAACGTCTCTAATTATGTCGCAGTTGTCATGACAAGATCGTTAACAGAAGTGACAGTGACATAATTTTATGGTAGCAGTGGTGTCTTCGAAAGCGATGTCTTCGGAAGCAGTTTCTTTATTGTAAGAGGTGTCAATCATCTAAATGTAGTGACACATCAAGTGGAAGTCAAGCATATTTAGGTAACGAGAACATTTTTATATTGACCGCTGTACGAAAATCGTTACAAGTAATCAAGTAAACTGCGACTCTACTTTATCATCTCTGTACAGAGAAAATTGAAGAATATCATGCAAGCAGAAATAATGACAATTTTACTATCTTAATCATTTCCTTACATTATACTTCAAGTAGCAACATAAAAGTCGTGAAACTTAGCTGCGTGCTATGTGACGTCACACATAATGGTCACATAAGAGGTCAACGGAATGTCAACTGCATTACCAATGTTTTGCTTTGTGCTAACACCACTCAACGGTTGTTCGGTAGGGACATAGTGATCTTTCAGTTTTATAACTACTGATCTAATTACCTCTTGTTCGAGGTTATAAACTGTTTTATTTGACATGATAGACATGTTGAAGATGATATGATGGTAATAACAAAATAGTAACTTTATTTTATTTGCTTATTGCCAAGTTGACACTGAACTGAAAAGAATCAGGTGTCGGAATTCACGGGATTCACAAGGTCAAGGTCAATTGACGGGACATTGGAATCCAGTTTTTTTTTCTCATATATATATTATCTGTATACATGTGTTTTTTCATTTAGTCTAAAGGCTCTGACAATCACTTAGCAGATGTTTTGTCAAGAATGATTGAAAATAAATAAATCGCACTAGAAAAACCAAAACATAAAACTGTTTATGAATCTAATTTGACATTGCATTAATATTTGTATAAGTACACTTCTTGCACTTATATTATTTACTTCAATTTTGTTTACATATTGTTATTGTATTATATGTTTAATAATTTTGTTTATTATTAGAATCATTGAAAACATTTTTATTAATTTTTTTTTTTAATAAAGGGGGAGGGTGTCACTAACCAATAAATAAGGAAAGTTGGCAACACCAACAAACACATGGGAGGTCAGCACGGTGACCAGAGGAGATGTGTATCGAGCGGTCAAGAAGGAATTGTTTTTGTGTGATGTGTAAGATCGTTGTGGAGATCTGAGATATAGTGTTGAAATAGCAGTTGACGTTGAGAGAAGGAGAAAGGAAATGTGCTGAAGGTATATCTTGATATGTGAACACTGTATGTATTGTTAACCCATATCTTGCTGGCGTACTTATTTAAGGACACTTCGTAAAATGCAATTTAAGACATAAAATTAAGTTCATAGTTTGCAATTTTTTCATTGAATGTAAAGAATATATACTGATCTATCTAATTATTATCTTTATTTGTCTGCTTTTACATTTTATTGCGCTCGAAACAAATTTATGTCGTGAGTTTGATAAAATTGCGGAAAAAAAGTCAAGTCTGAAAAAGTGATACTTTTTTTTAAGAAAATGATAAAAATTAACTTGAGCTTTAACATAACTTTGTTAATTAATGTTAGTAGAAGGTATAAACATAAATATTAAGTTTAAAACAATAATAATAATTACACAGAGGTGTTAAAACCATCTGTCTTTTTGTAAGGATGCCAGCAACAAATGATACCGTGACCTGAAATTTAGTTTTTTTCTTTTTTTCTTTGCTAAAACATAGAAAAACGTTTTTTTTTTTTTTATTTTTGGGGAATATATTTGGAGTCTTTAACATTTGAAGCAAGTAGAGTAAGAGTGATATATTGTTTGTCCATATTAACTAGTTTAAAACCACAATGTACATTTATATAGAAAAATATACATTATTAGACTACTTCTAGTATATATTATAATTTTATTCTCAACATCTGTCACAAACTTTACTCAATTCAACATGCTATTACTTAAATATAAAACGAAGATTATATATTACACCCAATATATTGATTCGGAAGCTATGTATGTAATAAATATGACATAACTAAAGACATTCTAGTAAATTTCTAGATTCTAGCTCTCCTAATTATCTAAAAACGAATACAAATAATGTTGAATCTGAGATGAGACTGTTCAGCTTTGCAGATTGTTTTAAGCAAATTTATGTTGACCAAATTCTAGAATACATCATACAGCTGACAAAGACAGGGTTCTCCTTTTCTAAGGCTGGCTACTTTTTTTCTATTACAATAGGATCGACGCAAACATTTCTTGACTTTATTTTCTTTTGCTGGCTTTGATACAATGCCCAAAAGACAAACGTGATGCTTATAAGACTATCCGCTACCCATAAGACCAATATAATGTCCAAAAGAGCAATTTGTTGCCAACAAAATCTGTCCAATGTGATGAACACAAATCCTCTTCCAAGAAGACACATCAGCTGCCCAAAATACAAATATGATGCCCTAAAGACGAATGCGCAGTCGTTAAACCTATCCGATACACATAAGGCCAACCCAATGCCAATAAGACCTATCTGATGCCCATAAGATCAATATGTTGCCCACAAGACACATCTGCTGCCCAGAAGACGAATCACCTCCCCAAACAATGAATCTGCTGCCCAGAAGACATGTCTACTACACGGAAGACTAAACTGTTGCCCAGAAAACCAATCCGTTGCCCTGAAGACATATTATTATTCGATGCCCATAATACAAATCGGCTGCCCAGAATACCAATCGGTTTCCCAGAAGACCTATCCGAAGGCCCAGAATATCAATACGAAATAAGATATTTACAATACTATAAGATGAAAACAATTCGAGAAGACGCCATCATAGAATATATTTCTATGACCTATATAATGTATTATCGGAAAGAATATCAGATTTCGTTAAAAGTAATGAGTGATATCAACTACTGTTGGCTCAGCTGCCTATGTATATATATATTTTTCTAGATGCTTACGCCGAGTATCTCAAAATCTACAGAAAACAAAGATATTATTATATAAAGTATATAAAAATATATATTTTTTACAATTAAATATAATTGATATAATCTTATATTATATATTACATTCGCTCCTTCTGTAAAGAAGATTATTGCGTCCCACGCTTATCTGTAGTCAGAGTCTAGTCTTGCATTTTTATTAGTGTTTTAAAGGATGTTATTGGTTTTTCTGGTTTGTTCAGTTGACCCATTCCGTGCCCAAATGCCACTCGAATGCCAATGTTATATTTTTGCTATTTTCTTATCTTATTGTTTTGAAAAGCTATAAATTAAACATTATAACATTTATAACTTAAATTGTTAAAAAATATGTATTAATCTTTGAGATAAGAGTGTTTTTCTTGCAAACATGCAATGTCATGGTATCATTTCTTGCTGGCGTCATTATTTAAGGACATTTTGAAAAATTTCAATATAAACAAAAACAAAAAAAATGTTCCTAAATGAACTTTCATTTGTTTATTACACCATGACTTTCTATTACATATGTACAAATCACGAAAAAATAAAACCTCAGCAAGGTATGAGTTAATATTATTAAATTGCTAGTGGAAAGGAGACTTGTTGGAGTTATTCATTTGTTTTAAGGAGAGAATGAAAGTCGGAACGTTAGTAGTACAACGTCTCTAATTATGTTGCAGTTGTCATGACAAATCGCTAACAAAAGTGACAGTGGCATAAATATAAATTTGAAACTCTCTGCGCCTTTAAAAACAGTATAACATACAGCTCACACTGTATTGGCTCGTAATTGTCCTACTTAACTTGAAAACGAAGAGGTGTCAATGAACAAACCAGTTTAATTCGATAAGTAACAAACTCAGAAATAAGATATACAATATTTCGTAGACATCAAGAACTAGAACGCAAACTGTCAGCACGTCGCACCTTTCAATCCACTCACGATTATATTTAGTGCCACAACAACAAGATCAAATACAGGGTGCGTACGTGACAACAGCCAATAGAAGATACACCAGACACAGAACAGAAAAAACACTTTATCTCAACTCTAGATAAACATAAAAACACTTTCTTTATCCCTTATGCAAGAACAAATGCATATAAATACTATTTCTTCTGGAGTGGCATGGAATGTGTTACCTGAACAAACCAAAAAAAAAACAGAAGCTTATCATAATTTAAAAGACTAATATAAATGCAGGACAATAGACCACGGATGTGCGTAGGACGCAATAATCTTATTTATAGAAGGAGCGTATGTACTGTACATGAAAAGATAAGTTATTTTATTTCAGTTGTTTTATGAATAATATCATTGTTAACTAGGAGATAATTTGTTTGGCATTTTTTTAATTAGTTTTTTCTCTCCGAACAAATGAATTCAGTTCTTGTTTCGTTCATTTTTAGTCTATTGTCATCCATCCAGACTTTGATTTGTCTCGCATATTTTTCAAGTGTAGAAATTGTGATGGTTTCATTTTTATCTTCAAGGCATGGTCGTTGGCATATTCATGTATATCTATGTTTTGTAAAATGACTTCGTTATTGTTTAGGATTTTGTATTATTCCTTTGTGTCAGCCTCAATGTGTTTTACTTTCTCACCAAGTATCTTTGTTTTTGTTTCTTTTATCAGTCTTCTGTATTTAGCTCTTTCAACACATGTGGCTTTCCACTGGTGGTTTTCTTTATATCGTTTCCAAGTTCTCTCCCTTCTTCGCACAACACGTTTCTGCTGACCTACTTCTTTATTGAACCATGGATTGTGATCTCTTGTTTTTTTTTGTGTTTTTTTTTTTGTTTCAGGCGCATGTTGGTCCATTAGTAACCTTACTTTGTCTTCAATGATATCTACTAGTTTGTCAACATTTAAACTTATATTAATACTTTTAGTACTTTAATTTACGCGTGTGTCAGTTAAGAGAGAATGTGAAAAACTGATTCATACAAATTTATTCAACTGTAATTAAGAATATTTAACCCCAAAAAAATCTCAAACGAAATATCGATATAAGAAAACATTTACAGATAATAATTCACAAAAGAACTTTTTGTAACTATATAATGTTAAGTCATCAAACCCTTTGTATAATGTGTATATTAACTTCGCTTTGAAAATTATATTTTTTAAAATCCTTAACATTATATAAAGGAAAAAATAATGCTAGAACTTTTTGTAAAGACAATTAAATAGTTAAACAAATGATAAAGCACAAATAAAGCATTTTTCTCTCATTATATATATATATATATGTAAAATAAATACATACAGTTATAACTCATTCCAACAGCTTTAATAATCTTCATAGACTCCCAATCAATGTTATACGCAATAATTACCAACAGCTAGACTAATAAATGGTTCATATTAGCAGTAAATAATACACAAAGATAACTTAACCAATGTTAAACCAACTTTATAGTAATGTTTTCTACAGCAAAGCTTAAAGCATAAAATAAAATAACTTTACAGTTAAATCAAAGGCCACATGGAAAAACTTAAACAATAGATGACTTTATCATTGAATGTCCTAAAAATAAAAAAATGCATTAAAAAAATCCACAATTCTACACCTTACTGAATAACTAAAAAAAAAAGATATGTTGGACATCGACTGCAAGAGTGTAAACATGTCTGCAGTCTTGTTGACAAGAAGATGTAGAAGAGTAAATCAACATAATAATTTAATGAACAAAACATAGAGTAGGCCTACTATATTAAAATTGTTGACTTAGAACTTTTCAATTAAACTAATTTTAAATAAAGATATTTCAATATCAAGAAAAAAAGAAACGTAATATTAATGACCACATTTTTTTAATACATTTGTATGTATTAGGCCTATTCAATTTATTTATTTCCCATTTTTGAGTTTAAAATACGTTTGATTATTTCCCTTGCTAATTTTGAAATTGATACTTAGAGCAATTTTTTTTTAAAGCATGGTTGTTATAGAAATGTTTGATTTATATACATTTTATTAATTTGTTTACTTTGTCGTATAAAATGACATACGTAAATAATACGTACAATATTGTTTTATTTAATTTTCTTTATTTTATAGTAAAGAACTGTGTATGTAAATGATAATGAATAAATAACATTAAAAATTATGTCAACACTTAAATCATACCTTTTGTGCTTAACCGGCGTATGTCTTTACTTTTAAAAATAATGTCAATGATGGTAATACCTGCATAATAATATAGAGAGAGCAGATTCAAAACATTGTTTGTGAAAGTTAAAATAAATAATTTTTGTTGAGCAAATCTAAACTAATCTCACAGGCATATTGATATAACACACCCACCCCTATCACCCTGTCAATAGACAGGGGAGGGAACTGATGGAATTGTTTTAGCAAGCAGTGATATATTAATACCACCCCTCTCCCCTTCCTACCACCAGTGCCCACATATCAATAGGTGAAGACCAGTTGTCTCTGGGTATTGCTGGCCGGCAAGGGAGGTAAACTCGGGCAGTCCTTGCCATAAAACCAGCAGCATCCCCACGTTTTGTTATATCACACTTACTTTATTTTATAATCAATAGTCATTGCTATTGCAAAAGTCTACCACAATTGTTACAATTTGTTTTTACTCCCCATTGAGGCGGCATTGAGGAGTCGGATTTACTCAATAATTTTTAACTTGTCTAAAAGGTAGTGTTACGTCCACAATCCCCTTGTGGCCAGAGCTGTGTAGATCTTGCTGATAATTCTCGTTAGTCCTAGGGGAGACTTTAATTATTAGTATTTATGTTTCAGTATTACACGAACTCTTCTTATAGTCCTTGGCACAAATTCAGTATTTGTATTCCAACATTTCCTTTCTTGTACATTAGAGTAGTAGATAAATCTTATTGTAATGTATACAACACGATAGAATAGTAACTTGACAAGGAAGCTTCAGTGTAACTGTTGTTGATAGTTTATTTCAGGTGGTATGTTCAATATAGACAATATATCTATTATGTACAGTTAGAATAAAATAGTGCAAACACAAACGTTCTCAAAGGAACATATTTTGAAACTCTCCGTCTTTCAGACAAAACAAATCATTAAATACTATCCGAGTGGTGCAAGGGATAGACCCATTACCAGTAGGGGTGAAAATCATGGTATCATTACAAAACTCATAACAAAAACGAAAGGAACTTCCCCTATTAAATAATGAGTCGTTCCCAGACTCTGAGAATTTGAGATCAACACAGAATCCCAACATTACCTAGAACCTTTTGTTTTCCTACTAAACGTCCTAATATTGTGTGTAGTAAGAAAAGAGAGAGAGAGAGGAATAAACATTGCATGTTCTAATTCTTGGAAAAACAATATACATGACAGTAGATAATAATGAATATATATAATTACCGTGTTTATTTATTTATATGTTTGCGCTCTATGGCTCCTAAGCCGTTTGAATAATCGGTTCAAAAGTTAACTGTATAAATTGGAAACTTCCTCCAAAAGAAATGTTTATTATATAAACAATATTGCTTAATTCGTTAATTTATTTTTTTAAATAAACTTAGATGGATTCATGTCGCTAATGAGAACTTCCTTTAATGAGCGACTTAATAAATCGATTAAACAATAAAAAAGAACAAAAAAAAAATACCTAAAGAATCTTTCTCACTGTTAAATTCTAAACTGAGCGCCATTTCAGAATGGGTTACAAGACATTTAAACACGCGATAGATTAACACGAAACTCGAACATACGGACACTAAATCGGTATGTTTATCTGTCGTACGTTTAATGTCTGTGTTTAAGTATCGCGTGCTTATCTGACGCGTGTTTAAATGTCAGCACACGTTCAGAATGATCTCCCCTTGAACGTTCATTATGTTGAACCCGATGCCTTTCCAATAATTCCATTTGTATACAGTTGTTTATTAACCCGGCGTACGCACCAACAATTTGGCTTGGAGAGTTTTAATGCTACTAGCTTATGACGTAATGACTATCAATCCATTTTTTTTATTAATGGTAGATGTTTTCTTTATTTTATTAATCTAAAATTGTACGGGATAAAAATGTATTAGTATCGGTAGCATCGCCAGGATTGCAAGGTGTGTGCTATGAAGCCATAAAATAATATATAGGTAGTAGCTATATTAATAATTAAAAAGTCGAAATAAAACCCATTTTTGGATATTAAGAAAACCTATATCGGAAGTAGATATAGTCAAGTGACTGTCCATGCGGTCGGCAGTCTTTTCTCATAACTCACAAGGAACGCAGGCATTATTTTAGACTCAGGAAAAATAAATAAAATTGTGTATTATGTTGATACTATAAAGCTATATTTGTTCATTGGATGTGAAGTGTCAACTGTTAATGAATTGTTATTAAATAATATGCTGCAACAAGTCGTTCATTTATTATTTACAAGTTTGGAATTTATATTGTGGTGATGTCGTCCATTTTGATGTTCAAATCAATCAAATAATTCAGCTACTGCAACTCAAATACTCTGAGAAGACTGGTGGTAATGTTTGATAGTCCAATAATAATAATAGGACATCAACAGGTTTGGTGGCAGCTAACGGAGAGAGAAGCTGAAGGATATAATATTATGTTCAAATTCGAAATTTTTTGAACTTTTTGAAGACGTACTACAAACCACATGGAAAATTATGTGAGTACCAGTTTTTGAACAAAACTGAAGCCTGAGTCAATTATTTCAAATACATATACTATTTATATGATTGAGCACTATAATAGCTCTAAGAAAATATAACATTTGTACACCGATGACAAATATTTCATCATTGGAAAATTCGATACAAAAAATCGAAAAAAAGTGACTATACGCAGATCATTATTTAATATTTGCAACCGGAAAAAGTTTCGTTCCCACATGTTATCAACAAGGAACCTAAACTATATACATATGTTCAAGTCCGATGTTCAAATCCGATGTGACACAACCATGTGTTGAATTTTATGTAGCCTACATAACCATATGTTCAAATCCGATGTGACACAACGATGTGTTGAATTTTATGTAGAATAACCACATGTTCAAATCCGATGTGACACGACCAGGTGTTGAAATCTGATGTGTTGAAGTCCGATGTGCTTATCGGAAGATAAATAAATAACATTAAATAACTTTAAATATAATTAATATTTAATCTGTATACCAAAGACTTTGACATTAATTTTAATTAATGGTATACATTTTTTTCTTGTGTTCATTCTAAAATTGGATTATACCATACTGAAGTGGAAACTTGAAGCAACTCAACTTGATACAGTGCGAACATTCATTGGATTATTAAATAATTAATTAAGTTTCTTCTGGATTTCTACTCTGGATTTACATTGCAGTAATTTCATACAGTGAATGTGTTTTCATTTGGATTATTAAGTAATCTTTAATTTAATCATATTTTTTACATTCATTAGTATGAATTATATATATATGTATGTATTATTTATGTATAAAGCGGGCTCTGGTTGGCGGGACTTTCTAAAATAAATCTCTTGTCTATTCTTATTCTGTCTATCATCTATTTCTATTTCTTAAAAGAGATTGATTAGAAATGATTCTTTGTTAGGGTTATTTCTGTTAGTTGTCTTGACTTTGTTTGTTATTGTTAAGAATTATTAAAGTAAAATTACTATAGTCTTGTCAATGTTATACATGTTGTGATTCTTTGTCAAAAATTCCTCTATCATTTGTGGTCCAAGCAGCATTAGTGTATTGTGATTGTGTTTTTTTTCTATTGTTACTTGATATAATTTTTTTGTTGTGTATTTTTTGAGATATCATTAATATGCATTGGTTAGTTTTTGCTCTCTGAGTATAATGGTCTATGGTAAGAACATTAACAATAATAAGTTCACCTAGATAATAATAATATGAATATTCACATTCATAACTATATAATTTAAGTAGTGCCCAATTACATGTAACTACAATTAACAAAATAATAATTGATATCTAATACATGTAACTACAAATGTACAAAATATACACAATATAACAGGTAAAATAACCTAAATAAAAATAATATTGTGCTTTGCAGTGCTACTGTAATAATATTATCTAGAATTTACATTGCTATCAATTATAGTAAAATTATTGTGTATTGGCATTAATGAAAATGTACTTCCAGTAATCACTATGAAAATGTACTTCCAATACTGATAATAATTACATCCATTTCAATTGCTCATAAGAATAATATCATAGTGGCTTATGATAACATTAATCTAATTGTTATATGCCATCCTCAATAATAATAATAAGATTATCTATGTGCTACCATTGGTAATAATAAGATTGTACATTGCTTTGCGGAAAATAATTGTGCAACCTATATAGTAATAATAAGTCACAATAGTAAAAAGTGACTTGCACTTGCTTTAAACTCTACTATAAAATTGCTAATAATAATAAAATAAACAAGCCATAATAGAAAATGTGTCTTGGCTTAGCATACTTGTTGACATTCTAGCATTTTGCATTCTGAATTATAAACATTTTACTACAGCATAGGATTAAAAAAAAAAAGTTGCTGTGATATTATATGACTGCTCATTCTGTATTTAATAAATATTGTCATTCAGTAATATAAAAATGCTCATTCAGTAATTAATAAATATTGCCATCCAGTATAGGAATAAAACATTGCTGTACTATAAAATAGTGCATTATAATAATTGTACTGTACTATAATATAATAAATCTTGACATTCATAATAAACAATAATGGAGTCAAAGGTTCAATTACTCTATGATGAGGCTAAATTGTTGGCAAAAGAATATGGTATTACTGATAAGAAAGAATATCAGGAATTTGTTGAAAATAAAGTTAAACAATTGAAAAAAGAATTAGCAGATAAGGAAAGAGATGAACGAGCAGAATTAAGGGCTCATGAAATTAAACAAAAAGAACTTGATAATGAAATTAAACAAAAACAACTAGAACTCGAAATGAATAAAGAAAAAGAATTGAAAGAACTAGAAATGAATAAAGAAAAAGAGTTAAGAGAAACTCAGTTGAAAGAAACTCAACTAAAATTAACTCATGAATTGGAGTTGGCTAAATTACAAAATGCTAAAGTTGAACAAACAAATGAAAAATCAAAACATAGTGTAAGATTCAAAATGCCTCCTTTTGATGGAAAAGAGAAAATTGTTGATTTTCTAAATTTATTTGAAGCAACATGTAAAGGATATGGGATTCCCATTTCAGAATATTACATTCACCTTATCCCACAATTGAAAGATAAGGGTAGGGAAGCACTATCACATATTGATAAAGAAATAACTGATTATGCCATTATCAAAGAACAGTTAATTAAATTCTTTATCCACTCTGAGGATTATTACAGACAAAAGTTCCATAACTTTATCTTAACAGACAAGATAGAACCGAGAGCTTTTGTGTCTGAAGTGAAAACATTTTTACTTACCTGGTTAGACTTAGTAAAAATAGATACCAAAAATCCTAATGAGATTATAGAAATCATGGTTGTTGATAAAGTATTAGAACAAGCTTCTAAACCATTGTTTACTCACATTATGGAAAGAAAAGTTAAGACAGTAGAAAATTTGATAGATGCAATCTCAAATTTTAAGGATAGTCATCCTAATGTAGAACTGACTAAACAAAATCAAACAGTAAATACAATTCAACATAGAAGAAGGAGCTATTCACCTCCTAGGTCTAGACATAATCAATTTGGCAATAGAAAAAAATTTGGTAATCAACCAAAATCTAATAATTATAGATGTATTTTTTGCAATGGTACAAACCATTCATCAGAATATTGTTACAGAAATAACAATGCAAGAGGTAGAAATTTCAATCCAAACTTCAATAGATCAAATGTTGATCATAGAGGTTTTTCAAATCAAAATTTTTCTAATTTTGATAATAGAAACTTTCCAAATCAGAATTTTTCAAATTTTGGAAACAGAAATATGCCAAATCAGAATTTTTCCAATAACAATGTGCCAAATCAACATGTTGGAAGACAAGATTTTCCTAATACTCAAAACAGACCTCAATCAAATTTCCAAAATAGAAGAAATAGAGGAAAACTTAACAATTCCACATCTCAATTTAATAATGTCATATTTGAAAACAGGGATCAGTTAATACTTTTTCCTGCTTATGTGGAAGGAAAGACCACTTACTGTCTAAGAGACACCGGAAGTAGTATAATATGCATAGATGAAAGTATCATTCCAAATCAGAAACCCACCAATATAATAAGAGTGGATACAATAAAACTTGGAAATGGTTCCACTGTAAATTGTCCTGTCACTATAATAGACATTGATTGTCCTTGGCTCACTGGAAAAGCAGAGGCAGCCATAATGAAAAACTGTGTTGCACCTTTAATTATTGGTAATTCTTTCAATGTCAAACATGATAATAGTTTTGACATTTTTCAAAAATGGATGAATGAAAAATCCAATGACTTGAATTTGAAACCTGTTCTATTGCAAAATGAGAAGTTAGTAGATTTACCAGAACAAGAATTTTACCCTGCTCTACAAACTTTTAATTTCTTACAAACCATAGGAAAGTCAGAAAATAATATTCTCAATGAGACACCTAATATTGACTTATCCATAAATAATGAAAAGGATAATCCTATTCCCAAATGGAATGGAACAGAAAAACTAGAACAGTATGTAAGCAAATTTGAAAGTCAATGTGAAATAAACAATGTACCAAAAGAATTACATGCTATTTCATTATGTAGACATTTAGAAGGTCATAAACAAATATTCAACATTGCTAAAAATCAAATATCTGATTTTACTAAAATGAAGAGTGAGATATTATCATACATTGATAGTCCTCATAAAAAGGAAACCCAAATGAAAAAAACAGAAAATATCAGTTTAATAAACATGCCTTTTGATGAGCTAACTCTAAAACAAGAACAGAAAGAAGATCCATACATAATTAAAATGGTATCAGAAATTGAAAAAGGTCAGGTTAAAAATAAAAACATTGAAATAATTAATGGAATTCTCTGTAGAAAGGACACTAAATTAGATGTAACTCAAATAGTTATACCTAAAACATTAACTGTCAAAGTAATGCAAATTTCGCACAACAATGCATTGTCAGGTCATTTGAGTAGCAAGAAAACAGTTTGTAAACTTAAAAAGAATTTCTGGTGGCCTAAAATGGAAAAAGATTTGAAAACATTTATTAAAAGCTGTGATACCTGTCTTAGACATAATAAAAAAGATTCTAAACATAAGGCTCCAATACAAATGACCGACACCATAAACAAACCTTTTTACAAGATAGCAGTTGATATCAAAGAAAATATTCATAAAAACATGAGAAAACTAGAAGTTGGTAATAAAGTACTTGTTTATTTGCCAATTGGCAGTGGCAATACTATGGAATGGAGAGGACCTTTTGAAATAATACTTAAACTATCTGATGTATTTTACAAGGTTAACATTAATAATAAAGAGAAAATTGTTCATTTAAACAATTTGAGAACTTATGAAGAAAACAAAGTTTTTGAAAATAAATCAGAAGATGATTTGATAATTGAAAATAAATCAGAAGATGATATCAATAAATCAGAACATGCAAAAATGACATTAAATAAATGTTGTTCAATATTAAAAAGCTATAATAGGGAAAATAAAAGCAAAATAATTGAAATTGAAAATAAACCAGACAATGATATTAGTAAATCTGAACATAGAAAAATAACATTGAGAAAATGTTGTGAAATTCTAAGGAATTTTAGCAGAGAACTCAGGTATAATCAATAAAATTATATATAGGAATAACTAAATTTATGAATGAGATATGATATTTTCAGTAACAAGTATAATGACATGATAACATTTTTTTTTCTTTGTAAAGAACAAATATGTAAATATGGATACTGCTGTAAATAATTTAATTGATGAGATATAATCACCACTTGCAAAACTGAATAATCTACAGTGTTGAATTATGAATAGCTGAGCTGATAAAAATAATAATTGTCAGTTGGAAATTTTTTTTATGTAGCCTCTGAACAGTTTGGTAAGACTGTTAAGCACATAAATTTTGTGGCCTCTGAACAGTGAATCTGTTATGCCATATGTTAATATTAATATGCCTATGTAAGTCTTTAAAAAAGCATTAGAGGAATTGAAATAAGAATGATATAATAATGAAATGCCTATGTAAGACTCTAAAGTCAGAGCATTAGATGATAATATTGTATTGTATTCATGTAAGACTAAAGATAGCATTGAAGCCAATAAATAAATGATACATATAAGACTCACAGGAAGATGAGCAGTGTAATATAAATATATAATTGAAGGAAAGACTTGAATAACTTGTGTAATATTTTATTGTAAACTAAGATTAAAGATAATCATGTTACATTGTAAGTAATGTTATTGAGAATATCAATCAATAATAATCTATATCAATCAATAATAATCTATAACAATCAATAATAATCAATAATAATCAAGAATATCAATTAAAAATAAATATTATGAAGATATATATTCATAATCACCATTATGAAAATGACAATTGAAAAAACCGACATTAATATTATATTAATTTTGTTGTATAAAATAATAAATGTTGTATGAAAAAATTTTCATGGAATCTATTTAGATTTTGTGAGATAAAGATAATAGATAATCTCGACAGCCTTGATGAGTATTTAGCATAATAATTATCCATACACATCACTGATATCCAATAGTTTATCTCAGTATTACTGAAGTTGATTAGACAATACCTAAAGATAATTGTCTATGACTAATTGTCATATTAACATTAGACATTATTCTTTGTGTCTTTTGTTTATATTTCTGCCTATAAATATGTTTTTTGATTGTTTGTACATATATTAAAAGAAAAATTTTTCTCTATGTATTATTAAATGAATGATTATATGCATTAATTAAGATTAAGATAATTTTTTTCATTATTGTAAACATTTTTCGTATCAAAAATAATAATAAATTATTATTTTTTCTCTGTGGTTGGGGGGTATGCTATGAAGCCATAAAATAATATATAGGTAGTAGCTATATTAATAATTAAAAAGTCGAAATAAAACCCATTTTTGGATATTAAGAAAACCTATATCGGAAGTAGATATAGTCAAGTGACTGTCCATGCGGTCGGCAGTCTTTTCTCATAACTCACAAGGAACGCAGGCATTATTTTAGACTCAGGAAAAATAAATAAAATTGTGTATTATGTTGATACTATAAAGCTATATTTGTTCATTGGATGTGAAGTGTCAACTGTTAATGAATTGTTATTAAATAATATGCTGCAACAAGTCGTTCATTTATTATTTACAAGTTTGGAATTTATATTGTGGTGATGTCGTCCATTTTGATGTTCAAATCAATCAAATAATTCAGCTACTGCAACTCAAATACTCTGAGAAGACTGGTGGTAATGTTTGATAGTCCAATAATAATAATAGGACATCAACAGTGTGGGTGGCAAATAGTGCAAGGTATGAGAGGTAGTGGACAGGGATAGGGTTGCCAGACACATGAGTGTCAAAAGAAGGACAAAGGAGGACATTGTGTTTCAATTGAATAGTTTCGCAATAAACCCGTAATCAGTACAATTTTATTACATGAGCTGCCAATAAGTGCATATTGGTAAACTGAACAAGAAACAGTTTTGTTAAATAACATAAAAATTCACTGTATGCTGAAAGGCAGCTTGCTTTTGTGCAACTTTGAAAAATACAGGAGTCTTTAAGAACACGGATCATTATTTTCTTGTACAAATGATCACTTTTTAAATTAATTATATTCTTAAGAGAATAATACTATGTTTAATACTGAACGCCTACAAAACATAAAATACTACAAAAGTCAGACATTTAAAAGGTTTATAGCTTTGCCTGCCAGACTTAGTGCAATCTTAGACATGGAAGGTTACTATACCATGTGTATAATGTGCAAAAAAGCGAGGCGGAAGGTTCCTTTACAACAGCCATCCACCTTCAAATGCCTGAAGTGCGGCAGGGATTGCCACTCCCGAGTTGGCCTCCACAGCCATTCTCGGCGGTGCAGCTGGTCACCTTTGCCGTGAAGCTACACCATCGTCTCTTGGTGACGGACGGATGCCGACGACGAATGTGCAAAATCCTTGCCAGGATACTATTAAACAGACTTACGGCTCATCTCGACCAGGGTTTATTGCCTGAGAGCCAGTGCGGTTTCAGGAAGGAGAGAGGAACCATTGACATAATCTTCGCAGCCCGCCAAATGCAAGAGAAATGCCAGGAACAACATGTACCTCTCTACGCCATTTTTTTAGACCTGACAAAGGCATTGACACAGTCAGCCGCGAGGGACTCTGGAGAATCATGTCCAAATTTGGATGCCCAGACACCTTCATCGAAATGGTCAGGCAACTCCACCACGGCATGCTTGCCAGAGTTCAAGTCCAGCGCAGCATTTCAGAAACCTTCCATGTTATAAACGGCGTAAAGCAGGGATGTGTCTTGGCCCCTACACTCTTTAGCCTCATGATCTCAGCCATGCTGTTGGATGCCTTCAAAGACAATGTACCGTTTAGCATCTATGACGCTGACAAACGATGGTCCTCATCGCAAGCGATGGACAAGCATCATCATAATGCGTGTGGGGGTGAGGATGGGGGCCATAATACTAGAAGGAATAATAAACATATGGTTTAAATAGAAGGTTACTTTAGGGCTACAACTGGTGCACAATTTCCCCCAAACTATTTAACAAATAACATTTGTACCAAAAACTCATTAGTTAAAAGTAAAATTAAAAAAGATTAAATATTTCTATGAAAAGAACAATAGTAAGCAAAAAGAAATATTGTTAAAATTCTTTGATCGGAAAAAAATGTGGGGGGGGGGCGGTAAATGGGGAGGGGTAGGAACCATGATTCACCCATTTCAAGGCTACGCTTATAAGAGTTATAGTTAATTTGAACTCTTTCAAACAATTTTAAAAATGTATTACAATTAACTATAGTATAGAACTTTTCGGTTCAAATCTATTTTAAACATAAAAGCAAGCGTCTAAATTTCTGTTACTTGTTTGGGGGGGGGGGAGATGACAAATTCTTGACATAATTATATAGGGGGTCTCTGAAAGTTTGACAGTTGTTGACAAGGGATGTAGGGGGAGGTAAAAATCACTTTAAAATTGTTGACGTAATCCCGAGTCTCTCCTTCCAATGGACGCAGACAAAATTTTAGTTAAGCGGATAAAGCTTAAAGAGACATTTCGGCAGACCTAAAATAAGAGGGCTCGAGTATTTTCTCCTTTTAAACCCGGACAGCCAGTCTACATCCAAAAACGCGGAAACCCTCTATGGAACATTGGCAAAATACTCAAAAGAAAAACAGAGGGATCGTTTCTACCAGAAAGTGACAGAGAAATGAAATACTGGCCCAAGAGAGTTCCCATTAGAGAAAATAGAACTCATTATTTAGATACTGACTTGTTCAGCGATGATGATGATAAAATAAGAAGAGAGAGAGAACTTACAAATCCAAAATATTGAAACTTTGCCAGTTTAACCAAATAAGCTGATCCCAATCCAAGACCAATATGAACATTGAATAAACCAGTTTGGCATAATGACTATGTAATGGAAATCTAGAACTACTTGAAATGTTCTATTGGTCGCAGATTGGTGTCGTGATTACGTATTGATCGTGTTTGTCACAATGAATATTTTTAAACTCGATTGAAATGTATGCTGCGTGTTAGTTTGTTGTTGTTTTGCTGTTTTTTTGTAATGTGTTTTGTCTTGTAAAAAAACAAAGATATTAATAGTGCCATATATAAAAGTTTCATATAGGCCAAATTCATCATAGGGCTGACGAAGCAGTATTCAACAATTTATGTGGCCACGACATACTAGGGATATATGTGGCCAACACAATGCCCATCCGTCTTTAATTTACCCCAACTAATGTCAGGTACCCATTTGAGCTGGGTAGACCCTCCGAATCCGAGAACAAATCCTAGCTTGAATTTGAACGCAGAACATTTGCTGAGCCACCCCAATGTGCAGCCGCACGGCCAACGCGCCCCAAGAATAATCAATAAACTAATAAATTTAGTATCTGAAGAGAAATATCAATATCAGAATACTTTTACAGATAATAATTCACACAAGCATTTGTTGTAACTTTATAATGTTAAGTCAGCAAAACCTTTGTACAAGTTATATAATAACATCGCTTTGAATCAATTAAAAAAAAACAATACGGAAGAATTGTTAAATTAAAGGCTATAAGTATTAGAAAAACTGTAACGACCGATGGCTTTATCTTTGAATGCCCTGTCATAATATCTCAAACATGCATCCACTAACTCCACAACTCTACAACAAAATAGAATATATATATATATATATATATATATATATATATATATATATATATATATATATATATATATATATATATATATATATATATATATATATATATATATATATGTAAAAGACAGATATAATTGGGCATTGACTAAACAACAGCAAACATATCTTCAGCTGGTTGACAAGAAAATGCAAATGTCAATAAATCATAACATGTAAACCAATGTAAATAGTTATACCATACCTTTTGTACTTATCCATGGCGGTGCATCCTTCCAATATGAAATTAGGTCAGACCAAAAATCACGAATACCTATATTAATATAATATAGGAAGCTGTTTAAACATTGTTAGTGAAAGTTAAAGGCTCTTTGTTGAACAAATGTAAAATAGTTTCACATGCACTTTTGTTGCAAATATTTCGAACCAAAGATAAATGCATAAAAATGGTATATTCCTGTAAATATATTTATAGTATCTGTAAATAATAAAAGTTATAAGTGTTTTATAATTAAATAGTTAACTATAATGCTATAAATAAGCCAATAGTAAAGGGAGCTCAACATCATTTAAAATTGTATTGATATTTATATATGGACATAATTAGCCTATTCAAACATTCTCATTAGAATTTTATTAAAAACACTGTTACTTCATCTTTGTTAATATACTTATACTTATATAGGCCATGCTCCATTGTAATTATATTATTTGG
Source organism: Anisus vortex (assembly GCA_949126835.1). Classification (NCBI taxonomy): domain Eukaryota; kingdom Metazoa; phylum Mollusca; class Gastropoda; family Planorbidae; genus Anisus; species Anisus vortex. The sequence goes on from OX421506.1 coordinate 30,520,942, forward strand.
TGATCGCAGTATATAGATGTGGGTGAGTGGGATGGATCTTCTTGTTTTATAATTATTATTATTAATGTTTTATTATTAAACGACAAGCGCGTCAAGGCATAACATCTTCTAGTTGCTTATTAGCTTAAAATTAAAAATCTTAAATAAACATTCTTAAATTGATGATTAAAGATGTCAATAGATTTCTTATCGAATAAATATTGTGGTTAATTAAACACATTTATATTGATTTCAAACATTAAAATGTGTATTCAAAAGTAAAAGTAAAAGCATAGATAAAAAAACACTTTTAATTATAAAAACTAGTGACACTTGTAGCGTTTTTAATTCAATTATAATTTTTGTCTAAAATACAAGACATATGGAACCATATCTGACTGAACGCCACTTTTTGAAAGTGAGAAAATATGTCAACAAACCAATTTTTAATATGTAGGCCTATCTCACTATCTCCAAAGGCCTTGACACCTACATTGAAGGTCGGCACAAACTGTTGTCGCGTCCTACACAATCTAAACTTTAACAAACTAGGCAGTCTAAAAATAATATGTTTTCTTCACTGCATCAGTATTGCTCTGTTAATTTATTTTAAATGCATCTAACCCTGCTAGTCTATTATATTTACATTATTATGTAGTTAAGTAAAACAAAATAATCTAAAACAATTTCAAACGTAGATATTTATTGTTTACTATCAAAGGGCGTATTTGGAAGCAAAGGTTTTTAAAAAGTACTATTAAATTAATAAATTATATTTTTTATTTTAATCTACATTTATTTATAAGAAAAATTTGTCCCAAAATTATTCTACAATTTGTTTTGTTGTTGTTGTTGTTTTACTCTAATATGCGTTTCATTAACTTTTATTATTTAAATGTTTAACCCTATCTGTTGAGTTGTTCAAATTCTTCTATAAATTAGATTCCTTTTTTATTTTTATTTCTTTGAGAAATTCATTAGCTAGGTGTTTTTTGTGTGTTGATTTTGGGGGTTAAGGTTTTTCTTCATATGCTTTATTTTGTGTTATATCCTCTTTTTGATCAATTTACTTTTCTTTATATATATTTATACACATCTATCTACCACATGTGTCTTTCTGATAACTATATTTGTTTCAATGGTTGTATTGAACATTTTCATCAATATTATTTAATATTTTTGAGTTATTAATTACGAATTATAAAAATATCGATGACCAAATTTATCTTAATTTATTATCAGACAGAAAATAGTATTATTATAATAGTGTATCTACTGAACTTCAGGAAAGATTATTTTACAATAAAAAATACATAAATGGATAAATAAAGAATTGTTTATTTATTTAGACTACATTTTGTAATTGTATTAACGTGTATATAGAACGATAAATAATTAATTCTGTTTTAACACAAAAACTTATTGCATATATATACAACAAGCTATTAATACTGTCATGTATTAATAGCTTTCCCTCAACGCAAGTTTTTTGGGAGGCACTAAGCCTATACTGTTCTAAGAATCAACTCTTGTGCCGACCTCAAATTCTCGGAATGGCTAGGATTAGTCTATTATTTCTCGTATTAACTATAACTCGTATAGACTATTGTATTAATTACTTTTTTTAAAGTGTTATTGAAATGAACGTTTCATTTAGGTAATATTTGAGATATAACAATTTACTAGAATAAACAGTTTTAAAATGTGTTTTTTTTTAATCATAACTGCCCGTTGCAGTAGCAATTATTTAATGCTATACGATAAAATGCTTTTAACAAGATCATTTAATTGAAGATGGATCACAAAACGTATAATATATGAGTGTCTCTTGGCCTAAATTTAAAATGTTTTATTTTCTTAATATGTTAAATGTTTTGTAATTGTACTTCAGATAATCATTCTTCTGGGTTCTAGCTTAAATATTAGCGTCAAAAAAGAAGATTGATTATTTTAATATGGTCCTAACAATTAGGCCTACTTCCTAAAATCTCAATTTGCATTATTTATATGAGAGTTAATTTAATCAGTATAATATTTAATATATTTTTTTTCACTTTCACAAACATATTACTTAATACAAAATTAAAAATGGTAACTGTATAAATACAAGTGCATTCAGGGTGAATGTAGAAAGCTGTTGAATCTATTTAATTAAAGTATTGTGCCAAGCCTTATTCTCTAATGAGGATAAATGTTCAAAGCCATCATGTTCCTGGATAGATAATCCGGTGATTGGTGGAAATAGAGTGTCTGTGGGCGGCACTGATCTATAAAAAGAATGAATATTAAATGTGTATGCGCAAATTGAAGCCAAAATGATTAGTGGGAAAAGGTAATTCACTTATCTACATAAGCGAGTTACAGGGATATACCACTTATGATTAGAACAAATCCATACGATAAAAAGAAAGTCAAAGTCACTTGAAATGTATTTACAGGTCAGTGTTTAGGAAATATAATTTCATGGATAATTGAAAGTCACGTGAAAGCCTATTTATTTTGTCTTCATGTATGTTACTTCCGTGCATAATCCATTCTTTCTATAGATCAGTGGTGGGCGGAGAGAGCCACTTTCCGGAACACGCATAATCCGTTGGAACGAAAGGCTATTGTGCAGCCTATTGGCCACATAATATATATATATATATATATATATATATTTATATATATATATAAATAAATATATATATATATATATATATATATATATATATATATATATATATATATATATATATATATATATTATGTGGCCAATAGGCTGCACAATAGCCTCACATATATATAATAATAACAATAGTAATAATAATAATTTTTAAAATATAATTATTATTTTAATGAAATCCGAAAGTAATTTAATATAAATTGTGCAATCAGGTTAAAAATAGGCAAGTCTTTTTATTTGACAAAAAAAGCTAAACTTCCCTGCCTAGCCGTGGAAGGACTATCCCTGTGAATGAGAAACGAACACCCGTCTTCCGCATACGTTTAAGATGTAATTATTAGATTTTACATGCTGAATACATTGTCATCATCATCATCAATCCCATGACCGTTGAGGTCGTTGGAGGGACCGAATGGACACTTCAGCAGTCAACTTTCTCCACTTTTGCCGATCTTGCGCGGTTGTCAATAGTTGAGTCAACTGCAGCCCTGTCCAATCCTTGACATTGTCTAACCAGCATCTCCGCTGACGGCCTCTCCTACGCCCACCTTCCACCATGCCCTGGAGGATTGATTTTGGCAGGCCATTGTGCCGCAACACCTGACCGAACCATGTCAGTTTGCGCCGTTTGATTGTAGCCATAATGTTTTCTTGAGGGCCTGCAATTGAGGATATTCTGTCTCACACATACGCATTAGTCCTGTGTTCTACGTAGAAGTATTTTTCTCATGCATTTATTTAGGAACGCCTGCAACTGGTTTTCAGTTGCAGATAGAAGCTTCCATGTCTCACATACAGAACAATAGTTCTAACAAGGGCTCTGTAAATATTTTAGGAAAGCTTGTCTGAAAATTTTTTACAATCTTTCAAAAAATATGGGGAGCCGAACCCAGGTAGCCCGCATGGCAGTCGAAGACGCTAATGCTATGGAGGGCACATGTCAGAAGCGAGATCGCAAAAGTAAGATATTATGTGACTAGTAAGTTGTAGTGTCTTCAAATTAGCCAATGAGGATAGGATACAACACACAAGAGTTACTTTTTATAGATAGATAGATAGATAGATAGATAGATAGATAGATAGATAGATAGATATAATACCAGGATATAAGCCTACACATATAATAACTGGAAGGAAAACTAGATACGTTGATTACTTGTTAAATAATTGTACAATTGTTTTTAGTAATCTTAATATTATTTATATATTGTTTTTACCTTTATCGTCTAAGTAACGTTCTTTGTTTAGGGTCATATCAATGCAGCTCATGAAATCTAAAATTGTTAATTCAACCTTGTTATTAAACAATCAAGCTTGAAATTTCTTCACAACAATATAAACGTTTGATTAAAATCAAATAATTTATAATAATGTATAAAATACAAAAATAAATACAATGCAAAGATAAATGACTTTCTGATTAAAGATAGATACAATTCTTTTGATAACAACCTCTGGAGTATTTAATAAAAAAAATGAAAGAAATGAAATAATTTTCTATATAAACACCTGCTTAAAACTCTATTGTGTATAGCATACTGACCTTTAAGTGCAATAGCTCTAACAATTTTCTTGTCTTTCTTTTTTAAAGTTTCATTCGCAGTTACTGTGGATTAAATAAACACAGTATGTTAGCAATTGTTATATTATTATATCTTAAAATTTGTTAATGCAAAGCAAAATGCAAGTTTAAACATTCAAAACTATACTTGATCCAAAACATATTATATATGAAAAATTAACATTAAACAAGAAAACCGTAAAAACGAAGTTTTTATTATACTCCCTTTATTTGCAAACTAAGTTTACCATCAGGTAATTAAATAATTTAGAAGAAATATTTTTGTTTTTCTTCTTAGGTAGGGCCTATTAGATATTATTTGCATATCATACTTCTTAAGGAACATTGTTACTCAATCCTTAATGATCACTACGGTAGTCCGGAAGATTACGCATTCTTAATACTTCTTCCATTGCTGGCAAAATGCAAAAGACTTTATCCTGTACCTTAGAACAGTCGAGTTCCTCTATTCGAATTCCTTCGAGTGATCTCACTCGACTCAAGGCAGCATAAGCCTGTCCGTTAGCAAAAATTGTCGTGCCCAAGTTAATGACTGCATGGTCCACTGTTGAACCTTGCATTTTGTGGACGGTCACAGCCCAACAAAGGATAAGCAGCAGCATTCGCCTTTCTGCTGTTCCTGCTGATAACTTGGCTGGAAATTCGATGATGTGTTCACCGATCCCAAAGAAATTTATTTTGACTTTTGGCAAATCTTGACTGTAAATTTGTGCTCTGCGAAACAGTGGCCGAATAATTTGGATGACTTCACCCATCGCCCCATTAACCAGTCCTTTACTTGTGTCGACATTGGAACGAAGCATTACTCGCGCACCTTCATATATCACCAGTTTACTTGGCAAGCCTTCAGTTTTGTTGATGTCTTCTAGAATAAGCCTTTCAATGGCAGTATTGCTCACATCTTTGATAGCGTCTGAAATTCGATCAACTGCCTTAAGTGTGATCATGTTTTGAACTTGTTGCTGGTAATATTGAAAAGCTTGATCATTATGGAAATTGACCAAAGCGTTTTTTGGATCTATTCTAAGGGCTTTACCAATAGCAAATTTATAGTTGAGATTTTTGTCGACCTTACCACGAAGAATGCGTAAGTGATGTGGTTTTAACTCACCCATTCGCAAATCATTTAAGAGATCCATGAAAGTTGTATCTTCTCGTTGACGCATATTTTGAGTAAGTTCGCAAAGCCATAAATGAACTGCTGGTTCAAAACATGTTGGTTGCTGAAAAACTGGGCTCCCTCTCACGGGTGGCATTAAGTCACCGAAAAACTAAATATTTATTCCACCGAAACATGCATCACTGTTTTGATCTGTTGCAATCGTGAGTTGATATGATCCAGCTTTTTGTAGGCAACCATTGAGATCTCATCAACTATTAAGAATTGTGTTTTCCGCCATTGAAATCTCAAACTTTTCAAGTAAATCGCGCTGTAACGGCAATTTGAACATGGAGTGAAGTGTACGGCCGTTTATCAACTTGGCTGCAACACCAGTAAGAGCAGCGACTTTGACTGAATCCTTATCTCCAACATAACAACGAATGACTATTTCTTTGACAAGGTTCAGAGCAAAGTTTTTCCTGATCCAGCACCACCAGTAACATGAATTCTCACTCGGTCAGATGATCCATGTTGCTGTTTTCTGATACTTTGTGCGATGAAGTTCAGAAGATCTCTTTGAGCGACATTAGCCTCTGCTAACGATGTTTGAAACTCGTCATCGGTTGGTCTGATTTCATTGTCGTGTTGATCGGTATCATCAATACCTTCGTTGATATTTGGATCTTCCCATTCAATGAATGCATTAGCACGATTGATTGCATTATCTAAGTGACGGTCTCGATTGCGATAAATTTCCATATATGCATTCGTTACCTTAAGCTCGGCTTCTCTCGCAAGGAATGTTTCGTTGGGTGAATTGTAGCTTGAACCATCCGGTTTTCTTAGCAGTTAATTCTCATTACTTAACGGAACATATTGTGCAAGGAGACTGTCATAATAATTTTCGGAAATATAGCTTCTCGAAAGTTCGGCACTCATACGACGGCGGGACGATTTCTGATCTTCATTTTTGTTCCGTCCAATAAAGTCAATAAATGTACTTGTCGAACAGCCCTAGGTTCTTCGTACGCGTCTTGATCGCCATCATCTTCATTTTCAATACCTTTACTATAATAAGGTTCAAACAACATGGAAAACTCCATCAGTGACATGTATTCAAATTGATACGAAGGATGTGGATGACCGGGACGCTGTCGATTTCTTTCAATAATGTCTTTACAGTAGCCAGCTACAGTATCATTGACAAAACTAAGCATTTTATAGCGTTGTACTGCTTTGCGCGTAGGCTATTGATAAAGACGCATCTTCAAGAAGATTGCTTCAAAGGAAGTTGACACAAGCGAAATGCACACTCGCATGCAGATACTTGGTGCTAATGCAGAATTTTCATACATATCTTGAAGAGCTTTGTAGAAGTGCTGCTTTCCTATTGTCGAAATGTTCTAATTGCTTCTCTCAAACCTGAAGACATCTCTGTCGGCTCATTTTTCGAACAATATTTGGCTACATACATGGCAACAGACTCGTTGTTTCTGCATGGCTGAATATCCATATTTCCCATCCAACACTTTAATAGCTTGATGTTATAGTTGATGATGAATTCGTCACCGGATTTCCGTTTTCTGATACATATACGACCACCGTTTTTAATGAATTCATCAGATGTATTCGCAACTATGTGAGTCAAGTCAATTGGAAATCGAGGATAATTGAAACGACAGTCTCTGGAATTGTTCTTGTGACATGTATGAGTGTGATGATGTCGTTGTACGCCATTAACAATAGCCTCAAATTCAGGATCCTCGGGTAGCTCACACGTCATCTCCTAATCAATTTTTGCAATGCCCTCTGGAGTGTTAAAGTCTGGAGTTCCTTCCACCCATACAAGCATATGAAGATGCGGAGAACCGCGATTCTGGAACTCAATGCGCCACCAAAAATCAATTATTTTTCCTCCAAGAATAGTTCCAACAGATTTTAGCAACGACATGAGTGCATTGAGTCGAATCATGTAGTGGCGACTTACGACGACTGGATATTTTTCGACGAATTTTTGAGCGTCGTAAGTGCTATTAGATCCTTCGCATTTTTTGTCAGGAGTTCCATCAGCGTGCAATAATACTACAAGCATGTCCTCCCAATGAAGATCATTGCAGCTGAAAGTGAGGAACTAATGTGGTGGTCCTAAGCATCGGATTTGTGCAACAAGTTCACTCAGAGCAGTATTCCAATACGCCATTGAGCCACACACATTTTTAACATAAAGATAAATATCATCCGCAACTGTCTCGATATTTTGAATTTTGTGGACACAAACGTTGATATTGTTCTGAATACGATAAAACTCATACATAGAGAGAGCGTAGAAAAGATAGTCTGTGCGCTGAAATCTAGTATCTTTGCCCATGATACGTGATTGAAAATAGTCTAACGGTGAAATGTTTACTGGCCGATTTTCTTTGAGTCCGTTGATTCCTCTTGGGAAAAGTTGATACCATGCAATCACCTCTGCTTTCAACTCATGTCTATCTGGGAACAATTGATACCATGCAAGCACCTCTGCTTTCAACTCATGTCTATCTGGGAACAGTAACTGTTGATACCTTGCAAGCACCTCTGCTTTCAACTCATGTCTATCATTGACGATATTATTCGTTGTTTTTCGCGATATTTGAAGTAGATTACTTTCACCACCATCGTTTCGTAATCCACTCAAGACTGATTCTTCTTGGGGATGAGGTTCGTCAATCGGAGCCATAACTGTTGTTGGAACAGGAATCGAATCCACGGGAAACTGGTTTGGATTTGGGCAGACTACATTTTTATAATTTGAGTTTGAAACAGATGAAACGTGTGAAATCTGACCATCATCGTCAATCACTGGGTCCGAATATACTTCTGAGGTGACATTAGCAGTCGAGAGTTCAACCAAATCGAGTGTGTATTCTACATTTTTCGATCCTGTTGCACGCCTTCATATACGAATGAATTCAGCGAACGTAATGCATTCAATGACACATGCTCGGCCATCTTCTTTTCTGGCTGATGCTCGTTTTGGTCCGCCAGAATGTCAATCAGCAAAGTAGTAAAGGTCATTTATTTAAATGACGGCGTAGCTATTTGAATTAGCAATAAAAATTTCTGCTTTGTAATTGGTGAATAATCTTTGCAAACTCACATCAAGACTTTCACCGATACCTTGATTTTCATGATCATTGAGACTGCCAAAATATGCTGGATCTTGATCGTATTGAAGAGAAAAACGGGAACCAAACATTTCAATTTCATCATTCAAGACATTGAAATTATTCACAAGGAGATAGCCACTCTCAGGAATCATACCAGGATTTGAATTTGCAATTTTTATAATCAATCAGATTCTATCAAGATTCAATTCAGAGTATTTGAATCCCATTCAGTTGGTGGTAGCATGCTTGAAGGAACGATTGCTCCAATGGCCTTAGCACAACACTGTCTTCCTGCATTATCACCAAACATTGCTACATTGTTTTGATTCCAATTGGCGCGGATAACTGTTGAATATTCATTGATTGGAATGCGACTTGGCAAAGGAGGTGGCGGAGTAAGTGGAGGCTGAACTCTGATGAAATCTTGGACCTTAAGTTGAACATTTTGTGTATTATTTTTAACGTCACAAAAAAAGAGGATTGTTTGCCTTCAACCATTATATTGCTTTGTCTACATTTACAGGAGAAATCTTGAATTCCATTGTAATATCAAGATTTTCCAATGACTCAGTGACAATGATCAAGCTAACAGAATCAGCAGATCGCGGTAACATGGTGGGCAGATTTTATGTCACCTCGAACATATCCTGAGCAAATAAAATTGCTTGACCTTTGAAGCCGTACTGACCAAACACACCATCATACTTTATAATCTTCAAAAATTATATAAAGCAAGCGAATCTCCATTGGTGTTAAAATTGCTATCTCAGTTGGAATTACTCCAGGATCAAGATTGTTCCAGTACGCTTTCGTTGGATAATATGTCTTTTTGGACATCAAATGAGACTTACAACGGTGGCACAAAAGCAATACGTTTTTGCTGGATAGCTCCACGGGAAGATAATCGAAAGACTTCCCTTGGATCGTGTTATTTGATATTTGGTTTGGATAGCAACGTTTGTGACATACTTCACAAATACTATCAGCATATAAATTTTACGTTGAATGCTTCCACTGTTACGTTAATATGTCGTCTTCTTTCTTCATGAGCACTACGATCGATTGAGAGACGAGATGCACGAGAAACTGGAGATTCTTCACGTCTTCTTTCTTTATGAGCACTACGATCGATTGAGAGACGAGATGCACGTGCAACTGGTGATTCTTCACGTCGTCGTTTAGCATGAATTTCACGTTGTTTCTCTAGACGAGATGCACGAAAAACTGGTGATTCTTCACCTCGTCGTTTCGCATGAATTTCACGTTGTTTACAAGTCGAAGCTCACGTGCATCAAACAGTTAATTTTGACGCTTTTCGAAAAATCGAAGCCAATTCTTGCACGATGATTGCAATCATTCATACAGACAGACAGAAATTACAACTTAAAATAAAGGAAGTATAAAGGATGTAAAAACTAAAAATTTCTTCTTTTAGCTACTCGATTTCCGCTTGTTTAGTTTCCAAACTTCTAACAGCTTGAGCTGAGAATGGTAACAATACAATATTAAAAGATGATTTATAGAAAAAGTTACTCAACACTAAATATAAAATAAACAAGAAAACCATAAAAACACATTTTTTACGCGAAATCAATTTTTTTTCTTTTACTTTCCTTTTAAGAAATGAATATTGTCATAAGTGTAGTATTATTATATTGTTTTAACTGAAAATTTGATAGGATGTATTGTTAGGCGCCACAAATCTGCTGTCCAAATTTCAGCTCGATCGGACCACGGAAAGTGTTCGAAAAATCGAAGCCAATTTTTGCACCATTACAGACAATGCAACTTAAAATAAAGGGAGTAAAAATAGTTCAAAAAGGTTTTAACGGTTATAATTGCATTAATGCAATGTTTAAACTATATTCTGCTTGCGGTCCATGTTTAAGAAATTCCATTGCTTCTGAGTGACTGAGTTAAAGTAACTTTTAAAAGTTTCACTATTTCCTTCAGTTCTCAGTGCTAACGAGTGTCTTGTAAAATTCAAATATTATAAAATCTATTTGTCCACTACCTTCTACATTTTAACGAGAGAAAATAGCTTCTAACGCGCAGAGCACCGATAAAAATGTGGAAGGTTAACAGCTCGACTCTATTCCTACACATAGCGAATACAAAATGTATTAGAATGCAATGAATACAACAAAAAAGATGTTTAAAGTTAATTTGATGTGTAAATTGGTATGTATGTAAGGGTTGAATGTTCGCTCACTTCTGTCGAATTTCGTGTGTGTGTGTGTGGTGGGGGGGGGGCATTCAGTGTTGTTGTTAATTGAAGTAAAAAAAAAAGTGTGCATGCTTGTATATTTGTAGCAAGAGTAGTATTTGTTATTGTTAAAATATGAATTTGAATAATTTGAATAGATCTGAGATATGCATGATTCCCCCTCTACTTTCCTGAACGAGAGATAATACCATATTTATCCATTTAATTAGCATACTAATAATTGAAAATGAACGTTATTGTTAAGAGGTTCTATTGTTATAGTAGCTTTATAGTCAACTAAAGCGAAAATATCTACACACTGTCTTAAAGGAAAAGCTGATATGCACAGTGAGGCGCTTAGTGCAAATGCTCTCAGCTGCCAGTTACGCAAGCATCTTTGTTAGGGAAGGTTACAGTATCAACAGTCTGGTGGACAGACCTTTTGAAATCTCTTCATGTAGTTAGTGAGACTTAGACACTGGGTAAGATAAAATCTTTATCATGCATTATTTATTTATTATTATTTTACAACGCTGTTATTGTTGTCCATAAATTATATTATTGTTATTTTAGAATAATATATTATTATGTATTATAAGTCTATTTTAACAATGTCATTTGATATGAAACTATCTTCATCAAGTACATTATTTTACTGACGCTCCAGTGTCAATAAGAAATTCAACTGGCTTTTCAAGAACATTGACTGTTACTTTGGGTGTAGAGAGTACTTTGGTTTTGAATGGCACATTACGAACAATTTTATTCAATGAGATTGTGTAGAGTTAGTTTTTGGTGTAATTGATTGCTTGATTTGTGTTGTCTGCGGGTTCTTAGTTATGCATACGAGCATTCTGTGGAGGGCGAGTGGATTGACACACGTTTGAATAATGTCCTGTTTTCGAGCACAGGTAACATTGTTTATCTCAAGCTGGCCAGGTGCTTCGTGGGTGCATCGGCCCATCACACCAGTGGCATGACGAATTTCAGGTGTGTATTGCATTCATCAGGTCTGACTTTCTTCTGACCGCGTGTAACGACATTTTAAGCCATGTTGCTTTACACTGTTAATCAAGTTTGTAGCTTGTAAATGAATATCAATGGCATAATTTTGAGAAAAAAAACGCAGTTTAAAAACCTTTTTTAGAGACATGTACGATTGATGTAACAATCTTCTTTTTGAAATGAATATCTATAATTTAAAATAAGTATTTCGCACAACTAATTTAAAATAAAAACTAACCCCTTTCTTTGTAAACTAAGTTTATATTTAATTAATATTTTGATAGATTAAAATCAATATAAGTGGTATCATACCTTATGAATTTCCACATTAAAATTTTGCGCATCCTTTTTTTCTAGCTTTGGCCCGCAAAAAAAGATAAAAAGACAACTCGCTTTGTTTCGGCTACATTGTGTCGTTTTCATTCTATTTATTTCGTAAAAACGAACGTATCCAAAAAGTTTATTTACTTCCGTCTCTTCCGGTAGAGACAGCCATTTTTTACGTTAAATATTTTCTTCGATTCGCAAATTGGTCGAAGGTATTAGTGACTATTCCAATAGCTATGATGCTGAAAATTTGATAGAATGTATTGTTGTTTGGGACAAGTCTGCTGCCCAAGTTTCAGCTCGATTAGACGAAGGGAAGTGGTCAAAAAATCGATGCAAAGTTTTCCATGCAAGCGACAGGACAAGCAGACAAGCAGACAGTATGAGTTAATAGAAAGGGAGTAAATTAAACAAAATGTAACCGAATGGGTTTGAACTTGTACTATATCTCTTTCTTTTGTCGTTAATGCTACTATAGCTTCACCTAAAAAAAGAATGGATTATTTTATATAAGAATGAACATTATAAGCCAACACAATATTGAAGATTATAATTATAAATTATATTTATAATTAATTATATTATAATTTGTGTAGACTGTGCGGATAAAGCATCAACTTTTGAATTTAAAGTTCGGGTTATTCCAATTACAAAGGTGTGTCTCTAGACCGTGCCAGTATGAAGTAGGGGTTAGGCTACGCTTTGCATAGAATAGAGCCTTTGAAAACGTACAATATTTTATTCTCTCACTTTAGAGTTGTGTTTCTAGAATTGATAATTAATAGTCAGGAAGGAAATGAAAGCTCGCTTCGCTCTGCCTAGCTTATCCGTTGGAAGGGTAATTGCATCAGAATAAAATAGTTCTCTGCTTGCTCTAAATGAGAAGATTGTTTTAGATTTTTCTTGTATTTATTATAGAAAGTTAACATAGCCTTTACATGAATAAAGTTATTACTGTTTATTTACACTACGGCTTGAATTCATTGCTTAATTACCAAGAGTTGTATATTTCTTAGGCATCTACTAATAATATCTATCCACTACAGGAAGTGTAAATAATACATATTCAGCAAGGAATAGTTAACGGGCGATACTAGCAAGGCTCATGGCCTAGGGGACGATGCAAAGATGAATCTACCAGAAGACAAATCTAGACGACGATTATCATTGTTTAATCGCGTAAACACACCATTACAACTGATCTACAAAAGAAAGATAGTACTGAGGCAATTGTGGCTTTAATAATGTATTTTATGAGTAAAATTAGTCATAATATGGGAAAAGTATAAAATTAAAATTTAAAAAAAATATTTTAATTTTACATCATTGTATAACTTAACAGTGTCTTGTTTATTCTCAAATACTCTTGACAAACAATATTAATTGTAGCGTAAATTTGATTTTCTTACATTGAATTGCCATAGTAAGCTTCATTGACAACAGTTAATGCATATCTATTATATTAAAAGATTAATGAGAGACATGACTTAGTAGATTAACGTTTATAAGTATGTTCTACTATTAAAGGCATTATGAATAAATATATGTAAAATAAAAACAGTCAATCATGATAAAAACATATGGATTAAGACGATAGACAAAGACAAATATTTCAGAATTAGAATAAGTGATTGAGTCAACCAGAACTAAATATTTTTTTAAACATATAGAAATAGATTATTGATTATCTTTTTTCTCATCTAATACATTTGCAATGCAATAATCAATGATAGAAGATATAATTATTCTAACAAGTTAAATGATGTTTTAAGCATAATCGTTTCAAAAACGGTTTAAAAGTTTTATTAAAATATGATTTTATGAAAAGCGAAAACTTGTATTAAAAAAAAATTATATAGAAAACAGTCTAATTTTTTTTTTAGCATTGCTTCTTTTGAAGCTGAACTATTTCGTGATCTTTAGCTGTGATTTCATTAGCTTATCTTCTATCAATAGCTTTATATGAATGAAAAACAACATAATAAAGAAGCTAACTGTTAGATGTTATTTTTCATGCTAAGCTTTGTGTCACAAGTTAGATAACTAAGTATCCTGAGATTCATTAGTCCACGCCTTAGTCCTTAGGCTTTTATAAGAATCTCCCAATTTAATGACAAATAAACTTCAGTTGGTAGCGGAGAAAGACCAGTCATGCCAAATGAAGTAGCGTCAGGTGCTCCTCAAGTCTAAATTAAAAGACTGTTGTCAAAAGGCAATGACATGCGTTTGTTTACATTTTGCCATCTAGATTAGAGTTTTTGAAGACAACACTTTTCTAAGTGTTGATAAAAATGATAACGATTGATCGTGCTTAAAAATATAAGAAAGATAGATGAAACATAATTATTTTACTCTGACTTGGAAATCATGGACAATCCTTACTTACTACTGACCTTTCACTATTTATCTTAATGGACAAACGAAAAATACCCAACCTAATTTCTTTTTCAGCTGAAATATTTCCTGATCTTTAACTTGTATTTCATCATCTTTTGCTTTTATTTCATCAATAGCTTTACCTGAGAAAAAAATATGGAAGTCTAAAATAAGGGCAGGACTTTGCATGAAATTAATCTAAATGTCACTAAATGCATATGTTTAGTTTTTGTCTAAGTTGTATACTTCAACTATTTCTGGATCTAAAATACTTAGTTTGGGAATTTTAGTAACATTATTTAAATGTAAAAATTGCATTAGAAATGGATATGCATCATAATTTATAAATTTTTTCATAAAAATATTTACACTACAGTATTATAAAAAATAGTATAATTATATATTACTACACATCAAATTAAAGGTTAACAACTTGTCTTTATATGGAACAAATCTTACAATAAACCATTAGGAATTAGATGACAAAAATTACATTTTCACAATTTCGTCAAAAAACAATGTATTCTAGAATCGTCAGTTTTACCGTTTTTTTTTTCTCAAAACGTTGTTGTTTTTTTCTTAAATTTTTCAGAAGTATTTTATTTATTAACCAATTATCGTGAAATTTGCAACAGCTATTCCATACATTATGGATGTTATATTGTATAGATAGAGCGATTTTGTTAATAACAATTAGTTATTTTTCTTATAAATAATTGTGTAACTCTTTATATGTTTTTTTTTTTTAATCATATAATATGTCACACACAAAAAAAATCATTAAAAGTTCATTTTGAGTCTAACCTAAAATTTGCATAAATGTATTTAGTATCTAAATGTAATTAAATTACATCTTTATTGATAAAAAAAAAAGTAGATTGGCTTTTTGTTTAATAAAAAAAATATTTAAAATAGTAAAATGGTCGTCATCTCCATGGTCATCAATTCTTATCTTTTTAGGTTTGTTTGCTCATTTTTTATAAGTCTTGTCAATAGTAGACTACTACATATGGTCCAAATATAAAACATATTGGATAAGAAAATAAAATCGCCCTCTACTCGCTATCTAGGTCTTAAATAGAATAAACACTTGACATAATATCAACTTTGAAATAGCATTAATAGCATTCGCACAAAATCGTATTAAAAACGGACATAAAAATAATAAATAATATTTAAAAATCGCAAAAAAAATAATATTCTTTATATGTACAGTATAATATAATAGGTCTTGCTCTAACTTGCTTTGAACTTTCAATGACATTGTGTTTTTGTTTTCAATTTTAGCTTAAAAATATTTATGATAGGTTACCAATTATGTCAATAGAGGGTAGTATATTTTGATTGTATTTGTTTGATTTATACTTCGTAAAAACCGTCTTTTAAAAACGTATTTACAGTCATAGTCATGACAAATGCGTTTTATCAATGATTTCAAAATCAAAAACGTTTGAATTTCGTTAACTAATATAAACTCTGCTAAATTTTCAATTTACGTCATATTTGTATAAATGTCTAACTGTCTGGCATTGACTGCAAGACAGCAAACAGCTCTGCAGACTGGCTAATAGAAGAAGAAGAAGAATAACTGTCTTGTATAAGATTAAACCATTTAAAAAACACTTTGTATTTTTTGTTTAATGAAATGGTATACATTTTTAAATAAAATAATTTAAAACAGTATATTTAAGTCATATATTTCAATCATAACAAATACAAATAATTTACCTGTTTCCTTTATTGTTTCCAGTATGTGTTTGAATCTTTTCTCTAATGATAGAAGAAAGTAATTAAAAGCTTCTCCTGGTCCAGCATGTAGCAAAGCTGTCAACATAATTTCATTCCTTTTAGATTTACGTTTTTCATTTCTTATTTGTTCTATATCGTCTAAAGAAATAACATCATTTTGAAACAAGTAATCCACAATATCCAAAGCTTCAAGATTCTCATTTAAATAGACATAGTTTTTCCGAATGCAGTCGAAATCTTTTGATTTTAGTTTGCCTCTAGACATTTCTCATACGATAATTTTATTTATGAATACTTGTAACCAGTGTACAATATCATAAATATTTTTTCAAGGCTTGTTTATAATCCTTAACAACAAAATGGCTAGTTGTTGTATATAACTGTAAGCCAAATAATTTCGGGAATCTATGGTTGTCAAGTACCTCGTATTTGGTATTTCTTCATATTATATATCAAGAATGTAGGCCTATCATACCTTTTTTTTTTTTTTTTTTCATTTTGGTTTTTCTTTACAAAGTATTATAAGTTAAATAGGGTATTTTGTTGAAGACATACCAACAGTTCTTTTAAGAAAATCAACAACGAAATATCGGGAATCTCCGAAATTACCTGTACAGCGTGCAAGTGTTACAAACTACTTTCTATTCAGGAACAATTAAGCGAACCAAAACCACGTCTTAAGGACTATCTACTTGGATCTTTGAAATGTATATCATATTTTCGAAAATAGCATGCTACAAAAAAACGTGTTAATTATGTCCTTTTGAAGGCTTGCATTACGATATTTCTAACTTTGATGAACAATAGCTGATGACACGCCTATAGCTTTATTTACTTAAAACCAAAAGTAGATCACAAAAAATAATTGGAGTAAGCTTTATCTGTACAAATATATTGTTTTTATTAAGCTTAGTCTTAATCCACGGCTTTTATACCGGTAATACGAAGGTAACATAGAGTCCAATAAAATCAATACAATAGGTGTATCAACGTTCTGTGTCTCAGTTTCAATATCTATCAATATCTACTGTAAGCTCAATATCTCCCTCTCTCTATTAACTATTAACTTTCAATTATTTACCATTCTCATATTATGGCACTCGGTATTATTTTAAATATTAAAACGTGTGAGTAGATAGAATTATACAATAAATGATGCATAAACTGGGAATAAATAAGAATTATATTGTTTGCCATTAATCAGTCAATATGAGAAATAGAAGAAACCCATATACAATTAATTAGAATAATTCAGAATTCAGAATTGAAAAACAGCGTATTAATGAATCTTCTGGGTAGAACTTTTTTTAAAGACCTTTTTCAAAATGCAATACAAAACTCACACAAGCGTAGGATGCAATTATCAATTCCCAATCATTCTGGCGTTTGTGATAGCAGCTACACATTTAAAAAAAAAAAAGCAAACATGATCATGTCGGAGTTTTCTCAAAAGGACATTTCTTGTCGATTTGTCAAGGTCAAAAAGTCTCAAGAAGGTTAGAAAACAGCGAGATTCAGAAAACTATGGCATGGTGAACTACACTTAATTTTACTTGGAATTGTCTTTGAATGTATTTCAGTGAAAAATGACAGTTAAAGCAAACAATGTTTATGTTTTATTAATCCAAGTAATTCGATCAAGATTTAAATATCACTAATTGGAATCCTCATTCCTTAAGCCATGACTTACTTTTCTGCCGGCACTTATTTCCCGACTTTTGAAAAAACAACATACCAAATATATATATACAATTTAAAAATTAATAACAATAAATAAAACAAATTATTTACCTCCGTTGTGTCTACGGGCTATATCCAACTGCCCACAGTCTAAAAGTAAACCAGCTTCACAATTAATTTCTTGTAGAAGAGACTTAAATAGCATTTTGGCGGTTATCCGCCTGCAATTGAAAATCGCTCTGCGTGCCAAGTCTTGGTCCTTGTTAATAACTTTCTAGGATTGAACTATCAACCTCATATGTTTGCAGACAACCAGAAAGTTCAGTTCACTCAAACAGTTACAATGTTAAACTCAACATGATCAACTCTACTTAGGTGACTATAGCTACAACCTACTCAATACTTTGTGTGCCAGTGTTGTAGTTGGGGTTTCCCTGACAACAAAATTCCTTAACACCCTAACCACCCACCCTCCTCACACGCCCATCTACATATAAACTTTTCATATTATATTGTCTTACAATTGCGTTTAAGTTTTAAAATAAAAAACGGTTAACTTAGTATCTGGTTTTCGCGTGCCTGTTATGCGAGTCTTAATTTTGATTAAATTGAAAATCATTTTAAAAAGGTTTAGTGTTTGTATTTTTTTTACTTGTTATGGTTACCCTATACCATGCCCTAATGTTACGTTACTCAAGAAGAAATATCACTTAAATAATTGTTTATATAAACTATAATGAAAATCTATAAATAGTATCTATCTCACTCTGCATCTGTGTATGGAACACGATGATCTAGTGACAGCTTGCATGGATAGACATAATATTTTTTTCGGTTTTAAACACACTTTATAAAACCTCTTTTTTTTTTACTGATAATGGAGTGCGTCTCCATATCCGTATAATGACATAAAAAGTACTGCGATTTGATATTGAGCTGGCTACATAATCCTCTTGTTTTCCGTTGTCATAGAAACTGGTGAACCTTGCTTCTCTAGCTCTAAAGACTAACGTAAATGATTTTTTTATGTATGTAAAATGATTAGCACAGTTTATTATAATCCTCATTTAGAATATAACAAGTTATGTATTATTTCTGTTTTGCTTACTTATTCTTATACATATTAAATAAAAAAAATGAAATGATGAATACAAATACTTCATTTGTTCTAATAATTGTTTATATTATTTTCAGAGTTTATATCTTGGATTACGGTGTTATTAAATGAAATTCAATTAACCACATCAGGTAAACAATTTACATCTGTTTAACATTGAGGCTAAACGTTTATGCTTTTTACCTTTACATAAATTTGTTGATAGAAGTTTTAAGTGTATTTTTTAAAATATTTAAAAACATTCATAATTGATAAATTTGTTTAATCAATTCAAAACATTAAAAAAATACACACAAATAAGACAGTATTATTTCTCTCAAAAAAATGACAGTTACAATATTTATAAGACATTGATAAAAACAAATAAACCACTAACACTTTATAGCCTGTAAAAAATAAACACACATAAGTCCTAATGGTATTCATTAAATGTGATCACAAAAAACAAAATCTTCCCGGCTTTACCATATAGAGAAAAAAAAAAGTATTGTACCATTGTTAATGTTTTTTAATATTACATAAACTATACATCCCCAAAACAACAAACAAATTTAAAAATGTAATAATGAATAACTAAAGGAAAGATTTTCTTCAAGTAATACTACTAGTGTAGTAAATTACAAAATATAATCATTATAAATTATATAATAAACATTATTTAAAGTGATAATTAATAAAAGACCTAAGTACGGGTAGGCTACTACCTATAGACGAGTCTCCATTACACTACTTAGTCCAACTAATCATAAGCTGGATTTAACAAAATTACACAACATGTAGCAATTACTAGTTAAAATAACTTAAGGATTAATAAAACATCTATAAAAGATGTCGGTTGAAACGAAAGTTTCATAACTCATCTTTGTTAATCTTTCTCTAACGCCTTTCTCTTTTATCATGTCTCTATATAATTTGTCTTTAAACTAGAACAATTCTGGCATAAAATTAGTGACTAGCTCTTTATGATTTAATTGATTTAGAAGATGTGCTAGCTTTATTCATTTATTTTTCAAGTATACAAATTTAATTATGACTTTTAACTAAAAAACTGTAATGATTGATCTAAGGAAATTATATACTTAAATAATATACAAAGCTACCCCTTATATTTGAAAAACAAATAAATATAGTCATTCAATCAAAATAGTGATTACTAGAATATAACATATCAATAAAATATGTTTATCTACTAATGGGTTACAATTATTAATTAGCATTAATTATTTAGAGATGGAAATGATTCAAGCCATCTCTATTATAGGAAATATGTAATCAACATATGTATGACAAAAATAAAAATTGTTGTCAAGATATTATTATTATTATCCTTTTTAATATTGTTGAAAAAATGGCTTAGAAAAATTAAGTTTTAAAATTAACAAGTGAATAATATATTTCACTAGATCTATAACACTATATATCATATTTATTTTTCCATTCAGAATGTGCATCTTTCTGGTTGGAATACGAAAAATGTCTGAACAGTTAAATAGACGCTCAGGTAATAAAAATTTGATCATTTGAAATATATGTCAGTTTTCTTTAAGTTCTGAGCTTTAGCTTTATATACATACTTTGTTAGAAAACATAATGATGCATATATTGATTGATGACAAAATGAAGAATCAGTACTATCAAAGACTTATTAATGTAAGTATTCAACAACATTAGCAAAGGAAATATTTATGGCATCCGTCTTTCTTTTGGCTCTATTCTAAGCGTTATTGGAAGCAAGGTTGATTCTGCTATCTATTTGTAAAGGGCACTTCTGTACCCATGGGCCTCATTGTTGGCAAAGTGTAGAAACCACTGATACGCTTGTATCAAAAGCATGTGGGACAGCCCCTGATGCACGTCCGAGGTCTCATTGTACCGACGAGAGGCTCCGAGTATTGCTAGCAACTACTGAAACAGTAACCTATGTTAAGCGACAGGCGGGGTGACTGGTTCCTGGACAGTATTTTGGTGTGCCCTCCCCATTGATTTACCCTTGATCATCGTTACCCCCTGGACCTATGAGCAGGAAAGCTCGTCCGGTTCTATAGTGGCATTATTAGATCTGCAAATGTAGTAAAGAAAGAAGCTTTGTTGCTCTGGGCAATGTATTAGAAAGGTCAGGTGTTGTCCTGGCAGCAGGACATATCTCTCCACGCCTTTGATGACTCCAGAGGGACAGCTAAACTGATACAGCAAGTGACCATCTACATAACAGATTTGCCAGAGAGATTGCGCCATCAATATAAGACTGCCTAAGGGACTCCATCATCTAATATTTTTCAGGGTTCACGCCTTTCCCTTCACATGAGTCGCAGAAAACATCGGAGATTTGATATTATGGTTTTATTTCTTTGATAAGCTTTCTATCAATGTTTATGAGCCATATAGGACCAAACTATCCACGTCGGAATCAATTCATCCATAGGATCTGTGGCTTTTGTTTTTACACATTTCTGTCCAAACCTACTGGATTAAAGGCGCCTACCTTCACTCATTCTCCTTATAGTTAAAACATGATCGGCCAAACTCGGGTGCCAACTCGAAAAAGGATTTGGGCAAATAATGTATGTCTTTGAGGAGATAATTATTAGTAATGTAGTGCTCAATTAACTGTGATGGAGGACGTCATTATCATTGATGGAGATCAAACATTATCAAGTTCAATAAAGGCTGGCACATTCATCAGTTAGGAAGAGCTGTATTTTTAATGAAGGCGAGCAGAATTATCAATTAGGAAGAGATGTATTGTCAATGAAGGCGGGCACACTTATCAGTCTGGAAGGACTATACTACCAATCAAGAAGAAAAGAAACCTTTATCAGTGAGAGGATAACCTTATTTTGGGGCGTTAATATTATTAGTTAGGGGTGCACTCATTAGTGATGAAGAATATCATTTTCATTTTGAAAGGGCACCATTCTCAGATATGGCACTATTATTATGTGATGGCACCATTTTAGTCCAGGCATCATAAATGATAGCTTAAATTGTCAACAAGATATAAAATGATCAGCAACATTGAAATTTAATTGTATTCTACCTATGACAAAAATAATATAATTTGCTTTACTAATGTTGTGACTAATAGGACAAGAAAACATAAAATTAGAACAAGGATAAAATAAATAAGAACCTATAAGTTATTTTGTAATGTATGTATAAGTTGAACCAATATTGCATCTAGCCATTAAGTTAAGTAAAGTACCCGTCGGACCAAATCGATGCATAGGGCCGGTACCCATTAATCATATTAGTAAATTCATATATATGTGAATATATGAGACACATTCTTAGATAAATAAGTTAGATTACTATTTTAAAAAAGAAAGTTAAATATATAGATATGCAAATGTTTCTTTGTTTATTGACATTAAATTATTGTTTAACTATACATAAAGTTTAATTACATTATTTTTTGTTTCTTTTCTAACAGATGGAATTTCAAATAACTGATGACAAACTGCAAAACGTCACATGTATAGAGCAAAGACATTTTCAGTTTAAAAGAAATGACTGAATCCAAAAATGTTGAACATACCTATAATATGTTTTAGGTAGTGATATATTTTTTATTTCTTTGATTATACTATTTTCTTATTTATTATACTCTTTGTAAATTTTGTAGAATCACATATTTTTTTGTAAGAAATGAGACAATAATAAAGGCAAATAACTTTACTGTTTTATTATATTCATAATAACAATATTGATGTTCATTGTATAACTCTAGATTGGTATCACATTTACTAAGCTTAGAATGCTCGGTTATTTTACAATTCAGTCACAGATGTTGTCATAGGGAAAAAACTAAAACTAGTTAAAAACTCTCTTTAAATGAATATGTCTAAAATAAGCTTTTCTAATGCAATGTAAAAAAATAAAATTCAACAGAAAAAATGCTACAACAATGTAGATTCAAGACCATTTTATAAAATATTTTAATTAATAGCTATGTCTTTTTTTAATAATGCGAAACATTTTTGAAAACATATTATACACGTAAGATATATCAAAATAAAATTAATTATACTATAAAAAAAAGCTGCAGAAGGTAAGATAAGATTTCTTTATTGATCCAAACAAATGGAAATTTGTCTTGATTACCGATGTTTTGTCCTTCAGCATATTTTAAAAAAAAAACAAGAATTATTTTAATAATTTATTTGTATACAAGCACAGAAAAATACGTATTAAAATAGACAAGCGCACACACAATCACACAATTTATCAAGCAAGAAGAAGTTCATTAGTAGTCAGCTATAGATAGTATTCTGGCTGACTGAAGTCTTGACGATATTATATTTCTTGTTGCGTATGGTAGATAGTATGACCGGAGGCTAACACACAATAATTCTTCGTCCAGTCTGCATATTAATCTTGTGTGGTAATGAAGTTTGTATTGCAATATTGTTTGTTTATATAGATAGCCAACCATCCAACTTTACCAACTGCCACTGTTGACGGGTCTGTCGAAGGGAAGCAGATAAAATGTCAACAATGAACAATGAACAGACGTATTGCTCCTCTACGGCCACATTTACTTTGCCTTGTTAGTGTAAAGACATGTTTATTTGTTGTCATTTTTATTCAAGATGGCGGTTCGTTCAATAGTATGAACACTAGTGGTGTAAAATAGTTTCGCCTAAGGCGGTTCTTTACATAAAAATTATAGGAACAATAGTTTCCGTTATACAAACTACTAACATACTTTAAGAATATGAAAATTAATAAATTCTGGCTTGATAAGATGGTAGAAAAGTTGAAAAACGGCACATCGTAATCAGGTCGCCTGCAGTTCAGTGCCCCGGAAGTGCAAAAAACAAATAAAAAATACAGAAATACATAAATATTAATAATAATAATAATATATAACAATAATAATATTTGTATAGCGCTGCCCACAAACATAATGTAAGCTCAGAGCGCATTTTAACATACAACTAAGAATACGGATATTACCCTAGGCCAGGTCACAGAGCTAAATTGATGATTAAAAAAAAGACAAAACAAATAAATGTAGCATTAACCGACCCAACCCATAAATAAGACTGTAAGTTTCTAAAGCATGTTAAATGTTATCTAAGTTAAATATTGAAATAATGTGTAATTGTGGCGTTTTGGGAGAAGATTAACGTCACACGCAATAACTAAGAAAGGTCTTAGATGTAATCCGCTCTTATAAGACACTATAATTATCTCATATGTACGTACAAACCACTGACACTATGTGCCACTATTGAATGTCTGATTGGAGTAAGAATGTGTCTTTCCTTTCTATCTCCTATATTATTTAACATTAAAGTATTTAGCTTGCATTGAATTTTATTTATATATATATGTATACGTTCTGCATGCTTATCAGTATATTACTTATTGTTATACGATTAGTCATTGATATTAGTTCCCATTCATGTACATTATAAATGTTGTATCACGTGTGTGTTCCTCCCCCCTCCCCGCCCCATGCCCTCGGAACAAGGCCAGGGTCATACCTGACGCAACCAAGCTAATCCCCCCCACCCCACAGTCTCTTTGACCAGATCACAGGAAATTCACATCTCAATGACGGTTCTTCCCCTGGTCAGAGAATAGGGAACTTGGAATCTTTAATGCAGGACCCCGACGGACAAGAGAGAAAACTCTGACCAACAACACAGGGCCTTCGAAGTTTCCCTACCGCCGCGCCTTCCCCCCCCCCCCGCACCCCCTCCCCACTACCGTTTGGTACTTATTTTCACATGCCAATCAATCAAATGTTGAATTAAAGAGACATGTTGACCAATCGGATACGCTATCTACTGGTCAATCTTACCCTTGCCCCTCCCCCCTCATTACAATCACATGGGGAGTTGCAACCTAACTTGTTGTTTAACATGTAATGTAAATGTAAGTTAGTTTTAGGTCAGTCTGGCTTAAGGAGTCTCGAGGGTTGGATGCCCCGAGCTCCAACAGCACCACGCGGTGCTACAGTCTGTTGTAGAGTCCTTGTTAGGACTATCTGCTACATATAGTTTAAGCCTATGATTAAATGTACACTCTTTATCATTGTATTTGGATTGTATGAATTATGTGCTCATGTCATTAATGATTGAATACGGACTTTCACGTGAATAAAATATTCGTTGTTACAATACGCCTTGCTTATCGATTGATAGAATACCTGTTTGTGTGACGTCCAGTGACAGTGTCAATTAGTCAACAGTTTAACTCAACCTACGTATTAACGAGCCAAAACGAAACCTGGATATAAATTTGTCTTAGAATCACCTAGGAATCATCTGCACTTCGGGACCACATACCACCTAGAAAACCTGCCTAAATCACCCCTCCCCATCACCCTGTGTACCTGCTGAGTTATCCACTAAGTCTGCACTGATAGCCTAGGCTAATTGCAGGCTCGGTGACAGAATCTTAGACCAGCACGCCACACCTGTGGGCTCGTGCCGGAATTAGTCTCACTTGACGTACATGGATAAGTACTCACGCTCAACATTGAACTCTGTGCTATGATATTCTTCACGTGATGAAAGACTGGGGGCTTAAGGTTTCATCAGGTGAGCGAACTGTGTTATTTGACTCCACTGCAAACACTCATCTATCATCGTAGAATTATACGTCAACTCTTATTTCTGCCAACGCTATACGCTTGAAATATATCGCCTTGCCTGTTCGGATTTTTTGCTGCAATACGTTTAGTTGTCGGCTTCACGCCACAATAACAAAATCGCCACTCATGTTTGGATAACTTGCTTTATTATGTTAGATGTCGGCCGAAGGGCCACTAATAACAACGTCGTTTTCCTGCTCGGATTAGCTCCCGTACAACTCTGCACACTATAGGCTTGCCGAATGCCGATAGTCAATAGGCATATCGCCATTTCTGCTTTGGATTAGCTCATGCGTAACGAAATTATTTGCCAGATCGGGCATAACTATGTCCGCCAAATACTGTGAACCAGTACCCGCCCTGAGAAACACTGCAAATATTCGCGCCCACCGGGCCGCAATCCAGCCTGCAATCTTCAACATTGCATATGTTCGCCCATTCAGCTATAATTCTTGGATACTTTCAGCCACGTTCGCTCTGGATTAAACTGTCATGTGCAGTACGTTTCCTGAAAGCTGACATTATTGCCTTTAGAATGGAGTATATTAACTGTTATCGGATTACCATGTGTATATATTAACTTTTGATGAACTGTGTTCCTTACACAACGCGTCGGATAATAAATGTGTTAGATATAAAGACTGCCTACGGGCCAATTGACTGTTCTTAAAGCGCTACACGGCCGATGTCATCTGATGTGCCAGACCCACTCTGACGTCAAGACTCAAGATCCGCGGTCTAGCGTGAAAGAGAATGAATGTCTATAAATAAAACAGTAAGTGGCACAGATGTAGTGGTCAAATGTACGTACAAGAAGATTATTGGTAGCGAATTAAATGATTGCTCTTTATCAGTTTTACAAATTATAAAATTGTAATAGAGAAAGTAAAATGATTTTATCTTACTCTTACACAGTAGCCAAAGAAATTGACGCCCCACTGCCAGTCCCCCTCCCTCTCAGCCCCCCCCCCCCACGATGCCAGGTAAAACTAAATCTGCCCTGGGCATCTGGTCAGCGAGACATGACGCGTGTAAGGGCCGTAACTCGCCCCCCCCCCCCACTTTCTCTCCCAGTCGATAAACTGTATTGAACTGTTAAACAAGGAGAAATGTGTTGCTTGAGAAAAGAAGAGAAGCGAATAGTGTAACAATTAAAGTGAAGCTATGTCCGTGTTTTAGCTCTAGGGTCCAATAATTGCAAACGAACGACAACATTGGTATTATTTCCTGGCCTATCACGCCAGAGGAAAACTGGACCTTCCGCCTTACTCCACCCCCCCCCCCAACTAGAAGTCACTCGCGCGTGAGAAATCAGAATCCACGTGATCAGAAACACTAGTGTTTAGGCTTGTGTTGGGGTAAGCTGCACGCGCTCACACAACGCCCGCCGCCACCCCCTGAAGAAGGTTCACTAGACCAGTAATGCATGTACATATACGTTAAGCAAAGGACTCCGCTGCCCCACCCTCTATGACTCCGTCATAGATCCCCTGATATTTACGTGTGAGCCAGATCCCCTCAACCTGTCCGCTTTAGCGCGAGGCAGGGAGTGAACTGGTGGACCTGATAGTTCGATCAACAATTCGATCCCTATCACCCAGTTTTGGCATCCCGTCTCGGACTTCCTCCAATTTCGTAAACCCTACTGCCGAGGTCGAATTATTATTATTATTATTATTATTATTATAAAGTGAATCCCGCATTTATAGCACATAGAAAGCATGAAATAAATAGATTTCTTAGCTAGTGCCTTTCAATATATGAAAAGTAAGGCCCAAGACAGTCACAGACAAACGATAAAATGAATAAACCGTGTCAATAACTTGCAAATAAAGGGGACGAACCTAGACTAAGCATTATGCCGGAATAGATTTAAAGTACTGTAAGAAACGCTAAAGCATGCATTTCTCCTCCGTATATAACAGAAAAACGTAAAAATTCGCCCCGTCACCCCTTACCGCCTTGTCTCGACCCCCCTCTTCCCCATAGCGATGACCACCCGCTTCGCTTCGATGGTCCAGAACTCTCATAGTGTAAATAGTAAGTGCAGTACCTCTAATGGGTCAAATCTTTCATTATATGAAAGCTTTAAAACATGGCGGGACAGGTGTGGCGTTTTGGGAGAAGATTAACGTCACACGCAACTAAGAAAGGTCTTAGATGTAATCCGCTCTTACAAGACACTATAATCATCTCATATGTACGTACAAACCACTGACACTATGTGCCACTATTGAATGTCTGATTGGAGTAAGAATGTGTCTTTCCTTTCTATCTCCTATATTATTTAACATTAAAGTATTTAGCTTGCATTGAATTTTATTTATATATATGTATACGTTCTGCATGCTTATCAGTATATTACTTATTGTTATACGATTAGTCATTGATATTAGTTCCCATTCATGTACATTATAAATGTTGTAGCACGTGTGTGTTCCTCCCCCCTCCCCGCCCCATGCCCTCGGAACAAGGCCAGGGTCATACCTGACGCAACCAAGCTAATCCCCCCCACCCCACAGTCTCTTTGACCAGATCACAGGAAATTCACATCTCAATGACGGTTCTTCCCCTGGTCAGAGAATAGGGAACTTGGAATCTTTGATGCAGGACCCCGACGGACAAGAGAGAAAACTCTGACCAACAACACAGGGCCTTCGAAGTTTCCCTACCGCCGCGTCTTCTCCCCCCCCCCCCCCCCGCACCCCTCCCCACTACCGTTTGGTACTTATTTTCACATGCCAATCAATCAAATGTTGAATTGAAGAGACATGTTGACCAATCGGATACGCTATCTACTGGTCAATCTTACCCTTGCCCCCCCCCCCCTCATTACAATCACGTGGGGAGTTGCAACCTAACTTGTTGTTTAACATGTAATGTAAATGTAAGTTAGTTTTAGGTCAGTCTGGCTTAAGGAGTCTCGAGGGTTGGATGCCCCGAGCTCCAACAGCACCACGCGGTGCTACAGTCTGTTGTAGAGTCCTTGTTAGGACTATCTGCTACATATAGTTTAAGCCTATGATTAAATGTACACTCTTTATCACTTGTATTTGGATTGTATGAATTATGTGCTCATGTCATTAATGATTGAATACGGACTTTCACGTGAATAAAATATTTGTTGTTACAATACGCCTTGCTTATCGATTGATAGAATACCTGTTCGTGTGACGTCCAGTGACAGTGTCCATTAGTCAACAGTTTAACTCAACCTACGTATTAACGAGCCAAAACGAAACCTGGATATAAATTTGTCTTAGAATCACCTAGGAATCATCTGCACTTCGGGACCACATACCACCTAGAAAACCTGCCTAAATCACCCCTCCCCATCACCCTGTGTACCTGCTGAGTTATCCACTAAGTCTGCACTGATAGCCTAGGCTAATTGCAGGCTCGGTGACAGAATCTTAGACCAGCACGCCACAGTAATAAATATGTTTTCTTATTGATGTTTTTTCTGTACTCGTTTATAATCAGTTTGTTTTTTCACTGCTACAATATGCCTTCCTCCGTTATAAGCTTTTTACAATCTTTTGTAATGTAATAAACATAATGTATTGTGATTTTGATGTTGATACAATAAATAAACTTTTTTTGAGTGACATAAAATTTAAAACTTTAAATTTTTTCTTGCTTTGATTAGAAAATATTTATGTATGCATAATGGATTAAATAATAAATACAATTGAATGTCTAACATTTAGCTTTTAATCTAAAATTGATTATTTAAATAAAAAGACGTAAATTTTAATCTGTGCAGATAGAAGCCTTGAAGATTAATTAAACTATTGTGCGTATTAGAAACACACTTTCTGTACGCTAAGGCCAGCGCAGAACAAAATCATTATATGAAATATGTTAATTAAATGAATTTGATTTAGTATTTTGTCTCCTTAGAGAAGTCTTAAATAGGAAAATAACATTTGAATAAAGTTAAATTTACATTAAAAACAAACACAAAAGTTGCAAGGCGATACTAATTTAATTAAGAAATAATTAATTCATCTCATATTTGATTATAAATAAATAAAACACAATTTTATGAAAATGAATTAAACAAGAATCAAAGGGAGGCTACACGGCCTTTTAAGTCTAGAGTATTTTAATAGCTATACACAACACTCAAATGGACAAGAAGAATACCAGAGTAAAGTATTTTAGTTGCTAGCACACAACACAATATAATTACTGTAAACATTAACCAACTACTAAATACAAATAGGCCTAACTATGAACGCCAAGGTTACTATATATACAGCATTAAAATATATTGTTCTAAGTAGGAAGCTTTAGATGACACAACTTAAACCACCTTGCGGTAATGTTTGAGATAAATATATTGATTAGTTCGACAGAAACAGAAGATAAGGGATGGGGAGTGAGTAATCAACCGTAAATTCCCTAATTATATCCGTTACATTAAATTCAATGAAAGGGAATAACCAAAGTAATTTATACAAGGATTTCCTGATATTATGCTCTCCCCAACTAATGCAATAATCTTCTTTTTTTTTTCTCTTTTAGCTAATTAGAATAAATCATTTTCCTTATTACTTGAGTTATTGTATTATCAGGAGCTTATTTTCTAAATTTCTAATACCATGCAGAGAACAGGATCATCATTTTGTTAGAAGACTTGTAACGGAAAAGTAATATTAATATTGCCTGATTCTATTTTACAACATTTTAGCTATTGTTAATTTACATGGGTTTGTCATCTTCCTTTTTAAAAGCATTTTTTACGAACAAGAGTATTGCATATTCGAAGTGTCGGAAAAATAAAAAAATGGCTGTTAGTAATAATTACGTAAAATGTGTCATAAATAATAATTGATCAAATAAAATCATCATAATAAGTCCCGTGTCCGTTGGTGGTCGTTTGGGGGGGAGAATGGACACATATCTGTTGTGGGCTTGTAGACTTGGTGGCGCCAATGTCTTCTTAAAATAACACAACAACCTTCTCAATGCTGTGTTCTCTCTAGATCTTCACGATCTATACACATGTGGGACCATGAATGACTATAGCTAAGTAACTTTAGTGTATAAAGGTAAAACATTGCATAGAGCAGAGGAGAAAAAATGAATTAGGCTAAATTATAACCAACTAAAAAAAACAAACAATAATGGTTTATTTCACCTTCAAATTCATAAAATGTAATTCTTTGAATTGTTACGACTCGTTAAATCGGATTCAAATAATAGTTGTATTTTTATTAGAAGTCTCTAGATTATGCTGATCTGGAGTCCAAGCTAGGGGTTACTTGTCTGACAGGTCTATGCAATAATATTATTCTGTTAAAGCTTAGTTCTTTTCAACAATGATAGATCAAACAACTCCAGTTGTTGAATAAACAATTTTATTTAAATTGTAGGCTCAATATTAACTGTAAGTAAATACATCAAACAGATAGGCGAACATAAAATTTCATAAAATGTACAAGTATCAATATAGCGACTTCTCTCTACAAACGATCAAACGGAACTCTTTAATGAGGTAGGGGCTTTACAAAAAAAAAAAAAACTATTATGGAAAATTCTACAGGGTCCTAAAACGCATTTCATTTCCACTGCGCTATAGGATACTGGATCCAGAATCTAACCTTCAATTTCGACGGGGATGAACGACTTATTTATTTAAATCTGCGCTAAGGAATGTAAGGTCAACCCTTGGCCTATTTTAGTATCTAATACGCACTTATAAAAAGATCAATGCCCTCGACAATCATTTATCTTTAACCGACATTCGTAACAGAATAATAGACTAATTGAAACAAACTGGTGAAAGCTGCTTCACTGGCCCCATGGATCAATTTGATTTGAAGGGATAGGCCCCTACTTCAAATAATTTTAACAATAGAATATATAGTGGAGAGTTTTAAAGCTAAAAATAAAATATCTAGGACGATAATATCAAACGAAGGCTTAAAGCCAGAAATTCTTTACTGATTTCTAATGTCTAAAAAAATTCCAGAACGACAATGTTAAGTGGTGGATCCTGTTGGAGACTAACCACGCCATCAGTCGGGCTCTGCAGAAGATCCGCCTTCGCCACGTTGAAGGCGCCCACGGCTCTACGACCACAATAATCCTGACTGATGCATTGTCGGTGCTCCAGGTTACTGAGAACATGAGCAACTGGCCCCCTCAGATTCAGAAACTTCTACTGGCTTCAGATGATCTAAGCCAGCGCTTTGGAGACCGCGTGATAGTTCAGTGGGTCCCAGGCCATACAGGCCTACCTTGAAACATAAGGCCAAAAAAGGTTGGCTCATGGTGGCGGCTAAATAGGTCGGAACAATCTATCATATCACAATTCCGCACTGGCCACTGCCTCATCGGGGCATAATCTTACTTCGCCAGGTTCCGACCTGACTCGCGGTGTCGCCACTGTGGAGAAGAGGAGGAGACATTGGAGAATATCCTGCGGGAGCACCCCCCATCTCGTGAGATGGGACGGGTGACCCATTTTCGACTGTTCTCTACTGAGATATAGGGTCTAGACGGGCTCAGACTCACGGCAGACTTCTTGACCAGAGCTATAAGGGAATAATACTCTCAGTTCAATCGGAGTCTGGAGACTAACCATACCGATAGGCCGTTCCGCGTCACAACGGATACAGTCTCCGCATTACATTCAACACACTTCTTCTCCCCACCTGTGGAATGACCCTGGATAATTAACATGGTGATTCGCCAGTATGTCTATACCTGTAGGCTACTGTCGCCCGGTAGCGCACACGCCAGACTATAGGCCTGTACATCCATGCACCAGGGCGTGGTTGAGTCGGACTGCTGCGCTCATTACTTACTCCCCACCGAGTCTCGGAGTCTCTCGTTAGCGCAATGATTCTCGAATGCGCAACAGGGGCTGTCATCTAATCATTAGCCCAACGTTGTAGGTCTAATTTTAAAAGGTCTAATTTTAATGGGAGCATATCGATGGTTTCCACACTTCGCCCCTACGAGGCCCATGGGTTCAGAAATTCTTATCAGAATAGCTCAGACACTCGCGGCTATGTAGCTTACTTGTACTAACAAGGCTTATATAAGTTACATCACATTAATAAACAAATTTATAAAACAAATATTTTTTTCGAAACTAATGCTGTTTTATTTGCGGTGAAAAGAAATGGGAAAATCCGAAATTAGTCTATAATATTGCCAATCTTCAAGACTTCTTTAATATTTGCATAGAGCATTTTAAAATATTTTGTAGTTGATTAATTAGTAATGTCAAATTTGGCACGCAGAGCGATTTTCAATGGCACGCGGAAGACCTCCACAACGGCAATTCCAGTCTATTCTACAATAAATTTGAGTGCTGGAACCGGATGAATTATAATCTGTTGGCACGCTGAATGAATTAAAAATCCTACTTTGGCACTCTATTGTCAAAAGTTTGCCGACCCCTGTTCTATGTCACAATGTATTTATAATCTAGCACTATATCTCGTTGTCGAAAACTATTCTATATATTGTAATAGATAGATCAAGATGTCGAGTATATAAATAAAAATGTCACAATTACAATGTCCGCATTTCATTTACGTTAAAAGATGAAAACATCCATTAATTCCTGTTAGTTTTAACCTCAATAAATATTAAAATATTTAGTTTTAACACGCATAAAACTTAGGTACAGTACGTTTGTACCAATTATTTGCCATTCAACAACACCCCACCCTTATCAGTCCAAGGAACTTCAACACATCTTAATGGACAATGGGGCATATCTCTTCTTCGCTATCTGCGTTGATAACCTACGGTCTAGTCTAGATAGAAGTACCAGTGTATGGTATCTATAGAGTTTCTGTTAATTGATATCTACATAGTATTAAAGCAACAACAAATACATTCATCTGTTTATTAAGTGTATAGAATACGTTGAGTTGACTCATCTATTACTCTTAGAAAAATAATCACGTCTCTGGGGCATCATGAAAAAAGGGAAAAACATGGGAAATTTCCATCGCAAACACTTACCTCTATTCGAAGCATTGTTTATGTTAATATTACTTTTATGATAGTCTTATACTAAGCCTGAGGCGCACATAAAATAATAATAGTTATAAAATGTGGCCGTGTCAAACAACTACAAATAAAATTATAAATTACAATAAAAATAACAACAACAACATAAAATTAAATGTTTCCATCTTTATGTAAGTTTGTTTTGAGTGAAATAATTCTATTTTATAGTTTCTTAATGTTTAAAATAAGCTAGTCGTAGAGAAGAGTAAACTAAAAACGTACCAGTGTTCAGGGCCTCTCAACGTCTTACTCCGGCCCCGATTACAGTTGCCATGTAAAGCAATTAGTATCGGAAAGAATGTTACAACATTTGAAACTCACATATCGCATACATCTTATACATTATATACATCGCATACATCACATACATCATATACATCACATACATCATTTACATCATATACATCACATATATCATTTACATCATATACATCATTTACATCACATACATCATATACATCATATACATCATATACATCACATACATAACATACGTCACATACGTCACATACATCGCATACATGACATACATCATATACATCACATACATCACATACATTATATACATTATATACAACACAGACATCACATACATCACATACTTCACATACATCACATACATCACATACATCACATACATCACATACATCACATACATCATATACAGCTTATACATCATATACATCATATACATTATATACATCATATACATCATATACATAACATACATCACATACGTCATATACATCACATACATCATATACATCACATACATCACATACATGATATACATCATATACATCACATACATTACATACATCACATACATCATATACAGCTTATACATCATATACAGCTTATACATCATATACATCATATACATCATATACATAACATACATCACATACGTCATATACATCACATACATCTCAAACATCACATACATCATATACATCACATACATCACATACATCATATGCATCGCATACATCATATATATCGCAAACATCACATAAATTACATCAAATTGTAAAGTTTAAAGTTTGGACCGTTATTTAAAATTCATTCATCAAATGGTGATACTGAATTGTGTTTTAAAGTTCGCTTAAATCATCTCTCCCTAAGGATGTGTCTAAAAGTAAGTTTTCCTCAGTTATTCCGGGTAATAACTGATCTGAGTAATTGAGACCATTGAAATGGCTATTTATTAATTAGTAAAATATTTACTTTACCATGCAGGCTAACATAGAACATCTATCCAGTACTGATCTTTGTAGGTGATTGTAATCAGGCAAGGTTATTTTATTTGTAGCTTTCATACCTGCTACAGACATGACTAACGCACCATAATTTTCCAAGAAATGTTTAAATACCGACATTTATTGCAATAATTTATGACTTAGTGCCTCAACAATTGTTGAGTTATTTTATTGTTTATATCGCCGTGCGATTATAGTTAATTAAATTACATTGCTGTTTCCTATGCATTTAACGAATAAAAGAATATTTGTTTTTTAAACAAGCTGCTGGTAAAAAGTTAGTAGGCCTAAAACGTACACTAACGTAGTCTTAAATACTATTTAACTTATGTGAATAAATACAATGATATTTCTCCCATAGACCTTGTCGGCAACGTTTTGTTATATATATATGTTGCGGCCAAAGTTCAAAGTGCGGCCACTTCACACTTTGGCCGAGGCGCGTGGCCAATGCCCGATGTGCTGGAAGTTGCCGGTGTTTACGCTACTTTGGCCGGCCACTTCGCAAAGTGGCTGGAAATCCCTGGCCAATGTTCCATGCGTTGATGCAAGAATGTTCGGTAGGCGGCACAGCTGTTGGTTCTGTTGTGATGGCGGCTTGCATAAGGTAGCAAGGACAGTGATACGCACGCTGTGAAGATAATTTTCTGTTCATTTGCTGCTTTTCAGAGAAATTCCTGCCGAAGTGGTCACTAATTATCAAGGAAATTAATTATCACACGATTTAGTAAACTATCTACCTGGATAGAAACACCATTTGCGTCATAAATTGACTGGATGGTGTATGCGAGTCGAGGATTGACTTTTGATAAGCCACAAAGGTGGTCAGGCAGGAGCGACCGAATCTTTATCTAGCCATTGTCCTTGCGGTCTTGTTTCATGTGTTGTATAAACATGGGTGGGGGCGCCAGTCAGTGGCGTAGCTAGGGTCATCTGCGCCCGGGGACATGACACTATGTCTGCGCCCCTTCTCGGACCGACAAAGTCTGGGAGCTCATTGAGCCCTCAAGAAAATTTTTAAATGTTACGGTTTATATTGTTCTTGTCGAAGCATCTGATCTTTTAATTAAATAGATTAGGCCTACAACCTAATAAGTCTCTATATGATTGTAAACAATTTATTTGAAAAAAATATATATTCTACTAATTATACATGACTGGAATAGACATAGTCTACAACAAATTGATCCTCCTTGATTTGACTGTCGCAAACTCGTCAATCACGTTGTCAAAATTAATATTCTCAAGTGTTTCTCTTTTGATGCTAAGGAGTGCAAGATCACTCAGACCATGGGTCGCCAACCTTTTGCTAATTGTGTGCCAAACAGGGATTTCTAAACCGTTCATCGTGCCAACAACCAAAAGTCAACCTGCTTTATTATACTTTTTAATTATTTTTTTTATAAGACAATTTAACTAAGTAGCAAGACCAAGGCCTAAAGCAATGGAAATTCATGGAAAAAAAGCGTTTTATATGTATTAACAATAATTAACGCGTTTGTGATTAACAACCTTTTTATTAGCATTTATAAAAAAAAATAATTATTAAACTTTCACATTTTTGCTAATGATTTGGCAAACATTATCCAGATAAGGATCTAGCAACTTAAAATATTGTATTTAATGTGTTTAATGCTTGCGTAAATGAAATAGTATCAATGGTAGAGCGGAATTCATAGGTAGTAATGATACAAACTGGGTAGTTAATGCAATGTTTAAAAAATGTGCATGAAATGTTTTAGTCATATAGATCTAATATTTTATTTAATTTTCAACTACATTGTACACGTTTCTTCATTATAAAAATATAAGTTCTAGGCCATTTAGTCTAATGTAAAAGAAAAAAATTAGAAACACAATATTAGAAATAATAGCATAAATAAAACGGGCTAATTATCTCCCTTTAATTCAAAAAAAAGTTTCTAAATTTGATTCAATATTGATGCCAAACAAGTTATGTTTTGTAATATAACAAATAGTACCAGGTGACCGATCATTCGATCGGTAATAAAGAGCAGGCGCTTGTACCTTAACATCATGTGTATGTAAAACAACAGTGCATAAATTTTAAAAATACTTCTTTACCAGACCAATAAATTGTATTTGTCTTTTTTCTTTTTTCTACTATGAATAACATAGGCTTTAAATTCTAACAGTCGAAGTAGATTGTTATTTGTGCAGTCTAATATCTAGATTTCGCCCGATAACCCCCCCCCCCCCCAAAAAAAAAAAAACAACAACAAAAAAACAACAACAACAAAAAAAAACCAGCTTAATCTCATTTTAAACCAAAAAAAAAACATGCAGGCTAGAGTTGTCAGTTTTAAATCCAACAGAAATATATGTCATTTATGTCATTAAATCGCCAGGCTACAACGAATACATAAAAGTACTAAGCGTTTGTTTATGTGCAAGTCTAAAAGAGAGTTGGGAACTGCCCTTCTACGCTCGCTCCACTGGCTCCCCGTGAAAGCCAGAATTGAGTATAAAGTGGCGCTACTTTGCCATCAGTGCATTTTTAATAACGAGTTTCCGTCCTATCTCAAGGCCCTAATCAGACCTTATGTCCCGCAAAGAACACTTCGTTCTGCAAACTCATCGCTTCTGGAAGAGCCCCGTTTCTCTCTGACGACCGTTGGCCTGAGAGCCTTCTCAGTATCCGGTCCGAAGGTGTGGAATCAACTTCCCATTCAACTGAGGCGAACAAGCTCTACTGTTACTTTCAAAAAGAACTTAAAAACTCATTATTTCAATATTTACCTTCGATAACATTTAACATGCTTTAGAAACTTACTGTCTTATTTATGGGTTGGGTCGGTTAATGCTACATTTATTTGTTTTGTCTTTTTTTTTAATCATCAATTTAGCTCTGTTACCTGGCCTAGTGTAATATCCGTATTCTTAGTTGTATGTTAAAGCGCTCTGAACTTACATTATGTTTGTTGGCAGCGCTATACAAATATTATTATTATTATTTAAAAGACTGAAAATGAAAGTTTAAATTTAAAATATCGTGAATTACGTTACAATTTTTAGTTCTTCTACCCCTTCCCCTATTGGTGTACGCTCGTTTGAATCTGTGGCGCCTTCACTGTGGAACGGCTTACCTGAGACACTGAAAAACTCTGTGTCAAAAAAGGCATTCAAGAAGAATTTGAAGACTTTTCTTTTCAACTAAATTGATCAAATACACATCCATCAGCAAAAAACTTGTTTGAAACTATTTTAAAATGTTATTGTCGTTTCGTGCCTCCATCGGCCGAAACCTTGTTTAAAACTAATTTAGAGTGTTATTGTCGTTTCGATTTTGTGAGCGCGCTGAGCATGCTTTTATTAGCATGGAGTGAGGCGCTATATAAATGACCAATTAATTAATTAACTTTAACAACTGTCAAACTTTCCAATAAAATTATGTCAATTTTTTAAACTCCCTCCCTGAACCCATTCAAGCTAACAATGAGTTACGGCCGGCAAATATGTTTGATAGGAATTAAAAAGGTCTACGAATAAATGTAAATCGGGTACAAAAAAATAGACATAGTCTAACTGGAGAATCGAACCAGGGTAGCCCGCACAGCAGTCCTCTACGTTAACAACTTAGCTAGAGAAGGCACATGTCAGATGTGAAAAGCTATTAGACAGTATATAGGACTAGGCCTAAATAAGTCAGTGACACAAACTCACAAATTGACCAATGGGTATCCGTGGGGACACAAACACGATCTTTTTATATATATATAGATTTTCAATGTTTTCAATGTATTATTCCAAACATTGTTTGACAAAAAAGTAAAAAAATATAGTTTGGTGTTAACATTATCTAATATCCTCCCTTTGTGTTACTATTTAAAATAAACTATCGCGGCAAAATATAATATTGATTAATATAAACATTTTTTTTTTTTTTAATTTTGAGCATTAAACTTAAATACTAAATAATTAACGGTGAAATTAGGTTATTCATTGAAAAGACTGCAAATGAAAAGATTATAATATATATAGGCTACGTTAGATGATGTGTTTAATTCCTTCCCCCCTCCCCCCGCCCCTAAATAAAACTAACAGTATATTACACTTCTGACTATTGTTATAAGGAAAATACGAATATACTGAATACATCTTTTCTCGTTTACCAGATTTCGAATTGACAATGTTAACATATTCTAATATATCTTACTTGGGTAGGCTTATATAAGCAAATCATAAAAATATTTAATAAAACATTCGTAAACAGATGTCTTGTACAAAAAAGTAGTTCCTATTATTATTTTCGACGTGTTTTTTTTTCCAAAATAATGTTTAATAAACAAAATTTACAAATAGGCATATAGTTTGGAGAAATCTCATCTAATTCTGTTTTTATTTAAACGGCAAACTATTATCTCACTAGTAATTAATACGTAAATATTTTATTTTTTATTTTATTTTTAATTTAATCTAAAATATATTGAGGACGTTTTAATCTAAATAAGCCTCAAGGGCCGCATACTATTATTTGTCAGCCCGCGAGTCAACCACTGGCGGTAGTTTGCACACCCTGCATTACATAAATTATTACACTTGGTCTTGCTTTAAATTATATCTATCATCGGTGCGCTAAACAGCCAGCATAAACAAGAAATTAAACTTCTTGTTAATGTTGAACGGGTATTTCCGCAACGTCATAATTGCGACGCAACAAAACACCGCTCTTGAATGCCGCGCTACATGTGGATCGTGCAATGGCATGTTTTCACGGCCAAAATCAATTATCTACGATAAATCTTTTGTGTATTTTTGTCTAACGATCATTTCCGATTTTTATTTATGTGGCCGAAAAGCTGTAGAATTTTTTTTAGGTGAAACAAGTCGTGCATTAAAACATGAAGATAATCGTTAGAGCGCTTTTGAAGAAAATTTCCACATATATATATATATATCCTATACTATAATACGAGTTAAAATTGTATGTATATATATATATATATATAGTACCAGGTGACCGATCATTCGATCGGTAATAAAGAGCAGGCGCTTGTACCTTAACATCATGTGTATGTAAAACAACAGTGCATACATTTTAAAATACTTCTTTACCAGACCAATAAATTGTATTTGTCTTTTTTCTTTTTTCTACTATGAATAACATGGGCTTTAAATTCTAACAGTCGAAGCAGATTTTTATTTGTGCAGTCTAATATCTAGATTTTGACCGATAACCCCCCCCCCAAAAAAAAAAAAAAAAAAAAAAAAAAAAAAAAAAAAAAACAACAGCTTAATCTCATTTTAAACCAAAAAAAAACATGAAGGCTAGAGTTGTCAGTTTTAAATCCAACAGAAATATATGTCATTTATGTCATTAAATCGCCAGGCTACAACGAATACATAAAAGTACTGCGCGTTTGTTTATGTGCAAGTCTAAAAGAGACTCGGGAACTGCCCTTCTAAGCTCGCTCCAGAATTGAGTATAAAGTGGCGCTACTTTGCCATCAGTGCATTTTTAAATACGAGTTTCCGTCCTATCTCAAGGCACTAATCAGACCTTATGTCCCGCAAAGAACACTTTGTTCTACAAACTCATCGCTTCTGGAAGAGCCCCGTTTCTCTCTGACGACCGTTGGCCTTAGAGCCTTCTCAGTATCCTGTCCGAAAGTGTGGAATCAACTTCCCATTCAACTGAGGCGAACAAGCTCTACTGTTACTTTAAAAAGAACTTAAAAACTCATTATTTCAATATTTACCTTCGATAACATTTAACATGCTTTAGAAACTTACTGTCTTATTTATGGGTTAAGTCGGTTAATGCTACATTTATTTGTTTTGTCTTGTTTTTTATCATCAATTTAGCTCTGTCACCTGGCCTAGTGTAATATCCGTATTCTTAGTTGTATGTTAAACGCGCTCTGAGCTTACATTATGTTTGTTGGCAGCGCTTTACAAATATTATTATTATTATTATTTAAAAGACTGAAAATGAAAAGTTTAAATTTAAAATATCGTGAATTACGTTACAATTTTTAGTTCTTCTACCCCTTCCCCTATTGGTGTACGCTCGTTTGAATCTGTGGCGCCTTCACTGTGGAACGGCTTACCTGAGACACTGAAAAACTCTATGTCAAAAAAGGCTTTCAAGAAGAATTTGAAGACTTTTCTTTTCAACTAAATTGATCAAATACACATCCATCAGCAAAAAACTTGTTTGAAACTATTTTAAAATGTTATTGTCGTTTCGTGCCTCCATCGGCCGAAACCTTGTTTAAAACTATTTTAGAGCGTTATTGTCGTTTCAATTTTGTGAGCGCGCCGAGCATGCTTTTATTAGTATGGAGTGAGGCGCTATATAAATAACCAATTAATTAATTAATTATTTAACTTAAACAACTGTCAAACTTTCCTATAAAATTATGTCAATTTTTTCAACTCCCTCCCTCAACCCATTCAAGCTAACAATGAGTTACGGCCGGCAAATATGTTTGATAGGAATTAAAAAGGTCTACGAATAAATGTAAATCGGGTAAAAAAAATAGGCATAGTCTAACTGGAGAATCGAACCCGCTCGCACGCACAGCAGTCCTCTACGTTAACAACTTAGCTAGAGAAGGCACATGTCAGATGTGAAAAGCTATTAGACAGTATATAGGACTAGGCCTAAAAAAGTCAGTGACACAATAGGGATCCGTGGGGACACAAACACGATCTTTTTATATATAGAGATTTTCAATGTTTTCAATGTATTATTTAAAACATTGTTTGACAAAAAAAGTAAAAAAATATAGTTTGGTGTTAACATTATCTAATATCCTCCATTTGTGTTACTATATATAATAAACTATCGCGGCAAAATATAATATTGATTAATTAAAACAATGGTATGATAAACATTTTTTTTTTTAAATTTTGAGCATTAAACTTAAATACTAAATAATTAAAGGTGAAATTATGTTATTCATTGAAAAGACTGCAAATGAAAAGATTATAATATATATAGGCTTCGTTAGATGATGTGTTTAATTTCTCTCCCCCCCCCCCCCACCCCTCAATAAAACTAACAGTATATTACACTTCTGACTATTGTTATAAGGAAAATACGAATATAAAATAAATAAATAAATAAATATGAGACTTTTATAGCGCATATCCCGTTCCTGTTGGGAACAGTTCTATGCGCTGCTGTAAACATAGTGCTGCCTGCTGGCGCAAATACGTTTACAGGCCCAAAACTCCTACAGGGTGACAGGGATCCGCCGGTGGCAGGGATCGAACCCGCGACCTGCCCGATGGTTTTTGGTTGACAGTCCGGTGTGCTAACCACTAGACCAGCCGGCTTCACTGAATTTACATCTTTTCTAGTTTACCAGATTTCGAATTGACAATGTTAACATATTCTAATATATCTTACTTTGGTAGACCTTTATAAGCAAATCATACATATTTTTAATGAAACATTCATTGAATTTTTAAAAAAGTGGATACTAATACAGTGTTTATTATTTACAGTGTAGAGTATACTGCTACATTGTATGCTATATACAGCGTAGTGTATACAGTGAACACTATATACAGTGCAGTGTAATCTGCTACAGTGTACACTATATACAGCTATTCATTGTTTAAACACAAAAAAAGTTTTAGAGGTGTTTTTTTTTCAAAAAATGTTAGATAAAAGAAAGTTAAAAATAGACCTTTAGTTTGGTGAAACTTCATCTAATTCTGTTATTATTTAAACGGCAAACTATTATCTGACTATTAGATAATTCGTAAATATGTATTTGTTTTTCTTTTTTTTAAAATTTAATCTAAAATATATTGAAGTTTAATCTAAAATATATTGAAGACGTTCTAATCTAAATAAGCCGCGAGGGCCGCATATTATCATTTGTCCGCCCGCGCGTTACCCACTGGCTGTAGTTTGGACACCCCTGCATTACATACATTACACTTGGTCTTGCTTTAAATTATTTCTATCATCGGTGCGCAACAGTAGTTTAAACAAGAAATTAAACTTCTTTCTACTGTAGTAAGCCTACGGGTATTCCCGAAACGTCATAACTGCAACGCAACAAAACACCGCTCTTGAAAGCCGCACTACATGTGGGTCGAGCAATGGCATGTTTTCACGGCCAAAATCAATATATACGATAAATCTAATGTGTATTTTTGTTTAACGTCCATTTCCGATTTTTATTTGTGGGGCCGAAAAGCTGTAGATTTTTTTTTAGGTGAAACAAGTAGTGCATTAAAACATGAAGATAATCGTTAGAGCACTTTTGAAGAAAATTTCCAGACATATATATATATATATATATATATATATACATACATACAATTTTAACTCGTATTATAGTATAGGATATATATATATATGTGGAAATTTTCTTCAAAAGCGCTCTAACGATTATCTTCATGTTTTAATGCACGACTTGTTTCACCTAAAAAAAATTCTACAGCTTTTCGGCCACATAAATAAAAATCGGAAATGATCGTTAGACAAAAATACACAAAAGATTTATCGTAGATAATTGATTTTGGCCGTGAAAACATGCCATTGCACGATCCACATGTAGCGCGGCATTCAAGAGCGGTGTTTTGTTGCGTCGCAATTATGACGTTGCGGAAATACCCGTTCAACATTAACAAGAAGTTTAATTTCTTGTTTATGCTGGCTGTTTTGCGCACCGATGATAGATATAATTTAAAGCAAGACCAAGTGTAATAATTTATGTAATGCAGGGTGTGCAAACTACCGCCAGTGGTTGACTCGCGGGCTGACAAATAATAGTATGCGGCCCTTGAGGCTTATTTAGATTAAAACGTCCTCAATATATTTTAGATTAAATTAAAAATAAAATAAAAAATAAAATATTTACGTATTAATTACTAGTGAGATAATAGTTTGCCGTTTAAATAAAAACAGAATTAGATGAGATTTCTCCAAACTATATGCCTATTTGTAAATTTTGTTTATTAAACATTATTTTGGAAAAAAAAACACGTCGAAAATAATAATAGGAACTACTTTTTTGTACAAGACATCTGTTTACGAATGTTTTATTAAATATTTTTATGATTTGCTTATATAGGCCTACCCAAGTAAGATATATTAGAATATGTTAACATTGTCAATTCGAAATCTGGTAAACGAGAAAAGATGTATTCAGTATATTCGTATTTTCCTTATAACAATAGTCAGAAGTGTAATATACTGTTAGTTTTATTTAGGGGCGGGGGGAGGGGGGAAGGAATTAAACACATCATCTAACGTAGCCTATATATATTATAATCTTTTCATTTGCAGTCTTTTCAATGAATAACCTAATTTCACCGTTAATTATTTAGTATTTAAGTTTAATGCGCAAAATTTAAAAAAAAAAAAAATGTTTATATTAATCAATATTATATTTTGCCGCGATAGTTTATTTTAAATAGTAACACAAAGGGAGGATATTAGATAATGTTAACACCAAACTATATTTTTTTACTTTTTTGTCAAACAATGTTTGGAATAATACATTGAAAACATTGAAAATCTATATATATATATAAAAAGATCGTGTTTGTGTCCCCACGGATTGGTTAATTGGTCAATTTGTGAGTTTGTGTCACTGACTTATTTAGGCCTAGTCCTATATACTGTCTAATAGCTTTTCACATCTGACATGTGCCTTCTCTAGCTAAGTTGTTAACGTAGAGAACTGCTGTGCGGGCTACCCGGGTTCGATTCTCCAGT
Source organism: Anisus vortex (assembly GCA_949126835.1). NCBI lineage: Eukaryota > Metazoa > Mollusca > Gastropoda > Planorbidae > Anisus > Anisus vortex. The sequence continues at coordinate 30,565,488 of OX421506.1, forward strand.
TGGACTATGTCTATTTTTTTGTACCCGATTTACATTTATTCGTAGACCTTTTTAATTCCTATCAAACATATTTGCCGGCCGTAACTCATTGTTAGCTTGAATGGGTTCAGGGAGGGAGTTTAAAAAATTGACATAATTTTATTGGAAAGTTTGACAGTTGTTAAAGTTAATTAATTAATTGGTCATTTATATAGCGCCTCACTCCATGCTAATAAAAGCATGCTCAGCGCGCTCACAAAATCGAAACGACAATAACACTCTAAATTAGTTTTAAACAAGGTTTCGGCCGATGGAGGCACGAAACGACAATAACATTTTAAAATAGTTTCAAACAAGTTTTTTGCTGATGGATGTGTATTTGATCAATTTAGTTGAAAAGAAAAGTCTTCAAATTCTTCTTGAATGCCTTTTTTGACACAGAGTTTTTCAGTGTCTCAGGTAAGCCGTTCCACAGTGAAGGCGCCACAGATTCAAACGAGCGTACACCAATAGGGGAAGGGGTAGAAGAACTAAAAATTGTAACGTAATTCACGATATTTTAAATTTAAACTTTCATTTTCAGTCTTTTAAATAATAATAATAATATTTGTATAGCGCTGCCAACAAACATAATGTAAGTTCAGAGCGCTTTAACATACAACTAAGAATACGGATATTACACTAGGCCAGGTGACAGAGCTAAATTGATGATTAAAAAAAAAGACAAAACAAATAAATGTAGCATTAACCGACCCAACCCATAAATAAGACAGTAAGTTTCTAAAGCATGTTAAATGTTATCGAAGGTAAATATTGAAATAATGAGTTTTTAAGTTCTTTTTGAAAGTAACCGTAGAGCTTGTTCGCCTCAGTTGAATGGGAAGTTGATTCCACACCTTCGGACCGGATACTGAGAAGGCTCTCAGGCCAACGGTCGTCAGAGAGAAACGGGGCTCTTCCAGAAGCGATGAGTTTGCAGAACGAAGTGTTCTTTGCGGGACATAAGGTCTGATTAGGGCCTTGAGATAGGACGGAAACTCGTTATTAAAAATGCACTGATGGCAAAGTAGCGCCACTTTATACTCAATTCTGGCTTTCACGGGGAGCCAGTGGAGCGAGCGTAGAAGGGCAGTTCCCAAGTCTCTTTTAGACTTGCACATAAACAAACGCTTGGTACTTTTATGTATTCGTTGTAGCCTGGCGATTTAATGACATAAATGACATATATTTCTGTTGGATTTAAAACTGACAACTCTAGCCTGCATGTTTTTTTTTTGGTTTAAAATGAGATTAAGCTGGTTTTTTTTTGTTGTTGTTGTTTTTTTGTTGTTGTTGTTTTTTTTTTTGGGGGGGGGGGGGGGTTATCGGGCGAAATCTAGATATTAGACTGCACAAATAACAATCTACTTCGACTGTTAGAATTTAAAGCCTATGTTATTCATAGTAGAAAAAAGAAAAAAGACAAATACAATTTATTGGTCTGGTAAAGAAGTATTTTTAAAATTTATGCACTGTTGTTTTACATACACATGATGTTAAGGTACAAGCGCCTGCTCTTTATTACCGATCGAATGATCGGTCACCTGGTACTATATATATATACATACAATTTTAACTCGTATTATAGTATAGGATTACTGACTACTTATATTTTCTTTTTTATGAATTCAGCATTGTGGTATTCATTACAATATTTAATTATTAGAGGTATACAATTTATTTACGTTAAACAGTTGTAAATAAACATTTCCGGCATTAATTGTTTGTCCATTTAACCTCCTTTTCTTAACCCGCCCTTGTCAATGCGTTCAACAAACTGAAATGTGTCGCTCTGTCATTCAGAAACATCGTCTTCAAGAGTCAGTTTTCCTCATTAAGAACTGGAAATTGTTTGTTTTTTCATCAATAAAAAAAAACACCTCTTGGAAGTGTCTCGCGTGCCGTTGAAAATCGCTCTGCGTGCCAAGTTTGGCACGCGTGCCCTAGGTTGCGGACCCCTAACTCAGACGATCTTGTCCCATTGAATATAATAAGACAAAATAAGCTTCACTTTGCTGAAGGACCGCTCACAACTTGCAATGGAAACAGCAATCGTTAGAAGTTTTTGCAGTGAAATGTGCAGATTCGGAAATATGTCATCTTCATATTAAACAACAAAAACAAAAGAAGATCCAAAGGAATTTTCGTAGAACTTCAGTCTGGGCACTGAACAGCATTTTGCAGTCTCCGATTGCTGTGCACAATTCGTGACCATTGACGTCAGTGTCGTAAAAATTTTGCAATTTTGACAAAGTGTATCGAAATTTGTCTCAGCGATAAGAGTTTTGACGTCTAGTAAAAATCCAAATTTGGTGTTTAGCTTTTTTAGACGTAAAAACCGCTGTTCATAACACGTGCAATTTCTTCTTCTGTAGAAAGGATTGCATCTCCTGCTAATTCTCCAGGCATCCTCCTTTGTCGTCTAATCCTTCTGATAACCTCGATTCCCCAAGTTGTGCATCTTGTTTTTTCATTGTCTACCGCAACCTGGCTCAAATTATCACGAATGTTGTCAAGTTCTTGCGCCACCGATTCAAGATCAGATGCGTGCTGCTTCCTAGACATTCATAGTGGGATTTTGCAACCGTTTCTGGGCACGATCAATTTTCCCAAGTATGATGTTCCACAAATGTAACAAAACTAGGAAGTTAAAGTTTAATTTACCAGCCAGAAAAGTTTCTGCATCACTTCTGGGGCGTCAAAGTTGAATCTTCTGATCATTTTTCCAACAGCCTTACTAGTTCATCTAGTCCTTCATAAATAGCTGCTTATGATCGTGCACTCTAGTGTATTTCAGACTCCATCTTCAATGTGATTGGCACAACTCTTTTTAATTCGTCCCAACGAGTTGTTGAACGAGAGAAAAACAAATATATACTTTTAACTCTTCCCAAAAATGTGATAACAACTGGATCCTGTTTAGCTTAGTATACTCATGCTAAGTATATTCGACTCGAAATTATCCAACCTTTATAATTGTTAAAACCAGATGCCACTTTCAGTATATGAAGGATAACATTTGAACCCGAATTGATCTTTGTTTAAAAAAAAAACGTTATCAGCAATCCTACATTGTGGATGTGTCATTTGTTGTATGGGTAGAATTGCGCCCCTTATTGCTTAATGAGGGCGCCAAAATCATGCTTGCCATCTGATTTGTAATGAAGATATTTGTGGAGCTCCAAAATTCAATCTTGCAAACGTATTTGGAATAGATTAGTTTACATCAAAATAAAATTAAATAATTAGTTTTAATACTCATTTTGGCACCCCCTAACGTGGCGCCCGGGGACATATGTCCCCCTGCCTCTCCCTAGCTACACCACTGGCGCCAGTCGCAATGACAAAGAGCTTGTTTGATTTTATGATAAGAGATATATAGGGATTGTCAATACTGTACAGGGCAGGGCCACCATTGATCTCAAGACCCACACTGACGACCGGGAAAACCCCCTCCCAGCCCTACCCCATTGATGGACCCTCGACGCCACTAGCGACTGGAATGTTTGGACAAAGGGATGGGAGACAGACACGTGACTCTAAAGTCCACCCACTCCTTTCTCATTGGTCCATGTTATATTTCCAGGGTAGATCTTCCTTGTTTTAAAAACGCCTCAAACATGACTGTACGCACTATTTCCTTTTGGATTTTAGTATTGTAAGACCCTTTTTTCAACTATTAGCATTCCGGGACCTTTCACTACTGTGTAAAACTGCTCACTTTGACATCCATGAGCACAGAAAAAAAAATCCCTACGAAACGTTGCGTCTTTACAATCACTGACCGGCGACCAAGGATACACTCGATGCAATTGCACCACCAAGTGCTCAACAAATCGATGCAATGTAAAAATAACACACTGCTGTATAATTCGAAATGTCACAAAAGTGTATCTTGTTGTAACAAGTGATGATAGAGATTGAAAATGTACTATAATAGCCTAGAAGAACATGACTGATTTAGTAATTTAGTATAAATAAAGATGGATAATTTACTATTATAAACTAATTTGACTGATATTTTAATTTATTTTAATTAAAGATTGATAATTTACTAAGCTTATAATAAACTAATTTGACTCATTTTGTAATTTAGTATAATTAATAATCAATATAAGCCTAATGTAATACAAACACTCAAAATCTGCTCACGACCTTCTTAATCCGACTTTGGCCAATCGCCCCTGGCCATTTCGCGAACTGGCCGGCCAAGGTAAGAATTCAATAAAAGATCGGGCATTGGCCGGTCAAATGTGAGGTGATATTAGCCACTTCGCTATTTGGCCGTAAGTTGGCCGTAACATATATATCTATGCGAGTACGCATGTCAGGCAACGCCCACTTTCCATGATAACCGGGGTCAGAATAAATAGGTCCTTTATCGAGTCATAACACTACCTATATATTTTTTCAAAGTCAGCAGCGGAGTTTATCAAAGTTGTGTACCTACACTGTTTCTCGTAGTTACATCAGATCAGTAACTGTAAGCTTAATATATTTTTTCGAAACTAAATCAGGTTTATTTGTATTGAAAAGAAACGGAAATACCCGAAATTATATTGCCAACCTAAAAAAGTAGGCTACAGTTAAATCTGTTCAGAGTATTTTCATCGGATTATAAATAGTAGGGCCTACATTACATTTGTTAACATCAAAGTATGTATAAATTGTTTGTTTAAAACTCAGATTGTCCTCTCTTAAATATAATAATTAGAAATAAACATTTAATCAATTAATAACTAAAGGAAGTGTCTAGCCTAGTCCTATGACTATGGCTATGGGTAGTTTAATGTAAGACCACTGAAAGACAGTAAAATAGGTAGTTAATACATGTTTTATTCACCAATGATGACTTATGAACTTGTTTTGAAAGTTATGCTTTATATTATTCTTAAGGAAATCAATTTTTTTTAAAATTTTAAGACAATATTATGATATTAAAATAGGTTCTCAAACCAAAATATATTTTATGCATTATGTCAAAAATAGAATTGGAAAAATCCGAAATTAGGCTTCTGTATTAATTTAAGTAAAATTTATTTTCGTTGAGTTATTGTGTAAAGATGGACCATGAAGTTAATTATAAGATTTTTGTGAATTCTGTCTAGGGTGTGGGTCACTATCAAATAATACACTCAAACATCTTATTCTATACTGAAAGAAATATGTAATGCTTGAACTTATGTACAATAATAACAATCAACGTCACTGTTTAATAAGAAATGACTTTTTTATGGCTACGAAAAACAAAACAACTAACTAAACTTTTGTTTACCTCATACATAAATTCAGGCAGAAGATGCTAAAATAGATTTCCCGAAATTGTCACAACGCAAAAGGAAATGCATATAAGCAAGCTGTAGAACTGTAGAGATTTTTTCTTTAATCAGCAGCCGATCGTCGTCAATGTCTGTGGCACTTTCTAGAGAGAGATTATCAGAACACACTTTATCATAATAAATAACTATCAATACAATTGTACCCAAATAAACTCGATGCCATAAAAATATAAATCAGTTACTTTGAATTAATTATTAAGACAATTTTAAATGCAATATGCAAACTATTTAAACATGCCATACATATAAAACATGTATTATGTTATACATATATAACAAGTCTTTATTGTCTTTATCAATAAAATTGATGTGTTGATAAGACCTTGTGACACAAGTCAACGGAAACATCTACATCATGATAAATAACTTATCAACAAATAATAGTAAGTAATGGTGGTAGCTGTAGAGTTTGATATTGTCTTATATATTCTCTTTAGCTTCAAATCCACTACACAAAAAAAAGAACTGCTAGGTACACAAAGTTATTATAAATTAAACGGCAAACGATTGTATTATCCGAATGCTGAGAGGTGCTTAACAAAAGGAAAGACACGATCTCAGTGTAAATGAATAATTATTGTGTATTTATATATTCATGCATTGACGTTATTTAAGGGCAGACACCTGTCTAAATTAAAAGAAATGTCCTTTGGCTAACAATCGTCTGAGAGAAATTGGGTACATCCAGAAATGAGGCGTCAGCAGAAATGGGAGTGTTATTTGTGGGACTTAGGGTTTTATTAGTTCCTTTAGAAACAACGGCAAACCATGGTCACTTGGTATTCAATTCTAACTCTCACGGTGTACCATTGGAGCCGACGCAGAACAATTGCTACAGTCGCGCCTTGACTTACTATGACACATAACAAACAAATTGACAAACATTTTAACTTTTATAAAATAATTGTAAAATAGCTCTTCTTCAAACAAATTCAGTAAAACAAACACGGACTAGAAATATGAAACGTCATTTACACAGTTGGAATTATATTTCTTTGCATTAAGCCTTAAATAATAAAAGAACATTACCAAATGTTATGGGTTTTGCAAACTGGTAAGCAAAAATAGGTAAGCTTTGCAAAAAAAGTAAAATATAGGCCTATCATAATCAAGGTAGATCTACATCACTACTATCACCCCTTACTGCAGGGATCGGCAATCTTTTGATAATAGTGTGTCAATCTAAAATCATCCCATTCTATCACTCTGTTTCTTGTATAAGAGATTTGAAATTGCCTTTTTGTGGGCCTTCCCCATGCCATTGAAAATCGTTATTCGTGCCAGAGTTGGCACGCGTGCCGTAAGTTGCCCATCCCTGCACTACAGTTTGATAATTGCAACTTTATGAAAGAGACGTCTTAGTGCTATTTTTTTTTGTTACAACTGTGTCCAGTGGATAGGTTGCACCTATATAATGTTTATAAATTGTTGATAAAATTTGGCGTCCTATTCTGGAGTAAGTAGGACGTTCAATTGTAAATTTATTAAAACCAATTTCCTTGCGTTTAATTGCACTCCGACGTTTCTTCACTGTTTTTAAAATTTATAATACATCTTTTTTTTGGACTGTTTATGTTTTACAGATGAGAAAGCTAAAGGAGATAAAAGATATAGTTATAAAACTAGAAATTATAGAAGAGACAAAGGAGCCATTGCAAAGTCTTCTAGATGACATTAACACAGTAAGTGTAATTTTTTTCTATAGAGACAGTTTTGTCATGATTCTTTGGTCTATACGATTTGTAAAGTAAATATTAAGTGTTGTTTTTTCATTTGATGTCCGTCTGTTATTTTTTTATCATTGTATTTAACACTACTCTTATTAAATTCATGACTGGACAAAAACATTTTGTTTTTTATTGGTTGTTTTGACTAGGAAAAATCCCTAGCATTACCATGCATTTCATATAAAAAAATATTTGTTGCATTTTAAATATAAAATTATTAATTTTAGTTGTTACAACAAGGACATGAATGAATTGACAGCAAAGTAAACAAAACTTACCAAGAAATGAAAGAACTACTAGATAGTGAAATTGCTAAGTTCCTCAGACAATGCTTTTGTATAGCAAGTAAGATAAATTGATGCTTCCTTTAAAATATATGTATAATGCTAGTACAAAAAGCATGATTTGCTTTAAATATATATATTGAAATGCGTGTGCAAAATGTCTTAATATCTACCAGTGCTATACAGGGCCGTATTTAGGATTGTGGGGCTCTGTTCCTGAATTTATGTGGGGGCCCCTCGTGGCCTCGCCCCTGCCTTCGATATTGCTGGGTTACCATGTGTACAATGCTGCTGATGCTGAATGATAACCAAGCTCACTTCTCTTGTCTTGATTAAACATTGACTATATGATTTACGAACAGCTAATTATTCAATGATCGATGCTAGTGAAGTCCAATTCACGCAAGATGTTTGATTCAATGCTGAGAAGACTTAGGGCAGACATTTTCTTTTGAGTCATGGTTGTTCACAGCCTGTTTTTTTATCAACTTCAATTTGGAGAATGATCGTTCACTATATGCATTGGCAACCATAAGTACCAGATACTTTCTTAGGGCAACTTCGATGTTCGGAAAAGTATCTGCCAGTCATTTTGTACATTTCTTGTTCATATCCAATGTCATGTTTATGTTTTTATCCTTTGATAAAAGGATTGTTGTGTCACACAAACACTGCAACGACGTCTCTAGTATTCATTCCCAGGCTTCGTTTTTACTTGAGCTTCTTACTTTATCAAAACTATTTCGCTTTGATTCAACAAATTTTTGAGAAATTTGAGACAAGCAACGGTCATGTTGAGGCCTATTTGTGGGTCTTGACTTGAGGCATTGGAAAATTATAAAACATCATGCCAAAAGACAGCATATAGACTATGTCCACTTCCAAAGATGACATTCGGATAAAAGGCCATCAGCTTGTGAAAGACTTTCTCGTCATCATCACTGGCAATACACTCCAAAGCTTCTTATATCAGGTGATATCCTTCTGCAAATGCTTTCGTCGCATCTTACTGGCAAGACTAGCGTGTTTCTGACAGTTTCTTTGGTACACTAAAAGAAATTGCAATTTATGTGTTAACATGTCATAACGGTGAGTAAATGCTGTAAAACAAAGTATACATCTGTTGCAGTGAGTAAAATAAATGACACAGCAGATAAACAACAGTTTCAACTGCTGTTTTACCAACTAATTTCAGTGAATGGGCGGTGCGTGGCACCCATACTTCCACAACAATCATTAATATAAATCATGTGCTCTTGCAGGAACTCTTGAACTGCAAAGAACATTTCTGCAGCCTTGTGACATCAGTTGTCCATAAATTTTAATATTACAAACTTCAATTTCTTTACGCTTTCAGTGATCTCATTCAATACTTGCTTATCAATAATTGATATCAATTCATCCCAAACAGTAGAAGACAGGTAGTTTGTGTGTCCTCTACTTCCTCGATGACCATGTTTTGGTATGTGTTCAACTAGAAAATCATCATATTTAGCTATCAACTCCAGAATACCAAGAAAATTGCCAATTTCGGCTAAATCAAAAGTTTGATTGCTTCCTCTGAATGCCAACCCCCTTTCATTTATGAACTTTAGTAGATTGACAAGTCGCTTGAGTACGTTTCTCCAGTATGTTACTGCAATAGACAACTGATCGTTGAGGTCAGACTCAATGATATATAATTCTGTAGCTATGTGGACAGATGCTAACACAGCTTCCACGTGACACGTTGATCGTTCATGCTCAGACGACCTTGCACTAGCATGATACCAGTCATGGAAGATACTATGCGATAGCTGCGAGTTAAGCTTTGAGAAAAGCTTACACACAAAGCAAAAAAACTTGCGTTTTGATGGAGAAAAACATAATTATGAACGGTATGCACCATCCGCCATTTTATGTTCGCCTGATATACAGATGCTTAGTGCATTTACGAAAGGGAGCTATAGCCTGTTTCTTATATTTACTTTCCATCTCCTTATCATCACAGTGTTGAATGCAATCAGGCCTATTAACAAACCAATAGTCTATGAAACGTTTACTTGGTTTATCAAACCATAATGCAACATCAGTGATCACTACGTCGTTCATTGTGCGCTTGTATAACAGCACTATTCTAATAGCCGAAAGAAAAGTCTTAAAAAATACTTTTTGGAATGTATGGGGGCCCCTTTTGTGTGGGGGATCTGTTCCAATGGAATATGTGGAACATGCTTAAATACACCACTGGTGCTATAGTATTTTATCAAAATTGAAATACATTTACTTGTACATTTTTCAGTACCTATACAACACAATTCGGTTCAAATAACATCTTATCCAACTTTAAAAAATTAATAGATTTGTGTTTATTAAAAAAAATTGTTAGTAATTTCTAAGAACTGTAAAAAAAAAATTAAAAAGGTTCTTATGCAGCAATTCTTTATGTAGATTACTTTATAACTAATAAACAAAAATTGATGTTTATATTATTAGTGATTTTAATTCTCCTTTTTCAGATTTCATTTTTTAAAATTCATATATTAAATTTACTGTACAGATCTTCCATAAACGTTTTAGTTACGGTACCTTCTGCTGTTGCATTTTTCTTTACAATAAAATTAACAAACGTTTCTAAACCTCACACTATTTTTCCAAACTTTAAAAATCAATTCACTTCTCTAAAATGTATAAACTCGTTTATATCAATGTAATATTTTATATATTCTACTGATAATCTTTGTTTTCTATAGGTAATGGTAATGAGAAGTTTTCTGAGACAGCATTAACTATAGAACAACTTAACCAAGCATCTAATTTTGTATCTGTAGATAAAGCAAGTACCAGAAGTACAGGTAAGAAACTAAAGCGAAGTATAATCATGTTTTATTATTTCATTTATATTTCATTGAAACAAATTATAAGAAAATCTTCCTATTCCAATCAAGGTCGATAGTTATGTCAATAGTTATGTTCTTCTTTATCAATATAAAACCAAAGACTATAATAAGATGGACCACTTGCTATAATATTTCTGCTATTTGATGACTCGAATGACTTTATTTCGGAATTCCCGATTCCCTTTTGTACTGTACACTTCTGTTTTGTTTAATCGCTATGATTTTCTCAATGAAAAATTAAAATTAAAATACGTTTTATACAGCGGCAATCTTTAATGCAAACGTAGGAGCGTAGAAGTTATTTAAGACAACCTTAATGGTTGCGCACGGACAAAAGAACATATTATAAGCTCTAAAAAAAGAGCAAGCGGTCCACTAATTATAGTCTTTGATAAAACATTAAATTAACAAAGACGTTTTATCATTGGCTTCCTTGTGTCATACCAAACAGATGACAAGGACAGTGAACACATTTTAGGACAAATAGAAAAGCTTACTGCCAACTTTACATCACACACAGAAATGTTGCAAACAATGCAACAAAAAATTACGATCCAAGAAAAAATGCTAAATCAGTTTCCAAACTAAAGCAACGGACCGAAGTGAAATTTAAAGAAATAATGAAAGAACTTCATGAAGCCAGCAATTTTATGTCATATTTGTCAGAAGAACTAAATGAAACAAAAGAAAAAGAACAAATCCAATATAAAAAGGTAATTAAACTATATAAGAAAATAATGTACAAATGAAATATTTACTGCATGAAATTAATTTATAAAGGAGCGTCTGTAATATTAAAGATAATTTTAAATTTGTATCTTATTTAAAAGCAACTATATTCAATATATTATTTTTCTATTATTATTAATTTTGAATTTTTACCTGTAAAAAAATTTGGAACTTTTTTAATACTAGATCCAAGAGATTTCAGAGAATGTTAAAAGTTTTGTTGAACAAAGAGATCCGATTGGTAAGTTTAACAATAATTACAAAATAAATAGTTTACAATGGAGATAGTGAAACATATTATTGCTAAAATTATAAGTTATTGTAAACTGTTATCATCAAACGGTTATATTTTAACTGTACTATTTTGAAGTTTTTTTTTTTGTTGTTTTTTTTTGTAAACATGTAAGCTATTGGCTTATTTTTAACAATTTTAATCCACAGCAATTGAAAAGGATCACGTTGAGAATCTCATGAAGGAAATTAAAAGACTTACAGATGAATTAGGTATTTTTTAATTTAAGATTTAAAGACCAAGTGAAGATATCTATTATAATAATAATTACCCAAATCTATATAATAATTACCCAAAGGAATGTATCTGTCTGTGTAGCGGAACGCTTTGCGATTTGGTTTTGAGAGTACAGACAGATGACGGAACATCAAAGTCTATAATAAGAGGACGGCTTGCACTATTTTTATAGCTCAATGAATCGTGTTTTTCGGTGCGCATCAAATAACGCGTACTCTAAAAGACTTCCGCTGTATGAAACTTTCTATTTTATCTTAAACAAGCCGATATGTGCCCGATTCTTCGAGCGGGCTTTTTTTTACAATATGCTTGACACATTATAGTTTTTTAGTTTTGTTTTTGCAACATACATAAAGTAGTATTTTTTGTGGTCAGTATTTATTTTTGTTTTGCACACTTTATTATACACCAATTCAATATACAACTAAAAAGGAAAAACAAATAATACTAATTTTTTTTTATTTCTTGCTCAAAGCATGACCACTATGGTCGAATTTTGTGAGTTTATTGGGTAATTAAACTCTTTCTGTAAAACAGAACTCACATGTCATTTAAAAAGTACTGTTAATTCAAAAATGATTGTTTGATATATTTTTTTGCTACAACATTAGTCGTAGATCAATATTTATTTATTTATTTATTTTTTTTTGTTTTTGTTGGTGTTATTTGCTATTTATTTATTGTTGCTTTGGAAGCAAACTTAGAATTAAATTTTAAATTCAACAGGAAAAACAATAACAACTGAAACCGATATGAATCATAGTTTATACAACGTATACGACATGAATTAAAACTTTAAAAAGTTGGTCCGGCAAATTCAAACATTGCCCGGCAATATAAAAATTTCCCGCTTCATAGTTTATAAGACGTATACGATACAAATTAAAACTTTAAAACGTTGAGCTCGGCAATTTAAACATTGCCTGGCAATTGAAAAATTTCCCGCTACAAAGTTTATAAGACGTATACACAGAATAGGTATAGAACAGAATGCACAATCCCTATATACGAAGTCACTGAAAGTTACCATTTTCCGCAATGCAGCGGTCGATAGAGACGCTACTATAGTAAAATGTGAAAGGATATCTACGTCTGCCATAAATATATACAATATATATAGGGCCTACATTATCTTTCATTATAGGCTTACTTTTATATAAATTTGACTTAATTACCCATTTTGTTTTCAACATTATATGATTAGGCCAATATGATGTAAAAATATTTATTACCCGGTACTGATTTGAAAAAAACATGGCTTAGACGTAGCTCGGTACCGGTAACTAAATTGCTACGGCTACCGGTACATAAATATATATACTTTTTAAACCAAAATAAACTTTTAAAATTATGAAGGGAAATAGGCATATAATTCATAATGAGTTAATATGAGGTTGTTTATGCTGTTGTTTATCCTTTATGGAGTCAGGAAAGCCATGCAGTTTGACATGCTCTTTTTTACGATAATCAGTCGTTTTCGCATCATTGTTGTAGTTTATTACACAACCGTTTATGCACATTCTGCCTGAAATATTAGCTTTGGGTGTTCGAACTTGTAGATTTGAAGAAAAGGCCGTTGTAGGCTAAATAAGCATATATATAGAGTGTAACCAGGACTGCTGCGTTTAAATAAGCTTAGTATGGCGTCGGTATTACTGCCCAAAACAGAAATAAAATGCGATTGCGCATTCTGTTTTATACCTATTCTGTGGACATATACAACACGAATAAAAACGTGAAGGAATTTTTTATTTGCCAGATACAACGTAAAATACTCATTAAAACTATTAATCATTACCCATTATAACAATTTAAAAATATCCCGCTATAAATTACGACGCAAATTAAAACGTGAATATATTTTTTCTATTCATTCATAAAGTACATCAGCAAACGTTGAAGCGAAGTTAATTAAAATGAATACGCAAAACTCGATGACGCCATAAAAAAAAAGACAACCAGCTATCTCTGCGCAAACTTTGATGACGTCATCCTGCAAAAAAATCTCAACACCATCCTTTTTTTTTATTTTTTTAGCGCGATCGATCGAAAAACTATAAAAAGTTGGAACGGCAAATTCAACATGAACCCAAAATATGTCGTTTTATTCGCGTTTTTTGACCAAACTGACCACTGCGGTCATTTTAATTTTTTTAAAACCTTGACAGTGTTCACCGCCGTAACGCAAAGAATATTTGTAGCAAATTTCACGTTTTTATGTCCAGTATTTAAAAAGATTATGCGGTATGTACATACCCAGCCAGCCAGCCACATACATACATATTCCTTTTGAGATTTATATATATACAAGCCGTTATGTGCCCGGTCCTCCGAACTGGCTAAAAGTTATGTTTACATACACTCTAACTACTCAGGCAGTTATAATGAGATTGCCCGCACGACCTACGACACGAATTTAAACGTGAGGTAATTTTTTATTTGCCCGCTACAACATAAATTACCCGTTAAAATCATTACCCATTACCCATTATAACAGTTAAAAAATTGCCCGCTATAAATTACGACGCAAATTAAAACGTGAATATATTTTGTTCTATTTATTGATAAAGAACATTCGACAGTACTTTTATTTAAAAAAAATGATTGTTTGATATATTTTTTTACGACAAACATTAAGTCGCAGACCTATGTTGTGTTGTTTTTGTTATTTGCTATTTATTTTTTTATTGTTGCTTTGGAAGCAAACTTAGAATTAAATTTTCTATTCAACATGTAAAACAATAACAAATAAAACCAATAAGAAACAAAGAAGAAACTTTAAAAAAAAAAAAAATTTTGTTCAATGTAATCGCATAATGATATTTTACATACACTTTATCTACCCATGGAGTTATAATGAGATTGCCCGCTACACAGTTAATATATTCGGCAATTAATAAAACCCTGCCCGTTAAAAAGTTTATCGATGTATACGTCACAAATTTAAATGTGAATGACATTTAGTACGCCCGCTACAACCGAAACGAACTGAAACGTGAAATATTTCCCGCTAGAAACGAATTGAAACGTGAAATATTTCCCGCTAGAAAGATTTTAATGCGTATACGCCCGCTTCAAACGAATTGAAAAAGCTAAAAGTTATGTTTACATACACTCTTACTACTCAAGCAGTTATAATGAGATTGCACGCAACAACTACAAAGTTTATATTTCGTATACGACACGAATTAAAACGTTAATATATTTTGTTCTATTCATTCATAAAATACATTAGCAAACATTGAAGCAAAGTCATATTTAAATGAATACGCAAAATTTGATGACGTCATTACGAAAAGCCGGCTAGCTATCTCTGCGCAAACTTTGATGACGTCATCCTGAAAAAAATCTCAACGCCATCCTTTTTTTTATTTTTTTAGCGCGATCGATCGAAAAACTATAAAAAGTTGGAACGGCAAATTCAACATGAACCCAAAATATGTCGTTTTATTCGCGTTTTTTGACCAAACTGACCACTGCGGTCATTTTAATTTTTGTAAAACCTTGACAGTGTTCACCGCCGTAACGCAAAGAATATTTGTAGCAAATTTCACGTTTTTATGTCCAGTATTTAAAAAGATTATGCGGTATGTACATACCCAGCCAGCCAGCCAGCCAGCCACATACATATTCCTTTTGAGATTTATATATATACAAGCCGTTATGTGCCCGGTCCTCCGAACCGGCTAAAAGTTATGTTTACATACACTCTAACTACTCAGGCAGTTATAATGAGATTGCCCGCATGACCTACGACACGAATTTAAACGTGAGTTAATTTTTTATTTGCCCGCTACAACATGAATTACTAGTTAAAATCATTACTCATCACCCATTATAACAATTACAAAATTGCCCGCTATAAATTACGACGCAAATTAAAACATGAATATATTTTGTTCTATTCATTGATTAAGAACATTCGACACTACTTTTTTTTTTAATGATTGTTTGATATATTTTTTTTACGACAAACATTAAGTCGCAGACCTATGTTGTGTTGTTTTTGTTTTTTTTGCTATTTATTTATTTATTGTTGCTTTGGAAGCAAACTTAGAATTAATTTTTCTATTCAACATGTAAAACAATAACAAATGAAACCCTTATGAAATAATGTTTATAAAACGTATACGACACGAATTAAAACTTTAAAAATTTAGTTCCGGCAATTTGAAAATTGCCCGGCAAATTAAACATTGCCCGGTAATTTAAACATTGCCTGGTAATTTAAACATTGCCCGGTATTATAAACATTGTCCGGTATTATAAACATTGCCCGGTATTATAAACATTGCCCGGTAATTTAAACATTGCCCGGAATTATAAACATTGCCCGGTATTATAAACATTGCCCGGTAATTTAAACATTGCCCGGTAATTTAAACATTGCCCGGTATTATAAACATTGCCCGGTATTATAAACATTGCCCGGTAATTTAAACATTGCCCGGTAATTTAAACATTGCCCGGTATTATAAACATTGCCCGGTATTATAAACATTGCCCGGTAATTTAAACATTGCCCGGTAATTTAAACATTGTCCGGTATTATAAACATTGCCCGGTAATTTAAACATTGCCCGGTAATTTAAACATTGCCTGGTATTATAAACATTGCCCGGTAATTTAAACATTGCCCGGTAATTAAAACAATGGCCGTTACCAAGGCGATAAGCCTAAAGGTGCCCAGTTCTAGGAACTGGATAAAATAACCCATGGAGTTATAAGCAATTGTCTTAAGCGGGGATAAAGTATTTTCCGGTAACTTAATTTTTTTACTTAAACCATTTAAATATTGCATTCTACAAATTACGACGCAAATTAAAACAAAATTTTGTTCCCTTCTTAAACGCATAAATACGCAAAATTTGATGACGCCATATAATTATAAGCTTAAATATAGAGTGTAACCAGGACCACTGCGTTTAAATAAGCTTAGTAATGCGTCGGTATTACTTCCGAAAACAGAAAAAAAATGCTAAATCTATTTGCTTTGTCCTATGTTTGTAAAGTTTTAAATTATTAATTAGCTTTAAGTCATGTATTCATAGTGTAAAGTATCAAAGTAGTGATAGATTAAGAAAATCAACTACAGTATTGGTAGTGTAAAGAATTTATGTTGTTTACGGCACGTAGACAATTTAAACATGAAAAAAAATTTGTTCCCGTCATTGAGTTGAGATAATAAAATCCATGCACATAGTTTGATGACGTCAATTTAAACATGAATGAAAAATGTCCCTTCATTGCTATAAAATCCATGCGCAAAGATTGATGACGTCATAAAAATAATCTCAGCGCATCCTTTTTTTTTTCTAACTTTGTGACGAAAAACTATAAAAAGTTGTACTGGCAAAGACAATGTGAATCAAAAGTTGTGTTTTTTTCACGTTTTTTGACCGAACTGACCACTGCGGTCATTTTAATTTTTGTAAAACCTTGACAGTGTTCACCGCCGTAACGCAAAGAATATTTGTAGCAAATTTCACGTTTTTATGTCCAGTATTTAAAAAGATTATGCGGTATGTACATACCCAGCCAGCCAGCCAGCCAGCCAGCCAGCCACATACATACATACATATTCCTTTTGAGATTTATATATATATATGATATTATATGACAAGCCGTTATGTGCCCGGTCCTCCGAACCGGCTAAAAGTTATGTTTACATACACTCTAACTACTCAGGCAGTTATAATGAGATTGCCCGCATGACCTACGACACGAATTTAAACGTGAGGTAATTTTTTATTTGCCCGCTACAACATGAATTACCCGTTAAAATCATTACTCATCACCCATTATAACAATTACAAAATTGCCCGCTATAAATTACGACGCAAATTAAAACATGAATATATTTTGTTCTATTCATTGATTAAGAACATTCGACAGTACATTTTTTTTTTAATGATTGTTTGATATATTTTTTTTACGACAAACATTAAGTCGCAGACCTATGTTGTGTTGTTTTTGTTTATTTGCTATTTATTTATTTATTGTTGCTTTGGAAGCAAACTTAGAATTAAATTTTCTATTCAACATGTAAAACAATAACAAATGAAACCCTTATGAAATAATGTTTATAAAACGTATACGACACGAATTAAAACTTTAAAAATTTAGTTCCGGCAATTTGAACATTGCCCGGCAAATTAAACATTGCCCGGTAATTTAAACATTGCCCGGTAATTTAAACATTGCCCGGTATTATAAACATTGCCCGGTATTATAAACATTGCCCGGTAATTTAAACATTGCCCGGTAATTTAAACATTGCCCGGTAATTTAAACATTGCCCGGTATTATAAACATTGCCCGGTATTATAAACATTGCCCGGTAATTTAAACATTGCCCGGTAATTTAAACATTGCCCGGTATTATAAACATTGCCCGGTATTATAAACATTGCCCGGTAATTTAAACATTGCCCGGTAATTTAAACAATGGCCGTTACCTAGGCGATAAGCCTAAAGGTGCCCAGTTCTCGGAACTTGATAAAATAACCCATGGAGTTATAAACAATAGTCTTAAGCGGGGATAAAGTATTTTCCGGTAACTTATACCATTTAAATATTGCATTCCACAAATAACGACGCAAATTAAAACAAAATTTTGTTCCCTTCTTAAACGCATAAATACGCAAAATTTGATGACGCCATATAATTATAAGCTTAAATATAGAGTGTAACCAGGACCACTGCGTTTAAATAAGCTTAGTAAGGCGTCGGTATTACTTCCCGAAACAGAAAAAAAAAATGCTAAATCTATTTGCTTTGTCCTATGTTTGTAAAGTTTTAAATTATTAATTAGCTTTAAGTCATGTATTCACAGTGTAAAGTATTAAAGTAGTGATAGATTAAGAAAATCAACTACAGTATTGGTAGTGTAAAGAATTTATGTTGTTTACGGCACGTAGACAATTTAAACATAAAGAAAATTTGTTCCCGTCATTGAGTGGAGATAATAAAATCCATGCACATAGTTTGATGACGTCAATTTAAACATGAATGAAAAATGTCCCTTCATTGCTATAAAATCCATGCGCAAAGATTGATGACGTCATAAAAATAATCTCAGCGCATCCTTTTTTTTCTAACTTTGTGACGAAAAACTATAAAAAGTTGTACTGGCAAAGACAATGTGAATCAAAAGTTGTGTTTTTTTCGCGTTTTTTGACCAAACTGACCACTGCGGTCATTTTAATTTTTTTTAAACCTTGACAGTGTTCACCGCCGTAACGCAAAGAATATTTGTAGCAAATTTCACGTTTTTATGTCCAGTATTTAAAAAGATTATGCGGTATGTACATAGCCAGCCACATACATACATACATACATATTCCTTTTGAGATTTATATATATACTAGCTGATGTGCCCGATTCTTCGAACGGGCTTGTATAGACTATGTTTGACACACTATAGTTTGTTTATTCTTTTTTTGTTGATTTTTTTTGCAACATTCATAAAATTGTTTTTATTTTGTTGTGGTCAGTATTTTTTTTTTGTATTGTTGTTTTGCAGAGATTAATATACACCCTTTCAATATACAACTAAAAAGGAAAAACAAATATTCAATTTTTTTAAATTCTTGGTCAAAGTATGCCCCCTTGCGATCTAATCGTGTTAAGTTTATTGGGTAGTTAAACTTTGTTTCTGTAAAACAGAATTGACATGTCATTTCGACAGTACTTTTAATTTTTAAATTATTGTTTGCTATATTTTTTAAAGATAACATTAAGTCGTAGACCTATGTTATTGTTGTTTTGTTTGTTTGTTGTTTTTTTATTGTTGTTGTTATTTGCTATTTATTCATTTATTGTTGCTTTGGAAGGAACTTAGAATTACATTTTAAATTCAACATGAAAAACAATAACAAATGAAACCCATAAGAAACAAAGAAGAAACTTTTTTTTTATGTTTGTTAAATTATGTCCAATGATCGCATAATGATATTTTATTGGAAAATAAAATTATTTCTGTCTTACGAATTTGACAATAATTTTTTAAAAATCAATACTTTGCAATAGGCCATATGCTCATTGTAACACATCTTTATATACAACATTCCTTGTTTTTGACATTGGTGCAAATATGAATAGTTGATTAGGAGAGCTAACTCTTGAGCAGGCAACATATAATTGCCCATGGGAGAAACATGGATATTCCAAATTAATTCCAGTGCACTTGATTGATTGACCCTGTGACTTGTTAATTGTAATGGAAAATGCCAACCTGACGGGAAACTGCAGACGCTTGAAAGAGAAGGGCATGTCTGTTGGAATAATTGGGATTCTTGGAATAAACACATCTTCTCCTTTTCCTTTCCCAGTCAACACTGTCGCTTCTATCACATTAGGGAATAAACTTTTGATGCATAAGCGTGTTCCATTACAAAGTATTGGCGGGTTTATGTTTCGGAGTAGAATTATGGGTGATCCAATTTTGAGTTGAAGTTTATGCGGTGGCATCCCGGGTGTGTCCAGAGAATTTAAAAATTCCGTAGGGTAGTTAACGGTTTCATTGACATCCGTGACGGAATCAAATGATGCGTATTCAGTACATGTTCCGGGTATCATGTCCTGAATCAGGCCATTCAACTCACTGACAGATGTGTTCTTAGAAGCAAGAAATGCTCGGTCACACAGCCA
The DNA here is from genome assembly GCA_949126835.1 of Anisus vortex. Classification (NCBI taxonomy): domain Eukaryota; kingdom Metazoa; phylum Mollusca; class Gastropoda; family Planorbidae; genus Anisus; species Anisus vortex. Next base: position 30,585,645 of record OX421506.1, read on the forward strand.
TTCCTTGTTAAGGTAATTTTCCGAAAGGTTCGGATACACTTGGTGTATAAGATCTTGTAGGGATGTCACTCTTTTGCAGAAGTCATCAAGAAAGGTAATGTCCCCTGATTTCATCTGCGTGGGGTAAGTCCCTTCACCAATGTGTAAAAGATTTTCAGCAAAAATGAGTGCACCTGCTTCTTTTTGTTGCTGCACTCTCATATTTGTTCTTAATATTATTGTTTTAACATTTCGCCAAAGAAAAGAAGATTTGAGGCAAGCATTGATTTCATCCGCTGGTGTTGACCTTGGTATGACAGGAAGAGTTTGACGAAAATCGCCAGCTAACACCACCAGAGCACCTCCCATGAGTTGACTATTGTCTCTTAAATCCTGCAATGTTAAGTCAAGAGCTTCAAGTGACTTTTTGTGCGCCATTGTACATTCATCCCATACAATTATTTTGCAGGTTTTTAGAACCTTTGCTTGGCCAGAGGCTTTGCTAATGTTGCATGTTGGATGTTGCTCATTGGCAATATTTAGAGGTAACCGTAGAGCCGAGTGCGCCGTTCTTCCTCCATCTAATAACGTCGAAGCAATTCCAGATGATGCTATTGCGATTGCCAAATCACGTTTCATTCTTATTTCTGCAAGGATTATGTTTATTAAGAAGGTTTTTCCTGTTCCTCCAGGAGCATCGAGAAAAAATATTCCTCCTTTTTCTTCATTGACATGATACATAATAACCTCATATGCTTCAGTTTGATCGCTGTTTAACAGAACTTTGTTGGATTCTACATATTTGTGTAGTTCTTCAATGTTATAGTTTTTTTCTCTTATCAGGTCTTTGTCTAGAATATCCCGCTCATTTCTTTTAGGAGGCTGTAATCCTAAGTCTGGTAGTGTTTTGTTGTTTATTGATAAACATTTATCCTCCAACAGAATTAGGGCCAAGTTGAAAATATCTGAAGAACAATTTTAACGAAGTGTTGAACTTGCTCTAATTGAGTTATCACGTGGTAAATCTTCGCTCATGGACTCTCTATACTTCTCCCACAGACCGTTTGGATTGGATGGGTTGCATATAGTAAGAATAATGCAAAAAAGATTTCTTATCTGCTCCGGAGAAGATCTTAAAACAGCCTCTGATAACGTGTGATCCCAATGTCTATCATCTTCAAGTAATCCACGCCTTTGGCAAGCTTCTCTGAAAGTCTGGCAAACTTCACCGTTGACAGTTTTTAGATATTCAAAAGAAGTAGGTCCTCGAACTGCATGAAGAAGATGTCTGAGAAAATAGCACTCTGCGTTGTTTGGGTTGACTGTATAGACACGACCCAATGCTTCACTTGCTACGGCATCTTCACCTGCAACTGGTACACCTTGTTTTCTTTTGCAAAACACCTTTTTGGACTTATTCCAAGTGTAAAAGCGAGGTACTTCTGGATATAGCAGTGTCCTGGCAAAAGCGTCACTTTGGCATAATTGAAAAAAAGCTGTCAGAGTTGTATTTGGTGGTCTTTCTGCAAGGGCTTGCGCGTTTTCACGTGTGAAGTAAACTCTCTGCCCGTTCTCTAAGTGAACATTGAGATGAACTACTGTCGGGTGGCGTTCGTGAATTGGGAAACTCATAATGCGCCAAACCGCTTCGTTGCTACTGATGTATCTCCCTATCATGTACCGAGACACTTCATCAAGAGCGTTGTCATCTGTCACTCCAAAGACAGCCATGTCACTTCCTTTGTTTACATATTTGCAGATGTATTTGATAGATTTCACAGAGCTACAGTACTCGACATTTATGTGTGCGAGAAACATTTTGGAAAGAATTGGAGAATAAGGAACAACCCACTTGTTGTCCACTTCGACTTCCGTGTTGCCTTTAATTTTAATTGTTGCCGTGAAACCACCGTCTTGTGGGGCGCGTCTTCTGTAAACTGGATAGCCATCTTCACCAGTCTGAGTATCTTTAATTAATTTCCTAGGATATTTTTTGCTGCATTTTCCGTCTTTCATACAGGGTGCGTTGGTATTGAGATGTCCGCATGGTCCATGAATCATATTTTTCTTCACTACTGCAAACAGATTAGGGTCCGTCTCTGGATCTGGAAACTCTGCAGATATGATTTGATCAATATTGACTGGGTGTAGTTTTTCCTTCAACCAAATTAAATTGTGGGAGTGTGGAAGTCCTCTTTTCTGCCATTCAATGGAGTACATCCAGCATCGGGTTTCTCCAAAAATATTATATTTAGTTAAAATATCAATGAGTTTGATCTGTTTTTGTCTAAACACTCTTGCTATTATGTCTTGACGATCACTTGACGTCTGGCCAAATGAAAGTGATTCTTTGATTTCACCCCAGTCAGGATTGCACGTAAATGTGATAAATAGGTCTGGGCGTCCATAGGATCGAACATAAGACAGTGCATCTTGTGCATATTCCTGCATCTGTCTAGGGCTTCCGGTGAAAGTTGCTGGGAGAATCACAACTTTCCCAATATTTTGAATGTCCCCATCGTTCACCAAAGCATCCTTGAGGTGTATATAGTCTTCCACGCGCAGCTTTTTTTTATTTAGACGTATGTACAGGAGTCGCTCACTCTCAATTTTTGCATACATGTCCACAACGTATTGATGGTATAGTTGTCGACATTGTAAAATATGATTTGTGGATCCATTTCTGATCATCAACCTGTATGCATAAAAGTCTAATGCTGAAACTTTTTTAACAGTTGGTGCACCTGTTACAGGATCAACCTGCTTCAGGTTGAAGTGGTAGCCATCCTCGCCTTCACAAAATATGAGCGGGTATTGAAGAGCATCGTACGATCGATGTGTTTCTGAAATGCGTTGTAGTGAATTACTTCGCCTCTGAATTATGATGTCACGTTGATTGAAATCGTGGTCTGACATAATGATGGCGCCTTCATTTACTTGAGGAGCATTAAAGCGACGTTCGTGTTCACCGGGCTCTCTTTTGTCTGCACGGATAACAACCTTGTATTCATCATTGGGCATATTTTCTAGTGAAGTTTTGAAAGTATTAATGAGATGGTTGTTTTCATGAAGCATCCTTTGTAAGCTTAAAACAATATTGCGTCTCACCCCGGGGATACAATCGCATCGATGATCTACTTCAATCTGCTAATTTCCCATAAAGTAGACTTGTAGAAATTGTGGGTTTTGATCAGGAAGCGGGAGAAGAGATCCGATCCGGTGGTATATCTGTCCTTGTACTTTAAAAGTTGTTGCAAAACCGTTAAGATCCACTATTGAGGTAGCACCAAAAGACGTCATCTGAAAACATGAATTGTATCTTCTCAGATTACGCAGGAAATGTTTTGACTCTGAAGTCGTCCCAGACATTAATAACTGCAGATCATTGGGCGGTGTATTCAGGGGAGTAAGTTTAACTTTTCCACTCCTGCAGCACATTCCTGGTGGTTCTGTTTTAAATTTCTTTGCTTGACAATATTTACATATGTAGATCATTCCTCCAATATCAACATAAGGGTGTTGAGCGTAATCATGTTGGGGGTCATATTGGAATCCAGCTAAATTCAAATGTGAACTTCGTGACACCCTTGCGTGTTTGCTATTTCCCGCTTTTTTTCAAGACGTTTCTGTCGCTCCTCCGAAGTCTCTGTAGCCCTTGATGTGGTTTCTCCTTCCCGCTTTTTTTCAAGACGTTTCTGTCGCTCCTCCGAAGTCTCTGTAGCTCTTGATGTGGTTTCTCCTTCCCGCTTTTTTTTAAGACTTTTTTTTTCGCTCCTCCGAAGTCTCTGTAGCTCTTGATGTGGTTTCTCCTTCCCGCTTTTTTTCAAGACGTTTTTGTCGCTCCTCCGAAGTCTCTGTAGCCCTTGATGTGTTTGCTTTTTCTCGCATTGTTTCAAGTCGTGTTCGACGCTCCTCTGATGTTTCTATGGCTCTTATTGTCCTGGCCCTTTCCCTTTCTTTGTCATGTCTAGCATCACTTTGTTCAACAGTTTCATTTTTTCGCAAACGTTTGGCTTTTATTGACTTTGGATTCTTTTGTCCAATTAGTTTTCTTTTCTTTGGAGGCATTTAAAGTATTGGCTTGGAAAGTTTATCAATATTTATATATTCAACAATAATGTAGATATCTTGTATTGACTTGGACAGTTTATCAATATTTATATATTCAACAATAATGTAGATGTCTTGTATTGACTTGGAAAGCTTATCAATATTTATATATTCAACAATAATGTAGATATCTTGTATTGACTTGGACAGTTTATCAATATATTTATATTCAACAATAATGTAGATGTCTTGTTCACAATATTGTTACTACCTTGCTTTGTAAATGATCACATAAATACTATTTTTAACAATAACAAATGTTGCCCTTCTTCAACAATAATGTAGATATATTGTATTGACTTGGACAGTTTATCAATATATTTATATTCAACAATAATGTAGATGTCTTGTTCACAATATTGTTACTACCGTGCTTTGTAAATGATCACATAAATACTATTTTTAACAATAACAAATGTTGCCCTTCTTGTTATTTTGAAAGAGAAATGGGCTTACATCTATATACAATCATGTATCATATATCAATATCATACATATCATAAACAAATAAATGCAGCATACAATAAATAGTTACTATTTTTAACAATAACAAATGTTGCCCTTCTTGTTAGTTTTTAGTTTGAAAGAGAAATGGGCTTACATCTATATACGATCATGTAAGATATATCATCATCATACATATCATAAACACATAAACGCAGCATACAATAAATATGGGTATATAGACTATATGTACAACAGACAATAGTTAAAATATGCTTGATTAACTTCTTAACATTAGTATGAAAAATGACATTTAGGCCTATGTTTAGCGGTTAACCAAAACATGTGCTCCGTCTGCTTTCAATAAGCTTTCAATAAGCACGTCGCGGTGCGATGATTTAAAAATGCGCACCAAAAGCTACTCACGTATTTCCGGTAATATAAACATGAATGAATTTTTTCCCTTCAGTCAAAAAGTTAGAGCGCAAAGATTGATGACATCATAAAAATAATCTCAGCGCATCCTTTTTCTTCTAACTTTGTGACGAAAAACTATAAAAAGTTGGAACGGCAAATTCAACATGAACCCAAAATATGTCGTTTTATTCGCGTTTTTTGACCAAACTGACCACTGCGGTCATTTTAATTTTTGTAAAACCTTGACAGTGTTCACCGCCGTAACGCAAAGAATATTTGTAGAAAATTTCACGTTTTTATGTCCAGTATTTAAAAAGATTATGCGGTATGTACATACCCAGCCAGCCAGCCAGCTGACCGCAGTGGTCAGTTTGGTCAAAAAACGCGAATAAAACGACATATTTTGGGTTCATGTTAAAATTGCCGTTCCAACTTTTTATAGTTTTTCGATCGATCGCGCTAAAAAAATTAAAAAAAGGATGGCGTTGAGATTTTTTCAGGATGACGTCATCAAAGTTTGCGCAGAGATAGCTAGCCGGCTTTTCGTTATGACGTCATCAAATTTTGCGTATTCATTTAAAATTAACTTTGCTTCAATGTTTGCTAATGTATTTTATGAATGAATAGAACAAAATATATTCACGTTTTAATTCGTGTCGTATACGAAATATAAACTTTTGTAGTTGTTGCGTGCAATCTCATTATAACTGCTTGAGTAGTAAGAGTCTATGTAAACATAACTTTTAGCTTTTTCTATTCGTTTGAAGCGGGCGTATACGCATTAAAATCTTTCTAGCGGGAAATATTTCACGTTTCAATTCTTTTCTAGAGGGCAATATTTCACGTTTCAATTCGTTTCTAGCGGGCAATATTTCACGTTGCAGTTCGTTTCGGTTGTAGCGGGCGTACAAAATGTCATTCACATTTAAATTTGTGACGTATACATCGATAAACTTTTTAACGGGTGGGGTTTTATTAATTGCCGTATATATTAACTGTGAAGCGGGAAATAAGTTGCTCGGCTAAAAGTTATGTTTACATACACTCTAACTACTCAAGCAGTTATAATGAGATTGCCCGCATGACCTACGACACGAATTTAAACGTAAGGTAATTTTTTATTTGCCCGCTACAACATGAAATACCCGTTAAAATCATTACTCATCACCCATTATAACAATTACAAAATTGCCCTCTATAAATTACGACGCAAATTAAAACATGAATATATTTTGTTCTATTCATTGATAAAGAACATTCGACAGTAGCCTACTTTTATTTTTTGTTTAATGATTGTGTGATATATTTTTTTACGACAAACATTAAGTCGCAGACCTATGTTTTGTTGTTTTTGTTTATTTGCTGTTTATTTGTTTATTGTTGCTTTGGAAGCAAACTTAGAATAAAATTTTCTATTCAACATGTAAAACAATAACAAATGAAACCCATATGAAATAATGTTTATAAAACGTATACGACACGAATTAAAACTTTAAAAAGTTAGTTCCGGCAATTTGAACATTGCCCGGCAAATTAAACCCTGCCCGGTAATATGAACATTGCCCGGTAATTTAAACATTGCCCGGTAATTTAAACATTGCCCGGTATTATAAACATTGCCCGGTAATTTAAACATTGCCCGGTAATTTAAACAATGGCCGTTACCAAGGCGGTAAGCCTAAAGGTGCCCAGTTCTCGGAACTGGATAAAATAACCCATGGAGTTATAAGCAATAGTCTTAAGCGGGGATAAAGTATTTTCCGATAACTTATACCATTTAAATATTGCATTCTACAAATTACGACGCAAATTAAAACAAAATTTTGTTCCCTTCTTAAACGCATAAATACGCAAAATTTGATGACGCCATATAATTATAAGCTTAAATATAGAGTGTAACCAGGACCACTGCGTTTAAATAAGCTTAGTAATGCGTCGGTATTACTTCCCGAAACAGAAAAAAAATGCTAAATCTATTTGCTTAAAGTTTTAAATTATTAATTAGCTTTAAGTCATGTATTCACAGTGTAAAGTATTAAAGTAGTGATAGATTAAGAAAATCAACTACAGTGTTGTTTACGGCACGTAGACAATTTAAATATGAAGAAAATTTGTTCCCGTCATTGAGTTGAGATAATAAAATCCATGCACATAGTTTGATGACGTCAATTTAAACATGAATGAAAAATGTTCCTTCATTGCTATAAAATCCATGCGCAAACTTTGATGACGTCATAAAAATAATCTCAGCGCATCCTTTTTTTTCTAACTTTGTGACGAAAAACTATAAAAAATTGTACTGGCAAAGACAATGTGAATCAAAAGTTGTGTTTTTTTCGCGTTTTTTGACCAAACTGACCACTGCGGTCATTTAAATTTTTTTTAAACCTTGACAGTGTTCACCGCCGTAACGCAAAGAATATTTGTAGCAAATTTCACGTTTTTATGTCCAGTATTTAAAAAGATTATGCGGTATGTACATACCCAGCCAGCCAGCCAGCCAGCCAGCCAGCCAGCCACATACATATTCCTTTTGAGATTTATATATATACAAGCCGTTATGTGCCCGGTCCTCCGAACCGGCTAAAAGTTATGTTTACATACACTCTAACTACTCAGGCAGTTATAATGAGATTGCCCGCATGACCTACGACAAGAATTTAAACGTGTGGTAATTTTTTATTTGCCCGCTACAACATGAATTACCCGTTAAAATCATTACTCATCACCCATTATAACAATTACAAAATTGTCCGCTATAAATTACGACGCAAATTAAAACATGAATATATTTTGTTCTATTCATTGATTAAGAACATTCGACAGTACTTTTTTTTTTTAATGATTGTTTGATATATTTTTTTTACGACAAACATTAAATCGCAGACCTATGTTGTGTTGTTTTTGTTTATTTGCTATTTATTTATTTATTGTTGCTTTGGAAGCAAACTTAGAATTAAATTTTCTATTCAACATGTAAAACAATAACAAATGAAACCTTTATGAAATAATGTTTATAAAACGTATACGACACGAATTAAAACTTTAAAAATTTAGTTCCGGCAATTTGAACATTGCCCGGCAAATTAAACATTGCCCGGTAATTTAAACATTGTCCGGTAATTTAAACATTGTCCGGTATTATAATTATTGCCCGGTATTATAAACATTGCCCGGTAATTTAAACATTGCCCGGTAATTTAAACATTGCCCGGTAATTTAAACATTGCCCGGTATTATAAACATTGCCCGGTATTATAAACATTGCCCGGTAATTTAAACATTGCCCGGTAATTTAAACATTGCCCGGTATTATAAACATTGCCCGGTATTATAAACATTGCCCGGTAATTTAAACATTGCCCGGTAATTTAAACAATGGCCGTTACCTAGGCGATAAGCCTAAAGGTGCCCAGTTCTCGGAACTGGATAAAATAACCCATGGAGTTATAAACAATAGTCTTAAGCGGGGATAAAGTATTTTCTGGTAACTTATACCATTTAAATATTGCATTCCACAAATAACGACGCAAATTAAAGCACAATTTTGTTCCCTTCTTAAACGCATAAATACGCAAAATTTGATGACGCCATATAATTATAAGCTTAAATATAGAGTGTAACCAGGACCACTGCGTTTAAATAAGCTTAGTAAGGCGTCGGTATTACTTCCCGAAACAGAAAAAAAAAAATGCTAAATCTATTTGCTTTGTCCTATGTTTGTAAAGTTTTAAATTATTAATTAGCTTTAAGTCATGTATTCACAGTGTAAGATATTAAAGTAGTGATAGATTAAGAAAATCAACTACAGTATTGGTAGTGTAAAGAATTTATGTTGTTTACGGCAGGTAGACAATTTAAACATGAAGAAAATTTGTTCCCGTCATTGAGTTGAGATAATAAAATCCATGCACATAGTTTGATGACGTCAATTTAAACGTGAATGAAAAATGTCCCTTCATTGCTATAAAATCCATGCGCAAAGATTGATGACGTCATAAAAATAATCTCAGCGCATCCTTTTTTTTCTAACTTTGTGACGAAAAACTATAAAAAGTTGTACTGGCAAAGACAATGTGAATCAAAAGTTGTGTTTTTTTCGCGTTTTTTTGACCAAACTGACCACTGCGGTCATTTTAATTTTTTTAAAACCTTGACAGTGTTCACCGCCGTAACGCAAAGAATATTTGTAGCAAATTTCACGTTTTTATGTCCAGTATTTAAAAAGATTATGCGGTATGTACATACCCAGCCAGCCAGCCAGCCAGCCAGCCACATACATATTCCTTTTGAGATTTATATATATACAAGCCGATATGTGCCCGATTCTTCGAACGGGCTTTTTTTTATAATATGCTTGACACATTATAGTTTTTTAGTTTTGTTTTTGCAACATACATAAAGTAGTATGTTTTTTTTTTGTGGTCAGTATTTTTTTAATTTATTTTTGTTTTGCACACTTTATTATACACCAATTCAATATACAACTAAAAAGGAAAAACAAATAATAATAATTTTTTTTTTATTTCTTGCTCAAAGTATGACCACTATGATCGAATTTTGTGAGTTTATGGGGTAATTAAACTCTTTCTGTAAAACAGAACTCACATGTCTTTTAAAAAGTACTGTTAATTCGAAAATGATTGTTTGATATATTTTTTTGCTACAACATTAGTCGTAGATCAATATTTATTTTTTTTTATTTTTTTTTTGTTTTCGTTGGTGTTATTTGCTATTTATTTATTGTTGCTTTGGAAGCAAACTTAGAATTAAATTTAAATTCAACAGGAAAAACAATAACAACTGAAACCGATATGAATCATAGTTTATACAACGTATGCGACATGAATTAAAACTTTTAAAAGTTGGTCCGGCAAATTTAAACATTGCCCGGCAATATAAAAATTTCCCGCTACATAGTTTATAAGACGTATACGATACAAATTAAAACTTTAAAACGTTGAGCTTGGCAATTTAAACATTGCCTGGCAATTGAAATATTTCCCGCTACAAAGTTTATAAGACGTATACAAAGAATAGGTATAGAACAGAATGCACAATCCCTATATACGCAGTCACTAAAAGTTACCATTTTCCGCAATGCAGCGGTCGCTAGAGACGCTACTATAGTAAAATGTGAAAGGATATCTATGTCTGCTATAAATATATACAATATATATAGGGCCTACATTATCTTTCATTATAGGCTTACTTTTATATAAATTTGACTTAATTACCCATTTTGTTTTGAACATTATATGATTAGGCCAATATGATGTAAAAATATTTATTACCAGGTACTGATTTGAAAAAAAAAATGGCTTAGACGTAGCTCGGTACCGGTAACTAAATTGCTACGGCTACCGGTACATAAATATATATACTTTTTAAACCAAAATAAACTTTTGAAATTATGAAGGGAAATAGGCATATAATTCATAATGAGTTAATATGAGGTTGTTTATGCTGTTGTTTATCCTTTATGGAGTCAGGAAAGCCATGCAGTTTGACATGCTCTTTTTTTCGATAATCAGTCGTTTTCGTTTTCATTGTTGTAGTTTATTACACAACCGTTCATGCACATTTTGCCTGAAATATTAGCTTTTGGTGTTCGAACTTGTAGATTTGAAGAAAAGGACGTTGTAGGCTAAATAAGCATAAATATAAAGTGTAACCAGGACCGCTGCGTTTAAATAAGCTTAGTATGGCGTCGGTATTACTGCCCAAAACAGAAATAAAATGCGATTGCGCATTCTGTTTTATACCTATTCTGTGGACATATACAACACGAATAAAAACGTGAAGGAATTTTTTATTTGCCAGATACAACGTAAAATACTCATTAAAACCATTAATCATTACCCATTATAACAATTTAAAAATATCCCGCTATAAATTACGACGCAAATTAAAACGTGAATAAATTTTGTTCTATTCATTCATAAAGTACATTAGCAAAGGTTGAAGCGAAGTTAATTAAAATGAATACGCAAAATTCGATGACGCCATAAAAAAAAAGACAACCAGCTATCCCTGCGCAAACTTTGATGACGTCATCCTGAAAAAAATCTCAACGCCATCCTTTTATTTTATTTTCTTAGCGCGATCGATCGAAAAACTATAAAAAGTTGGAACGGCAAATTCAACATGAACCCAAAAAAATTCTTTTTTTTCGCGTTTTTTGACCAAACTGACCACTGCGGTCATTTTAATTTTTTTAAAACCTTGACAGTGTTCACCGCCGTAACGCAAAGAATATTTGTAGCAAATTTCACGTTTTTATGTCCAGTATTTAAAAAGATTATGCGGTATGTACATACCCAGCCAGCCAGCCAGCCAGCCACATACATACATATTCCTTTTGAGATTTATATATATACAAGCCGGTATGTGCCCGGTCCTCCGAACCGGCTAAAAGTTATGTTTACATACACTGTAACTACTCAGGCTGTTATAATGAGATTGCCAGCATGACCTACGACACGAATTTAAACGTGAGGTAATTTTTTATTTGCCCGCTACAACATGAATTACCCGTTAAAATCATTACTCATCACCCATTATAACAATTACAAAATTGCCCGCTATAAATTACGACGCAAATTAAAACATGAATATATTTTGTTCTATTCATTGATAAAGAACATTCGACAGTACTTTTATTTTTTTTTTATGATTGTTTGATATATTTTTTTTACGACAAACATTAAGTCGCAGACCTATGTTGTGTTGTTTTTGTTTATTTGCTATTTATTTATTTATTGTTGCTTTGGAAGCAAACTTAGAATTAAATTTTCTATTCAACATGTAAAACGATAACAAATGAAACCCATATGAAATAATGTTTATAAAACGTATACGACACGAATAAAAACTTTAAAAAGTTAGTTCCGGCAATTTGAACATTGCCCGGCAAATTAAACATTGCCCGGTAATATAAACATTGCCCGGTAATTTAAACATTGCCCGGTAATTTAAACATTGCCCGGTAATTTAAACATTGCCCGGTATTATAAACATTGCCCGGTAATTTAAACATTGCCCGGTAATTAAACATTGCCCGGTAATTTAAACATTGCCCGGTAATTTAAACATTGCCCGGTAATTTAAACATTGCCCGGTATTATAAACATTGCCCGGTAATTTAAACATTGCCCGGTATTATAAACATTGCCCGGTAATTTAAACATTGCCCGGTATTTAAACATTGCCCGGTAATTTAAACATTGAACGGTAATTTAAACATTGCCCGGTAATTAAGCATTGCCCGGTAATTTAAACATTGCCCGGTAATTTAAACATTGCCCGGTAATTTAAACATTGCCTGGTATTATAAACATTGCCCGGTAATTTAAACATTGCCCGGTAATTTAAACATTGCCCGGTATTATAAACATTGCCCGGTAATTTAAACATTGCCCGGTAATTTAAACAATGGCCGTTACCAAGGCGAAAAGGCTAAAGGTGCCCAGTTCTCGGAACTGTATAAAATAACCCATGGAGTTATAAGCAATAGTCTTTTCCGGTAACTTAAACCATTTAAATATTGCATTCTACAAATTACGACGCAAATTAAAACAAAATTTTGTTCCCTTCTTAAACGCATAAATACGCAAAATTTGCTGCAGCCATATAATTATAAGCTTAAATATAGAGTGTAACCAGGACCACTGCGTTTAAATAAGCTTAGTAAGGCGTCGGTATTACTTCCCGAAACAGAAAAAAAATGCAAAATCTATTTGCTTTGTCCTATGTTTGTAAAGTTTTAAATTATTAATTAGCTTTAAGTCATGTGTTCACGGTGTAAAGTATTAAAGTAGTGATAGATTAAGAAAATCAACTACAGTATTGGTAGTGTAAAGAATTTATGTTTTTTACGGCACGTAGGAAATTTAAACATGAAGAAAATTTGTTCCCATCATTAAGATAAAAATCCATGCACATAGTTTGATGACGTCAATTTAAACATGAACGAAAAATGTCTCTTCATCGCTATAAAATCCATGCGCAAAGATTGATGACGTCATAAAAATAATCTCAGCGCATCCTTTTTTTTCTAACTTTGTGACGAAAAACTATAAAAAGTTGTACTGGCAAAGACAATGTGAATCAAAAGTTGTGTTTTTTTTCGCGTTTTTTGACCAAACTGACCACTGCGGTCATTTTAATTTTTTTTAAACCTTGACAGTGTTCACCGCCGTAACGCAAAGAATATTTGTAGCAAATTTCACGTTTTTATGTCCAGTATTTAAAAAGATTATGCGGTATGTACATACCCAGCCAGCCAGCCAGCCACATACATACATATTCCTTTTGAGATTTATATATATATGATATAATATGACAAGTAGTTATGTGCCCGGTCCTCCGAACCGGCTAAAAGTTATGTTTACATACACTCTAACTACTCAGGCAGTTATAATGAGATTGCCCGCATGACCTACGACACGAATTTAAACGTGAGGTAATTTTTTATTTGCCCGCTACAACATGAATTACCCGTTAAAATCATTACTCATCACCCATTATAACAATTACAAAATTGCCCGCTATAAATTACGACGCAAATTAAAACATGAATATATTTTGTTCTATTCATTGATTAAGAACATTCGACAGTACTTTTTTTTTTTTTTTAATGATTGTTTGATATATTTTTTTTACGACAAACATTAAGTCGCAGACCTATGTTGTGTTGTTTTTGTTTATTTGCTATTTATTTATTTATTGTTGCTTTGGAAGCAAACTTAGAATTAAATTTTCTATTCAACATGTAAAACAATAACAAATGAAACCCTTATGAAATAATGTTTATAAAACGTATACGACACGAATTAAAACTTTAAAAATTTAGTTCCGGCAATTTGAACATTGCCCGGCAAATTAAACATTGCCCGGTAATTTAAACATTGCCCGGTAATTTAAACATTGCCCGGTATTATAAACATTGCCCGGTATTAGAAAAATTGCCCGGTAATTTAAACATTGCCCGGTAATTTAAACATTGCCCGGTAATTTAAACATTGCCCGGTATTATAAACATTGCCCGGTATTATAAACATTGCCCGGTAATTTAAACATTGCCCGGTAATTTAAACATTGCCCGGTATTATAAACATTGCCCGGTATTATAAACATTACCCGGTAATTTAAACATTGCCCGGTAATTTAAACAATGGCCGTTACCTAGGCGATAAGCCTAAAGGTGCCCAGTTCTCGGAACTGGATAAAATAACCCAGGGAGTTATAAACAATAGTCTTAAGCGGGCATAAAGTATTTTCCGGTAACTTATACCATTTAAATATTGCATTTTACAAATTACGACGCAAATTAAAACAAAATTTTGTTCCCTTCTTAAACGCATAAATACGCAAAATTTGATGACGCCATATAATTATAAGCTTAAATATATAGTGTAACCAGGACCATTGCGTTAAAATAAGCTTAGTAAGGCGTCGGTATTACTTCCCGAAACAGAAAAAAAAATGCTAAATCTATTTGCTTTGTCCTATGTTGGTAAAGTTTTAAATTATTAATTAGCTTTAAGTCATGTATTCACAGTGTAAAGTATTAAAGTAGTGATAGATTAGGAAAATCAACTACAGTATTGGTAGTGTAAAGAATTTATGTTGTTTACTTCACGTAGACAATTTAAACATGAAGAAAATTTGTTCCCGTCATTGAGTTGAGATAATAAAATCCATGCACATAGTTTGATGACGTCAATTTAAACATGAATGAAAAATGTCCCTTCATTGCTATAAAATCCATGCGCAAAGATTGATGACGTCATAAAAATAATCTCAGCGCATCCTTTTTTTTTTTAACTTTGTGACGAAAAACTATAAAAAGTTGGAACGGCAAATTCAACATGAACCCAAAATGTGTCGTTTTATTCGCGTTTTTTGACTTAACTGACCACTGCGGTCATTTTAATTTTTTTAAAACCTTGACAGTGTTCACCGCCGTAACGCAAAGAATATTTGTAGCAAATTTCACGTTTTTATGTCCAGTATTTAAAAAGATTATGCGGTATGTACATACCCAGCCAGCCAGCCAGCCAGCCACATACATACATATTCCTTTTGAGATTTATATATGACAAGCCGTTATGTGCCCGGTCCTCCGAACCGGCTAAAAGTTATGTTTACATACACTCTAACTACTCAGGCAGTTATAATGAGATTGCCCGCATGACCTACGACACGAATTTAAACGTGAGGTAATTTTTTATTTGCCCGCTACAACATGAATTACCCGTTAAAATCATTACTCATCACCCATTATAACAATTACAAAATTGCCCGCTATAAATTACGACGCAAATTAAAACATGAATATATTTTGTTCTATTCATTGATTAAGAACATTCGACAGTACTTTTTTTTTTTTTTAATGATTGTTTGATATATTGTTTTTACGACAAACATTAAGTCGCAGACCTATGTTGTGTTGTTTTTGTTTATTTGCTATTTATTTATTTATTGTTGCTTTGGAAGCAAACTTAGAATTAAATTTTCTATTCAACATGTAAAACAATAACAAATGAAACCCTTATGAAATAATGTTTATAAAACGTATACGACACGAATTAAAACTTTAAAAATTTAGTTCCGGCAATTTGAACATTGCCCGGCAAATTAAACATTGCCCGGTAATTTAAACATTGCCCGGTAATTTAAACATTGCCCGGTATTATAAACATTGCCCGGTATTATAAACATTGCCCGGTAATTTAAACATTGCCCGGTATTATAAACATTGCCCGGTAATTTAAACATTGCACAGTATTATAAACATTGCCCGGTATTATAAACATTGCCCGGTAATTTAAACATTGCCCGGTAATTTAAACATTGCCCGGTATTATAAACATTGCCCGGTATTATAAACATTGCCCGGTAATTGAAACATTGCCCGGTAATTTAAACAACGGCAGTTACCTAGGCGATAAGCCTAAAGGTGCCCAGTTCTCGGAACTGGATAAAATAACCCATGGAGTTATAAACAATAGTCTTAAGCGGGGATAAAGTATTTTCCGGTAACTTATACCATTTAAATATTGCATTCCACAAATAACGACGCAAATTAAAACAAAATTGTGTTCCCTTCTTAAACGCATAAATACGCAAAATTTGATGACGCCATATAATTATAAGCTTAAATATAGAGTGTAACCAGGACCACTGCGTTTAAATAAGCTTAGTAAGGCGTCGGTATTAGCCTACTTCCCGAAACAGAAAAAAAAATGCTAAATCTATTTGCTTTGTCCTATGTTTGTAAAGTTTTAAATTATTAATTAGCTTTAAGTCATGTATTCACAGTGTAAAGTATTAAAGTAGTGATAGATTAAGAAAATCAACTACAGTATTGGTAGTGTAAAGAATTTATGTTGTTTACGGCACGTAGACAATTTAAACATGAAGAAAATTTGTTCCCGTCATTGAGTTGAGATAATAAAATCCATGCACATAGTTTGATGACGTCAATTTAAACATGAATGAAAAATGTCCCTTCATTGCTATAAAATCCATGCGCAAAGATTGATGACGTCATAAAAATAATCTCAGCGCATCCTTTTTTTTCTAACTTTGTGACGAAAAACTATTAAAAGTTGTACTGGCAAAGACAATGTGAATCAAAAGTTGTGTTTTTTTCGCGTTTTTTGACCAAACTGACCACTGCGGTCATTTTAATTTTTTTAAAACCTTGACAGTGTTCACCGCCGTAACGCAAAGAATATTTGTAGCAAATTTCACGTTTTTATGTCCAGTATTTAAAAAGATTATGCGGTATGTACATACCCAGCCAGCCAGCCAGCCAGCCAGCCAGCCACATACATATTCCTTTTGAGATTTATATATATACAAGCCGTTATGTGCCCGGTCCTCCGAACCGGCTAAAAGCTATGTTTACATACACTCTAACTACTCAAGCAGTTATAATGAGACTGCCCGCATGACCTACGACATGAATTTAAACGTGAGGTAATGTCTAATTTGCCCGCTACAACATAAAATTACCCGTTAAAATCATTACCCATTACCCATTATAACAATTAAAAAATTGCCCGTTATAAATTACGACGCAAATTAAAACGTAAATATATTTTGTTCTATTCATTGATAAAGAACATTCGACAGTATTTTTATTAAAAAAGAAAATGATTGTTTGATATGTTTTTTTACGACACGACAAACATTAAGTCGCAGACCTATGTTGTTTTGTTTTTGTTATTTGCTATTTATTTATTATTGTTGCTTTGGAAGCAAACTTAGAATTAAATTTTCTATTCAACATGTAAAACAATAACAAATGAAACCCATATGAAATAATGTTTATAAAACGTATACGACACGAATTAAAACTTTAAAAAGTTAGTTCCGGCAATTTGAACATTGCCCGGCAAATTAAACATTGCCCGGTAATATAAACATTGCCCGGTAATTTAGACATTGTCCGGTAATTTAAACATTGCCCGGTAATTTAAACATTGCCCGGTATTATAAACATTACCCGGTAATTTAAACCTTGCCCGGTAATTTAAACAATGGTTGTTACCAAGGCGATAAGCCTAAAGTTATAATGAGATTTCCCGCTTCACAGTTAATATATACGGCAATTAATAAAACCCCACCCGTTAAAAAGTTTATCGATGTATACGTCACAAATTTAAATGTGAATGACATTTTGTACGCCCGCTACAACCGAAACGAACTGCAACGTGAAATATTGCCCGCTAGAAACGAATTGAAACGTGAAATATTGCCCTCTAGAAAAGAATTGAAACGTGAAATATTTCCCGCTAGAAAGATTTTAATGCGTATACGCCCGCTTCAAACGAATTGAAAAAGCTAAAAGTTATGTTTACATACACTCTTACTACTCAAGCAGTTATAATGAGAATGCACGCAACAACTACAAAAGTTTATATTTCGTATACGACACGAATTAAAACGTGAATATATTTTGTTCTATTCATTCATAAAATACATTAGCAAACATTGAAGCAAAGTTAATTTTAAATGAATACGCAAAATTTGATGACGTCATAACGAAAAGCCGGCTAGCTATCTCTGCGCAAACTTTGATGACGTCATCCTGAAAAAATCTCAACGCCATCCTTTTTTTAATTTTTTTAGCGCGATCGATCGAAAAACTATAAAAAGTTGGAACGGCAATTTTTACATGAACCCAAAATATGTCGTTTTATTCGCGTTTTTTGACCAAACTGACCACTGCGGTCATTTTAATTTTTTTAAAACCTTGACAGTGTTCACCGCCGTAACGCAAAGAATATTTGTAGCAAATTTCACGTTTTTATGTCCAGTATTTAAAAAGATTATGCGGTATGTACATAACCAGCCAGCCAGCCAGCCAGCCAGCCAGCCACATACATACATACATATTCCTTTTGAGATTTATATATATACAAGCCGGTATGTGCCCGATTCTTCGAACGGGCTTTTTTTTAGAATATGCTTGACACATTATAGTTTTTTAGTTTTGTTTTTGCAACATACATAAAGTAGTATTTTTTTTTTGTGATCAGTATTTTTTTAATTTATTTTTGTTTTGCACACTTTATTATACACCAATTCAATATACAACTAAAAAGGAAAAACAAATAATAATAATTTTTTTTTTATTTCTTGCTCAAAGTATGACCACTATGATCGAATTTTGTGAGTTTATTGGGTAATTAAACTCTTTCGGTAAAACAGAACTCACGTGTCTTTTAAAAAGTACTGTTAATTCGAAAATTATTGTTTGATATATTTTTTTGCTACGACATTAGTCGTAGATCAATATTTTTTTTTTTTTTTTTTTTTTTTTTGGTGTTATTTGCTATTTTTTTATTGTTGCTTTGGAAGCAAACCTAGAATTAAATTTTAAATTCAACAGGAAAAACAATAACAACTGAAACCGATATGAATCATAGTTTATACAACGTATACGACATGAATTAAAACTTTAAAAAGTTGGTCCGGCAAATTTAAACATTGCCCGGCAATATAAAAATTTCCCGCTACATAGTTTATAAGACGTATACGATACAAATTTAAACTTTAAAACGTTGAGCTCGACAATTTAAACATTGCCTGGCAATTGAAAAATTTCCCGCTACAAAGTTTATAAGACGTATACACAGAATAGGTATAGAACAGAATGCACAATCTCTATATACGCACTCACTAAAAGTTACCATTTTCCGCAATGCAGCGGTCGCTAGAGTAAAATGAGAAATGATATCTACGTCTGCCATAAATATATACAATATATATAGGGCCTACATTATCTTTCATTATAGGCTTACTTTTATATAAATTTGACTTAATTACCCATTTTGTTTTGAACATTATATGATTAGGCCAATATGATGTAAAAATATTTATTACCCGGTACTGATTTGAAAAAAAAATGGCTTAGACGTAGCTCGGTACCGGTAACTAAATTGCTGCGGCTACCGGTACATAAATATATATACTTTTTAAACCAAAAACTTTTAAAATTATGAAGGGAAATAGGCATATAATTCATAATGAGTTAATATGAGGTTGTTTATGCTGTTGTTTATCCTTTATGGAGTCATGAAAGCCATGCAGTTTGACATGCTCTTTTTTACGATAATCAGTCGTTTTAGCATCATTGTTGTAGTTTATTACACAACCGTTTATGCACATTTTGCCTGAAATATTAACTTTGGGTGTTCGAACTTGTAGATTTGAAGAAAAAGAACGTTGTAGGCTAAATAAGCATAAATATAGAGTGTAACCAGGACCACTGCGTTTAAATAGGCTTAGTATGGCGTCGGTATTACTGCCCAAAACAGAAATAAAATGCGATTGCGCATTCTGTTTTATACCTATTCTGTGGACATATACAACACGAATAAAAACGTGATGGAATTTTGTATTTGCCAGATACAACGTAAGATACCCATTAAAACCATTAATTATTACCCATTATAACAATTTAAAAATATCTCGCTATAAATTACGACGCAAATTGAAACGTGAATATATTTTGTTCTATTCATTCATAAAGTACATTAACAAAGGTTGAAGCAAAGTTAATTTTAAATGAATACGCAAAATTTGATGACGTCATAACGAAAAGCCGGCTAGCTATCTCTGCGCAAACTTTGATGGCGTCATCCTGAAAAAAATCTCAACGCCATCCTTTTTTTTATTTTTTTAGCGCGATCGATCGAAAAACTATAAAAAGTTGGAACGGCAATTTTAACATGAACCCAAAATATGTCGTTTTTTTCGCGTTTTTTGACCAAACTGACCACTGCGGTCATTTTAATTTTTTTAAAACCTTGACAGTGTTCACCGCCGTAACGCAAAGAATATTTGTAGCAAATTTCACGTTTTTATGTCCAGTATTTAAAAAGATTATGCGGTATGTACATACCCAGCCAGCCAGCCAGCCAGCCAGCCAGCCAGCCACATATACCTTTTGAGATTTATATATATACAAGCCGTTATGTGCCCGGTCCTCCGAACCGGCTAAAAGTTATGTTTACATACACTCTAACTACTCAGGCAGTTATAATGAGATTGCCCGCATGACCTACGACACGAATTTAAACGTGAGGTAATTTTTATTTGCCCGCTACAACATGAATTACCCGTTAAAATCATCACTCATCACCCATTATAACAATTACAAAATTGCCCGCTATAAATTACGACGCAAATTAAAACATGAATATATTTTGTTCTATTCATTGATTAAGAACATTCGACAGTACTTTTATTTTTTTTAATGATTGTTTGATATATTTTTTTTACGACAAACATTAAGTCGCAGACCTATGTTGTGTTGTTTTTGTTTATTTGCTATTTATTTATTTATTGTTGCTTTGGAAGCAAACTTAGAATTAAATTTTCTATTCAACATGTAAAACGATAACAAATGAAACCCATATGAAATAATGTTTATAAAACGTATACGACACGAATTAAAACTTTAAAAAGTTAGTTCCAGCAATTTGAACATTGCCCGGCAAATTAAACATTGCCCGGTAATATAAACATTGTCCGGTAATTTAAACATTGCCCGGTAATTTAAACATTGCCCGGTAATTTAAACATTGCCCGGTATTATAAACAATGCCCGGTAATTTAAACATTGCCCGGTAATTAAACATTGCCCGGTAATTTAAACATTGCCCGGTAATTTAAACATTGCCCGGTAATTTAAACATTGCCCGGTATTATAAACATTGCCCGGTAATTTAAACATTGCCCGGTAATTAAACATTGCCCGGTAATTTAAACATTGCCCGGTAATTTAAACATTGCCCGGTAATTTAAACATTGCCCGGTATTATAAACATTGCCCGGTAATTTAAACATTTCCCGGTAATTTAAACAATGGCCGTTACCAAGGCGATAAGCCTAAAGGTGCCCAGTTCTCGGAACTGTATAAAATAACCCAGGGAGTTATAAGCAATAGTCTTTTCCGGTAACTTAAACCATTTAAATATTGCATTCTACAAATTACGACGCAAATTAAAACAAAATTTGGTTCCCTTCTTAAACGCATAAATACGCAAAATTTGATGACGCCATATAATTATAAGCTTAAATATAGAGTGTAACCAGGACCACTGCGTTTAAATAAGCTTAGTAATGCGTCGGTATTACTTCCCGAAACAGAAAAAAAAATGCTAAATCTATTTGCTTTGTCCTATGTTTGTACATTTTTAAATTATTAATTAGCTTTAAGTCATGTATTCACAGTGTAAAGTATTAAAGTAGTGATAAATTAAGAAAATCAACTACAGTATTGGTAGTGTAAAGAATTTATGTTGTTTACGGCACGTAGACAATTTAAACATGAAGAAAATTTGTTCCCGTCATTGAGTTTAGATAATAAAATCCATGCACATAGTTTGATGACGTCAATTTAAACATGAATGAAAAATGTCCCTTCATTGCTATAAAATCCATGCGCAAAGATTGATGACGTCATAAAAATAATCTCAGCGCATCCTTTTTTTTCTAACTTTGTGACGAAAAACTATAAAAAGTTGGAACGGCAAATTCAACATGAACCCAAAATATGTCGTTTTTTTCGCGTTTTTTGACCAAACTGACCACTGCGGTCATTTTAATTTTTTTAAAACCTTGACAGTGTTCACCGCCGTAACGCAAAGAATATTTGTAGCAAATTTCACGTTTTTATGTCCAGTATTTAAAAAGATTATGCGGTATGTACATACCCAGCCAGCCAGCCAGCCAGCCAGCCAGCCAGCCACATACATACATATTCCTTTTGAGATTTATATATATATATGATATGATATGATATATGATATGATATGATATGATATGATATGATATGATATGATATGATATGATTATTCTACACTTTCTACATGAGAAGTAGATCTAATGAAACGAAGAAATTGAAAAACTAAAACATTTACTTTTACAAATACATTATTTAATAGTTTTAATTGCCATCTATTCATCGGCATTCGACGTCTATAATATTCTTTTAAATTATCCGTCAATAACTGGTAACTGGGATAAGTATTAGTTTATAGTTTTCCATTCATAAAATAAAAGCGAATTTATTAAACGCTATGTCAGTAGTTCCGTTTGTGATCGTAAATTCCGAAACAGAAGTTTACGAGTCATCAAATAGCAGAAATATTTAAAGCAAGCGGTCCATCTTATTACAGTCTTTGGAAATATCTGAACAATATTAATCTGCCCCGAGGGCTTACATGTGTATGTCTACACTTTTTTGTATAAGGCCCCTAGATTTGGCTATTTCAGCTTAATTTTTTTCAATTGCATAGCGATTAGGTTTTAAGAGCATGCAAATCTTGCTTTGAAAAATGAAGATGACGTTCAACCTTAGCATTTTAATAGGTCTCTTCTAACTATATCCTCTTTCTTTCTGTCTGTCTGCCTCACTTAAACATACATACACACAATCACATGCAAACACACAATCATATATGCAAGATTAGAACAAAACATACTTTTTAGAAAATATAAAACGTCTATTAATAAAATCTCTATATTCAATTTCTTTTTTTTTTCACCCAATCTTTTCTCCATAAACTTTGACAATTCTTTGAAATTTTTGTTCAGAAATTAAAACCTTAAAACATTTAGGTTTTCTACAAGAGATAACACTTAATATGTCATCTGAATTTAATTTATTGCAGTGAAAAAAGACAGTTAAATCAAACCATGTTTAATTTTTTATTTATCTCAATCGTTAGATAAAAATGTAAATATTCTCAATTACAATCGTCATTTCTTCAATTTAAAACTATGACATAAAACCTGTTTAATTCCAGCTCCTGTTTCTTGACTTTTGAAAAAACAAAACAAATATATAATCACAATTCTACAAATAATAAAAACACATAAAACAAAATTCTTTCCTCCCGTGGTTTCCCCACGGGCTATTTCTAGTTATTTTATAAGAATTGAATAAGAGTCTAATAGTTTGTTTCGATAATAAATAGTATATTGAGTATAGGATTGCTAAAAAATATTTATACAAAATATTAAACCTACTTTCAAGAAAGTAGTTTTTAAAATTTAGCGTATAAGGTTGAGTGTGATTTTTTAAAATCAAAATATTATAATAAATTTAGATTTATTACGACCTCAGTGTAATTTATTTATTTTTAATCAAACGACTTGATAAAAGAGGCCGTAAAAAAAATAAAAATAATTTATTAACTTTTACGTAACATACTAATATTAATATTAAGTACCAGGTGACCGATCATTCGATCGGTAATAAAGAGCAGTGTTACGTCCACAATCCCCTTGTGGCCAGAGCTGTGTAGATCTTGCTGATAATTCTCGTTAGTCCTAGGGGAGACTTTAATTATTAGTATTTATGTTTCAGTATTACACGAACTCTTCTTATAGTCCTGGGCACAAATTCAGTATTTGTATTCCAACATTTCCTTTCTTGTACATTATAGTAGTAGCTAAATCTTATAGTAATGTGTACACCACAATAGAATAGTAACTTGACAAGGAAGCTTCAGTGTAACTGTTGTTGATAGTTTATTTCAGGTGGTATGTTCAATATATACAATATATCTATTATGTACAGTTAGAATAAAATAGTGCAAACACAAACGTTCTCAAAGGAACATATTTTGAAACTCTCTGTCTTTCAGACAAAACAAATCATTAAATACTATCCGAGTGGTGCAAGGGACAGACCCACTACCAGTAGGGGTGAAAATCATGGTAACATTACAAAACTCATAACAAAACGATAGGAACTTCCCCTATTAAATAATGAGTCGTTCCCAGACCCTGAGAATTTGAGATCAACACAGAATCCCAACATTACCTAGAACCTTTTGTTTTCCTACTAAACGTCCTAATATTGTGTGTAGTAAGAAAAGAGAGAGAGAGGGGAATAAACATTGCGTGTTCCAATTCTTGGAAAAACAATATACATGACACGCCCCCACCCAATGAAAGAAATAATGTACCATAATTACCCAAGTAATACTCAACATGGTACATTTTTCGTACTTAACACTATTGTTTTAATAACCAACAATCAATGGAAGATTATAAGACAATTTAAGCAAACATGGCTCATTGGCACAACTAAATTATAAAAAGTGTCACTACCCAATGGTAATTGTGATTATAACGTGATGGACAAATATTTCCCCGTTAGTATTAATATTAACTAATGTCTCAACAAGTACAAATAATTAAAAAATATTCTAGTCATTCTTATTTTAACTATGTACAGTTGTGTGGATTTCCACCAAAAATTTGCAAAAAGTCTTAATCTATTTAAACAAATATAACATTGCTCAAACTCTGTCAATTTTCAACAGTTTACTTCTAATATACCAACCAAAAGATAAGTAATACATTACTCGAATCAAACTATAGGTTACTTCCCCTTTAAATTACAGTGTCAACTTGACATTAACAGGGTTCATACCTAAGATGATGATACTTCCCCTTTTCTCAAATATGAGGAGAAAATACGCTCTAGTTACGATTACTACAGTAATCTCAATATTAAAATGTAATCCACTATTATGCGTTTTTGGCAAATTTGAAAGTTAATATAAAAGATTGTTCAGGGTTGAATGAGTGCACACCTTTAGGTACCTTTGTTTCCCTCCATTCCCGGATATATGGAATATATAACAGCCTATATACAACATAGTGAATATCCACTAGTTTTTCCCATTCTATTACCATTATATAACAATTTAGCACTAGATTTCCAATATTATCTATTAATTTATACCAATTGATATTACATCTCTTTCTAAGATAAAAATTGTACATATTATTATTTAGTTCCATTCATTAACTAAAATAATACAAGATAATAAATCAATTAGCTTAAAGTTTCCCACTTTATTGCATGCAATGACAATTAACTTTCATTCATCCATATCAAGTAAATACATGCATATGTATATATTTATTGCATCATGCATCAACATTTAAATGGAATTTCTTTTCCATAATCAAATGAATTTAAAATATATCAGAACATCAATATAATACATGATTAAAAAAATTATTAGTACTTTCAAAAGACTTGATTTCTGTATGATACAAGTATTCTATAGGTATTCCATAATCAAAATTCAAACGAATGATAGGTTATCATGACACATTCTTAATGAATAAGTGAGAGGATCTGAAAAAGAAGTATAGGGTTATTCAGTCAATCATGTAGCACCCGAGATAGAGTATCCGCTGTGACGTTGTCCCTACCCCTCAGGTGTTTTATGTTTAAGTCATAGGCTTGGAGGAATAAGCTCCATCTAACAAGCCTCTGGTTTTGCTTGACCCTGGAGAGAAAAGTCAGAGGGTTGTGGTCGGTCAGTATTTCCATCGGGTACCCAGAGCTGTTTACATAGAAATCAAACTGTTTTAACGCTAGGATCAACCCTAAAAGTTCCTTCTCACTTGTATTATAATAACGTTCATGGATATTGAATTTCTGTCAGTGGTAGCACACCGGGTGCTCCTCTCCGTGGTCATCCTGCTGAGTTAGCACCGCTCCCATCCCAGTATCGCACGCGTCTACTGCAATTTTAAAGGGTCTATCAAAAAGCGGGGTCACCAAAATAGGTGCCCTGGATAATCTTAACTTCAACTCATCAAACGCCTTTTGGCACTTGTCAGACCAAACAAAGCGATTGTTCTTCTTTAGTAGGTCAGTTAAGGGGCAAGCTACCGTAGAAAAGTCCTGGCAAAACTTACGATAATACCCGGCCATTCCAAGGTAACTACGGAGTTGTTTCCTTGTCTGTGGCACTGGGACATTCTGAATAGCTTCTATTTTAGCATTTACTGGTTTAACCTTTCCACCACCCACTACATGTCCAAGATACTCGATAGTGGCATGTCCAAACTGACTATTAGCCAGGTTTGTTGTCAAATTGGCGTCATTCAGTCGTTCAAACAAGTGTCGTAGTTGACTGACATGTGTCTTGAAATCTGTACTATACACCACTATGTCGTCGAGGTAGGCATCACACTGGAAGATACCGCGAGTGAGGGTGTTTATAAGCCTTTGAAACGTCGCAGGGGCATTACGGAGTCCGAATGGCATGACCTTATACCTGTAAAGTCCGTCAGGTGTCACAAAGGCGGATACTTCCTGTGCCCGTGGCGTCAAAGGAATCTGAAAGTACGCGGAGAGAAGATCAATTTTTGTCACATACGTCGCGTCACCTATCTTATCAATGAGGTCATCAATACGAGGAATGGGATACGAGTCAGTCTTTGTCAAATTATTTAATTTCCTAAAGTCTGTACAAAACCGCAATGTGTTGTCGGCTTTTGGTACCAACACACAGGGTGAAGACCATTCGCTATCACATTCTTCCACTATGTCATTTTCTAACATATACTTCACCTCTGCTCTAATATGTTCAAGTCTGATGGGGTTAACTCTATATGGATGCTGTTTAATTGGCCTGGCACCCTCAGTTAATACTACATCGTGTTCTATTAGATGTGTCCTCCTGGGAACATCTGTAAACAGTGACTTATATTCATGTACCAGCTCAATAATCTTCTCCTTATCTTCTACCGGAAGATGTTTTAGCCTTGTATCTAAACTCTTAAGGGCATCTGTATTATTAAATTTACTTTCTGCAAACTTATATTCTATCCTAGATAAATCCGTCGGGACTCTAGTTAATGAAATCATGGGGACCTCCCGTGGTTTACTCTTTTCCCTGGAAACATAGGGCTTAAGTAAATTAATATGGCATACCCTCTGTTTTTGTCTCCGGTCAGGAGTCTTTATCAAATAATTGACCTCGCCAAGCTTTGACTCTATCTCATAGGGTCCACTAAACTTTGCACTTAAAGGCTGATTTTGCAAAGGTAGAAACACAAGAACTTTGTCACCTGGTGCAAAAGTTCTAGCTGTAGCTTTACGGTCATAGTTCTGTCTCATACGCTCCTGCATCTGTGGAAAATGAATCTTCACATGGTTAAAAGCATGATAAAGCCTATTTTTAAATTTATCTACATATGACAAAAGTCCAATCGGTTCACTGTCCGTTAGCCAAGTTTCATGTAGAAGTTTCAACGGACCTCTGACTGAGTGTCCATACACAAGTTCGAATGGGCTAAACCCCAGGGATTCCTGAGTGGCCTCCCTTGCAGCGAACAGTACATAAGGCACACCCTTATCCCAGTCTTTCTCGTTTTCATAACAGTACTTTTTAAGCATCGATTTTAATGTCTGATGAAACCTTTCCAGAGCTCCCTGGCTCTCAGGATGATAGGCACTTGATAGCCTATGGCTTATCCCTAATTGTTCCATGACTGGTTTGAAAATGTTCGAAGTAAAGTTAGTCCCCTGGTCGGACTGTACTCTCTTCGGTAGGCCATAACGTGTGAAGAAATTTGTCAGGGCGTCTACCACCTTCACTGTTGTTATGTTCCGCAACGGAATGGCTTCCGGGAAGCGAGTGGATGAACACATGACTGTGAGCAGGTATTGAAAACCGGCTTTTGTTTTCGGCAACGGGCCCACGCAATCAATGAGTATATGACTGAATGGTTCGTCGAACGCTGGTATCGGCTGGAGTGGAGCGACAGGAATTCGTTGGTTAGGACGTCCTACCATTTGGCATACGTGGCAAGTCTTGCAGTATTGTTCGACATCTCTTCTCAGTCCTGGCCAGTAGAAGTAAGGGAGGATACGGTGGTGCGTTTTTCGGACTCCCATGTGACCAGCAAAAGGAAGATCATGCGCCATACGCAGTATATCTTGACGATAGCACTTAGGTATTACAATCTGGTGAATACTGTCCCACTCGTTTGTACCTGATTTGAGCGGTTTCGACTTTCTCATCAACACTTCATCTTTCATGTAAAAACATTCCGCCATTGCATCTGCAGTCTTTTCATCAACAAATTTCATTCTGAGTTGCATTATTACTTCGTCATTCAATTGTTCTTTCACCAATTTCTGCTTTGGTGACAAAATTTTATCGTTCTCTGTTGCATCACCAGTTGTTAGTTCAGCAAAGAACGTAGCACTTAAATCGATGTCAGGTGTTTCTGTTATCATTCGCATGTGTTTCTTCAGAACAGACAAACACATCTTTCGTTGCACTACACGGCGTAGCAGGAGTCTTTACCGACTTGTTTTTCTGCATTGCTCTTGTCAGTGCACATGTTGGGCGTTCATTGGCAGGACGTAGGTTTTTGTCCTCCGCCATCTTTGTCTCCAACACTTTAACCATGGGCTCGACAGTGACTCTGCCGCCCATAATGTCATTTCCTAATATCATGGAAACGCCTATGACGGGTAGTGCGCGCCACACTCCCACTACGATATTACCTGTAAAAATATCCGACTCGAGTTTTTTTCTGTGCAGTGGAGCTTCCACAGCCTCCATACTAGCACCTCTCAGCACAACAGACTCACCGGTACTGGTGGCATCTGTAAACGGCACACTGCCCTCCAGGATCACGCTGACAGCAGAACCCGTGTCACGTAATATCTGTATTTTCTTCTTGCTGAGTACATCGACTTCTGTCGACACTGTCCCCTCGTAGACAAAGGGTCGAAAATCGGATAGGTCGTCCTCTTCCGGGACATCAGGAACCATCTGTTCCTCACGGCCTTCTGAAAGCATAATAGATTGAGTACAGCTATTCTCTTTTACCTTAGATAGACTGTTCTCAAAAACCATCGACTCCACAACTATGGGCGATGCCGGCCGCATTTCTTTTGAGTTTCTTGACCCTGTGTTGCACACTTCTTCTGTCTGCTTGTTGTCTTTCTGCACTCTGGCACAGTGTAGAATAGCACCTTGCTTCTTGGTAAGGATCCAACAATCTTTCTTCATGTGGCCCTCTTTCTTGCAATTGAAACATACCACCTTTGTTTTATTTACATCTGTCTGCTTCCTGAAATGAACTAAGTTACTATTATTATTTACACCACTGTTCTTATTATTGTTTTCACTTGTCTCTTTTGGTTTACTAGCCTCCTTGGGCTCTGGTTTGTGCACTTTGGGTTTGTCAGCATAATATGGCTTTATGCTGGCGTGAATTATGGCATAGTTATCTGCCAATCTAGCAGCTTCATGCACATCTTCAACCCCTCGGTCTGAGATGTGGGTTTTAATATCCACTCGAATACAATCATTGAATTCCTCAAACAATATTAGGTTCTTGAGTTTATCAAACTCACTTACATTCTGTGACCTTAGCCACTGTTCTAACATTTTCTCCTTTTGTCTCAAAAAGTCTACATGAGTTTGATCATATGCCTTCTTTCTGTCTCTAAATAGCTTTCTATATTTTTCTGGTGTCAGGGAATAACTTTTTTAGCACCCTATCTTTGATAACCTCATAGTCATTTATTTCCTCGGGTGTTAAACTCAACACTACGTCCAATGCTTTTCCTTTGTTGAGAGTTGACCTTAACAATAAAGCCACCTTATCATCAGGGAACTGATAATCTACAGCTATCCTCTCAAAAAGCAAAAAGAAATCTTGAACATCTTCTTCTCTGAATATAGGCAAGTGTTGCTTCATTGCGCTAATATCCATACCATTGCTGTCCCTACGATGGTCAGGTCTGTTCATGCGTGCAATCTCTATCCTTTCTCTGCTTTCAATCCTAATTCTTTCATTTTCCCTTTCAATTTCAATCCTAATTCTTTCATTTTCCCTTTCAGTTTCTATCCTAATTCTTTCCAATTCTCTCCTTTCCATACTTTCTAATTCCATTCTCTTCATAGCTAATTGGAATTTTAGGTTTTCACTCAACCCTTCATCTTCATCATTGTTTGATGATCTAGATGACATATTTCTTACCTCGTCTCCGTGGGCAATTACCTCGCCCCCACTGGGAGCTACATAACCTTCATTGATATCGTTCTGTCCCACTTCAAGTACATTAACAGTGTTCATGGCATTCTGCCCGTTCAAACATGTCATAATTTCTTTGATCAAACGATTACGATTAGGTCTTGCCTGTCCTGCATCAATCCCAAATGACTCAGCTAATTCTTTTAGTTCAGCAAATGACATGGCCTTAAGTTCCTCACTTGATATATTCGAATCCATAGTATAGCGTTCGAAATATTTGTGATAGTAGAGTAGTATATATTGTATAATAAAATATAAAGTTCCAACTTACGATTTGTCCAGAAATTTGCACAATATAATATTAAACACTTCGTGGAATCTTCACACTTCCCAAGGAATAAATGCGCAAACCAGTTCTCTCCTCTTTTTAAAAAAGAATAGTTTCACAGTCCTAGAAAACGAAACACAAATATGCCGCTCTCAGTACTACTAATGTCACAAAATATTTCTAGGTCAGGAAAAATATAACTCAAATTTTCCAGACGAGATCAACAAATTTTTTTCCAATCCTAGATCAGGAAAAGTAGAACTCAAATATATCGAACGAGGCCACTAAATTTTGTTAATCCTAGGTCAGGAAAAGTAGAACTCAAATATACCGGGCGAGACCACTAAATTTTGTTACGTCCACAATCCCCTTGTGGCCAGAGCTGTGTAGATCTTGCTGATAATTCTCGTTAGTCCTAGGGGAGACTTTAAATATTAGTATTTATGTTTCAGTATTACACGAACTCTTCTTAGAGTCCTGGGCACAAATTCAGTATTTGTATTCCAACATTTCCTTTCTTGTACATTATAGTAGTAGCTAAATCTTATAGTAATGTGTACACCACAATAGAATAGTAACTTGACAAGGAAGCTTCAGTGTAACTGTTGTTGATAGTTTATTTCAGGTGGTATGTTCAATATATACAATATATCTATTATGTACAGTTAGAATAAAATAGTGCAAACACAAACGTTCTCAAAGGAACATATTTTGAAACTCTCTGTCTTTCAGACAAAACAAATCATTAAATACTATCCGAGTGGTGCAAGGGACAGACCCACTACCAGTAGGGGTGAAAATCATGGTAACATTACAAAACTCATAACAAAACGATAGGAACTTCCCCTATTAAATAATGAGTCGTTCCCAGACCCTGAGAATTTGAGATCAACACAGAATCCCAACATTACCTAGAACCTTTTGTTTTCCTACTAAACGTCCTAATATTGTGTGTAGTAAGAAAAGAGAGAGAGAGGGGAATAAACATTGCGTGTTCCAATTCTTGGAAAAACAATATACATGACAGCAGGCGCTTGTACCATAACATAATGTGTATGTAAAACAACAGTGCATACATTTAAAAAATACGTCTTTACCAGACCTATAAGTTATATTTGTCTTTATCCTTTTTCTACTATGAATAACATGGGCTTTAAATTTGAACATTCAAAGCAGATTCTTATTTGTGCAGTCTAATATCTAGAATTTGCCCGATAACCTCCCCCCCCCCCCCCAAAAAAAAAAAAAAAAAAAAAAAAAAAAAACCAGCTTAATCTCATTTCAAACCCTATAAAAAACATGTCGTCTAGAGTTGTCAGTTTTAAATCCAACAGAAATATATCTCATTATGTCATTATGTTATGTATTTAAAAGACTGAAAATGAAAAGTTTACATTTAAAATATCGTGAATTACGTTACAATTTTTAGTTCTTCTACCTTTTCCCCTACTTTAACAACTAACTGTCAAACTTTCTAGTGACCCCTCTTATAAAATTATGTCAATTTTTCAAACTCCCTCCCTCACCCATTTCAAGCTAACAATGAGTTACGGCCGGCAAGTAAAGTTTGTAAATAACTTGAAAAAAATATCTTATACAAAAAGTATTTATTTATTATTTTCAAAGTTTTCAATGTATTATTCCAAACATTGTTTGACGAAAAAGTAAAAATATATAGTTTGGTGTAAACCTTTTTTAATTTCCTCCATGTGTGCCACTAATTAAATAAACTATCGCGGCAAAACATAATATCGATTAATTAAAACAATGGTATAATAAACATTTAAAAAAATTGTTTAAATTTTGAGCATTACATTAGTTAAATACTAAATAATTAAAGTTGAAATTATGTTATTCATTGAAAGAACTGCAAATGAAAAGATTATAATATAGGCTACGTTAGATGATTTGTTTAATTCCCCCCCCCCCTTGCACCCCCCCCCCCCCTCAATAAAACTAACAGTAGGCTACATTACACTTCTGACTATTGTTATGAGGCAATTACGAATAAATTGAATACATCTTTTCTAGTTTACCAGATTTCAAATTGACAATGTTAACATATTCTAATATATCTTACTTTGTTTGGCCTATATAAGCAAATCATACATATTTTAATGAAACATTCGTAAACATTTGTATTGAATAAAAAAAAAGTGGATACTAATACAGTGTATACTATTTATAGTGTACAGTATACTACTACATTGTATACTATAAACGGTGAAGTGTATACTGCTACAGTGCACACCATATATGGTGTAGTGTATACTGCTACAGTGTACAACTATATACGATGTAGTGTATACTGCTACAGTGTACACTATATACATTGTAGTGTATACAGCTTCAGTGTACACTATATACGGTGTGGTGTATACTGCTTCAGTGTACACTATATACGCTGTAGTGTATACTACTTCAGTGTACATTATATACGGTGTAGTGTATACTGCTTCAGTGTAGGCCTACACTATATACGGTGTAGTCTATACTGCTACAGTGTACACTATATACGGTGTAGTGTATAATCCTACAGTGTTAAGTATATACGGTGTAGTGTATACTTCTACAGTTTGTACTAGACTATATACAGTTACACAGTTTTTGTACCAAAAAAAAAGATTTCGACGTGTTTTTTTTCCAAACAATGTTAGATGAAAGAAAGTTAAAAATAGACCTTTAGTTTGGTGAAACTTCATCTAATCTTGTTATTATTTAAACGGAAAACTATTATCTCACTATTAATTAAAACGTACATATTTTATTTGTTTTAGTCTAAAATATATCGAAGTTTAATCTAAAATACATTGAAAACATTATAATCTAAATAAGCCTCGAGGGCCGCATACTATTTTTCACCCACTGGCTGTAGTTTGCACACCCCTGCATTACATAAATTACACTTGGTCTTGCTTTAAATTATATCTGTTATCGGTGCCGGTGCGCAACAGTAGTCTAAACAATAAATTAAACCTCTTTCTGTTGCTGTACGGGTATTTCCGAAACGTCATATCTGCGACGCAACAAAACACCGCTCGTGAAAGCCGCAATACACGTGGATTGTGCAATGGCATGTTTTCACGGCCAAATTCAATTATCTACGATAAATCTTATGGGTATTTTTGTCTAACGTTCGTTTCCGATTTTTAATTTTGAGGCCGAAAAGCTGTAGATTTTTTTTTAGGTGAAACAAGTCGTGCATTAAAACATAAAAATAATCGTTAGAGCGCTTTTGAAGAAAATTTCCAGACATACATACATACATATATATATAGTACCAGGTGACCGATCATTCGATCGGTAATAAAGATCAGGCGTTTGTACCTTAACATATTGTGCTGTAAAAAAACGGTGCATAAATTTTAATAAGTACGTTTTTACCAGACCAATAAATTGCATTTGTCTTTTTTTCCCGTCTACAAAAATTAAAGTTATGTAAGTAAAAAAAATTGTTGCGTATTCATTTCTATTTTTGCACTCATTGTATGCAGCCCTCCACCCAACTCCAATATTACTTTCCTCATATCGGATGTAAAATTTCCTCCTAAGCAATATTTTAGGTGTGATTTATATAATCTGCCTGAAAAGAGATAAACGTTTCAACTGCATTGATCTTTCACTCTAAACATATGATACCGACACACTTTAAAGCTTAACGTTGGGACCTTTATGACAAATGCATGTACCAAAGGGTGACGCTGTATTGTGTTTTAAAATTCTTGTAAATCATCTCTTTCATAAAAAGTGTCAAAAAGTAAGCTTTTTCTGAATTCTTATTGTATGCCTACATGTTGATCTGAGTTATTAAGCAATTAGTAAAATATCCTCTTTAGCATAGGCCTGCTAAAAAAAAAAGTACCCGTCGGACAGAATTTGATCCATAGGTCCGAGGAAGCAGAGTTCATCAGCTTCTGTGGCCTCGGCATACTAGGTGATTGTGTGGCCAGCACTATGCACAGCCGCCTTTACTTTACCTCAACTATTGTCAGGTAACCATCAGAGCTGGGTAGACTCAGGGACACCCTCCAGATCCGGGAAAAATATCCTAGCCTGCACCAGGATTCGAACCCGGGACCTTCGGATCTCCAGTCGAACGCGCTGCCGCTCGGCTACCGTGCCCCCATAGCCTAATTTTTTAAAGCCTTGTTTAATGTTGACTATAGTGTTAATTTTTTAAAAATAAAGTAGGCATATTATAATCTCGGTAGGCGTCTATATACGATATAGCTAACATAGAACAATACTGATCATTATAGGCGAGTCATCTGTCCAGGTAAGCTTGCTTATAGCTGTCATAGCTGCTACAGACATGACTAACGTAACATAATTATCATGAAATGTTTAAAAACTTACATTTATTGCAAATATTGCAATACCTTTAATAGTGATTAGTTTTAATAATAATAATAATTGGTCATTTATATCGCGCCTCACTCCATGCTAATGCAAGCATGCTCAGCGCGCTCACAAAAACGAAACGACAATAACACTCTAAAATAGTTTTAAACAAGGTTTCGGCCGATGGAGGCACGAAACGACAATAACATTTTAAAATAGTTTTAAACAAGTATTTTGCTGATGGATGTGTACTTCATCAACTTAGTTGAAAAGAAAAGTCTTCAAATTCTTCCTGAATGCTTTTTTCGACACAGAGTTTTTCAGTGTCTCAGGTAAGCCATTCCACAGTGTAGGCGCCACAGATTCAAACGAGCGTACACCAAGAGTCTTTTTTCTGTGACCTTCCAAACCTGGAATTTCCAGGAGAGATTGTGTTGAAGATCGCAGCATCCTTAACGGGACATGCTTCGGTATAAGCTCTTTGAGATATGCAGGTGCTGTGCCTTCCACGCATCCATAGGTAAGGGACATAATCTTATGATCGATGCGCTTCGTCACAGGGAGCCAGTGGAGCTCTTTGAGAATTGGAGTGATATGGTCATGCTTCTTTACTCGTGACACAATGCGTGCTGCAGTATTTTGAACTTTCTGAAGTCTATCCAGTTGTTTCTGGGGTAAACCCCACAGGCAACTGTTACAATAGTCTAGTCTTGACTGTATTGTTGCAACAGCAAAAGCATTGGCTGTTTTTTTATTAATCAGAGGTCGCAGCTGACCCAGGGCACGAAGATGGAAGGAGCATGCCCTGACCACAGTACTGATGTGTGGACCCATTGTTAATTTACTGTCAATGATAAAGCCCAGGTCTCTGACAGTGTTGGACAAAAATATATCAGAGGCCCCTACTTTAATAGATGGAATATCGACTTTCCTAAGATTGAAGTTTGAACCGCACATAATTGCCTCAGTCTTGTCGTCATTCAGTTTGAGTTTGTTGGCAGTCATCCACGCTTTCACCTCTAGACAGCATTCTTCCACCTCATTAACAGCGGCAGCACAAGCATTATGATCAGGATGGAAGCTTTTGTACAGCTGGGTATCATCCGCATATAGTTTGCGAGATAATCCTTGGCTATCAATTATTCTGCCAAGCTGGCTAGTGTAAACAGCAAAAAGGATAGGCCCTAAAACTGAACCTTGAGGTACGCCACAGATGAGAGAAGTGGCTTTTGATAAGGTCTGATTGATAGAAACTCTCTGAGTCCTGTCTGCCAAGTAGGAAGTAAACCAATGAAGTGCAGTATCAGTGATGCCCATCTCGTATTGAAGTCTTGATAAAAGTAAGTCATGGTTGATAACATCAAAGGCAGCACTGAGGTCCAACAGAACTAAGATAGTCAGATCACCACGGTCAGCACTACATAGAACATCATTCATAACACGTAATATTGCCGTCTCACAGCTATGCCCAGGACGATAGGCAGATTGAAATTTATCAATCAGGCCATGTGTGGTTAGATGTTGTAAAAGCTGCTGAGAGACAACCCTCTCAAGAAGCTTCGATACATAGGGAAGGTTAGATACTGGCCGAAAACTCTTGCAGTCACTAGGATCGAGCCCCTTTTTCTTTAATAAAGGCTTGATGACAGCAGTCTTAAACATTTGTGGGACTGTGGCTGACTCCAGGCTACCATTTATGATACGCACTAAAACTGGAAGCAGAATTTCAAGGCAGTCCAACACAATCTTCGTTGGAATGGGGTCAACAATTGAGGATGTAGGTTTAGATACAGAAATAAGACGCCTCAACTGCTCTTCGGAAACTGGGAGGAAATTTGACAAAGAAATTCCAGAAAATGACTTCTCCACAGTGGGTGGAGTAGTATGATTATCAAAGCTGTTTCTAATCGTCTCGACTTTTTCATTAAAAAATTCATTAAGAGCCTCCGAAGCCTGCTCGCTGCTCATGTCAGGCAAAATTGGACTTAATTCATTTTTTCCAAGAAGATTCTGCACTATGGAAAACAGTTTTCGATAGTCAGTGCCCGCAGCCTCCAGAGCAGACTGAACTTGCTTTGCTTTCGCACGTCTAATCACATTTGTAAGCTTGTTCCTTGCTATCTTAAACATCTGTTTATCCACCTCAAGGCCACTCAGTCTCCAGTGTCTCTCTGCCTGACGTCGGGCTAATTTAGCCATCCGAACGGAGGGTGTAAACCAAGCGGTATTGGGTCTATCTCTAACATACAATTCAGTCCTAGGGGCAAAAGTCTCCAGCATGGAAGATAGAGTATTATTGTAGAGTAGAACTAGTTGAGAGATGTCATCAGGTGGTGATATAACCAAATCTGATCTTGAAAGATGATCGCGAAATAAGTCCATATCTATATTTCGTAACTTCCTGGCCTGAATTTTCTTTATTGGAACAGCAGGCATTTCCATATCTGTGGTAAAGGTAACAAGAAAGTGATCAGATATAAGATGATCTTCAACAATTACCGACTTAAGAAAACCATCATTGCAAGATCGTGACACAACCCAGTCTAAAATATGTCCATCCTTGTGTGTAGGTTCCGAAACATGCTGTACCAGGTTTGCCGAGTGCAACAATTGAACAAAGTCGCGAGTGTGCCTATTATCTGACTCATCCCAATGAACATTAAAGTCACCAAGAATGAGGAGATTCTTAGAACTTATGGACGACACAAGTTTTCCAAAGTCCTCGTGAAACACGTTGTCATTCAAACCATTTGAAGCAGAAGGTGGGGGTCTGTACAGAGCCACGGTGCGTACTGTCATTTTCCTTTGAGAGATGGTGAATTGTATAGACTCAAAGGAATTAAAACTGGTGTCCTTGCACAATCTAACAATTAGGGAGGCCCGGTGAATCACAGCAATGCCACCCCCTCTCTGACCTGTTGACCGAGGACGGTGGAAGAAAGCATATCCATCAGGCGTCATGTCCCTAATGGCTACTTCATCTCCACCCTCGTGAAGCCACGTCTCAGTGATAACCATAATGTCAAGTGACTTCTCATTTATAACATCACATATAACTAAAGCCTTTTTGACGGAAGATTGAGTATTTAAGAGGCCGATGGTAACGCCTGCAGAATGAATAGTCGATATTACCGGGCATTGTTCGGTCACATTAGGGATTAGAGGTGTTAGCGAGGATGTTGGAGTAGACACGTCAAGGTGAAGCCGTCCAGCCCTCGTTCCTCTCCCTGTGGGTGCTTGAACCCCTACACCGAGCCGACGAATGTCACTGGATCCAGACTTGAAATGAGTATTATGTGGGTCAGAATTAGCACTCACTGCGAATGTAGTAGGCGCAGATTGGTGGGGATCAAGCACACTCGCAACAGGAGTAGCCCAGGCAGATTTAGAAGACAGGTTATGCCAAATACGATGAAGATTTCCAGCCCTTGTCCCGCGTCTTGTAGGTAGACGACGCCCTATGCCAAAACAACGAATCATTTGAAAAACGTTGTTATCGACACGGGTATGGCACTCAGAGCATATTTTCCCAATACTACGGAGAAGGCTGTGATTCATTTTTAAAATACTTAAGACGATCAGAATAAGAAACCAAACACAACACACAATAGGACTAGTGTGTCGTCAGAAATGTTTGTAAACACCAGTTTACTAGAGCGGAACGGGTAAACATTTAGACCAGTTGAGACCAGTTTAAGAAAAAAGGCTCAGTCCTGTTTTACAGTAGGCTATTTATAGATTCATTAATAATTTAATTAATTAATCACTCAAATATGAAATTATTTAATTATTTATAGCGCCGCGCGTTTATAGTTAAATTATCTTGCTATTTAATATGCAGCCAATGAATAAAAAGAATGTTTGTTTTTTTAAACCAGCTGCTGCAAAACGGCTAGAAAAAAAACAAAAACCAAACAGCTTAATCTAATTTCAAACCCTAAAAAAAAAAAAACATGTAGGCTAGCATTGTCAGTTTTAAATCCAACAAAAATATATGTAATTTTTGTCATTATGTTATGTATTTAAAAGACTGAAAATGAAAAATTTAAATTTAAAATATCGTGAATTACGTTACAATTTTTAGTTCATCTTTACCCCTTCCCCTACTTTAACAGCTGTCAAACTTTCTAGTGACCCCTCTTATAAAATTATGTCAATTTTTTCAACTCCCTCCTTCACCCAATTCAAGCTAACAAGCGGCCGGCTAGTGTGTTTGATATTGAATAGAAAATAAAAAGGTCTACGAATAAATGTAATACATTTTTACTAGTTTACCAGATTTCAAATTGACTTAACATAGTCTAATATTTTTTACTTGGGCACATATATAAATCATAAGTATAGTTTGTAAATCACTTGTAAAAATATATCTTATTCAAAAAAGTATTTATTTATTATTTTCAATGTACTATTCCAAACAATGTTTGACAAAAAAAAATTAAAAATATATAGTTTGGTGTAAACCTTATCCAATATCCTACATGATGGTTATTATTTAAAATAAACAATCTCGGCAAAATATAATATCAATTACAACAATGGTATAATATACATTTTTTAAAATTGTTTAAATTGTTAGCATTACACCAGTTAAATACTAAATAATTAAAGGTGAAATTATGTTATTCATTTAAAAGACTGCAAATGAAATGATTAAAATATACGTTGGATGAATTGTTTAATATTCCCTCCCCCTCAATAAAACTAAAAGTATATTACACGTCTATTATATAAGGAAAATACGAATGAATGGAATACATCTTTTCTAGTCTGCCAGATTTCAAATTGACAATGTTAACATATTCTAATATATCTTACTTGGGTAGGCCTGTATAATAATAATAATAATAACGGTGCTAATATAGCGCATATCCCGTTGGTGACAGTTCTATGCGTAGACGACAGTTACATAATACAGACAGACAACGAAATATAAGCAAATCATAAATATATTTAATAAAACATTCGTAAACAGATGTCTTGTACAAAAAAGTAGTTCCTATTATTATTTTCGACGTGTTTTTTTTTCCAAAATAAAGTTTAATAAACAAAATTTACAAATAGGCATATAGTTTGGAGAAATCTCATCTAATTCAGTTATTATTTAAACGGCAAACTATTATCTCACTAAAAATTAATACGTAAATATTTTATTGTTTATTTTATTTTTAATTTAATCTAAAATATATTGAGGACGTTTTAATCTAAATAAGCCTCAAGGGCCGCATACTACTATTTGTCAGCCCGCGAGTCAACCACTGGCTGTAGTTTGCACACCCTGCATTACATAAATTATTACACTTGGTCCTGCTTTAAATTATATCTATCATCGGTGCGCAAAACAGCCAGCATAAACAAGAAATTAAACTTTTTGTTAATGTTGAACGGGTATTTCCACAACGTCATAATTGCGACGCAACAAAACACCGCTCTTGAATGCCGCGCTACATGTGGATCGTGCAATGGCATGTTTTCACGGCCAAAATCAATTATCTACGATAAATCTTTTGTGTATTTTTGTCTAACGATCATTTCCGATTTTTATTTATGTGGCCGAAAAGCTGTAGATTTTTTTTTAGGTGAAACAAGTCGTGCATTAAAACATGAAGATAATAGTTAGAGCGCTTTTGAAGAAAAATTCCAGACATATATATACATACAATTTTAACTCGTATTATAGTATAGGATACATATATAAATACAATTTTAACTCGTATTATAGTATAGGATATCCTATACTATAATACGAGTTAAAATTGTATGTATATATATATATATCCTATACTATAATACGAGTTAAAATTGTATGTATATATATATATATGTAAACACATCATAAAAATGTTTATACCATTGTTTTAATTAATTAATATTATATTTTGCCGCGATAGTTTATTATAAATAGTAACACAAATGGAGGATATTAGATAATGTTAACACCAAACTATATTTTTTTACTTTTTTTGTCAAACAATGCTTGCAATAATACATTGAAAACATTGAAAATCTCTATATATAAAAAGATCGTGTTTGTGTCCCCACGGATCCCTATTGTGTCACTGACTTATTTAGGCCTACTTCTATATACTGTCTAATAGCTTTTCACATCTGACATGTGCCTTCTCTAGCTAAGTTGTTAACGTAGAGGACTGCTGTGCGTGCGACCCGGGTTCGATTCTCCAGTTAGACTATGCCTATTTTTTTTTACCCAATTTACATTTATTCGTAGACCTTTTGAATTCCTATCAAACATATTTGCCGGCCGTAACTCATTGTTAGCTTGAATGGGTTGAGGGAAGGAGTTGAAAAAATTGACATAATGTTATAGGAAAGTTTGACAGTTGTTAAAGTTAATTAATTAATTAATTAATTGGTCATTTATATAGCGCCTCACTCCATGCTAATAAAAGCATGCTCAGCGCGCTCAAAAAATCGAAACGACAATAACACTCTAAAATAGTTTTAAACAAGGTTTCGGCCGATGGAGGCACGAAACGAAAAAAACATTTTAAAATAGTTTCAAACAAGTTTTTTGCTGATGGATGTGTATTTGATCAATTTAGTTGAAAAGAAAAGTCTTCAAATTCTTCTTGAATGCCTTTTTTGACACATAGTTTTTCAGTGTCTCAGGTAAGCCGTTCCACAGTGAAGGCGCCACAGATTCAAACGAGCGTACACCAATAGGGGAAGGGGTAGAAGAACTAAAAATTGTAACGTAATTCACGATATTTTAAATTTAAACTTTTCATTTTCAGTCTTTTAAATAATAATAATAATAATAATATTGTATAGCGCTGCCAACAAACATAATGTAAGCTCTGAGCGCGTTTAACATACAACTGAGAATACGGATATTACCCTAGGCCATGTGACAGAGCTAAATTGATGATTAAAAAAAAGACAAAACAAATAAATGTAGCATTAACCGACCCAACCCATAAATAAGACAGTAAGTTTCTAAAGCATGTTAATTGTTATCAAAGGTAAATATTGAAATAATGAGTTTTTAAGTTCTTTTTGAAAGTAACAGTAGAGCTTGTTCGCCTCAGTTGAATGGGAAGTTGATTCCAAACCTTCGGACCGGATACTGAGAAGGCTCTAAGGCCAACGGTCGTCAGAGAGAAACGGGGCTCTTCCAGAAGCGATGAGTTTGCATAACGAAGTGTTCTTTGCGGGACATAAGGTCTGATTAGTACCTTGAGATAGGACGGAAACTCGTTGTTAAAAATGCACTGATGGCAAAGTAGCGCCTCTTTATACTCAATTCTGGCTTTCACGGGGAGCCAGTGGAGCGAGCGTAGAAGGGCAGTTCCCGAGTCTCTTATAGACTTGCACATAAACAAACGCGCAGTACTTTTATGTATTCGTTGTAGCCTGGCGATTTATTGACATAAATGACATATATTTCTGTTGGATTTAAAACTGACAACTCTAGCCTACATGTTTTTTTTTGGTTTAAAATGAGATTAAGCTGTTGTTTTTTTGTTGTTGTTGTTTGTTTTGTTTTTTTTGGGGGGGGGTTATCGGGCAAAATCTAGATATTAGACTGCTCAAATAAAAATCTACTTCGACTGTTAGAATTTAAAGCCCATGTTATTCATAGTAGAAAAAAGAAAAAAGACAAATACAATTTATTGGTCTGGTAAAGAAGTATTTTTAAAATATATGCACTGTTGTTTTACATACACAATATGTTAAGGTACAAGCGCCTGCTCTTTATTACCGATCGAATGATCGGTCACCTGGTACTATATATATATATGTGTATATATGTCTGGAAATTTTCTTCAAAAGCGCTCTAACGATTATCTTCATGTTTTAATGCACTACTTGTTTCACCTAAAAAAAAATCTACAGCTTTTCGGCCCCACAAATAAAAATCGGAAATGGACGTTAAACAAAAATACACATTAGATTTATCGTAGATATTGATTTTGGCCGTGAAAACATGCCCTTGCTCGACCCACATGTAGTGCGGCTTTCAAGAGCGGTGTTTTGTTGCGTCGCAGTTATGACGTTTCGGGAATACCCGTAGGCTTACTACAGCAGAAAGAAGTTTAATTTCTTGTTTAAACTACTGTTGCGCACCGATGATAGAAATAATTTAAAGCAAGACCAAGTGTAATTTATGTAATGCAGGGGTGTCCAAACTACAGCCAGTGGGTAACGCGCGGGCGGACAAATGATAGTATGCGGCCCTCGCGGCTTATTTAGATTTGAACGTCTACCAATATATTTTAGATTAAACTTCAATATATTTTAGATTAAATTTTAAAAAAAAGAAAACAAATACATATTTACGAATTATCTAATAGTGAGATAATAGTTTGCCGTTTAAATAATAACAGAATTAGAAGAACTTTCACCAAACTAAAGGTCTATTTGTAACTTTCTTTTATCTGACATTTTTTGAAAAAAAACAACCTCTAAAACTTTTTTTGTGTTTAAACAATGAATAGCTGTATATAGTGTACACTGTAGCAGATTACACTGCACTGTATATAGTGTTCACTGTAGCAGTATACACTACGCTGTATATAGCATACAACGTAGCAGTATACTCTACACTGTAAATAATAAACACTGTTTTAGTATTCACTTTTTTTAAAAATTCAATTAATGTTTCATTAAAAATGTGTATGATTTGCTTAAAAATGCCTACCAAAGTAAGATATATTAGAATATGTTAACATTGTCAATTCGAAATCTGGTAAACTAGAAAAGATGTAAATTCAGTATATTCGTATTTTCCTTATAACAATAGTCAGAAGTGTAATATACTGTTAGTTTTATTGAGGGGCGGGGGGGGGGGAGAGAAATTAAACACATTATCTAACGAAGCCTACATATATTATGATCTTTTCATTTGCAGTCTTTTCAATGAATAACATAATTTTACCTTTAATTATTTAGTATTTAAGTTTAATGCTCAAAATTAAAAAAAAAATGTTTATCATACCATTGTTTTAATTAATCAATATTATATTTTACCGCGATAGTTTATTATAAATAGTAACACAAATGGAGGATATTAAATAATGTTAACACCAAGCTATATTTTTTTACTTTTTTCGTAAAACAATGTTTGGAATAATACATTGAAAACATTGAAAATCTCTATATATAAAAAGATCGTGTTTGTGTCCCCACGGATCCCTATTGTGTCACTGACTTTTTTAGGCCTAGTCCTATATACTGTCTAATAGCTTTTCACATCTGACATGTGCCTTCTCTAGCTAAGTTGTTAACGTAGAGGACTGCTGTGCGTGCGAGCGGGTTCGATTCTCCAGTTAGACTATGCCTATTTTTTTTACCCGATTTACATTTATTCGTAGACCTTTTTAATTCCTATCAAACATATTTGCCGGCCGTAACTCATTGTTAGCTTGAATGGGTTGAGGGAGGGAGTTGAAAAAATTGACATAATTTTATAGGAAAGTTTGACAGTTGTTTAAGTTAAATAATTAATTAATTAATTGGTCATTTATATAGCGCCTCACTCCATACTAATAAAAGCATGCTCGGCACGCTCACAAAATCGAAACGACAATAACGCTCTAAAATAGTTTTAAACAAGGTTTCGGCCGATGGAGGCACGAAACGACAATAACATTTTAAAATAGTTTCAAACAAGTTTTTTGCTGATGGATGTGTATTTGATCAATTTAGTTGAAAAGAAAAGTCTTCAAATTCTTCTTGAATGCCTTTTTTGACACAGAGTTTTTCAGTGTCTCAGGTAAGCCGTTCCACAGTGAAGGCGCCACAGATTCAAACGAGCGTACACCAATAGGGGAAGGGGTAGAAGAACTAAAAATTGTAACGTAATTCACGATATTTTAAATTTAAACTTTCATTTTCAGTCTTTTAAATAATAATAATAATATTTGTA
Source organism: Anisus vortex (assembly GCA_949126835.1). Taxonomy (NCBI): domain Eukaryota; kingdom Metazoa; phylum Mollusca; class Gastropoda; family Planorbidae; genus Anisus; species Anisus vortex. The sequence continues at coordinate 30,630,494 of OX421506.1, forward strand.
TAGCGCTGCCAACAAACATAATGTAAGTTCAGAGCGCTTTAACATACAACTAAGAATACGGATATTACACTAGGCCAGGTGACAGAGCTAAATTGATGATTAAAAAAAAAGACAAAACAAATAAATGTAGCATTAACCGACCCAACCCATAAATAAGACAGTAAGTTTCTAAAGCATGTTAAATGTTATCGAAGGTAAATATTGAAATAATGAGTTTTTAAGTTCTTTTTGAAAGTAACAGTAGAGCTTGTTCGCCTCAGTTGAATGGGAAGTTGATTCCATACTTTCGGACCGGATACTGAGAAGGCTCTAAGGCCAACGGTCGTCAGAGAGAAACGGGGCTCTTCCAGAAGCGATGAGTTTGTAGAACAAAGTGTTCTTTGCGGGACATAAGGTCTGATTAGTGCCTTGAGATAGGACGGAAACTCGTATTTAAAAATGCACTGATGGCAAAGTAGCGCCACTTTATACTCAATTCTGGAGCGAGCTTAGAAGGGCAGTTCCCGAGTCTCTTTTAGACTTGCACATAAACAAACGCGCAGTACTTTTATGTATTCGTTGTAGCCTGGCGATTTAATGACATAAATGACATATATTTCTGTTGGATTTAAAACTGACAACTCTAGCCTTCATGTTTTTTTTTGGTTTAAAATGAGATTAAGCTGCTGTTGTTTTTTTTTTCTTTTTTTTTTTTTTGGGGGGGGGGGGGTTTATCGGTCAAAATCTAGATATTAGACTGCACAAATAAAAATCTGCTTCGACTGTTAGAATTTAAAGCCCATGTTATTCATAGTAGAAAAAAGAAAAAAGACAAATACAATTTATTGGTCTGGTAAAGAAGTATTTTTAAAATGTATGCACTGTTGTTTTACATACACATGATGTTAAGGTACAAGCGCCTGCTCTTTATTACCGATCGAATGATCGGTCACCTGGTACTACATATTAATATGAATTAAGGATAAATAATGCTTCCGACACTAAAAGATTAAGCTGTAATAATTTATTCTACCTAAATAAATAAAATTTTATAAGAATATCACATATAAAAAACGAACACTTATGAATTTAAGACAATAATATAATATTGAATGCAAACTGCAAGGAAAATAAACGTTAATAATGTGACTATAATATCGTTTTCAGTTGCGCCGCTTTAACCTCTGCGTGCCTCACTTGATGGTTAAATAGACTAACAGATTCTCTTCTGACACTTTTTTTATATAGTAGTAACTTTACTTATAAGTATCTTATAAGTTTACATATGTTCTTTCTAGATTCTATATAGAAGATTATTACGTCATCTAGGCCCAAAACTCCTGCAGGGCGGTAGGGATCGGTCAGCGGAAGGGATAGAACTCGCCACGTGTCGGTTGACAGTCCGGCGAACTAACCGCAGGACCAGTATAGGCACAGAAAGAGTATTCTGGAAGCGATAGTAGTTCGATGGATTTCTGGTAAATAACTTCGAATATGCGAGGAGTCGAGGAGTAGTAAACCAGGAAGTAAGGTCATTCTTTTTCTTATTGTCGTAAACATTCGAAAGTTCTCGAACTAAAGGTTCAAGTTCGATTCAGCCGGTGACTAGGTCAATGGGGAAAGAATTACTTCCAGGTCAACGTGTGTTACACACAGAGAGTTAAACTGGCAGTCATGGAGAAATGGGGAGATAATACAAAAGTAACACACACACATAACACGTTTTTTTTTTTATTTCCTGCACCCTAGGGACGCGACGTCATTAATTGGCAACACTTCTAGTAAAAAAAAATGACTATCGTCGTGTGTTTTAAATATATTTACACTGTGTTTTGAATCTTTTTCCGGCTCTTTTGTTTTAACTAATTGGTTAAATAGGCCTAGATCTATAGGTGAAGAAGGTCATGCTTTGTTTAATTTGTTCCCCCTGCAAAACGTCACTTGGGTGTGAGGTTTTATGGGACTATTACGATTGTCGCTATTTTGAGAAAAATCTCTTCAGTTGATCATTTGAGTTTTTATATCATTGAAATAAATTTCTTAAACTAAAAAAAATATATACGATATAGATTATAGATCTTGGATGCACGAATTTAATTTTAGCCACATTCTTGTCTTTAATGTGTGCTAATGAGCCGCACTACTGCAGAGTATTTAATATCTACAATACAATTTTATTGTATTTTAATTGGTTAGTATCAGAATTCATCGTTATCATCAGACCCATGACTTTTGTCGTGGGGGTGCTACAATGGTGTGCGTAACCAGAATTTTCCATTTTCAGAAGCGTACCGATATTCAGAGTTAGTTCGGGCAACTCTTTCAGGTTGTCCAACCACTTCTTTATCTGGCGACCGTTTCTGCGTGCTTCTTCCACTGTAACTTGTAGCCAAAACATTGTATGCAATAGAAGTATATCTTGAAATAAGGATAAAGAATAGTATTCCTCCAAGGATGTTTGACGCTAGCTGTATTAACGCAACCCATCCCTTTAAAAGGAACAATGATGTTGAGGGGAAGTCTCTTCTGCTTGGGAAAAGTCTGAGCTTTTCATATTATATTATTTTTCTTTTTGTAATTAAACAGACCCATTCCACATATCTTATCTTTAAGGTATACAATGAATGATAGTGATAATGTGAAAAGTCGAAAGTCATTTACAATAATAATGTTTATTTTTAGCATGCTTAGCGCGCTCTAGAAGATTTTTACGTCCTCTAGTCCCAAAACTCCAGTAGGGAGGCAGGGATCGGCAGGGATCGGTCGGTGGCAGGGATAGAACCCGCGACGTGTCAGTTGATTTTTGGTTGAAAGTCTGGTGAACTAACCGCACCTTATAGTGTAGTACTGTTTTTAAAAAAACACACTTACTTAACCAAACTTTTTACATGAGACGCTTTTAGTTACACATGCCGTCATTTCATTTTATTATTGTCAATGGTATTAAATATTAAATCATTAGAACACATGAATGTACATAATGAAACAATGTTTTTATAGTGTTTTGTTTAATGATCTGATGTTATATATAAACTTTTTGTGATTTTTCTTTTACAATTTTCAGAAAAATATATTGATGAGATTAAAACAAAAGATTGTGAAATAGTTCAACTTAAAGAAGAACAAGGTTAGATATTAGAGCAAACGCTGGTTTGGCAGCATTCTCTAGTTTCCATGGAAACTGCATATCGGGAGATTGTGTGGCTAGCACAATAGTTAATATTCTTTAATTTGTACCTACCTTATAATAAGTACTGAAAGAATTGTATATATTTAGGAACACCCTTAAGACTACGTCTGTATTTGAACCCGGAACTTTTCTTACAACAGCTGGGAATGCTGCCTTCAGACTAATTTGCTATCAGTTTTAAATTTTATTTTTCAATGTGCTGATGTACAAAATCTTTTTCTTTAAATAAGTATACGCCACTTAAAAACTGTATAATTTTTTTTCTACCTGATGTGATGAATGCAAATGTTTGCTGAAATTACCAGAAACTAAATTTATAATAGTAGGCCTATACTAAGATTAAAAAATATATTTTTGTGTCTCTTTTTGGTTATGTGACATAAAATAGAATACATATAGAGAGATGGGTTGAATGAAACGGGTATTTAGTACTTGTAAGCAGTAATTGGATACACTGGTGGAGCAGGAGAGTACTTAGCTGGCGTACTTAAGGTTATTTGGCTAAATTGTTTCCCCACTTCTAGAAGGTATCCCTGAAATTACTAATCTCTAAGGGGTACCTGATATTACTTAGACAAAAGTTAAGTCGGTTAAGTAAAGTACTTTACGTACAATCCTCTAATAGGCCAGATACAGGTTAACGGTGTTTCAACGACGCTGTGGATCAAACGACACAAATGACTTTTTAACAGTAAAAAAATATATTCATCACCATTGTAGATCTTCTACTTCCAAGCAAACAAAATTTCTAGTTGGTTCTGAGAGATCTAGTAAACCTTTCTACTTTCTTGGCTGTATGTATAGGAGAGGATGAAAAAGCATTAGAATATGATTTCATGTTATATATAGATTAATGTTGTTGTAATCATAAAAAAAGTATATTTATTATTTATTTAATGAGTAATAGTACAATTGTAGTGTGCAAGCCGCTCACAAGAAAACTACATCATTTGTTATTTGCTGCTTTCAAAATGTTTTAATTAAAATACTTAGGCATATAGTTGTTTTCTGATATTTGTGAAAAGCAATAAATATGATTTATTTTTTTAACAGTTTCCATAAATAAAAAGTTGGATGCTCAAAAAGGTAAAATCAATCAATTAAAAATAGAAAAAGGTAATTATTCAAAACTTTAAATATACATATAAAGAACTACAAATATATTTGTTAAGTCACACGTAAAAATATCAATTTCTAAAATATGTAGTATTATGTGAATTAACAGAGTGGTTAAAATATGGATAACTCAATTCCGATATGTCAAAAACACGTTTATTTGGCTATAAATCATAAGTCTTGGGTTTCGCTATCTAGTATAAGATAAAGATTTATAGATAATTACAGCATATCTCACCACCTACAGAAAAATTCATCTACTACAAAACTAGGCGCTCGACTGACATTTTTACACACTCACATGAGGAAAGGTGATGATGAAATCACTCATAATATTTGTTTTTTAAATTTATTAATGTTTATTTTTACAATAACAAATACTTCAATCGCTACACACATGCAAACATACTCACTTAATTTCCTTTCACTCATAACGACATCCTCGCCCCGCTCTCGTCAGTAAACATTCAAACCACACCTAATATATTTCATGTCAAAATAGCTTATACTATACATGCTTTATTTAATTTTGTTATAATAACGTTTGTCTTGCTAATATGAAGGAAAGTAAGCTCATGACAGAATGATTATCAACAATATCATTAGCGCAATCTTTTTTAGAAGAATTTTCATGGAGGTAGACCTTAATTAGTCTTTGAATTTTAACAAAACTCTCTTCGCCGTGAAGGCAAAAAATGAAATTGTGTACATGTATTCAATCACTAATTAACAAAGTACACAAGCACGAAATGGGATAATAATGTCATTAATGTCATTCTGACTGTTACTTTTTTTTTGTTGAAATATTGCATAGAATAAATATTCTTTTTTTTGTAGCTTTTAAAAAACAAATCGTCATATTTTCTATTGTGTTGTTTTCAATTTCAGCTCAAACTATGACAAGTTTAAAAATTAAAGAAGCAGAAAATTTTAAGCTAAAAAAAGAAATTGGTTAGTTTATTTATAAATAAATAAAAATATTATCGCACAAGTAAATGATAAGTTCAAGATCAGTTGTAGTTTAGAATGTTGAAACTTGCATTTTATTCTGATTACAATCTCGGTGATATAATATATTTTTTTAAAATACACTTTGTTTAATAACTCTCAGTTACTGCTAATGAAGCTGTAAGAAAGAAATACAAGAACACCTTAAGAGTTATTAAATTTGAAGGTCAGTATGCTATACACAATAGTTTATATAAAAATAGAACACATATAATATTATTGTCACAGTATTAGCGTATAATTACGGAGCGAGCACTTGATTATTGCCCTATTGTGCTTTGATTTTGTGGATAATATTTATGTGACAACATTGTTTTGGGAAGGGAAGGCATCATCATGATGTCGATAGGCTTTGGCAAGTCGAATGATTAAAGATGCCTCTTATTCATTTTATTGTGCTTTGGTTTCAATTTGATGTCAAACAAAATGTATTTATTTATTGAGTTTGATGACTCTCTAACCATAAGTAATATTAAAACAGGTAACTGTATATGGCACTGATAATAGCAACCATGTATTCTAGGATTCAATAAATGCTGGCGCAATGGATAATATTTTGAATTGTTTTACTAGAAAAACAATTTCATCAAATTGCGTGTGTAGATAAGATCAGTCTATCGAGACACATAACTCTAATATAAATAATTGTAAAATATATATCTACACGCTTAGGCATAGGTAGCCCAGTAGACTATAGAAGCCAGGAGATCGCGGACTCTACTCGCCCAGTCCTTCCGTGGGCCTAATACTGTGTAAAATTGACTCTAAATTGATGTTACATTCTAATAAAAATAATGACCCTGGGGGGGGGGAGGGGGGAGCTTAGCGTTTCTATTGATTATAGTTAATAATACCATTTTCTTTGCTTTATACTCTGATTGTCAAGAGGGGGGGGGAGTGTACCTAAGAAGATCATCCCTCGAAAGTAATGGTGGAGTGTTGACACAAAACAATGAAAGTTCCCTTCGACGGTGGAAAGGTGGGGGAAAAGGGGGGGGGGAGACATCGCGTTAGATAATAAACTTGAAATCAGACATTTTTGTATGCTGGCGATTTCCACGATCGATTTTTGCCCTCTCTGGTTCTCATCTAGAGGGGAGTTTTTTTTTTTTTCGAGACGGCTGATGTGCTAATATTATTACGTAGCCCTGATGGCGAAAGTGTAGACATGTCTTACATTGAAGTCGTTGGGGTGCAGGTTCAAATAATATGTTGGCTGGGGAACGGGGGGGGGGTGGATGTATGTACGTGGCCAGTTGACCATGAACTTACATAAAGAATGTGAGTAACACAAGTAAGCATGGTGTTATGAAAATATAACTACAAATTTCATTCGCCATAGCCTACATTAAACATCGAATGAGAACATGCAGAATGAATATAATAGTTGCATAAACGACACATTCTTACATCATTCATTCTTGTATTTTTAAAATCACTTAATGTCCAGATAAATTATAGAGTACATGTCTAATACTTGCTTTCAAATCTTTTATTACGCCGACATATGACGATTAGTATACTGCTTTAAAATATTTAAGGGCCCCCAAACGTCACAACTATATCCTTTTATGCAGGTGTAAAAGTCAATTATTATGTCTTTTTTTCTTTCCACTACAGCGGTCCGTCACTGTATTTTTTTTATTTTTTTTTTATATATTGATATATATATATATATATATATATATATATATATATATATATATATATATAATATATATTTTGTATATTTCAATTAATCAAATAAACATTGCTGTGATGTTTACTTTCTAAATTACAATGTATAAATAATCATTTTAGATTTTCAGAGATGCATTGAAACCGCCTTGAAACAACAACGCAATTTAACTGATCAAGGTAAGACAATAAATAACATTATACATGCTTAATACAATTTTAAAACTATTTAACAAGCAACTAAATATGTAACTTTAACTGTTAAAAACTACATATAGACTTGTATCATTGTATTATTATTATTATTATTATTGGTAATAATGCCTATTAAGTGGCTATTTTTACGTGTTGTATCTGTAATTATTGTTTATATTTTTTTAAGCCTTCTTGATTAGAAAATGTAAGAATATCTTTTTAAATAACTGGATAATTTTATACCCATTTTTAGATGTTACTTTTTAAATGTAAGTTTAGTGATTAAAATGATATTTCTTAAGTCGATTCTAATATTGTGAATACTTTAATATATTTTTTTTCTTTTACAATGTATTAAGAGATAAACTGGACCTCCATATTTTTATAATACTTAACACAAAAAAACTGAAATAATAACAAATATAGAAAAAATTTGATGAAAAAGTAATTTATGACAACTGAAATAAAAAATAATACTAGGAGAGTGGTAGATTAAAAAAAATATATCCTGTCGATGCCAGCACAATACCCAGCCGCCATTACTCTATCCCAACTAAAGGCAGGTAGCCATCAGAGCTGGGTTGACTCAGGGACACCCTTTATACCCGGGAACAAATCCTAGCTTCACCTGCATTTGATATCAGGACCATCCGTACACCAGCTGAACGCACTACCGCCGGGCCACTGTTCCCGCCAATATGCTCTGACATAGTAGGGGGCTTACTAAAGTAAAAAATAGAAATGTTATGTTAATTTTGAGACTAAATGAATTTTTTGAACAAACAATAGCTTTTATTATAAAATGTAAATAAATTATTCTTCCTATAAAAACTAACTTTCTATAACCTTTCTTTCAAAATAGCTCCTCCGACAGTAAACACTACTTCAGTTTGATATTGTTTTACAATGTTTAACAGCTTGAAAAATACATGTATACCCAAATACCCAACTGCATACACATATACATGTCATAGCAGGGTTCGAGTTTTTCGTTTAGATAAATGTATCAGATTATTATGTGTACCTTACAGTAGATCATGACATTTATTTAGTATCTGTATTAAAAGCTAAATTCGGCATCGAAGGACAGGCTCTAAACTGGTTTGACAGCTATTTAAGACAAAGAAGCTGCAAAGTAAATGTTGGAGAAGCGTACTCTGAACCACAAAAATTGACTTTTTCAGTCCCGCAGGGTTCGTGCGGACGGCTAGTGCTCTATTTACTATATGCATCCACAGTGCAAGAAGAAATTGTACAAAATATAGATATGCATGGATATGACCATGCCTTAAAAATAAAATTCTTACCAACTAAAAATAAAAACATCGCAATTTTTACTCTCGAAATAAATTCAAGACAAATCAAAGTATGGATGGACGGCAATAGATAAAAATGATCAAAAGAAAAACTGAATTCCTTCTGTTTGGATCAAAACAACAAATAAAAAAATGCCAAACAAACTATCTACTAGTCAAAATGAAAGCATCAACTCAAATAAAATATCTTGGAGTATATTTAGATTAAAATCTAACCCTCAAAAATCGAATAAAAAACAAACTTAAATCTACAATGTGGAATCTGCAGAGAATAAAAAGTATTAGAAACATTCTAACAAAAGAGGCACGTGAAACACTAATCGTAGGCCTGGTAATCTCTCATCTAGACTACGCAAAATGTCTATACATTGGACTGCCAGAGTGTGATTTGAAAAAAAAACTACAAAGGGTCCTAAACATGGCTGCGAAATTTTGTTTTTTTACAATGATGAAAACTCATTGAACTGTCTAAAAAACTTCACTGGCTACCTATAACACTAAGGATACAATTCAAAGTTCTGACTATACTCTATAAGTGCCGTCGTGATCAATCTCCCCAATACATGAGATCCATGGTCGAGCTATACACACCAGAGAAAAGAGGACTGCGTTTAAACAAAATCCATTTACAGCTCAAGGTAGGCCCTACCAAGCGTAAAAGAGGAATATTTGCAGCTCGCTCCTACAGCGTCGTAGCACCACTGTGGTAGAATGAACTTCCAAACACAGTTAAACAAGCCGACAATATTATAGACATTTTTTAAACAAAATTAAAAACACACTTTTTTCGATTTATTTTAATAACATATGGTAAATGTAAAGCGTTTTTGAAGACTTTGTTATGAATAGCGCTATATAAATATGTAATTTGTAAAGAGAAGATAATAATATTATGATTTTAATATTGCCGTGCCTTTTTTTTTGTAAGGATCTACACATTGATGGATATAATGTCGTTTGTTGGCATGTTTTCTCACTTTCAAGAGCTGGGGTTAAAAGATTGTGTGGTGTTAAAACTGGGTTTCTCAATTATTCCGCTGTGCGATACAAGTGTCGCTGTTTGAAATCTTTTTTTTAATATTATTATTTGTGTATCAACTGCAATATTTATTCGATATAAAACCTATTAACAGCTTTAGTAAGCATTATTATTAAAATGTATATAAAAAGTAAAGTTGTAACATTGGCTTTTGTTCTTATTCAAATTCTCATTATAAGAATTCCATAATTCTTTGTATAGATACATACTTAAACACATGTTTAAAAACAACAACATTGTATGTTGAGCTCCGTTTCATACAGGCTTATTTAGAACATTATAGTTTTACAAAATACATTAAAAATTGTTACTTTTTTTAATTTACAGTCAGTATAAACAGATTTAATTACACAAAATAGAATGATTTATCTGTTTTTCGAAATATTCGACTAATGCTTTTTGCAATTAAAGTACACTTAACTAAACTTTAAATTTGTTCACAAAGAGCATTGGGATTTAATCAAAAACTATAATCAGATGGACCGCTTGCTATGATATTTCTGCTATTTGATAACTTGAAATATTCTGTTTCGGAATTTACTCAATGAAAAATGAAGATTAAAATCGAAAGTTGCATACAGTGAAAAATTTTAAGCACGTTTCGGAGGTTAATAAGGACAGCGTTATTGGCTGCGCAGGGAAAAAAACAACACTTATGCTCTAAAAATAGAGCAAATTTTAATGGTCCATCTTATTATAGTCTTTGATTTAATTAACAAAATGTTAAAAAGATCTCTATGTTTCATTATGCAGATGTTCGTGTCTTTTGGTCTGGTAGTTCATTAGGTAGATCACCTGACACACCCTCGCGAAGCAGAGAAGGTATTGTACAATTATTTTTATATCGTCCATTTTGATTAAGTATAGAAAGTTGTTTAGTGTAAAGTAACATTTTTATTTGTAAACAATTATTATTATATAAATCATCCAATTATTTTTTTTCTCAAAATTAGGCCTATTAATGATTTATTGACTTTTCAATACAAATTTGATGTTTAAATTTAACCGTAATGTGTATAACAACTACAATATTTATTCAATAAGAAATATATTAATAGCTTTATTTAAAATGTTTATTTAAGGTACAAATGTAACATAGTTTTATATTCATATAGAAATTCTTAAAAGTAGGATTCAAGAATTCTTATATTATCAAATGTATAGATAAATCCCAAAACAAGATCAAATTATAAAAAAATATTATTCAATGTTAGGATACCTTTACTAATGGCTTTTTATAGCATTATAGTTTATCATATCTAATAATATTAAACGAGAAAAAATTGGGGGTATATTTGTTTGTGGGTTTGTGGGTTTGTGTGTTTGTGTCAGCGTTCTCGAAAACGGGCCCAACGATTTTCGCGAAAATTGTCCTATTGATGTATTCTGGTGAGAAAATGCGTTTTAGATCAATCTCATTTCATTTGAACCTCTGCTTGACCCTCAATTTTTGGAAAAACCACTGACCATTTCTAAAAATAGCTTTTAAATTGGGGCTAAAAGAAAAAAAACATGTCAATGGATTCTCCATCTAGCGCGATCACGTTCAATACAATTCTTTTGACGTCATAGTCGAGACGACTTTTATTTACTATCAGCGTTTCGGTAATTCCCGTTTTAAAGCATTTAAATCGTTACCATTTTCCGATTCGCCGCGCAATTAAATATAATCAGCGTGAAAATGTGTCATCAATTTAAAAAAAAGGAAAGGTACAGTTTGATATTTTATATGTTTGAAGAGTTTATTTGATTAGGCTCTTACCAATACATTAAACAATTGGGGTATTATTAAAGCTGTGGAATACATTAAAATATATATCGTTAATTGCATAGTTGTGATGGTAAGTATTATATAGTATTTAAAGTTATAACATTTACAACTTTATTAAAATGCCTGGTGGACGAAAAAAAAATACTATTTTAAACTAGAAAAAGAGAAAGGCAGAGACTTATGATAGTGCAGAAGCAGACATTATTTTTAAAAGTATTTCTCGCATGTCTTCAGATATAAATAATTCAGTAGATACAACTATAAAGCCAGACAGAGCAGCCAAACTCAGGTGCATGGGATTAATTTTAGAATTTATTAAAAAAACAAATAGCAGAAACACGCGATCAACAATTAAAGAATAAACACATTTGTAGATTACAGCAGCTAGAAAAGTAAGCTATAGGTAAGACAGAAACGATATTGGATTATCAAAGAAAGTGTATGACTAAACAACTAGAGGAGGAAACTGCATAAGAACGAGAATGACGATTGGAAGAAAAAAAGAAGAAAAAACAACTAGATAAGGAAACTGCAGATGTAAGTGAAAAGACCATTAGACAGTCTGAGACGTCACAAGGCAGAGCAATTTAAAAATTAAACACTAGATAAACGAAAAGAAAGGTTGCAACTCAAGCGACAGAAAGCCATTATCGCTAAAGACCATTGATCAACGTGAACAACGCTTGGAAGACAATTATTTATGAAACAAAATATATTGCTAACCTACAAGTGCGCAACTAATTCCGACGTTACCTACACAAGTTTGGGACCTTTCAACATAGCATGTATTCACTGTCATGCTTTTCATTTTCCCGAAAAACGGGTGTCGAACAGAATCAACCGACTCTTATGGTGACTGCTGTTTGTCTGGTCAAGTAAACATAGAGCCATCCGTGTTTCCAAATGAGTTTGCCTGTCTCTTATCAATCGGCATTTATTAAATGATATCACCAAATAATTGTTCTTTTGAAAGCTCTTAAAGCAGATTACAATAGATTTTGTAATGAAAAAGAAGAGAGATTACTACAAAATACATTTGTAGGCCCATACCTGATTAAATATGCTCCCTGTAAATAGTAAATTATATGCATGTATCTTATTGTTTACAATTTCTCTATTGTTTTAAAGATCTTTGATGTTAAAGATATGTATCAAATGTTCTAACAATATTATTAATTTCACCCTATAAAGACCGATCTCAGATCGGTCACCCCGATATTAATTATAAAATTCGATTTTAACTTTCAATATTTTAAGAAAATATAAACAGATCTACGCACATATGGCTTATTTTATGTATTTATCATTGGTTTAAAATATTTGACTAATGCCTTTTGCTATTTAAGCAGATCTTAACAAATATTGTTGAACAAAGATCAATGAACATACATACAAAGTTTTCAACATGATATTGTATTTTGCAGGTTTGCGTGCACTTGTGTTTTCAATGGCGACTTCTTTGAAACCACCAGGAGCTCATTCAAGCAGACAAGGTATAGTACAATTATTTATATTGGTTCCAAATGTTACGGTCCCTTATCATTTGCATAATTTCTTTTATTGTAAAGTAACATGCTTAAAAAATAATCATATATATATATATATATATATATATATATATATATATATATATATATATATATATATATATATATATATATATATATATATATATATATATATATAAAGAGAGAGAGAGAGAGAGAGCGTGACAAAATGAGAAATGCTAAAGATATTTCATGTGTTAATTACTTCAACTGCAATAGCTGCTTATACATATGTATATAACGCTTACAAATCTTTTCATCTATTTTTAATTTTTCTATTACATCATGTCCCCTTTTATACATTTTCTACATTAGCTTTATATCTTAGCTTAACCAACAAAGCCATAAAAATGTTAAATGTTTCTAAAGCTGTATAATATATTATATCAAACAATAAACGCTTATGCTTTTGATGGAACAGTTAAATTTGTGATGTTAAGTATGGTTTAGATTATTTTTGTAAGCCATTGTTTTACCAAAACGGTTAAATCCGAACTGTTTTATCGTATCGTTGTTATCAATTAGTTTATCTTTCACAATTTTAAATGTTCGTCTGTCAAATCTTAACTTTTATTGCTCAACTAGGAAGTTTCTTTTCATAAGTCTCTTTTCTACATGTTGTTGAATGTGTATGTACATTTTTCTTCAATTGCTCTTAATAAGCATGGCATGATATCAGGCTGAATGGAAATGAAAGCATTAATTTTTTAGTATTGGACATATTTAAGTAATGAAAACTCCTAAATTAAATGAAAATCAGTATACTAATCTTACACCACTTTACAAAATAATGTGTCTTGTGCAAAAAACAATAGTTTCCTCAATTCCACTTGGTCTTTAGAACCTAAGCAACTGACGCTCAGTAGTAAAGTACCCGTCGAACTGATCCATAGGTCCGATGAAGCAGCGTTCACCAGTTTCTGTGGCCACGGCATACTAGGTGATTGTGTGGCCAGCACTATGCACAGCCGCCTTTACTTTACCCCAACTAAGGTCAGGTACCCATCAGAGCTGGGTAGACTCAGGGGCACCCTCCAGTCCCGGGAAAAAATCCTAGCCTGCACCAAGATTCGAACCCGGGACCTTCAGCTAGCCAGTCGAACGCGCTGCCGCTCGGCTACCGTGCCCCTTGACGCTCAGTAGTTGATACTAAATTTACATTAGCAAAGCCCTTTGGCCAACGCGTGCTTCTGCTGTGGACCCTTAGGGAATATGAGCCAACCTGTTAATGCTACAGTCAACCATCTTTACAAACGAAGTTACCTGCTCACACTTGACTTTTAGGTGTCATAGAACATACCATGCACCTTTAAAAGAGCCCGCACCGAGAACCGAAGGTGGAAAACATACAAATAGCTTGAAACTTAAGATGAGATGAGACTGTTACACAGGCCTCATATCGATCAGTGATAGTGAAATTATATTTGGTCAGAATAGTCAATAATATAACAATTTCTATTAGGATATTACTTCGTTTGGGCCACCTTACATTGACTCACTATACCGCCATGTTGAACGAAAGAGGTAATTGTGAAACCTATCATACATGATTGTCTCCGGCTTGAAAGTTTCAATCAGGGTGTTTTCGGGAACTATAAGTCCTTTTCATTTAAGCACAATCTCATAGTTAATATCCAAGGCTCTCAAAGACAACTGGTGCCAGCTTCTAGTTCACGAGGCTTCAATTATGTTTGAGCATATAAAAATATAATCCCGATCTATTATATGATCATCCGCCATCCGCTTCTTAACATAATCTTTGGTTGACAATGGTCAACTCCAACATATTGTCCGTTTTATAATTTTTGTTTTTTTTATATTAAGTGTAACCGCTTTAAATTATTTTAAATATCTTATAAAAAAAAGAAAACGATATCATAAAATGTCATTTTGCATTGATATTTAAATTATTAAATCTAGAGTTGAATGTTGCATTTTTGTGGCTTAAACATATACTATAATACACATGAACCGCTTGTTTTAGTATTTCTGCTATATGATGACTTGAAACACTGATTTTTTCGGAATTTCGGATTACCTTGTGCAATGTACACTTCCGTTTTATTTAATCGCTATGATTTTCTAAATAAAAAATTAAAATCGAAAGTTGTATACAGCGGAAACATTTATAGATCAGTGTTGTATGCGCACGGAAAGAGAACATAAGCTCTAAAAAAAAGGCAAGCGGTCCATCTTATTAATTTTCAAATAGTCTATGATGATAGGCCTACGAGAATTCATTTAAATTCTAAAAAATTCGATTGAATAAAACCGAAATTTGTATGGCACATACTTTATTTAGAATCAGGAATTACAAAAAAGAAGATAATAGCTGAAAAAAATAAAGCAAGCGTTGCATGTGTATTATAGTCTATGGTTTAACCAAAATCATTGCAGAATTTGTGCGGAAGGTTGTTGGCTTGCTTCAACAAGATTGTCCAACCGGAACAGGTAAAATATACAGTTCTCAAATTTCAACATTAAGAATGGCTTTTATTGACTGCATACTGTTCAATTTGTAAAACATGTAAAATGTAAAGTAATTTTTTTTTAAACATTATAATATAATATAAAAATCTATTTATATACGGTTGTAATATTTATAATTTATAATTTGTTTATATATATAACCTTACCATGCCTGTCCCTATTTAACACTTCCATATCAGTTGTGTTAAAATTGCTTCCTTAAAGAACCCGATAGTTAGGTTCTTGGAAAAATAATGTTTAAGCGTGTTCCCGGTTCTCAGAAACCAACCTGTTTGGCGAGCATTATGTAAATGTAATGTAAAATGCATAGTTATGGTTACCTTTAATGTCTCCCATGAATAAATATCACTAAAATACATGTTTATATAGATAATTATGACATCCTACATCTAGTTTCTATATTTCTCTTTATATGATACTGAACCCGGTGGTCTATGGGCAGCTTGCTTTAATAGTCAAATTACAGGACTTGGTGCTATGGAGCAAGTATTAATAAAAGGGAAATTACTCCTGTAAAACAATTATAATATGAAGTAAGAATTTAAAAACTCGGAATAAAACCCATATTTGTATATTACAATAAAATAAAAACCTAGAGTCTTGATAAATATATCGGAAGTACATAGTCACATGACTGGCCATGCTTTCTTCAGTCTCTTTCTCGTTCTTGTAATCATCGCACGTATAAATATATATAGACTCAGAGACCATAATAGAAATGTATATTATATGGCTACTATAACTATAAGTATTAAGTATTATTTCATAAATGTGAAAGTGTGAACTGTTAATAATATTATTAAATGATATGTGCTGCAACAAGGCGTTCTTTTATTTGATTACAAGTTAAAATATATATTGTGGTGAAGTCGTCTGTTTTAATGTCTGATAACTGGAAAACCAATAATTCAGCAACTGTAGCAGAAACACTCTGGAGAGACTAATAATATAAATTGATGTACCAACAATAATAAGGACATCAACACTTGGTTAAGCCCAGTTTTGTTTCTTAACTGACACTGAAGGGTGGACGACATTTGGCATTGGTTTGGAAACACAATTACCTTATATGCTATGGCCATTGAAGTTGGTTACTTCCGTTTCTCTAGATTTAAGGACCGACGAGGTCTGAAAAATGTAACAATATATTTTTTTTTTTGTAATCTAAGTAAAGTATTGTTTCTAGATCATACTAATTCAATGTTAGACTTAATATATTTTGTATTATTCTTATTTGATAACCTAAATGGTCATACTTATTTTTATGAGAAAAAAAATCATGTTTTTATTTCAGATTTGGCATATGAGATAACGCTTATGCTAAATGGTATTGAATTAAGTACTCCAGGTAAACAATAAAGTTTATATTTTTTGACAGCTAAGACTTTATTTTCTGTTCTTTTACATTTATTTGTATATAGAAGTTTTAAGTATATAATATTTGTTAAAGTGTATAGGCCTACAATATTTATACATGATATATGTCTTTTATCATTGTCCAAATTTAAGAATTTGTTTGTTTTAAACCAAAAATAGAAGACATTCAAATTCGTTGATAATTTTCCAAACATATATACAATTTCTATCAAATAAGAAAACATTTAAAATATGGAATAGTGGGTACAAACAAACAACTACTGCTTGCTAATTAAAAAAAAATAAAAAATTAAATACTTAAAATAGACTTATAATTTAGTCACATTAAATAATTATAATTATTTTAGTATAGCACTGCCAACAAACATAATGTACGCACAGAACGCATTTAACATTGAGCAACAATAATCTCTAGGCTAAAAAAACGTATAGATAACTTTTAAAAAATGGGAAAAGTAAATAAATGTAGCATTCCTACCTACATCCTACATATCCCGTAGTCCGTTGGACCGTTGGGGCGCCACAGATGACATGTACTCCAGCCTTCTCACTTCCTCCCGTCTCTCAGCCGTTCTCAATGCGTCGCACAGTTTTGTTCCTGTCCATTCCCTGATGTTGTCCTCCCATCGTTTCTTTTGTCTTCCTCTCTTTCTGCCTCCTCTGGTGGTACCCTGCAGAATGGTTTTGGCAAGCCCGTTCTGGTGACGTGGCCAAACCATTCCAGTTTCCTTTTCTTGACTGTGGCCAGCAGGTCTTCATATTTTCCAACTTCCTGATGTATCATTTTTCGTATCTGTTCATTGGAGATGTGATCTTTATAGCAGATACCGAGCAGGTTCCTGAAGCATCTCATCTCCATGTCGTTTATCTCCTTTTCCAGCTCAGCTGTTAATGTCCATGACTCACAAGCATATATGAAAATGGAAAGGACCAGTGAGCGCATCAACCTGATTTTGGTGCTGAGGGCTAAGTTCTTGTCTTTCCATATTGTCTTGAGCCTCTTTAGTGATGCTGTTGTTTGGACAATCATGGATATTACTTCTGGTTTGGAGCCCTCTTCGGATACAATAGCTACTAGGTATTTGATGCTGCTTACTGTTTCCAAACTCTGCCCACCAACTTTGATCTGCGTGGTGATGCCGCTGGTGTTACTAGTCATTAATTTAGTTTTTTCGGCATTGATTTGCATGCCATAGGATCGGAAAGTTTTGTCCAGTCGCTCCACTAGATTGTATAATTCTTAATGTAGCATTAACCGACGTAATATAAATGAGATCTAAAAAATTTTAACGGAGATAAATATTAAAATAGTGTGCTTTCAAGTTCTTTTTCAAACGGATGATATACTTTGTTCGTCTAAGTTGGATGGGAAGTAGATTTAATACTTTCAGGCCAGATATTGAGAAGGCTCTCATGCAAACGGTCGTCATAGAAAAACGGGCATCTCCAGAAGCGAGCAGTCGATTGCTTCTTCTTCTTTTCCGTTATCAACATCTATTTGAGCATATACCATAAGCAATTTCTTTCCTGCTTTGCCTGGTCAGATGCACCCTGTGGGTTCCAAGCAATATCTTAGTTGTACTGTAAAATTCCTTTGTTTGTGTTTGTGTAAATTACTGTCATTATTTTTTTTAATTACACAAAAAAAGCAATTATGTTTAACATATCTTATTTTATATTTTAAAAAAACGGATTAGGAGTCCTTAGAAAAAGTAGGTTAATAAGGACAAAAATTTAGTCAATATCTTTACTATATCAGAACATCCTTTTTTAATTTATTCAGAATGTGTATTCTTCTGGGAAGAATACAAGAAATATTAAAACAGTTCATTGGATATATCAGGTAATTAAAATATTTGACTATTTCAAATATATGACTGTTTTAAGCTTTAGCTTTACATAGGCTACATACTTCATTACAAAATGTATAAGTTGTATTATTTAACGTTTACGTATGTTAAATTGACTAAATGTCTTAAAAAAACACTAAAGAAGGAAATATTTATGACCTTTGTCCGTCCTCAAGTGACGATCGCGTAGTTTTTTTTTGGTCTCTGCCTTCTGACTTTCTTCTCTTTCTCTCTCTCTCTCTCTCTCCTGCTCTCTCTCTTCTCATGATTCTTTGATGCAACACTAGTCCTTGCTATCTGCAAAACACTATCTACAGTATTGTTCCACACTTTACTATACCTGATAAATAGTTTA
Organism: Anisus vortex; assembly: GCA_949126835.1. Classification (NCBI taxonomy): domain Eukaryota; kingdom Metazoa; phylum Mollusca; class Gastropoda; family Planorbidae; genus Anisus; species Anisus vortex. Next base: position 30,649,404 of record OX421506.1, read on the forward strand.
AGCTAAATTATCACAACAATTATTTCAACTGTACAAGATAAAATGAGACAGGGGAATTGTCAAATTAAACATGAAGTAAATGCATTTGTTATGATAACTTTTGTTTTTAAAATTTTTACTTTGTGCTGCTTTCTTAAATGTTGTTGTTTTTTTAAATTTAGAGTTTTAACTAATATGTGCCTGCGTAAAAATGTGCACATGTTTATAGCAACAATAAACAGAACACAGTGCAAATATTTTAGTGCATGTTTACGTATTTACAGTTTTGTCATATTTGAGCAATGGCATCATTATCAGTGAGGGCTTAGGTCAGATGGGCCAGTAAATATCATAAGGTAGATAAAAAAAACATGAACTTTCAATTAAAATATGTTGTCATACAACTCCGCCAAGGACAAAAGCTATACTTATAATGCACAAACTGAAATGACAAAAACAGCTTTGGAAATACATTTTTAAATTTGGAAAATATGAACTAATTTGTTAATTATGAAGCAAGAGTGCATTTAGTCCATATATAAGAAATATTCAGAGACTGATACGTATTAGATTAGTATTTGTTTCACTATACGTATTGTTTACTTAAATTGTCTTTTTTTTTCACAGATAAAATGTAAATAAATTATATCAATATACAGAACGCCAGATGTAAAGTATGCACATGAACGACAAAGTAATTCAAAGTTTCATAGAAGAAAGAAATGTTTATAATTTCTATGTTTTCATAAAAATATTTTTAACTTAATAACGGGGAAGGTTGGCAGTAAATTTGAGTTAATTGTTATAAAATACACTTTTTTTCTTTTTTCTAATTTGTATACTTTATCTATTCCTGAATTATTTTTTATTTATTTTGGAAACCTAGTAATTTTACTTGAATGTACAAACGCATTTGAAATAGGCATACATCAGAAAAGTATTACATTTCATACTTAATATATTTACACTACAGTAAAATAAAAAAGGAGTCTAATTCTATATTATTATACATCGATATAAAGGATAACATCTTGTCTTTGTGTGGAAAAAAAATACTTAACAAACAAATACAAATTAAATAATACAATTTTGTAAAAAAAATATTTTTAGAATTGTTAGTTTTTCCGTTGTTTGTTTTTTCAAAACTCTGTTTTAATGCTTTAAATTCCTTGCTAGTTTTTTTTTTTAAGTTGATCGATTATCATACAATTTTGCAAGATGCTCATTACTTTAATTGTTTTAAAGTGCTAAAGGCAATTTAGAAAAAGAAAAAGAATTAAAAAATTTATATTTTAGTAACTTTTTATTAATTATTTTTTTCTAAATTCAAATTATATGTCTCACTAAAAAGTTCATAAACAAAATCATTTTTAGTTTAATCAAAAAATCTATTAAGAACTTTGCACAAATGTTGATAATGTTTATTTATCCTAAATTTAGATTCATTAAATTGTGAATAAAAAAAGAAGTAGCGTAATCAAGTAAAAATACTAATTTAAAAACCAGAAACGGCCTCCAGCGTTATGGAAAGCAAATATTTTCTTTTTCTTCTTACTTTTTATAATTTAATTCACTTATACTATATATGCTCCAAATATTATACATATTGGATACAAAATTTTAGCAATCCTTTTCTACTATCTTTCCTTGAACTACAATACAACTCTTTTTAAAAAGTGTGTAGCCAATATTCCCCCCCCCCCCCCTGGATCTTGCCCCCCCTCCGCCCCCCGGATTTATTGATAAAAAAAAAATTTTCACCAAAATAGACAAACAAATTTGTATTAAAACATTTATAATTAATTGTAACAACTGCGACTCCTTCCAATGTCATATCGATATCATTATATTTGGGGATGCAGCCCCCCCCCCCCCCGATGCTCTACTTTTCAGTCCATTCATGTTTCTCTAAACACTATGATGCGTGCATGAATGATCATTCCAATACGTATCTCTAGCATCTCCCTGGAGATAGCTTACTTACTTACTTACTTACGCCTACTACCCCTCTCGGGGCATAGGCCACCAACAAGGGTTCTCCAGCCATCCCGGTCCCGAGCGAGTCTTTCCAATTGTCCCCAAGAATGACCTGATCTCTTGACGCCGGCATCCAGGTCACATCGCCAGCTGTTACGATAGCTAACTCGGACTAAATGTGAACTATTTGGACCGTCGATAGCGAGTCCTAGCTTTCGCCTGAAGAGGTGCGTCCTAGCCTGTGCTGCACTGTGCTGCACTAGCTATTTGGACTGTCGATAGCACGTCCTAACGTTCGCCTGGAGTGGTGATCCTAGCCTGTGTTGCATTAACTATTTGGACCGTCGATCGCACATCCTAGCTTACGCTTGTAGATGTGTGTTTTACCTTCTCCCTGGAGATGTGAGTTCTAGGTTTAGCCTTGAGTTGTGCATCCTAGCCTGTGCTGCACAGGGAAAATGGGCACTTATAAAGCTGAACTTTTGTTTCCAGTTTTCACTGTTTGCGATACGAGTGCTACGTTTAGTTATTTTCTAATTCGTTTAAAAGTTATTTTAAGATAGTTTCAAAAAATTGTGTGGAGTTTTTGTTTTTGTAAAAAGTTTTGGGTCAGCATTTCCAATGTTTTAATAATTTAAGCCCGAAAATTGATAAAAGAAAAAATGTGTCTGGCAAAACCATTGAAACAATCCGGCATAATTAGGCTACGTTTCTGCTGGTGTCGAAAATATTAAAAAATAAACCGTCATTTTTTTATATTTGATCCTAGCTTCTTTTTTTGCTCTTGGCTCAGACATTTTAGAAACATTCAAAGCGAATGGAAATTGTCTTTGAAGTCTCCGACAGAGTTATAAGGTCATTTTAGAAAAACCGAACGATAGGTAACGATAGGTTTGAGCTCAGCGGGGGGGGGGGCACTCCTGATCATTTCGATGAAGGTATCTGGGCATCCAAATTTGGCCATGAGTCTCCAGAGTGCCTCGCGGCTGACTTTGTCAAATGCCTTTGTCAGGTCTACAAAAGTGGCGTAGAGAGGTACATGTTGTTCCTGGCATTTCTCTTGCATTTGGCGGAAAGCAAAGATAATGTCAATGGTTCCTCGCTCCTTCCTGAAAACGCACTGGCTCTCAGGCAATAGACCCTGGTCGAAGTGAGCTGTAAGTCTGTTTAAGAGTATCCTTGCAGGGATTTAGCAAGCGATGCACAGAAGCGATATCCCCCTATGGTTGTCGCATGCTTGCCGATTGCCCTTGCGCTTGTAGAGGTGGATGATGGTTGCATCTTTGAATTCCCGTGGGACTTTTTTTGTTTCCACATCTCGCAGAACATGGCCGTGATATTTTTCAACCAGTTTGTGTCCACCTGATTTATATATTTCGGAAGGAATGGCGTCAGCTCCAGGAGCCTTGCCTCTAGACAGGAGATCAATGTCCTTTTTTGTTTCAGGCTCTGATGGATGGTCAGCCATTCCCTCAATGATTGCTATATGTGGCAGTCGATAGGTCGCCTCATCGCTGATGGTAGAGTGCATGTTGAGGACACAGCTGAAGTGTTCTGCCCAGCGAGCCAGAATCTTTTCTTTAGATACTAGGTACAGGCATCCAGGCACCGGGTGGTTCTCGAGACGGGTTGCAGCGTCCATTGCTTCCGCCCCACCGAGACCCCGTGGCCTCTCGGCAGTGCAATGGATCTCGGACCCGCTGCGGGGGCCGTCCCCCATGCGTTCGGCCACCGGTGTATTCGTAATGGGAACGTATCGGCGGTTTACGCACTTCGACACGATGAGGCCAATGGGTACAGTAGTGCGCGGCCGACAGATCAAAAGGTGGGAGTAAAATATAACAGAATGGACCAGGCTGTCCTTCAATGGCGCCCAGACAGCAGCACAAAATCATGACCAGTGACGAGTGATGACACAGGAGTCAACAATGGTCCTCTCAGAGACCAGCCCACGGGTTAGGGGATTGGTGATGATGAACAGACCATTTGAATCCAGAAAAAAAAAACTACATGGACATTTAAAATAAGTTATCTATAAAGCGAATAGAATTATTTTTGTAAAAAAAATAATTTTTATTTAAAATCTTATCCAAAAACTAAGATCTAGTTCTTAAATTTAAGCGTAGCTTCAATATTTAACACTCTAAACATCAAAGTTAAACAAAAAAACTATTAAAAAAAAAGACTTTATTAAAAAAAAACTAACTGAGCATGCTACTAGCTTCTGTCCCATAAATGGGACGTTTTACACGGGGGCATTCGTTGCTACTGTCCTACTTGTGGGATGCTTGTTTGACACTTGATAAAACGAAGTCAATGTGTTTTTGTATGATTTCTATTGTTAAAATTAATAGATAAATGATGAAATAACATTTTTCATGTGGTTTTATATCAAAATGTAATCATTTTTGATAAATATGTACTTACTTTTGAGAATGTTTATTTTTTTTTCATCAATTTTTACAAGTTGAAAGGTCAAGATCATGTAAATCTTTATAAAAGTACAATTTTGTTCGAAAAGCAAAGTTATAATTAAAGTCTATCTATCGTACAACGCAAAACACACATTTTTGTATTTATAAGGCCTATAAGTATTTAAAAGGATTTTTTTTTACGAAGTGTCCCATAAGCGGGACGCTAGCAGAAAATGGGTTAAGACATTACTAAAAATATTGTGTCCCCTCTAGAAAATTTTCTGCGGGCGCCCATGAATACTTTTATTTTTCTATTGTATTAATAATAAGTAATGATATTAATAATAATTTGTATAGTGCATCTCTCCATGCTATAGTATTAAGCATGGTCAGTACCATATTTCTCCACAATAATTCAGGTGTACAGTTTGGGGAAGGAAAGGCTACAAAAATCCATTAATTACAGCAAACACATTATTCAACCCTCTAGAAAGGGCTTTTTTTTGTCTCAGCATCCCCTCGGCGTCTCATTTTATATATTACAGACGCAAATACTATAGAGAAAAGTTTTGCCTTCTACGCTCATCAGTGGCCTGTGTATAGTCTTGGAGTTAGATTAGTTTTTTTAATGATGTTAAGTTACTGGTTTTCCTGAAATCAGGCACCCCTTTAAATGTCCGGATGCCACTGGGGAAGAAAGACTACTTTTATCGTATCTTATATAGTACAGACGCTCCTTCTATAAAGAAGATTATTGCGTCCTACGCTCATCCGTGGTCTGAGTTTAGTGTCTAGTCTGGCATTTTATTAATGTTTCAAATGATGTTAAGTTACTGGTTTTTCTGGTTTGTTCAGGCAACCCATTCCATGCCCTCTAGAAGAAAGAGTACTTATAATAATTATCTTATATATTATAGATGCTCCTTCTATAAATAAGATTATTGCTTTATACGCTCATCCGTGGTCTAAGTCTAGTCTTGATTTTATATTAGACTTTTAAGTACAAAGTTACTTGTTTTTCCGGCTTTCCCGGTTACTTGTTTTCAGACACCCCATTCCAAACCCGAATGCCACTCGGGAAGCAAGAAAAAGAGTACTTATATGCATGTCTTTTCCCATATTGGATAAGAAAAGTGTTTGGTTTATCTGTAACATATTGTTAAGGTATTCTATTTAAAAGTACAAATTTAATGTCTTTTGTATTATTACTACTTAACTCTTTGCCTTTATGTCCAGCTAATATTTCTGAATTTAGGGATTTAACTACTGGAGCTGCTCTTATCAACTGTGAATATTTGCTAGTAATGAACCTTGCAGCGCTCTTTCTGAATTTGTATTATTACTACTTAACTCTTTGCCTTTATGTCTAGCTAATGTTTCTGAATTTAGTGATTTAACTACTGGAGCTGCGCTCTTATCAACTGTGAATATTTGCTAGTAATGAACCTTGCAGCGCTCTTTCTGAATTTCTTCTTATTTTTTAATGTTCTCTTTAGTTGAACTTGATGGTTCCCATATTGAAGATTCATATTCTTATATAATATAGGTTGAACTAATAAGAGATAGCATTTTAGTTTTATGTTTTTAACATGTGTAATCTTCCTTTTTTTATGAAGCCTATTATTTAGCTCGATGTGTACTTACTTCATCAATATGTGGAGTCGAAGATAATTTATTATTTATTATTACTTCTAAGTACTTTGCATCTTTTAAAAGTTAGTTTTTTTCCCATTAAGAAGTAGCCTAGTTTGTAGTTTTATTTTTCTTTAATATCCTATAATAGTTGGCACTTTTCTGGGTGAAAAGACATACTCCATTTAGATTCCCATTTTTTTAATTTTTACTATATATGGCGCACATCGGTATATCCTTTTTTTAAATAATTTATTTCTGTATATGTGGTAGCGAAGGGAAATGCTTTCTGAGTGCTAATGCTAAAGCACAAGCAAAATGCATAATAAATTAATAAACTGCAAAATTTTGTTAAATAAGAAATAATAGGCTTTAGTTAATACGTTTGCTTTGGTTTCCTGTAATATTTTCTTTAATAGGATTGATTATGTTCTTTTATATTAACTATGCTCATTTGTTTTTTTGTTTTTTTGTAATGTTTCTTACTATCTATGGTAATGGGCTTTTCATGAATTAAAGAAATAATATACAACCTTTCTTTTATGTCGTTTTTCTTTTTTTTTATTTTGAATCTCTATTAGCAATAAATCAACAAAAAAATCCACAAGTTTATCTTATCTTGTATATAGCCTAGCTGGAGCATCTTCTATATTCTGATAAAAATTAGTGTGTCCTACTTTTTTTCGTATCTGTTTTAACTATATTATGTAACTTTTAACCAAAATAACACATTTGAACATTTTTCTTTTTTTTTAATAAAGCATTTTTTTTAAATTAGACATTAAGCCACTATGCTCAAATATTAAAACATTAACAAGTGATACATTTCCTAGCATTCTATTACATTAATTTCAACCAGAATTATCATTGATGCAGAAATTCCTCTCTTATCGGTGTCCCAAAGTTTAGAAAAACATGGCCAAACTTTATATGGCCAGATGGAAAGTAATTCTGAATGAACATTTTAGCGACAATTTCCACACGAAATCCTTAGTTGGTCATTCAACCAACTAGGCAGTTTCTGCAAACCAATTAGATTTATGATCTTAGTGTTTAGGCCTACAAGTTTTTTGTTTTTTTTCGAAATTGTTGTGGTGACCACAATTAAGAAAAGGAAACTAGAATGGTATGGCCACATAACCAGAACCAACGGGCTTGCCAAAACCATTATGCAGGGCACCACCAGCGGAGGGAGAATGACAAAGGAAATGATAGGAGGATAACATCAGGGAGTGGGCAGGAATAAAACTGTGCGACACATTTAGAAAGGCTGAGAGACGGGAGGAATGGAGAAGGCAAGTGCACATCTCATCTGTGGCGCCCCAACGGTCCAACAGACTACGGGATATGTAGAATGTGAGTAGGTAGGTAGCATATACAAATATGTGGGATCGTGGTCATCGTTAGTATACACTAACTCAAGTCCTCGTAACAAAGAGAAATAACTTTAATACAAAAACAAAGGGAACATAGAAAATTCCGAAACAGAGAAACAGAGAAACAGCCCAGCACCCTTCCAGTGATCAAAATAGAAACATATTGAATCATGATTAATGATTATAATTTTATTTTCAAATTAAACAAAATGAACTAAATTTGGCCTTTAAAAATCTAGCTTTACAAAGAAAAAATGCATTATGATGTTTTTTATTAAACTGTATAAACTGTTTCATTATTATTCATTTATTATACTATTGGACTATTTGTAAAAGACGTTATTATAGCGACCATGCAATGGAATCAATTGATTCCTTATAATTCACCTATTTCATCATGTTTATATAGCGTGAATTTGCAATTTAATTCTATTTGTTTAAGTAAAGCATTTGACTCATGTAGACGTCATTGTCTGTGTAATTTGTTTTTCTCACTGGTGAAAGTCAGTCTTTAAAGTGAAGACTAAAATTGAACAGTGTTGACCTTATATGTAGAGCCATCAAAACTAGAAATACTAGAGTAGAGTAGGGCAATACGCAGAGTAGTAAGCTTAATTAATAAATAACACACCATTTTAATTTAACTTAACATCACAGCAATAACCTTTTACAATAAGCTTGTTCAGAAAGGCAGGGCTAAAAATACTATTTGTATGCTATACTATGCAATAACAAATGTGTATAACTTCTCCTTCTTCCCTACTGGTATTAACAAAATGGATATGGTTACCTGAGCTAACTAGAAAGACCTAGTAGGAACACCAAAAATTTAACATTAATGTAAACCTCTATCAAATGCAGAAATAAACTAAAACTATGGATTCATCATCATCAATCCCATGACCGTTGTGGTCGTTTGGGGGGGGGGGGGAGCGGATTGACACCACAGCTGTCAACTTTCTCCACTTTTGCTTTACCGATTGTTTTTATGATGTTTTCTTGAGGGCCTGCAATTGAGGATATTCTGCCCCATACCTACGCAATAGTCATGTGTTCTTCGTGGGAGATTCGAAGTATTTTTCTCATGCATTAATTTTGGAAACTCTGGATTAGCAATACAATATAATATTCCAAATAATAAGATGAATAGCATCTCCTATATTCCTTTTCACATTTTAAATAACGAAGCTGAACCAAACAATTTTAACTGTCACGAGTCGCTATTTCGAGACATAAGCAGGGAGCCGACTAGATCAGTCGAGTCAAACTCAAAAAGCACCATGGGCCGCTTAAGATATTTTGAGTATACCGGCGGGCCACACCAACAAATCCGAGAAACACTGTAATCTTATTGAATTATATTTAATTAATTTGCACGCCTACTACAACGGCTTTATTAACCCAGCGCCTCACAACGACAAATAAAACAATTGTAATCCAACATATATTTAAGAAAATTCAATCATTTTTTCACTTTAATCAGGGTTTTGTCATGAGGTTCGATTCCTCCAATTCATGAAAATTTTTCGTATATCTGGCTGAAATGTATTTGCAGTACCGACCTTCATAAGGGATGATAAGTGTTCATCGGTCAGCCTTGTTATCTGAGAAGTTTTTGTTAATTTCATAAAGGAAAATAACTGTTCACACACATAGGTGGAACCGAAAGGTGTCATAATCCTAGTTGAAAACTTTCTGAAGTTTGTAAACTTTTCACGAAGGTTTGAATAGAAGCCAGGTATTCCACTTCTCTATACTTTGCTTTGAGTATAGAATCAGACTGCATTTCTAATAGCTCCATCTGCAAGTTTTCCTCTGCTTTGACAACATTAAAGTTAAATGGTGCCGAGAATAATGCAAAATGGTATTCAAAAGATGAGAAATCACTAAATCTTTCCTGGAACTCTTTTGACAATAACTCTATGTGACTTTAATATTTAGCAAAGGTAAGTACAGATACATCATTGTCCTGGTTTTTTAGTTCTTTGCAGTTAGGAAAATGGACCAAATTTTCACGTGACAACTGTGTCTTCCATAAGCTTAGTTTGTAATGAAACAATTGATGTCGTCGTACAACTGAGTGATGAGTTTGTATTTGCCTTGTAATTTCAAATTAAAATCACTTAAATGTGCAGTCCACAGCAAACGCTATATCCTGGATCCAGCTTTCATCTTTTATTTCATCTGTGTTATTACCTTCCAAAAATAAAGTAATTTCTGGTCTCAGCAAATAAAATCTTTTCAGCACTTTGTGACACGACAACCATTGGACTGCTGTGTAGAATTGAACATCGGTGAACTGACTATCCTTGTCTTCTAAAAGCTGACTGAATAGACGATGATTGAGAGCATTGCATTTGATAAAGTTCACTGTTTTTGTGACCACACAATGCACGTGATTCAATTTTAACGTCTTTGAACACAAATTTCGCTGATGAATAATCCAGTGAAAATGTGCAAATGATGAATCTGGGTACGAGTTCTCAATTTTTGTTCGCAACTTGGCAGCGACACCATTATGTCTGCCAACCATATTCGCATCACCGTCAGTAGATAAACATACAAGTTTACTCAAATCAAAATCATAGTCATGCAGAATCTGCTCGACTTTTTCAAAGATGTCTTCGCTCGCTGTAATGCCATGTATTGGGATTAGTTCAATCAGTTCTTCATAAATATTAAATTCACGTCACAGGCCTAATAAAAACTGCAAGCTGTGCTATTCCAGTGTTGTCAACGGTCTCATCAATAGCAATAGAAAAATGTTCAAATTTGGATGATGCAGCCTTCAACTGTTGTTTCAAATGATCTGCCATTTCATCAATCCGTCCAGCAACAGTGTTCCTGGTTAACGAAATATTCTTAAATGACTGTGCCTTCTGCGGGCACACACTGTCAGCCGCTTTCACAAGGCAATGCTTTACGAAATCTCCTTCACTGTAAGATTTCCCGCTCATGGTGACCATTCGGCTGAGTTCTTAGTTTGCAGTAACGGAAGCGACATTGGCTTGATCTATTTTTGTAAAACATGTCTGTTGCTGTATCAAGTTAGTCTTCAATTCCTTGAGTCTTGAAACAAGCATTAAGCCTTCATATTTATGGCAGGATCGATGGTTAGTTTCATAACGTCTTTTTAAGTTGCACTCTTTTGGCGTGGCAATGCTGTTATTGCATACTAAACAGTATAACTTTCCATTTACCATTGTACAAAAATACTGTAGTCCCCATTTTCTTGAAATACTCGCCTTTCTTCATCAAGTGTCCTTTTCTTCTTAGCTGAAGGTGCTTATTGCAATCATGATGTATATTTGTTGTGTTGTTTTCCATTGTGTGAACTGTGAGAGTGCTGCCCCTTTTGTTGTTAACCCATAATCCCCTAGTATGTTAGCGACGTCCTTGTGCCACCATTTTGAATGTATTAGTCTTCATTACAGAATAAAGTAAGAGTACAATTATACACTACGTCTTTACGTTTCTCGATTTATTACAGTGCTGTAGCCATTTTAAACGGTGACAGTTTACGCAGTACTTCATAAATACAAATAATATAATTACCGATTCCACAAGATAAAATTTATTATTGTTTTTCTTATACGAGGCACCTTGCCAGATTTCTTTTTTATACACCAAGTTTAAAGTATTAAAACTGCAATTTTCGCCATTAAATGAGACAATTGCAGTATCCTTTGTGCGGGCCGCACACGTGCTAGCAAAGGGCCACATGTGGCCGCACGTTTGACATACCTGGACTAGATGATACTTAATCTAAGTGTAAAAAATAACAACTGATGCTTGAAAATAAAAAACAGATATCAACTCAATGGTGGCAAAAAAAAAAAAAAGAAGTAAAAGATTTAACTGAAAACAATATACAAACAGAAATACGAAAATACTTATTATGAAACTGAAATTTGTTTATTTTTTATTATTTAATTTTAAACTAGAATTAGAGACCAAACAAGTTCACAGGTATTTACAAATAAGCTAATTCATTTTTAAGCTTTATTTTTATAAAGAATATCAGTATAATTATTGTTAGAAAACATTTGCTTTGATTGTAAATAAGTCGATTTATTACAGACCCTTATAAATCTATAATTGTCGACTGTTTTCTTTAACAAAGTTTATATTTAAATTTAAATATTTTTTTCCAGCACGCAATATCCTGAAATTCACTCCATTAATGTTGAAAGAATGATGATTTTTAAGTTTTTTCATTCGTTTGTCAGGCTGAGCAACTCAAGCAAGGAAATAGAAAACAAATATATTTTGGTATTCTCCCCTTGACCAGTGTATCGTGTTTCACAACACGGAATTACCTCACAAATAATAATATTATTATTTATTCTAACTATCTTGGAACATTTTCATACTTGCCTTGGACATTTCTTTATAAATAGCGTATTTTTTTTTATAAAGCTTATAGTTTCTGTGCTTTGATAATTGAAAATATTGTGTAGTAATATATATCATATTTTAAGGTAAATTTATGCCATAAGAGTAACAAATATGTATTTTTTTTTTACTTCAACTCTATTTATCCCATAACCTCGTAGTCAGGTGAGTCGTTAGAGCACATTGTCAACTGCTTTGTAATCATTCCCCACTTGATTACGTTCCTGTGCCGCCGCTTTTGCTCGCGGTCTTCTCTTTTACGCTGTCCTCCCATCTGTACTGCGGTCTTCCTCTTTGCTCCTTAAGATATGTCTGTGCTAAGCAGACACAACTTACTACGTGCAGGTTTCTTGCTCTAGAATACGGCGAGCCGATCCTTGTATAAGCCGATGAACAGCTTCGTTTGTGGTGTGCTCATACATAAGATGTCTTGGAGAAGGTTATTCTTTTCATTCTCTGGAGATCTGATGTGAGCGTCGATGTTTCACATCCATATAAGAAATATTGACATCACCAAAGCGCTCATAAGTCGAATCTTTCAACTCAGGGAGACTTTCTTGTTTTGCCAGATGTTCATTGGCTTGCTCAACGTCAAAATTGTTCAGAGCTATACTAGCAAGAATTTCTAATATTGAGCTTCATTTAATATTATGGCTTCTAGATATTTTGAGGAGACCTCTTCGATCTTCTGCCCACCAATTTACATTGTTCAGATAAGAATAATTATTTGCCTTGACCTTTGACTATTTTTTGTATTGATTTCCATGTCAAACGCCTCTGGTGTTTTAAGAGTTTGTCAGTGAGATATTTAAGTTTAACTACACTGCTAGCTAGGCCATCTATGTCATCGGCATAGCGCAGGTCGGTCATGGTGGTGATGCTGATGGTTCCGAGGTTTTCCTTCAGCCCATCTGTCATGAACATTTCTAGAAAGAGGTTAAAAGGCGGGATGAAGTCAACATTCCTGTTTGACTAAAAAACTGGTTTTAAACCTATTTTAAGGTTGAAGAGTTGTTTTGTTTGTTTTGTTATACAGGATCTTAAAGATTTCTATGAAATGTTTGCAGATATTTGAAATTGTGCATATTTGTCCTTATCGCCGCGTGCCACATTCTGTGAAAAGCTTTTTTTAAACAAGCTCTTGTATCGTACATTAAAATCAAAGAGATTTCATATTAATATTATATGTTCTCTGCACTGGGCTAACAGAATATTAATGTTTTATTTACATTTTTTTTCCAAATAATCGACAATGCTTTTAATTGGTCATTTTCTTTTTTTAAAGACTTTTAATAGACTTACCGTTGCTACTTATCCTATACGTGAATTCACATGGGTTGATCGAAGCTAAAAACAAAAGTATTTTGAACTGTCTGATAATAAAACAGTTAATTCATAGTATAAACTTCATATCACAAATTAAGTGTAAAAACATACAATTTACAGCGTATCCTTATTTGTGTATATAGGTTATTGTTCACAATAGTAATTATAGTAACTCAAGCCACTTTATAAATGTTTGAAAGAAGAATTTAATTCTTGAACTAATGTACAGTTAGGCTATTTTCATTATGAACAAGTTTACTTGTCGTTATGGATAAATCAAAAAGCACAGAAAATCATCAACAAGGGACTGAACTAAGAAAACTAATTAAAAAACGGATTTTCCCGAAGCTTTCCGAATGCAAAAGAAATTGCGTTCTAGCAAGTATTTAAAACTACCAGAAAGCATAATTGTATTTATTACGTCATAAATATTTCTCCATTAAAATAAAAATACTCTCTACACCAAAATCAAATGTTTAACAAAAACTCTACACTAACTAGAAAGAAAATCTTAAATGCAATTTAGAAACTATTAGTATAATATATAATTTATTAATGTAAATGTATACACATAAAACACATTAGAAAATGTATTAAATAAAAAGTCAATAACAAAAGATGATATAATTATACAATAGGTCTATAGAAACAAAATAATTATAAGCAGGGATACAGAAACTGATAATAAAATGAGATGGATCATAATAAAACACAATATTTTGTACAGAACCTTTATATGCATTTTTATATAGACATCTGAAGATTTACCCCATTTCCACAGGCATAATAAAAAATAAATAAATAAAGAGCATGAATCAGTGTTATAAATGAAAATACCACTGAAAAGCAAAGCAAACTATATTTTATAAAGAGAAAAACACACCATTAATTAATTAAATCGAAGTTAAGACAATATATTATAGTGTTTATATTAATGTTTGTTATGCAGTCATAATGGAAATCTTACCCCTTCTATTCACTGTGTATGAAAAAAAATATATTATTAAGCACGTTATAAGCCATATACATGAAAATATAATAAAAACCTTTGTACCGTAGTGATAATACAACATTTAAAAAAAGTATTGACTTCATTATTGAAAGAAAGTATTACAAAAAGTGAAGTGTGAAGAATAATAATATGTTCTTTATTTTATGTATTTTTCTTGTTCATTATCATTGCGAAAGTTTTACCTATTGCTACCACCCACAAAGACATGTAAAAAACAAAAGCACTTAATATTAGCAGTGAACAAACAAAAGCACGGTTAAATCATGTAAGTTCAAAGGGAATTAGACAACGCGAAATTTAGAGTGTGGAGAAGGGTGAGAGGATTAGCTGAACATTTAAAAAGTTGTGTTAACCAGGGATTCAAATTTATGTGCCGATTTTCAGATCGATAAGATGAAGCAGGGTGGTTTGATTAACTTGTCCAGTGTCAATTGGTCTTCAGTCTGACGGCCAGAAAGTTTGTGAAAAGTTTATATTAAAGGCTTAATAAAATATTTGGATACAAATATTTCTGTTTTTAAGCACTTCAATGTTTAAACAAATCTCATTTTGTTGTGCTGAAACTTACATTTGTGATTTTTTTCCAATTGTTTTTCTCATTGATTATTTTCAGTAAAAAAAAACAACAAACAACGGATAATCAACTTACATCATGCCCTAATAGGAATCTAAAAAAAAAAAAAAAAAAATCTCAATCAAAATTGTACATCATTTGGCATATTTTCTAGTTGAAAGTTTTAAAATTTATTTTACATTGCATTAGAACAGCTTGACACATAAACTTGGCGATGATGAAACAAAATGGTCAGATAAAAAGTTTTTTTTTTTAATCCTTAACTTATGTTCTTCTTGTGTCCTTTCAAACCCAACATCTTAAAGTAAATTGTTGAAATAGAATGTGATGAGTATGTTTACGGCTATACATGGAGACATGCGCTATATAAATGATCATTACTAGTTTTAATATTAATGGAATATAAACATAATAATATTTTACTATATTGATGTCTTAATTTTTACAATAAAACTTTGATTTAGGCATTTTTTTAATGAGTGGTATATAGTACAAAAAATGATAACTTTCCAAAATATGTAGAATGTAGACATTTTCCATATTTCTTTCTTGTATCAAACTATGAATTTACCCTTGTCACATGGCATTCTGCAGTTTGGCATTACTTAGTTACTTTTTATCTGTTGAAATAAAGAGAAAATGCTAGAAAACTTTATGTTTAGTAAAACGCTATTTAAATTAATGAAAAGAATAAACATTTGCAGATTATTATATTGAACTTTATATTTTCAAAGAGTGGTACTAATGTATATATTATCATGGCCTGCGTCTCAGATAACCTCAGCTAATCAAACTCCAGCTCCTGGTCTTTTTAAACGCCTCGTTTCCCAAGGATCATATTTCAACTAACAGTAGAAGATTTTTAAGGCATCACTGGCGCCTTAAAACTAGTAGCTTTGGGTAGAAGTGGCCACGATAGTAGGTTAATCAGGAAATGGAATTTCCGATCAAATGTTTTAAGGGAGAAGCTAAGGGCCTGAACATAAAACAGACGACGGAGTCGCTAAAGCTATGTTATAGAGATAGTTATATTTTTCTAGCCACATCTGTAACGCAATTGGTCATGGAGCAGCTGAGCTGTTACCCTGGAATCAACATCGTTTTTTTTTTCTATTATAAAAATCTTTATATATATATATATGTCATAAAATCTAAAAGTTCATGCAGTAAAGGAAAGTAAGCTTTAATTTTTAATCAATCTACAAATCCTTTTTGTTACTAATTCGTGACAAAGTTGTTTTTTTTCATTTACATTGGATTTTATGTAAAGTTTAAAGAGGTTAATAAAAGAATTAAAATACGGAAACAACATTTAGAAAAATGGTATTTAAAAACAAGAATACAGTTGATTGCGGTCATTTAAGATATAAGACTATTATCGGTAGATGCTCAAGCAGATTAGAAATCTCATACATTGGGAGCTGTGACTATTTGTTTTTTAGGCCTTGGATATTATCTTTGAGGTTGTGCAGAACGCAATTGGACAGGGGGTTCCTAAAACATCCTGTCTGTATGCTGGAGAAAATCATGTACGAAATACTTCACAATCTGCTTATGTTCACACATTTATTCAATGTAAGGAGACAACCTAACGATGTACGGAACAATGTAAGTTTCAAAACTGTTAGATTATCGACTGTTATGACATAATCTAGTTTTACAATCACCAGTCTACTGCACTTCCCTCAATGTTGCCCAGACAACAAGATCGTTTGCGAATAGCAAATGTGTGGAACCTTGATAGGCAGGTCTTTGATAAATGCTAGGAAAAATGTACAGGACAGTGTTGAGCCCAGGGGCAATCATTGCTTAGGGATATCTCTTCCCCGTAAAGTGTACCACCGTCCGACTGGTTAGATGACCAGGTATCCAGGAGTACATGTTCCAGGTTACGCCTAACCTCTGTAATATCAACGACAACCCAGCAGCCAGACCTAGTCTTAGGCCTGTTTAAAATCTAGGATAACTGCTAGTGTGGACTCTTTCCGCTGAAACCCGTCAGCCATCTTCTTCGGTACCAAGAGCGTCACCTGGTCCATCGCATTTCGTCCAGATCAAAAACCAGCCCCGCACAACCATAACTTCCTGGAGAAAGCCAAGGCAATTCGTAGCCGATCCGTACACATGTGTTTACGAATAAAAAATCATTTATGATCATTTAGCAGACGGGTAGCTTATTGCGCATGTCAGTAGGGAGACCTACAGGAAGGACAAACATGGTACTAGACGTGTAAGTTATCTTCTCTCTTATGAATTCTAATTATTGTTTTTTAAAATTCCATTAAAATTCAAAACCACTAAGTATAATAAAGTAATTCTACAACAATAACTTGTGTAGTTTTATCAATTACATTAATTTACAAATTACAAATCGCTAATAATAACAATTAGTCTTCGAATGCGCTTTATATTTACCCTACGTTATTATAATAAATCAAAGAAGTGTGTTTTAAAATTTGTTTTTAAAATGTCAATCTGACCATAAAGACTTTTATAGATTACAGTCAGAACTTTGAATTTTATCCCAAGTGTTATAGGTAGCCAGTGCAATTTCGTTTGACAGGTTGTTGAGTTTTCTTCATTGTTCAGAACAAGTTTTGCAACCATGTTTCGGACCATTTATAGTTTTTTTTTCAAATCACACCCTGTCATATCTATGTACAGACAGTTTGCGTTTACCAGATTACCAGGCCTACGATTACTGTCTCACATGCCTCTTTTGTTAGAATGTTTCTTATACGTTTTAGCAGCTTCCACATTGCAGATTTGCATTTGTTTTTTAATTAATATTTAAGTGTTACATTTTCATCTAAATATACGCCGCAAGGTTAATTAGTGGCAACAAGAGTAACACCAATAGCTAAATCCCTTAGCGTAGAAAACACCAGAGGACAGAAGGGCAAACAGTAAATTATTAATAATACGTAAGGCATTAAATTTTAATATAGAAATACAACACAAAAACAATCTGTTACAATGCTCAGATAAACATAAGGACAGAAACACTTTCCTTATCCGTTATGCGAGAATAATTGCATATAAGTACACTTTCTTCCCGAGTGGCATCGGGGCATGAATGGATTGCCTGAACAAACCAGGAAAACCAGTAACTTAGCATCATTTAGAGAATTGAGATTTTCTTATGTTTTTAACTTCCTGCCGTCCCACAGCTCTAAAACTGTCTCTATGGTCCAGATTTTAACCTGGCTGACTGAAGGCTTGTTTATTGGTGTTAATGTTTAGATCTTCTCTATTGTTGATATTTTTGCAAATAAAAACGTTGTGTCAGATCTTGGTCTGTAGCCTATATTTTTCAGGCATGAGGTTTTCTTTCTTTCTTTCTACCCGTATTGTTGTTTAGGACTTTGTAAAGTTCATTTGTGTCACGCTCAGTGTGTTTTACTTTATCACCAAGTACCTTCCTTTTTGTTTCTTTTATCAGTCTTCTGTATTTAACTCTTTCAACACACGTGGCTTTCCACTGGTGTTTTTCTTTATATCGTTTCCAAGTGATCTACCTTCTTCGCAAAACACGTTTATGCTGACCTATTTCTTCATTGAACCATGGGTTGACACTCTCATGTTGTTTTTGTTGTCTCAAGCGCATGTTGGTCCATTGGCAACCTTACTTTGTCTTCGAAGATACACTAGTTGTCTACATTGAAACTTATATTGATCCTTTTAATTACTTTTAATTTATGCGCTTCTTAGTTAAGAGAGAATGATAAAAACTTATTCATACAAATTTATTCAACTGTAATTATGAATATTTAACAAAAAAATCTAACAAGCTAAATATCAATATAAGAAAACATATAGCATTTACAGATAATAATTCACAAAAGCATTTTTAAAATAATTTTAAGTCATCAATATATATGGGAAACATAATTCTAGAACTTCTCGATATAAAGGTTAAACAAATAATAAAGCACATGTAAAGTATATCGCATCTCTCTCTCTCTCTATCTCTCTCTCTCTCTTTCTCTCTCTCTCTCTCTCTCTCTCTCTCTGTATATATATACATACATGTAACATAAATACATCAAGTTATAGTTCATTCCAACAGTTTTAATAATCTTCATAGACTCCCAATCAATGTTTTACCCAATAATTAACAACAGCTAGACAGACTAATCAATGAATCGTGGTAACAGTACTCCTAGCATATATGTATATATATATATGGCCAGTGTGGCAGCACAGTAGACAGATAATTGAAAGCTGTTTCAATATGCGCGCCCCCTATGCGCAGAAGTCGCACGAAATAAGACCGAGGCGCGGTTTTTGGACAGACCGAGTTAAGCCCATGCTGTGCGAACTACAATCTAGTCCAGCGGTTCCCAAATTGTGGGTCGCAACCCCTTGGGGGTCGAATGACTCTTTTGCGGGAATCGCTAAAAACCTTCGTAAAACGTATGTTGTCGATGGTCTTAGGAGCCCAAACACAGCTCATATTTCCGTCTCCAAGCGAGTCCACCGACATGCAGATACATCCGCATACTACGTGTAAGCTACTTGGCTAATGACATTAATACAGGTGTATGTGACAAGGTTGGCACCATAATGCACGTATGCGTACCAGTAACACATGTGTAGATAGTTGTGTTAAAAAGCCTCTTCTCTGTTAAAAGCAGCCATTGTATTAAAAGCAGTAATAGGTCTAGTGGCGATAAAACGACCGAAACTTCATGAATATTTTGGAATTTAGTGTCTATTCGGTCTGGATTTTAACAGAATTAGTGACAAAAAGTAATCGGAGCTCACTGTCTGATATATGGGCAAATATTAGCAACGAAGACATTGCCACAACAGTTAAAAGAAGTAATAAAAAGCGTCATAAGCTGAGCCCTTTTTTAAAGACTCTCTCTTTAAACAGTCGACTGTTATTATTTTTTTATTTTATTTATTATTATTTATGTTTATTTTGAGAGGGGAGGAGAGGGGGGTGGAGTCGCCAAAGCATGAGAAACTGTATAAAGGGGTCGCGGCCTAAAAAAAAGTATGGGAACCACTGATCTAGACAGTGGCCAGCGCGTTTGCCATACGACCCCTTGATGAATTAAATTACTTCCACTTAAGTCTGAGGTATGACTCAGTTTATTATTTGTATTTTATTATTATTTTAAACGTATTCCTTGTGTCCCTGCTGTTTGTTTACTCTTCAGTTGTGTATTACTAAGCAATGATTGATGATTTTTTCATTACGTAGGACTACTAACTATGGTTGTTTTTATTTGCTTGGCCTTGGGTTTAAACGTTGCGCTATTTATTTCCTTTTTGCTATATTAGGCTACTGTATTGTTGTTCTACCTGTTCCTTCATTTTGATTGGACAATGTTATTGGTCTTTATACCATTTTAGTCGTTGTGTCTGACATTTTAAGTACCACATGATTAACCTATTTGAATTCATTATGTTTATATCTCCTTACCTATGCTATACCATGCTATTGGTCTGTTTACTATGTTTTTCATTGTTCTAATGCCATTTTTCTTTAAGTACTACATGATTAGTCTGGATTCGTTATATATTTTTTTTTATTTTTCTGTCATTATTTTATTAATATAAATTTATTTTATTAACAAGTACTCATGCCGTTATCTCGCTTGACACTGGGTACCTGTCTCTCTGGTACTGTTAAATAAACAATCTAAACTGGAAACTAGTCTTTTGTCAGTGCTTTATAAGACCATATCACACACACCACCACACACACACATATATAATATATAATATAATAAATACATCAAGTTATAGTTCATTCCAACAGTTTTAATAATCTTCATAGACTCCCAATCAATGTTCTACCCAATAATTAACAACAGCTAGACAGACTAATCAATGAATCGTGGTAACAGCAAATAAAACATCACAATAACTAATGTTAAATCAACTTTAAGTAAGTACTCAAAACTGGCTTCCTTTTTTGCGCGTTATTAAGTTTTCGACACCACTCGTACTAAATCGTCTAGGCAAAATCGACCATTCATGCTAGAAAGATACTTTTTTCACTCGATTGTACAGGAATAAATGGCCTTTATCATTATATGTATTTGAAATTGATTGTTTAGGTTAAACATTTTTAATATTTAAATTATCTAAGAAAAATAGTTTATTTTTAAAGAAAAAATCAATGTTAAGATTTTTTATAAACATCATCAAAAAGCTGGTCCATTTTCCTGTAAAAATCTGAAAGAATTATTAGTCTAAATATTATGGCACATTTTGCCCAACGCGCAAAATAAACCCTATGAAATAGTATTTTACTGCAGTAAAAACCAGTCTGCCGCGATCTCCGCTACTTGAAGGGTCGTTACCAATAAAGGCGTCGTATCGGATTTTATCACTTTAGTAGTTAAGTAAAACTATTCAATATCATAGATTAATAATATAAAATTAATTTTATGTTAAAAAATGTATGTATATATTATTATATTTATTTAATTTTAATAAAATTGTTTTAGATTTACCACCTTAAATTACTTGTTCTCGAGTCTCTAAACCCCTATTAAGTTGAAAGATAAGGCTACTTGTTTTCTTGTCATAAAATAAACTAAAATTACATTTATTTTAAAGTAGATATGCTAAAGATATTGAATTGATACTTTTTTTTTCCAGGAAATAATATTATAATATGTAATTTGACATGCAAACTGGATCTTCCATCTGTTGTCAATGTAAACAATAGTAAATTTGACTTTTGGTGGACTAGCAAAGCTATGGATAGTATTATGAATTAAGCGAATTAAGTATAAAATTAAGTAGTTTTACACACTTATAATAACATTTAAATTGAACCAGGTAGTATTTTATTTAGTTTTTGTGGAAGCGAAGCTATTTTAAGCGGATAAATGTACACAAATATTGTCTAGCCTACACTCATGAGGCCTACAAAATGCAATAGCCGTGAGGCCTACTCCGACAAGTCTAGTGTGGGTAATAAAAGACATATTTTAATCTTTAGAATAATACAATACTATTATTATATCTGCGCTTGAAGAATATTTCTACCATGACATATGTTTAATAATTCATCGGTAGGGCTAAGTCATTTTTTAAACATTTATTGAATAATGGTTTGTCATGCGTAGGCCTAAAAATAATAATTCTAATAAGATTATCAGATCTAGCTTGAATATAAAAGTTTATTGTAAATCCTCGATTCGTTATACGTTTATTGGCAGATATTATTATATTTATTATGTTTGTGAATTTCTATGTAGGCCCTATTGCCTAGAAATAAGACTAATGACAATCAGTCATAATCAAATAGCCTACATAGAGGGTCAACTAAATACAGAAAACTGGGTTGACAAAATTGACAGTAGTTGAAGTGTGGGAGGAAAGGGAGTCAATAAAGGGACTTTATATAATACATTTCATTTAAAAATTTTCGTGCGTTTATACTCCATCATTCATCAACAGCCTGCCATTAAAATCATAGATTATACTGCATTGCCAACTTCGTGGCCTATATGCCTTTTTGCATATACCATCTGTACTCTGGTCTGGACCAAATAAAAACAAAATAGTAGAGTTGGGGAGGGGAACATAGGGTAGAATTGTAGCACTTTATATGTGTGTGTGTGGGAAGGGGGCGCAAAACGTGCACGGCAAGAGGTGGAAAAGACGGTTTGTTCTGATATAAAAACACATATTTTTTTGTTAACTACTAATAAATGAAAGTTGATATTAGGTCGCTATAAGAGATATGTTTCATAATTGTTAATGTATAATTTTAAAAAAAGTATATGAGCTAAACAAATTGTATAACTAGTAGCGTTAAGGGGCTGGCTGATAGTGAAAAGTAGGAAAGATAGGTGGACAGCGAACAAAACTAGGATAAAGTGTTGGGGTGTGCGAAGTGCAATAATGTATGAACGGGGCTGATTCTCAAATAATGCACAATATCCCCCTAAACTACTGAACAATAAATATGTCATCGAAATATCAATAGTGAATCTAAAAATGTGATTCTTTAAATATTTATATATACAAAAAACTACAGCTTAGATTATAATCCTTGTTACAGGCGTTCTTGGTTAGTGTTAAGGACCATTAGATAAAAATCATTATACTTTATACCAATGAAAAAAAAATCAAAACCAAATCAGAGAAACCAAAGCAAATCATATGTACATGTAATATATTGAACAGTTTTAAGTTTATATTGTAATTATATTTTGGTTTCTAGTTAGGAGATAAAACTGATTATTATTATTATTGTTACTACTAACAATAGGATAAATGGTTTTAGCCTAAACAAAAGTCAATAGTTGTTATTTTAAACCTTACTAACATTTGAAACTTTATCTTGAAAATAAAACACGTATAACTGTTACCTTAAAATGTGTATTATTAAATAATGTACTAACTTGCCTTATTTAATGTTTAATGCTCGAGTCTAACACTATATAGAAACTGCTTTTGTTTGTCTTACTTTTAAGTACATGGTTGTCAATCATTGTCCGTATACCTACTTATACAGTACATTTTGTAACATTTTTTACAATAAAAATTGTGTACTTTAAATGAACTTCAAATTGGTGTAATATTTTTACATTTACAAAGATTCGTTAAATTTTCGCGAATATTTATAAATGGCTAAAAATCGAAAATTTTTGCTAGAACACTTTGTTTCAATTAAAATAATTAAATTTGGATAATTTGAAACAGTGCTAATTTAGTAGGTCTGTATAGAGCATTAAATTCCCTTCAATTTGATATATAACATAAGCTTCTACTAAAAGTAGGTAATTTTTAGTGAGTTTTTTAAAATAGGTCAGATTTGCGTTTTTTGTCTCCCTTGAAAAAAACTGTAAAAAGTATGAAAAATGATTTTTACATCGATATTATTATATTTTTCAAATGCACCACATTCATGAAAAAAATTGGGTCTCTTTTCTACAAACTTTTGTCTTTGTAATCAAAGTAACTTAGCTATAGCCAATGTACTTTTTGAGATAATGACTTCTAAGAATAGGACTTTGTGAGGTGGCTAAAGGTAACCAACTTGTAAAATTTCAAAATTTCATAACTTTCTTAAAAATTAACGTACAGTCATAAAATTGATATCAAAGTTCTTAAGAATCATTTTGTCTTTCTATTAAACATAAAAAAGCTCAATAGCTTGAAAAATTAAAATCAGTTTTTAGTACCTACTTTAAGGTAATGTTTTCTACAGCACAGCTCTAAGTATACTATAAAATAACTTTACAGAAGAATGGTTAAATCAAAGGCCCAAACAATAGATGACTTTATATTAAAATGTCTTAACTAAGAACGCATTAAAAAACTCAACAAATCTACACCATTACTGAATTACTATAAATGTACCTAATTTAGTAAAAAGAAAAATTTAATATCAAGAGAAAAATAAACGTAACATAAATGACCAAATTCTTTAAAATACATTAGTATGTATCAGTATTAGGCCTATTCAGGCCCCACGAGAGGGGGGTACGGCCGATACGCCGTACCGGGGCCCATGAGAGTTTAGGGGGCCCATAAAGCACATAAATATTAAAATTTAACATTAAATTGGCAATTACGCAATAATTTTTTTATTGTTGCTATTAAGCTAAGAGGAGATGCCTCAAAACCTCCTACAATCTCACGGGGCGTTTGGAAGCCCTGTATTTTGATATTCTTTGAATGTTTATTTGAACATTTTATTAAATATGCAATGAAGCCTTTAGTTGTAATATAGGGCCTAATTATTTTCGATAGCATTTAGGATCTCTTTTTTATTATTTTTCTCTAGAGACACTTACATATATAGACCTATGAGCCTTACAGGCTTACAGTTCTCCCTGTTAGCTTAGTAGCCTAGGCCTACATACTCTATATCGCTGCATACTCATACGGCAGTTAGTCGATCCTTTTGCTCTTTAATGATCTCCTGTGCGGTAGCAAAGAGGGGAGGTTGAAGGTATCTTAGTTTTAGACAAATGTAAATCCACATTATTCAGTTGCAGCCTCAAGAGGTGGAAAATAATGTCACAGCTTCATGTCATTTCTATCATCATATGGTCAGATCGAATTGAAAGTGTAAAACCATTTGTAGCTCATCTACCAGGGGTTGAGTTGGCTTTGTTAAAGCTGAATCTTACTCCGAAAACCAGAAACGAAATCCATGAAATCTATATGTTATGTCGGTTCTTTCACTTGCATCATAATGTCAGTCGTGTGGCACAGTATAGTAGTCCCTATTGACTTCTGCAACAAAGTCATTCAAGTTGTGATGCGACTATAGATATGGCAGTTGCAAACATAGAAAGCTTATAATATACACAACTAGGGGCTTTGCGAAACAGTTGGAAAGCAATGTGGAATGAAGCTAAGCTTGTTGCAGCCAAGCAGCAGATAAAAGTACAATTGTTTAGGAACATTAATACAACTGCCAGAAAAAGATGAGGATACACCTGATGAAAATATGAATGAGATGAATGAAACAGAATAATGCCCTGAGGAAGCCCACTTTCGAAAACAAATATTTTATGTTGTAATGGATAGTTTTATTGGAAGTCTTACAGTTCGGCTCAATTCAGTCAAAGATATTTCTGACACATTCAGCTTTCTTTGGAACTACCAACAGATGTCAGAAGAAGACTTGAAGTATAAAGCTGCTAAGTAAGCAAAAAAGTATTATAATGACATAAGTTGTGAAGACTTTCTTCAGGAAATAATTCCCCTAACAGTATTTCACAATGCAAATGTTGGTAAAGAACAGTTGGGTGCATTGGAACTATTAAATGCTTTAGCAAATGCCAAACTAGAAAATATTTTTTTTAACATAAGTGTCAGTACCAGGATTTCCCTTACTACAGCACCAGCCACAGTAGCATTAGCAGAGAGGAGATTTACTAAATTTAAGCTCATAAAAAAATACCACCATAAGTCAGGATCGCCTGAACAACTTGGCTCGGCTCAGTATTAAGTCTGGCATTGCATTGCAAGACAAAAACAACATTGACACTGTAATTCGTAGTTTTGCCAAGAAAAAGGCACGCAATTTAAGGCAGCCCTGTTTTAATCAAACTAGTCGTTTTCTTCTGTCTTTTTTTATCATTCATGTAGGCCTATTGAAGTATTTCTTTTCACGAAACAGTAAGCATTTAAAAGATCAATGATTTGGGTACATTTGTAAATAATTAATGTTTCGACAGACATGCGTAAAATGCGATTAAGATGTATATTTATGCACTTTTTTGTTTTAGTACCGTATTGACAAGTTGTAAAGTTGTTAATCGTTTATACTTTATATAAATACAATTTAAAACGCATTGAACTTGAAGTATTTTTATTTGAATTGATAAAATATTGCTGTTTATTTATTATAGAGTTTCACCTGTCGTAGATCTGTCCCAAATTATTAAATAAAGTAGCTGTGACATCTGTAGTAGCTTACCTTAACATGTGTCTCATATTTTTAATTTACTCTCTCAATTTTCACATTCAAATTAATCCATATTAAAATGAATTATGACAAGTTAATTGACAATTTAATTGTCCAACTTTAAAACCCCAAATACTTCTTTAGTTCTTTTCAACCAAATTAATCATCAATCATCAGTGAGAGATTCTATTCCCATTTTACACATTTTTGCAATATTTGCAAGATCAGTTCTGATTAATACTGAAGCGGACGAACAATTAGATCTACAACAATTTAAACTAAGAACTATGAACTTTTTTTGTGTGTAATATACCTGTAAGGCTGTGATTGGAATGATTATACTCTAATTGTAAATGGTAACGCTTATGACAGTTTCACAAAATGATCCACAGATCTTTTAAAAAGATTCCTGATTTTTCAAACGTATGTAATACAAATAAATCATCTAGATATGACTAGTGTTAGAAAAAATAAAGATTTTTTTTTTTGCAGGGGGGGGGGGGGGGGGGGGCAAGGGAGCCCAAAAATGATCTCGTACCGGCACCTTTTTTTTCTCTCAAGGGCCCTGGGCCTATTGAATTTATTCGATCCCTTTTTTGTTTTTAAAATATTTTTTTATTATTTCCCTTGCTAATTTTGAAATTAGTCCTTACAGTAATATTTTTTTAAAGTATGGTTGTTATAAAAATGTATGATTTATATACAATTTATTAATATGTGTAATTTGTCGTATAAAATGTTATCCATAAATAAATAAATAAAAAAAATTAATTACAATTTTTATTTTATACTACAGAACTGTGTATGCAAATGATTATGAACCATAACATTTAAATTTATGTAAATACTTATAGCGTACCTTTTCTGCTTAACGGAGGCGATGTTCCCATGGATAATAGCAGGATGCAATCTGCTCATAGCAGGCTTCTTCAAACATGTTGCCAGCCTGTCTAGAAAAAGAATTACCTGCAAAAAAATATATATGGAACACTGATTTAAAACAATGTTAGTGAAAGTTATATACTTTTTATTAAGCAAAAGTAAACTATTATCACATACCATAGATATAAACACACCCATCCTGTCCCACTGTCAATTGACAGAGGAGGGAAGTGAGGGAATCGTTTTAGCAAGCAGTGATATCTCAATACCAGCCCCTCCCCCACCCAGGGCGCTCACATATCAGTAGGTGAAGACCACTTGTTTCTGGGTATCGATGGCCGGCAAGAGAGGTAAACTAGGGAAGTCCCTGTCATAAAACCAACAGCATACCCACGCTTTTTAAATCACCCCTAGTTTATTTTATAATAGTCCTTGATGAATGGGGAACAGCAAGAGTCAAACAAAACGGTTACCATTTGTCTTTACTCCCTATTGAGGAGTCGGACTTATTATATAACTTGGCTAAAAAAGTTAGATAATCGGGTAAATAACTGTCGTAATATTTCATCCTTCTAACCATACTATTTTCTTTACCCCAAGCAGGAAACATAACTGTTTAAATATTATGCATATAATATAAATATTTTGCTTTTTTTCTATCACCTGAAATAGTTGTCTTCTATCCCTTTCCTCAATGTGAATATTACAGTTTATATTTTCTTTACAAAAATTGATTTATATATTTATTAAATAGTAGTCGAAATTGTGCAACAAATTAATATTCTTCTAAAATAAAAATTGTATAT